>OY856384.1:13990147-15284314 GCA_963693495.1 Malacosoma neustria
AATACGAGAATTAGAGCTGTGATTCTTTACATATAATGTCATCATCATCTTCATCCCAGTGTTGTATCCCGGCTGTAACCTAGACTTTCGCTTCGGTGGCTGGGGTCCGCTTTCCGTCTTTATCTACTCCACTTCACACGGTCTTCAGCATCCCTGTTAGTGAGCCCATTAACACGCATATCACCCTTTACAACGTCGAACTAGCACTTTTTGGGTTACCTCTCCTGCCGGGGCCCAGCGGAAGCGGCATGGCCATAAATTTATTTCCCATGTAAGTATCCGGTTGCCGTAAAACGTGGCTTTATTTATCTATACATGTTTTAGCCGGGTCGATATGTCGTAAAAGTCTTACTGAACAACACCAGTAAGGTTAGATAGGGTTCCAAGCCCGTCTGGATGGAAACCATGTCAGATTTTTAAATATACCACCATATTAACCTTGTGTTGTGTCCCGGCATAAGTTATCAGGTTTCAGTATCCCTACGCGGACCGTAACATGTCTGCTGTCCCACATCAATAAAAAAATCTACTAGTTTCTATGCCGTTCTTCACTGAAATATTAACTCAATGAAATTAGTTTTTCGAAGTAAATTATTATGTTGTTACTCTTTGTACTTTTATACTTTTTTGTACTCCTACGTGAGAGCAATATTCACGAGTAGCAGTCGAGTAGGTTTGAAAATAATAGTACCAAATCAGTGCAACAAACATTCGCATTTATAATATTAAAAAAATATAATAAAGTATTATCGGTCGAACAAATTTGTGTTTTCGTATTGAATGGGAATGTAGTGCCGCAGCGAGTGCTTGCCATCAGAGCTGCAAGGGCATACCGTACGGTGTCATGCAGAGCAGCAACGTTGTTGGCCAGCGACCCACCCTGGGAGTTGCAGGCGGAGATCTTTGCAGCAACATTCTAAACCCGGAAACAGGCTGCGTAGCAGGACCAAAGGCTCAGTCTGATGGAGATACAGAGGATCTTGGTTAGCGCAAACCAGATCCTGATGCGTAAATGGCTACAGATTTTGGGCCCATCGGAACTTGGGAGGCGCACAGTTGAAGCAATTTGTCCTGTGCTGGATGAGTGGGTGTCAAAAGAACCACGGAACCCTAACTTACAAGCTGGTGCAGGCACTTACTGGCCATGGTTGTTTTGGCAAGTATCTGCACCAAATTGCAAGACGTGAATCGACACCTATATGCCATGAATGCGGAGAACGAATAGACACTGTTGAGCACACCGTGTTCGATGGTAGCACATGAGAGTCACGGGGGCAAGACTTACAGACCATAGTTGGGTACTATACATAGATAAAAAAGGGCCCCAAGCCCGTCTGGATGGCAACCACCCTTGGTTTATAAGTATGATGCTATAGTAATCTTGTGTTATGTTCCGACATTAGTGACCCAGGTTCCTGTATCCCTATGTGGACAGCATCATGTTCGCGGAGCCCCTAGCGTGCAAACATCCGTAGGTGACGTTAACTGCTAACTATTAAGTGGGCTGTCAGCTTATCGGCTACTCCTCAGCAACAGAAAAAATTATATGCATACAGGTTATCTGGAAGAAATCGCTTAGAGCGATAAGGCTGCCCATTATCTCTAATGTTTAGAATTTCTTTGACTGCTTGTAATAAATAACTAAATTGGTGACAATAAAGTATTATTTATCTACATAAACACCCAGCACGGAAAGTGAATCAAGGCGTTCCGGTGTACAAACTCGTTGAGCTACAGAGACCATATATTTTTTTAAATATTGTCTCCAATTATTACTTACTTACTTCTTTGTAATTTGTGTACACATCGAATTGAATATCTATGAAAATAAAGCCATTGGAAAATATAGTTTACAACTTTGAAATGTTGAAAACTTAATTTCTTTTCGGGAGTGCTTCAAAACACAGCCCTTACCATCGAATTTCTATAAATCTAAGTAATGGCTTCCTTTCTTTTTACCGTTGAAGGCTAAAATGACTTGCGCGCGAATCTGAGGAATTCTGGCGAAGAGCCAATACTTGGCATGTCTGCATCTCAGTGATACTTGGCAACATAATATGAGAATAAGTTGTAAATTGTTTGTTTTGTTTCTAATATGTTATGAGTTATTTAAAGTATATTAAATGTAAACAATATTATGTGCAACAATATTTAATACCTAATATAATGTTATAAAATAAATAATTATAATAGTTATTGTAATCTCACAAACTAAATAAAAAATATCAATAAATATACGCAGTACACATTTTATTTGAAAAATTTATTTATTTAATACATGTTTTTTTAAATAGAAATTTTTTTAAACTCAAATATGTTTAAATGAATATTATTTATAATACAAGCTAAAGTTACCACGGCTTCACGTGTGTTTGGCATTATTTTTTTGGTCTCGGAGAAACCCCTATTGTTGACGGGTTCCCCCGGCCCGGGGGGGATCAAAGGATATGTGGGACTCTGGGAAAGATGTTTGGCCTCCGACTACCCACTAGAAAACCCTGCTGTTCTCCTATCGCCTACACCCGGGCCCACGGATATGTGGCCTGCCGATCTCGTGGCTCGGGCGATCTCCGACGACGACGTGGCCTGCATTGGCGGGTACTTGCCAACTTCCGCTCTATCATCTCTGTCTAAATATATATGTATGTATACTTTATTTTTTCTTTTTTCCAATTTCATAACAATATACAAGCTTAAGCTTGTATTCTATTTTTTAAGTTGGTTCTATGTATTCGCTCAAAAAATATTTTTATACAAACAAATCAATTGAAAAAGCACAAACGAAAACTTTTCCAGAATTATATTAAAAAGCGTAAAAAAATAGAAAAAGTCTGCAACTAGTTCATAGGGAGATTGCAGTAATATTTATAAAAAGTTGAATGGCGTAAAAAGTAAAAAAAAAAACGTTACAATTGTATGGTAAAAATTGTTTACTTCCTAAACCGTGAAGTTAACTGTGAAGTTGAAAACTTATAAGCTCTAAACTTTCAACCCTATTCCACTGCAGTTTTAATTTTAAAAGAACATATGAACACCAGTCAGTAATTTTAATTATTTTGCTGTCAATTGAGTTTTGTGAGATGGCAGTAACATTAATAAAGGCTTCAAGAAGTTGAAAAACATTCCAATTATTTGTTAAAAAATTTTGATTGAACAATAGTGAAGTTGTCAACTCAAACTCAAAACTTATAAATACCATCCAAGTTAAGTTTCACTGTTGTCTTAATTTTTAAACATATTTTTTTTATAACTTGGTAATTTTAATTTTCCCAGTCGTTTGACTTTAGTGACACAAAATCGCGAAGACGTCAACTTAAACTTAAACTTGCAATCTTTCTCAACCGCAGTCGAGTAAAAACAGAAGAAACACATGATTCTGAACATGCGCAGTGTCGGCGGTGCGAGTCAATATCCTCCCACCCCAGCGTCGCCGGCCGCCATGCCGTGACGCTGTTCCCTTTGAACCGCGTGGCGCTATGTGCATATAGGCATATTTTACAATTTTAAGTACCTCTGATATACTTTTTAAAGTGAAACCTTAGCACCATTGTGATTTGAAAATTCGATGAAGCGAAAAAACGACATCAAAAAGAAATAAATGTATTCATAAATAGGATTTAGTTTGCGAGAGAATGAGATAGAATACAAATATACAGTGTTTCCTATAATCTTCGTCACCGCTTTGTTCGGACTTTCGTAGCTTTTAAACATATTTATGAAGTGTGACATTTTGCATTAATGTGTAAAATAATAAAGTAAAAATATCATAAAATCAAAAAAACCTTACAATTATCCTAATATTCATAATAGTCTATATTTATCTCATTCTCTCTCAATCTCTTCTGAAATTTCACACATATTTTGTTTATTTTTGAAATTTTATTATTTTACGCAGACTAACGACACGCATTCTATATAGCCATTTTGGATGTTTACTTAAATGTTAATATATAACGTAATGTACATACGTATCTAAATATCAATAATATCAAATTCAGAGAAAATATAATAACGTAATTAATAAAAATAATTTTATTTCTCCAAAAACATGTATATACCAATGTTGGTATTTAATATATATTTACTAAATGCATGTGAAAATATACTGAATCGTATAATAAATATTCAATTCTGACTTTATCTCTATCTATCCGTTACTATCGAGTCTGAAATGAACGACTTTCCAAACCTTTGACCAGAAGAATACCGTTTAAAAATAATAATAAAAAATAATTACAAATAATAATAATCTAACTAGCAACATTCAAAATCGCACGCGCTCAGTCATACGGCCGCTTTTACTGTCGTGTATTAAGTATAATAATAGTAAAAATCACTTAAGTAATACAAATCAAATAATAATAATTTTCTATAACAGATTTCTTTGAATGAGTTTTGAAAGTTTTAAGGTTTCAAAAAATTCATAAAACGTAATTTGTAAGTTGCGCACTTGCGCGCGGGGGCTTCATTTAGTTGTATGTTCGCCCGCTAGTCGCGCTGATCTCGAACCAGCTGGCTGCTTTGACATTACTCCGCTCACGTCGCCTGGCTCGGCAGCCCGGCGACCGGCAAATTCCTAACTCCACGTGAGTTAAGATCCAAATAATGCCACGGTTTTAACCTTCGCGAAACGTAACTTTTTAACAACTCGAAATGTGTGTACAGTGAGCTACAATCGAACATTTGTATTTATTTGTGTTTTTGTTTTAACTTTCAGTCCCGTTGTGTTTTAGTAATATTTGTATACGCGTATTGTGCTTGAGAGAACGGCTTTATATTTTTGTTCTGTTTAAGTTTTGGTTTTGGAATTTAGAACGCCGACACGGATACGTTAAATATTTTGAGGGTAAGTAAACATTATTTTCAGAAATGGAAATTCTTTATTTGGATATATTTGCGACTGGAGCAAGTTTACATTGACGATCTACTTAAAAAATGAAATATAACGGTAATTAACATTGATATTTGGCACATCTTTATTTCTAACTGACTTAATCATCAGTGTGATGGTGGAACAGAATATTCTGTATACTTATACATTCTTTGGATATCATTATTTCAAGGTCAATTTCGACATTTTTGTTGTATGTGAGCCCTTGTAAAGAATTTCAAGCTTCTACATTCCGAAAATGTATAATCTAAAAATACTAAGTTTTAATGTTTATGTAATACATATTTTTGTTTTGATGAATTGCTATTGTTCGCTGAAAGACAATTAAGTTAGTCATAAACGTTTATTCAAGAAACAATTTGCACTGTGATATAACTAGTCTTAGTTGATTCATGATTATAACACTGGTATACAAACCAAATAAACTAAGTTCGATGCCTATAAGGTTGTTCTTCGGGTTCATGAAAAAATGCTACAAGTGCACATAATGTTAAATATTTACTTTTTGATAAATATTTTAATTTGAATGAAATTTGAGCAAATTATGTACCTACTCCTGGATATTTTATTTCTTTGCGAAGTTTTTATGCTAAAGTTGCCGCTTTCAAGTAATATTCATTCTAAGTTTATACTCTGGAAGTAATATTCATTGGCTACAGTTTCGATTAAAATCGTTTTTTAGTTTAACTAAAGTATTTAATAGCTTATACTTTTTGTATTTTGTGTGTTAACATAGTAATTAGGAATATATTTAAATAAATATAATGGAATAACTCACTCAGCGTCATCTAGTCTCAACTTGTGT
This sequence comes from Malacosoma neustria, assembly GCA_963693495.1. NCBI lineage: Eukaryota > Metazoa > Arthropoda > Insecta > Lepidoptera > Lasiocampidae > Malacosoma > Malacosoma neustria. The sequence goes on from OY856384.1 coordinate 13,995,844, forward strand.
TTTGGGTACCAGACAGCTGTTGTAAACATTCTAACTTGGGACGGGAATTGAACCCATGACAGTGTACCACGGTGGTAATCAACTTTTAATCGTAATAAAGATAATTTCTGATCAGGTATGAACCCATAATTCGTCTGTGGATTAACACACTGGCTTTTCATGGACACACTGTTTCCCAGCCTTACTGTCCAACTTCCAATCACTACATAGTATAAAATAAAGTCTTCCCGCTGTCTGTCTGTCTCTATGTATGATTAGGTCTTTATAACTACGCAACGGATTTTGGTGTGGTTTTTTATTAGGTAGAGTGATTCAAGAGGAAGGTTTATAGGTATAATACATGCTTAATATAGTAGTGAGACACGGATAATTTTAGAGGTTTCTAATGTGATGTCGTAAATAACCACATTTTTTGCGCTTACATTGCAATCGCTGGTTGAACCCTACGAGATAGATCAAAATAATGTACTATAATATTATACACCTTAAAAAGGGCTACAAAAAATCCATGATAGTGTATGTCTATCTCTTAAGGATAACCCACAATAATCATTTTTTATCCTTTACTTTTTACGAGTAATAATGGCTTGTTTACGAAGCGATTTTAAGCATCCAATTAAGTATCTTAAATACATTGTGCATTTAATATAAATCAACATGGCCCTTATAGCATGTAATTTAAATGAATATTTTTGAAGATATTACAGATTTAAAATACAGGGACATAGCGGTTGCGGCGATACCGGCCGAGATTATTTGTCAGTCAACGTGTCAAAAATTGGGATGAAAAGCTCATCCTAACTTGCTAACTAATATTATAAATGAGAAAGTGAGTTTGTTTGTTACGCTTTCACGCCTACGCCGCTGAACCAATTTTGATGAATTTCGGTATAGTGATAGATTGGATTTTGGAGGACATATGCTATTTTTTTAAATTCATGTGACAGAACAACGTTTGCCGGATCAACTAGTACATTATAAGTCATGTTGTATTCAATAAATCCAGTAGGAGTTGGAAACAGTTTTTTTCTTTGTGATCTATTAAAGTATTTAGTAGGTATATAATACTTTTAGGTAGATTAATTAATAGAAGTTCGGCCGAGACCTTTATGGATAACGTTAACCTCACCTCCAAGTTGATTTCTGTTAAAAATATTTTGTGATAATCCGGGGGGAATGGCATTACGTAAACGGTGCGTACGCTAAACATACACGTATTAGTTGATTCCTGATTTACTGCTTGGTTGATGATTTTTAGCAATCTAAAGGTTTCCTTTCTGTACAGTATCCTAATTCTATAAAAAACGCGATATATAAGCGATCATTTTCGTTTATTATTGAAGCGATGGATTGCCACTGGAAGGGATGGCTGTCGCCCCTTTTGCGATATTGTTATTTCGTTCACTGTGGGGCAACGCTATTCGGGGTAGTCAGCTCGCGCTATTTACCGGCACGTCGCATTTCAGCGATATAGGAGCCTGGGAAAGGTTTTTTTGTTAGTATGAAGCCTTTCACGCACCTGTTACGGTCCTGGTGGTAAACAGTGACTAACACGCACTTATTTTGTAGTTTAACTAATGATTTTTCTAACAAACCAAAAAAAAATTGATATGCGCAAAAAGATTTAAGAAGAAAGAAGGTGTATTTCTTATAAAAATAATTTGTATTAATAATACAATTAAAATCATCATAGAACCTGCAAACAAATCTCGACCCCATACACTTCGATACGTTTAACTCATGCTCAAAGATAAGTAGCGAATTAATCGATATCATGAACCTTGACAAGGTCTCATAATAAGACGATTAAAAACTCACAAAACATGATCCCGAATATGAAAGAGTTTTGTACTTATCTTTAAAATGAACTGCTTTATAGTGTGTTACCGACAATAAATCATATTGGTGATACAAGAATGTACAGAGACACCCACTCACCTATATAATCGATATACATAACAGAATTCATAATAGAACGCTGTTATGGTGTTAACTCGTTGTTTTTGGTCACGTCTTCAAACTGGTCTGTACTGAACCGCATTGTTTCTAAACCATTAGCTCGTATTCATTTATAATGTCTATGATTTAGTGTTTTAATATATCTTAATTTAAGCTTAAATTCTTCTTTCGGGTTATTATCGGTTTTAACAGGAATCAGTAGTTGTTTCTATGAAAATCAAACGAAATTAAATGTATTAGTTTCTTATGCAATAGTATATATATTATCTCAGCACAATTAGAAGCATGTAGCCACTGACAATATAAAATTATACTTTTTACAAATCCGAATTTCTGGAAAATAATCAGGCCTTAAGTACAAAATGACATGGCACAGTTATTGTTACTGCAAGATATCTAGAAATTCACAAAATAAATTTACCAGCATCAGATACGTATTTTATTAGTGACATTTTGCTTGTAGCGCCAAATGTCTTATCTTAATATATTAAGCGGATAATATTATCCTTATTGGCAGAGACATTAAATGACGTAAAGAATCACAGAATGTTACTATTAGTAACTCAATGTCGTAATTACACTTTTAATACTTGTTTTATTTCATAATCATTTTGATTGAATTATGTTTAACAATAAAGATACTTTGGCCTTCATAGTTTATCGATTAGACCTAGGTTATTGTTTTACTCTAATTTAAATGTCTCCTGGCGCTGTCGCCAAGTTAATTAATACCATAAATAATTGGTATTCTCCTGATAGTACGATGATTTACGATAAAATTTTAAATTAAGATGTTTAAGCTCGAATAGAAAATATAAATAGCTTGTCTAATACAAAAAAGGAGTATGTTATTAATATAATATAGATATATTACAAGAAGTATAAAAATACAATCCATTTTCAAGATGGGGCTAAATTACATATTAGACTTGACCTGTTCTTTTAGAATAGGTATTATAATTGAGATAGAAGATGAGTCATATAAATTATATAAATTCCGAAAAGATGTAGCTGCATCATTAATTAATTTCTTATATGGCTTCTTTAAATCATAATAACATTGATTAAGGATAGAGTTTTTTCCGTACAGGGGCGGAGGAAATACTAACCCCTGCGGCTGGGTTCGGCCTACTGTAAAAGGCGACAAAACAACCCTAGCTACCCTGGCAGTCCATAAATATGTAAGACTTATCGAAGTAAATTAGCTACATCCACAAAAAACGTGCTATTCATCCACCGCCTTGTGCTTGGGCCAAGAAATAATAACGTTATGCTAACTTCCAGCCCAATTAAATGTTTCAGAAGACATCAAACAAAATACCACAGTAAAAAAAGTTTTGTGTGATCAGTATAAAATTTCCCTTTAAACAAATTCGTAGTATAGGTACTGTATTTTCGTAGCAACCGTAATTCAATGTAAGGCGGAAAGAGTTGATATACTTACGCTCGATCAAGCAGCCTTACAACAGTCCCTCGTTTCCCTTTGACCTGCTAAAGCCTCTTACTTTGCAGTAGCTTAACTAATGCTTGTTGTTTTTGTATTTTTCTTCCTAAGTGTTTACATATAAGTTGAGCAGAGCGTGTTTTACATTGTAGTTATGTGTTAAGCACTACTTGTGTTTATATTTTTAATTTGTAATTCAGTCCATGCACTGTTTAGTTATCCTGCAAATATTGCAATACGTTTCTCTAGCTTCTATATTGAATGGAATATTGGAATAAGTTGATATCTTACACAGATATAAACTTATTCAATTATTTATATAGTTTATTTAGTTATTTCAATATTGCAACTATTTGCATATTGAAACATTCTTTATCTATTCATCGTTCGATTCTTAAAGTCCTCTAAAAAAACAAGAATTGGGCGAAGCTCCAACAGGCGGCGCCCAATAGCCTTTACACGATCCCTTTCCTATGTTGAATCCATTTGATTTGGCTGGTATTGGCTTTTAAGAAAGCAACTGCCGTCTGACTTTTTAACACCGAAGGAAAAGTCGTCAGAGTCTCGTTCACTAAATAGCATACGTCAAGTATGTGGGTCCTATAAAACTTTATATAATTTAAACTATTATAATCATTTCATTCTATTTCCATTTGTAACTATGTTAACTTATATATCTATGTTGTAAATGAATACCCTGTCCACAAGTAAAATATTTTTTCCATTCCCGTGAGACATCTACAAAAATATGTACTAAATTCTATAGTAACATTATTAAACAAATACCATACTGTACTAAGAAATACGGTAAAAATATTTCTCCTTTTGACGGCAGAAATACATTTTATTTATGAAGGATATTTGGAATGTGTTTTCTAATAAATAAATATAATATTTCAAGCTGACAATAACATCTCGGTAAAAGAAAACATACTTTTATATCAGGAAAAACCTTACATATTTACAGTCTTCTATATGTTAATATTAAATACATTGATAGATTTCATTATTACTTAAGGTTTTAAAAGATCCCTACATGACCTTTGAGGCTGATATCACCCTTACCTGCTAGGTGGTGTAGTGTACTAATCAACAAGACACTGTCGTTCCTGTAAGAAAGTAACAAATTCTCTTCCATATATTTGTATATTGACTACTTCGGTACAAATAAAATAATTGTTGCGAGTAGTTGCTAACGTCGTGAGTTTCGTTCTGTAATAGTATTTATTTGTAGAGCAGTGGCTCTAAACGAAACATACCTAAGCTCAAGCACAAGCTTGTTTAGTACAGAATAAGATACATTTAATCACTTGGATGTGATAAATTTTGTATCTATTAATCATGAATCAGTCGAATTTTTGGTTTAGTTTTATATTTAAAATGTAATTAACCATTCGCTTTAAATATGCTTAGCTTCCCATTTCTTCTTCTTCCTGCTCTTATCCCAATTTATATGAGGTTGAGACCCTTCATCCCTTCTAATCTATAACTAATAGACAAACTATTAGTCGTCATCTCAATATTCACACCTTTTCACTATATCATCTTTTATCCGTCCGTCGTATTCCCTGTATCCATCCATTCTTAATTATAAGTATTAGTATGCTGTATTGCCTTATATTCTAGATATTATAGCATTCAACTTAGCAAGAACTTTATCCGTGGAGGGGCGGAGAAAGAATACTTACCTCTGCGGCCGGAGTCGGCCTGTCGTAAAAGGCCACAAAACAACCCACCCTAGCTACGTAGGGATCCAGCCCGTTTGGATGGCGACCACCTTTGGTCTTAAGCATGCCGCCATAATAACCTTGTGTTGTGTTCTGGCATTAGTGACCCAAGTTCCTATACCCTTATGGGACAGCAGCGTATCCGCGATGCTACTGGCGTTGCAAAAATCAATAGGCGATGGTAACTGCTAAATTCTAAGTAGGCCGTCAACCTATCTGCTGTCCGACAGCAATAAAAAAGAAACATTAACACATGACGAAGAATTTCTGGAAGAATCAGATGTTGCAAAAATTAATAAAACCTCCCTGCATGGTTTGCTACATTAACATTTTGAATACTGCAAGTTAACCAATAAATTTTGCTATAACACATTTAAGAGATACTGAGAAGACTCTCGAACTTTGAACATTGTGCATGTGAATTTTCTTAATAACGACCATCTTAAAGTTTAAACTCGAAACCTAGTTTTCGTAACAGATAACTACTCTATATCGAAGCGCTTTACTATGCAGAAATAAAAGTTCTTAAAACTTAGCTCTCGAAGTTTCATTTGCGGGTAGTCTTCAAAAAACATAGACGCAAACAAATCTCCATCGAAAACGTTCTACAAATATTGGAACAGGGTTGTCTTTTCAATATTGTAAAACAGAGCTAGTCATTTTATTTGAAGGGAAGTTATATTAATATATACAGATTATTTGCATCAGTGCCCATCCTTGTTATTTCCTTATTTTGAGCAAATAGGAGACAATGAATTTAAAACATCATAATTTTGTTTGTACGCAAGTAAATATCGTCCGTACCATGCCGTCTTGACTTTATGTGTTAACTGTTCAAATACCTTTCTATCTACTATAATCATCACACACACACACACACACACGCACGCGCACATACGCATGCACGCACCTTCCCTCCCACAACAGTGGATCAACACAGACGTTAGTACACATCAAATACACGTAAAAGAGGAAAGGAGAAGAGAGTAAAACTTTAAAAGACCCAAAACATATATTTTTTAACTTCACTTTATCCCACTTGTGCCAAGTCCTGCGATCTTGGGTTCTATCAGTTGTATCAATGCAGATATCTGGAACTTTTCTAGGTCGTTTCGTGTAGTTGACAATGTCGATGAACGACGGATCTACGAGAAAAATCTCGTGCCCTGTTAGAGTCATATTAACGAAGGTGGATTTTTGTGATTTTGTTTGCAATGCAAATTTATAGCTGCATCGTATGTGTTCATATTTAATTCGTTCTAGCCGAGTCACACCCGCCCAATATTTTAATTTATTTGGTATTCTATTCATCTGACTTCTTCACTGTCCAACACTCAGATCCGTACGTAATGGCCAAAATGCTGTTTTGTACATTTTGCCTTTAATTGTCATGGGAATGTAAAGTTCACATAGCGTACCACTAAGTTATTGTGACTGTGTGTTAGATCATGGTGAATTCTGGCATTGTGTGAAAGCATAAAGCCTAAGTATGTAAAACTTTGTACAACTGAAATAGGTAAAGATCCAATACTTGACATGACATGAGTGACTGTGTCTGTTAGATGCGGCATGACAGAAAATCAGACAATATCAAAGATAAAGTATTATAATATTAAAAACTATAATACTAGGGGTATTCAATAAAAAGTGATAATGACTATGTCGCAATTATTTTTTTATTAATTGTTATTTTCTTTTGCAAAGTAGTCACCTTTCAGGTTTTTACACTTTGTGTATATTTTTTCTAAAACTAAAATTCCCTTTTAAAAAAGTCTTCTTCCTGATCCCGTAAAAATATCGTGTCCCGCAGCACTACTGCATCATCATCTTCAAATTTATGGCCCCTGAGATATTCCTTTAATAACCGCGGAAACAGGTAGAAATCACCAGGAGCTAGGTGCGGTGAATATAATGTTCCATCAATTCGAAGCCAGCTTCTTGAATGGCAGCCATCGCAACTCTGAACTTGTGCGCAGGGGCGCCATCTTGGTGAAACAAAACAACTTTAGCGAGTTTGCCACGCCGTTACTTGCGTATTTCTTCACCCAACTTTGTTATTTGTCCTGTGTACAGAGTTCCCGTAATAGTGGCTCCATGATTAAGGTATTCGATCATCACCACCCCTTGGCTGTCCCAAAAAAACAGAAAAATAGCACATGATCTTACCGGTGGATGAAATCACCTTAAATTTCTTTGGAGTTGGAGATGACGGTCTCTTTCAAGTCAGGGACTGTTTTTTTCCTTTCCAGGTCATAAAGGTGAAGATGTTTCGAGAAAAATAGGTCAAGATCTTGTTGTAACAAACCCAATCAGTTTTGTGAAATCCTTAGTCTCCTTTGTTTCTGCGCGTCAGAAAGCATTCTGTGCACCCATCGCCCTGTCACTTTTTTCATACCCAAATGGTTGTGTATAATATCATGGACACTTCCTGTAGAAATCTTCATTTCTTCTGCTATAAAACAAACAGTAAGACGACGATCCGCCAAATAAATGTTTCCAAATTTTTAATAATTTGTTCTTCCTCAGTTCTTCCTCGTTTGAACTCAGCACACCAACGAGCAACCGTGACCCTGCACATGAACCCCTAATGTTGCTCTCAAGTCTTGATTTATCAGCTCCGTATTAAAATTTTTCAAGCAGAGATATTTTATTACCGCGCGAAATTCTATTTTATCCATTTTTAAGAACACGTTCCGACACGACGTAAACAAATGACTTCTATTTTTAAAGACAAAATAAATTTATTTCCTTTTTTATTATTACTAAATCTAATGTCTGGGCTATGCTTGCCAGTATTTTTTTTCATTCCAAGGACAATCTATCGCATTATCGCTATTTATTGAACATCCCTCGTATATAATTAAATCTAAAACAAAACATTATGCATATTTTAAATTTGCCTTACATATTGCAAGCAGAATTAGTTTACTAACGCAAAAGTGGTTGTAATTTTGTGGTGACAACCCTAATTCACACGACATCGCACAATGGAGTCGAGCAGGATTCAAAAGTGTGAAAACAAAAGGTTTTAAACTAAAGTCTTTTTTAAGGAAGCTTGGTCGGATTACTCGACAGATCTTTGAATACAGGTAGGTGTGGGGAGGAGACGGCTTTTGTTGTCAATATAAAAGTAGAAAAGAATCGATGGTAGATTAAGAACGGTCGGTTGTAATAATAACGGTTTAGAAAAAAGATCGCAAATATTATTAATCACCCCGCTTCCTTCGCTGGCTACGGCACAGAAGACTTCGTCCTAATTTCCCTGCGTCCTCATATTTGTATCACACTTGAGGGTAAAATATATTGTTCATTGTGGTAGAACTAAATGTTGTGAAAGAAGTATTCTTAGCAGATAAAATTCATTGTTCAGGTACAGTTCAGATGGTGAAGGTCGAATAGTCCCTAAAATGAAGAAAACAGTACATAACTTATTTACAGGTCATAAAAGACAACGTATTGATCCGTCCTTTTGCTTGTTTGAAGACAGCCAAGTAAAGGCATCGTTAAGTTTTACTTCTGGGTTCAGGTAATTGAATAGCAGTGCTCCGTCCAAAAAAAATACCTATTACAGTTTTTGTGGCCCTTTTCTAAAAATAACGTCATAAAAGATTGTTGACACAAATATACGATCATTTATCCCGATGCCTCCCAGCGCACCTTACTCTAAAGTCCAAACTTTAGATGCAATATTGATGATATGGTTGTAGAAAGAAAACATTTTTGTTGTCTACCCCATTTTACAGGTTGATCTTAAAGTTTATGAGTTAGTTTATTTATCGATAATAGTATATTTTTACAAATGCCATTTCTCTGTGCAGAGACGGAGTGATTATACTAACTTCTGCAGCTGGGGTCAGCCTGCCGTAAAAGGCAACAAAACAATCCTGGCAACGTGGTAGGGCCCCAAGCCTGTCTGGATGGCAACCACCTCCAGTGTATAAAAAAATGCAGCTTTTTCAGTACTTAAATAGTTTATGGTCAAAATTGTTCAACTATCTCATCATTCTAATACAAAAGAAATGTTTTCGTCGTTGGTTCTCGATTGAACACTATAAAATCACCATTAATTCGTCATACTCGCAATTCAATGCAGTAAAGTGTTGTATAGCAACGGTATTAATCACATTCAACAGCTTAAAACTATTTAGTTTTAAAGCATTTTTGCCACTCCGTATGCAGGCCGTCCGAAATTTGTTATTTATATAAATAACAAATTTCAAATATAAACTTAAGTAATCCGTCCACATAAGTGACCCAGGTTCCAGTTCCCTTATGTGGACGGCAGCATGCTAGCGTTGCCCTTGGGATCACAAATGTCCATAGGTGACGCGAGCTCCGTACTATAAAGTGGGCCGTCAGCCTGTTTGCTGTTCCACAAAAATAAAAAAATTGCGGCTAAAAAACCGTACAAAAATTATTTTAGTAAAAGACAATTTTGATTGAAACCTTTTATAGAGATTGTTAAAAAATGTGTAAGCATGAGTTTAAGAGGCGATGGCATTTTAAAATATTTTTTGGGCAATTCAATATCATGAATAGTATGATAAATTTATAAACTCAATTAATGTTTTTATTCGTACATCTCCTCTTCTCTTTTCATCTTCCTCTTTTATAAAAAAAAATTCGCATTCACTCATATGTTTTCAGTTTGTTTGTAACTCCTTTGGATTCGATTTTGACCCACTTTAAACGGTCAAATTTCATTTAAACGTAGACTTATAAAGGGCCTATGACAATACAATTATTTGATAGGAATATCTCATTATCTTGATTAGAATCGCCAGGATTTAAAAAATTGTGACGTATTATAAATATAAAACCTTCTGAAATTATATAAATAACTTTATTAAAATTAATATCAGGCGCTATTAACCTTTAATTAATTTATTAAGTTCAATGTTGTTTTGTCATCATTAAATAATTTTCCTTTTTAGACGCGTTATATAACATACATTCAAACAACATTCAACATTCTACGGAGAACACGGTGCTCTTTTCGCTCATTGAGCACAATATTATTCATAATCTTTCCATTCCATGTGCGTTCTGGTGAAGTAATTGTATTCGAGTAATTTGATCGTGTTCTTATCATAGTTATATTCCTAGTAAAACAGTTATTAACCGCATTCCTATGATTATCATGTCCCACAGTATATGCTTACATTCCTAGAAATATAACAATATAAACATCAGACGAAGCTCAACCCCTAACTGTAGTAACTGTGGTGTAACTGAAGATATAGTATATTTGTTGGAGGAATTTATCCGAACTGCTTATATAAGGAAGTCTTAGATTAAGTAAAATAGACATAGAGATGTTACATTGTGTGTTGTAAGAACCCAACTCGGTAGACGCAAAGAAATTGTTTTAAAATCAAGTGTCATTCTGATAGAAAATATTAGTAGATGTAATGGGACTGAGATGTTCAAAAAAAGAAAAAAGTCCCTTAAATAAAAATAAAGATTAAAAAAACAATATAGTATTACTTTGATATTTAAATTGTTCATAGAATATTATTCGTTTTGCTTTATAATAGACTCCTATACATTAGTGCTGGAACTAGAAAGAGGAATTCCTAGAGGAGTACACTAATTAATATATTAAGCGTTTCTCAGAGATTGCACATAACGAATATTACAGTTGGCACCTACCGGCCTTGAAATAGATATGTCATAGGTAGGCTTCATGATATAAGCTTAATAATAATAATATCAGCCCATAACGTCCCACCGCTGGGCTCAGAACTTCCCCTAGAGAGAACGGACAGTATACGCGCCTGGTATGTCCAAGGTAGGAAAAGGTAGGTAAAGCTTTTAACCGTCCATGGGCGGAGAAAGAATATTGACCTCTGCGGCCGGGGTCGGCCTGTCGTAAAAGGCGACAAAACAACCCACCCTAACTACGTGATAGGGTCCCGCGGCCTTCTGGATGCGACCACTTTTGGTCTTAAGTATGCCGCCATAATAACTTTGTGTTGTGTTCCGGCATTTGTGACCCAAATTCCTGTACCCGTACTATGGGACAGTAGCGTGTTCATGATGCCACTGGCCTTGCAAACACCCATAAGCGACGGTAACTGCTAAATTCTAAGCATGCCGTCAGCCTGTCTGCTGTCCTACAGCAATAAAGAAAAGGTGTATTGGTGAAACACGTATACCGTTTATCTCACCATGCAAGTCTCCTCGCTATGTTTACATTCACTGACAGAATGAGGTAATTACGTGTATATGCGTATTTGGTTAAAAAAATGGCTTAAGAAATGCATCATATTTTTGAAATCAAATCCTCTTGATTGGTCTCAGAGTATGACATCTCTTGGCTACCAATCAACCGTACCTACTTAACATTACCTTAAAAGGGCAAAGTCAATTAATCTTTCTGCGAGTACACGGACAACAAGGGAGTGTCTGCTGTTTAGTTTTCGCTGTCTGAGTTGGTAAGTCCACCTCAGTAACTTATAATTTTAGGTTCCTTTTGTGATCATCAGATTCTGTCGGAAACTCTCGTAAGAAGAAGGTAATATGTTCAGTTCAGTTCAGGTTTTGTAGACATGGCTCCAACGCCTTTTGCATTGATTTTGCCAATGTCCAACTATGCTACCGGCACGCTATGGTGGCCGTTTTGACGTTTGTTCACTCCATGAAGTTTTGTATTAATTAGTAATTACATTTGTAGGAGCAAATTGCTGTTCTTTATTGTCAATAACTGCACGTCGCTTTTGACAATAAAGAACAACAATTTGCTCCTTCAAATGTAAACTATATAAATAAATAAAATTGGTGGATCTGTTTGTAATATTAAAATAAGCGCTTTTTACTAAGTGCATTCGGACGTATACACAGTACATATTATACCAAAACAACATTTTTTACAATTTTTGTCTGTTTGTCTGTCTGTCTGTGTCTGTCTGCTTGTTCCGGCTATTCTCTGAAATTGCTGCACTGATTTTGACGGGACTTTCATTGGCAGATATCTGATGTATCAAGGAGTAACTTAGGCTATATTTATTTTAGAAAAAAAAAATAGGTTTTGTTAAAAATGATAAGTTTCGGAAATTTAATATTCCAATTTACGTTGACCTCAGATTTATATCATAAATCATATGAAATAGGGTTTAGCCTAGGCTGGACTTTGTAGGTTTCGAACGTACGTATTCCGGAGGCGTATGGTGTAACAGTTGCATTCGATAATACTGACTGTTTGCATATTTCATTTATATTTTAGGGTTTTTTTAGGCTTATTTTTGGCTTAGGCTGGACATTGTAGATTGAATTTCCAATTTAAGTTAACCCCAGATTTATGTCATCAATCATGTGAAATAGGGTTTAGCTTAGGCTGGACTTTGTAGGTTCGAACGTACGTATTCCGGAAGCGTATGGAGTAACAGTTGCATTCGATAATACTGACTATTTGCATATTTCATTTATATTTTAGGTTTTATAGGGTTTGTAATCCAAAATAAACCATAAGATATATCCAAAAAATCCTGCCCAAAGTCTCTATTCCACGTGGATGGAGTCGCGGGCACAGCTAGTTACTAATTAATACGAAACTACATGAGTGTACAAACTTCAAAACGGCCATCATAGCATGCCGGTATAGTAAGATAAACTTTATAATATTTTCGAGCTATTGTATTATAAATGTCACAATGTCGTATGTCATAAATATGTTATTTATAAGCAAAATAAACAGAAATCCGTCAATTTTCAGTTGACAGTCTCCGGGGATATTCCCAATATCAAAGGATACGTGATTTTATCACATATGAAATTCCCGACTGGCGTAACTTTGATGTTTCATTTTTGTATTTCATTTATCGGAGACATATGTAGTACACGTTTCATAGTTAAAAGAATCTGAAATTTTGTTTGTTGCAAATTTTGCATGAAATTTCCACTGGAGTTGAATAGATATTTGCGAACCAAAAACGCCTTAATGACCAAAGAAACCTTACCTGCAAATTAGTAAGATTATTATACAACGGTTGAAGCTCACTTTACCCTTTTAGCCCCGAAATTTTAACTGAAGCATTGTCCCTAAAAAGAGAGAATATACGATTTATATTTTGAAATCATGAGGCCTAATTTTACCTTAAAAAGTTGATGTTAATACAAGTGGGTTTTTAACAAATGAGGTCGACAACTCATTTCTTGACGCGTAGATAGTATTGTCCACAACATTGAAAGAGTATGAAAAGTACAACAAAACATAAACACTATGTTAATTGTACCTGTTATCAATTTAATGATTAGTGAAAGTAAATTATGTTACTTACAGACAAAATAATCAAATTTGATGCCACTCTAAAAGAAAGTACTGCACCAGAACGCTCACTCTTCATGTGCAGGAGAGAGCTGGAGAATTTGATTGCTCCTAGGGGTCAGTAGATTTTGTATCCCCAGTTGGAGAGGTGATGCTGCGCTGTTCGGGGTGGTGGTAGTCAGCTCACGCCATTTTTCGGATTCCCGACGTTAGCGATATAGATGATTCTGGGGTAGATTTTTATTAGATATCTGAGTACCTGAGAGTCCCACATGCAGCTTCCGAATGCCTCACAGTGCGGAAGAGCAGTTTTCTTCCTCCAGAAAAAACGACTCTAAATATAGGTACTACACATAATTTGCATACTAGGGCAAATCTACATATACGATTACCTGAGCTATAGATTATCGATATAAAAGAAACGATTAATAGCTTTTTTTTCAATCGATATAAGGTTTCTAAAGAATAGAGTATGCTTTAGAACTATTAGTGAGACGTACCAGAGCGGGACAAGGTACCAATCACCGTCTAATACGTCTTTTCATATAATAAAAATTTTAACAAAACAATAATAATGCAATATTAAATGAATATGATTTTTTTTACGGTAATGTCAATCAGTGAACATCATATGGCAAACAATATAAGTAGGCCTAAATAATTGAAAATGATCCGATGAGCTTGTAATATATATAGATTACAAACAGAATATAAATTAGTATAACATTACAGCACCATTCTTCAAAGGTTGGACTTTCATCCACAAGCACCTTCACCTGGATACTTCGAAAAATCAAATTTACAATCACATGGGTTACATGAACAAGAGTAATTTATATCAGTAAAATTTATACGATTGGTAACAACAATCTACATCATTTAAGCTTTGTAAGTTTTCAATCGGGTGATAGTTACTGATGAAATAATTTTTTTTTCTATTTATATATATCATGCAGCATGATTTAAAACCAGTGCATAATAAGCGTCATTATATCTGAGCGCACTGCTCATTATCTAAATAAAACGTTGTAATGAACAGGTTTAATTTGTGTTCCAGTGTGTGTAACCCATCAAGCCTTTAGATGAAGTGTAGTGAACAGTCAACCCAGCAATGAAACGACATTGAATGTTATTATTTTATGACTGTTAATTTTATTTTTAAATTCTAATTCAAAATGTCACCATCGTTCATTCATTTCGTTAGTCTCACTAGAGTAAAATCAATAAATTAAGAATATTTCTATTCCAACAGTCTCTCTAAAAAACTTTTAGCTGAAGCATTTTTAACATTTCCCGTAATGTGACACTACTTTCAATTCCTAGAACCTGCTCCAAGTATTCGTATTCGGTAGTTTGAAACCGGTCTTGCATGCGAATGGATAAATTAAAGTTCTTGCTGGCCCTTTTTGCTTAGGGGACAAAAATGCTACCTACGTAATGATACTAGGTATCTCGATTTACCGAATTTTCTATGAGCGGACCTCATGACAACTTTGGCGTTCTTTCTTTCAAATTTAATAAGATACTAGAAATAGTAGCTCGCCAAATGAAATAAATAATCTTGATCAAGTAGAGAGATTGTGTATGAATTCTATCTGGTAAGCGGCCGATGAAAACTTATTCTAACTCAAGATTTGAATCTATATCAGCTTTTACTACAAATATATATCAACATTTTTCAAAATGTTGATTTTATTTGAACGTATAATTGAATTAATGAATAAAATTAAGCTTCGCCTATTTTCTTAATTTCTCTGATTATATTATAATATCTTCTCCTAAATTGCAACTCAACATGGGACTCAAAATCCACATTATTTTAAGTTGAATATCATCTCGTTATATCCATTCGTTTATGTAGAATATCAGTAACTAATCTGTATTTAAAATACCATAAATTAGCTAGTTTATAATCAAATAAAATGGCGCCTATAAGGAGTATATTTTTTTTATTGATGTAGGACAGCAGACAGGCTGACGGCCCACTTAGAATTTACCAGTTACCGCCGCCTATAGGTGTTTGCAACGCCAGTGACATCACGAATACGCTGCTGTCCCATAAGGGTACAGGAACTTGGGTCACTAATGCCGGAACAAAACACAAAGTTATTATGGCGGCATACTTAAGACCTAAGGTGGTCGGCATCCAGACGGGCTTGAGGCCCTACTACGTAGAGGGTGGGTTGTTTTGTTGCCTCTTACGATAGGCCGACCCCGGCCGCAGAGGTTAGTATTTTCTCCGCCCCTGCACGGATTAAGAGCATTATGAATGATGATGAAAAGTTGCCATATTTTTAAATTTTGCAGGATTTATTTTTAATTATATTTTTTTTAGTATTTATTATTAATTAAAATTTAATCTTGAAGTACGGATTCTTAGCTGTAACGTTAATATTTGTGTATTAAACAAAACAATACAAACAATTAGAAATACCACTTCATCCATTTATCATGATTTTTTTCATCCGGGTCTTCTTCTTAGAGTCTGTTTCTGGTGAGGTTTTGGGGTCTCGAGTTAACACTCGTTGCTCCGGCGTAAACTCAGGGAGCAACAACCCTCCGGTGACGTGGATCGAGCTGCGGGAGTCCACGTCCATATTGACGTGGTTTCACCGCAGCTATGCGTTGGCCCATCTTGACTTGAAGGACCAATCATAATTATCGACGTCTATCAGCGGCTTGTATTGGCCTATGTGTGGCTTGATGATCTCGCGACCTCAGTTGCTTATCAGTAGCCAAATGCCACGGTAGTCTGGTGGCTGGGCGTGCAGAGGGGGGATACCGTGGAGATTATGATTTTGACACATGCTTTTTGCAACACATTGTCAATATAGTTATATTGTGTTCTTTGTACATTATGGAAGTCTAAAAATATTATCATTGTAAAACTTAGGCTAGATAGCTAACTTTTAAACTCTGTAGAAAATTTATCAGATGCAGCTCTAATTTTTAATGTAACCATATAAAAGCGACAATACTTCTTCACTTAAGACCGGATTCCTCTTTTCAAGTTCCATTAGTCTCCAATGTAACAGCAAAAAGTTTAAACCGTAAAATAGTATAACCGAAATTGAGATGTTTTATAGCACTATTTTAGTCCAGACATTTTCAATTATAAGTTCGCAACACTGAGCTGAGACAATGTGGGTCGCCCCTAGGGTTGTCAGGTGCTAGCCAGTTTGCCATAGTTTTCATTCAAAACAATATGTTTCCAAGTCTATGGACTATTTATTTGTAATGTAATTTGAAAATAAAAAACCCAATAGGGCTGTCCTTACTTGACACTAAGGAATTATTACTGTGATAATGTCGTAAGTGAGTAGTGCGTATTCGCTCGCACAGATGCAATGACCGCCGTCCTCGGCCTCGTACTAGATCATTGTACCAATATTTTGCGTTTCTCATAACTTTTACTAAAGATTCTTGCGTGAATTTGGATGGTTTTGTCAGTCACCCTGTATATATATATATATATATATATATATATATATATATATATATATATATATATATATATATATATATATATATATATATATATATATATATATATATATATATACATATATATATATATATATATATACTTACTACGACACACACATTATTTTTAATTCATCCTAAAGTTGGACTATGAGGGAGGGAGACTATGAAGGTGCTATTGACAATGAGACGTTTTATTATATTCAGCTTTGTAAATTGTATGTGTAAATTATGCAATAAACTGTAATCTCTTGTATACATATATACTCGACTATTTTATTGTGGATGTTTGCTCAAGAAAAGATAGTTTCGCGAGAGGGCAAATTTATAATAGAAGCCTGTGTGTATGATGGCAAATAAGTGTATAGTATTTATCTAATAATTAATAATCGGAATGAAACGTTTAGTGAAAAGAAAGAAAAATAATAGGCCGCTTATTTTTAATTATATATTTTCTAAACAGGTCTTTTTATGAATATAAAATAAGTAAAAGGTTGAACTTTAACTGCTTCAATTTGATCCGGCAATTAACTTATATTTTTTTTATATTTCTATCAGTACTACAGGTATAGGTTTAAATAAATAAAATATATTATTATACTGGCACAATGCGCACAACCGCCATTTAGTTCCAAAGTAAGTAGCAAACGAGTACGTAACACTTGTTATGGGGGTGATAGATTACTGTTAAACAACACATTTACTTTTCTTTTCTAAATAAATTCATAAACACCCAGAGACGAGACAAGAAATTAATTTTTCGAAATCTATCTGAATAAACTATACTTCCTAAACAGAACTACCCTTTCAGCACGCCCGTATATCACACGAGGAGAAAAATCGTCGTGATCGTAGAATAATGTCGGATTTGAAAAAAATCCAAAATTCATTTTTTACCATATTTGGATACTACATTGTCTAAATATTATTGCTACATTGAAAAAAAAATTACATGTATTTTAGATTTCAAATTAAGCAATCGGTAAAGTGATGGAATCTCATAGCAAAATGACGCTTCAGTATTTTTAAAATGGCTGTCCTGTAAAGTTTAATATATGTCAGATCCGTCACTATTCTACGACTACGACGAAATCTCCTAAACAGCCCTACGATGCATCGGCGATAGGTATTTTTAGCGCAGCCAACACCAGCGGAATGCCGCCGGCCACCTACAGGCGGGCAATAATAACGCCACTGTCAAGTTCATTATCCACTCATCTCGGTGCAATGTTCGAAAGTTGCATCTAGATTCTTTTTTAAATCTTTGTTGTTTTCGAACTGCCTAGCCTACCTACCTAGGTAGAACAGCTTGTCGAAGGCGGATAGGCGGGTCCACAAACCTGTGATCTCTGTATTCAAGTATCCTTGCGATGTTTTCATTCCTTATGGTATAATAATAGCCCATACCCACTCTAGAAACTTTTACTATTAGATGCGTATATAGTACTAGAACCTGCTAATAATGTCCCAATTGTTAACTGTCCTGCTAAACAAAGGACGGTATAACTGCTACGCTTGTCTAAAGCGAGTTGGGAGCTTACTCGTACAGCTTGAATTAAAATGTGTATACTGTCATGGATTTTCAGTGTAGCATTATTTGTATTAGACCTACTAACGCCTTAATGCCCAGATTGTCAAATTTAGTTGACAATGTTTTACCAGTACTGACACGCTCCGTGCATAGCGCGTGACATTATTCGTTGGTCAGCGACGTAACATTCTTGAATACTAAAATATTTTTCAGTATAAACGATATCCTTTTTTATCAATTAATTTTCTTCTCTTTTATTATTTCACTTAATTGCACTTCAAGGAAATCCTCAAAACACCGATAAGTTTGCTGCTATGAACCAGTGCTGCAAGTTACTGCACAATTTTTTTCAGTATATTGAATGCACCATACCAGTATCGTAGGAAGTACCTTCGATTATTTTTAATCTGTTAAAATTAAAGTTTCATGGTAGATTGCAGATTTTTTAAATTAATAAATAAATGCTGGGACAATTCACACAATGCTATCTAGTTCCAAGGTAAAAGCAGAGCTCTTATTTTATGGGTACTAGAATACTGATATAATTTTGTTTTGTGAATGAATACGTATTATACATAAACACCCTGACCCACAAAGGGAATCAAACTGACCCTCACAATCGTTCAGACGTGGGTAAATTGTTGAGTCACAGAAGTAGACTTTTGAATTAGAAGTCCACATTACAGTGTACAAAACAACTTGATCCTACATATTATATCTATATCGAAATTCACACAAGCGAAGTTTCGTGTACAAATATTACAATATATAAATGCTACTAGGATCCCATCTTAAGTGACAAAACCGTTGAATTATCTCTATTCTCATAATAGCTAGTTATCTTCTTTATTGCCTGCGTTGACAGAAATGTACCCTGAGTCATTTCCTTTAGTAGAATCTAGACGACCGACTTTTGACAAGCATTTGTAAGATGTTAGACGATTTGTAAGATGTGGCAAAAATTGTAAGTGAAATAATTGCAAACATTAATAAATTTTTACATTATTTTCAAAATAGAGAATCTAAATATTACAGCTTGAAGGGCGAAATACGAACACTGTATTTGTCGGTAGCTTTTTTCACTGCAAAGGCAAAGTAACAATACTGATCCCTGCAGCCCGGGGCGGCCTGTCTTAAAAGGCGACAAAATAACCTCAATACCTAGCTAATAAGATACCTAGTGGTAGCATATAAATAAAATACATTGACTTGGCAATCGTATGAAAACACAATGTATCTCACAAGTAATATATGTATATTATATATATTATATTAAATAAGATTGTTTAATGCGATTGCCAAGTCAATCTATTTTAATATTAAACATAAAATATTTTTTTAATATTGATATGGTCACTATAAGATGTTGTTAGGTTAGCTAATTACGTAATAACTTAAGACAGAAGATCCCTTGAGTATAGGTGTAGTGAATTATAAAGTAACTGACTTGGTATTACATGGATCTCACAACTTTTTACGGTAGAACTGAGTTGCGAGACTTGGTTTTTTTACAAGTTTTGTTTTTGATGGCATCTCACTTCTTTTTGTAGATATATACAGGGTACACTGAAACTGAAAATGTAACTTTATAATCCTATACATTTATATGGGACAAAACACAAAAGTTATTTAGGCAGTTGGTGTATCTTGAAAACTAAACCGAAATTACAAAATATTTTGGTTTTTCCTTGATATATATACACTAAACACTAATTGTATTCTAAATTTGAGGCTTCTATGTCTGCTAGGCGTTAGAGTTTTGATGATCGGTCAGTGAGTGAGTGACAAAATAAAGAAATTTGATTAGTTATAATTCTTAAACTACTGGTTCAAATTGAATAAAATTTTAAATATACCGTGTTTATACCATACCTGCTTGGTTAATAAAAATTCAGGCTTCTAGTTTTGTCAACAAAAATTTGAGAAAAGGATAGTACGGCCGTGCCGCTTTTTTGCTCGAATTGGCAGGGGCACTAGTGTCCCCAAATAACGATTGATATCGAGCAATCCACGGTTTTTAGAACAGTGACATTAATTTTCTCGTCAGTAGTTTTATTCTTATATTAAGAATTATTTTTTTACTTTTTAGTTTTATTAATTATAAAAGCGTATTTTTTTAGTTTTTTAAACTATAATTTATTGTTTACATATTTAATAGAAGTTGTCGCCCTGGGTAAATGCCAACATGTGCAAATTTGCTAAAGTTAGTTACCACGTATTATTAAATTTGGCTAACATAGGATGATGCAGTCAGTCGCCGTTTCAAAATTAAAGTCCCTCGATGTTATGGAACGAGGCTATTAGCCTGTCAACGAGGCAAACAAATAAAGCACTAATTAACTGTCTGGGACTTGCGGCCGGACCGCGTTAGATTCTCTTGTGCTTGTTGAATATTTCCCATCTCAAATATAAAGCGATGCTTTTGACTCTCTTTATGAACTAAAGTATTTTTTGGATTTGTAAAAAAATGTGCACAAATGTAAATTTAATCATTAAGAAATATGTTCGATTAGTGAATAATGAAGATATTATGTTATACGGAATGTCAGAAATGTAGAAAAAAGATAAAAAGCAAATTGGTAATTTTAATTGTTCTGTATTATCCATTTAAAGATAACAAACAGAACAAATTACTAATTGTTTACGATCACGGAAGCAGGGTGTTAGCGATGTCTCTGACGTCGCAAGCATCTATAGGCGGCGGTAACTGTTATTAAGTGAGCCGTCGGCCAGTCTGATGTTCCTTGGCAATAAAAAAGTACATAATAACCTAGATGATAAAAAAAATTGTGATAGTTTTTTTATACATATAGACTTAAGCTAGTACTAAAACTTAAACTCAGCATAGCCTGTCACTTATGTATTAATTAATCCCTTCCAATTATTTCGATAATGTTTTTAAGATGAATTTTATTTTCGTCTTTGTTTTTGAATATTCTCTTCTCAATAAAACATAAACTAGTAAGTGCTGATAACCGCTTTCGTATATACATACACTCAATAATGTGTCAACCACTTAAAATATACATGTTAATTGCATTAGTTGATCAAACATACATATCATGATAGCAGGGTCATTGACTGCAGGTAGATAGCGCGTTTGTTTTAATCAGTCACTATCTTAACATTAGGTCAACAACTCAAAGGTTGTGACATAAAACATCTCAGGGAACTCTAAACATACTTTAAAAATATCTTTGGTATATGGTATGTCCATGGTATTCTATTATGATATTTTTAAAGTTAATTGGTTCAAGTATTTTTTTTATTTCTGCGCCTTTTCTAGGAGGCAAACAGAACGTTGCCCTTTGATCTGCAAAAAAGATCTTAAAAAAAAAACAGTTATCTAGTATCCAAAACGCGCCGGATACTAGTTGGTCTAGCGTAAACAGACAAAACAACCCTATGGCTTCAAACCTGTTTAGTGGCAACCAACTGTGGTCCCTAAATATGCCGCCACAATAATCTAGTTTTTTCTTCCGACATAAGTGGCCCAGGTTCCAGTTCCAGGTGTTTACATCCGTAGGTAACTGCTTACTATTAAGTGGACCGGTGGCCTGTCTGCTCCCATTTCCACAGAAGTAATAAAAGTGGAAAATTGTTAATAATTCTTGTAATAAACTTCCCTTCGTACGCATATCTAAAATCAATATTGTTATTTAATGGTCCCTTTTTATATTCCAAAAGATCAAAGGCACTTTGTGAGATATTTTTATTGAATCAACTTCACGGAAACTAATCCTAAAAATGCATAATAATACATTTCCAGGAAAAGCTTTTAGACCATATCTGTGAAGTAAGATCATAGATTATATTAATTAATTTATTATTATAACATAAACTTCATCTGGCGCACAAGCCTTAGCGCGATATATATATATATATATATATATATATATATATATATATATATATATATATATATATATATATATACATATATACCGTAATATAGATGGAATTAAAGAGAAGTGAACAAAAATTGTTCAAGTTTGAATTATTAATAAAAAGTGGCAAATTATTCCTTCTGGTAGCCGCAAGCTGAAAGACATAGTCCATCTATTTTTCTTTTAAGAGCTGGATCGAGCGACAGTCCCTCCTTAAAAAATACATTTATACAAGCTCACAGACATCAAAAATGGGATCCATATGTGACAATTATGTGTGGGAGACGGTCGATTGAAAGGTCAATAAAAACTATGATAAACTTAGGATTTCATTCGTGAACATTAAAGTATTCTTCAATTCCTTTCAATGGAACATCAAATCATTAGTAATTTATTTCATCAGTGTCCGTCAATTAGAAGATTAATTTATACGAATTTGCGCTAGTATTAGATTTAATTTACGATCCCCATTAAACGAGCCAACCAGAATAAGACCGGGCATGGCGGGTTTCGAGAAAAGCCTTTAGCCCTTCGCGCTATAAAACACGACTCGCCTTAATTGAATTTAGAACTTAAAAAGTCCGATTATTACTTTCGACTAATGGGTTTTACATTTGAACGAAAGTTCTGTTTCACTAAGAATTATATATAAATTCGCAGTTACGAGTTTCACCTGCATTTTTTTTTTTGTTGAGGTGACTAAAACTAAAGATGTAGGATTACTTCAGTATATATCCATGGATCTTTATTTTTAAGGTATATTAAGAAATGCTGAGTGGTCTTGTATAAAAATAAGAAATAGACTTTATTTACTGTAGGACAGGCTGACGGCGTGTACATTGTCATAGATGTATATGACGCCAGTAGCACCGCTAATCGCTGACCTCCATGGAGGGTACCGAAACCTGGTTACTTATGCCGGAACACAACACATGGTTATTAAAGCGACATTTTTTGAAACCATGGCGGTTGACATGCAGACGGGCTAGAAGCCCTACCAGATTAATAGGTATTCTAGCTAGAGTTGTGTTGTCGCATTTTACGACAGTCTAACTCTGGTCGCTGAGGTCAATATTTTTTCTCCGCCCCTACATAGAGAGAAGAAGGATCCTCATTTTAGAAGTTGTCTATCCTTTTCATTGTGCTTAGAATAACAGTTAAAAGACAGGGATATAGATAGACACTTCAAAAAATAATAATCTAAAGTTTAAAAAGCTTTATGTTACCACGTCAGCATTTTCCATTTCGCAGCCAATATATTCGTTACCGGAATATCCTCACGAAACTCAATTGAGCACCAGCGGTAGTAATCGTGGGAAAACGGTTATGCCTCGATATCATAAATTTCAGGCACAGCCTGCCTATACTGGGTTAGAAGAACATTCTACTTTATATTTGGATATGTTATTTAACTTACGGCGATAAGTTTGTATTTAAACAGCAGAAACTAGTATCTAAAGACAAAACGGCTCCTATTTTTTACCAATATCACATATAAACACAGTAATTTTACATTACTCTACTTTCGATTATTATTTAATTCCAATTAATTAATTAAGATATAAAAGTCTAATATTTTAACTTTACTTAAACAAAAGATCATCGGAATTTATAGCTTGCTGAAAAATAAATAACAATTTCTTAAATTTTTAAGACTGTTATTCATCGCTACTATTTACGGATCATAAACGTGTGGAATTGTCAAAAATGATTTAAAATACTTTTGAAGTAATAACTTCTTATAGGTAAACCGCTTCGTTAAGTAACGCGTTACGGCGCCAATCTGACTGGCTTCTCTTTCTCTCACGCAGTGGTAGGCAGGCTCCACTTCTCTCACTCTAAGTGCACACTCACTCACACTCACAGCGCTAGATCTATTCGAATTGCAACTTTATTACAATGAAATACAGTTGAGTTTTTTTTTTCTTTATGAAGAATCTACTTTAGGGAATACTTTAATTTAATATAATTTTGAAACAGTTTTTGGAAAAATTGGAAATTCGTAAACTTTACTTATTTTTGATTTATTTTTGGTTTTATTAATAAATAAAACCAACCTCTAAATCAAATAACGTTTCCTTACATTATACCTAGTCAGGTCATAAATTCTGTCACATGTTTAATGTAAAATAATTGTAACAAGTTTATTAATTATGTAACCATTAATATACCAAAATGAACTTAACAAAACATAGATTCTTATGACATTAAAGTTTATTCAAAATGACCTCCGTGATTTTGAATACAAGCCTTCAATCTGCGCGGCCAGTCGTCTATCGCAGCACGAACGAGGTCCATGTCAATATCGGCGGCTGCCTTAATCAAGGATGTCTTGAGTGACTCCAAATTGGGATGAGGCTTTGAGCACGCCTTTTCCTCCAAGTGTTGCCATATCTTGTAATCTAACGGATTCAAATCATGACTGGAGGAGGGCCAGTCTTCGTGCCGGATGAAGTCGATTTCACGCGCCGCCAGCCAGTCTTGTGTGCTCTTCGCTCTATGAGCTGGCGCCGAATCTTGTTGGAATACCCATTGCCTGTTATTGAACATGGTATGAGAAACAGGTTCCACAAGGTTCGTCAGGACAGTATTTTGATACACAACAGCATTCGTTTTTACACCTTTCTCACAAAAATGTACCTCTGTTAAGCCCCAATAAGAAACTCCCAACCATACCATGAGCGAGGATGAAAAATGACCTCGTTGGACACGCGGAATACGGTTGATCGCTTCTTCACTACTGTGTGCGTACACCTTATCATTTTGTTTGTTGTAGCTCTCTTCTACGGTAAACATTTTTTCATCCGAAAAAAGAATTGTCCGATATTTTTTTCCCGCGTACCGCTTCAACAAAGCGCGGCATCTCTTCAGTCTCAGGTCCATTAGACGAGCATTCAAACGATGTCCTGTTTTTCTTCGATATGCCCGAAGCCCTAAGTCTTCATTTAACACCCTTTTCACCGTGGTTCTGCTTAACCCCATCTGAAGGGCCAACAGTTTCTGCTTACGTTTGGGATTTCTTTGAATTCGTGCCTTCACAGCTTTTATCACTGCTGGAGTCCTAACAGACCGAGGGCGACCACTTCTTGACCTGTCATCTACACTAGAGTCTTCATTGTATCGTTTGATGGTACGATAAACGAATCTTTTGGTTATATTCAAATTTTTCAGTATGTTAAAAATTTGAATTGGCGCGTAACTGTAACGATGCAACGCAATAACTGCAACACGGTCTTCTTTAAGCGTCCACTCCATATTTAAAAATGAGTAAAATTCTAAAAGTTATACATTTTTATTTTCATGAACAATTCGAAATTCGAATTCAATAAACTTTTTTGTGGCCAGCATTCTAAAAGAAAAGTTTTTACTGTGTGACAATACTTATGACCTGACTAGGTACATAAAATTTAAGTAATAACCTAAGCTTTTCTCAAGTTAAACAATTTCAATATTAAATTGTTCAACTTAGATTATTTTATGTTACTGGCTTGATTAATCTGTCACTTCATGAACACTCATATCATGCAACACACATTCTTTTCGTCGCTGTCAGATATTGCCCTAACTCTTGGTTAGCCCATTTACCCATCTACTTTCAGCTTCATCCTTCTTCTGCTATCGTGATCTGTGTACGTTTCCATTACGTGTAATTTAAATACAAAATATTATTATTATTATTTGTTATTATTTTACAGCTTCTAATTTCATTATGACATTCTAAATACATTTACGCAACTTTTAATCAAAAGAAATGGAGCCCTAAAAATATTCTTTAAATAACTGTTCTTAGTAATTTTCAAAAACTAATTAGCACTAAAATTAGTAAAGTAGTAGAATTAGCTACAAATATAGATATTTATTATAACAAGTGGTCGCTCATGACTCAAAATTCGACCATAATTCATTTAATTTTTAAGTTTGAAGTTTATTAGGGTTCTCTAGTCAGGGTTTCAATATAGCCACTCAGTTAATTTGCCATTTTTTCTACATCAGTTTGAACAGCATCACTGTAAAACTTCAAAATATTTTGCATTGCAAAACCTGCATTGTAAATCCGTTTCATAACCATATATTCGCATTTTGTAAATTCTATTCTCACAACTAGGCAAGAGTAAATCAATTCAGAATACTTATGCTCCATTTCGTTTATGCTTATGCAAGATGTATTTCCATCCAAAGAGACCAAAGAGAATATAATCACATAAGCCTGTTAGAAAATTAATGTTAATTTATTAAGTATATAGTATTAATATTTGTATAATATTATTATTCATTAATTAATTATTTAAGTACTTACTAATGTATACAATAAATTTAAATATTATGTTACTATAAAATTAACCTTAATGATCTCTACCAGGCCATAAACCGTTATAAAAAAACAAAAGCGAAAGTAGGTATGCATGTTGTGTATAATTCGAGCAGTAGTGTACGTAATATTTATTTTAATTAATATAATGTATTTCTAATGGATTTACACAAAAAATAGCTTTCTGCACTTCTCCTCAATATAAATTTTAACTGTGCCAAATTTCATGATCCGCGCAATTTTCGTAAAAAAGGGGTACAAAGTTTTCGCTTCACATAATTTAAAGATTCAATAATATATAGATTATATATAACATAATAATTAGATAATTATTATGTAGTATGATGACACTTACATTTGGTGTAATGTGCAGATATCATTTGAGCATATTTGCTTCTCTTTACTTTCACATAAATATCCACTCTATATGTCCAGCGATGGATGCTTGACAAATACAAATAAGTAACTTTAGAAATCGTTATTACATACTTAAATACATATTCAGTTGAAAAAATTATCAACTCCTTGCCTATTGCAATCACACAAGCCAAATCACTAATACCAGTTTTTAAAAAACTAGTTCGAAATTATTATCTGGATGAAGCCTTTATAGACTAATATTCAACTGATTAAAACTAATTTATTTGTGTTATATTTTATTTTACTTACGCTGTTTGCTTTTATGTTATATTTTGTATTTTATGTTATATTGTTTATGTTATTATTATATCTTATTTGTAATATATTACATATTACGTTTTTTGATTTTTGATTGCATTTCGACCTTAAGGTTGTCTGGAAGAAATCGCTTCTTAGCGATAAGGCCGCCTATTGTGCACTAGTTATAAGTTTAATATTAAGTTACTTTGCATGTATACAATAATATTTGGTGGACAATAAAGTATAATAATCAATCAATCAAATTTGTGCCAAAAATAAAGTGTTATAAAAATAAAACAATGTGAATAGCAACCCAGATGGCTGGGTAAGAGAAAATTTCGCCTATTTCTTGTTCCCCTCAATTCGACATGTCAACTCTGGCGAACAGTCGCGACACGAGTCAGCGGAATTCGATATCATCTTTTTCTTCAATCTCATTTCTCTGAAGCATTATAACGTGATAACATAATATTTTATTTCCAATAAGCGTGAGTAAGTATTTATGTTGAAAATATGTTTCTGATTGATATATTTTCTTCTATTTCTAAAAATAATTTCATCACAGTTTTATACAAGACTTCGGACTTTGAGGAATTTTACTGAGTATTATCGGGGCATAACTTCTAAGCCCTATTTTGTCTTGCTCAAGAAGAAAGAAGACAGTAAATGAAACAGAAAAAGGTTTACATAGGCATCTACCGTCGCATTCCCTTACCTAGAAAGGAGCCTAACGGTGTCTTTAAGGAGCCAAAGGAGTCCATTCGTTATCTTTCAGCCGTAAATTTGTACGAATCTCGATTCTTATTTCTCGCCGGAAGCCAACGATCAAAATACTGTCTAACCAACTATAATGTTTTATTATTCTTCTATTGTTCAATAATGAAAATATGTTACAAACAATGGCAAGGACGGCTGCGTTGCATTAACGAGACAAAAAGATCATTGTTACGCATCATTACTCAATATCCGAACGTCCCCTGTGCTCACTCGAGTGAAAAATATAAAATGATTTATAACTAGTAAAATTTTGAGGTAATATTTTAAATCTAATATAGTAGTGATCTACTATATTGTCAAGTAAGTGTTGAATAGTAGATCTAGTGTAAACTTTTCCTTTCAAAGGTGGGAACTAATTTATGCCCCCTAAAAGTCTAAAAACTTCTTATAGTTTTACGAACTGATTATTATCTAAACGGATTAGTACAAACTCGTGATATCACCATGCAAAGGTCTCGGTAGATCTAGTGTCCAATATCTCTTCTATCTTTTAGTTTTGTGTATAGAATTCTATACGATTTTACAGGTAACGTCTCCCTATGGAGAAAGGTAACGTTATGGCGCCTTCAAATTAGCTGCTAAGTGTCGCGCTGCAGCAGCGCGGCTGCAGCGCTGCGGCCGCGCTGCTGTCGCTTGGTTCGAGTATCATAGTGTTGAATACACGATGGACTCAGACGAAGAAACACTGCTCTTAGTGTTATGATTTTTCTCGTCATATTTTTTGCGAAAAATGCCTAAAGTGAAATCTAAATCAATTATAAATTTTGTAAATCAGAATTTTGATTTATTAGCAACAGATTCAAAATAAAAATAGAATTTTTTCGGTTACATATTCTGTCCGTTTGATGATTATTTCTTATGTACAATTAATGCGATTATTTAAAAAAAAATAAACAACATTCTTGTGATTATATTATAGTAGTGTATTTTGGTTTTAAAAAACCCTAAAGAAAACCGGTTTATTTTCAAAGTGATCAGTACATACCGGTGTTGAAAATCGTAATCGATTCACATCACTAGAACTGATGCGTGGCCGCAGCGCGGCTGCAGCGCTGCAGTCGCGCGTTTTTGATTTATATGGATTTAGAAAACAGCGCGGCCGCAGCGCTGCAGCCGCGCTGCTGCAGCGCGACACTTTGCGGCTAATTTGAAGGCACCCTTATTGTTATATGGTAAATATTATAATCTTAATTATCTATATGGTGCACGTAGCGCCGTCTAGCAACTTCCCAATGTTATATTATTCATTAGCCGTCATTGTTCTTTTTCTCTCGCTCGCGTTCAACTTCAACTGTGCTTGTGAGCAATGGCGCCTTGTAATGTAAATTACGTTAGATAAAATAAAATGTTTTTCTAGTAGTTTATTTTTATTCAAACGACTTTAACATGATAGCAGAGCGTGGTTGGAATTACTTGCGAGTATGGGATAACTAGGAATTCACATTTATTATAATAGGTCTTTCTTTACCTATGAAATTGCCGTTCCGCAGTACTGGCCATTTCAAATCAAAATAATTTTTGTTTGGCTAAGAATTCTAATTTCAAATTAATTTTATTTTAAAAACATGGAATTCTTTTTCCAAATGTAGTCATTTATTTATTGATTAGTGATACATTTTCATCGCATTTCAATCTTTTTCGTCATCATGGATACGTTAAAAATTCGAGTAATTATGGAATATGATAATTACTCGAATTTTTGTGCCGCTTGTGCCGAAAAAACTCGGCACAAGCGGCACGCAACATCAACGACGTTTACGGAGCAAACACTACAAACCAACGCACCAGCTGTTATTGGTTTGCTCGCTTCCGTTCTGGGAATTTCGACCTGAAAAATGAACCTCGCGGTCGTCCGAAGACTTTGGTCGACAATGATGAATTAAAGGCGATTGTGGAAGCTGATGATACACAATCTACGGCTGAATGAGCAGCAGCTTTCGACGTTAGCGTCAAAACAATATTGGTCCATTTGCGTCAAATTGGCAAGGTAAAAAAGCTTGACAAATGGTGCCCCACGAACTCAATGATCACCAGCGCGAAGTACGCGTCGAGACGTGCCTTGCACTGCTCAACAGACACACAAATGAAGGAATTTTGAACCGCATTGTTACCTACGATGAAAAATGAAGTCGGCTTGATAACCGCAAGTGCTCAGCAAGTTGGTTGGATCCTGGTTCAGCACCTAAACAATGCCCTAAACGAAAACTTACCCCTAGAAAAGTGATGGTCACTGTTTGGTGGTCTAGCGCCGGTGTGATTTATCACAGCTTCTTATCAAACGGGGTGAGCATTACTGCAGATGTGTAGTGTAAAGAACTGAACACAATGGTGGAGAAGCTGGCACATCTCCAACCAGCATTGGTCAATCGCTCGTCTCCTCTGCTCCTGCACGACAACGCGCGACCTCATACTGCACAGCAGACGGTCTCCAAGTTGCAAGAACTGGGGTTGGAAGTTCTCCGTCATCCGCCCTACTCATCAGACCTTGCGCCTACAGACTACTACTTTTTCCAGAATTTGAATAACTTCTTGGCGGGAAAGAAATTCAATACCCGAGAGGCAGTACAAAATGCCTTTGAAGAATTTGTTGCCTCCCGTCCAGCTGATTTCTTTAAGAAGGGCATCAATAAACTGCCACTGCGTTGGCAAAGATGCATTGATTGCATGGGTGATTACTTCGATTAATACAAATAAAAAATACATGAAAAAAATTAGTTTACATTTTTTCATACAAAACGGCAATTTCATAGGTAAAGACCAAATATTTCCAGCCGGCACATCTGTTAATGTTAAAGTGAGTATTAATTATATTAGCACAAGAAAAATAAAGAAACGAACGATGCACACAGTGTAGTTATTTAATTCTGTGACAGCACACGACAATAGGTCCACAGGTTCCACAATTAAAACTTTCCATTTTTCGGTGCGCCTGAGATAGAATATGATATAATACAATATATTCCTCTAATAGATAATGAATCCTATTAGGGGAATTGGTAAATTAGCATACACACGTGCACACACACAGTCATCTCGATTATTAGATTCACAATAATATTAGACGAGATTTGTAAGTTTTGTAAGCTATAGTGAGAATCAATCGTAAGATCACTTAGTCACCACACATACACATAAATATGATATACTTGCACTAAACGGTTCTTTTCATCGTTTGCTATATGTTGAGAACAATACAGAACAACGGTAACTGATACATTTGTTTTAGCACAACATAGATATCGCCTGTGAAACGGAAGCCCTATTGAACGTGTTTTTGTAACATTGTTCCACGCTAAGTGAGGGAGCAAAAAGCCTTTGTAAAGAGAAATAACTGAAGTGTCTCGTACGTAATATAAGTCAAGGTTTCTGTAGAAGATTTAAAATTTTCAGATGTTATTTAAGGGAACGGAATATTTTGAGAATTTCAGGAATTTTTTCCAACGTTAAAATAAAAATTACTTAATCAAAATTACGGATTTATGGTAAATATTTTTCCATGATTCTTCCATAGTTCCTTTTTTATACAAAAAAAAAAATAGATCGTATATATGGGGTGCGGAGAATGTATTATTGAAGCGAAAAAATCGCGTAAGGAATTCTCACATTTGCGTAACCTTTAAGTCCGCGAATTACGAATAAAATGCAAGAGTTATGAAATTGATCTGGATAAATTTTACAATAACCAGCTACTTAAATGAGAAACAAAAGTTTAGGCATGCGGCGTCATCGTGATCTGACCGAGATCTGAGCGAGAGGGGTTAAGAAAGGAAGTAATGGAACGACTGCAGACAGTGAAATGCGTACTAATGGACTTACTACGAAATGCCGAAGATCGTACTATTAGCAAAAAAAAACTCAGGAAGAGAACGTTAAGAAAAATCAAATTTCACAAGGCTTGAAGCTAAAATGATCATAAACACGAAAGATAAGTGACGAAGAAGTTATTTTTAATACGGCATGAAAATTTAAATCAAAACTGTTATCTCGTAACCGCGTTATGAAGAACAAAAACTCAGATTTTATGAAAAGAAATCCGATTGCTTGGAAATCGGTCGCACAGAATGTACAATATTGGCACTGGTTTCAGACAGCTGTGATAACTGGGATAATCTGTATATAGTGAGAATATAAACTTCCATATAGTGTTTATAGAGTTGGAATAAACATTTGACGAAATAATACATATTCATTAATTGTGCACTGTGTTCTATCACAATGCTGACATTTAGTAATTAGTGTCCTGTGCCATTTTCCGTTTCAATCTGTGAGTTGTGTAAGTTTCCTCCATTAAGACTTGCTCCAAGCGGTTTGGGTGGTTTATGATCATTTTCTAGCAGATTTATGTGTGTCGTCGAATTTCTTGACTGTGTATATACTTGTAGGTCGTGATGCAACTGTTCGTTTCTCACGTACCAGGGAGCGTTCCTTACTATTCTTTTTTTTATTGCGTAGGACAGCAGACAGGCTGACAGCCCGCTTAGAATTTAGCAGTTACCGTCGCCTATAGGTGTTAGCAACGCCAGTGGCATCGCGAACACGCTGCTGTCCCATAAGGGTACAGGAACTTGGGTCACTAATGCCGGAACACAACACAAGGTTATTAAGGCGGCATACTTAAGACCAAAGGTGGTCGCCATCCAGACGGGCTTGAAGCCCTACCACGTAGCTAGGGTGGGTTGTTTTGTCGCCTTTTACGACAGGCCGACCCCGGCCACAGAGGTTAGTATTCTTTCTCCGCCCCTGCACGGATAAAATATAATATTCTCGGAATCTCTGCACAATTTCTACGTTAGAGTGAGAAGCTGTCCCCCATAATTAGATACCATAGGTCCAGATGGTTTAAGCATATCTTTGTAAAAGAGAAGTTTGTTGCTCATATGTATTAGTAACATATACAGGGTTTTTAATTCTGTCACCTCAATATTATAGCATTTGCAACAGACAGATCAGATATCAGAGTGCGAAGTTTGTTACTGCGCTTCCGGGGAACTTTCTTTGAATAGTTTGATAATTCTTTAACCAAAGTCTGGATGTTTATGTATAATATAATATTTACTTACAAAATAAGAGTATTTAAGTAGAATAGCGTCGTTTAGTTACTTAGTGCTTACTAAGTAACTAAACGACGCGGCGCTGTATGTAATATGTCAGAGTATATTTATTATTTGTTTGAATTGGGTTTATGTGTAATTGACTATAATATAATAGAACAATTTTTAAGATATTTTTAGTAAAAATTATATATGTATTTTCTTTATTATCCTCATATTTTTACAAAATACAATAGAACAAACAAATGAACGTTTATTTATGACAAATTATCAATACATTATTGGATAGAAAATTCAAAACTAATATTTACGAAGGCATTCTTGTAAGAAAGAAAAGAAGTAAAAATCAGAAATAATTTACTTAAACTACACCTTAAGTCCCAATTCTAACTCATCCTACACACAGGCCGACTTGCACGACCAATCACTAAACCGATATAACGCTAAACTTGTTTAAATCGTCATTCTGTCCCTGTCAAATGTTGTCAATGTGACAGAGACAGAATGAGGATTAAAATAAGTTTAGCTCTAAATCGGTTTAGTGATTGGTCGAGCAAGCCGGCCTTAATGCATTTTAATATATTTATATACTTCCCGAAATTTTAATAAAACATCAAAAGGCTTGTGCCAAAGAATAATCAAGCAACTTACATAATTTTGCGCGCCATATAAATAAATGTTGGCGCTGAAATTAAATTTATTCGGTCGCTTTATATGAATTTCACGGGAAGCTCAAAAGCGATTGCCTTTTAGCGTACGATTTCAAATGTTTGTACATATTACTTGTGTATTCATGGTAAAGCGTAGTTTACATTAAGGATATTTGTTCGCTTGATTTCGTCGCTTAGAAAAACATAAAATGTGTAATTATAATAAATAATAAGAAACTTCATAAATAAATAAACTGAGACAATTATAGATAAACAAATAAAATTTTTAGTCCAAGCTTTATCAAAAGCTTACTCTAAAAAGGTTGAATTTTCTTGTGCTTTTTCGGGGTTTTCTTTTAAGCCTGACCATGAAATGCATACTCAAATTGCTCTTCTTTTGCCTCCCATAACGTAACAGAAAGAGTAATCTAATCTGTTGTGATTATTATAGGCTGACCCTATCCTAGCAGGAACCTGTTACGGCCATTATTTGTTAATTAAGCATTTGCTTAAAGCATCGCTAACACGCTTGTTCGCCATTGTAATTTTTATGTCAGTTTATTCTTTTAAACATTTAAAAATCGAATACAAGCATGACATATTTATTACTTATTGGAGATAATTTCTTTTTTCTTTGTAAACTCAATTATACATGAATGTAGTAGAAAGATCGATATCCTACAGTAAAATGATCCAAATTTTACGCAACTCGACGGAGCATTAGGCTCGTTGGAATTTGCGGTCTGAAACGTTAATGAACTCGCACCAAACTGGTGGAAGTTTCATTAAATCTTCGACAATACATCACACTCGGCTCAAATACTCTCATTAAATATTCTGAAAGAAACATCGACTATGATTATATCATATAGGTAGGTATAAATACTTGATGAGTTTTTTTATTAATATAAATAATGTCCGTTTAATGTTTTATTTGCTCGTGTTTTTTTATGGCTATGGACAGTTGACAAGCTGGCCGCTCACTTAATATTAGACTAATAGTATGTATCGTCCGCCAGGAACTTGGGTCACTAATGCCGGAACACAACACAAAGTTATTATGGCGGCATACTTAAGACGAAAGGTGGTCGCCATCATTTTGTCGCCTTTTACGACAGGCCGACCCCGGCCACAGAGGTTAGTATTCTTTCTCCGCCCCTGCAAGGGTGTTTATATTAGCTTAATAGTTAATATGTATCGTCCGCGCAAGGAAACCGGAACCTAGGTCACTTTTGCCGAAAAGCAACACAAGGTTATAATGGGGGAACATTTAGAGATCAGGGACTGATTGCCATCCAGACGCACTTGGAGAAACTCGTGCATAAAAAGAGCGAGCGAATCAGCTTCGTTGTCATTATTTATGGAGCTCCGGTCAGCATTGCAAGTATTTTAGAACAGAATGCTTTTATTGTAGCCCAAAAGAAGAAAATACTTCATCTACTTGTGCTTGCTTACTCTGGCACAGTTTCATATTGTGACCAAATCAAAACCTGGCAATGCTGTCTTAATATTCATGAATCTTAATTGCCAGAATGAGACGATCGTAAAATGTTTCTTGCGCCATTTGGGCTTTGAAGTTTTGGGGACATCGACAAAAAATCTCTTCTAAAGACTTTTTTCGGAGTATTATTGTTAAATTTAAAACCACTTTGTCTAACAATTATTTCCCAGTTAATACTAAAAATTAGAATTAGAGCCCACTAGCAATAATGTTTAAAACCTAGGGTCTGTAAACCTACCCTCACAAATATCTTAATAGATATTCACCAACATACACTCTAATACTTAACCCATAACGCCTTTTGCAATCTAACAATAAAAACTTACTTGCCGTAGTAAACTTAAGTAAATTCACAGCCTTGAATAAAAATATACAAAACTATTCTGTATTTTACTATTTTTTCATCATTCGATTAGAAGAAGGTGTTTTTATATTCTTTTAAAATCGAGTTTAACAAATGAGCACAAAAGTTAGTCAAAGATATATTAATTACATCAATAGAAATATATAGTTATTTGGTTTGAGAGAAATTTGAAATTTGGGCATTTATGGTAATTGCAGTGAACTTCGCCAAGTAATGAATCCAGGGTCTTTTTGTGTTATGAATAATAAATTATCAAAGTTTGATTTTGCGATACAGAAATTCAAATTTGTATAATTTTATTTATACTTAGGTAATAAATTAATATTTATTACCTAAATATATATCTATAAAAGTTAAAATATAATTCGTTCAGTGATATTTTAACTTCTTTTTACTTTTGTACTTTCTTATATTCTTATTGATATCTATTCGTAATTTATTATTTTTATTTTTTGGATACAGGATCATACTTCAAATATGTAATACTAGCTGACCCGGAAAATATTCTTCTTCCTGCCCTTATCTCAACTGTGTGGGGTCGGCACAACATGTTCTATCCTTCCACTCTCCTCTATTAGCTATCACCTGAATATTCACACCTTTCTTACCATATCATCTTTTACGCAATTCATCCAACTTTTCTTTGGTCTACCTCTCTTCTTGTATCCATCCA
The DNA here is from genome assembly GCA_963693495.1 of Malacosoma neustria. Taxonomy (NCBI): domain Eukaryota; kingdom Metazoa; phylum Arthropoda; class Insecta; order Lepidoptera; family Lasiocampidae; genus Malacosoma; species Malacosoma neustria. The sequence continues at coordinate 14,032,126 of OY856384.1, forward strand.
CTCTCACTTGTAGCTACCTCCTTGATACATGACGCTCCACTCTTCGCATTATATGGCCATACCAGGCTAACCTATTACTTTCCAGCTTCTCAATCACTGGCGCTACTTTCAACTTCCCCTAATATCATCATCATCATCATTACAGCCGGAAGACGCCCACTGCTGGATAAAAGCCTCCCCCAAAGATAAGAGGCGACTAAGGCATACAAAGAATGGAGGATGGGCAGCAGCATCTTTCCGCGAGAGCATCACCAACTGCGAATACTGCGATCGGACTTATAAATTTTACCTTTATGTCTAAACGGTACTTGTGGATCGTAAATTGTTCCTGAAACCTGTCGCCATTTCATCCATCCTGCATTCACTTTGTTTTTCACATCTCGACCTATCTCAACGTCATTCTGGATTAATGATCCAAAGTACCGGAAGTTGTAGCAAGTTGGTAGAGACACGCCTCCTAAGGTAATCGGGGTGAAGTCGGAAGTTCTACCAAAGTCGCAAAATAGATGTTCAGTTTTGGTTCTATTTATCTTCAACCCAACACCCTCCAATCTCTTGCCATTTAGCCAATCTGCTCTGAACCTCGTGAGCATTTTTTCCAACCAGCACAATGTCATCGGCAAAGAGCATACACCAAGGTGCCACCCCCTGTATTTCTGATGTTATTGCATCTACCACCAGAAGGAACAGATAAGGGCTAAAAGCCGATCCTTGGTGTAAACCTACCGTAACATTGAACTTATCTGTGACGCCAGCTAGGGACCGGGAGTATACACTAGCCTTATCATACATCAGACGAATAAGATGCAAGTACTTCACAGGCACTCCTTTTGCTTTCATAGCCCACCACAAAACCTTTCTAGGAACCTGATCATATTTTTTTTTATTGCTGTAGGACAGCAGACAGGTTAACGGCCTGCTTAGGATTTAGCAGTAACCGTCGCATATAGGTGCTTGTAACGCCAGTGGCATCGCGAATACGCTGCTGTCCCATAAGGGTACAGGAACTTGGGCCACTAATGCCGGAACACAACACAAGGTTATTATGGCGGCATATTTAAGACCAAGGGTGGTAGCCATCCAGAGGGGCTTGGAACCCTACCAAGTCAGAAAAAAATATTAACATAACATACATATATTACAAATTAAATCTACTAATTTTGCGTTGATAAATAGTGTTATTTCACAAGCCTATTAAAGGACACAAGAGAATGAGCATTTCTTTTATCTAGTGGCAGCGCATTCCATTGTCTCACCGCTTGAATAGTAAATTATTTATTATATTATTGCGTTGTTTGCATAAGTTGTAATCAAGTAATTGCAAGTTTGCTGAATATCTCAAAAGGCTTGAAGTGCCATCTTGAAGGAATTTAAAGCGTTCTTTAAGGTAACAAGGACAAGTCTTTGAAGGGTCTAAAAGTACATTATAAAGCAAAGACAGAATATGAGCATTCCGACGAAGGCAAATAGGGGGCCATTTGAGCTTGTTTCGAAATGTGAAATATTTTGATATTATAATGATTTTTCACATTTAAGCAAAAAGGTTGAAAATCTCGAAGGTTTAACAAAATACTATTTATCTGTTTCAATCAGCATTTTGTGCGATATCATGTACCGTATTAAATTATACAACCATATTGTTTCCTTAACGACATCTTCAGGGAATACGATATGATCTTGAATTCATGGACCAAAAAAAGTATTATTTGTGAATACAAAGTAGATTATAATCCATTTCATTATATTTTATTGCCTATTGTTATATAGTTACACATTTTAAGATTGTATCGAGTGATTAAATTTAATTTTTTTCTCGTATTATGGATATTTCCGAGAACTTAATAAGGTTGTATACTTGTATATTATAATTTTTTTGGTATCAATACGTAATGACTTTGAAGCAATACTTGACAAGTGTATATGATATTATTAAAGATATAATATTTATGATGTTATTAATGCCTTGATGTATTATTTTGATTGATCTTGATAAAATATGTTGTAAGAATAAGAACGAAGCGACTTCCAAGTAAGATTTACAGGTAGATTTACCAATGTTTGTTATTAGTAATTATCATTAAAATCATAATGTTATTCAGTTGAATCTCCAGTGCACCGTAGATTTTCGTTTTGTGCCTGACCACCTCCGTAGCACAAGTTTCATACGTCCAATTGCATGCGGGGGTCACGGGTTTTATAATATTTACTATTTACAAAAAAAATACTATTTGTTTATTCATAACACAAGCTTCCTTATGTTTACTTCGGCATAGTATATGTCGGGTTAGGCCCATACATCAGAGGGGCAACTCAGATATGGCAATATACAAATTTATTTCATTCGAACAATCAGTTAGATCTAGAAATATAGAAATACAGAAATGAAATACATTTAATTAAATAACTAGTCATGCGACAGTGAGGGCGGTCACATAGGGCTGTACTGACTGTCAGAGACAGGGTTCCACGCACCCACCGCAATAAGGACAGTACTAATTGTCAGACAACGTTCCACGTCCAGTAACCGGGCAGTACTGCCTGTCAGAGACAGGGTTCCACGCACCCACCGCAATAAGGACAGTACTAATTGCCTGAGACAACGTTCCGTATCCAATAACTGGGCAGTACTGACTGTCGAGAGACAGTGGTCCGTGCACCAAGACGCATTCGTTTGAAATGCGTGCCGGCTCAACAGCGCGGCTCCTTATATAGGCGGAGGTGGGGCGAACTCAGTGCACGTTCCACTAGCACCCTCTAGACGCCGTCTCGTTAAATAATATGGCTGTCGTTACATCCGGTGTAGTTTTTAAATAATATGACTTCCGTCAATGGCCGCTGCCACATACGGTGCAGCGTTTAAATAATATGACTTCCATTACAATACGGCCGCCGCCACATCCGGTGCAGCCGTTAAATAATATGACTTCCGTCACGGCCATTCTGATAAATCACTCGTCCTCGAGTGCATTAAGAAAAGGACTCGTTAATTCCCATCATTATCATTATTACATATCAATATGGTAAGTACTACTGGTCCAGGTTTACAATAGGAAAAACCCCTACAGTTCAAACATGCTGGTCCGAATCGTCACCCACTAAAGCAGGTGAGACTCCTGCAGCGCATCACTGATCATCACTATAGCAAGTTAAAGAGGCTGGTCCGAATCGTCACCCACTAAAGCAGGTGAGACTCCTACAGCGCATCACTGATCATCACTATAGCAAGTTAAAGAGGCTGGTCCGAATCGTCACCCACTAAAGCAGGTGAGACTCCTACAGCGCATCACTGATCATCACTATAGCAAGTTAAAGAGGCTGGTCCGAATCGTCGCCCACTAAAGCAGGCGAGACTCCTACAGCGTATCATTTATCATCACCACAACAAAGTCAAACAGGCTGGCCTGAATCGTCGCCCACTAAGGCAGGCGAGATTCCTACAGCGTATCACAGGTCTCCCACAATAGCAGAAGAGACCATACTAATTGATCACTCAAAAGATTCTATTACAGCTTCGGAATTATCTACAAGCCTATAGTATTCAGAAACAACAGGCATACTGAACTCTTTAATTTGTAAATAACCTTTGTTAGAACCGTTTATGTGTCTAAGTTCATAACGGTCATTATCTAATACAGTGATAATTTTATAAGGTCCCCTAAATTTATTGCCCAATTCAGTTTGACGGCTTTCTTCGCATTTTAAAAATGCAAATTGACCTACTGCAAAAGGTTTAACCCGGGCTTTTCCTTTATTAAATCTTATAGTGTCAACATTAGCCACTCTTTGAATATTTTGTTTCAAAACAACTAGGAGCTATTTTAGCTAGATTAAGTGAACAACCTTGAATGCCAAACATCAGTTCTATAGGCGTAAAACCTGTGGTCCTGGAACGCGTACTATTAAGAGCAAGCTGAACCTCTCCCAGTTCATCCTTCCAGGTAATATTAGTATTACATTCTATAAAAATAAGAATTTAAAGTTCGCATGACCCAAACTTTTTGCAGTCATAACAACGTCCTCTATCTGCGATAATGCGCTTCGGAGCGCCAAATAAGTTCACAGCATTTTTAATTGCTCTTACCGCATATGAAGAACTTAAGGCCGGAGTATATTTAAGTAGTACAAACTTTGTAAAGGCGTCTATTAAAACCGAGCAATATTCCTTTCTATCACTTTTTCCTGAAAGTTTTCCTGTTAGATCTAAATGAATTGTATGCCAAGGGACTAGATGTTTGGGAACTGAATGCAACTGCATTTGCTATGCACCTGAAGAGCCTTTGGAAGTTTTACATACTACACAGCAATTAAACTTTTTTACAAATCTAGCCATATCAGGAAACCAAAAAATTCATAAAGTTTGTCTAAAGTCTTGTCATCTCTTTAGGTAATCGATTATTACGGACTTTTGATATTATTTCAGAAAGTGAATCGCGTTCTTGTTCTACGATTAACCAAACTTTATCCAATTCAAGAAAATTTACCTTACGGGGTTCAGAATAAGAAATCTGCATGAGCCATCTTACCTCTTTGTACACGATATCAAAATCGTAAGCCTGCAATATCACGCTTTGAATGAGAAGCTTTAAAGGAGTTACAATCGGTTAATACAGTGAATTTTCGTCCATGCAAGTAATGACGAACTGAAACTATACCCGAGGTATTCGGTTTGGACTTTTAGAAACCAACACTTCTTTAAATTAAACTAGAACCCTGCATTGGAGTGGTTTAAGTAATTTGTCTAAACGGTGAAGCCCAATCATCAATACTTTTTGAAATTGAAAGTACATCATCCATGAAAACTAAAATCTTTTCATCATTCATGGGTTTTAAAGCACTATTAACAGCCTTTTGAAAAATGGAGAAGGGGCATTGCGTAATCCAAAGGGCATAGCCAAATATTCAAACTGCCCTTTTGGGGTTACAAATGCAGTTTTTTTTCTATGGAATTTTCATGTACAGGAAGTTGGTGAAAACCAGATGCCATATCAATACCACTGAAATATTGAGGCGCCATCAAGTTTGTCAATTTGTTCGCTAATCAGAGGTAAAGGACAATGAATCGGTCGAGTATTATTATTCAATTCCATATAGTCTAGAGTTCCATATAGTCAAGTGCTCGCAAATGGGGATGAACTTTCTCTAATAATATTTGCCGCCAACAATTGCTCAATTTTATCATCAACTACCTTAGATTCCTGAGGGGACAACCTATATGGTCTCCTATGTACTACTTTATGAGGATCTATCAAATCAATTTTCAACTGCCCAGTTTTAATTCTAGTTGTCGGAAAATTTTCAATAAAATTCTCAGCATATTGCTTTAATGTCAAAAAGTTTTACTCTATCAGATCCCGTTAGGTCGGTATTAATTGAATCAATGTTAAATATTGGTCTGGTTTTGGTACACACATTAGACTCCCTACATTTAGACTCCCTACATCGCTTAAATATTAAACCGGTCTTGGAAATTTCAACTAGAATATCACACTCAAGTATATCTCCACCTAATTAAATAGCGTCTCGCAGGCAATCGTCCGGAACTACATGAAGAGTGACGCTAATTTCGAAGCTCTGAATATTTATGACAAACAATTTGCTCTGTGCTACTAATGGTACTCTTTTCAATACCAGTCATGTTGATAAGGTCATTCAATCGTTGTCCAATAACAAGGTGTGAAAAGCTTTTCTAATTAAACTACACTCCGAACCGGAATCGAAAATAAAGAGAAATTTCATACCACCACAGTCCATAATACCCCGAACGATCTGTAGCAACTTGTTCCTTCTTCATATTGTCAACCCTTTTTGGGCAGGTGGAGACGACGTGGCCTGGCTCCCGCAAACGTAGCAGGTGGGGTGTGGCCTCTGGTTGATACGTTTATCCGCAGTTGTGGAGCGATTTTGTGGTTTGTTTCTGTCACAGCAATCAGCTCCACGATGCCCAATCCTGCCACATATGTTGCAGGTGCCACGAAAGCTGAACGTGGCGCGAGAGCGTTTTAACATTCTGACTTTCTTTTCAAGGAAAAGAGTCGAATTCAATTTACGACGTATTTGAACATCGCACTGAGATAATACGGAAATGGCAAAGCCAGTCACCACCTTTTCAGGTAAACTTGCATCCGGGATGTTTTCAATGAACTGCCAAAGTCGTAAACATGCTTGAGCGGGGGTCTCAATCCTGAATCAACATAGGACGAGAGAATTGAGCTTTCAAAGTCTCCTGTATATCTTCCCACTGATACCGACTGGGAGGTATTTTGGTGAACAATGTGGCTGCACGGCCTCTTAGACAATGGGTCAGCGTTATGATTAAATCGACACCTTTCAAATTCTTGTTATTAGTAATTATGGCGTCGGACAGGCGACACCATCCCTCTATGTCTGAATTCGGATCATCAGGGTTAAATGGCACTAATACCGAGAAAGGATGTGGTGGTGCATCGGACCGGGATAGTAAAGCATCATTTAATTCCAATCTAAATTATTTGAGGGTAGCGGAATATTTTCCTGCATATTTTGTGATGAAGTGCCAGAGGTGGGCGGAAGATCCGATCCCACTTCTGATGTCGGGTTAGGCCCATACATCAGAGGGGCAACTCAGATATGGCAATATACAAATTTATTTCATTCGAACAATCAGTTAGATCTAGAAATATAGAAATACAGAAATGAAATACATTTAATTAAATAACTAGTCATGCGACAGTGAGGGCGGTCACATAGGGCTGTACTGACTGTCAGAGACAGGGTTCCACGCACCCACCGCAATAAGGACAGTACTAATTGTCAGACAACGTTCCACGTCCAGTAACCGGGCAGTACTGCCTGTCAGAGACAGGGTTCCACGCACCCACCGCAATAAGGACAGTACTAATTGCCTGAGACAACGTTCCGTATCCAATAACTGGGCAGTACTGACTGTCGAGAGACAGTGGTCCGTGCACCAAGACGCATTCGTTTGAAATGCGTGCCGGCTCAACAGCGCGGCTCCTTATATAGGCGGAGGTGGGGCGAACTCAGTGCACGTTCCACTAGCGCCCTCTAGACGCCGTCTCGTTAAATAATATGGCTGTCGTTACATCCGGTGTAGTTTTTAAATAATATGACTTCCGTCAATGGCCGCTGCCACATACGGTGCAGCGTTTAAATAATATGACTTCCATTACAATACGGCCGCCGCCACATCCGGTGCAGCCGTTAAATAATATGACTTCCGTCATATATTTATTTGTATTGTGTAGGGATAGAAAATGAAAGAAATATATTTGTTTTGTTTCTAGTTTTTTAATGCTGCATCTAGTACATAACACCTTTTAATTTTATAATTATCTTAAAAAATAATAAATAAAATAATTATCCGTCTCCTGTTAATCAAGTTTTATTACCTAGTGCCTTTAATTACCAATTGATAAACAAGACAATTGACAATTTGAAGTTTATTGGATGTACTGAAAGAACTGCGTAAGCAATTAAAGTAGGACAACTATCGAATTCAATAAACTATGCAAATTTATGACTAAATGCATATTTTATATATTATATATTTTATATATTATAAATGTAGTAAGTTAAAAACATAGTTCTATTTGTTACTATTTTTATTGACAGTTTCCTGACCTAAGCCTGTATCATGTACTAGGTGTCTGAGAAGCCACCCGGCCGGACGATTGGCGCACGCCAACGGATATCCCATGCACAGGAGGGAGTGCACCGGGCAGTAGAGGAGCACTGTGGTGGTTTTAGTGGGTACACCAACGACTTGCATTCTCCATGTCAACTGTGGTGAGCGTACGGGCGCATTACACGGGATTCCTACACTACCCTGTCACCAGCGCCCAGGCGGCGGGCTGTGCATTAAGCATTTTCGACCTCATAACAAAAAAAAAGTGTATGAGGAGAGTACAAACTAACTATATATAGAACCTTAAGAATCCACTAATCCAGTCGTGTTCTCAATATTTTGTCAATTGACGTATCTTCTAGTTTTACACTTGATGTTTTAATATTTTCTTTTTTTTTCAGATTTATCCACGTGTAAAAAAGTCAGTGATCCGTGTTTTTCGCATTGGCAAAATGCCGTCGGCGGGGCCCTGGTGAGGTCCCGCCAAGATATGGGCTCTAACATCAGCCAGCACTCCGCAAAGGGACTAAAAGGCCGTAGGGCTCGGTCAAGCGGAGACCTCTGCAACGGCGAAACCAAGAGCCAAACTGAGTCCTCGGTATGCGGGTCAGTTGTCGGAGATGTTATGGGCTGGAACAGATCCTTGCCCAACCATCTAGACGGAAACCGGCATCTAGCGGATTATAGCCGTGTGAATAACAACTACGGAGAGTTTGGCACTTATAATCGGTGCCATCCGAAGGGCGGGCGGGGCTTGCGGTATCGAGTCACTAAGTCTGGTGAGTTACATTGGCTATCCATAATCTTTATATTAGATACCCGGTAGCTTTGTGATATTACTAGGGGACCAATCTAGAGGTCCTAGGTTCAATTTCCACGATAGCACACAACGCTTAGGAACGCAAATTTTCTAGCTTGGTGTGCATATTATAATTGCCATGTTCCGTTGGTGAAGTAAAACATCGTGAGGAAACCTACATACCGAGATTACCGGTATGTGTAACCCGCTAATTTTCCTTGGATAAGCGTGGCGGGTATACTTAATAAGGGACCATATTAATAATCATTATATTTACATGAATACTAATAAATACAAGATTACTGAGAAATGTATAATGCGACCGAAAAGTATGAAAATTTCGGTTATTTTTATGTAAGCAAACGAATCAGTTCTGAGACACGGTACCTACATTTGCCTTGCTCCTTACAATGAATTTCACGCCCCGATAATTCAGATTTTCCGTCTTATTTAGAGCCAGATTCTAGCATTAATTATTAAACGAGAATCATCTTGGATTCATGAATGGATGATGGAACCGAATTGTTTAAATAAAGTCATCTAAAATAATAAGTCATCTAAAGTAATATTTTTGTCTTTTATGATGTCGTGGAAATGCAATAGGATATGTAGAAGAACGGTCTTATTTTCATCTCGTATCGGGACCGTAGGGTCAATTTAAAAATGCTTAAACATTAAACCACAATTAACATGTTTCTATAAAAATACACCCTGCCACTTAATTCTGTATTATATGCTAGTTATTCTGAAAATTGTTTCAAATATACAAAGACACCGCATTAATAAATCAAACGGTTGTATCTATTTGGAAATTCCCAAACAAACATTTGAATTCGAAATTACCTAAGCGAACAAAGTGAAGGAAATGAAGACATACCTACATACATTGCTTATTTAATAGTTGCTTACTCGGCTTCCAGCCAAATGCGACGATGCCATCTCGATATACAATAAACAAACCTTCATTGTCAATGAATTCATTTCATGTAATTTCTACTTTTTTTTAATATACTGTACAAATCACACAGCGCTATCTAGTCCCAAATTAAGTAGCTATGTGCTCGTATTATGAGTTCTATATAACTGAAATTTAGTTTGCTTTTACTACTTATATTTTCTAAATTAATACTGAAACACCCAAACTTGGAACGGCAATCTAATTCATGACCTTTTGAGGAGGTCTGACATAGGAAAGCCGTTGCGCCACGAGGTTGTCATTTTATATTTTATCGTCGTCTGTATTTTATAGAATAAAAGTTAAATTACGAAAGAACTTCGTAAATTGTGCAGAAGGTGACAAGCAAAAAATAAACAAGTCGATGCAAAAGGGCAATAATAGACAATTGTTCTTTCTATACAAAATGGTACCAGAATACATGCGAAATATATGTGAAAAACAGAAAGAGATATCAATTTATGGCCTGAAACGAGGTACGATGGCCCTTGGCCCTAATCTTGCACACATCTCACAGGGCCAAGAATTTCGAACAGAACAACTCCAAAAGCCTAATAAGTCCTCGGTGTTGTGTAACTTTCATATAATACAGACTCCTAAAGCAATAACACAAATGTTTTTAAGCTCAGAAATTATCGTAAAAGTTACGCTATTAAAACGCGAAGAAAATGCTGGGTAAAATTGATGACCGACCCGGGGTCGTTAATTAAAATATCCTCTAGATTAAAATTAACGCCGCATTAAATTCGCAAAGGGAGCACTTGTACTAACAAACTATGACATTGATTAATATAGTAAACAGAACGATGGTTAAATTATGATAAATCTTGACGCATATCGTCGACGACTCGGAAAACGTTATCCTACGATATAAATTATTTTTAGTGAATATTTTGATTGTTAAATAATAAACAACAAATGTAAGTGAGATTGGATTTATTTGGATATTGTTCATACAAAAATACTATAGTCGCGATTAAAAAATGGGTGAAAATTGGGTGTTATATGTATTTTGGATGCCCAAAAAAAATCAAAATTTTAATTTTTATCTTGATTAACTGAACTGAACAAATATACACAAAAAAATGGCTCGACGTGTTAGGAGGTGTGCGATCACAAACTCAGTGACACGAAATTTTTATAATATATACGAGTGTTAAATATTTATTAATTTAAATAGTTGACAATGACCCTGCACACGATCTACATCTTCAAATAACTGTTTTAACAATATCGCTATGATCTATAAGCCCGCCTGTTGTTTAACATTGTTTTAGTTTTAATTTTCCTTGCATATTAAGAAGTTTTTAGTTTAAACAGTAAGAGTTATCTACCTATATGTGAATTTGAATTTGAGAGGCTTCACATAGACCTTCGGAACTAAAAAAATCACCTACAATCTGTTGTATTTTGTTAAATATCAGACGAAGCTTTGACGCATGGCTTGGTTGAGGATGACATTCCAGTAAGGTATAAATAGTGTCACGAATAGGTAGACACAATGAAACAAACTAACAATACAATTTCATTGTGACTCCGGACAGACTCCGGGCTCCATGAAGGCTTCGAATATAACCGGAATGCAGCGGTTGGATAACTAAATACAGGTAATATCGGATACCGTAAATAAATATTCACACAGCGCCATCTTGTACCAAAGTAAGTAGCATAGCACCTGTGTTATCGATACTAGACAACTGATGTACTACCTATTTCTTTTTTGGTAAATAAATACATATTATACATAAACACCTAGACGCCAGACGGGAATCGAACCCGTGACCTTCGCAAGCGTACCGAAGTGCATTAGCCATTATGCTACGGAGCTTCGATCACAGTACTATTATTGATCGAAGCTACGGAGGTCGTAAATGTGTCGTGTCATGTCATGGATGATAATATACTAAGAAGTAATATAACATATACACAAAGCATGTGTATAGATAATGTTACAAAGAGGATAGATAACGTGGTGGATAGGTTCGAGACAAAATTGATTAACTGAGATGATCGTAGTGATGTTACAGACGTAAATTTAATAAAACGTAAATGTAGAGAGAACTATAATTATTATTGAAGGAGAGAATGATTAAAAAAGAATGATAACACCTAATGAAATCTAATCCAGGTCGTAAAATTCACGCTTCGGTCTTCCATGCAAATTAATCAGTGTACTCATCGAATTTTTGAAGTGAAAACTTCTTTAGGCGCGTTGAGCACTTTTTGGGTTTTTTTTTATTGCTGTAGGACAGCAGACAGGCTGATGGCCCGCTTAGAATTTAGCAGTTACCCTCGCCTATGGGTGTTTGCAACGCCAGTGGCATCGCGAACACGCTGCTGTCCCATAAGGGTACAGGAACTTGGGTCACTAATACCGGAACACAACACAAGGTTATTATGGCGGCATACTTAAGACCAAAAGTGGTCGCCATTCAGACGGGCTTAAGGCCCTACCACGTAGCTAGGGTGGGTTTGTTTTGTCGCCTTTTACGACAGGCCGACTCCAGCCGCAGAGGTTAGTATTCTTTCTCCGCCCCTGCACGGATAACTGGGTGAACAATTTTTGATTTATAAAGAAGTGTTAATGACCAATTTAAACTTTAATCCTTGATCATAAACACTTCTTCATAAACCAAAAATAATTCGAAGATAATAATCTAATACATATTTCGACGATACAATACACAAGTTACTTAGTTTTCACTTCTATCGGCAGTCCCCAAAGACTACCCCGCATGTTTTTATTTTTTTATTGTGGTACTACAGACTAGGTGACGGCCCACTTAATAGATAGCAGTTACCGTCACCTCGAAGTTTGTGACGTCAAGGGCACTGCTAACTAATTATATCTACTCGTGTTTTTTTATTGCTGTGGCCAGCAGACAGCCTTGATATTTGCGACGAAAGAGCCATGCTAACACGCTGCCGTCTGCGAAGGAGATCTGGAATCCGGGTCACTTGTGCTAGAATACATTACAAAGTTATTATTATTATGGCGGCATATTTATAGAACAGAGGTGGTTGCCATACGTTGGTGGGCTTGAAGGTAGCTAGTGTAGTTTTGTCGCCTTTTACGACAAACCGGCTCCGATAGCAGGGGTCAGTATTCTTACTCCGCCCCTGCACGGAGGAAACATTATCACTCAGTGATTTGCTTGTTTTCATCAAAGGTTTCGAGATCTTCGTTAAGCAAATCACTGAATGATAATGTTTTCTCTGTGCAGGGACGGAGTAAGAATACTGACCCCTGTGGCCGGAGCCAATTTGACGTAAAAGGCGACAAAACAACTTTCACTAAAATCATATTGCAAACAATCGTCTACAAAAACATCCAAAACAACCCTTTGCATATCATACAAATACCTCGTAGTGCTCGTATGTACTCGCAAATAGTTATAAAAGCAATTTTATACATGGAAACTTCGTATCCTTCGGCTTATAAAGTATTGCCCGCAACGCGGTTCTTGATTAATTACACACCATTATGATTAAAGCGAAGTCCTTAAGTAAATATGTGGTTTTTCCAAGATTTAAGAAATTAGGGCGTAATCGTTCCAGCGGAACAATTGCTAGGCGGGGATGATAGATGGCCGTTTACGTCACCACTATTAGGCCGCTTTTTATCCCGCCCTTTCAACCCTTATCGCTTGCGTCACGACGCAAATAGCCAAGATTTAATAGCATTTTTATGGCTATTATTTTTCTTTTTTGAAACATATTCTCGGCATGTTTTTCAATTTAAGACAATTTTACGTTATATAAACTTTGTTAAATAAACTAAAAATAACAATAACAATACATAACGTTCCACTGCTGCTGGGGTCCGCTGATTGACGGCTTACAAACACTGGACATCTTGATATGCGGCTTTTCTCATGATGTTTTCTTAACCATCGGTCTGAGGCATATGTACATTAGAGGGAGGATTAGGGAGAGACAGGTGGGTCGTGGCGGTACATCATGGGTACCGCACCCATGACCTCGCAGTTCATCTCGTGTTATACTTGGCAACCATGTCCGCTAAATAAACTTGGCCTCATCTACTTATTTAGCTCTTTATTCAAGCATTTCTCTTGCTCCTTGGTCCTCTGATGTGACGAAAAGGAAAACCGTGTAGTACCTTTGCTTCCAGGTGGGCCGGCCTTGCCCTTAACAGAAGTTACAAAGATAAGTGCATAATTGAAAAAAAAACACTTCGGTAAAGATACAGTTTAAAAACATTTTCATAAATTCAGTAAAAAAAATCAGGCAACAATAAAATATACCACTCCAACAAACAACCAACAATGGAAGTGTTGAGCGGGTAAATTCCATTATTTAATAGTGCAGCCCGTGGCGTCATTAGGCGTGTCGCGCCAAGGCTGTTGTGTGCAAAACAAGTTGGTACCACATTCTGCCGTTTCAGGCTATTAAACGGTAATGAATGTTCGTATATAAATTACACCAGGAATTATTATAGCCGCGTGAATATTAAACATTAATGTACTTTATTGTTAGCAGCCAGCCCCTTCTACGGTTAATACTGTAGCCTACTATATACTGTTGTAAAATTATAATTATTTGCATACTAAATTTGACAAATTTTGAACGAGTTTTTGAAAAAAATATCAATTGTCATACAGCATTATATTTTTGTATACATATTTTAAGTTAGTTTTAAGTATCTGTATGCAATAAAGAGTTTTCATTCATTCAAAATATCCATTATGGGTGATTTTTTGTTGTTACGTTTTTTTTAATGCTGTAGGGTAGCAGACAGGCTGACGGCCTGCTTAGAATTTAGCAGTTACCGTCGATATAAGTGTTTGCAACGCCAGTGGCATCGCGAACACGCTGCTGTCCCATAAGGGTACAGGAACTTGGGTCACTAATGCCGGAACACAACATAAGGTTATTATGGCGGCATACTTAAGACCAAAGGTGGTCGGGCTCCATCCAGACGGGCTTGAGACCCTACCACGTAGCTAGGGTGGGTTGTTTTGTCGCCTTTTACGACAGGCCGACCTGACTGCAGATGTTAGTATTCTTTCTCCGTCCCTGCACGGATAAAAGTATAAAAGCATAGAGAAAACATCAGATTTTTTTTAAATGAAGGCATCTTTCTTATTGTTGTCTGAACGCTTTTTACACACCCTAACTAGGTCATAAAAAGTGGTGAATATGGAAATGAGTTAACATATCTACTATATACGTAGATATGTTAGCTCAGAGTTATAAATATGCCGTAGGAAATTTATAATATTGCCTTCTTGCACATGTAAAATCAACAAAAATTTAAAAAAAATTATTAAATTTCACAACTTTTGAACGAGTTTTTGGAGAAAAAATCAATTATGGGTGATTTTTTTGTTGTTACGTATACAGCAAACATGTAACTATTCTACATAAAATTTAAAAAAATATATAATTAATTTCACAACTGATGAACAAGCTTTGGAAAAAAATCGATTATGGGTGATTTTTTGTTATTACGTATACAGCAATATTCTACATAAAAGTATAAATAAATGCATATAAAATTTCACAACTTTTGAACATATTTTTGGAAAAAATACCAATAGTGGGTGATTTACGATTATATATGAACCTCAGAAAGGTATGATTAATTTTATACAGTACTGCAGTAATTTTCATTTATATGAGTTAGTAAGTTTAATTACTATTATAATAGTATTTAATATAAAAAAGTGACTTACAGGTCCGTTTATTAGGATTAAAAAAACCAGTTATAATAATGACGATAGTCTCTTCTCAATATCGATTGCGTATTTAAGTGTTTGGCTTTTTAAAATAAAATTAGCAATATATCATAAAGTAACCATTTTGTACAAACAAATTTAACCTGCTAAAATAAGCTACGTATCGAAAAAACTTACGTATTGACGTCATCGCACCGCAGTTCCAAAATAACTGGCGCGATGGGTCAAGGACGTACCAAGGAAGGGGTCCGCTCAGAGTAATAAATATGCCATTGGAAATTTATAATATTGCCTTCTTGCATGTATGTAAAGACAACAAATAGATAGATGGCTATTAGTTTCGAGGTCGATACTTGTGGGGTTTCCCGACGGAACATGCTTTTTGAACCTGGTTGGTATTAGCTGCGCAGCAGTGCTCTGCTGCGCAGCACTGCTGCCTTGCTCGCAATGTACTCTCATATAAGCATAAAAAGTTTGTATGGGGACCGGTAGTGCCGCGGCAGCAGTGCCGCGGCAGCAGTGTCGCGGCAGCACTGCTGCGTGCAGTGATGAAATCGATGAAACGAAAAAGTGACACGAAAAATAGCAAAACCTATTAATAAATAAGGTTCAGCCACCAAAAGAATGAGATAGAATACAAGTATACAGTGTTTACTATTATCTTCATCTCGTTTTTGTTCGGGCTCTTACAACTTGTATACACTAAAACAATATCTGAAGTGTAATATTTTGCATTAAAATATAAAATTATTTTTGAGCTTGGTAAAAATATTATCAAAATAATAAACCTAATAATTACCCTAATACTCCTGATACTCCATATTTATCTAATTCTCTGAAATTTCACTTCTGCCGTGTGTGAATCGCACACACACACACACACACACTTTTTTTTATTACTAATCTATTTAATACAGTGTTGAAAATGTTGCAGTTAATGTGGTACTGGACAAAATAGAAATAAAAAAAACTAAAAGCCATTTTATTTTTAACTAAGGAGCTGTAAAAGATTGGATTACTTCTCTTACTGGTTGCCTGCCAGTCAAGGAATAACTCCGTTATTTTAAAAATTCAAGTTAGGGTCATACTGCAGTCGCCTTTTTTTCGAGTTGGGAATGCTTTTAGCCTTAAATTTCTAATGGATTTTTTCAATCACGCCTATTCAGTAGTTTATCCTGAAACAATCTAAGAACAAAAAAGACATAAAGGAAGCATACTGAATTATTAAATTTAATCAAGTTTTGAAAATTGTTCCTTTTGATGAAGTAACAATTGTCAAAAAATCATTGAATATATCGTATTAAACAATTACCTCTAAGGTAAATAACCTCTAAGAAAAACATGACCTTAAAGACGTTGAATCCCACTTAGTGATACATCAACGTCTCCCGAAGAGTCCTATTCGGCCATCGACCTAAATTGGGATTAATAACGGTCTTACTGAGAAAATATTCTCCCACATTTTCTTTCACTGATTAGGTGGTAAGACAAATCGGTAAGAATATAGAGTAAAGGATCATTAGATATGACATATGGAACTGGCTGGTGAACTTTTTAGTTTCGGTTCAGATGGCAGATGCTTCATTAAGAAATTAATTAGGTCAGAATATAGGTAATATCTGAAATTGCCACATAGATATTTTAGCGTGCATGCTTGCTAGAGAGAAAAAATATTGTATAACTTTTTATATACATAATTCTTCTGGGCGTATGTATGTAATTGCACTCGTAAACGGCTGGACATATTTCGGTAATTTTTTATGTCTTCAAGTGGATTCGAAAATGGTTTAGATTCACAATTGTGTCCGCTAATATTCTTGTATATTATTATACTCAACATTGTACCATGCGATGTAAAAGTTTCGGATACAATCCAGATGATTTATTTATAATTATAGAAAATTTCTCAATCATTTAAAATAAATGCAATGTGTACTTCCGTCACGACCGCATCGATCATCAAATCAAATCAATTTAGCCACGAATTAAATAAATACGTGATAATATTCATTCGCGATTATTTTAATATTTCAATATTAAAATAATCATTAGCTGTCTGTAGACGCTCAGGATTCACGATAAATTAAACCACTTTCTAAGTAGAGAGTTAATACTAATCAATTATGAATAATTTTAAGCGGTATTTTGGACATGCGTATGCAAATTTTATCTAAGTTTCCCGTCTGTCATTAAAACTATGTACTTCGGTATTAAAAATATATATATTGCTCAAAGAATTTTTTTACATTATAGCCACTTCAAATCCGACAACGCGGCTAATAAATTCGCTAATTCTAGCATAATTTAAAAACCTATCTATATCATATTTATATCTATGAAAAGGAATGTTGGTACAGAGGAACGAATATCCCGAACTCAGTTTGTAACGTCCGGTATTAAGGTAATTTTGGGTGACTGATTGACGTAGAAAGCTTTTCTAATCTAGTTAATGTCCTCGCCAGATGTCACTTAATAGTATTTGTTTGGTAGCGGTCAACATGTCATGAAAATTAATGAAAAGGAAGACATTCCTGAAGAAATCGATTTTTTATTTTATTCTAGCACTTATTGAAGAGTCTTCGTCTTATCAGTTGCATCGCCAGCTTTAATATTATAGATCAAGATCTGCTATTATATTTACAATTTATATTAGTTAGTAGTTAACTGGAATTGACACTTAATTTTCTTATTCGAATAAATAAAGGAACATATGAAATATTGTATTTTTAGCTATGTTCGTTTGGCTACATATTAATGCAAACACGTGTACAGATATCTTTATACACTGATTTATGACGTCTAACGAAATAGATTGGCTACCTGATCTCATTACAACGTCAAATAGCTTTATTTTAATATCATGCTAGCTCATAGGATGTAAAAGACGAGTATTTGAGGTTTCCATTCGAGGTTCAAGGTTTAAAAAGCATTTACTGTAAATACTAAATATAGCCATATGGAGTATCTGACCAAAACTATTTGCAGAAGTTTTGCACTATTGAAGACCTATGCTAGATTCTGAAGAACTTCACATCAACCGATTTCGACAATAGCTAACACGTACATATATACAACTGTAAATCAGAGTGCCAACCCTAATATAGTCATAGACTAAGACCCAATATTTAATAAATATATAAATAAATAATACTTTGACTTTTACATCTCTGAAAGTCATCCTATAAAATGCTTGCCTAAAAACTAGAGCAGTGATTCCAACATGTGTACACCTTAAATTCGTTCCTAACTGCATTTGTGTGGCCAACCTATAAAATTATGGTTTATACGTATAAAGCTACGAATTTTTCGGCTGATGGCGAACTAGCAGGTCATGTTTACTTAGGTCGTAGTGTTGATCAATAATATATAAGTCTACATATACAACATCTTTAGTTGTTGTTGCAGTGTATACAATTTGGCCTATGGTATGAAAGTATATTTGTGAAGATGTCGCTGTCACTGTCAACACAGGTGAGCCACGGGGAGTGTGGGCGACATACAAATACCATACTCGGCATAGTATACATCACGAGAAAGATGCCTGAATATTGCTGAGCTAATGAGACACTCTTATGAACACTACATAGTTATGTGAAAAGTATTATTTGTAAAATCATTTACTCATTTCGAGCACGCAGGAAAATACTTTAGCGGTACGCTTTACCTGCGAAATTCATCAGACGATTACATATAAACTTTCGCAACACATTTTGTTAGGCAAACTACTTGTAATATCATTTCAAAAGGGACGAAATTTGTAAATTGAATAGATTCAGCGCTTACTAAGGGATATGGTACAGATACAGTATAGATTAGCTCGGATTTTTGTATCAAAACGTACTTTAGAAAATTATTTTAGTGTGTATTATTTTAATTTATGTGGAGTGTTATATATTTGCGTCGTTCGAAATGGATGTAATCTATACAAATAAATAAAATTGGAGAGTCTGTTTGTAATATTAAAATAACCGCTTTTTACTAAGTGCATTTGGATGTATACACGGTACACATACCAAAACAACATTTTTTAAAATTTTTGGCTGTCTGTCTGTCTGTTTGTTCCGGCTAATCTCTGAAACGGCTGGACCGATTTGACGGGACTTTCACTGGCAGATAGCTGATGTAACAAGGAGTAACTTAGGCTACTTTTATTTTAGAAAAAAAAAATTTTTTTAGTTAAAAGTAATCGGTTTCGAATTTTTATAAATCCAATTTAAGTTGACCTTAGATTTATATCATCAATCATATAAAATAGGATTCAGCTTAGGCTGGACTTTGTAGGTTCGAACGCAGTTTGTATATTTCATTTATTTATATTTTATGGTTTATAGGGTTTGTAATCCAAAATAAACCATAAGATATATCCAAAAAATGCTGCTCAAAGTCACTATTCCACGCGGATGGAGTCGCGGGCACAGCTAGTATACTATATAATTCGTGAAGAGCAGAAAAGTTTACTATTAGAAGTTCATTTTTCATTCTCATCTTGTTTTATAGATTCCATATTTTCTACGTGCATTTTTACTTTAATAAGTTTTTAATATATTGGATGATTTTGAAGTGTATATTAACTAATTTTATAATTTCAACTACCCATAACGAATATGGTTAAGGGGTTTCACCAACACCGTCAGGGTCCAACCTCATCTGCCAGCTGTTGCTGAACTACGAAGAAGCTCTGATTGATGCCTTTTCGGGTCGAGTTAACATAATAAGAACTTGAACTAAATACATATATTCTACATTATGCGATTATTTTAAAATGCATAAAAAATTCAATATCATGAATGGATACCGACATTAAGGACTCGCCTTTGGGCACGTGCAGGGTGTGTAACTCACCGTGCAATGCGCCCCCATCTTTTGGTTAGAATCCGTGCGTATATCCACTAAAATCACCAAGGTGTTTCTTCATTCGCCTTTAGCGCCGGAGCTGAAGGATGTTCGTCTGTCCGCGACTCAAACTCGACTAGCGTTGGCTTCTTCAAATTTGACCCTATGACGGTAGTCAATCGGTCTCTGAATCTGGTCTATATCGTTAAAATTGTTATATGTTTCAAATTATACTCAGAGATTTAGTTAACGGTATCCATTTAAATATTACACCAGTATTTTCATATAAATTGCCTTTTGATATCAGGTAACTGCGTTTAAATTGTTTATGGCTCCAAATCCCAAATGGATTGCTCTAAGATCTGATATATGTATAAAGTAATATCAAATTGAATCACAAATGTTGTGATTGAAAAAAAAATTATAATACATACATTCAACAATTATACGTGTATAGGTCGTTAATATTATTAAAAACTTCGCTCGATATATACTTAATACGCAGTCATGCGAGAACGTCTTATGTGCCGTCTCCCTCACAGCTGTACATCCTATGAAACTATCCTGATACCCATTTCTAACCAAGAGATGGCGTGCTGCCGTAACGTATGTGTTCAATGTGTGTTAAACCGTTAAAGTATTGTCAGTTTACCTATTCGCGCGCGCCTTTTATATAATTTAAGAATAGTTCCTTATTGTTTTCGGATAAATAACATTACTGTAATTGTATACTACACGCTAGTAATTTAAAGAATATAAAGGTGGACAGTGGCAGTACGAGAAAAGAAGATCCCTCGAGTTCTGTGAGTCGCTTCAAGTCCTCTATCGATAGGGTGTTTTCGCATGACGACAGAGTTCCATAAAATTTACCCGAACCAGCGCCTACAATATGTTATAATTAAACATGTTGCTTTGGTGTTCTACCTGTAATATGTTGTGAAGCAATGGTATTTTAATAAACTTAAATCAGAAATAAATTTGCAGGCCATATAAATAATTTGTACATATAAAACCACTTAAATTGCGTCTGAACCTGCCATCAATGAATTCTACTTCGACCCGACTAAAACCTTTTAGTCCTGTCTAATAGTAAATTCAACTAGGTACATCTCATAGTAGGTTATTTTGTGAAATCCCTTTGAAAATTACAATAATATAATTTAACTTATAAATACCGTACTCTTAGTATAAAAATATGTACCATACAGATATATAAATTGTTTAGATAAACCCAACAAGGTAAAAGGTGGTCATAAAGCATAGTGAGGGCACAGATTAATAAATAGTTACGTGAGCCTTGCTAGTATTCATAGATTTGCTAGTATTTTAGCATTCTTAAATTAAAACATAGCAACCAAAACGTATATTATAAACAGAATCGTCTGATATTCACGGCCATCTATGACAGTGAAAGTCATATGTCATACACAAGCAAAATTATAACCTTTAAAAGGCAGACATCTAGGCGTCGTGGTTCCATTGTCACGCCGCACACGTACCAAGATTTCGGGCGAAAGCCTTTGTTCTCTAACTATTGAATACAACGACCGCAACTTCTCTTGTTTACTTGGCTATTATGAGTTAAATGTTTGTTAAGTTACCTATAAATACTGCCTAGTATATGAAGGATAATATAATAATATTTTTTCAGTACATTACAGTTAATATGATATAATACTCACCTTGCATATATGTGCATAGTTTAAATTAAAAAGGTTTGAGATTTGCTTAGAAAAGTGGCTTTTAAGATTATGAGTCCAACAACCACAGCTGACTCAATAGCTGTTTATATGGACTTAAGAGTTTGTCTGTTTTATCCCTAGGAGGACAATAAATGTCTGATACCAAGCCCGCAATATATCTGAATATCAATTCAACATTATTTCAGAGAATTCGGTTCAATAATGTACATTTTTTATACAACTTCGACGTTTGCGTCGGTATTTAATAATGGACTGATAAAACACATAAGTACCCTGCCTTACATTAATATTCCTTTGTGTGGTACGTAGCTAAATTACACGAATACAAGTTTGCGTTTAGTATCATTTTTTTTACCCCGGACTAAACGGTATCTTATCAATGCTTGTAGGAACTTTGTGAGAAAGCTTGAGCGGATATGTGAGATTTTCCGTAATTTATCATTGTGACGACTCAGCTATCTAGCAAATGACAGACAGTAGTGCTCGCAACATACCCACCAAAAACTCCGGTCGTCATCGGAGCATTAGTGGAGGTCGGTTGATTTCATTAGTACTACGCTAAGTGAATACTGTCTATTGAAACAGCTTGAAATATAAACGGGATTTAATATTTTCAAAGATAACAGACAAACTATATAATGATACAAAATTAATTGTGATATAAGCAATTTATTAATTTAATATTTTATAATGTTATTACGTTTTCATTGATGTTAATATCCAAATGAAGGTAAATTATTTAATCATAACACAATACAACAATATTTCTTATAATTATTGATTATCAAATATTCACGTTTATCTTCTAGCTCAAATAAATGAAGCCCTAGAGATATATAGTACCTAAAATATAGAACAGCTGCGTGCAAAGTTACAAAAGTATCATTGAAAAATGTAATGAAACCCGTATCAGGGAACGTGAACGTCAATTCGCAACTTTAAATCAAGTCCTAACCTAGTTTTATATGAAACCGACACATAAGCCAACTTTTTGTTTCCCCTATGACCGTGTTCACAGCTTCCGTGTGAAAAGGATTAAGACACGTTCACAGACTGTTCGAATATACAAAAACAGTTTTAGTATTGGTGCTAATTGACTAATAAAAAATACGGAAAAATGAAGGATGTGTAGTTCGTAGAGTCTCACAGATGGTTTTGGCTTGGCTTTGAAGGTAGCAGTATATCAAGCATGATTGTCCAATGTGAATTGGCAGGTTATACACACTTTTAATATCGGTGTGAATGTTCTCACGGTGTTTCTCTTCATTTTCAGTACATGTCACTAAGAAATAACATTAAACAAAAAAATCGTGACACAGTAGGAATCGAGCGCAAGATCCCTGAATTAGAACTCTAGTGTGATAATCAGGTACCTACTACCAGAAACGCTGTAAATTTTGTCGATTATTAGAAAAAAAAACACTTTATTATATGTTAGAATGGAAGCTTTTTGTTATTTAAAAATGTAGATGCCTATAGCATAGAGGCTTTTGTAGCCATTTGGCTAATAGCTGTTAAACAAAAGTAATTTCAAGCTCACCTGGAGGGATTTATATATATATATATATATATATATATATATATATATATATATATATATATATATATATATATATATATATATATAACGAAAGGAAAATGTATATTTATGTATTAAACCAGTTGTCTAGTACCCATAATACAAGCAACTGCTTACTAAGGGATTAGATGGCGCTATGTTCATATATTTTTGCTAAATAACGATCATAATAAAGAATCTTAATAAAATTGTATTTAATAATAAAATATAATGTACCTAATAATTGGTTTATATAAATTTATTACTTACTTTTAATGAGGATTTTTTAAACTTTTACATGGAAACACGTTTACATTCGTACATTAATTTTCACCGGGAATGTTTATATTAAACCGAACGATATCACCAAACCCTTCAGTGTGTATATGTCCTTACCTGGGAACATTTATCTCACGACTGCGCTAACTTTGTTTTTCACTTTGTCGCATTTTAAAAGCTAAAAGCCACGTGAGACTCGGTGAGGGTTGTTGCGAAGATATATATCAGCTTTTACTATAGTACTAATATGTATATTGATATCAGTAGTATAGTAAAATCTATATAAGTCATTGTGTTTTCTTTAGAAAACTATTAAATACAGGAAAAAAAGCTTTTTTGTTGAAATCTGTTCTACCGTTTCTGTTTACTAGTATTAATTTAATTTTTTCTCTCTTTCTGTCCTTTTTTCTCTAACCCCCTTTCGAGCACGTTTGCGTGGTTTCGTTTGTATTTTTTAAAGAGCTACTATTGTTCGATTTTCTCCTAGCCGCATTTATTATAGTACTAAATTAAAATCTAATAGATTATGAATATATTATTGTTTAATATTGCGAAATAACATAATTAAGGTTTGCTCATTATATTTATAATAATATATGTAGGTACGTAATGTATATAAGAGACGATAATGTGAAAAAAACTCCCATTACGGTCGGGGGCGCTCTGTCGTTAAAGGCAACAAAACAACGTTAGTTAGATGGGCTCCAATCCCATTTGAATAACGACCACCTCTGGTCTCTAAGTATGCCGCCATAATAACTTGTGTTGTGTTTCCTCATAAGTGGCTCAGGTTCCAGTTGCCCTACGTGGACAGCAGCGTGTTAAGATGCCCCTGGTATCGCAGCCATCCATAGGCAATGGTAACAGCTTACTATTTGATGGACCATCATCAGTCTTTCAGCTGTTCCACAGCAATAAATAAAGTACGAATATTAAAATTCTCGTCAAAATCCTAAACGTAAATTCGAAATGTGCCATAATGGCGTGGGGATGTAAATCATAAAAAGGCCGATCGAAGCCGACATTTTGCGGCTTTTACTAGTTATTCGGAACTGCGACAAATTTCCGTCAAAGGTCACTACTATTTCGGTAGGGTAAAAGTATTGATATTCTTATTTAAAGGTCACACTCATAATGTAGATATAAGATAATAAAAAACGTATAGTATCAACTTTCCAGACATAGGCTAAGGTTTTCGTTTAGGTCGTTGCTTGATGCTAGTCGTTGCATGATCTTCGGATAGAAGAAAAAAAGAAATAAAGAAAGAAAAACAATTGTTTGCCAAAGACAATGACACTAATCAAATACATTATAACATAAAAACTTACAATTATCTTAAATATAAAATCAATGCCGCAATCTTGATAAATAAGGTTGGCCACTCAGCATTCTCCTGCATCGAAATTGTTCCGACACAGAAGACATATCCATTTGCCAATAGGCTCACTACCAGGGATGCTGAAGACCGTGCGAAGTGGAGTAGAAAAAGTCGGAAGGCGGACCCCAGGCACTGAAACGGAAGTTTAGGTTGCAACCAGGATACAACGCTGGGATAATGATGATGACAGAAGATAGATCCATTATCTATAATAGTTTTAGACAAGATTGTATCCACTGCCTCGTGGAAGACTTTTCTGTCTCGGTTAACTGATTTTGAGATTAGTGAGAAAACATATGAAATACATTAAATAATATATTAAAGCAATATACCCTCCGCGAGATATTAAAATCTAGGTAGGTAGTAAGCTTTTATTAAAGTAAATAATTTATCAACGCCATCTAGAAACAACTGTAAGTATTGATTAGATACTAGTTGAAAACTTCAATATCACTGCAATTTAACAGCGATCAACAAGTAATTAGCAAACGAGCTAGTTTCTCAAACCTGTTAAGAGAGGGCGGTCCGATTTGTTTACAATGGAGGAAATCAAACTTATATTAGTAACTATGCAGAAAGAAATGATAGAACATAAAAAAGAAATGCTCGATATGAAAGAAGATATTAAACGTACGATTAACAACAACATTAACGAAAAATTTAAACTTTTAGAACAAAAACACGAAGTACTAGTAAATGAAATCGAAAATCAAAAAAAAAGCATACACAACTTCGAAAGATTTACCAAAAAGAAAAATATATTGATATTTGGTGTAGAAGAAAATGAAAGAAATTATTTTGACCTCGAAAAAAAAGTAATAGATTTAATTAAAATTATGGATGTCAGCTGTGGTCTTAATAGTATAGAATGTGTCAGGAGACTCGGGAAAAAGGGAGATAAGATAAGACCAATCGTAACCACCCTTACCACCATGGGATTAAAGATTTAAATTCTCAAAAATAAAAAATTACTGAAAGACACTTCATATTACATAAAAGAAGATTATCCTTTGGAAATCTTGAACAAACGTAAGGAACTTCAAAAACAACTTGAAACTGAAAGGGAAGCTGGTAAAAGGGCATTTATTAAATATGATAAAATTATAATATTAAACAATGAAAATAAAACAAATAAAAAAAGAAACTTATCACAGTCCCCGCAAGACTACGAGAGATCCAAAAGTGAGTCAGCGAATAAAAACCAACCGATAAAGAAGATTAAATCTACCCATTTAGAAGATTACTTTGTAAATAAGCACAGGCCAACCCAAATATCCTCCGATTCTAATAACCACCACAGAAAAAATGACTCGCGAGATACACAATAGCAGCTAACCAACAGGAACGATAAACATAATAAGACAGCAAAACCAAACATCCATAAAATAAACAAGAACCAGCTATTTTGTACGGAAAATAAGCTCTCATATAAAAAAATTCAAAAAATAAAATTCTTACAAATTAACATAGACAGAGGAAAACACGCTCATAACATGATGGACAAGACCGCAGCAGATAAAGGTATAGACTTAATCTTAATTAACGAGCCAAATAAAAACCTAATATGCAACCAAGGTCCATGGGTCACAGACTTAAGATTGGATGCAGCAATCAAAATTGTGAATGCGAATCTAATCGTAAATGATTTTAAGCGCGGAAAAGGCTACGTCTGGATGGAACTAAGTAACTATCGAATTTTCTCCTGTTACATATCACCTAATTGCACTACAGAAGAGTTCAATGATTTCTTATCAGACCTTACAGAAGAAATTAAAACTAGTGAATTGGAAATAATAATTGGGGGAGATTTTAATTCAAAATCTCCAGAATGGGGATCATCTAAGGAAGACCATAGAGGGAAATTAGTGGCGGAATGGCTAGCTGAAAATAATCTCATAGTAATTAACCAGGGAAATGCTCCTACATTTATACGAAATGAACAGAAATCAATAATTGACGTAACGTTTAGCACAGAGAATATTTCCAATCGCTTTACTGATTGGAAAGTTCTGGAAGAAGAATCTTTGAGCCTACATCAATATATAACTTATGAAATAAATACAGGACGGCAGATAGAAAACAAACAAAACATCGCATGTGGTTGGAATATGAGTAAGCTAAACAAGAATAAGTTATTGGAGTCATTTAAAGGTCAAATTTCACAAATAAAAGAAGAATTGCTAGACGCAAATAAGCTAATTAATATCATCACGAATGCTTGTAACTTCAGTATGCCGAGAAAGATGAATAACCTAAAACAAAAAGCTCAGTACTGGTGGACCGAAGAAATAAAAAAGGTCAGAGAGGAATGTATAAGTAAAAGAAGAAAGATGGTGAGGATAAATTGTAAGAATATAAACAAAAGCTTCGAAGAAGCCAAAAATGAATACAAACAAGCGAAGAAACAACTACGAATATTAATAAAAAGAGAAAAAGAAAATTCTTGGAAAAGTCTATGCAAGGAAATTGAGAATGATGTATGGGGAAAAGCGTACAAAATAGTTATGAAAAAAATTAAGCCAAAAACAATAAACATTCTCCCAGAACTAAAAAAAGATGTCATTAAAAATCTTTTTCCGTGTAGACCTCAAATCATCTGGAATATTTTAGATAATAAAGACAATTTCGAAGAGGTAACGGTAGAAGAAATTAAGACAGCATGCAAGAAAATGAAAAATGGCAAGGCACCAGGACCAGATATGATACCAGCTGAGATAATTAAATTAATATCACAATTTTACCCGAGAACGCTAAAAACTGTACTTAACAAGACGTTAAAAGAAGGCGTATTCCCAGCCCCATGGAAGAAATCAAAACTCGTTCTTCTGCCAAAACCAGGGAAACCAGAAACCGAACCAAGTGCATATAGGCCAATATGCCTTTTAGATACCCTAGGTAAATTAATGGAACACATAATAAAAATGAGACTGGACGCAGAACTAAACCGAAAAGGGAATCTCTCTGAAAACCAATTCGGCTTCAGAGAAGGCATGTCAACTATCGATGCAATAAAAAAGGTTCTTGAAAAAGCAGATAAGGAAAGGAAGAAAGCTTGCAAAACGAGAGAGTTCTGTGCAATAGTAACAATTGACATAAAAAACGCATTCAATACGGCCTCGTGGAATCAGATCATGCGCGAACTGGAAAGAAAGAAGATATCTCCTTATATATGTCGCATAATAGCCAGCTACTTTACGGATAGAGTTTTAACTACAGAGGACGGTCACGTGACTTCTATCACCTGTGGCGTCCCCCAAGGCTCTGTGTTGGGTCCTCTGCTCTGGAACATCATGTATGACGGCATACTTAGACTTAATGTTCCACAAGGGGTCGAATTAATTGCATATGCAGATGATCTTGCTATCGTATCAACAGGAATAACAGAAGAGACCCTAATGAATAAAACAAACAAAACCTTACAGACAGTGTCAAAATGGATAGAAGAAAATAATTTACAAATGGCAATACAGAAAACAGAAGCAGCGTTACTGATAGGAAGGAAAAAACCGCGAATAGAGGTTAAATTTGAAATTGGCGGGGTTATCATTCGCCCGCAGACAACTATAAAATACTTGGGCGTGTTGTTAGACAAAAACTTAAATTTTGGGCCACACATTAAATGGATTTCGGAAAGAGCAACAACTGCAACATCTGCATTGGCGAGGATCATGCCAAGAATCGGAGGGGCTGGAGAGATTAAAAGAAGAACTTTATCGCTAGTCGCAAATAACATAATGCTCTACGCAGTGCAAATCTGGAGCAGGGGACTGCAATACGCAAAGTACACTAACATATTACTGGCAACACAAAGACGTCTATCTATAAGAATATGCAGGGGTTATAGAACGATTTCAACAGAAAAAAGCATGATCATCGCCAGAACGATTCCAATAACTATTTTGGCCGAAGAAAGAATAAAAACACAAGGAAAGACAGCGAAGGAAAAAAAGAGTTTAAGGAAAGTAAGTGTAGAAATTTGGCAAAAAGAGTGGGAGAAGATTGATCGAGAGGAGAACTGGACAAAGCGACTAATACCAGATGTGAGAAAATGGTATTGGAGAAAATTTGGGGAAATGAATTATTATACGACCCAGGTATTCAGCGGACACGGGAACTTCCAAGACTTCCTACATAAAATAAAAAAAGTTGACACCGACGCATGCTTATACTGTGGTGAAAAAGATACTATATCACACACTATATTTGAGTGTAAAAGGTGGGAAGTAATCAGGACCTACACGGAGGCTAGTCTCGAAATCGAAGCATCTCTTTCCCCTGAAAATATGCTGGAGATCATGCTCCGTAACGAAAGAAACTGGAACGGCATAGAGTGCATGCTAACCAGAATAATGAAGGCCAAGGACCAAGATGAAAGGGCAAGGAGACAGCAAGAGGATTCCTCTCTCCCCGCCTGTCGCGATGTAATGCCGAGAGGTGTGCCGCAGCAGGACGTGGAATAAATAAAAAAAAAAAAAAGTCATAGAGGGCATGCGGGCATAAAATGTCCGTCGCATCCCATTGGGCTAATCATAATTTCTAATCTGGCATTCAACATATTACATATTTTAAAACGTTTAGCAAATAAATTGAGATATTTTTAAAATAAAAAAAAAAAACTGATTTTGAGAGGAAAGTTGATTGAGAAGAAAGATTTGAGAAATATATTATTTTAGGACAAGTTCGCCAACAGATATTTATTTTAGTACTACGGGCTACGTTAGTAAGTTACAGCTACGTATAATATATTAAAGAAAATCTATTTAGTCATTCTTGCTTTACCAACCCTTTCACTTTAAAATGGGTTTCCTGTTGACTATGATCATAGGGCACATCTGTGCACATTTTTACATTTGTGACCTTTTGTTATACTTCCTGTTTTTCATACAAAAAAATTCATGAGCTTTTATAGCTGAACAAAATAAGACTATTTTCCAAATCATACTAATCATAATTTATAGTCCAATTTAATATTTATTACTTTTAAATTTACTATATTATAAATATTTTAATACGATTTTGTATGGCTATCAATTATTAAGTCAGTATATTTGATATCAAGTTATTTCCAGAAACTTCAGAGAATACTATATTTAAAGGAGCTATGTGAGAACCAATTACTTTCAAAGTTACTCGTAACTTAAATCTTGTCACTTGCGGAACTCGCAATTAAATAATTGAAACTCTGGTATAATGCAGCCATACTCCCCGACTGTCAACAAAGAGATATATCGCTGAAATACCTACTAAAACTACCCCTGTCTTTCTTTATTCTCTTGGAACTTCGGACTTGCGAGACGTAAAAGGAGCTTGATCAACGACAACATTTAGAACACCTACAAAACAGAATATAATTTAATTTTTGAAGAAACAGAATAGCCTTTTTTAAATAAATAATCGTATTACTTGTTGTTGGGTATCTATAAAAGTCCCCATGAACAAATAGGCGTAGCAAGTTTTAATAGAAAAATAATTTTGAAAATTAACATTTGTTTCAGGATCCAACGCTGAACCAGTTTGGAAGCTGCAAGATCCAGGTTTCGACCAAGGATATGGATCAGAAAGGTCACCTGAAGAGGAATATGTACCTCCTTTAGCCCCAGCGATATCCCTTGAAGCGTACGAGGCTGAATTACGAGTGGTGTATCCATTTATTAGCGAAGGTACGATTTTATTTTGATATTCAATCTTATTTTTTAAGTCATTATCTCTATTTGAATTCTTTATTTAAAACTGCTCTAATGAATAGTTCAAAAATGCCTAAAGAAAGAAACGTACGACATCAATTAATGTAAACGATATCAGTAAATTCAAGAACGAAAAGAAGAACAAACTTGGAAACATTTGAAAGTAGAATTCAATTGGATGTATTATATATTTGACTAATAGAAAAAGTTAATCATAAGTTAGGAAATTAACTCTTGCCGACTACAGAGACTCAGAACAAAACGTTTCGGGATGACTTAATTTTATTTCCTACACTTATTTTTGCTATACGGAACTGAATATGGCACTGAACTGCTCAAATAGCTGAGCAAAAGCACGCCTTCGCCAATGAAAGAAATACCTACAGACTTCCGTTGCGTGAAAATATGTAAATCGTTTAAGGCAATCTTGAACAAAACAGATTCCAACACAGACTAAAGAAGTAATATAGCTAATGGAAAAAATATTCGGGCACTTAAAACAATCCTTGGAAATAAGTTTTTTTTTACAAATCATTAAGTATTCGAGTTTAACTTAGTCTGTCCGTGTTTTACAAATGAGGTGATTTGTAAAGTTTCTAATATTTACAAATGTAATGTCAGGTCGTTAGCATATGAATCTACTTGGATGTCTTAGCCTTAAGTTAACTCGGCGAACGATGACGGCGAACCGATGGCACTCGTGCCATTAATGGCACGCAACTCAATATTTTGGGCACGTCACTGATCACAAAATTCATTATGCATTACGAAAAAAGTGTGAAGTAGGTATTATATGACGAGGGAACGCTACGGAATGTTCGGGTGCGGTGTGCGGGCAGCGATATGAGGCGCTCGCTCGCTCGTTTGTTTTCATACCTAGAGTACCTACAATCTACATTGCGAGTTTCAATTCCTATGACGCATAGTTTGCTTACGCACAATTTTATAGTGAATTTCGTTGACATAATTGTATTTTAAAATTTATTCTATCTATGATATTAATTGTTATTTATATGGCTAGTTCAACAAAAAAACTAAAAGCGCAAGATAGTAAGAGTATTACAGAATTTCAAACTTGGTGGACAGAGAAATATGGCATGATTACTAAAAGTGATAAAGCGTTGTGTGTTTTATGTTCTGGAACAGTGGTATGTAGAACATCGTCTGTGAAACGGCATTTTGAAACAATTCACAAATCAAGTCAAAAAAGCAAACCAGTGCAAAAATAATTAATTGCAAGTGCACTAAAAGACAGAAATAAACAGTCAACATCTATGATTAAATATGTTGGCAAAAATTGTCATACGAGCGCGGCAAGTTACGCGGCCGCAAATGTTATTGCTCGGCATAGTAAACCTTTTCAAGAGGACGAGTTTTTGGAGGAAGCCTGGTTAGCATGTGCGCCTTCTCTTTTTTATGATTTCGATAATAAACGTAAGATAATTTATCGCATGAATGATATTCCTCTGTCCAGAATCACAATAAACGAAAGAATCTTAAAACTGGCGGAAAATGTAACAGATCAACAAATAATTGACATTAACTCTGCTTCTTTTATATCGATATGTCTCGACGAAAGCACTGACGTCACTAAATCACATTTAACTGTTGTTGATAGATATTGCGTTGGAAACGTCATTAAGGAAGAATTAATTGTGATAAAGTCGTTGCTAACAACTACAAAGGCAGTGATGTTTGTACGGTGGCTAAACATTCGCATGCTGATAAAGAAATTGATTTAAAAAAAATTCCTAACAACTGATGATTCTCCAAGTATGTGGGTAAAAAAAATGTTTTCATAAGTTTATTTCAAACAGACGTAGGACATTCGATTCTTGAATTCCACTACATTATTCACCAGCAAGCCTTGTGCTAAGAGTGGTTTAACATTTCTTGATAATATAATGGCGGTAGTCACAAAAATAGCCAACTTCATCTCGTCACAGGCTTTAAACGAGCAAAAGCTTCGATGCTTTGTAGGATGAAATCAACTCGGTGTACAATGGCTTACTGATGTACAATAATGTTCGCTGGTTGAGTCGCGGGAACGTGTTTCAAAGATTTGTTGATTGCTTGGAAGAAATCAGACTGTTTCTGCAAAATGAGGAAAAAGTTGAATAATACCTACAGTTATTGGATGGTATTGGCTTTCAAAATTTATGTTTTTAGAGACATATGCCAACATTTAAATAAGTTAAACATGAAGCTTCAAAGCACAAATAAAACAATTATTGTCATGATAGATCTCATTCGCGCTTTTGAGGGTAAACTGCAAGTTTTCAGGAACTATATTATTACAAGAATCTACAAGTATTTTCCAAACTTGAACAAACATATCTACGATTTAGAAATCAGACAAAGAACAAGTTACTGAAGAATTTATTTCTGTAATTGATTCTTTAATCAAGGAATTTTCAGCGAGGTTTTCTCAGTTCAAAGAATTATCGGAAATACTCAAATTTATTATGTACCCTGATATGACGTAATTTGATAAACTGAACTTTTTCCAGTTCGATTGGTTGGAAATTGAAAAATCTGAAATGCAGCTAATTGATTTCCAGTCTAGTTGAATATGGATTCAAAATATTATTTAAACAAGGAAAGAGTTAGAATTTATTGAAACAGAAAGATTAACAAATAATATAAGTGAAAATGCTAATAACAAAATTTTGAAAACATGAAATGCGTTACCAGACTCATTTAACTGTTTAAAGAAGCTAGCTTATGCTATTTCAACAATATTTTGACAAATGACTCGAGTTCAGCATGCATTCTGCTAAAAGTAGCATCTTACAACCCTATCATAATGTTATTTGTCTTCTGATCTGCAACAACAGTAGTCACACTAATTTTACTTTAATTTAAATTACGCGTATAATTGAAACATTGCGAAATGTACCTATTTTTTTTTTTGTAGTAAATAAAGAGTTTTGAGTATTTACTATGATTATTTTCCCAATAATCACAAAGTCAAAACTATTTGATAGCACTTCTGTGACCTCAATAAACATTTCAATATGTGAGCTCAGTGATCATGATAAGTCAAAAGCACACATTCATAAACACTAGGAACAGTGATGCACTAAATTTAATGAATATTTTAACTCAAAATAATCCTACTTTTTCCGTTTTATTTGCGAATATATTTTTATACATTGAATGTTTGTATTCGGTTTATCGAATTACTTTTTTTGTATACTTGATACATATACTTATAGTATTGATCCATTATGTTGGTTTTTTTCCTACTTCCAAGATAAAGATTACTTGCTTTGTGCTATAATTTACGCTTAGCGTATTCCTTTCCCTTCCAAAAGGTGTTGCTGAGAATCGTATAGGCAAAATTTTTAGCAATACAAAGATGCATAAGAAAATAATTGTGGCTAATTAAAGTTTTTATCAGTTCTTCTGTGGCACTTTCCTATCTCGGAAGGAAAACCAGTGCTGTTTAATGTTTACGTTAGAAATTTTTTTTTATTCATTTCCATTGCTGCTTCTGAAATACATCCTATTCTAAATGAACCTATTCTTCAACCAATTAAAGTGCTACATAATCGAAGTCAGTTTTAATTTGTTAGTCCATTTTAATAAATGTTAACATGTGTAAAATCTTCAAAGAGAGTTCATTAATTTTTATGTTTATTGCCAATGCCTTTGAATAAATATAAGTTTGCTTTCAAGCGTTGGCGCCTTCACTGCGCCATTCAACGCTCGCTCTACGAGTGTTTGCTTTTGACATACATTATAATATATATATATATATATATATATATATATATATATATATATATATATATATATATATATATATATATATATATATATATATATATATATATATATATATATATATATATATATATATATATATATATATACCTAGTCAGGTCATAAGTATTGTCATACAGTAAAAACTTTTCTTTTAGAATGCTGGCCACAAAAAAGTTTATTGAATTCGAATTTCGAATTGTTCATGAAAATAAAAATGTATAGCTTTTAGAATTTTACTCATTTTTAAATATGGAGTGGACGCTTAAAGAAGACCGTGTTGCAGTTATTGCGTTGCATCGTTGCGGTTACGCACCAATTCAAATTTTTAACATACTGAAAAATTTGAATATTACCAAAAGATTCGTTTATCGTACCATCAAACGATACAATGAAGACTCTTGTGTAGATGACAGGTCAAGAAGTGGTCGCCCTCGGTCTGTTAGGACTCCAGCAGTGATAAAAGCTGTGAAGGCACGAATTCAAAGAAATCCCAAACGTAAGCAGAAACTGTTGGCCCTTCAGATGGGGTTAAGCAGAACCACGGTGAAAAGGGTGTTAAATGAAGACTTAGGGCTTCGGGCATATCGAAGAAAAACAGGACATCGTTTGAATGCTCGTCTAATGGACCTGAGACTGAAGAGATGCCGCGCTTTGTTGAAGCGGTACGCGGGAAAAAAATATCGGGAAATTCTTTTTTCGGATGAAAAAATGTTTACCGTAGAAGAGAGCTACAACAAACAAAATTATAAGGTGTACGCACACAGTAGTGAAGAAGCGAGCAACCGTATTCCGCGTGTCCAACGAGGTCATTTTCCATCCTCGCTCATGGTATGGTTGGGAGTTTCTTATTGGGGCTTAACAGAGGTACATTTTTGTGAGAAAGGTGTAAAAACGAATGCTGTTGTGTATCAAAATACAGTCCTGACGAACCTTGTGGAACCTGTTTCTCATACCATGTTCAATAACAGGCACTGGGTATTCCAACAAGATTCGGCGCCAGCTCATAGAGCGAAGAGCACACAAGACTGGCTGGCGGCGCGTGAAATCGACTTCATCCGGCACGAAGACTGGCCCTCCTCCAGTCCAGATTTGAATCCGTTAGATTACAAGATATGGCAACACTTGGAGGAAAAGGCGTGCTGAAAGCCTCATCCCAATTTGGAGTCACTCAAGACATCCTTGATTAAGGCAGCCGCCGATATTGACATGGACCTCGTTCGTGCTGCGATAGAGGACTGGCCGCGCAGATTGAAGGCTTGTATTCAAAATCACGGAGGTCATTTTGAATAAACTTTAATGTCATAAAATCTATGTTTTGTTAAGTTCATTTTGGTATATGAATGGTTACATAATTAATAAACTTGTTACAATTATTTTACATTAAACATGTGACAGAATTTATGACCTGACTAGGTATATATATATATATATATATATATATATATATATATATATATATATATATATATATATATATATATATATATTACTTTTACAGCCGCACTAACTGTTAGAATAAAACGTTAACTAGACTTGCATTTTTTTATATTTTGAAATATTTAGTATATGTGCTCTGTGTCTACATTTTGTGTTTATTTATTTATGCTTGATGTGCGGTGCTCCGAAAATTTGTAAAATTGGAAATAATATCAGAGAAAATTTAAAAGTAGTGGAGTGATAAATGAACAAACTAAAAAAAGGGACAGACTTGCATAGTATAGATATGTAATGCAAATGAAAGAATGCTATTTGACTAGGAAAATGCTGGTAATTAAAGTGGGGGATAAAGGGGGAAGAGAAAAGCACAGGAAGGATTGGTTGCAAAATATTATATGGCGAAAAGAAGTTATTAATGTTGAGATGACAGCTAACAGGGACTGGAAGGAGAACTCGTTGTGCCCATCCTATATAATGTACGATAAGAGCAGAAAGAAGAAGAGTTTATTTATTTATATTTCACCAATTAAATATTTCACCAATTAAACAAAAATACACGAAAGGCGCCTTTCTTCGAAAATCCGATTTTATCAACCTAATAATACTTGTAACAAGGGATAAAACTCTCACACTAAGGGTTTGTTTAAAGGGCGGAATGAGAACCGTGTCACAACAGGATGCCAATTACTTACAACTTCTTTAGGAAGTTGTCGGGATTAAAAATTGGGACAAGGTCTGGGCCTTTGAGTAGATAAATTTCAGTTTAAATTAGCCGGATTTTACATCGTACTAGGATACGATACATGAAAAAGTTTTTCTTTTAGATTTGAGGGATATAATTTAGACTTTAATATAATTTAGCTTTAATCATCCTCGTAAAAGTCAAAATTTTCATATCGAATACTTGCTTCATTATTCTTACTCAAAAATTTAATTCGATGACATAGGGGATATAAATTTTGTGATGACATTAACAAGCTTTCATCGTATTACTTTGGTACTAATTTTAAGCTACGAGTGCTTTACTAGCTCGACTACTTCCACTCACAATACTCGTCGAAGTACGTCACCCGCAATTGCCCCTGGCGTTAGTGTCTTGACAGTGACATATTCACAATTTTACACAGACACATAGGATAACGTAGGTATGCTGCAAAAGCATACCGTAGACTAAATCGCATACACTACACAATATTCTAAGTTTAAAAAATATTCATCAAACGACTGTTTCAATTACCTTACAATAAGAATAAATTACGGCAGACGAAGATACAAGCTGCCGTTTGTGATTCTATCCTTAATTATTAAACGGTTAGTCGTTTTTTTTATTATCAGCTCACTTAATATTCTTACCCAACCACCTTTACATAGTTTATTTTTGCCTATACTATATTTATATACCTTTTTGCCTATACATATACCTATATATCTATTGAGATTTATTTTCGAGGTTGTGGCACTATATGCAAGTGACACGGATAAGAGTTGCAAGGATGCGCAGAATTATCACTTAGTAGTGAATATTTTACACTGAAGTCGAAAAGCATTGTTTAATAGATAAAACTACCTAAAAATTACAAGTCTAGTATAAAAATTCCCCTCTAAATGACTGTGCTTGTATAAATAGTCTACTATTCACTAAATGACATTTCTCGATCAAAAACCTTTAGCTGTCAGACTATCTGAGAAATATTAAAAATTGTTCTATAAAATATATTACTTTGATTTTTATTGGCTTATAGTTAAGCTGACCTACAATTCATAAACTTTGGTTAATTCTTTAGATTTTTGTTAGATTATTTCTTTTGATTCTTCCAATTTTTTTTGTTTCTTGCAAATATATTTAGGAATTTTCTCCAATATCCCGATTATATTTCTTGTTAAAATAACTACCTACTAAACAATATTACATAAGAATATTTTAATAATAAAATCCCTTTTATAAAGCTATTCTATAAATTGTCGATAGGAACTCTGAACTCGAAATGTTGTATACAAATTGGTATCGACTACATATGACAGAGCGAGTATCACGACGACGACTATCGACTATAAAGAGACCAGGTAATTGCGAGTTATTTCTATTGAATGGAATATTTCTATAAAACATTTAAAGAAGGAATATCTCCATAAATGGGTTAACGTGAGGCAGGCGGCCGGTTGTAAAAATAGATGAAGTGGCGAACTTTGTTCTTCAATAAGCTGTTGCAAGACGAGGCGATCCCGGTGAATGGTGCAATTGCAGCTAGTGCCCATTTTTATGAACAAGGGGGATGTACAGGTTTGTAATAATTATAGAGAAATAAAGCTCATGTCGCACACCGTGAAGATTTGGGAGAAAATAATTGCAAGGAGAGGAGACCAAAATAGGTGAGAATCAATTTGGTTATTTTGGTTTCATGGCCGGACGGGAGACAACGAATGCCATATCTCACTTCGCCAACTATCCGAGAAATACAGAAGTGCACATAAGAACCTGCATATGGTATTTGTTGATCTCGAAAAGACATATGACCGGATTCCTAGAAAGGTTTTGTGGTGGGTCATGAAAGCGAAAAGAGTGCCTGTGAAGTACTTGCATCTTATTCGTGTTATGTACGATAAGGCAAGTACATACGTCCGGTCCCTTGCTGGCGTCACAGATAAGTTCAATGTTACGGTAGGTTTACACCAAGGATCAGCTCTTAGCCCTTATCTGTTTCTCCTGGTGGTAGATGCAATAGCATCAGGAATACAGGAAGAGGCACCTTGGTGTACGCTCTTTGTCGATGACATTGTGTTTGTTGGAGAAAATTTTCACGGGGTTCAGAGCATATTGGTTAAATGGTAGGAAAGATTGGAGGGTGTTGTGTTGAAGATAAGTAGAACCAAAACTGAACATCTATTTTCCCCGATCACCTTAGGAGGCGTGTCTCTACCAACTTGCTCCAACTTCCGGTACCTAGGATCATTAATCCAGAACGACGATGAGATAGGCCGAGATGTAAACAACAGAGTTAATATAGGATGAATTAAATGGCGACAGGTCTCAGGAACAGTTTGTGAGCCAAAAGTACCACTTAAACTCAAAGGTAACATTTATAAATCCATAATAAGGCCTGTCGTATTCTATGGATCCGGAACTCTGGACCACAAAGGGGAGGGACGAAAGGGTGTTACATGCTGCGGAGATGAGTATGTTGAAATGGATGTGTGGAGTTACGTAAATGGATAAAATTAGAAATGAGTATATTAGAGGAAGTGTAAAAGCAGCACCAGTTATTCAAAAACTTAAAAATAATAGACTAGCGTGGTTTGGCCGTGTAATGCGCGGGGAAGAATGCCGTATAACAAGGAAAATTATAGAAATGAGAGAGGATGGATACAAGAGGAGACGTAGACCAAAAAAAAGATGGATGAATTGCGTAAAAGATGATATAGCAAAAAAAGGTGTGAATGTTGGGACGACGGCTAACAGAGGAGAGTGGAAGAAGATAACACGTTATGCCGACTCGATATAATGTGGGATAAGGGCAAGAGGAAGAAGGAAGATTTAAAGAAGGAAAAGTAACGGATATTTTTATTTTATAGGAAAATTACTAGATATTATACTTAACTCCAGTTTAATAATACTTAAACAATTTCAGTATATTAGTACTCCATGTGAGAAGAGCACTCTTTGTGACTATTAAGAAAGTAATAATAATATAACATTTGATTTACCTAAGAGAATAAGAATTAAGTTTATCAAAGCATTTTTTTTTCAATTTTAAGTTATGCATCGTCGTTTAAATATCACTTTCAAACTAAGTCTGACTTAATCACAGATTCGAATATCGAGGCTTTACTTAGTATACATATCCATCATCTTTCCAACTCAAAAGTAATATAACGCGAAGGTAACTTTGTAATGCTTACTACATAAAATTTTAACGTGAATATACGTTTAAGATTATAAATATAACTTCTAGCGGTGATCTCGGTATGCCGATTTCCCCAAGATGTTTTCTTTAACCATCGATACGTAGTAACTATGTTATAATATATATAATAAATTAGACGAGAAAAACTCCCTAAACTGTGCATACTATCATGAGATTCAAACCATCGTGCTCTAAGTTGGTATCTGAGTGTGAAGCCACATGGCTATCATATACTTCAAACCGTAATTATTGTTTAGCGTTTACGATAGCTAGAATTATGCATCAACTTTATATTCTATTCAAAAACGTTTATCGACTTCAAAGTACAATAACAACCACTTAAATGCAGTATGTTACTCTGTAGTAAAGAGTATTAATAAAAACAATAAATTATGAAACAAATAAATCCCACTGGGTAACAGTAGTGAACCAGAAAGCAATTTAAATCATTTGATAATGACGTTTAATTAATTTGTCACATTAACGGCGAGGCTCTGCGGTAATATATGTCATTGAAGCATTAACAAACGTCAATTAACGGCCGCACATTATTCGGAGGTGATTGAAAATTACGTATTTCTAAAGGGATTTATTTATTCATGTGAATCTAATTGCCATAATTAGACGTATATGAATACATAATTATCAAGACAGCTTCTACGTGAAAACAGTGATCTTACTTATTTAATAAAACACATACATAATTCTCTCTAAATTATTTACCAAGACGTGTTTTGTCATTTAATGAATTTTACTTTTAACTTCTGGGATTACATGTACTATATACCTATATATTGTTATTTATCTCTATAGTAGAAAAAGACTTTTAACAACATTCAATAACATAACTTAATCTTATATATTTAGTACATTAGAAAATATATGCTCCTGCCATAATAATCTTGGATTCTGGCGTTAGTGACCCAGGTTTCAGTACCCCTATGCGAACAGCAACGTGATCGGGGTGCTTTAAGCGTCACAAACGTCCATATGTGGCGGTAACTACTTACATTGGCCAGTAGCCTAACTGCTGTTCCTCAGCAATAAAAAGGGAAAATTTCTAAAAAACTATAAAGCTCGATGTAGGTATAAAAATATTACTGAAAACGTGATAAAAAAATTATTTAACAGAACTTCAGTAGCAATGCTTCAGGCAAATCGAACGACGAGTTAAAAACAAAACATGATTTATTTCAAAGTTCCAGGAATTTAATTTCCTTTAGGATTGCGGGAATAAATGTATTTTGAAACGGGGTTACGAATATTTTTCCCGGCGTGACGACGTGACACGAGTATAGCACAATTCCTATTAAAATTCTGGAAGCACGCCGTTTTGCATATCTCTACTAATGACGCTCAATTGTCATTTTCATGCAACATTTTAATTCATTAGATTTATTACCCAGTTATTGTGTACGTGTGATGAATTGCTGCGAATAAATGCGAGTATAAATAAATTTACTGCAAAAGGACCCAACAAGTTCTTTGACCACGTAAGATTTGTGTGCTACAAGATGAAGAAGGTAGTCACGATCACGTCGATTGGAGTAGACAAAATGGGAAAAGAAAGTTGCAACCGGAGTTTAAGGTTAAGATGACATAAAATAAACATTCGATAACAAAATTCTAAGGCTACCGATGAATCTCACTGGTCAATTTAGTCGTCGTCTGTGGTGATTAGAGGTTCAATCCCCACGAAGAGCAAAATATATGATGTAAATAGTTTGAATTGGTTTGGCTGTATCAGTTTGTCAATTATATGTTTGTAAAAAAACCTTACTATACACGTTTTGGCTGAATATAGAGAAAAAAACATTAATACGAAAAATATCTTAATTAATCCATGTCGTTTCAAACATGTCCATCCACAAGACGGAACAGCTTTTGAACGTCAGAACGTCATAAGCTCGATTCCTATTCGAGCGATGTTTAACATGCAATTATTTACAAAAGAAAAGTATATACATAGTATATCAATTGTCTAGTATACTCATCACAAGAGTTCTGTTTCTTACTTGGACACTGGACGGCGCTGTATGAATTATCACAGTATTTTTATTTATTTAATATAGGACGTGGAAAGATAGATACATAGATATAAAAAAATCTCCCATTTTTATTACGAAATGTCGGCCTCGATAAAATTGATAAAGTATCCCCGCTGTATATTGTCCGTTATTGCATTAAAGTCCGTTTTAATTAAATAGTCCCTAAGGCAACTGCGAACAATTTTTAAAATATCTAAATACTTTCTTTTCCCCGACAATAATTATATTGTTCATATCAAAACTATAGTCATTGAGTCATTATTTGCAGTTAATTAAGTATTGATTGTCTAAAATATTCTCGAAGGTTATTTGGGTTATCATATTCATATGGAACATAGAATGATGCAAGTTGTTTTAATTTCAAATGCTAATACAAATGACTCTGTGATAATGGAGTAAGAAAGTAATTTTGTATGGTCCAATGTTAATTCGGATCAAATTGCAAAATAGTATTTTATAAAAAAATATACATTGCCATAACAACTGTAAGGTTTAAAATAATTTTAATGTTTTAAAAATGGCTGAATTTTGAGTCCGAATTTAGACTCCCTGTTCCGAAGCTTTTGAATACGTGGATCATAAAAAATTACTTAATAAATTAGAATCATATGGAATAAGAGGTAATGTTTACAATTTAATAAAATCATACTTAAGTAATCACATACAAATAACCAATATTTATAAGGTTGATATTAAAACTAAAAGATAAATAAAATATCAGTCTAAATCTCGAAAAGCTTTATACGGTGTGCGTATAGTAGGTAGTGTTTTAGGGCCACTGCTATTTATGATATACCAGCTGGATGACCGAGCTTTGCTCGGTATTTTTTTTTTATAAATTGTGTTTTTTGGAAATTAACAATTGATTTTCTTAGTCTAACCTCAAAGCAAACACTCATTGACTTCGTGTTGTGCAAGGCCATCTGCTGGAATAGCTTTAGTGTTGTTGTGTCGTTAAAGCAATTAAAAAAATAGTATTATTATTCGTCGATAGATGTCAGGAAGAGTCACCTTTTTGTTATTTTTCTTCCAATAAAAAAAAGCGAATAAAATG
Source organism: Malacosoma neustria (assembly GCA_963693495.1). Lineage (NCBI taxonomy): Eukaryota > Metazoa > Arthropoda > Insecta > Lepidoptera > Lasiocampidae > Malacosoma > Malacosoma neustria. Next base: position 14,074,850 of record OY856384.1, read on the forward strand.
ACATTTTCTAGAAATGATTCCTAGCTAGATCGATTTATCGCCCCCGAAACCCCCCGTATACTAAATTTCATGAAAATTGTTGGAGCCGATTCCGAGATTCCAATTATATATATATATATATATATATATATATATATATATATATATATATATATATATATATATACATATATATATATATATATATATATATATATATATATATATATATATATATATATATATATATATATATTAATGAGTTGCCCGCAGCTACCAATCAGCCAATGGCCCTTTTTGCCGATGACAATACAATGATGATTTCATGTAGAGCGAGACATTTATATGAGCGAGAAATGAATGAATCTCTAAACTCTGTAGTTAATTGGTTAGATAATAATAATCTTAAAATAAATTTAAACAAAACTCCGGTCATGCATTTTAGTCAACGTAATAATGAAACTACTATTAATGTTAATTATGAAAATAATATTATAAATAATGTAGAGTATGCAAAATTTTTAGTATTAACAATGATTACAAATTAAATTTTTAAGAACATGTATACGGACTCAGCAAAAAGTTAAGTAGTGCAGCATATGCTTTGCACAAGTTATCGGCATTGATTAATATCGATAGGTTGACTGTTTATTACGGAATCGTTGAATCCATACTTAAGATACTGTATAATTTTCTGGGGCAGTTCAACTGATATCGAAATTATAGTTAAATTACAGAAACCCTTAATGTTTGGACTAAAAGTAACAGATAGTTGTAGAAATTATTTTATGAAGAATCATATTTTAACACTTCCATGCATATACATATTTGAATTGGCAGTATTTGTCAAAGTAATCGGCAGCTATTTCCAAGCATGTCAGACGTCAAAGAACGAAATCGACGATATAATGATCGTTTATGTGCACAGTTCAAACACTAAGTTGATGCAAAAAAGTGTATTTATATATGGCACCTCGAATTTATAATAAAATACCAGAACACTAAAGATTTTAATATGTTTACATTTAAAAGACAATGAAAATAATTATTGACTAGTAAAACTTATTATAAAATAGAGGATTTTCAAAAAGATAAATTTTGATTGTATCAAATATTTATAATTTAAATTTGGGAAGGTTGCGAATAAATAAATGAGAAAAATTACTATTATAAAAATGTTTATGTGTTGTCTTTGTTACTGTATAAGTGTATACCATAATATTGTACTTGATTGTAAAGTGATGAACCAAGTTTTTTTATTATTGATTGTTTTATTTGATTATTGTTATTTGCATTTATTGGTAATGTGACTGGACATTTTCATATAATTTTTAGACTGAAAATAAGACTATAATGAATTACGAACTAGTCGTTTCAAATTTCTTAGCGGGATGTTCATAATATTAAAATAATAAATTATATTATGTATTTGTGTTAACAATCGATAAAGTGGAATATCCATTCCCTGTTGCTCTGTGTTTATTTCACCTATAAATGATCGTGATATGCTATATCAATCAACATCTGCCTCGATCCGCTGTTGTTTGCATTGATGAACAAACATGTTTAATGATATGAGATACAACTGTGTGACGTGCATATACGTTTTACTAATTGACATGACTTAATAGACTATTGAAATCATTGATAGTACTTGATTTACTGAGTAAATACAGGACATATATACGAGGGTTGTTTGATAACGCTGTGACTATATAAATAAAATTAAATAAATTCGGCAAGTAAGCGTTTTATTTTTCAACATAATCTCCTTTTAGATCAATACGTTTAGTCCAGTGTTTTTCCAATTTTTTTATTCCTTACAAATAATAGGTTTTCTCAAGGCTCTCAAAATAGGTGTTTGTTTCGGTTATGGCCTCTTCATTTGACCCAAATCTCATCACCCAGCTATTTCTTCTTGGAAAAAGAAAAGAGTCGCAATATGGTGGATGGGGTAGCAATTTGTAGCCCAATTTATGCATATTTGCCATAGTCACTATACAAGTGTACTCGTGCATTGTCTTGTTGGAACAGCACTTTTTTTTAGATAACTGTGGTCGTTTTTGCTTTAAATCGATATTGAATTTGTCCTAAAGCTCTGAATAATATTCGCCGGTGATCGTTATACCCTTATCTAGGTAATCTATGTGAATGACATCGCGTGCATCCCCAAAAACTGTGGCCATGATCTTGTTTGCTAATAGACCCAGCTTGGCCTTCTTTGGTGCACGTTCACCCGGTGAAACCTACTGTTTTGATTGTTCATTGGTCTCTGGAGTATTGTGATGGATCCATGTTTCGTCTACGGTTATATAACGGCGTAAAAAATCGTCCAGTATGCGGTTTAACATCGCCAAACACTCCTTTGAAGTGGTCACACGGTTGCGCTTATGGTCGAGTGTGAGGAATCGCGGCACCCATCTCGCAGATAGCTTTTTCATGTCTACTCGCTCAGTTGAGATGCCTAAAACCTCAGCCACCCCATGTACTTTCCTTCTCCGATTGTCCAATATTAGTCCATGAATTTTATCGCCGATTTCTGGCGTGATGACTTTTTTTAAGCGACCTGAACGTACGGCGTCACTTGTGCTGGTACGACCACAACGGAAACCAGGAAACCACTTCTTAACCATTGAAATTAATGGTACAGAGTTTCCATATTATTAATCAAGTCTTTCTTTGGTTTCAGTGATGGTTTTTTTACGCAAAAATGCTTAATCAACACACGAAATTCACTTTTTTCTATTTTTGTTAAAATTCACGAGGTTGTCTGCTTTTCATGGCTGTCAAATACAAATTAAAAGACGCAGCTTGCTCAAAATATTACAGCAGTCTATTAAAAGATTGTGGTTGACAGCAGCAGTGTTGCATTTAAAATTACTGCGCGGGACATTGAAAATGTCATAAAATTATCAAACAGCCCTCGTATAAAATTACTAAATGAGACAAGAAACTCATCATTATTATTTAGATATCTATCTAGATATTTTCTTCTGTACAGGGGTGGAGCAAGAATACTGACCCATACGGCCAAAGGCGGCCTGTCGTAAAAGGCGACAAATTAACCCTAGCTAAGTACTAGGGTTCCAAGCCTGTCAGGATGCCAATCACCCCTAAATATATCGCCATAATAACCTTGTGTTCCGGCATAAGTGATCAGGATCCAGTACTCCTACGCGGTCGGCAGGGTGTTAGCGGTGCCAGAAGCATTCTTTGGCGGCGATAATTGCTTACCTTAAGTGGGCTTTAAACCTGTCTGCTGTTTTAGGCAATAAAAAAAATGATTATCAATTCCCAATTCTAAGCCTGTTATAAGTCCATAGTACAGTGACAATTTAAATAAAAACTACACTCAGTGAAAAACGATACCACAGGGGATCTAATACCAAAAAACAATCATTAAAACCTCGGCTTTAACAATTGTTTCATGTTCAACTAGCATTTTGATAACTGTATGCCCTAAATAGGTGCCACCTCCGAAGATAAGACACCATACGTGACATAATATCAAGAAATTATTGCCAAGAACGTACGTGACTTTAATAATGCATTACGAGTAATTCTTGCTCATTACTAAGTATATTGTGAACTATTATGTAAATAATAATCAAAATATATTCACAAGAGCTGTTGCGTGTAAACATGCAAGTGCATACACTGTAGATTGTAGTAACATGATATTGCAACATTATTATTCTGAATGTTTCATATGAATCTATTAAATTACACGCACTCACTGTTCAAGGCCAGTTTTGTTTATATCTATTACAAAAGTGCATACAAGACTAGTTTTATAAGTTATTTATTATCATTTAAAGTTATTTTTTCTATAATAGTGTTATAAATATAACAATTTTGATGGATTTAACGATTCAAGGAAATTGAATGAGATTTGGCACAGAAATTATAGTCTGGAATAGGACATATACATATAATTATTCCGGAAAAATAAGCTTGCTATTTTCATGTAAACGAACTAACAGCTAGTATTATATAATGTTACTTATATTATTACTAATACTACTAAGTTAGTCATCTTAACGAGAGTCGTTACATAAAAAGTGAATATCACAACAATTCGCCAAACCCCTAATCCATTTTACCGTCTGCAACCATAAATATTCCAAATGACATTCCATTGAGCAACATGAAATAATTTACAAAGGCCTTTACACATTTCGTAAAAACAATTTTGCAGTATCAGATACCATGTTTTATTGTCAGCTAGCCAAAGTCCTTTTAACACTTGATTATCCAATTAACAATTAACACTTGATTAACCAACAAAAACGAATTAAATTTGTCAGGGGAGGAATTATTTAGTGAGTTTCTCAGGATGACTGTTATTATCCTCCTTACGTTACCTTGCTAAACATATTGCTTCCCAAAATTACATCGTAATACTCGATTCTCCACTTTTCATATTCAGCCACGTTCGTCATCATTCCGTCGAACTGAAGAGCGTCTGATAAGAATAACTCTAGTTGATATGAATCCAATTATTATAACGTCTCACGTATTTCTGTAATTATACTGGACTATTCTTTCGCACTTCTTTGCTTCATGTATGCATCCAATATCTCTCTCTCTGATATACGTTCTCCATTTTAAAATTTTATTTCATCTGTCATCGGTTTAAAACTGAAATGATTTGATTAGAGACTCTTTCTTTTTAATATAATCTGCGAGAAAACGGAACAATAAACTGCTAATCCGCCTCAGTATAGTGCATACACTGAGCCTGTGCAATATGTTATATACACTCGATAATTTCAAATAATTTTCCGATCTAATTATATTAATCAAAAATAATCCAAAAGAACAAGCTTTTGAATTTCATTTTCTTTGTTTCATTATTTTTTCCTAATTGGATTTCCTTCAATACAATTCTAATTGTCTTTCTGATGATATTCAATGAGACTTAAAAAGCTAGTCAAGGATAAATTTTATTTATTTTATCAATTTTCCAGACAGAGCAATTTCGGTCGTATCAGGTCGTATAATCCGATTTTATTGAAACACTGCCACCGAGTGCTGCAAAGCGAGTAAACACAACGTTATCTCATTTACCCGTTCAATTTGTATTCAGGGATAGAGGTCCCCTGGCTAGAGAATAGACAACCACTGAAGATCTTAGTACCGTCTATCTTGTTTTTTGCCTGTACTCAAGTTAACATAACGGGAATCTTAAATTTCTATTTTTTAGAAAACGTTTTGTTTTATTAATTACAGATAGTCTATTTCTATGAAAACACATAAAATTTAGTATTGAAGAAACATTCTGTAGTGTAGATAAATTTATTGAAACAAAAAATTAAGTTGAGTGATTTTTACATTATACGAATATATAACACGTTCGGAAACATACACGACAAAATAAGCTTTTATTTTATTTCGATCTTTAGTGGCGGGGATATAAAATTGATTGTGCCATCAAACTTAAAACTATTTTCAGAAAATAAAGAGTCTGCGAACCTCAGATACTCTTAAAGGGAACCGAACGTAATTGAATTGTTCACTTAGTTTCAATGGATCCCACTATCTTTGCGGTCAGCATTGCCTTCAGATAGCTTGTTTTATTGATATTTGTTTTATTCTACTTGAAGAATTCTAGATATCTGAGATGTACCTACTTTACCAAAAACTATTAATATTCCCGGTAGATCTGAATACATTTATTAATAAATATCAAAAAATCTATGACTTGAATCTTATATAACAGAATTTTCGATGCTATTTTAGAATTTGACTATTGCAGCTGACGCTCATAGATTATTATAGCTTTAAGAATATTCCCGGCCATCATTGTAGCGATAGTTGGAAGCCAAACTGGATAACACGCCCTCGCCTCCTTCTACTTGACAGCCATATCTAAGAAAGAAGCAGCGGAGAGTGAACGGAAACGCGCTAGGCTGCCCTCCCGCTTTAGTAGGGCCACTCGTCGGCGGAGGATGGCGAATGATCTCCGGCTGCCACATTGTTTGGTCGCGGACACGGCTCCTTAGAAAAGGGTTGCACCCCGCACACACATGGACGAGAGGAGGTCACACTTCATGTTCCGTGCGCCCAGCTTATTCCTGCATGAGAATGGTTATACCGGGGGTCTAATACCCTTCCGCCTTTGACAAGGCCCGCTTTACATGGGGAGAACCACATTCCCCGCTGCGTGAGAACATATTGTTTAATGGTGTTTTCAGGGTTAAGTTTTCACCGCTAAGTTTTCAGGGTATTCATAATTTAAAGTGTATCATTGTGATAATTGCTTTTCATAATTCTTGCTTACGATCTGAGATTGATGTGTCAGAGTTCCGACACCTTCTGTATTCAAAAAAACCACACCTGCCTAGCGGTATAACACGCTAAAAAATGGACGAAGCTCTGCAGTACAGGGTTAAAGTTATAACCCTTATGGGTATGGCATAAATTTATATATTTGTTCTAATTTATTTTGCGGATTATCTTAATATGGATGAGCATCGATACTAATGATATGCATAAACTAACATGGTAAACTCTGTAACAATTCTCAACAGTGAAGACTGGATATCCTAGGTTTACTTATGAGATTTTAATATTTGGATGCAACCGAAATTAATCATTTGGTCATGTTTCTGATGATCTAAGCAAAATAACGATCTTATGAAAATTAACAACTCCAATTTCAGTAGAACTTTAAAGCAAATAAAAAAATTTAATATTGTGAATCGTAACGGCTTACTTCAAGCGCTTTACGTTTGGAATTGCGAGCACTTTATTCATGAATCGGGTGAAGTCCCCCTTTATTGCTATATTCGACCTTTTCCAAATTTCCTCTCTTTGTTTTGTTAAAATTCTGTTTTGTTTACGGAAAAAGTGCTTACGCGAGGGACTGCGACCGTTTGACTCAGAAATGTTAATTTATCAATGTTTGATTATTTAATGCCATGAAATTGAACAGAATTATTTGATACATGTTTCAAATTTGTATAGCAATTTTGCAGTTGAGGTTGACGATTTTAATTCCGTTTTTATAAGTCCATTTGTTTATAAACTAACGGAAGTTTTAAATAAAAAGTGGGTTAGCTCATCACAAAAAATAAGTCTTTTTAGTTCTACCAATGTTATGTGCATTTTTATTGGTTATTTCATCGTTCATATATTTGACTGCAGCAATATCTTTGTTTTTACAGTTTTTCAATAGTCACTTATTCTTGTTTACCTATTTTAAAATTTTTTATTATATGATTTTTTGCTACTTCCTTATATGTATATTTTTTATCTAATTCCATTAGATCAATAATTTAATTATATTAAAACTGATATTTTGTCATTGATTATTTTCGTAGTTATCTAGCATCTTAATATAATTGCTTATCTTCTCTTTACGTAAAAAATTTCATCCTAAATTATACTACTACTGGTATTATTTCGGATACACCACCGAAAGATTTTTTATGTCTGCATAAAGATTCACTCAGAGTGTTTTTAAAGTTTCTTCTCCAGTTTCTTCTCCAAAATTTCTAGTCCAGACTATGTAACCAAATGAACTTTCTTGCTAACAAATTTCCTATCAAATTGAACGTCCCTATCACAACGCGCAAATTTTAGTACAGAGATAAGTGACACTAGCGAAGCAGAGTAAAATACCTTCTGAAGTAATAAATATCTCTTCCATCACACTAAATGAACATCTGACGAATATATCATCCAAAGTTTTCTTCACGTGATACCCTCGTCAAGATCTCGCCGGTTCCGCCATTACCGATAACTTTGGAAGACGTTGTGTGAAGTCTTAAACATATCTGATTGCTAAATTTATAATCTTTCATTGTGACAGAGTTTAGGTTTCGTGGATTGACACGTTGATAAAATCTTGGTTGTTATATTTGATTATATTTTAATGAGATTTGATTTTATTTGATTTGATTATATTTTACTATACTTAGAAGCCAGAAGAATGCTATTGAGTTATCACAAGCTCCAAAAGATGCACTGAAGCATCTTTTTGTCTTTAGTGACATTTGTGTTTTGACCATAAATGGAAAAGATGTATCTAAGATTTTACGGAGGTGACGGTCGTCCCAACCCTCAAAAGAAAAAAATCAAAATAATAGAACTTTACTTGTTTGATCTAAATTAAGCCTGCTGCATTAATTATTTTTGCCGAGCTTTTATAAAATCGTATTATAATTTAATCACAAGAAGACTCATTTTCGCTCAAATACTTTTTAATTATTTATGCAGGAGCGGAGAAAGAATACTGACCTCTGCGGCCGGGATCGGCCTGTCGTAAAAGGCGACAAAAAATCCACCCTAGCTACGTGGTAGGGCCCCAATCCCATCTGAATGTCGACCACCTTTGGTCTTAAGTATGTCGCCATAATAACTTTGTGTTGTATTCCAGCATTAGTGACCCAAGTTCCTGTACCCTTATGGAACAGCAGCGTGTTCGCGATGCCACTGGCGTTACAAACACCCTTAGGCGACGGTAACTGCAATATTCTAAATGGGCCATCAGCCTGTGTGCTGTCCTACAGCAATAAACATAAAACTAACTTTAAAATGCTGCTCATTTAGTTTGTACTATATGAATATTAAAGAAACTCACACAAACTACTAGGAAGTTCCCTATTACCTCCAAATAAGTTAAAAAAATTATATTAAAACACCGATACGAACCTAGGACAAGCACAAACATAACTCTATGTTTTATACTCCAATGTTTGCCTAGTTCTTGATAGAATTTGATTTGAGTATATAATTTGGTTTCATATTATAAATAATAAATAGACATTTATTAGGTAGTATATATTTTATACATTCTCAAATTTTAAACTATTGCATAGCTTTTATCGCGGGCTTTGAGTGCGGCGACCGAATCAAGAAATTCCGTAACGAAAATAAAACCTAACACTCCGCCTACCATGTAGCTCGGCCGAGCGTTCGCTTAACGTGTATGTATTTAATAACGTGTAAAAACATTTTAATCAACTTATGCAATTAAAATTATTTACTTATTTTTTATTCATGCAGTAATTATTTTCTTTGATATTAATTAAAGTTTTTTCTTTGATATTAATTCAAGTTACACTTTTTGAATGTACACCTATGTATACATATATACCTACATGTATATTTACGGGGCGCACTTGCGGTGAGTGTGGTAAGGATGGGCGATATTTATCGATATTTCAACTATCGATGTTTATTTCTAAATTATCGAAGTATTCTATCGATATTTTTTGGACAAAATACTAAAATCATTATAGATAATAAAAACATCGATATCGTAAAATCGAATGTTTTAGTTTTTTATTATCGAGTATCGATATATCTTGACCAAAAAATATCGATAGATAACATCGATACTTTAGAAAAAAAAATCTGCATAAATAAAAAATAAATAAATAATTATAATTGCATAAGTTGATTAAAATGCTATGCAATATCTTTACCGCGGCAATCCACGAGTGCCACACGTCTTTTTTTATTCTCAAATAGTTTTCCTTTCTTCTATTGTTACTCTCCACGTAAAACTGAACGAAGTACTCATCTGCTACGGACTTATGCTTAATCGGTGCGTAGGCAGTTCGCTTCACACGGAATCGGGCCCAAGTGCAACTCGAGTTGTATACCATTAGAATACTCGATTATTACAATGTACTAATAACTCATTAATAGTTAAAACAAGCTTCTGGTTAAGGTGTTTCCATCGCAATACCGTAAAAACCCACGTTTAAAAAGAACGTTATAAAATTTATTTAAGTTCTGCAGCGCACTGGTCAGCGTCCGTTTAAGATTATAAGTAATCGCATCTTAAGGAGTCCGTCTATGTTGTTTTAATATTATATGAATTATGTATAGTTATCGCACACTTAATAAATTACATTTTGCATATAGCATATTTGTCGGATAACGAAAAGGACTAAATGTCATAGATTTTAGCAGTGATCTTTGAGCTCTTTCAAGCTGGATCATGTAGGATTTGCATGCTCCTCCCCATACACTAATACAATATCCTAGAACAGACTTCACCAGGGCAAAATACACATCTAGTAAGGTATCTAAATCAGCGGCGTGACGTAATTTCTGAAATACATACATATATTTAATACAATGTGATTTTTTTTCCAAAAAGTCCTCATTAAATATCTTCGTGGCTGGAAGGGCTTAGCTAGTTGGGTTAGATGTTGCAAACGTCCTTAAGTAACGAGTATCGCTTTTCATCTGGTGGATCGTTTGCCTATCTGCTGAACTTCAGATATAAAAAACAGGTGAAATAGTTCTTGTTTATGCCTTGTTTGTACCACTTGTTATACGTACAATTTGAAATTATTAATATAATTTTTTTGTTATAAAATCTAAAAAACATAGCAGCTTGTAACCCACGGGAACAGCGTTCGTTTTATATTATAATAGAGTTTAAAGAAACCTACCAAAATTTAATCAACGCTGTAATGGTTATTAAGCACATTGCATGAAATTTTAATAAAAATATTTAATTTTACTTTTTATACACTACCTAAAAAGGCATACCAGCTTTATCATGATATTTATATTAAAGCCCAGTTTTTTTTTTATGTTGTAGGAAATATAATTACAAATTCCAGCGTAAAATGGTTAGCCATTCGTGTTAGGTGCGGTTAATTATGATTAAAACTTTGGCTTAACATAAAATTAATATGTTTTTTTATTGCTGTAGGACAGCAGATATGCTGACAGCCCGCTTAGGATTTAGCAGTTACCGTCGCCTATAGGTGTTTGCAACGCCAGTGGCGACGGTAACTGCTAACTGTTGAGGTTGTTAGCTTCTCTGCTGTTCCACAGCAATAAAAAAACAGAAAGAGGACTCTAAACTGAGGACAGTAAAAAAACATAAAAAGAGGGAGAGGTCTTCTCATATACTACGGATGATCACCAAAGGGAGGGAAGGGATACCTATACTATACCTATTTACTTATACAAGATACCTATTTACTATACCTATTTACTTCTTATCCGTGCAGGGGTGGAGAAAGAATACTGACCTCTGCGGCCGGGGTTGGACTGTCGTAAATGGCGACAAAACAATCCGTCCAAGCTACGTGGTTGTTGTGATAGTGTTCCGGCATTAGTAACCCAAGTTCATGTACCCTTATGGGACAGCAGCGTGTTCGCAATGCCACTGGCGTTGCAAACACCCATAGGCGATGGTAACTGCTAAATTCTAAGTGGGCCGTCAGCCTGTCTGCTGTTCTACAGCAATAAAAAAAACTAATAAAATAGTTGGCTATAGTATCTTACCAATTTTAGAATCAATCCAAATAGCTATCTCATTTTGAAATGTAAACGCTTCAAAACATACATACAACATTTTATTGGATTCCCTAAACCAATTCATGCAACGTGGAAATATTATATAAAACTTATTTTCCCTGATATCAGGGTGGCCACTTGCTTTAAGTTTATACTCAAATTATCCATAATGATGATTTTTTTTAAATAACTCCCGAGTACCACAATCATTATTATCTGCTCTATCTATGATTCTCTATCTATCTATCTCTCTGTCGTAACATAACTGCCCTGTTCAAATAGTTCAATATATCATCTAGCAGAGGTTGAGGAATCTAATCATGATTATCTAATCGGTATGGATTCACTTCTATAAGTATTTTCATAATGGTCTGAAAGGTGTAAATTATTAAATCAAATCAACATAGTGCTCTTAAAATCTTTGTACTTCCATTTCCCTTCCAGCGACTTCTTCTAAGCATTCCGTTGCTTTCTTAATCTTGCTTAATCCGAGATCCGTTTTCTTTGAACTCAATTTAACTTTTACCCGGTAAATAAGACATCTGAAGACATGAATCCTAATAGGGGCGGAGAAAGAATAGAAACCTCTGCGACCGGGGTCGGCCTGTCGTAAAGGGCGACAAAACAGCCCACCCTAGCTACGTGGTAGAGCCCCAAGCCCTTCTTGAAAGCGACTGTTATTAGTGACCTAAGTTCATGTACCCTTATGTGACAGCAGCGTGTTTGCGATACCACTGGCGTTGCAAATACCTATCATCATCATTTCAGCCGGAAGACGCCCACTGCTGGAGAAAGGCCTCCCCCAAAGATCTCCACGATGATCGGTCCTGAACTGCCCTCATCCAACATATTCCGGCGATCTTGACCAGATCATCGGTCCATCTTGTGGGGGGCCTACCAACATTGCGTCTTCCAGTACGCGGTCGCTATTCAAGGACTTTTCTGCCCCAACGGCCATTCAGTACTTCAGTTTTGCAAACACCTATAGGCTACGGGAATTGCTAAATTCTAAGTAGGCCGTCAGCCTGTCTGCTGTCCTACAGCAATAAATAAATAAAAAATAGGTAATGAGGAGTGAGAATAATAATTTATATGAAATACCTTACGGTGAAATAACTTACGGCAAATCCCTTATCGGAGATATAAAACATGTATTATTATTATTCATGACAACGCAATACTGGACTGGGTCCTCCCCTAGAGAATTCGAACAGTATACCCTCAACATGTGTCCAAATTGGATTGGCAGACAACATACATATATGTCAATGGTCTCAGTGGGCGGGTTTACTTACGATGTGTTTGTTATAATTATTTATAACTATCGCATTAAACAAATCGAAACCGTGATCTTTGTTACAGCTCAATTGTATTAATATACACAGCCGCATGATTCTAACCACCACATACTATTAAATTAAATACGAAAAATAAATTCCAGTAAAACAATGTTTAAAATGTGACAATCCTTGCGACAACGATTTTCTAATGAGATAAATTATTGTTACCTACATTTCTCAACATTAAGTTAAATCTACTGAAAAATGTATGGTTCACTGCTTTGCTTGAATACGAAAAAATGGGCCAGGATGGTTGAATACGATTTGCTTTCGTTGTCTGAATGAAATTTATACTTTATTTTGTATTTATTTGTCTTATAAAATCAACAATAAACAAATAAAATTCAAAATTTCTTATAAATTTTCACAAATCCAAGAATTTGAATAGCGTTCTAGTATGTTGTTTGATTAATCGATACTTTGCCGTATGGTTGCCATCGCGTGCTATAGAGCACCGCACGCTAGACCTACCCTCATTTATAGCTCTGGCCTTTAAGTGGAACTTATAACTGGTCTGCGCTATACAAAGTTAATTTCACCCATATCTTGATGACTCATAACAATATCCAGTTCAATAACTTTTTAAATACATTTGAATATCAGTGCTTGGCCAGACTGCACACGCGAGCGCGGGGCGTTTGCGGCGCGGCATATTTAAACGCTCGCCGCGCCCGCGTGCCCACTACGGACACTCAAATAAGGTTTCATAATAAGTATGCCACGCCGCGAACGCCCCGCGCCCGCGTGTGCAGTCTGCCCAAGCACTGATACGAGCATATTTGAAAAGTATTTTCTAATCATAATTTTTTTCAACTTCTGGTAAGTTCTTTAATTTACGATATTTTTTTATTGCTGAGGAACAGCAGACAGGCTAACGGCTCCCTTAGTAGTAAGCAGTTACCGTCGTCTATGGATGACGGCATCACGAACACGCGGTTGTCCTATAGGACTATAGGAATATAGGAACTTGGGCCACTAATGCCGAAACACAACCCAAGGTTATTATGGCGGCATACTTATAGACCAAGGGTGGTTGCCATCCAGATGGGCTTGGGTATCACGTAGCTAGGGATGTTTTGTCGCCTTTTACGATAGAGCCACCCCGACCGCAGAGGTTAGTATTCTTACTGCGCCCCTGCACGTAGAATTTTAGTGTCGAAGAAGATTATAGTTTAAAACAAGGCACACCTATACAAATGCTACTTGAATTTTTTATACTTTTCGTATTACTATTATTAGGATAGGAGTTAATGAAAGATGTTTTGTTTGAATGTTTTGTCATGTTGATGAAAAAAAATTCTTTCGATTACACCATAGTTCAGCACTTCGTTAACATCTGAATTTTCTCACGAAATTAATAATTGAAGCGACTAGGAAAATATTTATTAGGTACTCAATATGTTTTCATGCAAATCACTTACCAAAATCTAATGTATCTTTGTTCAATACCGAATGACAGTCGTAAAGGTTAGGTCAAAGATAAATCTTTTAGCCAATCACCCCTAATCTCCACTAGAAATTCTCGAGCAAATCTTATGTCAATTACTCTTCTCTAAATCGTAAAGTCTAGTAGTGTATTAATCAAAAATTGTACATGGCAATCTACAATCACTATATTTAAGGCCAATTCACCAAAAGTACAAATTAGGAGTTTTTGGTTCAGTTTTCCTTATTGCTCCTTTTCTCCCGGTTTCTCGATTTCCACTAAATTACTGTTATACTGGACACCGCTAGTAATTTTCTAAAATCCCAGTAGAGATAGACAGTTGTTTAGCAGCAATTTTGATTATTTAAGCTCTCCAATATCGCTCACTCTAGTCTAGTTAGATATCTTTTATAATCATACTGTGTTAGTAAGAATTTTGTTTAAATTTCAAATGAAACTTTATTAGACCTCTTGCAGGTATTACATATTGACTTATAATTATTTGTAGAGAATTCTGCCTGCGGCATCCACGTCTCCATCTACGAATTTGATATATGGCCATACCCGTGATTTGGTATGCAGTTTTCCTCACAATGTTTTGCTTCACCGACGGTACATAGCAATTATGGTACAATATGGAAATCTGCATAAGCGATATATGCAACCACGGGAATCGGAACATGCGAACTCTAGATTGGTTCCCAAGTGAGATATATTCATAACTAAGCTTTTTACATTTCAAATATATTCAAGTCCTCATAATATAAACTAATTGCAATCTTAAATAAAAATAAAACCTAAACTAGCCAATACCCGCGACTTCGTCCGCGTTGCTTCCGTAATGAGGCAGAGGTAGACGAGACTTCTCCTCTGCTACGCATACGTTACACCGCTTGCCCCACTTCTCCGCGGCAAGAAAACACAGATCAGCAGTGCTTATAAAAAACGTTGTTACTCAAAACTTTAATAACTTTATATTAAATGAAGAGATCGCATTTTTTTTTAGATAAGGGCCAAGCTCTATCGTTTTATTTATATAGACTGTATTAATACTTTGTTATTTTGGCATTACATACATTAATTTACATATATTAAAATAAATATTTGTACCCGAGCAAAAAATTGATAGCTGTGAATATAAAATATACGAGTATATAGCCAGTAAAAAGCGTGAATAACAATCATAATTGGCATGAAATGTTCAATATAGCTACCAAAATACTAAAACCAAATGGCACAGCGCACAGCTTCCCACATTTTATGATTTCCTGACATTTTTGGGTACGGAAATGTTCGAAGGGATCCCTCGAATTGACACACAAAATTGCGATAATTTCCTTTCTTTGTTAGATAGGAACAGTTCGTAAATACTTAGTTACGATTATGTTAAATGGAATTTGAATCGTTTTTAGTTCAGATTTGTTTGCATTTTACGAATCGCTACCAATCGAATGCAACGATATTAATGTCAGTGAAAATGAACTATTAATATGTAATATCTGTCTATTGTAAGAAAATGTTTTTCTTTTCGATTTCATTTCAATTGCATCTCAACCTTTCAATTTGCAACCGGGGATCCATTGTATATCTTTACAGTGTATATTAATTACCTTTTGAGTATATATTTTCGATCGCTGCCATTCCAAGACAAATTTCTTCTTCTAAATTTGGAAGGAGAAAGTGATTGCTATTTAGGGAAAGGAATCATTTGTTTCCTTTTTAACATAAGTGATGATTTTCGAGTTCTAGGTGAGAACGACCCAGCGTTAGAAATAGAGTTGCTATACGTGTATAGCAAAGATACATGTACTTTTGTTACTTGTTTTCTCTGGGCAACCGTATCAAGAAATTGGTCAATCTCCTGCCAATTTTTGTCAATCTACTGCATGAAATAAAAAATTATACTCGTAAAGTAGATCGATGAACTAAGATCTGAGACTTTTCCGTTAAATAAATTCCTAGTCTCATGAAGTCGCCAGGCCGTAAAAAATAGGCATTATCTTCTAACACGCAATTTTACCGCATAGCATGGGCATAAAAAGGACCGAACTCATTCGCATTCGTAAATGTCGTCATAAGTAGCAAAAGAAACAAAACTCATTACATATACATAGATTTAGTTCCTCTGTCGATATAAAAGTAATATGTCACGAAAACATGGTGTAAATAGTATGCAATACAAAATTATTAGTATTGCATGCTAAAACTATTAAATTTTGCTCGCAACACTCAACAGGTTTAAGGTTATATTCTAAGTAATCTATACATCTATACAAATAAATAAAATTGGAGTGTCTGTTTGTAATATTAAAATCACCGCTTTTTACTAAGTGCATTCGTATATACGTATACACGGTACATATACCAAAACAACATTTTTTACAATTTTCGTCTGTCTGTCTGTTTGTTCTGGATAATCTCTGAAATGGCTGCACCGATTTTGACGGGACTTTTACTGGCAGACAGCTGATGTAACAAGGAGTAACTTAGGCTATTTTTACATTCGAAAAAAAATAGTTTTTGTTAAAAATGATAAGTTTCTAAAATTTATTTCCAATTTAAGTTGACCTCAGATTTATATTAACAATCATATGAAATAGGGTTCAGCTTAGGCTGGACAATGTAGGTTTAATTTCTAATTTAAGTTGACTTCAGATTTATATCATCAATCATATGAAATAAGGCTCATGGCGTAACAGTTGCATTCGATAACATTGACTGCTTTCATATTTCATTTATTTATATTTTAGGGTTTATAGGGTTTGTAATCCAAAATAAACCATAAGATTTATCCAAGAAATGCTACCCAAAGTCACTATTCCACGCGGACGGAGTCAGGGGCACAACTAGTATAATATAAAACATTAATAAGAACAACCCACAGATAACTTATGGGCTCAAGCCTCCCCTTAGAGGGAATGAACAGTATACTATTTACCACACTTATCTTAGTATGCAGGTTTCCTCACGGTATTTTCCTTCACCTTTAGGTCGTGGCAAATGTTGCAATATTCACATTAGGCGAACAAAGATGCCTAAACGGTTCATTCTCCGGGCAGGGGCAGAGTAAGAATACTAACCCCTGCCTGGATCGGCCTATCGTAAAAGGCGACATAACAACCCTAGCTATGTGGTAGGGCCCCAAGCCCATCTCAAGCAGCCCTTGGTCTATAAGTATGCCGCCATAATAACCTTGTGTTGTGTTCCGGCATTAGTGACCCAGGTTCCTGTACCTTATGGGAGAGCAGCGTGTTCGCGGTGCAATCATTCATAGGCAACGGTAACAGCTTACTATTAAGTAGGTCGTCAGCCCGTCTGCTGTTCCTCACCAATGAACAATTACATAGTAGGATTCGAACCCACCCTTTAGATTGGTCTTCGATTGTGACTACATTGGGGTATCACGATTTCAAATGATTAAATGTCCTCCAATACGTCTTTTATAACACTTTGTAATAACAAAAGGGCTTTTGACTCGTAAAATCCTATTGTATTCAAATCAATGAACTCTAGATTCAACATAAGAGCTGCTTCATAACTACTTGAATTCAATTGTAATATAAGATCTGTTATTATGTATGTGTATTATGTGTATGTAAGAGAATCTAATTAACATTGCTAAATATCTCACTAAAGATAACTGTTAGCGTCTCGGATTAAACAATACTAAGTAATTAATAGTTATGTTACAGCATTATTAGACTTGGGTAATTTATGGCGTCTCAAAGGGATTAAGCAGTAGGGGTGATTAATGTTTGGTTGTATGGGGCATTGCCAAGTTTGTTTGCAGCATCATGAAGCATTAGCCAATATTAATTTTCAACTATTTAACATTTAATAATAGCGAGCTGATAGCTTAACGACTTAACCTGTATATGCATGTACAAAAAAAAAGTAGTAAAGTAAGTAGTATATTTTATCCATGCAGGGGCGGAGAAATAATACTAACCTCTGCGGCTGGGGTCGGCCTGTCGTAAAAGGCGACAAAACAATCCACCCTAGCTACGTGGTAGGGCCGCAAGTGCGTCTGGATGGCGACCACCTTTAGTCTTAGTATGCTGCCATAATTACCTTGTGTTGTGTTCCGGCATTAGTGACCCAAGTTCCTGTACCCTTATGGGACAGCAGCGTATTCGCGATGCCACTGGCGTTGCAAGTACTCATAGGCGACGGTAACTGCTAAATTCTAAGTGGGCCGTCAGCCTGTCTGCTGTCCTACAGCAATAAAAAAAGTATTCATATGTCCAGTACTCAAGCAAAAATAGATAACACAAGCGCTCTGCTACTTTTTTGGAACTAAATGGCGTTGTACGATGAAACGTCACAGCATATTTATATTCTTCGGTGATCGTGGAATCTTATCCCCTGGATCCGTGAATCCCGCACCTATAATAATATTACAGACCAGTAGGGTATCGGGCGCCGGTAGTCGATTCCCGCTACTTTCCGGCGTCTCGGACTTAGGCGAACGACGAAGGAGCATGGGAGAGGTTCGTGGGTATCTCAGTCACGCCCTCATCATAAGACGATGCGAGTAACGTCGGTTGCGTACACACGCCATGAGTGGGGCCACACGCGCCACTCGTGGCTTCGCTCATTTGGCAAAGCGTAAGGGCATTTTTCCTCCTTCGCAACAAAAAAATCATATTTATATTATGTTATTATTTAAAGTCTTTATTTATGATAAAACATCACTCATTTAGATTTCTGGGCAAAAATATAAAAAACTATTACAGAGAGTACTTTGAAATTATCGACCAATCATAGACTTTTTCATGATACATATTTACGAATTTGTATGTATTTGTCATTCTTACCAATAAAATATTTTCTTTCTTTCTTTCTAAATTATGTAAATATAGAATACAATTACAAAAATATTACCTACATTATTTACATAACAATTTTGAATATAAATGTATTAATGTAAATGATAGATGGATCAAGAGTCTAAAATAAATATTAATTTAATTTATAACAATACAGTTTGTTAGAGGGTTGAGAAGGAGACATCACGGTAGGAGGCAGGATGATTAGCAACTTAAAGTACGCAGATGACAGAATGCTGTTCATTTCTACCGAAAGAGAACTTGCTACTCTCCCTTTAAAGAAAGAAAGCAAAGCTGTCTGTCTCAGCATTCTATTCTCTCAGCAGCTTATTTGGTTTTAGCCTTATTTAAGGCTAAAACCAAAATTCTCACGGTGGATCGTCTTGGTACTACAATGCGCTCAAATGAACTCAACAATCTGGAATTCGTTGATCAATTCCTGTATCTCAGTTCGCTTGTCACAAATGAGGGAGGGAGTGAAACAGAAATCAGGGGACAGATCCAGATGTCTAAAGCAGCAATGACAAAGTTTTGTGGGTGAGTTCACCCAAATATGGAGGGATCGTAATACATCCAATGCTACAAATGTGCGGCTGGTACGGAAACTGTTATTTTCTATTTTCTTCTACAGTGCGATATCCTGGACGATTAAGACAAGAGACAGAAGAAGAATTGACGCGTTTGAGATGTAGTGTTGGCGGCGTATGTTGTGTATCTCATGGACAGCCCGTAGAACCAATGTCTCAATTCTTGCCCAGCTTAACATCACCACCAGACTCTACTATCTGCTTTCAACGCATCCTTATTTACCTTGGCCACATTGCTCGAAGAGATCCTGACAACCTCGAAAAGTTTAATTAAAAAAAGTTTAGTCGAAAAGTTTAGTTAAAAGTTTAATTTAAAAATTTAAAACAGTGAAAAGTATGTATATATATCAAAATTAAAAAATACACGTAATATGTAATACTTACTATATTGGATAAATTTATAGTGATATAGATAAGTACTCTTTTAAAAGGTTATTGAAGCAGTGTTTTGACTTTTTAAATTAATATTGTGTACATATATTAATACAATTTATACAGCGAATCAATTTCAACTAACGAAAAGTTCCCATATAAGTAAATGTATACCTCAGTGAAATATCACACGACAATAACACGGTTATTACGGTCAGCCAAGTTCGTGACCGAACTTTGCCAATATCGCAACAACGCTGCAAATGCCCTTTCACAAAACTACAAACAATAGCTCGACTTTGACAATTATTAGCAACGAGGCCAACGTACGAGTATAGCTGAGATAGGGTTTGGTGTTTTGACTTCCTTTTACTTTTAATTATAATACATATATTACTAGCTGACCCAGCAAACATTGTTCTGCCATTTAAATTGAAAAAAATTACCTTTTAACGACAAAAATCATATGTCCTTCTCCAAGGTCCAATCTGTACCTATACATAACGAAATTGATCAAAATTGGTTCAGCAGTTTATCGTGAAAACGTAACA
Source organism: Malacosoma neustria (assembly GCA_963693495.1). NCBI lineage: Eukaryota > Metazoa > Arthropoda > Insecta > Lepidoptera > Lasiocampidae > Malacosoma > Malacosoma neustria. The sequence continues at coordinate 14,095,208 of OY856384.1, forward strand.
TACAGAGTTACTTACACATTTTTATTATTAGTATGGATAATATTATTATTTCTTTTAAAGTATATATTAGATTGAGTACAATAATTACGCCTTTGCTATCTTATCTATATTTCAGTGACGTAACGGTTAACGCACATCTGAACTTGTATCACAGGTTCGATTCCTCTCCCGAGTCTGAATGTTTATGTATAGAATGTATGTATTTACAAAAAATAGTATATAAGTATGTGCTCGAAAGAAAAAAAAATACCGAAAGCCTCCCACTACACCTGCTCGAAGAGGTCGTTGAGGCGCTGATCTCTTCAGTGGCAATGCGCCCGCCTCCTGTCATGGCTCTGCCTCAGGTAGACCTATGTGCGGACAAAGCTCCGGTTCCCAGCATGGACCGGGTGGAGGTGAAAGCGGCTGTATTACAGTTCAAAGCAAAAACACCGCCCCCGGCCTCGACGGCATACCGGGGCGTGCATGTGTTCTAGCCCACGACGCCCTGAGTCCCAATTGACATGGCTCTTCAGCAACTGTCTGATCTAGGGCCGCTTTCCCAGGGAGTGGAAGACAGGCCCATAGTGCTGTTAGACGATACGCCGATGACACATTGGTCACAGTCCGCGGCGGGACTTACCAGCAGGCGTGCCTTAGGGGCACGGCTGCCTATATTTTTTAAAGCCGACGACGCGGGCATTAACCCGATTGCTCCTCAACATCGGGGAACCGAACTCAGTGTGCTGAGAAAACCGCAGCGCATGCTGGCCGTTAGAGCCATCAAGGGATACCGCATGGTGTCCTTCGAGGCGCCATCCATGCCGTGGGATCTCGAAGCTCGGCTCTTAGTATCGCTGTACCAGTAGCGTCAGAAACCGGCGCCCTGCGGCTTCTGAAATCGAGGTAAAGCGGGTGGAGCTCCGGGACGATCTCACGGCTGTTTGGAAAGAAAACCACAACCCAGTGCGGGCCAATACACCGTCGCAGCAGTGCGGCCAGCCCTCCAACAATGGCTTGATAGGCGTCACGGCACTCTGTCATTTCACGTGACGCATGTACTCTCGGGGAACGATACCTGTGTCGCATCGCTCAGAAAAAGCAAATAACAGAGTGCCACCACTGTGACGCCGGCAACGAGGACAATCGCCCTCCAAGTTTGCCCCGCATGGGCATTCGAGCGCCGAGACCTCGTCGCCACCACTGGATCTGACCTCTCGCTCCCGGCTATCATCCTAGTGATGGTCGGGAGCCAAGCGGAATGGGACGCCGGTGCCTTCTTTTGCGAAACAGTTATGTCCGCAAAGGAGGCGGTGGAGAGGGAGAGGACTGCAGCCCGCACACATGGCCGAGAGAGGGGCGCGCGCAGATGTACCGCGCGCTCAGCTCACCCCTGCATGAGTATGAAGATTAGTTCAGCATATCCCGGCTTAGAAGAGGCCCGCGAAAGTGGGCCAACACCAGTCGCGGAAACGGTTTAACTGATTCGTCGCGTCCCGCGGCCTCCGTACTCAAGGCGCGCGAAGTAACACCGGAATGGTTTTAGTAGGAATACCAGCAACGTGAGTCCCCCAGCGCAAAGAGGAAATGGAGAGGAAGACGTACGGGTGCATTGACGGGGAGTCCCACACTACCCCGCCGCCCGTTCCCACGCTGCGGGATGTGCGACGAGCATTTCCACCTTCCAAAAAAAATGGACTAGCTGGCACTGAGGCAATTGTCCTAGTATACTTAAAAAAGCTTTCGATATATATCAGTTGTATATTCGCGGTATTGAAAATGAATATGAAGGGTTAGTCACGTTTCTCGATACTCGTCCATATTTCGCGTGGGCCCACATATTTTCCACTCTTTAGAGTATTAAAAAACACCCACAGCTATATATATTATTTACACCTTAATTACACTCGATTATTTATAAATTCTTCAGTTTTTATTACACAATAAATAAAACGGAACCTACGATCAAAGTTCGGCTATTAGACGTTATAATAATTTTTAAGCTGGTCGCCCTTGTTTTAACAAGAACTGGGAGCGGACATCGGGAAAGGGAAAAGGATGGGATATAGCATCGTCAACTTGGCCCATTATAACCAAACGGCATTAACACTACCTACACAAGCGCCCTGTGTGAATTTTTCCAGCGTTATTTATATGTCATATAAAAAGTAATTTAATCATTATATAAAGTAATTTAGTGTATGAGCAGACTTTTGCTTAAACACTTATAAATTTGGCGGAAAGGCCACCGGGGGCAGTCACCCCCCGAGTTTATGCCGAGGTAAAGAGGCTCACCTTGACGCCCTAACTTCCCCTGCACAAAGGGTAGAAGATTCCAGACCGAAGTTAACAATCACAATGTAAAGACGACTCACTAAATTAGGCGTAATATTTTATTTAAAAAAAAACCTCCATACTGAGTTGTAAATAGAAAATAATTCGTTACCTTCCTTACGAAAAAAATCACAGTCTAATAGCATCCTAAATGCAAAAAAAAACCCAGTTACTTTACATCGAAACAGTAGTATACTGTAAAGTGCCATTGTACACTTAAAACCGTTCTTAAATCATAAAACAGTGTACGCAATATACTGTTCATAAAGTTTACAAAGTAAATAATCTCACTATAAAACGGTTCATGTGCTTCCATGCTTCAAAGAACGAGAATGGCTTTATCATAATATTATTTCATCGAGTGTTCGTGTATTACATCTTATTTATTTAAAACACAGTAAGTTGTGCTATTTGTAACTCATGACATATGCAGAGACAATTTACACGGCGCCATCTTGTCTCATATTAAGTAACATAGCACTTGTGTTATGAGTAGGTACTATATGTGAAAAAAAAATAATGATAACTAATAAATTATACATTGTATCCATACCGGGGCGGAGAAAGAATACTGGACCTCTGCGGCCGGGGCCGGCCTGTCTTAAAAAGCGACTAAACAACCCAAGTTAGGTGGTAGGGCTCCAAGCCTGTCTGGATGGCAACCACCACTGGTTTTTTAAATTTTCCGCCATACTAACCCTGTGTTGTGTTCAATTATAAGTGACCAGGTTTCAGTACCACAACGCGATTATCAGCATGTTAGCGATTCCTTTGGCGTTGCAAACACCCATAGGCGACGGTAACTGATAAATTCTAAGCCGTCTGTCCTACAGCAATAAAAAATGCATATATAGTTCTCTTTGTAAATAAATACATATTATACATAAAACACCCAGACACGAGACGGGGATTGAAACCGTGACCTCTCCAAGCATAACGAAATGCGTTAGCCGCTATGGTAGAGAGGTCGTCAAAAAAACAAGTTGGAAATATACTGAGACTATAATAAAAAAAATTAATTGAAACACTAAATACATACTAATTGCAACTTCGATTATGTTCTCCATTTTCCTTCACACTATAGCGTCCATTGGCTTGAGTGTCGCCAGTGACGGATTAACCACGTAGCAAGAGTAGCAATTGCTACGGGCCCCGCGCGAAAGTGGGCCCCGCATATTTAAACCCACTCATCTCTGCCTGAGTATCTAATATACAAAAACAAACAAAACGCATAGACGGCAAATAAACGATTGAGGTATTGAGTATTGAATTGTTTTTTTTTCCACTTTAGTTACTTAAGAACCACTAGCAGATCAAAGGCTCAAAGGGAAAATAGAATTAGCTACGGGCCCCGCACTTGCTTAATTCAACACTAAGTGTCGCCCATTACGATCTGAAGTCAATACTTCTTGGATGCAGCCTTAGTCCTCCTGTTGGAAGATGCGGCATTCCTAGAAATTTGTTTCCTCAAAACTTACTGGTTTCCTTGAAATGTAACTAAATGCCTAAATGTACTAGGGATACGGACACAAAAAAAGAGAGTCTAGTTGTTTAAAACAGCATTCAAATGGTAAACAACATTTGGCTCGATCATAATTTTAAAAAATAAACTGAAATAAAGATGCCAATAAAATATTAATTAATATTCTTCACAAATGGAAAAGCTTAACATAAAATACCCTTTTACATTTCCTTTTCAATAAATAAGATACTTGGAAAACAAAAGACACAATAGGCGGTCCGGTATTGGAATTATACCAATTCGAAATTGTTACAATGGACCTTAAAACACTGAAGAGTACAGAAGTTAAACTCGTGCACATATATGATGAAATGCATGCTATACCTCGCCGATATTAGGTACGGAAATGTTCCATCCTAAAGCAATTTTCTATTCTGACATACGTATGACGTGACTGCCTTATACCTTTTTACTGCCTTTTCTCTGTGCAAAGCCGGTGTAACAATACTGACCCCAGTGTCCAGGGGAGGCCTATCATAACATTAAAATACAATCGTAGCTAGGAGCCCGTGCGTTATGTTCCGGCATAAGTGACCCAGGTTCCAGATTCACCCCATATTAGCGGTGCCCCATGCGTCGCAAACATCCATAGGTGACGGTAACTGGTAACTATTAAGTGTACCGTCAGTCTATCTGCTGTCTTAAACCAGCAAAAAAATATTACTACTCAGACTTCGGTGCCATTTGTTAGAGACGTTTCTCGGTTATCTTTTTTTTATTTTGTGATTTAAAAATGTAATTTATATTAATGATAATCAACCAAAAATTTACACGATCAAATTGTTTCTATTTCCTTCTGTGTCGTCTTTTGTGCTTGGACCCTTGTAATGTATAATTCATGGCCGATAGCCCTAACGTCCATCGCAGGCATTTAAGGGTCTTAAAATGAGGGTAGATCGACATTTCCATCGACCATTTCCAATATCGAAACCTGATATTAATTACCGATAAAATGAGTGAAATATTATCTCTTTTGTTTCTATGATCCCTACGGTTTTGCGCTGGCTTAAAGTATGTAACTTGAAACCAGTGAAAAATAAGTAATAATTTAATATAATAGAATTGAACCACTTTTCTTTTACTAGGTAGTGGAGATTGTAAATTTAATTGTTCCTTTAAAAAACATATTTGGACGAATCCATCTTTTTTGTATTATGGAAGGCGTAATATAATAGTATCACATTAAGTCAAAAACTTCAAGTTACTAATATATTAATATGTATTATTAACATATAACATTTCAAAATTTTTAATGTATCTTGTTAGCAAACGAATGTGTAGAAAAATCGACTAAATGGCCGACGCCGGCGGAGTATTGCCAACAATCTCCAGCCTCCGTAGGCATCGGCCACGTGTCTTCTTACCATGGGAACCAACAAGATGGCGGGTCGGACAAGGGGTGCGTAGCGTTCTGCGTGCCACTCTCGCCAAAATAAGAGACAGTCGAGGTAGACCACATAGACCCCGGCTGACTCAAAAGAGACGCCGGCGAACGTAGTCATTACCAAGCCAGTCTGCCCGGACCGGAGGTGCACGTGAAAGCATAGAGGAATACTGGGATAATTTGAATGATTATACCAGCGATGTGCTTCCCTTAGACAACACACGCGCGCATTGTTGGAGTCCCACACTACCTCGCTGCAAGCCCCGAAACGATGGAAATAAGAGGAGTGTGTCCTCCATTTCCGCCTGAACATAAAAAATGGCGTTCTGACTCAAAAAAAATCGTCTACCCTCTTTACTCTTGCTCAAAACCAATAGTTAACGGTATGGACTGTTATATATAATTAAATAAAACGTCGTAGAGACAGACACAGACGTCGTCACAGACATTTTTTCTGTTACTGATACACAACAAGCCAGTGGTAACACTAATAACAATAATAATAATCTAATAATAGTAATAACAATCTAATGGTATGTGGTAACCAAGCGTCTGCAAGTTTACATGACTTACCTGTTCCTTACCTTGAAAGAGGCAAGATCAGTGCCTTCCAGATAAAACCATGGGGTCATCCCATCATTTTCCACTTCATCTACTCTTCCATCGCTTTCTTTCTAAAACAAATATTATCAATTTAATTTTCCTTAAACAGTATTAATTTATAGTTCAGTCTCAATTAGACAAACTTTAATTAATATAACAACGTCAGACAAAAGCTGTAAGGAATCCATGCAAAATAATCACAAAACTAACAGACTTTAAATTTAGTTTTAGTTTCTTGTAATCGCTTTAAGCAAAAGAGATATCATAATTTGAGATTCAGTGTTTGATGATTTTTTAAATGCTATATTGTATTCTAGATGTTCTTTAGATCTCTTATACATTGTCCACAATTCAAACTGACGTCACGGCTCACACAAACGAGGGTGGTTTAGTGTACGTACCAATACCGTCCACCCCCTTGTCAACAAACGCATTGCACGGGAGTTTCACGTTATATATTTCCATGTACCGGGTGTGCAAAAAGCATTTGCACCTTTATAGCAGAAAATAAGTTTCCGAATGCGTGAATAATTTGATACATTGTGATAAAGAACCTAGCTACTTTATCAGCATCTCAAGCGAATACTTCATAGTCCAAATCGTTCTCATCGTCATAGGACTAAGTTTCCCTTTCATTATCAAAAAAACACGAGACAAAAAATTTAGTTTAAACACTTTGTTCGTTTTATTGACCATAAAGTTTAGATACGCAAATACTTATGTTTGTTGACGTAGATACATAAACGCCAATAAAACTACTGCTTCGCTTCATTTCTTTGCTGGCCATGAAATAATATAAATTGGTCAATCTTATATATAAAATTCTCGTGTCACAATGTTCGTTCCCGTACTCCTCCGAAACGGCTTGACCGATTCTCATGAAATTTTGTGAGCATATTGAGTAGGTCTGAGAATCGGCCAACGTCTATTTTTCATACCCCTTAGTGATAAGGTCACTATTCCACGCGGACGGAGTTGCGGGCACAGCTAGTCTTTATATAAGAAGGTCAAATTTAGCATCAAAAAGATATAACTTTCTCAAAGAGGGGAGAAGACCAAAGAAAAGATGGATAGATTTTGTAAAAGATGATAAAACAAGAAAAGGTGTGAATGTTGAGATCGCGACTAATAGAGTAGAGTAAGATATTGTGAGATAAAAGCTGGAAGAAGAAGAAGATCGAATTATCTGGTATTATAATTAGTTGGATATTAAAGACATACTCGTAAAAGACATAAATTTTCGTGCATATCTATGATATTGCTATTTCTTAGAAAACATTCATCTAATAAAAAGCAACATACGGTTAGATTCGATTTTATAATTTTAAAATAGCTCGTAATAGGGACGTAATCTGGGCTAAGGTGCTCAGAAAGACTAAATAAACAATGTTCAGTAATGGCCAAACAAACCGTACTTACTCACAGTTTGCTTTATGCGAAATGAAAACACCTGGTCTCTTCAGAGGTGTGCCTCGGAGCGGTCTTATTGTGTACTATACGCCTTTGGCTGGAGTTATGGTTGCCTACATTAACGTTACTTTGTCGAGAACAGAGCTCATTAAAGGGACATTATTCTCACAACTAAATCTATTTTCATATATCTTTGATGGTAGATTATTTGATTATTGTTATATTAGTAAATTAGGACTTGGCTTCAAATGGACGAAATGTTCTTTGTCTGCCTGTCTCTCTTTGGCTTTAGAGTTTCCGCCGAATATGAGAATATGGCTACCCTATTCCATACGTAGTAGGAAATCGTGCCTTCACTGTACACCGCACTCATGCTCTCACAAGCTTGCACAGCATTTTTTCTTTCGCGCTGTTTTTTTTTTCATTTTTGAATGTGAACAACCTTTTAACCACTCTACCAATGAGAATGTATACATTGCATTTTTTTTAGTTATCTGTAACCAACGCTACTGGTTGTTAAATTGACACGAACTTTCTCCTAATACAATTCATTTATAATCTAAGAGTAATTATATTTAAGAACGCATATAATTTACAGATATATTGAATTCTTTGGCGTTTATGTATCTACGTCAACAAACATAAGTATTTGCGTATCTAAACTTTATGGTCAATAAAACGAACAAAGCATCAAGGATTGTACAAACAGAGATTGTATCGATTTATAGGATATGCGAATAAATAGAGTTTGTATTAGGAACTGTGATTTAAATGATTCGTGTAATAATTTGTGTATTACTAATGAGTTTATAGTTTTCTAAGATGTAATTATATTTTTGTATTAAAGCTCTTACGTAACTTTTTTTTATAGCGCGAGCAAGTAGATATTTAAAATTGGTCTTATAGGGATAACTACAGTCTGACCCGTAACGCCTTTTACGCCTTCATAAGAAAGTGAAGATTGGCCTTATTCTCATACTTGGCCGAGATCATACTGTGAAGTTGTTTGTTTAAATCTGACCTGAATCCGTTTCTATTTGATTCGACTTTTGTTTCGATATTCGAAACTATTTTTGTAATCTGTAAATATTTCGTAAGACCAGTCATGTTATATGGTATTGAATGCTAGGCCATTAAAGTGAAAAACCAAAAGTGTCTCTATTTGACTAAGATGAGAATGTTTGTTGTGTAGATGTTTGGAGTAACAAAAATGAATGAAGTGAGAAACGATTATATAAAGGGATTTCTTAAAGTAGTACTTAAATTTTTAATTGCTGAGAAATAGAAGACAGGCTGACGGTCCATTTAATAGTAAGCAGTTGCCGTCTCCTATGGTATATTTGCGACGCTGGGGGCACCGCAAACATGCTGCTGTCCGCATAGGGGTACTGGAATCTAGGTCGTTAATGCCGGAACAACACAAGGTTATTATGGGGGCATATTGATATACCAGGGATGATTACCATGTCCGGGCTTAGGGTTCTACAAACCTTAGCCGCAGTTTCAGTATTCTTACTACGCCCGTACACGAAGAAACATATAAATGACTAGCAGCCCGTCCCAGCTTCGCACGGGTATTTAACAAAAAATTAAAAATTAAACCCTTCTATTTTTTTTCGGTCTCGGGGAAAAACCTCTCTTGACGGGTTATCCCGGCCCGGGGGGACCGAGGGATATAAGGGACTCCGGAAAAGATGTTCGACCCACTAAAAAACCCCGCTGTTCTCCTATCGTCTACGCCCGGGCCCACGGATATATGGCCTGCCGATCTCGTGGCCCGGGCTGGCGCCGGCCCACGCTTTGTCTTAAAGCGGGTCCCTTCTAAAGTGCTGGCGCCAGGGGGTCAGGGTTTCGTCCCCCCGGCGCTCTCTTGTAACAACTCTAGGAGTTGAGGGAGGCTGTGGAACAGCACGCGGCCTTTTCCCTCGCGGCAATAGTGCGGGCGGCGGATCCTCCCCCGAGGGGCCGCCCGCGGCCGTTTTCTACGTCGGCCGGAGATCGTTGCCCGCCCTCCGGCGCCGACGACGCGGCCTACGTTGGCGGGAGGGGAGTGCGGTGGCAGACTCCCGCTCCCGTTCCGCCGCCTCCCTTGCAGACACTACTGCCTCGCAAAAGGAGGCGACGGCCGTCCATCCAGGATCGCCCCCGACCATGGACAAAACCAGGGCCGGGAGTGACAGGTCCGCGGCCAATTCCGGACGGGACTCGCATCCCCGTCGCGTGCTAGTCAGGCGTGGGTACGACTACCAGACGACACTCCAGAAAAAGCAGAGTCGCCTGACGTCGTAGCCGGCCCAGCAAGACCAACCGACAGCGAGGATGCAATTCCCGCCCCGGGAACACTCTGTGCAGGCGCAGTCGAAATAGGCATGGTTTCGACTACCAAATCAGGTCCCAGGGTAGAACCCGGGACCCCAATCAGTATTTGCAATCATCCCACCGGGGACCACGCCACGAACAGAGAGCTAAGTTGGAAAGGATGAAGAGGTAGACGGAAAGAAAGGTAGGACTCTGTCGCCTCGAACGGAGAGGGGAGTGAAGCGACGGATGCTCGGGCACCTCGGGTACGCACACCCGTGCACTCCTCGGACAGAGGAGCGCCCCTGAGGGCATACCCTTCTATTTGCGTCAGGTTACTAAAAAAATAAAATTATAAAGAAAGTTTGAATATTATTATTTCTATGAGCTTTTATTTTAATGATTTTTTTGTTATTACTTTTTATTTATTTTTCGTTATTTTTTAATAAGTATTCTAATTTTTGTAAAAACCCCAGTGACGCACGCCTACATTGCATAAGGTGCTGCTTAGCTAGCCGAACAGGGTGAGCGGCTACCACGCAACATTTTTCTAATACTTACATTTTTAAACTCGTGATATCTTTCGAATGGAATATCCGAATTGAATAATTCAAAAAGTTATATAAAGGTATTGAAACAGTTTTGAATATGAAGTAATTTATTTTGATAAGGATTAATACCAAGATCCAAATAAAGAGTCTTTTCTAGGGGCGGCATTTCAATTAAATTTTTAAAATAAAAGAACACTTATTGTGGCATAACTATAATAGTTAGACATATGCTGTCGCGACACTTTTTGTAAATAATGATGTGTTCTGCTAAGTTGTAGTACATTATTTTATTCTATCATCAATAGTTTTCGCAACGCACGCGATTTAAATAATATTTTAGGTAATTTTTTTACACTTTGGGTTACATTATTGGAGTTTTAATAAGGATCCCTAATTTTTTTGAAAATATAATATAGCCTATGTCACCCGGGGATAGTGTAGCTTCCCAACAATGAAAGAATTTTTTAAATCGGGTCAGTAGTTTCGGAGCCTATTCAAAGCAAACAAACAAACAAACAAACAATCAAATCTTTCCTCTTTAAAATAGTAGTATAGATAAATTATTAGGAACGGGACGTTAAAAGAAGAATGATGAAACTGAAAGTAGACGGGCAAGACCTAAAAAGTGATAGAAAAAATGTGTGATGCATGATACGAGGATTTGTGAAGTGAATAGAATAAATTTGAAGAAAAAGAAATATTGTGCCGTACCCAAATTATTGGGATAAGACCAAAGTAATGATGATAGTACATCAATCCTATATCTTTCAACGAGCAATTCTTGTATATATATATATATACTTATATAATTGGAATCTCGGAATCGGCTCCAACAATTTTCATGAAATTTAGTATACATGGGGTTTCGGGGGCGAAAAATCGATCTAGCTAGGAATCATTTCTAGAAAATGTCATTTTATTCGCTTTTTTTTTTTATTGGAAGAAAAATAACAAAAATGTGACTCTTCCTGACATCTATCGGCGAATAATAATACTATTTTTTTTAAATTGCTTTAACAACACAACACTAAAGCTATTCCAGCAGATGGCGTTGTTAAGTAACAAGAAGTCAATGAGTGTTTGCTTTGAGGTTAGACTAATAAAATCAATTGTTAATTTCCAAAAAACACAATTTATAAAAAAAATACCGAGCAAAGCTCGGTCATCCAGATATTTCAACATTAAATGGAGAATAATAACTTACATTCAAAATTCCGATGTTTTCTTCATCACATTTTACACTACATTCAGTTTCTTCTACATAATACGGATCAATACAACTATCATTATTATCATATATTTATATCATCATCTCAGCCGGAAGAAGCCCACTGCTGGGCAAAGGCATCCCCCAAAGATCTCCACGACAATCGGTCCTGAGCTGCCCTCATCCAACCTATTCCGGCGATTTTGACCAGATCATCGGTCCATCTTGTAGGCCTACCAACATTGCGTCTTCCAGTACGCGGTCGCCATTCGAGGACTTTTATATAATACGGGTCGACTTGAGAACCTCCTCCGTTTTTTTCGTAGGTTAAAATATCATCTACTCCACCTTGGACTTAAATGAATTACTGTGTAACTTTGTAATTGTGTTAGTTTCCACTTAATATACCTAGTCAGGTCATAAGTATTGTCACACAGTAAAAACTTTTCTTTTAGAATGCTGGCCACAAAAAAGTTTATTGAATTCGAATTTCGAATTGTTCATGAAAATAAAAATGTATAACTTTTAGAATTTTACTCATTTTTAAATATGGAGTGGAGAAGACCGTGTTGCAGTTATTGCGTTGCATCGTTGCGGTTACGCGCCAATTCAAATTTTTAACATACTGAAAAATTTGAATATTACCAAAAGATTCGTTTATCGTACCATCAAACGATACAATGAAGACTCTAGTGTAGATGACAGGTCAAGAAGTGGTCGCCCTCGGTCTGTTAGGACTCCAGCAGTGATAAAAGCTGTGAAGGCACGAATTCAAAGAAATCCCAAACGTAAGCAGAAACTGTTGGCCCTTTCAGATGGGGTTAAGCAGAACCACGGTGAAAAGGGTGTTAAATGAAGACTTAGGGCTTCGGGCATATCGAAGAAAAACAGGACATCGTTTGAATGCTCGTCTAATGGACCTGAGACTGAAGAGATGCCGCGCTTTGTTGAAGCGGTACGCGGGAAAAAAATATCGGGAAATTCTTTTTTCGGATGAAAAAATGTTTACCGTAGAAGAGAGCTACAACAAACAAAATGATAAGGTGTACGCACACAGTAGTGAAGAAGCGAGCAACCGTATTCCGCGTGTCCAACGAGGTCATTTTCCATCCTCGCTCATGGTATGGTCGGGAGTTTCTTATTGGGGCTTAACAGAGGTACATTTTTGTGAGAAAGGTGTAAAAACGAATGCTGTTGTGTATCAAAATACAGTCCTGACGAACCTTGTGGAACCTGTTTCTCATACCATGTTCAATAACAGGCACTGGGTATTCCAACAAGATTCGGCGCCAGCTCATAGAGCGAAGAGCACACAAGACTGGCTGGCGGCGCGTGAAATCGACTTCATCCGGCACGAAGACTGGCCCTCCTCCAGTCCAGATTTGAATCCGTTAGATTACAAGATATGGCAACACTTGGAGGAAAAGGCGTGCTCAAAGCCTCATCCCAATTTGGAGTCACTCAAGACATCCTTGATTAAGGCAGCCGCCGATATTGACATGGACCTCGTTCGTGCTGCGATAGACAACTGGCCGCGCAGATTGAAGGCTTGTATTCAAAATCACGGAGGTCATTTTGAATAAACTTTAATGTCATAAGAATCTATGTTTTGTTAAGTTCATTTTGGTATATGAATGGTTACATAATTAATAAACTTGTTACAATTATTTTACATTAAACATGTGACAGAATTTATGACCTGACTAGGTATAGTAGTTTGGTTAGTTGTCAGTGTCTACCATTCGGGTGGCTTTTTCCTGCTTCTTTAACTTTTCAAAGAATATTCAATCATGCCAATAAGTCTTTATAATGCTGGAACACGTCTATCTTCTTAACATAATTATATCGTATGACTGTTAAATTAATTTATTTTTTATTTATTTATTCAAATTAACATTAGCTAACAAATAAGATTTTATAATACAAAATACTGAAGTATTTTGTATTTTATATTTCTGTAACACCTAAACTAGGTACGTACCTGTATTTTAAGTGTTAACTTCTTCGTAGGTGCGTATACGTGAGCGTGTTCATGTGCTTAAGTGCGTACTTCTTATGTAAAATAAAATACAGTTATTTGATAGTATTTAATAAGTCTTCAATCTCGTTATAAATAAGGTTAATATATAAAGAGAGATCAGTAATTTCAGCTGACTAATAAATCCGAATCCCGTCACTAACGTACACAATCTTAAATCTTACATTACTTGCAATAAATTCAAGATACGAATTTAGTAACGACCTTAAGGCTGTAACCGTTTTACGATATGTACGCCAAGATTGAAGTCTACATTCGACGGAAATACTTCACCGGATCATGACACCGAATTTTTAAAGATTTAAACTTCAAAGTGAAATGATGGCTATAACTCGAGTAACGTGCTTTATATGGCCGTTTTATGGATATAAGCTTTATAAGCATAAATAAACAGTGTCCATAAATTCTTTGAATGCACATATGCATTTTGATGCCACGGTCGGTATGATAGTTATTTACCCGTTAAATGTTTATTATAATTTAATTAAAAAAATAATAATACGGAGAATCCAGATAACGTATATATTCCGGATTATGACTAACTTACACAATTTTTAATGACATTTCAATACCCTATAGGACAGCAGGGTGTTCGCGGTACCCCTAGCGTCCCAAACATCTATAGGCAACGGTATCTGCTTACTATTGAGGGGGCTGTCAACCTGTCTGCTGCTTCTCAGTAATAAAAAACACGTGAAGAAGAAAAAGTCAGAAAGCGGACCCCGAGCACCGAAGCGGAAGTTTGGTTGCAACCGAGATTTGGGTTGCTATCCCACCCTGTCATCCCTAATATAACGAAACGTTTAATTTGTCAACAGAAAACACGTTCACGGTGGTTGTGGAAAAAGATGGCCGCGGTTTGGGAATGTCAGTATGTGGAGGTGGAGGCCTAGTGAGGATACGGAGGTTGTACCCACCTCAGCCCGCGTGGAGGACCGGCAGGCTGGCTCCAAGAGATCTATTGCTATCCGCTAACGGCGTACCGCTGGCTGGACTTAGTACCTACGTGAGTAACGTTACATTATCTGTTATTATATATATGTCATAAATATAAATAAATATATAGTGACAATTGACACAGCGCCATCTGTCCCAAAGTCAGCGAGCTTGTGTTGTATGTACTATACAACTGAGACACTACTTATATACTGCTCTTTTTAAATAAATAAATGTACATAAACTTCACTTTACATTCACTCGGAACGGAAATCGAACCCTTGACCTCCATAGGTGTTTTGGCGTTATAGTCATTACACTACGGATTTTTTTTAATATACATCATCATATATTTATTATTTGTAATTAAAATTGAGGACCTAGGAGGGGTCCTCTGAGCTCCATTTCCTCTCAAATATATATAATTTTTTTTCCGTGCAGGGGCGGAGAAAGAATACTGACCTCTGCGGCCGAGTTCGACCTGTCGTAAAAGGCGACAAAACCACTCACCCTAGCTACGCGGTAGGGCCCCAAACCCGTCTGGATAGCAACCACCTTTGGTCTTAAGTATGCCGCCATAATAACTTTGTATTGTGTTCCGGCATTAGTGACCTAAGTTCTTGTACCCTTAAAGGACAGCAACGTGTTCACGATGCGACTGGCATTGCAAACACCCATAGTCGACGATAAATGCGAAGTTCTAAGCGGGCCGTCAGCCTGTCTGATTTTCTACAGCAATAAAAAAAATTTTTTTTGACTTACAAGAAAGCGATTCCGTTTGATTCCTAAGTTCAGATGGAAGGCTAAAGTACGTTTGCTTTTCACACATAGAAATGTCAATAAAGTCACAATTTAAAAGACATTAGTTTTTGCTGAAAATATTGTTTAAAAGTAGTGTTGCTTCTGGAAAAGATCGTTTCAATGGATAAGTCCATCATTTGTGCTTTTTAATAATAAGAAATAAAATAATATTCCTCTTTCACTATCTATTTGGTTCATAAAACAACAATATAAGTGAGAAATAGAAAGCTATTGAAGTATAATACTGTTACTCCAATCCTACTCATCAACCAGGTTGTCTTGCGCAATTTATGAGACGCAATAAATTTAAATAACTTCATAAAACTTCACCGTTCGCTCGCTTAATATCCAAAGATATTCATTGTGATGATAACCCGTCTCTTTCGATTTAATGTACTCCATGTCTTCAGAAATTATCATAAATGGTATAAAGTTAGTATTTTAAAAGACTATTCCTGTGATACTATTAGATATTGCATAAATAATAATAGGCATTGTAGCCCTGGCTATAAATAAAATAGGGTTATCAAAATATTCTTCTATATAAGACGTTGAAATGGAATAAGAATCAACATTCTTATTCCATTCCATTCCATACGATGGTCAACACCCATCCGGCCGACTATCGTAGAAAGTCTGGATGGCAACCACTCCTGATCTTTAAATATGTCGCCATAATAATCTTGTGTCGTGTTCCTGGATAATTGACCAGGCACTAGTTCATCAAAGCGGTCGGCAGTGTTATTCTTAAGCCTGTTTGGTTTTCCACAGTAATAAAAAATTACTCGTTTTGCAAACTCACAGGCTGCAGGGAAACGCAACGTTTTTCTTGTCGAAGTTATGAGACTGTCACTCCTATAAAAAACATTTTTCTTATTCCATTGAATTATCTTTCTAAATTGTCATCAGACGTACTAAATTTGAAATTTTAATTTATTTAAATATATAAATTAAGCAGATAAATTATTTCAGTTAAATCCACAATTAACTTTTAAAACACGCATCTAAATCTGAGTAACACAAATGTACTCGCGAATTCCCTTCTATTATTCAAAGCCTTTGTGAAAACTGGGGATTATTTTTTATTCCAATTTAATGAAAAATTGAACAAAAGGCTGTGATTGCACAAGGACCAAAAAACCTTATCCCTACCCCACTTTTTGTTACAGACGTATCGTGGGCAATATTTTTTACCGTTTTTGGCAAATGGAACGTTTTACTTTTTAAAAGTTTTTTTCACTTTTGTTCTTCCTACCCTTATACCAAACTATATGGGGTCGGCACAACATGTTCTCTCCTTCCACTGTCCTTTATTAGTCGTCATCTGAACATTCACACCTTTTTTTCCCATATCATCTTTTACACAATCCATCTATCTTTTCTTTGATCTACTCTTCCTTTTGTATCCATCCATTCTCATTTTTTGCATTTTCCTTGTTACATGACACATCGCTACCGTTAAATAATATTTTTGCCCTGGTTGCAAGTCATCTTTACAGGGTCTGATTTTTCTTCTCCAGCTCGCAGTCTTTGGCACCGCTATTATTGAGTTTATTGGCAAGCATGTCATCCTGTCACAATGACGTCCAATTCTTGCTTCTTGAATCTACCTCCCGAGTAAGGGCTCGGCGTAGGCGGCATAAAAATTTGTTCCCAACTTAACTAGTGTTACCGCAAATGGTGGTCAAACCAACGTAAGCAACTCTTATAGTTTGTGAGGATAAGATTAATATTACTGTATGTGTTATTTTCTAAACAGTCAATTCACTTTTTTTTGGAACCATATCAGGTACACTTACTTCTTCGAATAGTTTGTATGCACACGATTTTATTGGCCTCATTTTTGAGCCGTAGACTCTCAGGTGGGTTACTTTATTAGAGATAAAAGTCTAACCTGACGAGAGTCAGTGGAAAAGATTCCACATGTAACAAGTAATTTGCACGACCAATATACTCTTGATAATTACAGTAATGTCCTCCCATATTGAGAGAACGTACCCATACTACACGACCTATTTTTGACAATTTTTAAGCCCCTTCCTCCCCCTGGTGGCCATTCGTATTATGAGGAGACACTTTCACGTAGTAATTCGTAAATACTGCTTTTAATAATTTATTGAAAACAAAGTTATCAAAGATAATATTTGGCTCATATTTATCTTTATTAATACAGCGCATCCTTAATAATCACGCGACACGTGATATTCTCTCCCAAACAGACTCCTTGTGTTTTTCCGTGCAGGGGCGGAGTAAGAATACCAATCACTGCGGCCGAGGTCGCCTTGTCGTAAAAGGCAACAAAATAACAGCTAGGTGGTAGGGTCCCAAGTCTGTCTGGATGGCAACCACCCCTAGTGTATAAGTATACCGCCAAAATAACCTTGAGTTGTATCCCGGCATTAATGACCCAGGTTTCTGTAACTATATGTGGACAGCAGCGTGTTCGCGGTGCTCCTGGCGTCGCAAACATCCACAGGCGACGGTAACTGCTACTATTAAGTGGGTCGTCAACATGTCTGCTGTAACTCAGCAATAAAAGAATGTTAAAAATTTTTGAAAGAGCTCATTACCCGATGCTTACAAAATTAAATTATCTTAAAAACTGTAAACTTTGCAATCTTTGTAAATATAAAGGATGAATACTTGACCGTGACCTTAATGAAAAACAAGTTCCCAAGTTATCTTTAGCACACTTTTGTTCGTTCTCATAAAAATGCGAAGCTCCCGTTTTATTTACAACTCGGGGCATTACATCCTTTATTATTAGCGAACAAACGAACTGAAATCATTCAATAACGTAAATTAAATTAAAATGTGTTTGACCCATATTAATCGCGACTTGGATGTGAGGTACAATATGACACTGTTTTGTTAACAAAAATAAACGTTGCTAGTTATATTTCGTGCTGCAAACGACGGATTTTTTGTTGTGAGCATTTTGTTTATTCACATTAATTATTGTTCTTAGAACATTTCATGAGTAAAGCTGCAATGTTTTTAAAGAGTAAAACTAGGCGACTTTATGCATCAGTTTCTATTAATAACAATATCACTTCCTATGTAAAGAAGAAAGTAGATAATATTGGAGGACTATCGTCTAGCCTCTTAACTTTGAAAAGACGATTCACACACCACCTTTTTTATGGTATTTTCCCTGTTAGTTAAAAGAAGAAATAACTCGAGATCGAGTTCTGTACTCACTATATTACCTATATGTTACATTCAAAAATCTTTAATCTTTCATTTGGTAGATTTCTGAAGTGCTAAATTGAAATCCTAAAAGTCCAATGTGATGTGACTCCAAGTAATTTGTGTTACAAGTGGATTTCATGGAAATATTTAAAATAGAAATATAATTTGTTACTATCACATTGCTCCCCAGCAGTTAGGTCATCTACTGGAGTGCATTTGTTTTTGCAACCTGTCTGATTACACAATTTTTTTTTCGCTTACCCTAAAGTTCTTTAAGCTAGTGATTCTCACAGTACCCTAATGTTGTAGGTAAGCATATTAAAACGCGTTTGAGGAGCTATTCTTCTAGCTATATAAATTATAATCGATCTATGTATTGACGCATTGATTCAAATGAACAAATTGTTCGAAACATAATGACGTATAAGGTAGCTCTTAAAATGTAATTTGCTGTCGCACCACTTTGACCCCCGGCACGGTTGTAAAAGTAAATACGTTTATAAAAACCCGACAGAATCCGAGACTGCTACCGTACAAACGTAATGGGTCGTAAAATGTTTTACAAGTTATTCATTTTCGTATTACATAGTAATTACCTTAATCCAAACCTATCGAGTCATGTATCTTAGTCTATGACATCCTCGAAAATGATTAAGAGGGAGACATTTCAAAAGGTGGGAGGATGAAATAAATAAAACTGCAGGTTCATTTTGGAGAAGAGATGCTCTCGATCCGAATACATTGGAATGAGCTGGAGGAAGCCTTTGTCAAGAGGCACTCTGATAATATTATAGATTTAAACTAGATGTAATTTTAATAGAAACTTTGTAACATTTGTTATCAGAAAATAAAAGGATTATATTATTACTACCCTCAAAGTAAAACCATCTACAACATTTGCATTTTTAGAATACGGTTATTTCACAATTACAGTATTTAAAAATAAAAAAGTAGGTTTTTATATACTGCGAGCTTACGTTGTTTGGGGTGGCGGTAATTTTGGCACGCGTCACTTCCCAGCACACCGATCACTAACGAAGTACTCGTAAAAGAGCCTGAGGGTGGTTTTTAGTGGGTATCCAACACGGGTTGCCGGCGCGTGCTATACCTGCTATGAGTCCCATACAAACCAGTCACGACCCCGCGCGACAAGTAGTGCGTATGGGCATTTTTCCATCTCCAAAAAAAAAGATTCGTTTGAACATATGCCTACGTGTTAAAATAACATCAACATCGGTTTATTAAGAGTATTGTATGGATGTTTGGTACAGGAACCTGGATCACAAATGCCGAAACACAAGGTTATTATGGCGGCATAATTATAGAGCATACTACTAGACCAAGGGTGGTTGCCATCTCGACGGGCTTGGGACCCAACCACATAGCTAGGGTTGTTTGTCACCTTTTACGACAGGCTGACCCGGCCACAGGAGTTCGTATTCTTACTGCACCCCTGCACGGAAAAAAGTATAATTTATTATTACGTATTTCTTTATGTATTAAGTACTTAACGGACATGAAAACTAAAATTAATATTGGAATACATATGAATTATGAAGTGTCAATGTCTATTTTTATACATACATGTATAAAATATACACAAAATTTAAATCCCTATAATGTGTAATAAAGAAGCTCTCAAAGGACGTCCCTGTTAGCAGTTAAGTAACGATATTACGTAGTTTCAATTAATTTAATGGAAAACAGCTTACACTACGCAGCTATTATACATATTATATCAACGTGCTCGTTTAGTTTATTAAAAGGCTGGCATTAGTGATGAGAATATTAATCCAAATTATATATTATCTATTATCATGTGTTGTTGAAACTATGATATTTTTTGAAGAATATTTAGTAAAATTATTTACATAATCGCTTAAGGTTTGGAAACGAATTCTCTGGGCAGTGACAAGTGTTTGTTGAACGATTCATTAACCAACCATCAGGGTCTGGTAAAAAAAGAAACTTGTATGAACCTCTTTGTCTTTGATCTATTATTACGACCTTGAACGTTCCGAATTCTTACTCTGCAAGCCCGCTGGACGCTGAGACGAAATAGTTTTTCTGAATTACTCGTAAACCAGTGACGTGCATCCCTTGCCAACTAAGAACATAAGGGCTCATTGTGCTGGAGTCCCAATGCAATCCTAGAATACAAGTTATCCATGTTTGGATCCCTTTCATCAAAAAACTTTTGTATGCACAATTACAAAAAAACCTTGCTTAATATTTGTAATACTACCGAATATACATTTAAGTCAAGTCTTCACACATTACTATCTAAATATTTCAAATAGTAAATCAATCATATTTCACCTCCTAAATGATCCCAAGTCTATGCAAAACCCAGTTCAAATTCTCCAACGTCAAATAAATTCATACTTTATATTAATAGTGTATAGTGGATAAGTTGTACCCTTGAGCCAATTTTTTACGCATAAAACGGGGCATATAATATCCCTAATGCGTTCCGCGGAAGATTTGGGAAAGGATTGTAAGATAAACGACGCCCATTCCGGATGGATGCGAATGATTTATTACAATTATTTTAATTATTAACCCTACTCTAGAAAAGAACCAAATTGGGTTTTTACAGTATGGAGAATAGATTTCAACGTTGCATATGTACTAATTATACAGTTTTAGTTCCTTACTGTTGTAATTAATACTTAATGCAGCCTTTCATTTCTATTATTACCATTTATGAAACTACATCACTAAACTACATCTTCGACTCGACAGTTCCCGTTGTGCCGAAGATTTACGGAAGGTTGCTGTTTAGTTAGAAAAGTAACCAGTAACGACTACTAATAGAGCTCCCTAGTCCACATTTCCTCCTAGAAGGTATGGCAATAGCCATATCTTCATAGAAATATGAGAGCTTTTCTTTTAAAAAGTTCACTAGAATTCGCTCCCGTAAACTAATTCAACTTGACGACCTCCGTGACGCAACTTTCTTACTTCGGTACAACTCTGGAGGTCTCAGATTTCTGTCCTGAGTTTATTTACTTTTGCAAAAGGAAAGTAGTTAGTAATGTATCAGTTATCAAGTACTGTTAGAGTAGTAGAGTGTTAAGTTATTTATACTGCTCAATAACAGGAAAATGCTAAAAGAACAGGCATTTCTTTAAAAAGTTCACCAGACTAAGCTCTTGTATAGCTCGATTTTAGTAATAAAAATTACTGTGAGTTTAAACATTAAAAATGTTTAGAGTTATGCCGATTATAAAATGATAGTTTTCGAATTTAAAGGGCGAAAATTCATCAGACGTAGTAGTGCAAACAAATAATTATCAAAATATTCTAAATCAGAGTTCGTAAACGTTTATATTTTGAAATACAATGCGAAAGTGAAGGAAGTTTTAAATGGGTAATATATTAGATTCAACAATTGTGAACCAATACCACTAAATTAGGAAATTTTCAAAAAGGGTCAATCTTTTATCTATATAACCCGAACCCAAAGTCCCTTGATCCCAAGTAGTACAATGACATAACACTTGACATTTCGTCGATGCAAATTGAAGTGAAATTCGATTCAAAACCCAATGGGATCAAACTTCAGAGCATTCGAGCAGTTAGAGTTGTCATTGAAAACCTTTTATTGAGTCCGTTCAATGGAAAAGTGATTTTTTAATTTCTACATTTATTTATTATAATAATGTTTATAAAAATGAAAATAATGCTACTCGTATGTATTAAATGTTAAATATTAAAAATTAATATTAATAATTTATTCACGGCATAATTCATAATAATAATTCATTCCTTGGTTAGTCGCCTTATCCTATACTTTTTCCCAGTCTACCCGCAAGTTAGTTTAGATACCGCGGTAGCACCCGCGCCGACTACACGCAGCTCCAAGTACTGGGATAGCCCCCGCGTCGAGGACACGTACCACACGTGTATTGGTTAGCGAACGCATCACTAATATACGCCATTAATTTAAAACACTTCTTGACTTTTGTGTTATTATGAACCGTTAATTATAAAGGCCCTGACTCCTAAGCCGTGGAAGGTAGCCGATCGGAGAACCTCAGGTGAGTGGCCGCCCTTTTTGACTTACTGGGTATTTCTGTCTTCTTTCTTTTCCACGTTTATTATCGAACCCGCACTACCTTTATTTCCCGCACAATAGCTACCATCTTTTCTAGATATAACCCGCATCATTTTTTCTCATGATCCTTCAGCCGCACCAGCAACCCTTATTCTAAAAAGTATTTCATCCCGATTATATCCAAAGCTTGAACTTTCAAACTCAAACTGGTCTACTATTAGTAAACTCTTGCGCATCCTTTCCGTTAGTAATTCTTAACAAAACGACTAAAAAAATTTATGATTAGATATATAACATTTGATTTTTCAGGGTCAATTCTAACTCCATAAATCAAACGATGCCGAATCAAAATATGCCGAATAAAAAATTTTGTCATCTTCCACTGTCCTACAAGTAATGGGGAACCCTATTCTTGCTGCCAGTCTAGAGTATATATATATTTGTTTTACTTTTCCCAATATATAGTCACGCTTAGCCTCGTTTGAAAATGAAACGCTGACGCAACGTTGTAAAAGTTACTTAGATAGTAAAAAAAACTATGATAATAACGTAAATGAAAGATATTCGCGATGCATTCTCACTACACGCATTTAAATACTCTATGAATTCAATTGTCCCTCTGGAATCGGACCTTAGACTTTGTAGCGTTTATTGACCGATAATCCGAGATATTGCCGATGTCCGATCTATTGTACCAGGAAGCGCTACAGCTGCAGACAGTCACGTTATTTATTGGCAGTTTGCTGATGCGGATTATTTGTATGCTGCCTCATATTACGAATTATTGCGATTTTTGATATTAATGTAATATTTCTCGCTTTCTCTGAGGAATACGGAGTTTCTTACCAATCGTCATAAAGCGAAAAACCTAAGAGAAAGAAAGAAAAATATTTTATTCAAGACAATTTACAATATTACTATAATATCTACTTATAAAATACACAAATTTAATAGTTATGTATGCCATGAATTGAACCTGACTCAGCATAATTGCTGGTTAATTAAAATCAACCGCTGTTCTTCCGTCAGGCCCGTCGAGCAGCATCACAGACAAAGACAAAGAATCAAAATATAAACTTAATCAATAAAAAAATGGATTATATTATTAATGAATACGCCTAATTTACATTTAAATGACAAAGTAATCAAAACACCATTATATTTTATACATAAAATAAGAGAGTTTAACATAAGTTAAATATAATCCATTGTTTTGAGAATAACAAGACTAGCGTCACTTAAATCACAGTAACTCGTGGAGTAAACATCAGAATGTCGTGAAATTTTGACAGGTATCTTTTGAAGGTTGGTACTCATGAAAAATCATACGGAACTTTTGTTGGCAATGCCATCTATTTGTCAGTCCCGGGACTTATTGATCCACGTGTTATATATTTAGTATATAACAAATCAATAAACTGTTAGTTATAAAAAAGGTAATTTAATTATATAAAACAATTTATGAAGTACATAATATTACTATAATATATCTTGTAATGATAAACTAAATCTAAGACACAATGGCACTAAACTAAACTTTCTAATTATGAAACAGAATACTCGACCTCGTATAAACCTCTAAACCTCGAAGTCTTTTCGAAATACTGAAGAAGAAGAAAGTCGGCACCGAAGCGAAACATTGTGTTTTTTTTTTCAATGCTAGTCCCCAATTTAGATGCTAAATCAAACACGATCTGATACAAGTTTTCGTTTTTATCTTCAGAGAAACAGCCAGTATCCAGGTCGTAGGCTAAAGCTCATTTTAATCTATTTTAAACTGTACTATAGTTTTTTTCTAGCTTGTTCGTATTTCTGGACACATCCACTATTTCCCTTTGTTCCAGCTTATCCAGCCTGTTCTCTATGCTATCTAAACGCTGCCCTATACCAATAATGCACGTTCGGAATTCAAACATTCCGCTATGAATTTCGCAGTTCTTTCATAAAATTACCATGGCCTTCTCTTCTCATGGCCCGCATGTCGTCCTCATCCTCCTTCAGAGGAGTAACATCGGGATAAGGAGATAAAAAAGTTTTACTTGTATTTTCTGTGGCGGATCATATCCACAAATGTCCGTAGCAGGTGTCATATGTTACTGGCCTCGTATACTTTCTATTTCGAACATTTTGTCACATTTATTTTATTAATAACAATGTAAAAGATATAATAAGAAATAGCAAATATCAATAAATATTATGCAAATAATATTTTTGGTTTTCAACAATGTAATGTTTATTTTTCTATCTATAACCCACTATGAAATTTATTATTCTAGTTTCTGGCAGTACTGCTTGAAAATAGCCTATAAAATATGTTTAACTACAATATTAATTTCACAACACAAACACTCCCACAGTTTATCGTGATAATGTTACTTTAAATGCAAACTCTTTAGCCTTTATTTAGAAATATTTTAAAATTTTTATAACTTTGGTAAGCACGAGCCATATCACCCGTGTCGCTGTCCGTGACGTCTCTCCGGATGCTTTTCCACTTATTTTTTGCAAATAGAAGAGATTTATGGTTATTAATAACCCTATTAACTAGAGACTAGAGACTTCTACTCCCCAAATCTTGGAAAAAATCGAACCGAAGCGTAATCTTTACCTATATAATATAGCAAATATATTTATTATCTTCTACAATTTCCAAGAGAAATTATAGAAGAGCACTCTTCTTATTTCTGATTAACTATCGTAAAGAAGTCAATTTTATGGTAAAGAAGCCATTGTGAATTGAACTCATTATAAAATATGTATGGATGTAGTGCAATTTTCACAAACAAACAACTTTTTGCTGTACTTGCTGGATTCCTATCACAGGATTGCAGTTTTTACACAAGTTTTTTATGTAATGTCGTGGGAATGCCCGCGTGTTCGATTCCAGACTTCCGATGCTGAGTCTGGGTGTTTGTGCATGATGTATATTTAGTTACAAAAGATAGACCCCAAAACATAAACGCTCTGAACTTTAGGACAAGACGACGCTGTGGAAATTGTCACAATAAATTTATTATTGATTATGTTCACGTAATTTTCGATACGAGTTGGAAACAATTTGCATTTGCACAAATATAGAGGTTCTTAGTCATCACTTAACAAGGTATCCATTCACATCAGGAAGCGCTAGAAGTGCTCCGAACAGCAGGAGCGCGGGTCGAGTTACGCGTCTGCCGGCCACCGTCGGACGCCCTCGAGAGCATCACCCCCCCGGATCCGCCTACACCCCCTGCCAGGACGCCGCACCCACCGCACCTGCCGCTCGACCCCCTCAATTGTCACCCTATGCATGCCAGGTAACACAAACATTTCTAAATATTACCAACATTTTTTCATACAATAGGTATGTACCAAGTGGAATCACACTCTGTGACCTTAACGAATCCTGCGATAGTATATATTGCTTAGTTTTTCTCTCTAATTTACATATTAAAGCATAATTGCCACGTACTGACAGTGAAAGAAAACATGTTGAAGAAACAGAAGACCAGAGTTGAGCATTGGGATGTTAAGGTCTGTTATTGCATAACATTATATCTCTTAGACATGATTTTTTAATTCCTTCCTTGAAAATAGTACGCAACTGAATTTATGGTCGTGTATTTCTTTCCAAAAGAATCGTAAACGTGAATGTAATCCATTGCACATACTTTGTTCTTTTATTGACAGCAAATTAAAGGCATCGTCTTGTTTTTGCTTTCATATTTAAGTTTTGGACTACAGTCATTCCTTCATAAACAAAATTCATATATTTCCCAGCTTTTTTTCTTTTGCCTACTTGAACAAGAAGCAGAAAAGTTGCCGTAAGGCATATAAGCAAAAAGCTTGTTGATTGTGTTGCATCTAAAGTACAAGTTTAACAGGGATTAACCACATCTTTGAGATAACAAGGAAACGAATCTTATCCTTTTAGATAATTAAAAAGCAGAGAATGGGTTTACGAAAAGGGGCAAACGCTCTTTCCATACAAGTTTTTTACTTTAAAGTAGAAATCAAACCGAAATATGTGTATGTGTCACAGGGCTTAACTTCTACACAACTGTTTACGTCAGTGATCTGAGTATGACATTTTTCTTAATCAAAGAAAAATGAATGATAGAAAATCACAAGTCTAAACTGTTAAAAGAATAATACGAAAAGAAACTGTAATCAATGAGACGGCGTCTATTATAATATATACATATTCTATCTTTGGTATTGATATATGTTATGGTATTATTTCCTTCAAAATCATTTTATTCATATAACCAGAATAAAATCTAAAATTTACGTACACATGGTATGGAACTAGATGGATAAGTAGCATTATAATAGCCTTAGGTGGTAGACGTTTACGCTGTCTAGACAAACTGAGCTCCTGTAAGTTTCACTGACTTCAAAGCTTATATTAAATCGTCTTGGTAATGTAAGGAAAATCCAAAATTGTGATTTATTTCAACTTACTTTGAGGTTTTCGTAAATTCATCATTCATTAATAACATTTTCATATCAAATTATTTTGAAATAATATTTCTTCAAAGCATTCAAGAATATATACAAATATAACGTAGTGAAGTAAGCAATAGGTAGTTTTATTAAAATATATTTTATTTAATAGTTGCTATAACTTTAAAATAAATGGTTTCTTATAAAATTTTATATGAGAATGTTTTTACTCCATATCTCAAAATTTAAGTTTTTGCATATTGCAGCAGATATTGGTTTGACAACAACGATATCACAAATCAGTTGATCGTTCGATAATATTTGATCTGCTACAGTAAACTCGAGTTACACTATTTGCATTACGCCTGTTTTCTATTTTGTAGCAAAACCACCTGTGCCAAAACAAATAAAAACAAACTTAGTTTGCTTTATGATAGCAACCATTACACTCAACGAGAAATCTACGCCATTTAAAGTTTGTTCTGTATTCACATTAATTTTGTTAACAATCCAGAACAGTGTAAAATCACTGTTCTGGGCCTGTGAGGTTATAATTTAGGATAGTTCTCGCTTGTGTTCTAGACAGGTTTGGATATAAATTGTTATTTATGTATTACTGTAACATATTTATTTTAATCTTGTACTAGTATAGACAAACCAGTCAATAAAAAGGACCAATCCATGGCGCTATAATAGACTAGTAGTAAAATTAAGAGCATTCGTTTGAGTCATAAACGACAATAAATGGGTTATTACGATATATTATGATTATTGTTTTCACAAATTGTTTTGTTTCTTGAACGGCACCTTACCAAGATTTCCCTAAAATATTCCATATAACGCAGTTTCTCTTCAAAATTTCCACTTAAATTACAGAATATTATAATTGAGCGTTGAAATTTAGGAATGCTACAAATTTAGATTTAATAATAAATAATAATAACAGAACATAACGTCCTAGTGCTGGGCTTGAGCCTCCCCTTAAAGAGACGGACAATATACTCGTCCCTCTTGTCGAAGGATTGGTAGGTTATACATACCGGTGTTTCGCTATGCAGGTTTTCTCACGATATTTTCCTTTACCGTCATACATGAAGATGTTGTAATACGCAAATTAAGGGAGGAAAACTGTCTGAGCAGTGTATGCTCTCGTGGAATTTAAAGCCGAGTTATTGAAATTAACCTCCAATCTACCAGGTACCTCAAATTTAGATATTCAAGCATACATACAGCTTTTTTTATTATTAAACCCCCAGTTAATTTCTTCGAGGCCGGCAGCGTTTGTGTAATACCTCTGGCGTTGCAAACGCCCATAGGCGACAGTTACCACCTGAAAGGGTGGGACGTTTGCCTGTTTGCTGAACTCTAGCGATAAAAAAAGTTAAATATTGTGAAATATTTGACACTGCTATCCTGGTAGACAGTTCGATCTTATCCAATCAACATGTACAACAGTATTATTGACAGTAAGCCCTACGAAACTTAGATCGTTATTTAAACATTTAATATCAGAACTAATCACAAACTATATTATAGTATTTGCACAGTTTAATTTTCAAACATATTTAATTAATATTAAAACAGTTGTCTTAAATTTGTGTATATTTATGGATCTATAAAAACAGATTTTAAAAAGTTATAATAATTTGTAGCAGTAAAATATTTCCTGTCATCTTTGGTTTAAAATTATCAAACTGGTTAGGTATTTCAATATTTAGCGTTTCTTTTTTAAATTTCTTTCTGAATGGTCTATTTAAATTTCTCAATAAATTAGAATTTCTCTATAGCAGTACTTTTCTTAGAATCTGGGCCAATAAAAATATTCTTTACAAATTACTTAGTCATTTGTGTATTACCCAAGAGTCATAGTGTAAAATTAGTCAAAGCATTAGCAGGATATACAAGGTCTTGTCAGACTTTGTATTTCGCCCAAATCGGCGTGGACCTGTCGCTCCCGGCCCTGGTTCTGTCCATGGTCGGGGGCGATCCTGGATGGACGGCCGTCGCCTCCTTCTGCGAGGCAGTCATGTCCGCAAAGGAGGCGGCGGAGCGGGAGC
The DNA here is from genome assembly GCA_963693495.1 of Malacosoma neustria. Classification (NCBI taxonomy): domain Eukaryota; kingdom Metazoa; phylum Arthropoda; class Insecta; order Lepidoptera; family Lasiocampidae; genus Malacosoma; species Malacosoma neustria. Next base: position 14,124,005 of record OY856384.1, read on the forward strand.
GGGAATTGACCACCACACTCCCCTCCCGCCAACGCAGGCCACGCCGGCGGCGCCGGAGGGTCAGTAATGACCTCCGGCCGCCGTAAAAAGCGGCCGCGGGCGGCCCCTCGGGGGAGGACCCGCCGCCCGCACTATTGCCGCGAGGGTGAGGGCTGCGTGCTGTTTCGCGGCCCCCCTCCACTCCTAGAGTTGTTAGGAGAGCGCCGGGGGCACGAAACCCTGACCCCCTGGCGCCAACACTTTAGAAGGGGCCCGCCTCAAGACAAAGGGCGGGCAGGCGCCGGCCCGGGCCACGACATCAGCAGGCCATATATCCGTGGGCCCGGGCGTAGGCGATAGGAGAACAGCGAGGTTTTTTTAGTGGGTAGTCGGATGGCCAATCATCTTTCCCGGAGTCCCACATATCCCTCGGTCCCCCCGGGCCGGGGGAACCCGTCAAGAGAGGTTTTTCCCCGAGACCAAAAAAAAAAAGACTTTGTATTTAATATATTGAATGTCTATTACAACGGAGTAATTATCTTGAGTGACCACAAATTGACCTCAACAACGCCAATTTGCATAACTTCAAGGAATTTATGTAACACATTTAGGACGTATATGTTACGCTTACCTTTATTTTATACTTAAATATTTTAACACGTTCGATCAATTTATTTTAGGGATGGATGAAATGACGACAGGTCTCAGGAACAACAATTTACGATCCACAAGTGCCGTTTAGACCTATGGGTAAAATTAATAAAACCGTAATAAGACCTGTCAGTAATATTATATGGATCGGAATGCTGAACCATAAAGGGGAAGGATGAAAGGCAGAGATGCGAATGTTGAGATGGAGTTACAAAAATAGATAGAATTAGAAATGAATATATTAGGGGAAGTTTGAAAGTAGCACCTGAGAAGTTAAAAAATAATAGGTTAGCCTGGTATGGCCATATAATGCGAAGAGAGGAGCGTCATGTAACAAGGAGGTAGCTACAAGTGAGAGTGGATGGATACAAGAAGAGAGGTAGACCAAATAAAAGTTGGATGAATTGCGTAAAATATGATACGGTAAAAAAGGTGTGAATGTTCAAGTGATAGCTAATAGAGGAGAGTGGAAGGAGAGAACATGTTGTGCCGACCCCACATAGTTTGGGATAAGGGCAGGAGGAAGCAAGTTTTATCTAAGTCGTATTTAACAAACAAAGAAACAGTGTTACTTTCTCTTTCAGACCCACAAATTAGCCACAAGCTATTTTGCTGGTAATCGTTTTGAAATTATATCTACTGTACAATAACGATCAAAGTAATTGACGATCTTCAAAATGTTCAAATATTATTTATACACATTTTTCTAGATTATCACAAACAACAAGCAGTGCGACGACATCTTCGTCGGAAGGTCGAGGACGTCGCGAGGCCAGTCCAGAGGTTGATCGGCGGGACCTAAGGCTGCCAGATTTAGACAGACCCTTACCAGTATATGATATTACGTATGGGGTAAGTAATAAGTTTCCAATTAAAATTTAAGCCACGAAGCCTCGAATATATATCCATGCTTGAAAGTAAACATTTACTGTGACATGATTTTTTCTTTTCTGTTGGATCATTTCAATCCAACAATCAGGTGAATTATAATATTTTATTCTAAATATTTGAACTTCAAATAACTTTCCTGGAAAGTTTACTCAATGCCATTTAGTAAAGATTGCCTTTCAAGTGTCGATATAATTTTACAGGGTCATATAAAATTTATTAGAAAATCTTGCCATGAAATCTATAAACTCTCGTAAGAGTTCCCTTAATCTCTTCTATATTACCATAACTTCATATATGCATATCATTTTTTACTACGTCTTCAGTTTAATCATGTAATCTTATGATCTATGAACATAATGTTGAATGAAATTCATATTAATTACTACTGTACACACGAATAGTTTTTTTTAAATATGATTTCATGTTAAAACCTATGTGGAGTAAAGGCTAACGCACTTTGGTACCCTTGCGTAGGTCACGAGTACGATTCCCGTCTTGCTTCTGATGTTTATCTACAATATGTATTTATTTACAAAAAAGAATAGTATATATGTATATCAGTTTTCTAATGCCCATAACACAAGTGCTATGCTACTTAATTTGGGACTAGATGGTGCTGAGTGACTTGTCCCAGTAAATTTATTAATTTTAAAAAATCTCTTATAAATATTATATCATCATAGATAAGAAATACTTATAAGATAATCGTCATCTATTTGTGCAAACCCTCAGGATGATGATTCAGTGGTAAGTTATATGTAACCATATGTGATATCTTGTTTTTAATTGGTTTCGACTTTATCATTATGTTTGTATCAATATTCATAACGCTTAATATATGATCTTTCATACAAATCACGCCACTGTTTGCAAAACATGCATCACACGCACATTCCTACACGGCAATGTAATTATTCAATTTGAATTTTACAATGTTTTCTTAATTTCTTTAATTAGATTATACTTTTTGTTATGTTTCGACATTGTTTTACTTGTTTTTTATTGATATAATTTTATTAAACATATTCTATAATATAAATATTATAAATGTGACTCTGTGTGTCTGTCTATCTATTACGTTTTCACGCCTAAGCCGTTGAAGCAATTTTATCTTTTTAGTATTAAACAACAATACAAGAGATCAATTAAAACGTTCTTTACGTTTAGACGACCTCCGATGGCTGGCTTTCGCACGTTGAAACGTATTCGGAGATCCCGGTTCGATCCCTTCGCTAGTTTGGGTGTATATATAATATGTTTTTACAAAAGAAAAGTATATAAGTAGAATATTAGTTATTTAGTACCCATAACACAAAGTCTCTGCTATTTTCTTTGGGAAGAAATGGCGCTATGTAAATTGTTAATATATATTTTAATTTATTTACCTCTATAAGGTTAAAAAAGACTTGTTTGTAGATATGCTAAAATTTCTGTAATATATACTATGTTTTTATTTTTTCCAGGAATTCGATATAATAATGACCAAAGTCAACGGATCTCTTGGATTCACGTTACGCAAGGAGGACCACAGTGCCCTTGGGCACTACGTCCGGGCCCTAGTAAGGGAACCTGCCCTCAGCGATGGAAGGATACAACCTGGAGATAGAATAGTTGCAGTATGTATGGAACACCTATTATACTTAAAAAATGTATATATTATTAGTTATATCTACTTTCTTTCTTTTGTATATTTAATATAATAACTACGGCTATATGGTCTTAAGTATGCCGCCATAATAACCTTGTGTTGTGTTCCAGCATTTGTGACCCAAGTTCCTGTACTCTTATGGGACAGCAGCGTGTTCGCGATGCCACTGGCGTTGCAAACACCCATAGGCGACGGTAACTGCTAAATTCTAAGCGGGCCGTCAGCCTGTCTGCTGTCCTACAGCAATAAAAAAATATGAAAAATGTCAAAGTCAGGTAGACAGTTTAAATAACCAAATAACGATGATACAAAGAACTTTTTTCATTATTTATTACTGAGGACAGCAGACAGGCTGACGGCCCGCTTAGCAATCAGTTATCATAGCCTATAGATGTTTGCAACGCCAAGGGCATCGCGAACATACTGCTGTCCGCACAGGGGTACTGGAACCTGGGTTACTAATACCGGAACACAGCAAAACGTTATTATGGCAGTATACTTATAGACCAGAAGTGGTGGCTATCTAGATTTTTTATTTTAAGAAATAGTATTTTAAAAAACTTCTTCCTGTACATTTAATTAAATACATTAAAAAAGTCACGATTTTTAAAATTTCATCATTTGTTATTGCTTGTATATGTAGTATAAGTATAGTACAATTTTATATTTACGGTCCTGTTTTAAATCTTTACACACTCTAAACTAATTATATGAAATAAAAATGCCCAATCAGAATTGGGGGTGTATTGTAAAATTAATAAAAAAAAAGAAGTATTATTTATTCAGTTTCACGCGGGCATACATCAGCGCGAGAAATATTCTTATTAACCGATAAAAAGTACTCCACAAAGATCTCAAGACGTTAAAACTAAAAAAGTTATTACATTAAATAATTAACTATGTACTAAATTCCATTATGTTCCGAATAGCAATTAAATGTATGTAAGCATGCCCCACTAACATTCGTGGCGTGTTTTTCGTACTGACACTTGAATAAATATAACAGTACATTTAAATAAATAAGAGTATTGTAACAAATATATAGTTATATTTATTCATTAAATTTGTCTCACGTACTTGAAATTAACTTTATCTTTTACATTATAATAATATGCGAAATTTCATAAAATAATATATTTTCAATTATACTTCTTGTACTCTTTAAAAAATATTCTAGCAAATTACATATATCTACGTATACGTAATATATACGTTTTTGACTTTCATGATTTCGAATCATTGATGTCAATTTACTATTAAATCTAATTATAATTTTAATTATTTATTCGTTTGTTAGAAACCTATTTCAACAGTTATTTAATAAATTTCGCAATCATCTGAAACAGAAATTACAAAAATATAGAACCAATTTCATATTTACAATATTAATTTACAAAAATGGGACAAGATAATAGTAAAAAATAACTTACAAAGTGTGTATGTTGCCAATGTAAAGAAAAATAAAGACACTTTATCTCGTTCTTCATCTCTTTCAAAATGTTCTAAAGTACCTCTTTGTAAAGAAGTTATGGTCAGTTCAAAACTTAGAGTAAAACGCTGAGTAGAAAAAAACTCTCCTTACTAAAAATATAATTCGCAATGTTGAATGTTCAATTGAGTCCGCATTTAAACAAAGCAGTAAATTTGATTACATCCGCGTTGTTTGTTTGTATTCACTAAATGCACGCACGCATTCCCGTCAAACGGTCATTGACTCCGTCTCATCTAAAACATATCACAGGTGAATGACACGCCAATGTCGAACATGTCTCATGCGGAGGCGGTCGCCTTTCTGAGGGCATGTGGAAGTGAAGTACGGCTGCGATTGTATCGCGACCATGCGGCGACTCCACTGTCTCCCATATCGCCGAAGGAAGACGGGCCTACAGACTCCGATGTTCCGATGAATAGGCCTAAGCCCCATTTAAGGTAATGTATACCGTTTTGTGGCCAAGTAGTATCATTTTTTTTATTGCGTAGGACAGCAGACAGGCTGACAGCCTGCTTAGAATTTAGCAGTTACCGTCGCCTATAGGTGTTTGCAACGCCAATGGCATCGCGAATACGCTGCTGTCCCCTAAGGGTCCATAAAATGCAGAAGGGAAAAGGATTGACACTTGGATGAATTATAATACGTTATACGATTAGCTGTAAGCTTCATTACCATTTCACGTTGGTTTTCTTTGAGAATATGTTATTAACTCACGACTTCACGGCTTCATGACTTCAACATGTTTAGCAACATTGGTTCACATGGGCAGCGTGAATCTACAAGGAAAAAACATGACATATAAGACATTTGTTTTTGAGTCAATAATTTACAACACTTAGCGATTTCCGCTTACCAATTTGACGACTTGAGCTAGCTTTATTATTAAAAGCTTTTTTCCGGCTGTATCCGATTAATCCAATTCATGTAGTATGCCTAGTTTATTCTAATCTTGTATTGATCTTCACACAAAATAAGTGAAGATTTAACGACAATACTTAGAACACTTGAAAGTGAAAGACACAGTTGGGATTGAAAATTCTAATGACGATGAGCAGACCAGCAAGATTTGACCATATAATGCGAAGGGAGTGCTAAGTGACAAGGAAAATGCTAATAGAGAGGGTGAATGGATACAGACAGCGAAAAAAGGTGTAAACGTTGACAACAGAATGGAAACAGAGAACATGTTGTACCGACCATACGTAGGACAAAGCCAAGAAAACGAATCATCATCATCTTTGCGTTGTATCCCGGTTGCAGCCCAAACTCTCGCTTCGGCGCCCGGGGTCCGTTTTCCGACTTTTTCTTCTCCACTTCGCACGATCTTCAGCATCCCTGGTAGTGAGCCCATTGGCACGCATATCACCCTTTACAACGTCAAGCCAGCACTTTTTGGGTCTACCCCTCCTGCCGGGGCCCGGCGGAGGTGGCATGGCCAGACATTTGTTACCCACGTAAGTATCCGGTTACCGTAAAACGTGGCCGTACCAACGGAGCCGACACTCTTGTAATTTATCCGCATTGTCACGGACATGAAGACTGCCGCGAATGCGGGAGTTTCTAACGCGGTCCTTCCGCGTCACTCCACACATCCACCGCAGCATATTCATCTCCGTGACACGCAGCTGCCAAAGCCAAGAAAACGAATGACGATGAGCAATTATAAGAAATAAGTACACGTGAACAACATCAATGAAACATGATAAGTAAGCAAACGAACAGAGGGGGAATATTTCAGTCTAACACAAATTACAAGTCCCGAGCTCATAAAGTTCCCATGAAGCATATCTTAATAACTTTTTCCATTAGCGAAATTTCACTTCATAAGCTCGTGTAAACTTTTTCGCCGTACCTTTACTGGAACATGTTTTGTTTTAACTTTGTTCTTTTTAGATGATTATAATATTCTTTGTAAAATATTTACTGTCATCTTAACATCTATTTCGCTTATATTCCGAATATTAGCCTATTGAAGGCCACTTCTGGACTATATCTCTATACTTCTAGACTTTATAGCTCCTCAATAGTATAACTTTAATGTCATTAAAAATATATATTCTACTGTTAAAATATATTAATTACTACCCCTAGTAGGCGTAGGTATATATTTCCGCGTTTACACGATGTTAAAGTGCTAGTAAAAGCTTACATTCTTAAGTTTATACGGTTGAAGTTCTATCATCAAACAGTAATCAGTTATGCATCTCACGGAGAGCGCTAACGCATTGCTGTCTAAATAAGCACCGTAATACTGAAAAGATCAGGGATAACAAACTCTCCTGGTTCTGTAATAAGATGAAAACACCTGATGTCCTATTGCTGTTCTTTGATGCATAAACGTTACCTCATTCTGGGAAAGCATATCTGACCTGGATAAAGCTGGGTTGCTGCTGTCAAAAGACTTGGGCTGTACCGATCAGCTGCAGTATGAGTGGTGATTACAAAAACAAACAAATATAATTTTCATCGCAAAAAATTTCTGGAAAGATAACTGGAAAGCTAAAAGTTACATGACCAAATAAATTGCTTAATCATGCATTAACCGATTAGCTTCAAACGGAAAAGTTTGTATACAAAAGTGTATGTAAGGTGCAAAATGTAAAAAAAATATAACATGAGTAACTAAAGATAATTCAATAAATTTGAACTTGCAAATACTTATTAAATGTGAATATAATAAATGAGTGTCGTGATATGACTCATTTCTCCACATAAATTGCTTTGCGACATCATCTATCGCCTACGCTCTAGCACAAAATACTCATAAACGTGTCTCTTTCACTCTAACACTGTTTTCAGCGTTTTAATATCATGAAATGTCCACTCAAACTTGGCAAATACGGTTATTAAGAGATACATTACCTTTCGTTGAGTCTAACAATCTGACTTACGTAAATTGTTGACTATAATTACATCCTAATTAGCAAAAACGTAAAGTACATTATCAATCTATAAATTACGTGCGTAGAGTAGACATACACAGGAGCGGACAGCTAGGAAACGCAAAATACAGTTATTTCATTGTCTATTAGAAAGAACATATGACTCCAACGGTATATAAGTATATTGATTTGTGAATAAGTTTTTACAAAATAGACAGTCGTCTGATTTACCAATTGAAAAAGGAAAATCTTAATGGCGATCTTAGTTTGGTAAATGTAACTGTTTCTTTTTGTCATCCAGTCCTTCCCGCACTTTTTTTTTCTCCATCAACTTAATATTTTTTCCATTCACGTAATCTATTTATTGTTTTTGGATTTCTTTCTACTTTTATTTAAACAAATATATTTATCAAGAAAAAAATATATAGGGGAAGGCTATATAATTTTTTTTACAAAATTATATAGCCTTCATGCGTATAAGTTTGAGAGTCTGTCAGATGTATTGTATGGCTGTTATTTTTTTATTTATTACAGAAAATATTAAAAACCATTTAAAAGACATGTATTTTTAAACAACAAATTAAATAAAAATAATCCAAATTTTCAAGAAATAAAGTCACTTCAATACAAACTTCTACCGTTGCAATATTGTCTTTAAAAGTAATAAAACTGTATTTTATTTTATTGGAGATTGCAGGTAGAACTAAGTTGACTTTCGAATTGCACCAAATTGTGTGCACGGGCGTATCCAACGACTTTTGTAGAACAAACTCTCGATACTAAACGTTTCCTTATTTGGCTGACTTTAATATTTAAATTTTATTGGTATTTATTTTTAATACTAAATGCTTTAGAAGTTTCAAATTATATTCAATGAAAGCGTTTATTAGATTAACTTATAGTGAAATTTTTAAAATCAGTAACAAATCATCGAATCAGAGAGACTGACCATATATTTTTAGCTAAACAGAATTCTTGAACACTAAGAGATGAAATGTATTGATTTAACATTCAGTTTACAATTCAAAATGGCATCAATCAATTCACAATAATACGAGAGAGAAAGTTAAATCAATTAAAAACAATAAGCTATATATGACAATGAATTTTGTAAAACGTAAAGAAACTAAAGGGCACCTGGTAGCTCAGTGGTGTTACACCCGTATACCAATCTAAATGTTCCGGGTTCGGTTCTCACGATAGCATGCACCACTTAAGCAGTTTTCTTGCATAATGTGCGTATTATAGCATAAATTCATTGTACCCACGGCAAAGGAAAACATCGTGAGGAAACCTGTATCCGCCTTGGATAAGCGTGGCGGGTATACTGTCCGGTCTCTCTAAGGGGAGGCCCGAGCCCAAGAGTGAGACGCCAAGGACTGTGATTGTAAACAAACCAAAGTTGTTGCTTAACCCTCAATTTTAATAATTATTTACATTGAGGGTAGTTGTGAAGTTTAACTCGATCATACTCGACTACGTTCCAAAATTTGGTATAGATCCTATCAGTTATCTGCGTATGGTAATGATAGGTAATTATTTAGACCTTTGTGTGACTTGTGTGTGTATGTCTTAGTGCAGTGGTCGGCAACCTTGTCATTCAAAACAGCGAAATATATGTGAACACACTATTGATTAATTCAAAGAGTAATTTTTTAACATATGCTTTGTTTTAGTACATTATTGTGGAAAAATAATTAGAGATAATAAGTAATATTCTGTGCCTGGACTAAACATTTCGAGGAAGAGCCGAAGCCGAGGAGTCAAAGAGCAGCATATGGCTCGCGAGCCGCGGGTTGATGACCATTGTCTTAGTGTCTTATATAAATGAATTTTTGTCACAGGCCTGAAGCCGTCTCCATGCTATGCGATTTGGCTGCTAGGCGACTAACTCCCGACACCGTAGATGGGTGCAGATCTCCATGTCTATCACCACGAAAATTTAGAAAACTAACAAAGGAAACCAATCACTATGAACAGCCAAATGGTAAGTACATTTATAATACGCAATCTTAAATTAATCCAAAATAATAAATTGCATTTATTTCTACTACACAAGGCCAGCTTGAATAAATATTTAATCAAAATATGGTTACAGGACATAAAATTAAATGAACAAAACTTGTAATTAGTACTAATATATATAGTAATATATTAAAATTTTATAAGCAGTAATTTTAAAAAACGAATATGAGATAAATAGATAGTTGTAGTATGTGCTCGCAATGCTCCAATAAACTTAATAATAATAGCAATTAAAACGTACATGAATATTAATTTATTTACTTGACCTTATTTATCCGAAAAACCAGCGTCTATGTATACACAATGAAATAAAATTTACTACTTAATGGATTGAATTTAATTTTTTGCGGATTATAACAGCAAAAACTCTTTTTCTATTTTCTATATAATAAAAAACGTACATCCACTTAACCTAATTTGAATTGTACTATACCAACCTTTCGTATTCAAACGATCAGAACGTTATTACCCGATATAGACTAGAGACTCAGTTCATTAGCTAATCCCTATTAACATTGCAAACATCCCTTACACACTTGCTCCGTGGGAAACCAGCTTAATTTAATTAAAGCAACCATTGCGGCCAAACACTCAATTATGCTACCGCAATAAATTTTAGTAACGGTGTGTATATAATGCAATATCGAGACGGTTGCAAATTGCTGATACCAGACTGCAATATTAAATCACATTAAAACTTGTAGGGTAGAAGTAAAGAGAAGCATAATCTTATATATGAGAAAACTTGAAAAAGTATCTAACTGTAAAGTATAGTTCAAAAACCCGCTAGAGTGCGGCGCAAGTACAACTACAGTGTATGTTATGACTGCAGCTGTAAATGGCAAATTTAAATATTCTGTATTAATAATCCTTTATCCCGCTCTAATAACTTATGGTAATTTTCTCTAAAATTTACACTGATAATAATGTGGCGCACTGTTAATTTAATGCATTTTGACGAAAATTTTTCAAACACAGAGATGATTCTCATCACCTCTTCTAAAAATGAAACCTTTAAAATAAAAATAAAACATTATGATGGTTCTGTTACTAATTATTTATAAATTCGATCTGCCTTCAAAGTGATCAAAATCCTTTTTCTGCACAAAGTATTATTTAAAAGTGGATAATATTTTATTAAAATAAAATTATTACAATAAATAATAGCTTAGGCGATATAAACAAAGTTACACTAGGCAAATAAAGCATAGTAGTAGCTACAACAAAGCCACAAATGACTGCCAGGAGTAACGTTAAAGATGTTTCATAAATTTAGTAATGCTATGAATGCAAAACGATCGTTCCAGTTACCGCATACTGGTTATGAGCCACAAATCGGCATAGTGGCCAGTATTCGCCATTTGAGGTGGTGTTTTGTCGGCGCCCGTACGCCCATTGCAGTTCTTGGACATTATTAACGCCTAGTTTATGTTATTCATGTTCTATATACAAATATTCTATATATCATTAACAAAGTTAAAAGTAAAAATATTTTTATATCAAACGAGTCCTTTTTTATCCGAATCCCTATGAACTTGCTTTTGATGTCAGCTATTAGCTATGCTATTGACTTACTTCTATGTCAAGCGACTTAATTCACCCCCTGATGATTGTATTTAGCAAAGACTACCGCTTTAAAGTATACTTTAATAAATGATAGAAATTAAAAGTATCTGGAACAATATAAGAAATCGAATGCTGAAATTAATCTGTATTATATAAGATATAGTAAGTGTAAATAACTATAGTCAAAATTTGTCATTATCACACAAAAAATTAAGCTTTTTGTCCCTTAAAATAAATAGTGTATAATATTATTTTCTTCTGTCAATACAATCATCACTATACTAAAAGCAAAAAGTACATCATATCACTGACACCAAAAGAGAAAAAAGCAGCATACTAAGCAGTATAGATTTTTCACGCAGATGCAAGATCCAACGATAAGCTTGAGACACAAAATACGGAATGTTCAGAAAACATTCAAGATACCAAGAAGGCACGAATTCACACAGTGCCTCTAACGAACCCTACAGCCCCACCCACTTGTAGAAAACAAAAATTGAGCCTGACAGGTGAGACGCTGTCGGCCTGCACACTCTGGATCACATTGTAATTTCACCGCTTCCACTACCCTAGGCAGCTGTTAGACTGACTGTCGAATCTGTTGAGAATGAAAATACCAATTATGTGAACAACGTTGTAGTTTCATTTTTGTAATATATTGTTCCAACGTAATACCAAAATCACAGTGAAAAGGCCTTTAATACAATTGATAAAAATAGTGTTGGTTTAACACCATCGTGAAAACGAAACTACAACGCTATCAAAGCACCGTCACGATCAATCTAAACATTAGACATTTGTATTTCTGCACCAGCAGTTAGTATTTTTAAATTTTTTATATACCTACTTCTCATACACTGATTACTTGTGGAATTAGTTTTCTTTATATCCTTATGTATTCCATTCACATTCAATAAACTTGCAACTCTAAGTATTGTATTAACAATTTCATCATTAATTCGAACAAAATCAACGTTTTCTACTCCGTACACACTCATGATACATTACACACTGGATGCCTTTATCATGCTGGTTTATGATACAGTAAATATCAATAGAATTTATTTTATGCCTTATACTGATTGATTTATGAGATTTGCGCTTTTAACAATTGTTCGCATATTTATTGAATTACCGCCTGCCAAAATTCCTATACAAAATTTGGTTCGAGCATCGTCTCGAACTAAAAATATCAAATGGTTAATTTTTTTTATATTCCAAAGACAATATCCATAAATTACCTAAAATTAATTTCTAATAAAAACAAAGGCACTCTATGAGATTTAGGAAAATATTCAATTCAAGTGATACATTTTTATTGAAAGTTTAATGTATTAATTACAGTTCCTCCTCACGGATACGAACTAAATAATTTAGATAACGACGCCTTAGATGCCCCTAATATATACCAAGAAGACGTTACTCGCCAGCGCTACGGCGAAGTATCATTTCCCATAAATTCTGGTGAACCTGTTTCCATGCCTGTGGAAATGTCAAATGATGAAGCACGCTTCAAACATGCTAATCCTGCATATCAAAGTGCCGTTGTGCATACAACTAGCAGTGATGGAACTGGTGACGAACACGTTAAGGAAAATGGTAAGAATTATACTATTTTAAATATCTGTAGCATCATTACAATTTGTATTTCTGAGGGAAATATATTTTGACTGAAAGGGTTTTTGAAAGTCCAAAATATACATACATATAAACAAATAAATATATACACTAAGAATAATATATTGATATACTCAAAATAATTAAATGATGGTTCTTTTGGTCAAATAGTATGTATTTGACCAAAAGAACCATCACTTCATTACCTAGAGTGCATTGTCTATCTGCAACATGTTTTCCTGGATCAAAATAATCATCACAAGCTAAATAAAATTAGCATGCCTATGAAAATAGATGGTACAGATAAGTAAAATTTGATTTTACAAGGCAGCTGCCTCCTTAATTACGAAAAGGAAATATTGGAAGTATACACAAGCTAGAAGGTGAGATTGAATTCAGCTTCTGAGGGGGCTCTTATTAATTTACTAAATATACCTGGAAGTTCCAATTCCTATCACGCTTGTGGAAAATATCGCTCACAATATTTGAGGCGTGTAGTTGCAAAACCCGCTAACTAAAAACTTTCCAGGTAACCCCCTTTTTTGAACCAAATGACTGTACTATTAGTTCAATTTACGAGTTTTCAAAAAATATTGTTATAGCGGGTTTTGCATCTACACGCCACATTTAAAGATAATTGAACATAGCGTTCTTTTCAAGACAACATTTTGTGTATTTACGATACATTTTTTAAACAGATAAAGGACTGAAAAAATGGAAAGGTGTTGCATTGTCTCCAGAGAATGAGAGAAAGCAAAGAATGGAATCACCAGCTCCTCCTAAATTAAAGGAAATTAATTCAGTACAAAAGGAAAACGTTAAACCTGATCCACCAAACGATGAAACATGTACTGAACCTACAGTAAGTAAACAAGTTATTACCATTTGGAAATGTCTGCAATCGTATCTATTTATTACAAAAGTCAATAATTTCAAGTATTTACCAAATTGTGCTGTAGCAGAGCCAGCTTTTTCGCTCATGTTAAATTCTATAATGGAAGTACCTTCTTTTGTTGTTAAAATTATTAATTTCCTGTAGAATGCCTTAATAATAAACAATATAATGTAAACAATATTATTTACCCATAGTTCTTTAAAAAATTAATGAAAGCGATTGCATATTGAAGACGATGTCTTGAAAAAAGACAGTTCTTCTTCTCTTCCGGTTGCATGCCTACCAATACGGAGCGCGATGTACGCTATGGAGTTGCCCTATTGCTACCAGGCTAAACATAAATAAACATATTTCCGCATTTATTTCATACAAAAAAGTAGAATATTGACAAAATCTGGTTTTTAGAGAAACAACTGCTTTCCGCCTCGTAGAGTCAGAATAGAGAATAGTCGGTTTAAAAGACTATGTTAAAAGTATAATCAATTTGTCCTAGGGTTCCATTTTATGACACCCTAGTAGCAATTTTATATAATAAAAGTACTTTACTATTTTTTTAGATAGTAACAGTAGAGTTAAACCGCGGTTGGAACAGTCGCTTAGGGTTCAGTGTGCAGAGTCACCCCGAATCTGGTCAAAGCTACATCTCGGCAGTATACAACGACAGCGTGGCCGCGCGCGATGGCCGACTGAGACGTGGTGATGTCATTCTACAGGTATAATCTTATTATACATACACTTATTATTCATTTACTCAAAACAGAGCGTAAGATTCTAACATAATATTTTTAGATACCCCGTCTAAAGATATATCCTTTCAATAACCTCTCTGTATATTACACAATACAGTTTATTTTGTATTCAAACGAAATTACAAAAGTAAAACTAGAAATTACAAACAATAAAGAATAGTGATTAAATGCATCCAACTGCAAATTACATAAGGTAACCCAATCTGGATTAAAGAGGTGTAACAGACATAAATAAATGTAATCTCGTAATAATTAAGTTGATAAAAAACATAGAGCAAGGCCGTAAATCGTTTCGCTTTATTTTAATAATAAAAATACTCAAAAGGTCATTCAACCAAATTAATTATTTCACCGCTCTCATTAAAAAAAGCATGCGGGGCAGTCTGTGAGGCCTGCCGATAGAAGTGAAAACCAAGTAACTTGTGAATTGTATCATCGAGCTATTAAATTATTATTTTCGGTTTATAAAGAAGTGTTTATGATCAAGGATTAAAGTTTAAATTGGTCATTAACACTTTAACGCGCCTAAAGAAGTTTTCACTTCAAAAAAACTCAACTGTATTTTATTGTAATAAAGTCGCAATTCGCATAGATATGTATAAGTAATTCAATGCAATCATTTAAAAGTTACATTATAAAATAAAGCTTAAATCATTAATCATTATTAATAAGGTTGGTATTACTGGAGCAAAACTCAGTCTTACGAATTCTTACGATCAGGATACGTGACCTGACGCGAGTTTTAACATTTTAACCCACCACAAAAAAGTGCACAACGCCGCTAAAGAAGTTTTCACGTCAAAAAATCATCGGTACTGTTTTTTGTCTGTGTGGAAATACTTCATGCACACCGCACCGCTTAAGGACTCGCGGTGGGTTGTTTAAGGCTGCCGTGCCCTGCGCCCGCACGCCCTTCACATGATAAGAGGATTACCTCACTGATATACCAACTAAAATCACCACAGTATTCCTTTACTCCGTCCGAAGCTCGAGGAGATATGTATAATATAACATCCCATATTTCGCGTGCGCCCCCACTTGAGCAAACCGCTAGCTACATTCAATTCGAAACTAAACTCTCCTGGATTAGCGTATCCTATTCTTGATTAAGACTGTGAATAATGTAACTGAAATCTCTTTACTATTTTCAGGTGAACGATGAGAATGTTACATCAATGAAGACACCAGAAGTAATCGATTTACTAAGAATATTGCGTGGTTCAATATGCATTACGGTACTAAGGCCTCCTAACTCGCAATGAGCTTTAAAGTAATTTTGGAATCGAATACGGCCTTATCGAGGTTTGGAAACAAACCCTTAAAGTTTGCAAAGTCAAAGAAACGAGATGCAAATGAGTTCGAAAGTGATAAACGGTTGAATGATGGAATTTATCAAGGGAATTAGGAGCTGCAAAGGTGAAAATGTTCCTTATATTGGAAGACGTGAAATATTTGCAACCAGAGCCTTATCACTAAAGCAATGTTATTCGTATTTTATTGTAAAGTGTTGTATAATATAGTAATGGATACATTTATATAATCGAATATAGTTTAGGGACGGTTAATTTTGGTTTTAAAACCTAAATAGTATGGATTAAAGAAAGTTGATTCCAAATTCGGCCTCCATCTATTACAATTCCTGAATACATATAATACATAAATAGTACTTTGGATAAATGAATATCAAAAAAGATCTTAAATAATACTTCTCGAAATACTCAAACAGAGAATGTGTAATGGCCACACTATAAATAAAAGGGCTAAGACGTGTTTTCACCAGTACATATGAATGCCATTTGCAGACAGCAACGGAAATGCCAAAAGGCTCACTCCTGTATAAACTAATTCAGTCACATTTATTAAAGATTTTTCTACTTAAGAAAAGAAAAAATCACCTTGACTCAAAAGTACGCTGACGTTTTGCCATGTAACTATGAAATGAAGACGCGTTCGTGGGATTTCATTTCCCAAATGTCGAACGCTATTTATATTATTATTTAATTCATAATATATCTACATTCCATAGTTGTGCTTGAAGAATATTATATAAAAAGTATGCCCATTACTAATATAATACTTAACAATTTACGAAACCAACTCATCATTTAACAATTGACGAATAATATATAATAAGTATTAAAAGATAAATAAAAAATACAAATTAATTGTTGATTACATAAATACATATTGATTCAAGTAGAAATACTCCATCACCTTACAGACAGCTTTTTATTATCATGCATTAATGTAGAAGGAATACAGGAAATAAGGGAAGGAACAGTGTTGAACTATTTAAAAAATTTATTATTGAACAAAGATCGCGATATTTTCTCGACAAATCAATCAAGCATAAATTACAATGAAACTTTAAATGTAATATCAAAAGGCAGAATAAGATACAGTAAAAATATTATAATTGTTAAAAAATACATATTTAAATAAATTGTTGGTAATGTTTGACTATTAAGTATATAAATAATTTTAATGAACAATATTTACAGATCTTTGTTTCAAAATCTATGATATTCTAGTAAGTTAACATTTGTATGTACGTAAATTTTTCAAAATTGGCACTTGGTATTTACTTTTAAGAGCTCTACTAGTATTCTACCCATACCTACAGAAATAAGTTGAACCTGATGAAAACAATGAACTTTTAAGGTTAAATAACATCGAAATAAAAGAATAAATCAAAAACATACTAAATTACACTACGTACTACCAGCACATTGATTGTTATTCAATATACCCAAAATTAAAATGGCAGTCGTATAAATAAAAATATTTCATATAGTCTAACGGGCCTTTCAAATGGACCTGTTTAAATATTGTAAAATTAATGAAGAATAAAGTATAACGGTTTAAACTTGATAACTGCTTTGGTATAGAGGTTTTTCATTATAACAAAATAGGGTAGTTGGCTGACTATTTCTTAATATATTCAATTAACTTATTGTATTATATTATTTAATCTCGTGCAGGACCCCCGTGGTATGATACACAAGAATATGGTAGTCAAAATTTTATAGGAAATAAGCAAAGCCTAAAAAAACCAAGAACCTAAATAAATGGAAATCTGTATTAAGAAGTCGAAAGAAGATATTATATTTTTATAAAAGTAGTTTTTTTTTAATTGAAATAAGGCTATCTACCTCATTATTGGCCGCCAAATGAGTGGAAAGTCTTATATTAAAGCTTGAATGACTATTTACAGAATCGTGGTTTTTACTTTAGTCTACTCGGATTTTTAGTCGACTTACAGAAATCAAAATACAGGCTGTTGTTATTTTCTTATAAATATTGTATGTTAATAATTATTGTGTTAAAATGTTTAAGTTTTAATGTCTTGAATACGTTCCAATTAAGAAATTCTACTCTTTTATAATCGAAGCGGTCACAAAGTTTAAACTGTGTTCTTTCATGCAGGCACTGTTTACAAATTCTAGTCAAATCTAAATTGTAATTGAAAATTATTACACAGTTAGCCTTTGGAGATATATAACGTAGCAGTAATTTAAGAAATGTGAAGATTTTTCACGTATTTAATTTCTTATGAATTGTCTATCTGTTATATCTTAAAAGATTTTATCGACAAATCTATTTTAATAATAAAATTAGGCTTAGGTTAAGAGATAAATTGTTAATAATATATATATATATATATATATATATATATATATATATATATATATATATATATATATATATATATATATATATATATATATATATATATATATATATATATATATATATATATATATATATATATATATATATATATATAAATTCTAACAGTAGATGCTGAAGATGCATGAAACAAGTAAAAATACTGGAAAAATAGAATAATCAAACATTACAAAAATAAATTATAATACTATTGATATATGCAATGATCTCCTGCAAAGATAAAGATATTATTTACTTGACTAAACTAATTTTATCGAATATGAGCGTTTATAAAAAATCTGCCCATTTTTTCTCTTATTCCTTACCATTTTTAATATTCATCATCAGATAGGCAATGCCAACGTGATTTTATAATCGTGTAATCAAAATCCCATTATTTGAACATAGCACCCGTCTACAGTAAACAATCTATCCTACGCAGTTGAGAGACCCAGTTTTAAACTACCTGGATTATGATGCACATTACGCTGTGTAAACTATCTAAAGTAACATAAAACTTATGGAAGTACGAGAAAAACTTAATCTGTCCGAAACGCCTGTAAATATTTATCAGTTACCGCTCTCAGCTACAACTAAACTTTCCCGATAATTCATTTTCAGCTTTATTCCTGTTATAAAAATAAGAAAAGTATAAATTAAAATCTTGAAGTGCATCTTTAGCATTGATACCTGAACGAAACAAAAACTGATATTCTAAAATTATTGTGATGGAATTGTGTTAGTTTTACTACATAAAATAGACATTTTAGAGTTATGGGAAATGTGTATAAATAAGTGCTAGTAACATGTGTAAGTTTAGTAGTCAACTTATTAGTGTTTCGAAACTCAGCTTTGTAAAAATGACCAATCGTAGATATAATCTTAATTCAATCGTAGATATAATCTTAGGTCAATAAATTCATTAAACATGGAAGAAGTTGCTCTTAAAGTATTCTGCTAAATTACTTTATAAATAGCGACATTTAGTTAGTCATCAAAAAGCCGAACGGAAATAAACTAAATTTATACTAAATAAAAAAGTAAATTTAGGAATTCTGCATCAAAACAATTTAGAAAATTATAGTTTTATGGCTCGCGTACTGCAGCAAGAGTCATCGCGATACAGCTCAACGTAACATGTTTGAATATTAGATATTAGAATTTTATTAATAATTGTTAATAGAAAACGAGATTGTTGGATGTTATCCCATATTTCATGTATCATCACAGTTCGAAGAATTTTATGTATATAATAAGCTTCTGGCTGAGGTAACCCACATCATACAGAATATTGAAGAATGATTTTACAAAAATCAGTTATTGCAATCATCTTCTACATAAATAAACTGATAATAAGGTCAAGATTTCAATTAAATTTCTAAGTTTTATTTTATAGACACTTGGCCCTTATTTATAAAAAAAACATGCGGGGCAGTCTTTGGGGACTGCCGATAGAAGTGAAAACTAAGTAACTTGAATCGTATCATTAAAGTTTAAATTGGTCATTAACACTTATTTACAAACCAAAAATTATTCTCCCAAAAAGTGCTCAACGCGCCTAAAGATTTCACTTAAAAAAACTCAACTGTATTTCATTGTAATAAAGTCGCAATTCGAATAGATATGTTTAAGTAATGCACATCTTACGCATTTTCGATCAAGTCACGTGTCCTGACGCGAGTTTAACATTTTTTACCCATCACAAAAAAGTGCACAACGGCGCTAAAGAAGTTTTCACTTCAAAAATATTGCAATATCCTCATCCTCATTTAATATAAAGTTATTAAAGTTTTAAGAAACAACGATTTTTATAAGCACTACGTGTTCAGTGATGTGTGTTTTCTTGCTGAAGAGAAGTGCGAGAAGCATGCTTTTTCTATTTACTTTTTGTTGTTGTTCGGCCAGCGAAGCGGGCGGGAACGGCTAGTATAATACGCCGCTTTCAATAGAAATAAAAACTGAAAACAGATTGTTGTGTTGTATTGTATTGTGGCTTAACATAGTATACTGAATGGGGTCATAGATTCACATCGATCTGACGCTATTTGCAAAATACGTGTCTGATCTCATCCACGAGATAAAATAATCATACCAGAATTTTAAAACAATACATTTTTATCAGGATCTAATGAAAAACATCACTAGTTATTTTTATAATTGATCACTAGAATATTAGTATTTTTGTAACAAATTGTTTTTCAGTACTCAATTTTATCTTACAAATAATATGGCTGAAGAAATGTTTAGGTATCTTGCTTTCCTTACGAACTAAATTTTATTTATATATAGAGATGTTGGATTTAATCAATGAACATTTCCCCATTTTAAAAGGTAAAATTTGAAAGAATTGTATTATAACAGAACATTATTTAAATCATAGAAAACACAATATTGATATTGTGTTATACTCTTAAATTTCAATAAAGATTTTATCAATAAAATCTTTATTGAAATTTAAGAGTATAACATATTTTATTGATAAAATCTTTATTGAAATTTAAGAGTCGTACATAACTAAAAACATTAATTTGATATTACAATGATATTTGCGGAAAATATTTGCCAAAAGAATCAATCAGTGAATTAAGAATCTTCAATGAGATCTAGTATTGTTAAATTACATTTACCGTATAAAGGAACCTCATTTCAAAAGTATTATATACATCTTCATCATCATCTAAACCGGGTGGCCGTGTCCCAAACACTTCTCTCGGTAAAAAGTTGAACTTACTTTATTATGATTATTTACGATTATCCTTCATAAAAACCAGAACAGAACTAAACATATATTTTCACATTAGACGAGAAAACTGCCTTAGAATTGTCCACTTGGTAATTGAATCCGCAACCTGGTTGAACTTTGAGTACGATACCACTTTGCTACCACGTTTTTATATCTACCCTCTATTTATAAGTTGTGTATTTTTAAAATCATAAAATATTATTATTTTAATTCTGTGCGACTCTTGTTGTGGAGCAGGTGAATGTCTATGAATCATAACATTGTTTTATGGTGCTCAATGTTACGTGTAATTAATGCACATGCTTGCTAGTCTAATGCGCCTATGCATGTCTGGGTCGTAGTCTATATAAATTTGTGACGTTGGCGTTGGTTTAATTTTTAAGTGATGTCATAGCGATTTTAATGGAATGTATGATATAATACTTCACCTAATAATATGATATGAATAAAAAATTGTGAAATTATTTTGGATTTTCTTTTCACGCTTAGTCCATACCTATCTTTATCATAATGTATTCTCCAATTGACACACAACATGTTTCTAAACTACTTTTATTCTTCAATTATACTACTATCTTCTACGATGACGATCTCCAATTTATACGATCTGCAATTCTACTGGAAAAAATCGTATAATATGTGTGTAGTCTCTCAATCTTCTTATTCTCCTTGCAGGAACGGAATAAGGATACTGACCCCTGCAGCTATGGACGGCCAGTCGTAAAAACAAGTCTAGTTAGGTGGATGGCATACACCCTGGATCTTTAAATATGCCTGCATATTAAACTTGTGTTATATTCCGATAAGTGACCCAGGTTCCAGTTGCACTACGCGGACGGCAGCGTATTAGTGCCCAAACATTCATTGAGAATAACTGCTTCCTATTAAGTGTGTATGCTGTTCCACACCAAAAAAAATTACTCATTTAATAATCAACCCTCGTGTTGTTTATGCTAAATTAACAACTCGTTTCATATAACCCGTGACATTAAAAAAATAGAGTCACTAGATTATTATTCGCCGTTCGTTATAATATCCGCTCTTGTCCGAGGGTCTGTTGTAGTGTAAGCAACGCACTCCGGCACGCTTGCGGAGGTCTCGGCTTCGATTCCCGTATCGCGTCTGGATGTTTATCTATAATTATAATATGTATTAATTTACAAAATTATCTAACACCTATAACACAAGTGCTATGAATTAAAAAAAAAATGTTTTTCGTATACGTTTCTGAGTTGATATTATCTTTTTCTGGCAAAATAACACTACGACACACAACTCTAGCTACGTGGTAGGGCCCCAAGCCCGTCTGGATGGCGACCACTTTGGTATTAGTGACCCAAGTTCCTGTACCCTTATGGAACAGCAGCGTGTTCGCGATGCCACTGGCGTTGCAAACACCCATAGGCGACGGTAACTGCTAAATCCTAAGCGGGTCGCCAGCCAGTCTGATTTAGGTACTACAGCAATAAAAATAAAATAACCTTTTTTTCGCACGTAATCAGTTATTCTACGTGACCCCAATGACCTGTGTTAGTGTGTGTCGATTAATAAAAATGAATCGCAAAATATGTTGCTAAGCGCAAACTCGAAGACGGCTAGACCAATTCGAGTATTTTTTTTATTTATTCCTTAAACTCTGAGGAAGGTTTTTATGGAGAGAAAAATTGGATTTTTTTTACCGAAAAACCTAAAAACAGATTTCTTTTTCTGTAATTGTGAACGTAACTTCAAATTACTATTAGCAACTTGAACGCATCCAAACATGCCTAAAATTATAAAATGTGTAACGTCACATCAGGGGGAGGGGGTTTTCAAAATGTGACAACCTGTGACAAGGACGGGAGGAGGGGACTAAAATTCCTAAAATTCGTGTGTCGTAATTTATTGGCCCCTTAGAGAAGGACATAGTTATGCTACTTTTTATCGCGAAAATGAAACTCGAATGGGGTGAAACAGGGGTGAACATAATTAAATTATATTTTCTTATTTATTTATATGACAGAACAACGTTTGCGGGGTAAGCTAGTTGTAAATATAAAGCGTACCCGTAAAGTTCATCCACCCTTCATTTAATCTATGGTAATAGCTCTACCGTTTCGTTGAGGTGGCCACCCAGCCGTGTCAGCCCCTTGGTCGTCAGCACTGACCGTGAACAACCATATGCCACAGGCCTGCTGTAAAAATAAGTGTTGTAATTATAACGCTACAGAAACACAAATTGTTTAGTATTCATTTTCTAATATACCGTTGATGCCTTGCCATGAAGTTGACGGCTGCCTAATTTCAAAACACAGCAAGGCACAAATTTTTCATAATCGGTTTTGTATTATTATTCGTTCAAGTGGAGTCTTGCGAAAATGATACAATGCATATTTCTTTTTAAATTTTATTTTCGTCTGTGTTCTAAATTTACGCAACCGTTGAGTTCTTGGGTCCGTCATTTTGGTTTTGCAAAATACATTTTGGCAGATTCTCAACCTTGGATAAGTCGACAAGAAAAACATACACACGCAAATATTCAAGGGATATATGGTACCGCTATACTCATATAGGAGGTTTAGGTGGGGATGAGACTCATCTCATCCCCACCTAAACCTCCTACGGTGTCCTACGAGTTCTGAAACTGAAATATTAAAAATAACAATTAAAACAATGAAGTTTATAATATTGTCACTAAAGTAAATAATTTAAACATAAATTTGACATAGAAGGGATCTTTAACTCTCGTTAAACCCTTTTTTTTCTTTTTTGGTCTCGGGGAAAAACCTCTCTTGACGGGTTCCCCCGGCCCGGGGGGACCGAGGGATATGTGGGACTCCGGGATTTTTTTTCCGACTACCCACTAAAAAACCCCGCTGTTCTCCTATCGCCTACGCCCGGGCCCACGTATATATGGCCTGCCGATCTCGCGGCCCGGGCCCGCGCTCTTTGTCTTAAGGCGGGCCCCTTCTAAAGTGTTGGCGCCAGGGGGTCAGGGTTTCGTCCCCCCGGCGCTCTCCTGTAATAACTCCAGGAGTTGAGGGGGGCCGCGGAACAGCACGCAGCCCTCACCCTCGCGGCAATAGTGCGGGCGGCGGGTCCTCCCCCGAAGGGCCGCCCGCGGCCGCTATTTACGGCGGCCGGAGGTCGTTACTTGCCCTCCGGCGCCGCCGACGTGGCCTGCGTTGGCGAGAGGGGAGTGTGGTGGTCGACTCCCGCTCCCGCTCCGCCGCCTCCTTTGCGGACATGACTGCCTCGCAGAAGGAGGCGACGGCCGTCCATCCAGGATCGCCCCCGACCATGGACAGAACCAGGGCCGGGAGCGACAGGTCCACGCCGATTTGGGCGACGAGGACGCGGCGCTCCTCGCGCCACGCAGGGCACACGGCGACAGTGTGGTTCACCGTGTCCTCCTCGTCGCCCGCGCCACAGTGGTGGCACCTTGACGTCATCTCCCGCCCTATGCGACACAGGTACCTCCCGAAGCAACCGTGCCCCGAGAGGACCTGCGTCAGGCGGAAGGTCAGGGCGCCGTGGCGCCTTTCCAGCTATTCAGCCAGGACGGGCCTCACCGCTTCGATGGTGGCGAGGCCCGCGCTACCCTTCTACATCTTAGTTCAATGCTAATATAATGAGAAAGTTAATAGCGTAGAACTAGAACCGTATCTAAAGCTTTTAATTAATTGTTTTACATTTACTATATACACTACTACATTTTGTTAATAATCTAAAACAAAACAACAAATATAGATCTAACAGCTGATAGTGAGAAAAGTATTGATCCAAATTAGTAGTAGATTATTATTATATTTCTTATACCTAAATAGCTAAGTTCACTGTATTATTTAATACTTGAATAACTGAAAGCCGGGTGTACAAACGAATTTGAACTTATAACCACTACCATAAATCTTATGATCCACTAAATCGCTGCGCAACAATTTATTGGAAAACAAAATTTAAGAATGTTTATATAAGTTGAAACTCTTTGTGCAAGCGGCTGTAAATGACTGCTTCAGTAACAATAAAATAAAATGAAAAATGTTATCAAATTTTCAGTCGACCAACAGGTGCCTTCCGCTGTTATTGGGTCGACAGTGTCGATGATCACCCTCGGACCGTTCGAACGTTACGCCCAATGATTCCACGTTTGCATTTAACACGGGTGAATGGATATAATGAAATCAAATCATCAGTTACATGAAATGATGGAGCTCAAATGTTTTGTTTCGTCATAGACTCGCAAATCATTTATATTAAGAAATAGATTACTTATAAAATGAAAAAAGAAAATGCTTAATTTGATTGGCATTCTCTAAGGTATCACGTATATATAAAAAGAATGACGAACCTACTAAGATATGCCAACAAGTGTACCGTACCGTAAACGACGCAGAATTTTTCTTTCAGGTTTATGGGTTGAAAGGGAACAGTCACTGTATAAGCAACTTAAATAGAATCTACTCTATTATTTTTGGCGACTTACATATATTGCAAAAATTATATGTTACATAACGAACCTATTGATAATCTCAAAAAACTTTGCCATAAAACTCACATACCCCTTCAATTTAAAAAAGGAGATTATTATTAGACAGTTTGAGTCGTAATACATATAAATAATTAGTTTGTATGTAATTTACTAATACATAACTAAAATAAGAGTACACAGAACTGAAATACTATCTTATATATAAAATTCTCGTGTCACAATGTTCGTTCCCGTACTCCTCCGAAACGGTTTGACCGATTCTCATGAAATTTTGTGAGCATATTGAGTAAGTCTGAGAATCGGCCAACATCTATTTTTCATACCCCTTAGTGATAAGGTCACTATTCCACGCGGACGGAGTCGCGGGCACAGCTAGTACAATTATAGTATTTATCATAATCCTCTTCCTAATCCTTATCCCAAACTATGTGGGGTTGGTACAAAATATAGTCCCATATAAGTCTCCTCTATTAGTCCCATATAATAACCCCAAGTATACATATAATAACCCCAATAAATAAAGCCTCAGTACACGACACAACACAAGACGCGTAAATTATCACCATGAAAGTGAAGCAAAGGGCGATATGCTTGTTGGAAGTTGTTGGTAACAGACGAGCCCGGCAGTCGCGTTAAGGCTTTCGTTCGCACGCGTCGAAGCACAGCCCGCTCCGGATGTAGGAAGTGCAGTGACGGTTTCCAAATAAACCTTTTTAGTGTGGTTTTTATATATTAAATTGGTAATTGTTTATTATTTTCGGGTTTATGTAAGTACTTTTGAATACATTCATCAATTTATTTAAAGTTATTATATTATTTATTATTTAAAGGTTTTTCAATGATGTGTTTTTTCATATCATAAACCAATACAAGTATTACTAAAAAATAATAGTGCTTAGTTAAAAATAAGTTATGAAGTAAAAGCAATATATTTCGATAAATTGCAATATAAAATTTCGCAACAATATTTGATTTTATTTTTATAACTAAGAAATAAGTGTAAAATATAAATGAAGGTATAGGTAAATAGGTAATAAGTATAGGTAAATATAAATGTAGGTATAGTAGGTATTCTTTATGTATTAAAAATTTGATTAGTAATTAAATAAAAAAAAAGTACTAATTTGGAACTCGACGTCTTTTAAGTCTTTTTAGGATAAAATGTTCATTACAAAGCAATATTTTTGTCCAAATCTTGATAGCTAAAGTTTTACATTGTATTTTTCTACAAATTTATTTTATTCTTTACAAATATATATGAAATTATCGAAAGTGGTATAAAACATATTATTAAATTATTTTTCATGTCTTGACTAGTTAACAAAACACCTCGATCGATTTTGATGATATGTACACAGTAGTATTAGTTAATATTATAACAAGTAGTTTAAGCTCACTTTTACTTAATAAACAAATAAGAATTCAAGTAGATATGGCAATAAACAAATGCGCCCCCTCATATTTTTCTCTATTACTGAATCTACGCAAACTAAACCGCAAGCATAAATAGTATTTCCTAAAATTCAAATATAAAATTATCAAAGGCTTATTTAATAGCGTTATTTAGTTTTCATTAATTTGATCTAATGCTAGAACGAATCTGTGGAGATTGTTTGTACATTTACTTTATTCCAATTATTATAAACTACTAGCTGACCCGGCAAACGTTGTTCTGCCATATAAATAATAAAATGTCAAAAAATTAAAAAAAAATTTAGGGGTGGACTACCCCTAACATTTAGGGGGATGAAAAATAGATGTTGGCCGATTCTCATAGATACCGGATAAGCACAAAAAATTTCATCAAAATCGGTCAAGCCGTTTCGGAGGAGTATGGCAACGAAAACTGTGACACGAGAATTTTATATATTAGATAATATTATACGCATATGATATTCATTTAATGTACATAAATACGCATTTAAGATACTGAAGTTTATTTTCGTAACTGAATTTTAAAAAATCATCGCTATGTTGCTAATAACTAATCGACTATTATTACTTATCATCAAATTAATTTTTTAACTCAAAGAAACTTAACTGCTATTTCGCAATATTTTTTCATCATTTTGTAAAGTAAAAGTGTACTGATATAAAATTAGAGAAATCCCTCCTAATAAACAATGAAAGGGCGTAATTTACCACCTGAAGCGCGAACACTGAGTACGATGTCAGCTCAAACGAATTACAGCGTTAAGTAGATCGTGACAAAACCAATCATTATTTATGGGTCAATAACTACTATGTTTACTTCCAAAGAAAGTGGTTTGCAATAAGACAAACTAAGATAAAAGTAAAATGTGAAGTATTAATCAGAATTATATTTAATCCTCTTTTCCAATACTACGCGTTGTCCCTCTTTACTAGTGCGTAATAGTTTATAGTACAATCCGTTTAGTGGTGTCCTGACCTTAGTTTTTTCTGTAGTATGTAGACTGGTGACCCACTTAATATTAAGCAGTTATCATCCCTGGGTGTTTGCGATGTTACCACGAACTTAGCATAGGGTACTGGAACCCGGGTCACTAATTCCGGAACAACATTTATTATGTTATTATCGCGGCATACTTATAGACCAGGGGTAATAGCTATCTAAACTTGCTTGGGGCTCTACCACGAAGCAAAATTGCTACTTATAAGTTAGGAAAGAAAATATTTTGAATAAATTTGTACATAGAGATCAAATTTGTAAAAACCGCCAAACTATGTTGGTGATTTCTATCGAATCTAAATATTAGCTTCAGAGCTGCTCTATCTAAGTCAATTCTGCGATCCTTCGAGATTACTTGTTAATCCGCTGCGACGGTAGCTAGCCATCACATTTCGGCCCGCAGCATAAAGGTGGTTAGAGAAGGTTAAACATTATCACGTCAGTTCCACCAAAAATTTCTTGAGAAGTCTATAGAGAAAAATATCTTATTTTTATCCGTGCAGGGGCAGAAAAATAATACTAACTTCTACGGCCGGGATTGGTCTGTCGTAAAAGGTGACAAAACAACCCACTTTAGTTACATGCCCCGTCTGGATGTTGACCACCTTTGGTCTTAAATATGCCGCCATAATACCTTGTGTTCCGGCATTAGTGTCCCAAGTTCCTGTACATTTGTGGAACAGCAAATTGTTCACGATGCCACTGGCGTTGCAAACACCCATAGGCTACAGTATCTGCTTAATTCTACGTGGGCTACCAGCATGTCTTCTGTCCTACTTAAACAAAAATTCTGGCCACGCTAAGAGGAAATCAGCCCATAAAAAACCGATGATGATGATTATGATGTGATCACTGGTATACTTTAAGAGCACTTAAAACTTTCATTTTCCTACGAATTATGCAAAGGATTTTATTACTTGAACTACGCAACAATTGTTTTTATCTCTAAATATTCCCATCGTGTTATTGTTAAACAAAAGTTTATATCTTACTATCTTAATATAATATTTTTGATGCATTCTTGCTTAATGAGTTTTTAACAAGCATGTGATTTTACTGAAGCAACAGTTAATTTAATATTTCATACTAAAAAGAAGGTAATTTGATACAGATCATTTTTAAATTCAAAAGAATCATCTTTCGAATGATAGCACGGTGATAAAATTGGACACGGTGATAAACTGTATCTAACTTGTTAAATATTATAGAAGAGAAGGGCCCGCAAGAAGGTAATAAGGGAAATGTTTCACTATCAGAGAAACCAAAGACCGTGCTAATTAAAAAAAATTAAAAGCTCAAGTTTATTATTCTATAAACGTCTACAGCAGCAAAAAATTATTGTTTTCTTGCTGAGAAACAGCAGACAGTTGAGAAACACAAGGTTATTATGGCTTCATACTTATAGACCAAGGGTAGTTGCTATCCAGACGTACTTGGGACCCTACCACAAAAATGATTGTAAATTATAACTGTTCTGGTAATTTATTACTATACAGCTTAGATACATTTCACTCAATTATTTCACTTCAGAGCCAACTAGATCTGAAATAGTATCGGATACCAATCCGATTCTTTATCTATCACAGGAAAATTTTACGAGCATTTTTTTGTATTGATACTCTTTCTGACAATCATTACTGGTACTAAGAAACAGCTCTTTATTGAGGCAACTAGTCAAGTCCCTAAATTACGAAAGAAAAAATAATAATGTCCCTTCTTTTTAACCGTTGAGAACTAGCAAAATTAGTCATTTATGCTTTTAAACATAGAAGGGAAGGGAAAGAATAGCCATATTGATATTGGTGGTCTTATGACATAAAAAATAATCCTATTTATTATTAATTCATTTTCTGTAAACCCTCAAACATATTCGTGTTAAACTTCAAGTCATAACTGAAATCACGTTTATCGGTAAATCATTTAAAAGAAAAGTTTTGCCTACCTACGTGAAAATGTGCCAATCGGTCCCATTGTCAAGAACGATTTTAATGGATTCGAAATCGTGAGAAAACCATAAAGAATATCTCTATGATCGGTAACACAAAGAGATGGCGCATATATTTTTCTGTCTAAGCTTATCATTTGATAAATATCTATTTTAAATACATATTTTTTAATTACAATATATTTTGTACACGCTTTGTTGTAAATTTAGAATTTGATACTGATCTATAGATTTTTAAACACTAGTTTATCTATAGCGTTGTTTAAATATTTTTCAGTAATATACTCGTAGTAACTTCCAAACAACAAATCGTTGGATTCAATTTTGATGCATTTTTGGATTGAAAGATGACGTAAAGGTGATTGTTCGTTATATCTTGTTTATTTGGTAAGATTAAATCAGCAGTACATGGTAGCCTAGTGGTACATCGGAGATCACTCCGATTATTCCTACAGGTCATGGGTTCGAATCCTACAATTACCCGCACTGCTTAGACAGCTTTTTCTCGCCTTATATACATACAAGCTCGAGCTGAGCAGTATGTATATAAGGCGTTATGAGCTGTATTTATATTACCTAATTTGATATTTAAAGATAATTAAGTGCATAACTAAAAAAAATCATCAAAATCATTTACAATATTCCAATACTAGTTGACCCAGCAAACGTTGTTCTGTCATATGAATTTTAAAAAAAAAGGTTAAATATGTGTTTCTCCAATGTTCAATACATGACTATTCCGAAATTCATCAAAATCGGTTCAGCGGTTTAGGCGTGAAAGCATAACAAACAAACAAACGTTCGCATTTGTAATATTAGTTAGGATTTAAAAAAATCGCAAGGAAACCTGCATATCGAGATTATCTATAACTCGCCAATCGGCCTTGGAAAAACGTGACAAATATGCTGTCCGTTATCGTTACTCGTATAGAGTATAGGGAGGCCCTAGCCCAACAGTGGGACGTCATGATAGATTATTAAATTATTGTAGATCAGCAAATTCAGATCTAGTAGTCTTATATCTTTCCGTTTAGTAAAGATATAGCAGTTCATTAAAATATAGACATTTTTATAAACAAGTTCCTAACTCAATTTAAACAAATGTTGAAAGTTATCTTTAATGACAGCCTTTTTACAGATTTCATACGATTTTCGACGATCAATATGTTCACAATATCGCTTTACATACCCACAGATAACATTATTATGTGAGCCGCTAGTCTTTTTACTATTATATGTATATTATATAGCTACGAAGAATATATCCATATTACGGTTAATAAAATATAAATTATACTAACGTATACTAGTATCACATGAATACCGCAACGTGAACTGCAAACCGCATATTTGCCTTCACAGTACAAAGAACTGGCAAGTGTGTATTACTCAGTGGTTTTATACATATTTATGCTAATATGAAAATTAAAATTAAATGTAACAAAATATTTACGCGATGTTTTTCCGTTTTATCTTCTTTGGAAGTTTTTATCTTTTTTTTAATTTGGACGTCCCAAATAGCAATAACAAACGACAGCTGTAGCTTGTGTGAATTGATGTACCTCTATGCGAAACTACATTTACCATAGCTTTATTTCAACTCCTACCACACTAGGGTTGTTTTGTCCCATTTTACGACAGGGGTTTATTTTACAACCGCCGCAAGGGTTAGTATTCATACTCCGCCCCTGCATGGAGAAAGTTTTTGCAAATAATGCCGACATTTTGCAGCTTTAACTTTAAATAAGGATTTTCTATATGTACTTACTATAATACTGTCAGCCTAATGATCCCGGTATCACTTAATTACTTATCTAAGGGGTATCCCTTAATATTAAAGAACAATAATTATATTACTAATCTTCTTTATAGACAGTAAAAGGGGATCTTCACTCGGATTACTATAGTTCTTTTTATCCGTGCAGGGGCGGAGAAAGAATACTAACCTCTGTGGCCAGGGTCGGCCTGTCGTAAAAGGCGACAAAACAACCCACCCTAGCTACGTGGTAGGGCCTCAAGCCCGTCTGGATGGCGACCACCTTTGGTCTTAAGTATGCCGCCATAATAACCTTGTGTTGTGTTCCGGCATTAGTGACCCAAGTTCCTGTACCCTTATGGGACAGCAGCGTGTTCGCGATGCCACTGAGGTTGCATGCACCTATAGGCAACGGTAACTGCTAAATCCTAAGCGGGCCGTCAGCCTGTCTGCTGTTCTATAGCAATAAAAAAAAGTTCTATTAAACCATATATAACCAAACCTATTCCAATTTATTTTTATATTTAAATAAAGAGTTAAATTTATATTTAACTCTTTATTTAAACCTATCTGTATTTCGTATCTTTTTCGTATCTTTATATATCTTTACAGATAGTTACAAGATACGAGAGGAAAATTCACACAGCCCCATCTAGTCCCAAAATAAGTAGCATTGCACTTGTGTCATGCGCACTAGACAACTGATTTATTACGTTTTTTTTTTGTAAATAAATACATATATAATATATAAACATCCAGACGCGTGACAGGGATCGAACCCGTGACATCCGCAAGCGTACCAAAATGCGTTATCCGTTACGCTACGTATGTGTTATCGTGACACCGAAGGACATAAGACGCGTTGGTTTTTCCTGTAACATTTTAGTCGTCTAGAAGTAAGTCTTCAGTAGTGAAAAGGATACTATAAGCAGCGATAGTCTAGACTACGTTATGAGTACATTGTTACAATTTGTTGATTTATCGTGAAACTTGCATACGACTATCATAATAAGACGTGCTCCACAAAATTAACTTATTAATTATCATAATTTAACATTTTTGCCGTTATGTACATACAACATTATGTCTGTAAACTACAACATTATGTTATGTTCTAAATACGATACATTTTTATACTATTCATACTGATATTTGTTTACCCGAGTGAGATTTAGTAGATATATTTTCAAATCTTATGGATTGCGTTTCTAGTTACTAAATATAAAGTTTAATATAAATTAAACTTTCATTTAGGTTTGTTAAATGCTAAGATTTTTTTTAAATTATAACTTATAAGAAAATCGTCGCTTTTAAAAGTACTAAAGTAAGATATTAAAGGTGGAAATATCATATTTATTAATATATATAATATGGCATATTAATTTTTAATGTTTATGAAACATTTTTTTTATGTCATGTTTGCTACGCTATGGGCACCGCTAATATACTGCCGGCCGTGTAGGGAAACGGAAACCTAGATCGCTTATCCCGGAACACAATAAAAGATTATTATGGTGGCATATTTAAAAACCAAGGATGGTTGCTATTCAGGCTGGCTTGGAGCTTTACCACCTAGCTAGGATTATTTATCGCCTTTTCGATAGGCTGCAGGCGTCAGGATTCTTACTGAAATTTAAAAATACAAACTTAAGTGAGTTAAGCAAGAAATTGAAATACAGTAAACATTATTTCACCGCAGAAATTTGGAAAGATTTGTAATCAAACATAATTTCAGGTTCAAATAAATAAAAAAGTATGAACATCTTCCGTACATTGACCTAGCGGCGGGCAAAACAAAATAAACATACTAGTCTGCGGAAGTTTGAACTGAAATTACAGTTAAACGTTTTTACATTGCATAATGACATCGAAAATGAAAGTATGGTCGGAAAATAAACCAAAAATATTTAAAAGCCGTTTTCTTGCGGTTCTGATGGATTAACTTTTAATGACCTATAGCGTTTACGTTTGCAAGATACGGTTTAATACGAGTTCTTTGATAGTACCACGTTTGCGTGGTTTTTAAGAATGAACGGGCAGTGACGCGGTATGTATTCATCATACATTTTATCATTTGAATAAGGCTTTTCTTCTAAGCACTTCTTTTTGGGTGCATCAGAAGCTTTTAAGAGCTCTAGTACGTTTTTAAGTATGAGTATGACCAAAGCAAAATATCAGTGCACCTTATTTGCATTGGTGTCTGTAATCGGTTCTTCCTTTTTTAGACCAAATACATAAATAAATATATTGTGACAATTCATCCCAGTGTCATCTAAACCCAAACATAACATTTTCCTTGTTATATGGCATTATGGTGTTGTAAAAAGCAAGCCAAAAGTATTTGTACAACATACACTCGCAAGGGAAATTCCTTAAAAATGTGAACTCCAAACAAAAAGTTAGCTATAATTAGTAATCATGTAATCCATGCTAGGAGATCCTAAGTCGTTTCACGTCACAAAACATATTCACAGATGTTGGTGACACGTTAAGTAAACACTTGTGTTATCAGTACTGGATAACTTATATACTACATATCTACATATTTTTCTTGTGTGAATAATATATGATACTGAAACATCCAGACATGAGGTGGAAATCAAACCTGTGACCTCTTTAAGTGTACCGAAGTACGTTAGCCTTTTCGCCATGGTAATCCTCAAAAGAGGTTAGAAGAAAGAAGAATGTATTTGAATTTTATTCAACTTTGCAAGGTAAATGATTTACCGATTATAAATTTTCTTTTTACATCAATGTGTAAAAAACTAAAACTGAATAAGTAGAAAAAGTGTCAGACCGGTAATAGCACCGGACACGTCGGGATAGCAAGCTCGAGTCCCGAGGGATGCACGCTTCGTCGAACAGACACGGTCGGTGCGCACCGTTCACCTGCGTCCTAATAACAAAACAACACGAAAACTAGCTTAATATTATTATATGCTCACAATCTAAAATATTTTTCCCCTTTTCTTATATTTTCCTATTAATATCAAGCATTGCATTTTTAGTTTTTTTTTATTTGTTGCTGAGGAGCAGCAAACAAGTAAGCAGTTACCGTCGCCTATGGATGTTTGCAACGCTGGAGCACCGTGAACACGCTGCTGTCGCATATGGGTATAGGAATTCGGTTCACTAATGCTGAAACACATGGTTGTTATGGCAGTATATTTATAGACCAAGGGTTGCTGCCATCCAGATGGGCTTGGGGCCTACCACGTACCTCACAGGGGTTGGTATGCTTACTCCGCCCCTGCATGAAGGAAATTAAAATTTATACTCATTGTATGATATATCCGGAAGAACAGTGACCGCACTGTGAATGAATATGCAACTCGTAACAGAGATACGATTGCCCCTTTGCCACGCTGTCTTCAGAAGCTGATGCATGTCATGGATACTAAAACATTTAATAAATTACCGGTAAAAATAAATTCAGCATGTAGTCTATATTCTCTTTTTTATAAATAGCCGGAAGAAATTTTAAAAATTAATGACATGCATTATTCATCTTTACTAATGAAACATATTAAATTTGCTAATCTTATGATATATTACTTACGATCTGTAACAATACGTTATCAATCAATAATTTTAATACATCTTTATAGTTTATTTTATACTTTATCTTTGAATTAAAAAACGATTAATACTTTACGACTCCCCTGAAATGTGGTGGGCTATAGTTTCTTGTTTCTGGACAAGACAATACGGCAAGTCAAATGCTACCTAATAATACCAATCCAATTAAATTAACAAATACAATAATACCCAAAATGTCAAACAATTTTCAACAAATTTCTTAATAATGATTTGCATAACACTACACACAAGGGCAGTTGTAATTTTCCACATAGTTAGGAAAAGGTTTCGTAAATCGGTCAAACGTAAGGAAAGCTTATCTGAATAAGGCATAAAGATGCCCTATAATTAACTAAGGCCGATGACCAAGATACTTTCGCGCAAAAAGCGGTTCACCTGCTTTTTATGCCGGATTGTGTTTGAACGCCATTTCCATTCGCATGGACGTGGTGACATGCAAGTACTTGTCCGCATTTTAGTACATATTGATTGCATTATTTATAATTTTTATTGTTTTATTTATTATGTTCTAGAACGTGTAGCATCAAAATGAAATGAATGTGGTACGAAATATAATATGTATTATACATTATAGTTCTCGGCATTCTAGGTCGAAAGTATTGTGAAATAGGAGATTCTAATTTGCCAAGTAATTTACTGTCGGTCATCTAGAATAGTTTAAATAAGAAAAAATCGCTTTCGTGTCTGAAATTTAACCGAGAACTCCAGACCTCTATCCCTTCAATTAAGTAAGTCGGCAATGTATCCAACGTCAGTGTTTACTTTATAAATGTAAGGAATGTATTAACGTAGCTGTATGAATGCCACTCAAATAAACGTCTATTTTTTTATATCCTGAGGAAACCATATTGACTGAACTCCGGGGGAAAGCTGACAATCTTCAACCAGTAATGGATATATTCTATAATTGTGGTTGTCATGAGGTCAGAGGATTAACTCTTAGTCATTGTTCTGCTACACTCCAAGGCTATATACGTTACCTGTGAAGGATATCCCGAGTATAGTTTCCCGTACCAAGGGATATGTCAGATGTGGGACACAATGCCACAAACAAACGTCGCCTTATAAGAAACAAAAATATTTAATCTATTTAAAACCCGTAAAGTTTTTTATATGAAAATATAATTAAGGTGGAATATTATTAATACTATTTATACCATGCCAGTTAACCCGGCAAACGATTTTCTATCATATGAATTAAAAAAAACTAAGACTATACTGAAATTCATCAAAATTGGTTCAGCGGTTTAAGCGTGAAAGCGTAACAAACAAACTCACATTCGCATTTATAATATTAGTTAGGATTATCAATAATTCAAATGATTATCGATTTGTACGTTTGAATTTATCATTTGATTTTCTTAATCTGACACAATCATAATTTTGTCGAGAATAGTTATACCATCTTCTGATCAAAAGCTCTGAAACTGCTCATTGCTTCCATGTGAACTGAATCAAGACGGCGTATTATTTAAATTTAAAATAAATACATGGTATAAGTAAATTTAAGCCGACAGACACTTTGTAATTAAGTTGATTGCGTATGAAAGTTTGAGATCAAAGCGGAATCAAAAACAAAGCCGCTTGCATAACTATAAAGACATTCAACCGTATCTAAAATTGTATTTTTTTAAACAAAATTAAACTCATTTTATGTTTTTCATAAGAAACTACTTCTCCTAACTTTCCAAAGACGAGAGTTAGTTTATTACATATAAATATTATATATTCTATCCGTGCAGAGTCGGAGAAAGAATACTAACCTCTGCGGCCGGAGTCGGCCTGTCATAAAAGGCGACAAAACAGCCCACTCTAGCTACGTGGTAAAGCCCCAAGCCCATCTGGATGGCGACCAGCTTTGGTCTTAAGTTTACCGCCATAATAACCTTGTGTTGTGTCCCGGCATTAGTGACCCAAGTTCCTGTACCCTTATGCAACAACAGCGTTTTCGCGATGCCACTGGCGTTGCAAACACCCATAGACGACGGTAACTGCTAAATTCTAAGCGGCCCGTCAGCCTGTCTGCTGTCCTACAGCAATAAAAAAATATATAGTTTAGGGAATGCAAGAACTGCCGCTAAGACCTTTGGAGTCCATCAACCTCACCTGGCAGCTTGTGCACCCTGAATCAGACGAGCATCATGTGCAGTTCAGGGTTTAGGAGTCAAATGGCAATCACCACTTTAAACACTAAATTAAACCAAATTTCCATCGTGGATGGACACCGATGAAACAGCATGTAGTCCCGAAATCCAAAGTGAACTTTAAATGTAACCGAGAAAGCAGTTAAAAACGTAACTGACTTTTGACATCTATTGTACTGTTTGCTTTAAAGCCGGAAATTATCAAAAAGTATACAAATAATAAGGCTACTAGAATACTATTATAAGGCTACGATACTATTTTTGCTTGGTAACAAAATATCCAACACCCGTAAAACCATATATTTACCTACATCTATGTTACCATCTACTATATATCTATGTTACTATCATCTATGTTCACGTAACATCCTATCCTAATAGGATAACGTAGAACCCCAAGCCTGTCTGGGTAGCAACCACGCTCGATCTATAAGTATGTCGCCATAACAACTTTGTGTTGTGTTCCGGCGTTAGAGACTCGAGCTTCAGTACCCCTAGGGTCGCAAAAATCCATCGACGACATTCTTCTTCTTCTTATTCGTGGTCTCCATTACTGTAGGTCGTGCCTGTCTTGAACGCTTTAACTGAATCGGTGACGAGCCGTTTCCACACCACTCTCTCTTCGGGTTTCTCAGGGCAGTGGAAACAGTAAGCCCGGTTATCAATTTAACTTCATTAGACCAACGGGTAGGTGATCGGCCACGTGATCTTTTGCCAACTACTTTCCTAAATACAACCAGTTTTTTAAAATTGTCTGAGTGAATACAGGGGACACATAGCCTGGGAAGTACGAAGACGACATAGCCTGTAACAAACAAACAAAGTAATGAAAATATTTTACATTACAGTTACATAGCAAAAGGTGAATTTAATTGCTAAGTTAATTAAACACAATTTTTCAAAAATTACTGAGTTTTATTCCAGAAGTTTCATTAACTTTGTTATGGTATCAACATTAAATATAATAATCAATGAATACCTAATCAATGAAAATAGTCTCGTTATATTTTTGGTAATAGATCTTTGTATACATTAAAAACTATAGTTTGGCAGGTACATAGGTAAATTCAACAACATATCTATTACTAAAATAAAGGATTAGTTCGGCAAATAAAGTAAATTTTCCATTCGACAAGGTGCATTGAATCGTGTTATCCGAGTCAGTTCTTATCAATTTCGCGTTTTTCGTATTGTTGTAGATGTTGACATACAAGATTTAACGTACTACAGAATGGCTTCTACTTGTTATATGAGTTTTAGCTCAATACACCAGTACTTCAATAGTAAACATAAGTAAAGTATACGATGCCTGGTGAGGTAGAGCGACGACCTGCGAAAAGCATTTGGCACGAAATAGACACAACATGCCGATGATCTGGCTACATGATGTGCTTCGGAAGAGGCCTATTAGTAGTGGACTTCAGTAGGATGAAGAAGAATTACTTGCTTAATATAACATGAGTGTTCAGATATGTCTTTCTAGAACTTTTACATGCTATCTGTGTACAAAAGACTTCTTACGAGATTTTATTATTGATTGAACGATGTGTAGAGTATCCTGTTCTTTGAAGTAGAACAGGATACTCTCAGGACTTACAGGACTAAAGTAATAATTATTTGCGTAGATATCCTTTAGTTCCTTTTCGTTGAACTTTAAAAGGAGAGCCAAATAATGCCTTTCCTTTACTGCAACAATATAATTATTAATAGTAATTTGTCATGTAGGTAATTATCAGGCTAGCCATATGATATCTGGCCCATATGTGAAATAGGCCATTTATGAATAAAAATATTTGTAATGTTTTCACAGATCATTTCACTATTTTATAAACCATTATAATACTAATTGTGTAACCATGAGAAATCTGTGTAAACCTATAAAAACATTCCGTAAGAAAATGTTTTTGTTTAACAAAAAGCCGTTATGAATATAGTTCGCAAGATATTAATTTTTATGTCCATTTCGTTAGTGTGACTAAAGTGTTACAGTTTGTTTTGATACCAAGTCATAAATTTTGTAGTTATGAAAAATAAACTAATCAAAATGACCACGCGTTGATATGCCGCGTAAAAATTTGATACATCACTTATCAACCGTTACAGCGGTCATAATACTCTCAACTTTTATATGTTTACTAATTGATTTAATATATAATTATACTCAGTATAATTACACAGCGCAATCTAGTTCCAAAGTAAGCAAAAGAGCGCTTGTGTTAGGGGCACCAGACAACTGATACACCACTTCTCAAGACTTGGAATCTAATCCGTTACCTCCGCAGGCGTTTCAGGGGTTAACCATTACGCCTCTGAGGTCGTCTAATTGTTTTAACTTATACTGCATACGCATATCGTGTGTCGCATTAACACAAAAACCTTGAACCTTGTCATTTAAAGTGCTAATTCTACATTTTATACACACATGTTTAACGGAGGGTGGAGACTTTCTCTCGTTTCGGCAGCCGCGTTGGTCTCATTTTGTGTGTACTTAGCCCGTCACGCTTGAGGCAAAGCATTTGATTTGACGCGATACGTGTAATCACATACTTTTTTTTATTGCATTTTAGCAGTTACCGTCGTCTATGGGTGTTTGTAATGCCAGTGGCATCGCGAACACGCTGCTGTCAGAAAATATACCCTCGTGTTAATTAGATGAAACAATTTTTTATAGGCTGATATAATTATTATTAATTTATTAAAACAACCTCTGCCACCATAAGTCTGCTCTGTTGCAATTAATAATAATTAATTAATTAACAAATAATTTATTTATAATTTTTACCTTCTCATGTTAATTACATGCTAAAATCGTCAGTATTTTATATTATGTACCTTACTATAGTTGGCACCCATCGCTATGATTGCTATACTTACCTGCAGCCAGGTGAAAAAAAATCCAAGTGCAATAATAAACGGCGTCGAAATCTAAACATAATAATATTTGGCTATCTTGTAAAAAGCTGATGCAGCCAAAGATAACTAATAAAAATAAAAATTTACGGTGGCTATGGGACCTTATTGTTAATTATTACTAATTGCAGCAGACTTAAGGTGGCAGAGGTTGTTTTCATAAATTCATAATATTGATACAAGCCTATAAAAAATTGTTTCATCTAATTAACAGATGAAGGTATATTTTTCTAATACCGGATCTTAGACTATTTCTTTTGAAAACGTAGTAGGTTTTAACATTCAATAAGTATTCTCAATTTACGCCGAGTGATATTTGGAGAAATATCTAGAGCGTACGGTCCGTTTTTCACGACGGTGAAGGAAAACGTGAGGAAATGTGCATGCTGAAATCATCAGATGTGTATCTCCTTAATCCGCCTTAGTAGCGGTATACTGTCCATTCCCTCAAGAAAGAAGCCAGAGCCCGCACACTTCAAGGGCTATTATTTTTTATGTGTATTGTTATATATTAGAGTAATGTGATTTGATTTCTTCTCTTTGTCTCAAATGGGGCGATTGTTTAGTTTTTCTCAATTCGGAATGTTTTCTTAATTTTAAATGTTTCTCTCCGAATTTTTCCGTACCCCAACGTGGATGTGTAAACCTTAAAAAAGTGTCCTTTTTTACGTTGGTGGTCGTGTATGTGTGTATATATTAGCATATACGTACTAATTGATGTAAAATCTACATCTTTGTATTATTAGCAGACATATTCGCCCCCAAGACTAAAAATAAAGCTATTTAATATCTTAAAGCACATGGCCATATTATTCAAATTTATTTTTATCATTGTTCATAATCGTTAGTCACCTTTTACGTTTTTATTTTATGTGATGTAATTTTATTATTAAATTTTTGAATTACTTATCCCTGTGATCGCGTGGTCAAAAAAAATTAGGTTACTCCAAGTTATTCCTAGTCGCATAAAGCAACTAATATAACTGATATTTGCAAATTACGAAAGAGATACGATGGGAGAAAGGTTTTTGATAATGTGTGTATTTGCTCAGATATCACGCCTGTAGTGAATAGCTATTGGTACAATCACTACTTTCTGCAAATGTCATTCTTGTAATTTTGCTTTTTAGAGCTACATATTTTGCTAGTTTTCCACAATGGTATTTTGTATATTTTGAGTGTTCGGTACAGCTATTTTCGGTGAGCTATGATATAGATTTGTTGGCTTTGTTAATTAATACAATGCCTGGTCACATTATTATTATTATATATGGTATAAATGTCGCTCCGTGGGCCTAGCGGAAGACAAGCGCTGGATTTAAAACCAGCTTATGCTGAGCTAGGACCCATTTAGGATTTCATCAATTGTTAATATTAATTTTATTTTTATGTCATTATTTAACTTTTGTGTATTTTATGTGATGATATATGACCTAAATAAAAAAAATATTTCTTTCTAATAACAAAAGCTTTTTGTTTGTTCACGGACAGCAGGGAAAGGGTACCAAACAGTTTTAAAAAGGAGGG
This sequence comes from Malacosoma neustria, assembly GCA_963693495.1. Taxonomy (NCBI): domain Eukaryota; kingdom Metazoa; phylum Arthropoda; class Insecta; order Lepidoptera; family Lasiocampidae; genus Malacosoma; species Malacosoma neustria. The sequence goes on from OY856384.1 coordinate 14,165,596, forward strand.
GACCATTTGATTGTCGCTACTGTAATGATCTGATACTGTCAATCTATCACAGTTGGAAGTAGGACTACCCTAGTTTACGCCACACAATAACATATCGATACTATGCAGGGCAGGAGGACGCCCTACACTACGTTTTCCAAGACGCGTTCTTCACTTCATATTTTCTCCATCCCCCATTAGTCCTGCGACAGATTTGACCGGCTTACTGCCATTTCAGCTTGCATTTTGTACGAGCTATGCCACTTCGGTTCTCTTACAGATGTGCACGTGTCAGATCTTGTCCTTAAAGGAAACATTTAATATAATCCGTTCCATAGCTCGCTGAGTGGCTTGAAATTTTTGGAATAAAACAGCCGTAGGTACTACTAGTATTGGCTCAAAGGCTTTCATCTTCAAGCACCCATCTCTTTTACCTATTTTCTCGTATTTCTTTGACCAAGAAAAGGAAGATCGGAAGGCTTAATAATAATAAGCAGTTACCGTTGCCTATGGGCTTTAGCGACGTTTGGGGCACTGCGAACACGCTGCTGTCATAGGGGTACTGCAACCTGGGTAATGCCAGAATACAACATAGGATATTATGGTATAACCATAAGTTTGTCGTACTCAACAGTAGAACCGAACTCTAAAGTCCAATTTGATGGTATAGCTTAGTAACACGACTTGAATGGTCGAATATGTATCAGCAATATCACTAGCGGCAAGATTACAATCAAGTTACATCAAATTATGTTTATGAAAGTGTTTTTATCCGTGCAAAGGCAGAAGAATACTGACCTCTGCAGCCGGTGTCGGCCTGTTGTAAAAGGCGACAAAACAACCCACCCTAGCTACGTGGTAGGGCCCCAAGCCCGTCTGGATGCCGCCATAATAACTTTGTGTTGTGTTCCGGCATTAGTAATCCAAGTTCCTGTACCCTTATGGGACAGCAGCGTGTTCGCGATGCCACTGGCATTGCAAACACCCATAGACGACGGTAACTGCTAAAATGCAATAAAAAAAAGTATGTGATTACACGTATCGCGTCAAATCAAATGCTTTGATTTGACGCGATACGTATATTTTCTAATCCCGAATCTTAAACTAAAAATTATGAAACAAATTTCCTTTCAAGTTTTTTTCTAACACACACATGATAAATTTAAAGTAACCCAAAACTTAAAGCAATGACCAAGAGTTCATTAATTCATCATCAAAAGCAAAGGTCATTCCCCGATTCTGTGTCATACAATAGTTATTGGCCTTCGGACTCGTCGCGCTATGTGACCCTTTTGTTTCAATGCTCGTCTGCAGCCAAAAACACGTCAACAGCACCTGTCATACGTTACACCCATCCTTCCGGTAGAACAGGTCATTCAATTTAGTATTTTATGTAATTTTTAATTGTTTTATGCGAGTTACGTGTGAAATTTCGATCGATTATAATCTGTATACTTATTCAAATGTGGTACAAACTGGATTGGCTGAATTATTAATCTTTGACATCCTAGATTGATTCCAGAGTTCTTCGATTTGTTGTTAACTAGCTGTGCCCACGACTCCGTCCGCGTGAAATAGTGACTTTGGGCAAAATTTTTTGGATATATCTTATGGTTTATTTTGGATTACAAACCATATAAACCCTAAAATATAAATGAAATATGCAAACAATCAGTATTATCAAATGCAACTGTTACGCCATGCGCCTCCAGAATACGTACGTTCGAACCTACAAAGTTCAGCCTAAGCTAAACCCTATTTCATATGATTGATGACATAAATCTGAGGTCAACTTCAATTGGATTATTAAATTTCCGAAACTTATCATTTTTAACAAAAACTATTTTTTTTTTCTAAAATAAAAATAACCTACGTTACTCCTTGATACATCAGCTATCTGCTAGTGAAAGTGCCGTCAAAATCAGTTCATTCGTTTCAGAGATTAGCCGGAACAAACAGACTGACAGACAAAAATTGTAAAAAATGTTGTTTTGGTATATGTACCGTGTGTATACGTCCGAATGCACTTAGTAAAAAGCGGTTATTTTAATATTACAAACAGATCCTCCAATTTTATTTATTTGTATAGATAGCGAGGTCCAGTTATTGACAATAAAGAACAGCAATTTGGTCCTTCAAATGTACATACATACATATAATCACGCCTCTTTCCCGTAGGGGTAGGCAGAGACCACTTCTTTCCATTTGCTACGATCCTTACATATTTGTTTTGCTTCGTCCACTTTCATTATTCCCTTCATACATGCCCTTCAGTTTAGGGTACTCTTGACCTGTAATTAAATTAAATTCAAATGTAATTACTAATTAATACGAAACTTCATGGAGTGAGCAAACGTCAAAACGGCCATTATAGCGTGCCGGTAGCATAGTTATTCAATTACAATATCCATGGAGTGGGGAATCCTATTCGGCTTGATGATTGAGTTATTAGGATGACTCCTGATTTGAAGAAAGTATCTCTTGTATATCGAGACAAGCCGTTAGATTCAAACGGAAGATCTTTATTTCAACTTTCTTTTTGAATTTAGGGCTTTTCTATATTATTCTCTAAATATTATTCCGAATGCAAAATTTTTTTTAGTATTAATAACTAGTATTAACTTTTTATCCGTGCAGGACCGGAGAAAGAATACTAACCTCTGCGGCCGGGGACGGCCTGTCGTAAAAGGCAACAAAAGAACCTACCCTAGCTACGTGGTAGGGCCTCAAAGCCCGTCTGGATGGCGACCACCTTTCGTCTTAAGTATGCCGCCATAATAACCTTGTGTTGTTCCGGCATTAGTGACCCAAATTCCTGTGCTCTTATGGGACAGCAGCGTGTTCGTGATGCCACTGGCATTGCAAACAACCATAGGCGACAGTAACTGCTAAATTCTAAGCAGGCCGTCAGCCTGTCTGCTGTCCTACAGCAATAAAAAAAACTAAAAGAAACTTTTTGTGTTTTATTTTAACAGTAGAAATAGAAATACTTGCATGTGCCTTTACCAAAGAGATAGTTAATGTTTCATTACAATGATTCAGATTATCATACAACTAACAGAATATTTTAAGCAATTAATGCCTCGTTGCTTTAGTGGCGCAAAAGCCTGCTTCTAAGAAGGCTTTGTGTATATCTTCAATTAATTACAATTATTGTTTCCTTGTTATATGAATTTAATAGGCATCATGGAGCCTTTTAATATTAATCTCAGCTCTAAGATACACCTGTTCTAACTTTCCTTCTCAACCCGAAGACCAAAAACTCAAATAACGCATTTGAGGTTATTACATGCATCAATGCATAACAATGATATTTGGATCAAAAACGTTGATACTTTGTTTGAAAGATTAGCGCTAGACTTTGTACTTAGGGTTGCACTTTTTCATAAAAATTGCTATGTTATGTGTATAAAAATATATAATAAGTTGTCCTTATCAACATTTATCACAGAATTACCATTGACACTTTGTAAGAGACAACTAAAATAATCTATTAGATAAAATAAGTAATAAATCAATAATAAAGTTAATATTGTCATCAATAATTATTCGCCCAGGGTATATAGTAGAAATATTATTAATATTTAATAACGACAAATAAACAATTCTTGACAAATTGTTTATTTCTCAAGAAAAACGCTGTCAAATCATAGCGTTGTATAATTTTTTTTATATAGATAGAGCTCAGCAGACAGATGGCCTACCCCGGCAGGTGGTCACCGTCGCCTATGGACGTTTGCAACACCAGAGGCGTTACCAACGCGCTACCGGCCTCGAAGAAATTTTATAACGCCTTTTTTGAAGAACCCCATATCGTACCGCGCTGAGAAATCCTCAGTCGGAAGCTCATTCCAGATCCTGAGAGTACGCAACATGAACGTTCTTGAGAACTATTTCGTGCAAGAAAGAAGAGGCTCCAAGAAATAGGGATGAACACCCAGCCAATGCCAGGCAGTGCGGTGGTAGAAAAACGACGAGAGCACCATTCTAAATAGCTCTTCAGAACACTCCCCGTTGTACAGACGATAGAATACGCAAAGAGACGCAAAATCTCTCCGAAGTCCAATCGTATCTAGACCGTCTGTGAGCATGGGATCGCCGATAACACGAACTGCGCACCGTTGGATGGACTCTAGGAGATTGAGTTGACAGGGGGGTGCTCCAGCCCATAAATGTGAGCAGTACTCCATATGCGGTCTGACCTGTGCTTTGTATAGCACACGCCGTTGCCTGACTGACAGACTGAAATACTGCTTGGAACTGTTTAACACGCCCAGTTTTTGGAGGCAAGCTTAGCTTTGCCCTCCAATTGTCCCCTAAACTGCACATCATTCGTGATATCGACACGAAGGATCCCAATACTGCTAGAGATGGAAAGAGGGGTTCATTGGAACTGTGGCGCAGGTGCGAAAAGGGGTTTCTTGACAGAGAATACGCAGACTTGCGTCTTCGAGGGGTTGAACTGAATAAGGTTTTATCGTCCCCATCAGAGACTTTCTCTAGAGAATTCATCAATATTCTCTGACTATTGTAAAATTACATATTTTTAGAAAAAAATATTGAAAACTTATTAGATGACATAAAAATTATATTTAATGTATGTTTGTATGCCGTAATGGGAAAATAATGTATATATACTGTAAAAAACTAATTTTTGTCAAATGTATAAATTATATTTGGCAAAAATTGGTTTTATTTTATTTGATTTATTATTATAGTTAAAATTATGTGAACACAAGTCTTTCCTAGAAGGGTTGAGTAATACCAACATCATCATACCTACAATATAAGACAATGAGGCTCGGTTGGGCGATGGGCAAATGCTCGTTGACATGCGCTAGTTATCTGGACGATGCTAGATATCAAACTAGTGAAAACTACTTGCATTACGTAGTACATGTTTTCATTATTTTCTTTGAATCGCACGAAGTGTAGTAATTCAAAACTTTTTATAAACTAATTTACGAACCCACACCAGTTGAACTTCACATACTTTGCTTCGAGTGGAAGAAAATTACCGTGAATATGAATGAATAATTATGAGTTATCCGCATTATGTTACATATAAACAATTATAAATCTAAAAACCTTCTGTTTTTCACAATTAGCAAACAGCAATTAGTATCTAATCTAACACTTTCATAACTAACAATATGGTAACAAATTGACACTTGTCTTACAGAAGATCACGTACAGCGAAAGGATTGTGCCAGAAAGGTGACACTTTCACCATAGAACACCTTCCCACGGAGAAACCGTGTGAAGAAAACCATCGGAAAAATGCTTTTTACCCCTCCGAACAATAAAAGTAGATGTGTGAGGTGACTAAGAATGGAACGCGGGACCCGAGAACTCCCAAGGGTCCGATTAAAACTGCTCCAAGTTCTTGGATTTTTGTCACTGTGTACGCTGGCAAGATCGAACAGGCCTCCAAGATTTCTAATAGATGGACAGTCAGAAATCGTTGTGAGGTTAAAAGAGGGGCCGGAGACGCCTGTTGGTAAGTTTTATATAAGTAATAAATAAATATGCTGGGACACCCACATCGCCATACTGTTCCAAAGTAAGCAGCAGAGTGACCTAATTATTATTATTCAGCGGCTTAGGCGTGAAGGCGTAACAAACAAATTCATTTTTGCATTTATAATATTAGTTAGGATTTGTTTACCAAGACTTTGTAATTAAACGGTAGAGATAAATAATACAATCACACCACATCGCATATTCTGAAAAACCAAATTATACTTGTCTTACGTGCTATATATACATAGGAAAATCTTCCAAGTTTATGATGTAAAGAATTAAATCAAATTTCAGCAGATCGGAGCAGCAAATTCCAAAATATGTTGTCACAACAAAGCCTACCTGCTTCTTGCTATTTTTTATAATATTAAAAATTATAAAAATAAAATAAATTAAATTCAGTCAATTTAGTTTTCTTGAATTCTAGTCTTACTACCAGTATAAGGGTTTCCATGAAATCTTATTTTCTTAAAGTAGTTTGTAAATAGAAGTTCAGAACCGCAACATAACCGTGCGACTGGCACCCGGAAATTGCCCATCAAGGAGGGGTTTCCAAGGTGATTGACGTAAACATAGAGAAGCCCCTCAAACCCCTCGCTTTAATCGCGTGTTGTGTAACGATTAGTCATCGAAATTCAAAAGGGATTATAAGTCGACGAAACCGGTGGACTGAGTAATTTGTATGGATGCCTAAGTAGGTATATTTTGAAAGATATATCATAACCAACAGAACTGACATGTTATAATGAAATGACAAAAAGTCCTCATTTTTTTTATTTATTTATCAAATTCACAGTTATTAAATTGGCTTAATAAAAATAACAGCATAAAAAAACCACTAAGGTTTGTACAATGCCATCGAAACTTAAGTCTACGCACGTTCAAATGAACTTTTAAAATTAGGTTACAAATTCTCTAATAAGTATTTTTATGTGAGGTTTTAATATTTATCTACATTGGTCTAATGGTTCAGGACTTGAACATTTTATAAGTTTACAACTTTCAGAATCCCAATCGAATTAGAAATATGAGCAAGCAGTGGAAGCAATAAAACTATTTTATTCTGGATAGTGTAGACATTTCCATGCGTTTTATACATTGCGTGACACACATCTTCTTATAGAGCAAGAGCCCAGGACGGCCAGACCTTCGTCATTTTATAAAGGCTGAAAATTTTTCTGTGCATGTCCCCTATACAGATAAGAACGACCAGCGACTATAGAGTTTGGGTTGTGGTTACATGGGTAGTTAACAGGCAGTAAGGGTGCATAAAATAGGACCTTAAATTCGTTAAAGTTAGCTCAATTTTTTTTATATTTTCTTCGGGATAACTTTAGAAATCTCATCATCCATTGCCGGACACTTCTGACAGTTGCTACCCCCTGCCAGACACCCCTAAACTTTAATAAATTATCAACATTTTAATGAATATTTATTTGCAGGTAGTCTGATTTACAGGCTTCGAGGAGTAGATCCCGATGGAGACCCACTACAATTTGGTCTAAGGGAACAAGTGGGAAGTGATATTATAAGATTAGAAGCCATTTCATCCAACGAAGCTAATATTTATTTAGTTAAGGAATTAGATAGGGAGGTAAACTATAATCACTAATTTTCATTACTTGCTATAAAAGTATTTTTGGACATTTTTGTGGATATTTCTACTATATCATTCAATGTAAGTTTTAACTACGATCATATAGTCTGATCAATGCATAGAATGTAATGGATGAACAACATCAAAAGATCAAATTTTCCAACATGTGCCGAAAATTTCGGGACCAAATTTATATATTTGCGTCATCAATGGGTGTTGCTAATTTTCAATAATATAAATAATTTACTTAGACAGTTAGAGCCGCGATTTTAACTTAACAAATTCTAAAGCGTCGGACATGTACTTGTCGACTCGTTAAACATTACATAACTTCGCTTCATCCCTGATAGACATGTGATAGACATCCTATTGCTATAACTTATAAAAACTTTTTAATTTTTCAGAGTCGTGATGAATATTCTTTTGTTCTAACTTTGACTGATGGACATTTAGGAGATGGAAATTTTATTACCCAAAGCCTTTTGTTGTTGGTGGAAGACATTAACGACAACGAACCCATTTTTAAACCTTATCCGTCCGCAATTAGCGTGAAAGAAGATGCTTCACCTGGAATTCTAACCACCGTAGAAGCTACTGATTTGGATGAAGGGGCTTATGGACAAGTTAATTTCTTTTTACTCTTATTAATATTTTAACATTAGAAAATATTTTATTATAACAATATTAAGTAACTTACACGCATATATACAGCTGACAAGTAATTTATTTGGAGCCTTATGGTGCTATGAATATCAAACGTAAATATAGAAATTCATAATAATATACTTTTCCTTGAGTGACACAAAAGACTGCAAAAATATTTTTAAAGAAAAAGGTCTAAAAACAATTTATCTAAGCATATTTTCGTACCGCAATGTATATCTAATGTTGTTATTATTTACTACAATAAATAAAATTAGATGGTTAATCTTATGCCTTATCAAGATCGCCTGCTCCTAGAAAAAAAATTGTATGGATTTTTGACAATAAGTTTATTTTACTTGCCGCCAAAATATTTGTTTTGTTTTTTTTTTATAAAAAAATATCAAAGTTTATCACTAATTTTTGTGATATATCTATTACTGGAAGGGTGACGATAACGTGATTCAAAGAATAGCGAGAGTATCATAGCAAAGCCCGCTTAATACACAAGGAACGTTTTGAATTTTTATAAATTTGACATTGACATAATTTAAATTTAAGAACGTCAGTAGTCAGCAGTAGTCAGCACTTTTCAGTTTTCAATACTTTTCAAAACAAAAACATTCCCTGTGTATGTTTATGTGAACTTTATTTTAATTTTACAAAAAAATTGAAAACATTTTCAGGTATTATACCACTTACAAGAATTAGATGGAGATGTAGAAAATTTCGCCATTCAAACAGTTAATGGAAAAGGCGTAGTGCGCTTACTAAACAAATTAGATTACGAACGTAAATCGCTATACCAACTTCGAGTTTTAGCTGTGGATCGTGCCAACCAAGGAAGAGTTAATACTGGTACTGCGGCAATTCTGATCAAAGTTCAGGATGTGGAAGACCAGCCACCTGAGTTTGTGGTTGCCAGCCCGGTCACAAGGATCAGTGAAGATGCTCCCGTCGGTTCATCTGTTTTGCAAGGTTATTTTCACTATTTTATGTTTTCAAACGAATTTAAACAACATTTCTTTTTGATTATGTAGTAAACTTTATCACAATACAAACTAATAGAACAGGATTTTTTGGTTTTATAAAATAATAAATAAAGAATAAAAGATAACTTATGTTCTTATAAATGTCCAGATTTCTTAATGTCAAATATACCTGCAATTACAATAGCTATAAATTTTGAATAAAAAATTAAGAAGTTGCTGACCTTGTAGCAAAGAGTTTGGAGAGAGCACAATAAAAGTACAATACGGTATATATTTGGATCAAATAATAACTAAATGTATCATTTATGAAATGACAGGTTTGCTGTCAACCATATTAATGTCAGCTTACTGTGTAAACTACATCAGACGATGTTCATACCTATTACTCTGAGAACCATCTTTGGTTCCTCTATCACCCTTTATTTATCCAACATGTATGAGTGAAATTGTGTGACAAAAAAAACTCACTCTCATGTCCTGTTATGACAGGCAGTTATGATCACTGTTTACAATAAGCCAAATGTACAGTTCCATATAAGGCAAATATAATGGTTTCCTTTTACTAAGTTATGGTCTTTTATTTTCTAGTGCGAGCAATTGATGGAGATCGCGGTATCAACAACCGTATCTCCTACAGTATTATATCTGGGGGTGAACAACACTTTGATATTGACAGCAGTTCAGGAATTGTATACACAGTCAACCAGCTGGATAGGGAAGACCCTAATAACAGCAATGGAGCTTATATTTTGGAAATATTGGTAAGACACCTTAATCATATTTAATTATTTGAGACTGTTCATTATAGAGAATGTACCCATTCTATATGACCTGCTGTGACAGACCTAGGTGTTACTTTTTAGAATTAAAACTACCAGGCTACTACATAAAAGTTAATAAAAAATAAAGATGGTAGTTATTTTTTAAAAAATAAATTAAAAGATGAAAAGTTCTTAAAAATAAATTTTAAGTAGGTAGATCAGAGTTCGACATAAATCATCCCAACACTCGTTAACGTGACCACTGGCCTGTGTAATAGATGTCCGGCAGATTCGATGGTGAAGAAGTGTCAACTCTCCGCAGCCGGAACATGGCAAGGTTGTCCCTCACGGCTAGCTGTAGAACCCCCAACCATGCGTGCACGACGAGTGTCGTCGATACGTTCTTAAGTCGGGTTGTAGGAACCGTTCTAGGCCTGGAGTGGACACTGGAATTCAGCGTTATCCAGTCTTTAACACGTGTCCCTTCTTTATTGACTGACTGCCAAGTGACAACGAAGAAGTACAGAGATATGGTGCTAAGCAATAATAATCTCCAATGGATGAGGCAGTCAGCAATAGAAAAGGTTAATTACAAAAAAAGTAAAACACTAACATAAAAAAATACACAACTATTTCATAAAAAGATTGGTTAGAATATAATTATAAATTAGAAATTATATAATATTAAAAACAGTGAATATGTAATACTCACCCAATTCGGGGTACCAATTACTCTGGTAATGGTCGGATTTTGCACAATTAGAACAAAATAGATTGATATTTTAAAAAGAGTTGATGGCATTCCGCACTTGAGATGTGTAGGCTCGGAATGACGCGGCGAGTGGTGAGTGTCGTTCAACGGTTTTATGAATGTGAAAGAGTGAACGGAACTTTACACCGTTCAGACGGGGATGAAGAGAGTTCTTCAAAATACCATGCTTGATGAAGACACAGAAACGGGAGTGAGACCTATGTTCTCATCACATAGTCAATATCCTCTAAAGAATCTCATACTTTTTCAAGCTTTAGTCAAATATGTAGCGCAGCATTTAGCATTCAGTTTTTACTTGCAACTATAGGCATACATGTACTTTTGGTGTCATGCAGCAATATTACGGCTGTATTAAAAGACTATGAGCCAAATTAATTTTATTTAATTTCTGTTTGCAAAACTTCATTGAAAAACATATTTAGGAATTACGAAGTGAAAACTAAGGAGGTAGAAGACCTTTTCCTATACTACGGATGGTCACCATGGGCAGGAAGGGGGGTAAAGAATTGACAAAAATAAGTCACAGTATGGGTATATTCCCATATGATTGCACACACAAGTTTGTATTATATGCTGAAAATAATAACTTAGTTACTCTTCAGAAAAAATAAATGTGTTTAAATTAGCTTTTAGTTATAATAAAAAGTGAGTCTTTCATTTAATAAATAATTTCCAGGCAACAGAAGAGTCCCGAAACACATCACCGATGCCAAGCACAACCACAGAAGTGACTGTAATAGTAACAGATGTAAACGATGAAACACCAAAGTTCCGAAGTGAGAGATATGTTGGTGAAATATTGGAGAATGCACAACAGAATACCCCTATAACATTTCTAAAGGATGCCATCCCTGAAGTGTTTGACTATGATCAGGTTAGGTTACTTTATTTTGTATAACGAGGTAACTGCAGTTTACCAGTACCATATCGAAGCTCAGGGGAGAAGGCAATGTGGTATGTGGGTTTCCCCTAAGATGGAGAATCACACGTAACTACGCTCAGCCGGACTGGCTAGCACGTGGTGGCCGCGACGGCATACCCACTAAAATCCTAGTTGCCAAAGCCATGTATGGGAAGAATTACAGAATCTATGTAGTAATTGCTCTGGGATACTAATTTATATTGTCAATTACTTTTTTCACAATGAAATCAATGTGAGCATTTTTTTTAGGTAACTAAAAAGTTACTATCCAGGGTTTAAGAATGTTATTAGATTATTATAACAATTGTGGTAATAATTAGACTAAAGGAAGTTTTTTGTTTTTTTTTGTCTCGGGAGAAAAACCACTCATAAGGGGTTACACTTAATATGATGCGTGTAGTTGCAAACCTGCAATAGCAATATTTTTTTTTAACTCTTAAATTTAACTAAACCCATGCTGATTTAGTGGTATTTGATTCGAAACTTAAAATAAATGGTTGAATATAATATTGGAATATATAGAATAAAGAGGCATTTGTGCAATAAAAAGTTGATAGCTATGTACATAGATAGTTTAGAGTGTTTTAAAACGATATATCGTCATTTTTCCCAAAACCGTTTAGCGGGTTTTGCAACTACACGCCTCAAATGTGTGACTCTGGGAAAGATGGCTGACATCGGACTATCCACTAAAAAACCTCACTGTTCTCCTAACACCTGTGCCTTGGTCCATGGATAACTCGGCCCGCCGATCTCGTGGCCCAGGCAGACTTTAAAGGAATGTATGATAACTTGACTGAAGTAAATAATTTGACCTGCTTATACAGGATACAACTATGATAATTGTGGAAAATTCTAAGAAATGTAGTCTCAGTTACAAAGGTTGAATATTCCCAATAACATAGGAATTCAATGCAGAAGTGTTGAGACCTCATTATAATGTTAACAGAAGTTTCTCCAATATCCAGAACCTACTTATTCAGGTTTCGCTGTATATTTAAAATGCTGTTAACTTAAAACTAATAGAATAGTATGGTCTGGCCATGTAATGCGCAGGGAAGAATGCAATATAATAAGGAAAATGATACAAATGAGAGTGGATGGACACAAGAGTAGAGGTTAGACCAAAAAAAATATGGATAGATTGCGTAAAAGATTATATGGCAAAAAGTGTATAAATGTTGGGATGACAGCTAACACAGGAGAGTGGAACGAGAGAATATATTGTGCGAACCCCATATAAGGGGCTGTCCATTAATCACGTGAGGCTCGAAAGGGGGGGAAGGGGTCCATAAAAATCACCAAATATCACAAGGGGGGGGGGGGGTTGTAATAATATATCACGTGTATTTATTTTTTCGGCAAACGCGTACAAAATCGAATTTAGCACTGTGCCAACAACTGACTTGCAAGATGCTTATCCAGTTATTGGTGTTGAAGAAAATCTTGCTAATCCGTTGTCTGAGGATACTGTACATTAAATTATGTTCATTGTTCATGTATTAGTATAAGAAAGTTTGTGTCATTTCTTTCATTATTTTTATATCAGTAAAACAATCTGCTCATCACCATGTAGCACCAAGGGGTGGGGGGGGGTTAAAAAATTCTAAAAAAAACATCACGTGATTAATAGACGGCCCCTAATGTGGGATAAGGGCAGGAGGAAGAAGCTGTTATATGACCTGGATCCTCTTACGACTTATTAAACACACACACTGTTGATTTTGGTATGCAGGTTTACTGGTGTTATTTTTGTTTCACCATCGGTTTGGGACAATTATGTTATAATATGGACAATGAAGAAAAACTATATGTGGTGCATGCTAACGTTTGATTTGATCCTAGGACTTTTTAGTTAGTGTTTTAGTGTAATATCACTTGCCTACCACATACCTAATGAATATTGGGATTGACAGTTTGCATATAATAAACACATCCTTTTGTAGGGTAAGAATGGAACATTTGAACTTTACATCAACGGTGATGGCGGTATGTTTGATGTAACACCATTCAAAGGTATCAACGAAGCTTCATTCCTTATAAGAGTGAATGATGCAGCATTATTGGACTATGAAAAAGTCACAGTTTTGAATTTCAGTCTAGTTGCCAAAGAAATTGTTACCAAAGATCCTAAAATGAGGTAAGTGAATTAACATTATTAGTTTTTTTATCCCTACATGGGCGGAGAAAGAACACTGACCTCTGCGGCAGCCGGCCTGCAGCATGTCTGCTATTTTATTTTGAACATTACAACATAGTTGCAATAATCTGTCAATTAACACTCGTACTGGCAATTGTCTTTGGATACATGGGACCAATTTTTTTTTATTTGAATTTTATATTCCCTTTACATAGTCAAGAACGCTATTTTACTCCAGAGTATATGAACATAGGAAATAATAGTAAAAGAATTATTATTATAATAAATATATTTCGGAGATGTAATCTGAAGAATCATATTTTAAATAACAATTATACATGTTTTTCGCTTGCCCTATTCCTGTTTTTTTTTGTACAATACAACAAAATATCTGCAGAGAATCTTCACAGAGAAGATTACCATTGACTTGCCATTCCGAGAGTGTAAACCAAATTGTATACTTCCTTTCTTGTCTTGTGTTGCAAGAACGACCCTGTGATTGTTATGTTTTTGTGTTCTCTGTATTAGAGCCAGATAAGCGGCGCACACGGGCCTAATCCAAATATATACAGCGATGGAATTCACTGAGTCTTCATTAATTTGTAAAAAAATTCTGACTAGCCTGCATGTATTAAGAGTAGCTGCTTTTTGAAGTAAAACATAAATATTAGGAGGTAGTTGTAGGATATCAATAGATCGGTGCAGTAGTTTTGGAATGACACCTATACCCGATAGCACAATAGGGACTATTATAACTTTGTATGTGCCAGTATTATTATAAATTTAATTACTTAATTTTAATTACCTAATATTTGTATAATTGTTATTTAAAATAGCAAGAAATAAAAGACTACTGTATTTATTTATTTTATATTTTAGGTTTTAAATCTCTGTCTTAACCTATCCGTAGTCCAGAAAAGCATTCATGAGCTCTGAAATTAGATTAAGCCCTCCAAGCTAAAATGGAAGTTTGTTGCTGTAATAATAATGACGTTTATCTTCTAAATAGATTTATTTTGCCTTTTCAGCGTTGTCCCAATAATAGTACACATTAGAGATGAAAACGATAATTTCCCGGAGTTCACAGAATCGTTATACACTGTGTCCATACCAGAGAATTGTGGTGTTGGTAGCACAGTGGCTAGGGTGCAAGCTTTGGACCAAGACTCCGACAATTATGGTACTAGAGGTATAAGATATACTAGTCTCGGTGGAAGTATATCTAATCTGTAAGTATATATAATGAAAAAAAATTTTTTGGGATAATAATATTAAGAAGGTAGTAAGGAATTTATATTTGTAGCAAAAACTGAAAGAAATGAAAGCACAAGTGGCAGCCTTTGTCGAAACACAAATTGTTTAAAATTAGCACTAACTGGTTCCAGGGAAAATAGTTTCAAGTTGTCTCATACACTACAATATATGTTTTTTAATGAAAATGAGACATGTTCAATTGTATCTTAAATTTTCAAACGAATACAGTTTATATTTAAAAAAAATATATAAATACTAGCTGACCCGGCAAACGTTGTTCTGCCATATAAATAATAAAATGTCAAAAAATTAAAAAAAAATTTTTGGGGGTGGGTCACCCCTAACATTTAGGGGGATGAAAAATAGATGTTGGCCGATTCTCAAAGATACCAGATAAGCACAAAAAATCACTAACTCAATTTAGTTATCTGCCTACTGCCTACCCCCTAAGAACGATGGCGTGATTATTTATAGCCTATGACCATTTCTAGGTTATCATCTATCACCATACCAAATTTCATCAAAATCCGTTCAGCCGTTTAGGCGTGAAAGAGGAACAGACAGACAGACAGACAGAGTTACTTTCGCATTTATAATATTAGTATATGGATTTATTTTTTACAAGTGCTATATGACCCTAATACTGTGTGTAATGTGATAATGAAGCCTTTATTAGAGCATCGTCAGTTATTTTGTTGATGATCTCTGTGACATAATGGGTTCGATTCCGGTTCTATTTTATATATTCTGGGGTTTATATCCCATGTGGGTGGTTATGTATGTATTTCTATACAAAATAAAAATATGTATGTAGAATCTTAGGGATTTATTACGCATAGCACAAGTGTGATGCTACTTTGGGACTAGTTGGCGCTATGTGATCTGTTCCAGTATATTTATTTAGTATATTTTGAGGCTGCACCATCTAAGATATGAATTTGACTTGATCCACGAACATATTGACTATAAGAATAAGATTGAATAGACCTTAGAATTGAAGAATTCTTTCAGATTGCATTTGAACCCAATATCGGGTGTAATAACAGTAAAGCAACCAGGCGGGGATAGTTTCGATCGAGAGCTTGTCTCCCGTCACTATCTAACGATTGAAGCTCGCGACGATCTAGGCAAAGGCAATCGGAATACCGCCCAACTCATTATTAACATAGAAGATGTTAACGACAATGCACCGATGTTCCTGGCTAATAAATACGAAGCGAGGTTGTTGGAGAATGAAAAGGAGTTTGAGAATCCCTTAATTTTAGAAGCTAGGGATATAGATTTAAATGGTGAGATATGTGTTAATTTAATAAATTTCTAAAATTAGAGACAATAATTTTTCTACGAAATGTCTATGGCAATTTTTTTTTTTGTGAAATATAATGGTTTTGTATATTTGTTTTCGTAGTATAAAATCACGAGTTACAGGCTTATTTTATTGAAAGTTTTTTTTTTGCTAGTATTCAGCATGGATGCGTTGCATTTTTCACAGTTCTTTTATATAAGTCTTCTTTATAACTTTTGCAGTTATTCTAGCCTAGTATACATAATACTCACAGACGGTCTGGATACGCTTGGCCTTCGGAGAGACTGCGTCTCTTTGCGTATGTTCATCGGGGAGTGTTCTAAGGAATTATTTAGAATGATGCCTTCGTCGTCTTTCTACCACCTCACTACCCGCTATTGACTGGGAGTTCATCCCCATTTCCTGGAGGCTCTTGTATAAAACGGTTCATGTAACCTCTTGCTATATATGGCTGGTGTACAAGATGGGCCAACGTAGAGCTGCGGTGAAACCCCTCCAAATATGGATGTGTTCTCCCGCAGCTCGAGCCATATCTCCGGGGGTTCGTTACCCTCTGAGTTCACGCCGCGGTAAAGGATGTTAACTCAAGGCCGAAGTCTTCTTAACAACACACTGGGGAAAGAAGACCCGTAGAGGGCAATAGTTAAACCTCGGCTGAAAGTTTGAAGTGAGGACTCTAAACTCCGGACATATACCAAGAACCTTTCTTAAAGGCGGAAGTTTAAATGCATATTATCTATTTTAGGTACAAAAAACAGCCATATAGAATATTCGATAGTAGGCGGAGATTACAAAAATAACTTTTCAATTGACCCCAATCTCGGCATCATAACGCCCATCGATGGACTAGATTTTGAACAAATTCCTGGTGATAACAGCAATATCAGACAAATCCATTTGACAGTGAGTATATTTTTCTTAAAGAAATAAATTTATAATGCACAGTTATTTCTATAAAAGACTAACAAATTCTTATCTTACCAGTATTTTTACCAGTATTTATTAAAAAAGGTTTTTGTTTTGTTAGTAACATTAAGTAACCCATGTGATTTTGTGTTGAGATAATTTTTAACACGCTTTTATTATCTTGGTATGTATCTATTTATGTAACAGAATCTATGAACGTGATTTTCACCCCTTTAAAAACGACGGATTGATTTGAAACTGCACACTTATCAAGTATCGATTACAATTCAATAATTATCTATATATAAATCATTTGTATCATTATCCTTACCAGGATCCTCAGGATTAATGGTTTTTTTACACGCTTTATATTAATTCGGACTCGATTTATTTTTCGATTCGACTCGATTTACTTTCAACGATCAAAAACATACAAAATTTTGCACACTTGTCAAGATCTGATGACAATACACAAATTTAATAATTTTGTCCCATAGTCCTTATCAGGATCATCAGGATTAACGCTTTCTTTTCCTTCTGTCGAAACGCGATCTGGCGCTTAATTAATAAAACTGCCGAAAGATGGTGTTCAATTTTAAAAAACCAGCCCGACGATGACAGTAAATTAATAAAAACATTTACCGATTAGAAATTGACAATAAATAAATTATATTTAAAATTAAATAAATAGAAAATAAATTTTTAATAAGTTAAAAATAAATTATTGTTTAAAAATACTAAAAGACACGGTTTTATAATTAATCAAACTAAAAAGTAAAAAATAATTCTTAACGTATGAAAAATAATACTGACACGAAATTTAACGCCACTGTCCTAAAAAACGTGGGATGCTCGATATCAGTCGTTATAATTTTTTTTTAGTAGTTTCATTCCGAAATGCAGAGTTTAAAAATATCGTATAAAGCACCCTACGCTTTTAAAACTGACATTAAATTTCTCGTCAGTAATTTCATTTTTTAGTTTGATTAATTATTTATTATAAGAGACAACGAATGTACAATAAACATCAGTAATAGTTTAATTGTGTCAATCTACGACCACACACGTGATCCAATGGCTACTTACGTGACCTTATGTCGTAAAAGGTATGCGTGCCAATAGACTCACTACCAAGGACGCCGAAGACTGTGCGAGAAGAAAAAGAAAGTAGACCCCGGGCACCGAAGCGAAAATGTGGGTTGCAACCGGGATTTAACGTTAAGACGATGATGATGATGATGACCATGTCTATGGGCTTGATTCTGACAGAATAAAATATTTTTATTATCTGTAAAATTTTGTTTTAATATCTACATAATAGAATTACAAAGATTTGGTAGCGGTGTTTTCTTGATAACCATTTGTATTATATACGATCTCCGTGGCGCAACGGCTTTCGTTTGGCGAAACGATTGCGGGGGAGGGGTCGAGCGTTCGTTTCTCGTCCAGAATCTGAGGGTTTACAAAAGAAAAATATATGAGTAGTACATCAGATGTGTAGTATACCTCTTAAACAAGTTCTCTGCTGCTTACTTTGTACATCACAAGATGTTTTTTTATTGTAAATAATAATGTTATATTGCTACTAGGTACGCGCCAGAGACTTTGGTGTGCCCCCGTTGTCGTCCACTGTCCCCGTGACCATTTACGTCCAAGACGCGAACGACCACGCGCCTCTCTTCCAGCAGGTGCTGTACAAACGATCCATCCCCGAAGATTTGCCGGGAGGAACCAGCGTGCTTGAAGTAAACAGTTTTTTTTTTAACTTTTTATGTTTATGACGAAATATTTCGTCCATACATGAAGTACTATTGCAATGGTTATGACGGTATTTTTTGTCATGGAACATTTGGAATACAAAATAATTAATTCAATTATTTTTTCTGTATTGCAGTTATTTCATTTATATATTATATATTATAAAAATTTAATCGAAATAAATAAAATTAATAAGTTAAAGACCATTTCCTTTAACCATATTACATAATTATGGTGTAATTATATCCTTACTAATATTACAAACGCGAAAGTTTGTAAGATAATATGTTTCTTCCATAATGTTTTATACTCTTTCACGCAAAAACTACTGAATGGATTTTAATGAATTTCGTTATAGTCATAGATTGGACCTTGGAGAAGGACATCATAGGCAACTTTTTTATTCATGTGGCAAAACAACGTTTGCCGGGTCAACTAGTTACTTATAATTCTGAAGAAAAATGAAGAGTCCATTTTGAAACGAGTTAAACAAAAGCTTTTTCGCTGATTAAGGGGTTAACTCGTTACTACGTTGGCATTTCCTTAAAAGTTATAAATATAATTAAGAATATAATAATATAAATTTAGTCTTTAAGTTTCATTCGATACAATTGTACCTGCGTAGAAATTCCAAATCACATTATTATGGTATATACAATAATGAAGTTGTTTTTTTTACATTTTTTTTTTGGACTTCGTCATATAAAATAATTTAAACCATGCCTCTTCACATTCAACAACGTTAGGTTTTCTAGAAGAAAACTCTTTTAGGGTTAAGCTCGCTTATGTAAATGTAGTTTATTTTAGCTTTTATACATTTAATGTTGTGTACAAATAATAAATAAATATAAATTTTTGTGAACAGGTAAAAGCTCGCGACGCGGACGGTTCGTCGCCAAATAATCGTGTAGTTTACCGAATACAGAAAGGAGCGAGTGATAAATTCGTGATTGACTCACACACGGGGATCGTGTCAGTTGCGAATGGATCGTCATTAGATCCGGACAAAACCAATCCAAAGAGCAATCGATACACTCTTACTGTGGTATGTTTCATACGTTCCTTCTTTCTATTGATGCTCTACGTGTTTAAATATGTATTTTACTTTATGATTTTATTAATCATAATTTATTGTATAATTATTTATGATATCTCTTATCCATCCCAAAGGTTGCCTGGTAGAGATTTTAGAAATAAGGCTGCCTATTGTTTTCTTTTTGCAAATTAATGCAATATATATATATATATATATATATATATATATATATATATATATATATATATATATATATATATATATATATATATATATATATATATATATATATATATATCATCATTTCAGCCGGAAGACGCCCACTGCTGGACAAAGGCCTCCCCCAAAGATCTCCACGATGATCGGTCCTGCGCTGCCCTCATCCAACCTATCCCGGCGATCTTGACCAGATCATCGGTCCATCTTGTGGGGGGCCTACCAACACTGCGTCTTCCGGTACGCGGTCGCCATTCGAGGACTTTTCTGCCCCAACGGCCATCAGTCCTTCGAGCTATGTGCCCAGCCCACTGCCACTTCAGTTTTGCAATCATCCGGGCTATGTCGGTTACTTTGGTTCTCCTGCGAATCTCCTCATTTCTGATTCGATCTCGCAGGGAAACTCCGAGCATAGCCCTCTCCATTGCTCTCTGAGCGACCATGAGCTTTCTCATAAGGCCCATAGTTAGCGACCACGTCTGCGTTCCGTATGTCATCACTGGCAACACACATTGGTTAAAAACCTTCGTCTTGAGACACTGCGGTATTTGGGACGAAAAGATTTTACGGAGCTTCCCGAACGCTGCCCATCCGAGTTGGATTCGACGAGTGACCTCTTTCGCGAAATTGGACCTGCCTAACTGGATCGTTTGACCCAAGTAGACGTATTCGTCAACAATTTCGAAAGTACAGTTCCCAACTGTTACGGGGGTAGGTGCGACATGGACATTAGACATGATCTTCGTCTTGTCCATGTTCATTTTGAGACCTACTCCTTGGGAAGCTGTATTGAGGCCATCAAGCATATGGCTTAAGTCTTCCATGGTTTCAGCCATGATTACGATATCATCTGCGAATCTAAGGTGAGTGATGTACTCACCGTTAATGTTGATGCCCAGTCCGTTCCAGTCCAGAAGCTTGAAGACATCTTCCAACGCAGCAGTGAACAGCATCGGCGATATGACATCGCCTTGTCTGACTCCCCGCTGCAGTCGGATAGGCTTCGAGTTCTGATCCTGGAGACGGACTGACATGGTGGCGTTTTCATACAAACACTTCAACGCTTTGATGTATCGATAATCAATGTGGCACCTCTGGAGAGACTGAAGCACCGCCCAGGTCTCGATCGAATCAAAGGCTTTCTCATAGTCCACGAACGCCAAGCATAGTGGCTGGTTATACTCCTCCGTCTTCTGTATAACCTGCCGCAGCGTATGTATGTGGTCTATGGTGCTAAAACCTTTTCGGAATCCGGCTTGTTCGGGAGGCTGGAAGTCGTCAAATCTGCGCGCGAGACGATTCGTGATGACCCTTGAAAACAGCTTGTAAACATGGCTCAGAAGTGATATCGGTCTAAAGTTCTTCAAAAGGGTTTTGTCGCCCTTTTTGAAGAACAGCACCACTATACTTCCGTGCCAGGCCTGCGGCGTTTTGCCATCGAGGATGACGGAATTAAATAGCTTCTGGAGGATTTTAAGCACAGGAGTACCACCAGCTCTCAGAAGCTCGGCTGTAATTCCATCATCACCCGGCGCCTTGTTGTTTTTAAGCTGTTTAAGGGCCACACTAATCTCGTACAGACTGACGTCTGGGATATCTACGGTGTAGTGTCGGGTTAATTTGGCTCTTGGGTCTTTAGCCTTGTTGTTAACAGGTGCCCGTGTGGTCGTGTATAGCTGTCCGTAGAACTTCTCGACTTCCCTCAAAAGTTCGGGTTTAGACGAAACGACCCTGCCGTCGTCGGTCTTCAGCTTCGTCAGTTGGCTCTGCCCAATAGACAATTCTCGTGCGAATACTTTAGAGCCCTTGTTACGCTCTATAGCCGCCTTTACACAGTCTGTGTTATGGCGGCGGATATCGCGAGTCAAGGACTTGGAGATCTGTCTATTTAGCTGCCTATACTGGGAAGCATCGTCCGGGGACTGAAGGGTCATTTGACGTCTCACATCCATCAATTTGAGAGTAGAATCTGAGATTTTTCCGGTTCTTTTTGAACGGCTGGCCTTGAAGAATTTAGACCCGGCCGTTTGAACAGCTTCCACGAACCTGTTATTATACTCGTCCACGTCAACGCAGTCACCGAGGCATTCGAAGCGGTTTTGCAATTCGAGTTGAAAGTTTACCGGGTTTTGGATCTGTATGGGTGCAGGTCGGAGCGTAGACTTCACCAGTCGAGACCTCTCCAATTTTGGATTGATATTCAATGTGCCTCTTACTAAGCGGTGATCACTCCCAGTTTTCACCGAATTGATCACAGAGACATCATTGAATATCTGTCTTTTGGTCGACATAATGAAGTCAATCTCATTTTTGGTGGCACCATCGGGACTAATCCAAGTCCATTTGCGTTGTTCTGGCTTCATGAAGAAGGAGTTCATCATATACAGGTCCTCCTTCTCCATGAAGTCGGCCAGCATCTGGCCTCGGGTGTTCCGATTTCCGAACCCAAATTGCCCCACTCTCAACTCATCGCCGCTACGTTTCCCCAACTTTGCGTTGAAGTCTCCCATGACAACGTTAAAGTGGGTTTTAGAAGTGTGGATGGCTGTTGAGATGTCCTCATACATGGCTTCCACCTCTTCGTCAGGATGTGTCGAAGTCGGAGCGTAAACCTGAATGACCTTCAACGAATACCGTTTGGTAATTTTGAGTATTAGGTACGCTACCCTAGTCGAAACACTCCCCACCTCAGTAACGTTGTTCACAAGAGACTTGTGAACGAGAAACCCGACACCACCTTGGGACAGTTGGTCGCCCTCCCGGAAGTAGAGCAGATTTCCGGAATTTAGGATTATTGAGTCCTCTCCCTGTCTTCGGACTTCAGATAACCCCACAACATCCCATCGCAGTCTGCTCAAAACTTCCTCCAGTTCCTCCAACTTCTCGTTGGTCCGCAGTGTCTTGACATTGTATGTTGCCAGGGCCAAAGGTCGTCGTTCTTGGTAGCGAATCCGAACCCGGGGATTCTTCGCACCCCCTGCCCCGTCGCTTATGTGGCTGCTACCGTGACCACCACGAACGGGGCCGCCGGGGACTAGGGGCCGGGGCCTGTGTGTATCTGTCATTTTAGGGGGGGGTTTTGCCATAATCGCCACGCTTGGCAGGCGGGTTGGCGATCGCAGTATTCGCAGTATATATATATATTGCTGTAAGTCAGCCTAACTGATGTTACTCAGCATTAAAAGAAAGATTTTTGATACTAAGGTAGCATATATTTTGAAATTAAGTGACAACGAATTAAAGCGTTACCTTCTTTATTAAAGCGTACCTAATCAATAAATGGCGTTTATCATTATCATTATTATATTTACTGGTTAACATCCGCTATTTTAATTTCTAGTTAGCCATAGACGGTGGCATTGGTGATCAACAATTAAGTGCAGCTGTTTTGGTTAATATAACCATTGTGGATGTTAATAATAAACCACCTGTATTATACGAGCCTGGCACTGTTGTAGTAAGAGAGAATATACAGGTAAGTGTTAAAAGAAATCAATTTTGATTCAATGTTTGATTTTATATTATATTTGACAACCTCCGTAACACAAGGATTTTCAGTCACCCTTTCAGTTCCGTTGAAATTTATTACATATGTCAAATATATACGGTATTTATTACCCCTATGCGGACAGCAGCGTATCTGCGATACACCTATATCGTTCCAAACATCTATAGGCGACTATAACTGCTTACTATTAAGTGGGTATGTCAGCCTGTCTTCTGTTTTACAGCAATAAATAAAAAAAATACAATATAAAAGTATATAAGTAGTACATCATTTGTCTAGTACCCATAACACTAACATTGCTGCTTAATTTGAGACTAGGTAGCGCTGTATAATTTTACACAATATTCATATTTAAGAAAAATCAATATGATAATTTCATGTATTTCGTCATACAATCTAGAAAAGTTTTCCGCCTAAATATAGTATCATATTTGATTTCGGCCTCAAATGGTAGGTAGGAGAAATCTCCTGCTAAATACTATATTATCTAATACTATTTCCGTGTTTAATGGTGTGCTGATTTTTCTTCTTCCTGCCCTTATCCCACATTATATGGGGTAGACACAAAATGTTCTCTCCTTCGTTTGCCGTCATCCCAACATTCACTGACTTTCTTACCATATTTATATAATACTAGCTGTGCCCGCGACTCCGTCCGCGTGGAATAGTGTCTTTGGGCAGCATTTTTTGGATATATGAGGTCAACTTAAATTGGAAATTCAACCTACTAAGTCCAGCCTAAGCTGAACCCTATTTCATATGATTGATCATATAAATCTGAGGTCAACTTAAATTGGTTTATAAAATTTCCGAAACTTATAATTTATAACAAAAACTATTTTTTTTTTCTAAAATAAAAATAGCCTAAGTTACTCCTTGTTACATCAGCTATCTGCCAGTGAAAGTCCCGTCAAAATCGGTGCAGCCAGACAAAAATTGTAAAAAATGTTGTTTTGGTATATGTACCGTGTATACATCCGAATGCACTTAGTAAAAAGCGGTTATTTTAATATTACAAACAGACCGGAGGGTCTGAATTGGAGAATTTTATTTATTTGTATAGATTAGTTTGCTGTTATTTGTTATTAAAACATTAGCAATAATTTGTTTTTCCTATTGAAGGTAGGTACGCAAATATATCGCGTGCAAGCGTACGACCCCGACGACCAGCCGGTGCTGCGATACGCCATCGATAAAAGCAGCAGTTCGGCGAGAAACGAAGACGGTATATTGATACCAATTACCGAATACGATTATATGTCGTTATGGGATTTAAATGCTGTTGACGGTACTTTGAGGGTTGTTCGGTAAGTTTTATTTTCTTAGTTATCAAATAGCAGACATACATACCCCAGCCACGATTTTGGCGATGTCTCATATTTTATGAGGTATTTTTCAAAATACTGCATGTAGCGCAGTGGGAAATTTTCAGTTTGAAACTCATTTCAAAGCTAAATTGTGATTTTTTTAATGCTGTAGAAAAGCAGACAGGCTGATAGCTCGCTTAGAATTTAGCAGTGGCCGTCGCCTATGGGTGTTTGTAACGCCAGTGGCATCACGAACACGCTGCTGTCCCATAAGAGTACAGGAACTTGGGTCACTAATACCAAAGTGGTCGCCATCCAGACGGGCTTGGGGCCCTACCACGTAGGGTGGGTTCTTTTGTCGGCTTTTACGACAGGCCGACACCGGTCGAACGTTTCGTTCGAACTCAGAACGTTTACTTTAACTACATTATCCGTGCAGGGGCTGAGAAAGAATAATAACCTCTGCGGCTGGGGTCGGCCTGTCGTAAAAGGCGACAAAATAACCCACCCTAGCCACGTGGTGGGGCCTGAATGCCTATCTGGATGGCGACCACCTTTGGTCTTAAGTATGCCGCCATAATAATGTTGTGTTGTGTTCCGGCATTAGTGACCCAAGTTCCTGTACCCTTATGGGACAGCAGCGTGTTCGCAATGTCACTGGCGTTGCAAACACCCATAGGCGACGGTAACTAATAAATTCTTAGCGGGCCGTCAGCCTGTCTGCTGTCCTACAGCAATAAAAAAAGCCTTTGAATGTAGGGCGGTAGAAGTTGCGGTGAATATGCTAGTAGTGTTGTCGTCGAACACATGGATGGCGCTATTAGTTGCTAAGATATGGTTCGTGTCTCGGAACTTAACACTTTATCAACCGGTCGTTTTTGGTCTGCCCCTTTCCAAGTACCGACTTAGTCGCCCACGCATTAGTTACTGACAGTTATGACAGTTACTCCTAGTAACTGTCATAATATTGTCCTTTTTCCTTTTGTTTCAAAGGAATGTAATTTTATTGATATTTATACTTTATTTTGCATTTATTTTATATAAAAGGGCCTTATAAATTAACATTCATAACATACATTCAAGGTAATAGTAAACTTTAGTTAGCTAAAGCCGATTAATAGGCTAGCGGTCGATAAAGTGTTAATGGACACACTGTGTATAGCTTGTGTTCAAATCAGACCTTTAGGTAAATGGTGAGGTAAAGGTATTTCTTTACACACGGCCAAAGAAAAGGGAAATAATTTACAAAAGGAGAAAAAAAATTATGAGAGATGTATATTATACTATAGTCCATCATATTATAATAACATCCTTTGGTGTCCCCCTGTTCGGGTCTCTCCCTAGAGGGAGCGCCTGTATACCCGACACGCTTATCCAAGGCGGATTGGCGGAGTTACACATACAGGTGATCTCGGCATGTAGGTTTCCTTACGATGATTTGCTTCAGTGCCGGTATATACCAGCATTATGTCATGTGGCAATTATGCTATAATATGCACACTAAACAAGAAAGCTTGCCTAAGCGGTATATGTCACCGTGTGATTCAAACCCGAGACCTCTAGATGGATGTCCGAGTGTAATACCACCAGTGTCGGATTAACCACATAGCAAGAGTAGCAATTGCTACAGGCCCCGCATATTTAAACCCGCTCATCTCGGCCTGAGCGTAATTTTTAAATGAAACTTATTAACACGTGGTAACATAATATATTGAATTTATTTGATGTCACAAAAAGGTGAAACGTTACATCTTTTCCTACTAACACAATCTATGTACGTTATACAATCCGTAACCCCCATTATTTCCTAGGCGAAAATAAAACAGAATTTCATAGGATAAAAGCACATGTTACAAAATGTCGCTCGTATAAATGTGGAGAATTTGAGTTGGTCCGATAATGAGCTAGAGCTCATTATCGGGCCGCGGACCGATTCAAATTCTCCTGTAGACTGGAGACACCACATCAGCAAAGTAGCCAACTGCAAGATCATATCCAACGAGACTGTCACTGCACAACACCGTCTTCATGTCATGGACCTCTGCGTGAAGCCTAAAGGTGCGGGGTCCTTTGAAAAGATTTGCTACGGGCCCCGCGCTTGCTTAATCCGGCACTGAATACCACTGAGCTACCAGGTTACCATCATATAATACGAACATGAAATACGTATGTGTTATGAAACATAGTATATTAAGTGTACAGCTCAAAGAATACATATTTTCAGCATTTTAGACCGAGAAAAAATTGAATTAGTGAAACTTGTAATAACAGTAGAGGATATGGCGGCCATAGACGGCGGTCCGCGGCAAACCGCGTCAGCGACGCTCACAGTAACGGTGGACGACGAAAACGATAATAATCCAGTTTTTAGAAAACCATTTTACAAAACTTCCATCACGGAAAACTCTAAAAATGGTGTAAATATTGCGACGGTTATTGCCGATGATGCGGACAAAAATCGCACTATGCGGTACTTTGTTGAAGGTAAGGTTTTAATAAAAGCTTCTACGGTGGTATATTTAAGTGGGGTTTTCTCGTCTACAATGTGTAAATTTGAAAGTAATCGCCGATTTGGAATAATATATTTACACATATAGCTTTTAAGAATCAATTCTTCGTGAATAATTATTGAATTATCTTTATACCAACTGTTGCGCATCCTTCCGCTCCTTTTTAACTCATTCCGATTTCGTTATCCATATTTTTTCGGCCTACCCTTTCTCTTTGCGTGTAGTAAGTGCAAGGTGTGGCGTCTATGGACCGCACATAAACCGGTTTTTCGGAACATCACTAGTTTTGGAGTGAAATGTTCCCCCTAACTCACTAGTTGCTCCGACCCCGCCATTATTCATATACAGAGAAAGAGAAAACTTTACTCGCGGCATGTGTTTTCTAACTTCAATGTTTGCCTAAGTTTATAAAACTAGACTATCATATGTGATTCGTTAATGCTAGTTTGATTTGATACGTGTTATCGTGTTAGTGTGTACATGGTGTTATGCCTCACGTAATAATTAATAAATTATAATAAGGTTAACTGAGAGATATTTTTATTCGAGCACGCCCATGGCGGCCGTGCTCACCGATGTCCCTCCCGAACTTTATAAAGTTATATTTTTTCAATGAATAATCTTTAGCTATTATTATTTTCTTATAATAAGGCTGGTAATTTTTTTTTACATATAATAATAATGGCAAAATATTGTTTTAATATTTTGGTTGTGTTGTACTTAATATTTGCTTATTTTCGGTTTAATAGGTAGATCAGATTTACTGAGTATGGTACACATGGAGAGTGAAACTGGCGAGTTGGTGGTCGCCAATAAAATTGACCACGAAATGTATCCTTGGATCAATCTTACAGTTAAAGCGGTAGATAGTGGTGTGCCACCGCGATATTCTGTCGTCGATATGGTTATACAGGTAATTTTTTTTTTATTGAGTCACGTACACACAGAATGTGTGTTTGTATCACACAAATATTTTATCCTCCGTGGAAATCCAACAGACACGACCACTTACTTGCCCAGCCACGTCGCCAAACGTCTTTAATAATAATGATGACAGCCCATTACGTCCCACTGATGGGCTCAGGCCTCCCCCTAGAGGGAATGGACAGTATACCTGACATGCTTGTCCAAGTTGGATTTACAGGTTACACATACCAATAATCTCGGTATGCAAGGTTTCCTCACGATGTTTTCCTTCGCCGCCGATACATGGCATAGGCACATTATGTGAGAAAACTACCTAAGCAGTGCATGCTATCATGGGATTCCGAACCCGCGAAGCTACCAGATACCAAACGTCTGCTTATATCTGTAAGCTGGCAAAAGGAGCAATTCTTTAGTCGCCTTACTTATCTATACATATACAGTAGAGCCTCGATAAGTTAAAGTCCAAGAGAAACACAAAATATTTTAAGTTATAGAAGTTTTAAGTTATCAAGGGTCTATGTTAGGGATAGCTTAATAATGTATAGAGGCAGGTATTTCTATAGCTTTTAATTTATCAGCGTATGTGAGCGTTGTTCGTTTTCTTTTTGAACTCATTTTAAGCCAGTTTTATCACACAGATAGTAAAGCGATGTTTCCAGGACAATGATCAAAAACTTATGATCCAAGTAAGCCGTTATCTTAAGGCTAACCGCCACAAAGATTTAAAGAATTTCGAATAAGCAAATAATAGGTGACATGTGTATTGCTTACGTTAACAAATTAACTAGTGAACATGTGCAAGCAATAAATACCGAAACCTTTTGTTTTGCACACTCTTTCAAAAGGACTCATTGACAAACAATTTTATGTTATACATACAGGTTGAAATATTTCTTTAAGTTACTGAGGGCCAATACAGAGATTACTTATTTAAGTTATAGAGGATGCGTATTTTAAGTTATAGAGGTTTTGGGCTCTGATGGGAAGGGAACATATTATTTTTTGAAGTTATAGAGGTTTGAGTTATCGAGGTTCTACTGTATAAGGAAAACGGGGTTCCTTTGACGCACCATCACAACAATACTGTACATATCGGAATGGGATTACTACCATTTGACGCGAAATATATTTATTTATTTTTTTGGATTCCATCGTCCCTTTCACATTTTTTTTTTTTGATATACTTTTGCCTGTTATTCGCCTAGAGGACCGGGCGTGATCTGAGGATATTTGAATCCCGCCTACTAACTTTTGTTACCTACCCTCACTCTTGGTGAGGTAAATGGTAAAAGCGAAGGTGGGTCAAAAATAATATCGGTAGTAACGCGTGAGCTACTAAACGCGCGGGACGGTGGACGTTCGACCTCCCTTCAGTTACTCCAAATTCATTGCCGTGCCATAATTATTTGTGTGTTCAGTGTGCGTGAATTTAGCTGGTGCCGTGCAACACATGGTACACCAATAGTATACATAAAATTCAGTATATATATAATAGTTTTGAAGTTCGTATATATGTATGCCAATTACAAATTATTATCCGTGCAGGGGCAGAGAAAGAATACTAACCTCTGCGACCGGTGTCGGCCTATCGTAAAAGCCTACAAAACAACCCACCCTACGTGGAAGGGCCTCAAGTCCGTCTGGATGGCGACCACCTTTGGTCGTATGCTGCCATAATAAGTTTGTGTTGTGTTCCGGCGTGTGACCCAAATTCCTGTACCCTTATGGGACAGCAGCGTGTTCGCGATGCCACTGACGTTACAAACGCCCATAGGCGACGGTAACTGCTAAATTCTAAGCGGACCGTCAGCCTGTCTGGTGTACAATAAAAAAAAAAACATTTGCCATTATAGTAGTTGTTAACATTAAATCTACAAAATATAATATTAAACAACTTCTCGGTATCTCTATTCTGATCTGTCCGGTTTACATTATAATTAAAAGTAAATACTAAAAATATTTGATTCTTTATTGGTTATTTATGTTTCCAAAAACAGTTTTGTATATAAATTTAAGATATAAAAAGTTTTATATATAGGTTTTAGATGAAAACGACAATAACCCGATATTCGAGTCGACGGTGTTCGAATACCGTATCCGCGAGGATGTCGAACCCGGTACGGTGGTGTCCACTATAACAGCGAAGGATGCCGACTCGGGGGAATATGGGAAAATCACATACTTGCTGGACCGAATGTCCACACAGGTAAGCCTGTTTCGAACAAACTATTTTGTATTAGATTAAAAGCTATACTTTTCTTTCAAATATTTTCAATATACAAATAAACGACCCCCATGACGTAACGGCTAACTTCGAGCGCTTGCACAGGTCACGGGTTCGATTCCCGTTTCGCGTCTGAGTGTTTTTTCTTTATAGACAATTCACACAACGCCATCTAGTCCCAAACTAAGTTGCATATCACTTATGATATGGGTACTAGACAACTGATATACTACATAATATACTTTTTCTAAAATAAATACATATTATACATAAACACTCAGACGCTGGACGGGAATTGAACTCGTGACCTCCGCGAGCGTATCGACGTGCGTTATACGTTACGCCAAGAGGTCGTCAAATTGACGTATAATATTTATATAATTGTTTATGTATAATATGTGTAGTAACGGTAAGTTACTAGTCGATGTTAATCGATATGACCATAGTTGGTCTATGGTCATAATCCCAAATATCTATGGTTGTTTCGGTACAACACTAATGACTAATTACTAGGAGAGATCGGCACGACGACAACACCGATCTAATACAATATGTATTTATTTACAAAAGAAATGTATATATGTAGTGTATTAGTTATCTAGTACCTATAAGTACACTACTTTGACAAGATACGTTATGTTTATTGTCCCAATTTATTTATTTGTGTTATTTATATAAATATTTCAGGGCAAATTCCTGGTGAATGCCGAGACCGGCGCCTTAACCGTCTCAGATTGGTTGGATCGTGAAACTCAATCGGTTTATAATCTAGTAATTGAAGCCTGGGACAACTACCAGTTTGGATATTTGAGCGGAGAAAGCAGAAATGCATTTAAACAGATTGTGTGAGTATATTAAAATTGATGAAACTAATGTTTTTGAGTACTTCAAATCTAGTATTATTTATATGTTACACATGCATCGCCTAAACAGTTTTTCACAACTAATCTACATATTATAATAGCATAATTGCCATATATCGACGGTAAGAAATAGTGAGATAAGGAAACGTTGTGGTCTGAAAGAAGATGTAGTGACAAAAATTGAGAAAGGTATGCTAAGATGGTTTGGCCATGTCGAGAGAATGAATGAAGAACGATTGACGAAAAAAGTGTATAAGGCGAGTGTGAATGGAAGTGTTGGAAGGGGTAGGCGGACGTTTCGATACCAAATCAGGGACGTCTTGAAAAAAGGCCAGGATAAGAGTACCCTAAACCGAAGGGCATGTATGAAGGGAATAACGAAAGTGGACGAAGCGAAACAAGTATGTAAGGATCATAGCAAGTGGAAAGAAGTGGTCTCTGCCTACCCCTACGGGAAAGAGGCCTGATTATATGCATGTATGTATCGACGGTAAAGGAAAACATCGTGAAAACACCGATATCACCGCTACGTGTATCAATCCGCCTTGGACAAGCGTGACGGGTACGCTATCTGTTTCCACTAGTATTATATTACATCTTATTTACTTAATATTTCATCGTACCAGTCGTTGCTTCTTCGGCTCCTCATAGCTAAATCATCTTTTCCAGTGTTCACATAGAAGATGTGAACGACAATCCGCCGGTATTAAACTTGTCGAACGACTGTACAACGATCACCGAGTTTCACAATCACAGGGAACCGATCGTCTCGATTTCGGCCACCGATGCCGACGATAATAATTCGCCAAACGGAAGAGTTCAGTTTCATCTAGTAGCTGGGAAGGGATATGGTATTTATTTCGATAATTTTTTTTGAATATTTTGATAGATAGCGTCGGTGCATGTATTATTTCTACGATGTCTCTGATTAACTGCTATATGTGTTTGAATGAAGCCAAGATTATGAACACAACACAACACAAACAGCAGACAGGCTGACGACGGCTCACTTAGAATTGAGCAGTTACCCTCGCCTGTAGGTGTTTGCAACGCCAGTGGCATCGCGAACACGCTGCTGTCCCATAAGAGTACAGAAACTTGAAACGTTTACGTTTTCGAAATCTTAAGTAACTCTGGACATATATTCTGAGTGTCTATTATGTCGGAGATTATCGATATATAAGTCAGATTGTTTATGTCTATGCACACCAGAATGTTTTCTTTTAAGATGGGGAATCCAGAATACCATAGTTCATGTATAATCCAAAAATGTTAAAAAACAATTTCCACCAGCGAAATCCAAGCTCCTATCTCGAGATGGAACCGCACAAATAATGATAGTTCTTCATCTTCCTCTAAGCAATTTGTATTTATGCGTCTAACCGGAGCAATACCTGAGCAAAATACCATAAATATCAGTTATGGTCTACGTATTGGTAGAAGCGATTGGTGCCTGGTCACCAAATCAAAAAATAAAAACCGAATAGTGCCTTTCATTTGTTGACTATAAATTAACAAAAGAATTCATATTTTATAGACTTTTATGACACTGAGAGGCTCTGTTCTTCATATAATCTGAGACACTACCTGATGATATTTATATTTCCAGAATTATTCCGATTCGAACAAGTGGGCGGAGACGCCAACACCGGCCGCCTATTCGCTAAGCAATCTCTTAAAGATCGTTTTGGTAATTACACGTTAGTCGTTGAAGCTCGAGATTTGGGTACCCCCTCGAACGTGGTGCGCGGCGAGCTCAGGCTGTGCGTCACTGACTATAATGATCACGCGCCTGTGTTTGTTCATCCACCCCAGAATGTCACCATTAAAGTACCTGAGGTACGTTATAGAGGTTTTCTATTCTTATGTTATTCTTTGTTCAGTATCAGAAATTTTGCAATAGTTTACCTAACATAAGAATGTTAGGTAAACTATTGCAAAATTTCTGCGCGCTGATCTTGAGTAGATGCCCTCTTCTATGTCTTCCGAGGGCATCTGACATAATTTTGTTGGGCTGTGTTCAGTTCAATACGCAGGAGGCCGTCTTTGTACTTCTGTTGAAAGCAAATTACGGTGGAGGCTAGCGGCATACCCGATCGCCACCCAAGGCTCTTATGAGAGAGGTTGGACATATACATTTGCAATATTTGCGTCAGTGTCCAACCATAGGAAGCTTTCCTTTTCTTAGAAAAAGAAAGAAAGGTGGCTGCGACCTCTTAATTACAGCCTAGACAAATTATGGGCTATTATAACCAGCAGTTTGCGATTTTGAAATATCGAATAGAAAAATACCTCATATACATTCAGACCACATCTGCAATTTCACTTTAAATCCCACTGACGCTAATTCCTATTCTTGTTCAGTATTGTCACAAACTAGTCATACAAGAAGAAGTGCCTAATATTTGATTAACATTTCTGACATAAACAGGTCACATAACATTTCAAAGATTTGCAAGTAAATGACGCAATGATTGTTTTGACGCAATCTTTAAATTTTATTTTGTTCTATGTAGAATGCGACTATAGGCACAACAGTGGTAGAGGTGAGAGCTATAGACGCGGACATAGGTCCAAATGGGGCGGTTAGGTATAGACTGAGGCAGGACGCCGGTGGCGGGTGGCGCAGTTTCACGGTGCACGCGACCAGCGGTGCTTTGAGGACTACCCAACCGCTGGATAGGGATAAACAAACTACATATCAGGTAAATGGTTTATCCCGCTACTTGCCTTTCTTCTTTTTCACCCATTATCAATAAATATAAAACGTGTGTGTGTGTGTGTGTACGTGCGTGCGTGCGTGCGTGCGTGCAATTCACACACCGCAGAACTGAAACTTCAGAGAAGTAGCCTACGAGAGAACACGGTATACTCGTTTGTATTCTATCTCATTCTCTCGCAGACTAAATCCTGTTTATGAATGTTTGTCTCTTTTTGGTGTCGCTCTTTCGTTTCATTGAATTTTAAAATTACAACGATGCTAAAGAAGTTTCACTTCAATAATCCAAATTACATCCAAACGACGCGGTTGAATATTGTCACAAGCCTGAAATTCTGTGCAACTATTTAAGTCAAGGCCCTTCTGGTATGTTCTTTTCTTGACCAAAGAGACACGTGAAAAGGATGCGTATGTATGCTTGTATTTGGTTTATGCGTGACTTGTCGATCACCTGATCTGGATCCCTGGGTTAGATGTGACTGGGATTAAAATTATCCAGTCCAAAAGAAAATTAAACGTGAACTAGGAAGAAGAAAAATGAGTCGGCCAGTTATCGCCTTTCACGACCAGATCAATGATCATATTTCTGGCCGAAATGATGTGATTGTGTCAGTTGCTTGCACTGTTTACGCCTAAATGTTCACTTTAGGGCTCAGGAGTATTTAAAATTATCAACGAGCGAAAAAATATGGGCTACTATTTGTGCCTATACCTAGCTATGACATTTTTTCTTGTGTGAGATAATTTCCATGAGATAAATGAATTAAGACGACACTAAGTGCTAGCGACCTTGAGCGAGTGGGAGGGGTTTGAGCTAGTGAGAGTAGCACGCGCGGGGCCCCCCCGCAACCCGCATTGAAAATTCGCAGGCGACGTAATTGTACATTTTAGAGAAGTTCGTTGGGTAACCATACGTTACAGATTATGAAGACTATCTAATAATCATGAAATTTTTAACCGCTTATTTAATATTAGTTAGGATTATTGTTTCATGTTCTGTATCTTATATCATTCCCTGTGGTAGGATATAATATAATATAGGTATTTCAATAAACGGAAAATATAATTATATCAAACGAACACAGGTTTTCTGTCTACAGGTTTTGTAACTATAAATAAAAAAGTGAATTAGGTATTTATAGGATTTTATTTAAAACTCCTCGAAATTTAATACTTTCACAGCAACTATACTGTCTTCTTTTTCAGCCGTCACTGCTCGTTTTTTTATTAGTTTGTTTTTATTTTCTTTTTCCTCTTCCTTTTTCCTTTTGCGTCCGTGTATGGCACTAACTATATAAGAGGGGTCCCTAATTACCATATTCCTCGTATATCTAGGATCAACCAGTTCGGGAAGCATACAATCTGTATAAAACTTAATTAAATTATTTTTCATTTTAGTGTCCCAAAAAGCGTCATCCTTGTAAATTAGTTCAATTTTTACAGGAAAGTTTTCACCAGACCAAATACCAAGCATACATTTATCTTTTCCTGTTATATGCAGCTGTCCCTGTATTTGATACCACCAATTATGTTCTTTGTTTATTATGTAATTACCGTTTACCAGTTTTTTATAAAACAATACTTTTTTTTCATGGATGGCTTTATCTAGTCCTAGTTTGTAAGCTGTGAGTGGACATTTTATTTCTAAAATGGTGTTTTTATTAATAATACCGTCTGGTGATGCGCCGAGGAAGGGTATTTCTTCATCAAGAAAAAGTCCACACGGTTCTATTTTAATATTTTCTTGTTTCGACAATTGTTCTTTCGCAAAATTTTCGTTGTCTTGTCCATGTTTTATAGACTTAATGTGTCCTATAGACTCTTTATATAAAAGATCTTTAACTAAATTGCAGCAACTTATGTCATTGCGTCTTTTTATAACACGTCCAAAGTTGGAAGCGGTCAAAATCCGTCTTCGTAGTTCTAGCCACTCACTAGAACCACTTTGTAATATAGTCTTCCTTTCTATTTGTTTTCTTTGTTTGGCAGTTTCCGCCAAATTTGCTAAAAATATTTTTTTTGATTCCTCTAATATATCATCATCCATATCCGGTCTTGAACATTGCTCACCATAGTTTTTATTACTTTCTGTGTAGTGTTCATGTAATCTCTTCTTTATTCTATGATAATTTTTTGTTAAATGTAGGCGTTTTTGTTTACGTATTTCCATCTTTTTTAATTCACCATTTGGACTCCTGCCCGTGATTGATTTTTGCAACAACGATAAAGGTTTAT
This sequence comes from Malacosoma neustria, assembly GCA_963693495.1. Lineage (NCBI taxonomy): Eukaryota > Metazoa > Arthropoda > Insecta > Lepidoptera > Lasiocampidae > Malacosoma > Malacosoma neustria. Next base: position 14,201,693 of record OY856384.1, read on the forward strand.
GGGTATTAAATGATAAAGCAGCTGCATTACAACGCATATGGTATTGGTTCTTCTGGGAAAAATTTACCCGCTTACCCCCTACAAATTTTGCAACAATACTATGGAAGCGCTCCACAGTGTTGCTGTCAACGTCTTCAATCAAGCTTCTTGCATGAGCAGCTATATGTGTCAATACAAATTTTATTCTATGCCACAAACTGTTTGTGAAAATATCTCTGTCTATGTTGTCATCTTCTCCCATTTTCGAGCAAAAATATGTCTTACAATTAGTATGAACTCCAAATGCATGTTCTGCGGCTAACATGATATCATTATGTAAACTAGTGACATTGCCAGAATTTTTATAATTTCTTATAGCGGTTACTATTACCTTTCTTATTGACAGTATTCTTTGTTTTGTTATATATTTTCTGTATTTAATTAAATATTTCGTGTCAGTGATAAGAGCTTGTAACTTATTGCAAAGGTTTCTTAACAGGTGGTTGCGGCATTCGATTTTTTCAATTGTTATATTTTCATACGGTCTTGACTGTAACAATTTTGCATAAGTATTTGCATCACCATCTGATATTAACCTTGAATATATTAAATTATGCATTTCTATGCTGTTCTTGAATCCTTCTACCAAGATCGTGGATTCCATTCCAGTTGAAGGACCTGAAAATAAAGTAATAATTATTCCAACCATAAAATTTTAGTTTCTTTATTATTATTACAACATATTTAATATTATTAATTTACCAGAATAATTTTTATAGCAAGCATGCTCCTTAGGTGTGACATTTTTCTTGGCAGCTTGGGCGCATATGCAGCAGTATTTATTTTTCACTGCCATATAAATAATTTTTCCAGTTCTTTTCCCAATTATCGCAGCTGCGCCTGATAGGGATGAGTAATTTTTTTTTATAAGATCTTTTTCCCCAACATCCATCTGCAATAACGTCAATATATGGAATGCCATTTTCAGTAACTCTACCGTCTTCCAAAGCCATTTGACGTTCTTCATTAGCGGCTTCATTCATAGAATTCAAAGCTTCTTTTTCCCAAACTTTGTTAATTGTTCCCATTCTTTTATTAAATAACTCATAGGATATATGAGGCAAGTCCATTGCTGCCAATAATTCATTAAGCTGTGTATAGCCACAACCTATTGCCACTGCACCCGCAACTGTATTAATATTTAAGTCAATTTCAGGATCATTGCAACAAATGACAAAAGTTTCGTTACACATGTTGCATTTTAGTTTTAGTTTAGAAACAAGGCCCAGTTTTCGTTCAGATATAATTTCTACAGATTTCAAACCACAGTCTATATTACCATGTGAAGATATTTCTTGAAGCTCTTTAAAAAAATGTTTAATATTTAATATTCGCATTCCATTCACTATTTCTTGATTATTTCTGAAAAGGAAATATACATAATAAGAATTTTGCAATATTAAACAGAATAAGGCCTTTAACATTTGTTTTGTAATATCTTTTATTGTTCACATTCTTTGCTATCTATCACTCACGGGTTCTGCAATATTATATTGAAAATTTTCCCCTTTTTTATAAATTTTATTTATCGAGAGTTTTACTATATAAAACTTTATATTGACAGACTATCCTGACATCATAGAAATAATAATACGTTTACCTGACCGAATTTGACTTCTCGTTTTCAATATCCATTTGAAAGCTTTCTTCCTGCTCAGCAAATATCGTTTCGGTTACTTGAGAACTGTAACAGTTATAGTAATTAATATAAGTTAATAGAATTAGGTTTCAAATATGCTAAAATCATAATATTGAATTAGATATGCATTTACTTGTCAACAATCTTGTTCTCATTTTCATTGTCAATATGGGAAGATCCTTTAATCACTCCAAGCGTTTCCGTAAATTCAGACCTACAATATAAATGTATTTATATTTAGTTATACAGTGACAATAGTAATAGCATTCAAATATTTTTAAAACTCGAATCCGGACTGTCCCGACTACGATGTAGTAGTGTCATACTACACTACAATACACACCTCGTCTCTGTCTCCTCATTTACGTCGCGATTATCTTTGTTATTATGTAATCTCCTAAAAAGAAAATAATGTCACTTAGTAAAATAAAAAATAATAATATATGTAACAATTAAATGTTATGATTAATTTATCTGGTCCAATTTACATCAATGTGCTAAAATACACAAATGATAATTATGATTGAGAACACGTTACTTACCTTAGTAATCTATTTTTTGCGAGCGTTTGGCGTTTCTTTTTTAGTAATCTAGATTTACCAGCCATTTTAGCGCGAAACTTATAATAGAGTTAAATCGTTTAGTGATTGCTCCGAGCGTCAACGTCTACCCGTGACAGTGGTCAGCGATGCACTGCCGCCCGTCGCCCGCAAGGGCCCCTGCTAACCCGAGCATAAAGATTATTCGAAAAAGCATAATTGTATATTATCCTTTTACTTTGAAATAAAAAGTCGTATATTAAAAGATGGGTAATTAAATTGTGTTTAAGATGGTGAAGGTTTCATAAAAATACGCTTGATAGTTTTTACGTGATTCTCAGATTTTTATCTGCGTTAGACCTAACTTTACAAATTAATTACACTATGTAATATAAACATAATCTAAAATATTCACATATTAAGTTATTGAGAAAATGCTCAAATTTAACATATATTTTTTCCAGTTCATTAACACCACTCGTTTAGATGTGATCTTCAGAATAAAATCATTAAAAGTCTCTTGTCGTCGCCTTAAAAGGTCTTGGAGTGATTCCAATACAACTCAATTGTGTACAGATACATTGTATAAAAACTGTATAAATATTACGATACATACAAAAGCAAAATAATGTAATAAATTTGACAAAACTTGTATTTTACCGCTCCGATAGTCACTCCGACTGCATTCTGATCATCATGGCAAAAGCCGCGCAGCATCCGTCGATTAGTTAGGTATGAGGTTAGGTCAGCTGGTAGGTGAGCTTTATTTGGTGACTGACCCCTTTACAACCTGTATATGAAACATTTCATCTTTCGGCTGATAGTATAGTACGATTTGTGCATTTGGCCAATGTAAATTCAATCTTAATAACACCAAAAGATTCATTATTATAATCTTTATGTAATAACAGCTAAGAATAGAGGCGTATGATCTCGGTCTACCAACGCCCCTAAGCTCAGACCTGGACCTCACAGTCTACGTGCAAAACGTAGATAACTACCGTCCTAGATTTCCAGCGCGACAAATATCCGTCAATTTGACCGAGAATGAGAGGGATGCAGGATTATATTTGCCCAGTGTGATAGAGAGAGACGAAATAGACAGGGGCGACGAACCGGTGTTGCCGGTTTGCTATTATATTGTCAAGGGCGACGATGACAATATGTTCAGTGTTCAACGGAATACTCACAGGTAATATTACAATATGTGATAATTTTATTAACTCAGCACAAAACATTTGTGTGATTACATAATTTGTTCGGGCTCTCGAGGTAAAATTTCATAATTTTTTTATGATTTTTTTTTAGAAAAGTTTCTAGTTACTGAACAGCCTCTTACTTGTGAATGACAGTTATAACTAGAGAAAATTATTTACAGATCTTATAGAAAATAATGACAGACCATACAGAAATAAAATGTAAAATTGAATCCATACTAATGTTAAAAATGTGAAAGCACTTTCACGCCTAAACCACTGAATCATTTTTGACGAATTTTAGTATAAACATAGATTAGACCTTGTAGAAGGACATAGGGTATAGTTTTTTTTTTTTTTAATGGCAGAACAACGTTTGCCTGTTTAGCTAAAACATAAAAAAAATATTTTCCATGAACAATGATTAATATTACAGACTATCAACAAAAGTGCCGTTAGACCGCGAAAATAATCCCGAATATAACCTAACTATATTAGCTACGGAGGATTGTATCAATACACCGAATTATCAAGAAGATGTGGACAAAGTATCGACACTGTCAGTCAGGGTGACGATTAACGATGTGAACGATAATCCGCCGAAATTCGTCTCGAAGGTATTTACGGGTGGCATCACTACCGAAGCGGATTTTGGCATAGAGTTCATGCATGTCAAGGTATGTATATAATGTTCCGAGGGTAGAGAAAGAATAATAAATAAAGTTGGGACCTATGGGGACGATGATTTCAAAAAAGTATAATTAAATCTACCTAATGGTATAATTAAATATACCTAATAGTATAATTAAATATACCTAATAGTATAATTAAATATACCTAATAATAGTATAATTAAATGTACCTAACTGTGATAATCCAAACAGCTCCTTGTAGTCTCAAAGTCAGCAACAGAACACTTGTAGATACTAGAAAAGTGACACATTACTTATATGTTTGCTTTTTTTTGATACTCAGTCTCCGGACGGAAATTTAAAACGTGATCTCGCAGGTCTTGAGAATCAAATTGATCCACATCTACTCCAGATATTTTTCCTTCTTCCCAAACAAGAGGATGACACAGAGGCGCCAACAGTAAAGACGCGTTGAAATAAAGAATTCTCTGCATTAGGTGGTTAGAAATCCTGTAAAGCAATACCTGAAACTTATAGTTGACTGGCGTACTGTAGCGGTCATAAGTACGGCAGCAGTTTCATGACTATTTCATGAAAACAAGTCGCGCTTACGACTTTTTTCTACAATAACTAACATTTTGCACACATACACGATGTAGTATATCGCACTCTTTCATTATTATCTAGACAGAAAGAGAGCGATGTAATATCGTCAGATGACAACGTCGTCAGATTATTATAGAAGTATTCTTTATTAGGCCATAGATATAGATGAGGGTGAGAATGCACGCATAAACTATTATCTAAATGGCGAAGTGAAGGAGACTTTGACAGAAGGATTAGAAAACTTAGCTGTCACGCCGTTCCTGGTGGACATCGATACTGGCGCCATTTCGCTCAATTTTGACCCACAGAAGGGAATGAAGGGTTATTTCGACTTTAAGGTATGTTAATGCGAAATTCTTTTTCTTTTAAATAAACTGAAGTAGCTCATTCACTGCTAGCATACTCTTAGTATTGTTTTAATTAATATATATATATATATATATATATATATATATATATATATATATATATATATATATATATATATATATATATACCTAGTCAGGTCATAAGTATTGTCACACAGTAAAAACTTTTCTTTTAGAATGCTGGCCACAAAAAAGTTTATTGAATTCGAATTTCTAATTGTTCATGAAAATAAAAATGTATAACTTTTAGAATTTTACTCATTTTTAAATATGGAGTGGACGCTTAAAGAAGACCGTGTTGCAGTTATTGCGTTGCATCGTTGCGGTTACGCGCCAATTCAAATTTTTAACATACTGAAAAATTTGAATATTACCAAAAAGATTCGTTTATCGTACCATCAAACGATACAATGAAGACTCTAGTGTAGATGACAGGTCAAGAAGTGGTCGCCCTCGGTCTGTTAGGACTCCAGCAGTGATAAAAGCTGTGAAGGCACGAATTCAAAGAAATCCCAAACGTAAGCTGAAACTGTTGGCCCTTCAGATGGGGTTAAGCAGAACCACGGTGAAAAGGGTGTTAAATGAAGACTTAGGGCTTCGGGCATATCGAAGAAAAACAGGACATCGTTTGAATGCTCGTCTAATGGACCTGAGACTGAAGAGATGCCGCGCTTTGTTGAAGCGGTACGCGGGAAAAAAATATCGGGAAATTCTTTTTTCGGATGAAAAAATGTTTACCGTAGAAGAGAGCTACAACAAACAAAATGATAAGGTGTACGCACACAGTAGTGAAGAAGCGAGCAACCGTATTCCGCGTGTCCAACGAGGTCATTTTCCATCCTCGCTCATGGTATGGTTGGGAGTTTCTTATTGGGGCTTAACAGAGGTACATTTTTGTGAGAAAGGTGTAAAAACGAATGCTGTTGTGTATCAAAATACAGTCCTGACGAACCTTGTGGAACCTGTTTCTCATACCATGTTCAATAACAGGCACTGGGTATTCCAACAAGATTCGGCGCCAGCTCATAGAGCGAAGAGCACACAAGACTGGCTGGCGGCGCTTGAAATCGACTTCATCCGGCACGAAGACTGGCCCTCCTCCAGTCCAGATTTGAATCCGTTAGATTACAAGATATGGCAACACTTGGAGGAAAAGGCGTGCTCAAAGCCTCATCCCAATTTGGAGTCACTCAAGACATCCTGGATTAAGGCAGCCGCCGATATTGACATGGACCTCGTTCGTGCTGCGATAGACAACTGGCCGCGCAGATTGAAGGCTTGTATTCAAAATCACGGAGGTCATTTTGAATAAACTTTAATGTCATAAGAATCTATGTTTTGTTAAGTTCATTTTGGTATATGAATGGTTACATAATTAATAAACTTGTTACAATTATTTTACATTAAACATGTGACAGAATTTATGACCTGACTATGTATATATATATATATATATATATATATATATATATATATATATATATATATATATATATATATATATATATATAACTGACGAACTGACGAAAAGAAACTGACGAACAGAGGAGAATTTTGCTGCGTTAATTTTTTTTTTCGCAAAATTTTGGCGAGTTATTTCCTCACAATATTTTCGTTTACCGTAGTTGCGTGGTAAAGTTAAAAAGCTGTTTATTCACGCAATTTGGGTATCGAACCTTTTCGTTGGTTTCCGTATCTCTTGCCACTTAGCAATGATACCATATAAGGTATATGGTAATATACTTTATATACACGTAATTTATACAAACGTTATATTATTGAGATAGCAAACTAAGTAAATAGTTGAGTTGCTAATGAGACGTTAGAGAAAATATTATGATATAGCGGATGTGCAACTCCCGCATACAATGCGAAGGGACGAATGTCATGTAACAATTAAAGTAGTGGTGAGCAAAGCAAGACCAAGACAGTCTTGGTAACGGTCTTGATCTTACTTCTCCGGTCTTGGTCTTGCGTATTCAGTCTTGATCTTGGTCTTGCGCAAATAGTCTGTTATTTATTACTTACTTCGTTTTGAAAATTTTTCAAGGCTTTTAATAGATATAAGTTATAAATGATCAACAATCAATCCTGTAATTAATTAAGCTTTATTTTACAATAATCAATAAATGTTACCGTATCCTATTAGTTTAAATACTTATATATTACTATATATACATTACTTATACGCATATATTTATAATCTTTTATTTGATGACCAAGAATTGATGCACAGTAACCATCGAGCCGACTTGTTATTCAATCTATTGCGATGCTTTCGTATCACAAGAGATGCTTTCGAAAATAACCTCTCAGTTGGGACAGATGTAGCCGAAATTGACAAAAAATCTCGAGCCATTTCATTTTTGCCAAAATAGGATATTGAAGCTCATGACGTTTCCACCAAAGTAGTATATCTCCGTTACTCAAAGCTCTAGGCTGACTCAAGTACTGTTCTAACTCTTTTATCGAGAGTTGAGAAGCTGACGAAGAAGATGGAGCTGAATATAATTTATTGAAGTCTTTTTTTTTATCTGATCGCGCGCGATCGTGATTGAAAATAATTTGTAAAATGTCTAAAATTCTTGTAAACGTTTTTCTCGGTATTTTATATAAACTGTTAAAATGTATAACACGTCGTTTAACATAATGCAAACCCGGAACCATACACCACACCTTACAATTCTTGGACGCATAAATTGACCTTTTACTGTAAGAAAAAAAAGTACAAAGTACTCGAAGAAAGTACAAATTAGTGATGAGCAAAGCAAAACCAAGATCAAGACAGTCTTGGTAACGGTCTTGGTTTTGCTTCTCCGGTCTTGGTCTTGGTCTTGCGTATTCAGTCTTGGTCTTGGTCTTGCAAAATCGCAAGACCAAGACCAAGACTGTAAGAACAAGACAGATTTTGCTCATCACTAAATTAAAGTAGATAGATACATGATTCATAAATAATTATAAACATACTGTAACAATTCACACAGCGCCATCTAGTTCTAAAATATGGATTCTAGACAACTGGTATAATACGTATATACTATATATATTTTTATCCGTGCAGGGGCGGAGAAAGAATACTAACCCCTGTGGCCGGGGTCGGCCTGTTGTAAAAGGCGACAAAACAACCCACCCTAGTTATGTGGTAGGGCCTCAAGCCCGTCTAGATGGCGACCACCTTTGGTCTTAAGTATGCCGCCATAATAACCTTGTGTTGTGTTCCGGCATTAGTGACCCAAGTTCCTGTACCCTTATGGGACAGCAGCGTGTTCGCGATGCCACTGGCGTTGCAAACACCTATAGACGACGGTAACTGCTAAATCCTAAGCGGGCTGTCAGTCTGTCTGCTGTCCTACAGCAATAAAAAAAAATAATACTTTTGTAATTACATATTATACATAAACACCCAGATTCAGGACAGAATTCACCCCCTAAGTGCTCGTGACTCCGTTTTCAGCCGGACATTTGTGTTCAAACAATGAAGAGATAATAGATCGCTAAAATCAAAGTAATATGCTACAATCTATTGATCTACAACCCTTTATCCTTGCGTATTTCCTGGATCATTGTTAGTTAGTCTTGATAACGCATATTGTATAAAATTTAAAAAAGAAATTACGTTTTCGATCAATACTTTATTTGCTTTAAAATTTAAACTCGATATACAAAACTAGAACATATACGTAACATGGCATTGCCCTTTTGTTATACAAATATCTTGAATTTCAAAACATAGCTACGTTTTGTTCTTTTAGTCTTATAATTATTATTGACACACTGCGCGTCTGAATATTGATTTGACGTACATACGGTTTAGGTCAGTCGATCTAATGTCAAGGTGACATAATTAAATGGCTTCATGCGTAATGGAGGAAGATCGATAGGTCTACGTGAAGGGCAAAGTTGTTTTCCTATTTCAAAAGTTATACGTATTTTAGGTGAATTAATATTTTTTCAAATCTATTATTGGTATTAAACGATGTCATTTTTTTAGAAGAGTTTTATATATTCTGTCTTCCATGGAAATCGAACCTACGTACATAAGCGTGAAAGGGCTTAGATGAAGTAAATTCCTACTTACGTAGCTTCTAAGACAATCGATTATTTGAATGCTATAAACAGCTTACAATAATCTCGAGCTTTAATTGTAATATTTGATACATTACATTTTAAGAAATTTCGAATAACTTCATATATTCATTACATTTTAAGGTAACTTGTCTAGCAGGGCATAAAAAATTAAGAATAAAAAAATTCTGGCTAACATACGTAATTATTAACACGTTAAACGCCATTTCGGTCACTGGTGCTTTAGCAATTTCTTCCTTAGTCACTGGGAATTTATATAGGGAATGTTGGTTGTGAAATAAATAAATCCTTTTGGTGACCACAAATATCTTGAAAATTATTAACCTAATAAAAAAAATATTATCTAAACTTACAATGGCAGAATCGGCACATACACATCGAAAATGCTTGGCAGCTAATGTAAAAGCTCTGAAACTGTTAAATGTTTCTGAAATCATTATCACCCCATAATACTGAAGCATCGAAAACTTGCAGCTTCTAGGAGTTCCCCTATTTCTAGACTCCTGGAATCTCCATTTGTCTAGGCCAGCCGACACAACGGCTAACACAGATGACATTCCTGAAGGTCTATTCTATTTTGATATATTTCAAAACTTTTTAGTTGACATAAAGTTTTATATGCGAAAGTAATATCGTACTATATTTATAAATGTATGTGTCAGAATGATAACCCATAATGTTCGATGGAATGGTTCATGAATGTATTGCAACACCCAAAAGGGACAAAAATCCAACGAAGTCGATTTAGTAGTTAGTCACACTGGTAAGGACGGGAGAGGGTATAAGCCAATAAGCATACACTGTATCGACACTTTCTCTCGCCTAATGTGCATGTTGTAACATAATCGTCACATGCCGACGTTGATCATCAGTATATATAACCAGTCAATCAGCTTTGGACAAATGTGATGGATATGCTGGCCGTTCCCTTTGATGGGAGACTCGAGCTCTGCAGTGATACGTCAGGAGCTGTTATTATCGGTGATCATTGTTTGCAGGACATGTTTTATTCACAATCAGATTATGTTCACTTTTATATTATTAATCACGATTCCAGGTGTTAGCAAACGATACAGGGGGTCTCAAAGACGAGGCTCACGTGTTCATATACCTCCTCCGCGAGGACCAACGAGTTCGTTTCGTATTGCGTGCCCATCCGTCAGAAATACGCGACAAAATCAACATATTTCGGCAGAGATTAGCACGTGTCACGGATTCCGTTGTTAATGTCGACGACCTGAGGGTGCATGAGAATAAAGATGGCTCCGTGGATAACACGAAAACAGATTTGTATCTACATCTGGTGAATTCGCAAGATCATTCCGTCCTGGAGGTGGAGCAAGTGTTGAAATTGGTTGACAAGAACATAGAGCAGCTTGATGATTTGTTTAAGGTAATTTTTCGTATTACTGATTTATTTATTATAACATCTGGTACTGTATAACATTTTCTGTACACCTCGTTTAAGTAACATAAATTATTCTTTCTCTAGCTTTAAGAGGATTTAGGAGTAAGAGATGTTCTGTTCGTGTTGTTGTTATATATTTATATGACAAACCTTTATTAGATGGCAATCGGTTGGCCTGTAACTCCGCAGATCCCACACCCGTACGCATAGGCGCCGACACGGTCGAGCGCACGCACGGACCAAGTGAAATACCTGGGATCTGTGTTTCACGCGTCTGGTGACATCGATTGCGACGTCAAGGCACGCATTGCTGCCGCATGGGCCAAATGGCGTGGAGTAACTGGTGTCATTTGTGACCCCAAGATGCCCGTAAAGTTGAAGGGACAGGTCTATAAGACCATCATTAGGCCTGTCCTTTTATACAGCTGTGAAGCGTGGCCGGTGTTAGAGCGACATAAGCAAAAACTGCGTGTCACGGAGATGAATGTGCTGCGGTGGATGTGTGGAGCGTCGCGGAAGGACCGCGTAAGGAATTAGGAAAGTATTCACGGCAGTTTTCATGTCCATTTCATGTCATTGCGGATAAATTGCAGGAGTGTCGGCTCTGTTGGTGCGGCCACGTTTTATGGCAACCGGATGCTTACGTGGCAAACAAATGTCTGGCCATGCCGCCTCCGCTGGGCCCCGGCAGGAGGTGTAGACCCAAAAAGCTGGCTTGACGTCGTAAAGGTTGATATGCGTGCCAATAGGCTCACTACCAGGGATGCTGAAGACCGTGCGAAGTGGAGTAGAAAAAGTCGGAAAGCGGACCCCGGGCACCGAAATGAAAGCTTAGGTTGCAACCGGGATACAACGCTTAGATGATGTTGATGATGAATCGGTTGAAGTTCCTTCGACGAGCAGCAATTCTTCTTCAGAAGGCGCACTTGTTCAGCAGGGGTCACCACTTTAGATGTGGGTGACTTGAATACGTCGGGTCGTTAAATCAAGTCGGTGTCACCTATTGAGGGGTGCGGTGGTGTCCCCTTCAATAGATTTGTTGTTGAGGCAGAGTTCTTCCTCGGAGGTTTTCTTGATGGTAGTATTCCAATAAAAGTCGGTTCCAGGATTCCATGTATTCCGGAAATATGTACTTATTATATTTACGAAAATGGTATGTATGTAGCCGCTAACAAAAATAGATATATGAATGTGAAAGAGATAATAGACGTGTGAACGACACTTGTAATTGACACTTGAACAAGAACTGGATTTACACTGAAGATAGGTTTTTGACAAAACCGTCTAAAATAAAATCTCTGATTTAGTTGTGTACTCGTAACACAGTATAAAACGAAAAACTACCAATATGTGCTCATTTCAGTCACTTATTTAAGTAAAACATAGTTATACAAACCATTATCTGTAATGTAAAAGCGAAATCGTGTAAATCGTGGGATATGTGTAATTCTCAAAAAGCAAGGTTTGATGACATTTGCACGATTTTCCCACGTGTATAATGCATTGTTGCGTACATAGTGTTGAGTCAGTTCTATATTTGTTTCGTTACTATGAAATTATAACAATTAATGTAGTTGAGTCATCAAACTAGAATGTTCAAAATATCGTTTATAATATTATTTTAATATAAACAGGCTGACGGCCCAGTAAGTAGTTACTGTTGCCTATGTATGTTTGCAACGCCAGGGTCACCGCTAACAAGCTGTCGTCCGCGTAGGCACAAAGCAAACCACAGTGTACAGCATAACTGATTTATTTTACCTACCTACAATTAGAACTGAAACCTGGGTCACATATTCCGGAATAATACAAGGTTAATTAATAGCGGCATATTTAAATGATAGGGATGGTTGCCATCCAAGCGGGCTTATAGCCCTATCACTTAGCTTGGGTTGTTTTGTCGCAATTTACGACAGGCCACCCTCGACCGCGGGGGTCAGTATTACCCCGCCCCAACACGGAAAGAAAGTCTGTGTAAAAAAACTTGTCCTTCAATTAAAGTATTAGGTATACTGAAGTTTTACGAGCTCTTACGTCGGTGCACCTATTTCATTTTTCTGAAGACCTAATCGTGATGACTGACGTCTGACTTTTTAACCCTAAAAGGAAAACGAATGCCTATCGGTATTTATGACCTAGCAAAATTTGTAATCTATTTATAGCCTTTCACGTCTCACTAAGATCTCGAGATACCCCTATACTGACTAGCACTATGAAGTCTGAAATTTGAAATTATAACTATTTATATCACCTATCAGGAATTCAACGTCCTCGATACGCAGCCGGCGGAATTTCAACCGCTTACGGCGGAAACTCTTTCCTCGAACCAAACAGTTTTCTGGCTGGTGTGGACAACTCTCTTCCTGGCTGTGCTCCTGGTACTGTCGGTCATGATGTGCCTGTCCCAGCGCGCGGATTACGTGAGGAAGCTAAAAGCTGCCACTGCGACGGCTTTTTGTAAGTATCATGAGAAATAAAAAATTAACCTATTTATTTTACAAGAAAAGTGTGTGTGCGCAATTCACATACGGCAGAAGTGAAACCCTACGAGAAAGTGAGAAAAAACGGATTGATGCTCTTGAGATGTGGTGCTGGAGAAGAATGCTCGGTATATCGTGGACGGAATTCCGAACCAACGAGTCTATTCTTCGAGAGCTGGGCATCAATCAGAGGCTATCAAACACAGTGCAGGCTCGCATCCTCACTTTCTTTGGACACGTATCATGGCGCGGAGGCGAATCCATCGAATGCCTGGTAGTGCAGGGCAAGGTTGGGGGCACCCGACCACGCGGGATATCACCGAGGAGGTGGACGGACCAAATGAAAGGCGCCGTCGACGTTCCTCTGCACGAATGCACAAGGAGAACGGCAATTCGCGAAGAGTGGCGTCGTATTGTAAAACAAGCTACAGAAACCTCAACGTGACGGCCACGACCACTCTGGCAAGAGTGTAACGCCAAAGAAAAGAAGTGAAACTTTAGAAAATTGGACTACATTTCATAATATTAGTGAAAATCAAAGCTACAAAAGCTCGAACAAAGAGGAGACGATAATAGTATGTTCGTCTCTTTTTAGTGTCGTTTTTTCGTTTCATCGAATTTTTAAATCACAACGGTACTAAAGAGGTTTCACTTCAACAAAATAATAGCCCATTTTCTGCCTACTTATTGGTTTTATGGTGATACCATATGTCCTTATAAAAGACAAAAAAGGTCCTGAACAACAAAAAATTCAGTGTGTATAAATACATATTCCCGTATATTTTTGAACTGGTAAAGAATATCGAATCGGGTCACGGTTACGCTATTTGCAACATATACGACTGTTCAAGTAGCCGGATCGTGTGTCTACGTAAATAGAATGATCAAGAGAGTTGTGGATATATAGTTTTGTTCCCACACTAACTCAACGAGTTAGAAATATAATTAACCTAAAGTACACCAATTTCCCGATTTACACAAAAGATAAGTTCGGAAGACAAAACCGTGTAAAATGAAATAAACACCCAATATGTGGTCAATTCAGTCACTTGTAAAACATATATTAGTAACGGTAACCTACCTATTGCATTCACTATGGATTAGGAACAAATATAATACAAGAAAGCGACCCCGTGGCCGATTACCTAGCCGCTGGTGTGACCAAGTAACCGCCCTCACTGGGCTCTCAATAGCAACCGCTATTCGAGAAATTGTGGACCGGACAAAGTGGAGACAGGCCACGGTTGATTTTCAAGGACACGACTTTCAGCAATGAAGAATTTGACCAAAATAAAAAAATCTTCATAAGAAAAAAATTAACAACAACCTACTCTTTGTCTATTACGTAAACGTTCCAATGTTTAAAAATAATAAAAAACCTTTTTAAATTTTAATTGCTTTTTGGCATCATGAACGCTAGAAAATTTACATACACAAAGGCTCCAAAATAACTACCAGTTCTAGTACATAAACTTGCATTCGTAGTCAAAATATAAGTAACAATACGGGGATTCCCCTTGGACGTTGGTACGGCCACGTTTTACGGCAACCGGATGATTACGTGGGAAACAAATGTCTGGCCATGCCGCCTCCGCCGGGCCCCGGCAGGAGGGGTAGACCCAAAAAGTGCTGGCTTGACGTCGTAAAGGGTGATATGCGTGCCAATGGGCTCAATACCAGGGATGCTGAAGACCGTGCGAAGTGGAGTAGAAAAAGTCGGAAAGCGGACCCCGGGCACCGAAACGAAAGTTTAGGATGCAACCGGGATAACGCTTAGATGATGATGACGGGGATTCCCCTGTTATTACCACCCCGTGTTGCGAAATGAATGAGACCCAAAAATATTATTAACGATTGTTTAATATGCCATTTTTATATTTTTTTAATACATTAATTTATAAGCCGTGTAAAAGTGAATTAGTGTAAAATAGTTACCGCATAAATCGGTATAGGATTTATCTGTGAAGCAATGTTTTTATTTTGACTACAGATGTCGAATAAAATCTGTCACTGTTTGCAAAATCGGTCAATTGACCGACCTCCATTTTGAATTCGAAATGAATTTCATCAATTATTTATTTTCCATTGTCTCTGGCTCAATAAAAGCGTGGGTGTAAAACACACCTTTAAGATCAGTCAAATGACTAATTTGGCACCTACCGCCTTCCAATTTTTTGCTTCATGTATGGATGCTGTTGTGGCGCCACCTTAATTTAACGCATTTCGGCACACTCAAACATGTTTTTATGTCAGAAAACCATTGTACGTTAAATTGTGAATTCGTGAAAATTTTAACAAAAAAAATTTATTTCAGCGTCCCCTACTCCTGGCGAATCGGACATGACGATTCGCAGTTCGGGCGGGCGTGTTCCGAATACCAATAAACACAGCAGCAAAGGTTCGAATCCAATATGGCTCCATGCGTACGAAAACGACTGGTACAAAAATGATGACCAACTGAGTCGTTCGGAACGCGACTCCCTCGACGAAAACGCCGTAGACCAAGATTTATCAAATGAAAAACCGTACTTTATAACCACCGGCGCTTTTGCGTCCATGGATTCGAATGAAGATAATGTCAAATATGGCTTTTACCAGCAGTTGGAGCAAATGAAGAATGCTAAAAATATGGAAACGACTGAACTGTAGTGTGCCTTTATAAATTATGTACCTATCTGTAATGACTTTTAATTTAGAAGTAAATAAACTATCTGAATTTGTTTTTTTTTATTTATATAAAACATGAAAGATCCTGGGTGATCAGAGTTGGCTTTATATCCCAATTACAATTAAAAGTACAATTTGCGTTATATCCACAAAATACGCAAACATTGTTATCGTATTAACCGGTCTGAAAGACCGATCTGAGTCATTTGGTTTATTCTTTTCTAATTAACTGTCAAAAATATTGTGCTTAATCGTCGCTCGAATATTGTGGTCGGATTGACGTGCCTTGTGACATTTCCTAATTTCAATTTGTTAAATTTACGATTTTTTAATTATTTATTATGGAAATTCATAGTAATTAATAATAAAAAAAAATGAGCCCTATTTTTAAACAAGTGGACTCCTCTTGTCCGCTAACAAAACCAAATGCTTGTAATAACTATTTTAGAGATTTTTTAGAGGCCTATATTGACATCATCCAAGACATGTACCATGACTCCGATTCCGTAGTTCGGACCGCTGTTGGCGACACAAAACCTTTCCCCATCACCGTTGGGGTGCACCAAGGATCCGTCCTTAGTCCGTTTCTGTTCAGCGTGGTATTAGACGTATTGTCAGACAGCATCAGAAACTCACATGAGCAGCCCCCGTGGTTGCTCATGTATGCTGATGATATCGCGCTGACAGATTCAGACAGGGGTAGGCTGGTGCAACGCGTGAAGGCGTGGAAGGAGTCGCTTGAGAACGGTGGTCTGAAGCTCAATGTGGCGAAGACCGAGTACTTGGCCTGTAACTCCACAGATCCCACACCCGTACGCATAGGCGGTGACACGGTCGAGCGCACGGACCGAGTAAAATACTTGGGATCTGTATTTCATGCGTCTGGTGACATCGATTGCGACGTCAAGGCACGCATTGCTGCCGCGTGGGCCAAATGGCGTGAGGTGACTGGTGTCATTTGTGACCCCAAGATGCCGGTAAAATTGAAGGGACAGGTCTATAAGACCATCATTAGGCCTGTCCTTTTATACGGCTGTGAAGCGTGGCCGGTGTTAGAGAGACACAAGCAAGAACTGCGTGTCACGGAGATGAATATGCTGCGGTGGATGTGTGGAGTGACGCGGAAGGACCGCGTTAGGAACTCCCGCATTCGCGGCAGTCTTCGTGACATTGCGGATAAATTGCAGGAGTGTCGGCTCCGTTGGTACGGCCACGTTTTGCGGCAACCGGATGATTACGTGGGAAACAAATGTCTGGCCATGCCGCCTCCGCCGGGCCCCGGCAGGAGGGGTAGACCCAAAAAGTGCTGGCTTGACGTCGTAAGGGGTGACATGCGTGCTAATGGGCTCACTACCAGGGATGCTGAAGACCGTGCGAAGTGGAGTAGAAAAAGTCGGAAAGCGGACCCCGGGCACCGAAGCGGAAGTTTGGGTTGCAACCGGGATGAACGCTGAGATGATGATGATGAACTATTTTAGAGATTTTTTTTACGAATACATTACATTTTAGTCGACGTGCAGGTTAGGCCCTGCTCGAATACTCAAAGCCCGACAATATAATGTACGGCTGTATAATAAGTCGATTATTGAACACTACACTGCTACAAATTTTGCGATCTTTAATATCAGACAGTTAAAATACAGATACAGACTTCTTGAGATGTTTATTACCGTCAGTAGATCCAAAAGAAAACGCCATCTAATTAATCAAATTAAAAAGACACCTGCTCAGAATATTTTAGGAATTCCTAAATAAAGCTCAACGGTATATTTACATACACAATAATTTATTGTTTTCTTACAATTTACTGAAGCTAAAAATACAAGATTGATTACAATTTAAAAGCTTTGAATTCCAATGTGTCGGGTTTGCTCCGTCTTCACTCCGACCGTATTTCGCCGTTCTAGCGCACTCCGAGGGATCTAAGGAAGGACTCGTAAATCATAACGCAAGTATCCTTACAACCACAATATATATATTAGATAAAATTATAATTATAAAGAATTGCCATATTGAAAAAACCTAGATTAATCGTAACTTATCTTATGAGATACACTGTAATTTATACTGTTCTATTGGAGCGTTTACATAAAAATATTGTGGATGAAAGAAAACGAATCACTTATCCATCAGTCTGTAGCTCGCTACAATGTTTATTCAAGAGAAACGCATCACTCAGTCAACGAGTTAAGTTCTACTCAATATACTTGGAAACACTAACTCCATTGAGAAAAATTACTAGTGAAACAGACTATAAGCAAGGAACGCTCCATTTCCTAACATTACGGCTATTGTACAGTTCCACAATTCAATTTAGATCTAGTTAAAGTACAAATACGTTTAGGAATTACATAAATTCAATGCATAAAAATTTTACTAACTTCAACTAAACGAGACATCATCTACAGGTTACATCAATTTAATGGAAACGGATAATTGAAATGTATAAAGAAAACAGTAACTGTATTTGCAATGTGTTAAATTTAAAATTTGCAGCGGGGACTTATTAGGCAGGTCGCATTAGTACCTAGGCCACATTCACAAAATTAATTCAAACTTACAGGTAAGAGAGACCCACTAGAGTGTTTCATAATCAGTCAAGATTATTGTATAACATTTTATAATTGCAAAGTTTGTAATTTTGCAAATGTGACCAATTTTTGACGGTTACCTAATAGAGATACAGAAGTAAAACAGAGGCATTGATTGTATTATTAAATTTACAGTTGAAGGACAGAGAGGACTGAGATTAGGCAGTTCCTAGGTGAACATATATCAATCTTCGGTTAATTTAGTTGAAACGATATATCTGGGAGTAGGAGGATTGTGAGGAGGTTTTGAATCCCTTAATGTGGTAATAGTGTTGCGTTGGCTCATCACATGGCATACTTCCTCGTCCACTCGCGGGCTAATTCATTGTACTTTTCTCTGTCAGTTTTGTAGATCCTCGCGATTTCTGGCACCAGTGGGTCGTCGGGGTTCGGATCGCATAGCAGTGAGCAGATTGACAACAACACTAAAAAAACATTCATAATTCATATCAAATTGTCAATCAATTAACAAATGTTTTTTGAAGAAAAACTGTTTGCACTAATGTAATCAGTGCCCATTTAAAAATTCACCCAGACCATAAAAATAAACAGCTACATAAACAAAGTCAATCAAATTCATACAGTTACACTAATACACTATTTAAGCCTATTAGTGCTAAGCTAATTTCACATATTTTGCATAAATTGCACAAGAATTTTTGAAAAAAAGTAATTTATTAAATATTTTCTTCAAATGTAGATGCGATTCTCATAATTCTTTCTGTTATGTGTAAGGGACATATTTTAAATGGTTATTAATAAATGTTATTAACTTTAAATGCGCGCGCTACGAGAGTCGATTTATCGACGGTTCGCGCTATAAGGGTTAAGTATAACTATGTCTTGTTATTACAACAACAGTATGACATACACAGACTGCATAATCAATAGTTATGATGCATGTAAAATAAATAAAAAAAATCTATGCCTTAGTACACCAAAGAGAAGAAGTAGAGCTACAGCTCTATATAATTAATGGAGGATTTACTTTAAAAAACTTATCACTTAATAAAAAGATACATTTACTTGCGAGTCCCTTAATTACCAGACATAATTTTTAAGGTAGATTTATCCATGATTTTTATTAAAAACCACTGTAAATTGTCTTACATTTGAATACAATTTAAAATTCTGGTTGGATATAAATTGCATATATATTGCAGACTAACTGGCAAATAGCTGTAGCCAAATAAAAATAAAATTATTTATAACAAAGTAATGTAAACTTTTTGGGCTCTGGATTTTCTGATAAATGTTAGCCATTACAAAGAACTTTATCATCTTTCAAGAAATATAAAAATTAAAAAGACACTCGTAAAGGTACAAATATTAACTGCAAGAATTCAGGTATTCTACAAAAGAAGTCATCTTGGAGTGAATCTTGTTTTATGCCAACTGACAATTATTTATTAATGAATACATAAATATTTCTAATGAGGTATTCAAAATGTTTATATAACAAATATCATCAAAATAAACATCATCATGACTGGAAGTTCTGTATGGAATGAACATCTAAGCTTCTACAACAGCATCCAGAATCTGCTTTCCTCTTTTCGACTTTACGGCTATCATTTATAGGTTATTCTTTATAGTAAACCATCGCACATCACTTGGTAAAGCTATTATTAAATTGAGTAAACCAGTAGATGCAACTTTCTTGTAGCTTTGCAGCTACAAGTCTATTGTCCTATATACAAATCCCAATTGACTGTTTATATTTAGACTTCTTCAGTTTATCATAACATAAGCATATAACATTATAACACAGGAAGACTGCAAGGCAAATATTATGATACCTAAAATCGAATTAGAAACTAATGAGGCCAGCTACTTTGGAAGTGTTGGTTTTGAAAATCTAGTACTCATCTTGTTGCATATAATGATCGAATTTCCATACCCTAACACATTTAAAAAAAGGGTGTTATGGACATACCTTTGGATATGGTTAAGGCTGGAGACCATTGTGCTCGCAGGATATCCAAACAAATAGATCCATTACTGTTTATGTTGGGATGGTAGATGCGTGTTGTGAATGCAACTTTTGGTGGTTTGAATGGATAGTCTGTTGGAAAATGTATGGTCAAGAAGAATACTCCGCCTTGATAAGGACTGTCAACCTGAAATTACAACAATACATTTAAGTTTACATCACTTTCAGTAACACATAAATTTTCTATATTAAGTGCACATCACACAGCAGTATCTAGTCCCAAAGGTGCATGGCACTTTTGTTATGGATATTACGACAACTGAGACATATATGCCTTTTCTTTTGTAAATAGATACATATTATACATAAACACCAAGATGTGAGGCGGGAATAGAACCCATGACCTACACAAGCATACTGAAGCGCGTTATCCGCTACGCCATAGAGGTCGTCACCTGCATGATAAAAACAACTCCTAGCATAAAATTCCATATCTCAAGCCTCTATTTTAGTAATCTAGTCTCTACAATAATATTCCTTTATCATTGTGTACTATCTAACATAATTGCCTTTATATGCATATTATTTAAAATTTAGACAAAATTTTGCATAAGTTAATTAGGTATTGTATTTATATTCCTCTGGATTTGACCTCACACAAAAATTACAATTAGTTATTGTTATATAACTATTTATGAAGCATTGTTTTTGAATAGCATTTTCCTTTTGTTTGTACTAAATATATAATAGTATGAAAAACCACCTTCAAATAACTAAAGGCTGTAAAGTAGAACCTATTTGGTCCATTGTGCATCTAAATAACTACAGGATACAGATCAATCTATGCTATAAAGAGAATAGATTGATCTACAAAAATAAAATTTGAATTCAAAAACATTTGAAGGATTTAAATTTATGTAAATATTTATCAGTTCAATTTATAAACAGACTAAAAAAGAATGATTGTGATATCAACACATTATAAACTCCAAAGATCCTTTCTATGAATACAATACTAAAATACCCATTTAAAACTCTTATCTCTAACTAGAATTCTTTATCAGTGTTTCATTCAAACCGTGTCACAGCAATAATCTTTGATTGTATATTGTATATATTAAATATGTAAAAATACTTACTGGACCCATAATTGTGGCTTGCCAATGGAAAACTGAAATAACAAACATTAATAATTAATAATAAAGCATTTAGAATAATTTTCCTTACAGGAAAACATTTAAATAGAATCATCTTATTTGATTCAATACACACTAATCTTATAATCAATATATACTCTTTAAAACAAACATTCTAGTATTTTCTTTAATCTAAGTGTTCCAAAATTAGACATTTCCTTTTGCAACTCAAGGTTTTAAGTATTTAGATAAGTTGTAATATTTTTTCCCAGGATAAAAGTAACTATAGACCCTGCCCCCAGACCAGGATTCACAACTTAGATGATCAGGACTTATTTAAACAATAAAAAATATCAGAAAAAAAATTTCTATGTTATCAACACAATTCAACATTTCATGGTCTAGTAGATGCAGTAACCCTGGCAACATTGCCAAACTTAAACCCACTATTTTATCCTACCCCAAAGGTCAATGACACAATGTCACACATAGGTTGATGACTACAAAGCAATATTTGCAAAAACTAAAAATAGGGAGTCATGTATGAATCATACAAACTTCAAAAACATCATTGTTCATCTTGAAATTGTTATTACAATTTTAAATTATGATATTTAAAAAATATTTAATAAGAATTCCTAGAAAGTCTTCATTCCTAGAATCATGGTGCATGTATACATTTTTTGTTTCATCAGATATAAACAAAACATTTCAAAATATAAAAATTATTATATACTCATAAAGTATAAATTTAAATTAATCAATACTTCTTTCTATCACAACGAAACTAAGTCTGTCTATTAAGACATTGTTTCCTAGTATTATTATACAACACAATGACTCACAGAAATCCTAAGTAGACAAATCAATAGGTACTCACGATCTTCACCGTGTGGTCCTGCAGAACATTGTGCTGGTGGATCTCTGCCCAGGTCTTGTAATTCCTGCGCATCAGAACAATACCATGTGTATACAAGGAATACCAAGTGACAGGCATGTCACATCATCACTTAAAAAATATACGAGAGCTCTCGACATTTTGCCCCTAACAGCTGCACGGTTGCCTTAAACACCAGACCACCTTGAGCCACAACCCCCTAATCATCACTAAAACATCTCGGTACATGATATTTGTTATGGAAAACCTCAAAATTGGCACAATAATTCCGACATTTTATGTACGCCGTGTGCACAAAATTGTCACCTACATAGACCAGTAAAACACCGTTAACCACAACAGTTACATTCTTAGTCAGAAAAACTTATCTGAATATCTATAATATAGGTAAAAACGAGCACGCACACGGAAATATCCAGAAAATTCGATAATAGGTATTCCACAATGACGAAACAATCACTACGAAGTATGGATACCATTAATACGACACTACTAATAACTTCATGACTGCTTATTTATACAACAAATATATATTATACGTACCCTATTAATTCGTTTTAACGCCATTTGATTATTTTATGTTCGGATAACTGACTTTTAACTAGACAACGAAATTGTGAGCCAAGGATCTTTGATTAGAGATTGCAAGATGGCTCCCGTCTAAACGCAAAAGTACCACCAAAGTCGTTTTAAGCAGTAATTATTCTAATTTAACAACTAGCTTTCAACTTCAAATGCTTAATTAAAAAAGAAAAATAACTTATATTAATAAAATAATTCGGTTTGGAACAGAGCGCGGGTTGTAACAAAATTAAACACTTTCAGCAAATGGAGATGAGCGTACAGGAAAATCAACCATTTACAAAGAGCGTTCAATTTATCTTGTCACATAATTCACAGTCATGTTATGGATGTGTTCATGATTGTAGAAAAACTAAAAACATTTATATTGATTATTAAGCCTTTATACCATGTTAAATAGTGTTACTGATGGATTAATAAAATAAAATTTGTTTTTATAGTAATTTCCAAATAATAAACTAATTTTTTTTATTTTCTAGTTTACTAATAAATAAAATATTGATTATTTCTGTGGGATTTACATTTTCTGTACTTGCAACATTATAACATCGGAAATGACGTTTTTTATTACAGAGCGCTATATTTGGATAAATTGCAGATATTCAATTCCAACTAGCTATTTAAAAACACATTTTTGCAACTCGAAACTTTCGAAGGTGCGAAAACCATCATGTTGACGCGCACATGGCAATCTTGTTTTAATTAGGATAAAATATGCATTTTGATATGACGACCTTTTTATTTATTTATAAAATGAAATTATATTATATATTATGTACTTAGGTATGTATATATATAATATATGTATAAATTGGAAAATAGCAAATATTTAGCTTCTTATTTTACGACTTGTTCCACGTGAACCTTCAAACACCATAAACAAATAAAAAACTCAATCCATATCAGTTTTCCATTTGACTTCGTCACGCACGCTGATCAATAACAGGATGTAGTGCGAAATATCTATTTAGTTTAGTTTATTTTAACATTAAACACTTATATATTATTTAGGTTCATTTAATTAAATGATAATTATTATATTTCCTATATGCTTTCATAATTTTATTTAGAACATTACTTTTTGCTGTATTCTTAACCTCTAGTTTACAACTAGAGGTTAATATATTGATAAATTATTTGCTCTTAAGAAACATTACTTACATAATTATTTACCTTGAAAATAGAGAAAAAGGAATTAATCTATGATAAAGTACTTATATAAATATTTATTATAGAATTAATGAAATAATTGCTTGTGTAAAAAGCATTCAATATAAAATTTACTCAGAATAATGTTTTATTTTAGATAACTAGTAAGGAATGATAAGTAACGAATGAATAGCTTCATGGTTCACAGGTTTTTAAAAAATATGTATATTAGTTGCACATTTATTAAATTAACAGACAACATTTTTGATTATCAATCTTGAATTTAGCGCCATTTTTAGATTTTTACACAATTTTTGTAATAACCGGAAGTAGAAGTGTGACAAATAATAACCATTAATTATTTTCATTGTCTTCCTTTAATAAGCCAAGTAAATTTTAAGTATTTTAAAACAAAATTTAACAATTCTATATTTTTAGCCAATCATATGACACATTTCAAATTTAATAACAAGCATATCGTCAAAAAATTCATTTTCTTAGATCATAAGTCAAATTCATATATTCTATTCTTGAAAAGCTTGGCTCCAACGCCATGGGTATTGATTTACCATTGTTAAAGTGGAGAGGATAAATGGAATACGAAATATGGATTAAAAACGATTAAAATTTCCTATAATTAACTCATATAAAATCAAAATATGTATTATAAATAAATATTGTTAACTGATAAAAATTTACCTATTTACTCTTGATAGCAGAGAATTGACACTGATAGTTCGAGGGAAATCATGTGGAAGAAGATCGTATTTGTTGTTAATTGTTATATGATATATGTTTTAATATAGTCAATTTATCATTTGTATAATAGGTTGTCACCAGGTCTTCAGAATACTTTTAGCAAAATTAATACCTATCCTTATTAACTCTCGCAATAAACACTGGTCAAATCTTCTCTTACGCCGACATTGGCAAAATCAATGCCCAAAGCGTTGGAGCCAAAATTAATAAGAATAGAATAGAATAGATCGTATAACTGTTGTGCAGTATTGGGGCAAGAGAAGAAGGTGTGTTCGTGTTCTGTTGTTCTTTCAGCTAATCTGCATTTGCAAAGAGAGTGGTCTCATATTTTTATTTTTGCCAAGAAGACTGGGGTAGAACAATGGCCTAATCGCATACGAATTTATAAACGAATTTATAGCAAAAAATATTTTTTTAGACAGATAACGGTATCTAAAAAAACCAAGGTTTGACTTACCATGCAGTCAGACTTACCGGTTAGGTTGTGGATTAACATAATGGTATCCGATGGCGGTTGCCATGATTTGTCCCAAGATTCAAGCATTTGAGATTTAGCTAGGGCATGCAGATCTAGAGGGAAATATTTGTCTTAATTAGTTATTCCAGTGTTGATTGCTTTCTTGGCAAAACTGTCAACCAGTTCATTAATAGAGACACCATAGTGGGCTGGTATCCCATGCCAATTCTATCTTAAGACCAGCAGACTGACAAGGGTAAAATAGCTCGTCTGATTTTTAAGGATATAGAACTGGTCTTCGAACGTAGACAAAATTTAGAAAGGTCTTGAAAGCAGCTTAAACAATCTGTGAAAATTAGAGTTTCACTGATTTTATGTGTCTCTGAAAAAATAATTGCTTCAAGGATAGCATTAGCTTCCCCAGTATATACAGAAATGAGGGCAGGGATTTTAAAATTCAGGGTAATACTGAATGTAGGAAACCAGACGGCTGAACCAACTGGTCTGTTTTGTATGAGTTTAAAAGTATCTGTGAATAGAAGTACATAAATCCGGTCAATTCTTTTAAATTTATGATTGGCACCAGGACAGTTTTGTGAATTCCAAAATTTAGGATAATTTTTGGCTGAAAGAGGCATCTAGCTAGCTATCATGGGCAGATTCAAAAAAGGGTTTTTATAATTTAGAGATTAAGGTGCTTAATTACTTTGGGTTTTGGAGACCAGTATTTCAAGGTTGTAGTGATTACTGAGAGTTGGTCAAGCTCTCTTGACTCTGCAGGACTCTTCCTGCAGAGGGTGATTTAAGAATTGTATTGTCTTGAAAAGGAAGCGATCTGATAATAACTCTCTGCGGTAATGTAATGGAGGTTCTAAGCATTCAACCTGCAGGGCCTTATTATGTGATTACTTCATGGCTCTACAGATGATCTTAGGGTATCGAGCTTGGATCTTATCTACTTTTAAAAGAGCCAGTTATTTGCATGGCTTTTTATGGAAACATTCGTAATCAGAATTACTTCGTACCTTTGTACGCCTTACTTTTATATAATGCCTTTGCTTAAAAAAGTTTTTGAGTACAAGGTTGACTTCCCCACTTGACTCCTGACAGTGCCATAAGGACATTGATATTAGCTTCAGCTTTGGTGTAAACATAATTCAAATGAAGGATTCCCGAAAGTTTGAGCCTAATTGGTAATGTGGAGTTATATATAATAATAAAACATTACCAAACGCCGAAGAAATACATTATTGATAAATTATTGGCTGATCATGGTCACAAAGTTGTTAGATTGCCACCGTACAACAGTGACCTCAACCCCATAGAATAAATTTGAAACCGCGTAAAACAAAGAGTTTCAGACAAGAATGTTGAACAATTGATTATGATCGAA
Source organism: Malacosoma neustria (assembly GCA_963693495.1). Taxonomy (NCBI): domain Eukaryota; kingdom Metazoa; phylum Arthropoda; class Insecta; order Lepidoptera; family Lasiocampidae; genus Malacosoma; species Malacosoma neustria. The sequence goes on from OY856384.1 coordinate 14,228,251, forward strand.
TCTTTAACTTTAGAAGCATTGCAATAAATCACTCCTGAACATTGGAAAAAGGAGGTAGATCATGTGAAGAGATTGGAAGAAGAATACTGGCGAAAAGATAGATTGGTCGACGAGTTATTTAATATTAACACCGGAAATGATACTGATTCTGACGAGACATCAGACTCGGATACCAATTCTGAGTCTGATGTAGTTAGGAGTGGAGTTGAAGAGTTAAGTTAAGATTTTAAAAAATGTGATGAATGATGATGATGATTAAAAGTTAAAATTATTCAAACATTTAGTTTTAATAAAATAGCGGCCAGTAGATACCCGAAGCGCGGCACACGTGGCAAGCCGCCTTTGCGATACTCTCCACCCGGTACTTTCCTCGAGTCGCAATACTCCGCCGTTGGGAGTTGGCACGTTGACGTGGGTCATTACGTTATTTTTATGAAACGTAACGAAATCAATTACTTGGTCGGCGTCACCTGTTTCAAAAGTAGTGATTTTTGTAACTAGCTATTTTTATTCAGCTACTGTGATTGTTGCGTAAATACCTTCACCAACTATACAGTTACACACGAAACGAAAATAAACTAAATAACTATCACTGTTTGTAGTTATACAGTTAAAACAATAAATTAACTTCCCTTCGTACTTTATTCAGTCTTAGGACTGACTGCATTAAATCTATTTATGATTTATTAGTCTATAGTACGAAACTGTTATTTTTATAAAATTATTAATGCAGGCGTATTTAAAAGTTAATTTGATTGTATAAACAATGATTATAGATATTCAAAGTTTATTTACACTTTTGATATATTTTCAGTTTATGTATTTACACTTTTTCAACGTTCTCACTGTCATTTGTTTTGTACTTTTATTTACACTGTACAATTGTTTTGTTTGGCTAATCACACACAGTTTTTAAGTTTTATAATACAGTGTCAACTCCATGTAACGTCATCGATTTAACGATACTGCCTAAAGCGTCGAAATCACTTGGACATTTGACTTTGGTTGGTTTCGTTTAAATTCCAGTGGACCCTCGGCACCGAAGCGAGAGTTTGGGCTGCAACCGGTTTTTAACGCAAAGATGATGATGATGATGACCTTCCATACAATGACACACTCATATTATATAGCATTACAATAACGACAACAATTAAGTAATGAAAAGTACCTTTGTTGCCAAAATTAGTACAAATTGTGCAGCTGTGTACGTTTTTTTGTCGCTTTATTATCTTAGACCGTAATAAACTCGACTATCGGCATCATTCATACCGAACTTTCTAAGAAATTCGTTCTTTTGTTTACAAATTGGGGTTGCTTGCACGTGTAGACTGTTGTTGACCATGACTATTAAGTAGGAGTCCAAAATGCCTTAATAATTTTATGACTATCAAAAATCTTTTTGGATCTAAATTAACATTTAAATACATCAATTGGGCAACTTTGTGTGTCTTCAATTGTGTGCGGCGGTTATTAATCGTGAGCCCTGTCTTGCTGAATATCCTCTCGCATGGAACTGAAGTTGCCATTATGTTACCATACTTGCGTAGAAGTATGGCTAGGTTGGGATAAATGTGGTGTTTAATTTGCCACCATTGCAAAGGGCAGTTAAATTTCCCACTGTCGTTAATCATAGGTAGAATATTGTCTTTTATGTAAGAGTCTATTTCCTTAATAGCACACGATAAAGGTGTGCCTACTTGCTGCTGCTTCGTCCCAACGATATTACTTAAAATGGACCAAGGTGAAAATTTATCTCGTACCGGTATGGAAGCTGAGGTTGAAGTGGATTGTTGCGGCGAATAAAAGAACAAAGCAACGTTACTTTACAACACCAATATAACACAAACGTTAATTTTAGAAGAAAGTACGTACGAAGTAATTATACACAAGTACAACGACAACGACTAACTAAAATTAATTAACTAAAACAATAAACAAAAAATTAAGTGGCGCTCGTTTTCCAAAATCTCAAACGACGAGCTGTTGAAATAATTTATAAACAGAGATTACTCTATTTTATTGTCTATGTTTATAGTCTTACGTATGAAAATTAAACGTGTACTAGTACTGTTACGCTGTTTTGTTTTTTGTTGTATGCCACGGCATGTGCGCGTTCGGATTACTTCGGATTTATTCGTGTTACCCGAAATTTTCGATCTGCCATCCCGCTCGCTCGGCCGGCCGGTAGGCACGATAAAGAAGAAATTCCAAGAAATGTAACGCTCTCGCATTCTCGCTTGTTCGACTACTTATTATACACATCACACCCGACAATCACAGATAACAGTAATAACGTATTTACAAAAATCACTACTTCTCAGTTGACTCGAAACTAGTGATTCGGTTACTTGCCGCGTTACTATTTACTGTAACTGGTGACGTGAAATAACGCCCACGGCTTGGCGTTGGCAGTCGCCATCTGACCACGCGCGATCGTAACCGTAAATAGTTTTATAAAATGTCTTAATTTCTTTTAAACGTTTCCTCGATATTTTAATTAAACTTTTAAAATGCACCCGTCGTTTAACATACGCAAACCCGGAACCATACACCACATCTGGCGCCCAACGTGAATAAAAATGTCGGGCATACACCACAAACCTTTCTAGACTCTTATTATTAAATTAGAATATTACGGTTTGTTAACTGTACTTTTTCTTTGTTGATGACGTCATATGGGCATTGAATTTAATTTGACAAGTTTAAGGCGCATTACCAATTTGCGTGGCTTATAAGACCAATTATGTGAGATTTTCATGGGCGCTTAGTAAAATATTTAGTGCTCATTTCTTTCACTGCGCAGTTCATGATTTCACCCACTTTTTTCATTTTAAAAGTAAAACCAATTTTATGGGATCTACATCGGCACTTAATAAGATCTTTAGTAATAATCTGTTCCAGTGTATTTACTTTTGAAATGAAAAAGGATACACCCAACGTATGGAATGTATGGAAAAAATCCTTTGCCTAGTACTGAATTTACAACAAAAAATTTCTGTTACAAAATAAATGTCAAGACTGTTAGGTATATGATCTTTGCCTATTCCTCGTGGAGGATGAAAAAACTACTATACTTTGCAAAAAATTAAATGTCAGTTAGGTCAGTTCAGTTTGTTGCAGCGCTGTCAGATGTACCATTTAAATAGTATTTGTACGACTTTTTCAAAATTTCTTCCTCGTACAATCGCAATATGAAAGTCGTACGGCTAACATACTACTTTTTAAAACCTAGCTGTCTTTTATTTAAAAGTATAAAAATTCTAGTTTATACTGTATTTGGAAACATCAATATACAGTTAGAGAACAAACCAACTCGCCTCGTCTATTTAGATGTATAAGTTGTGGCGGCACTAGTTGCACGTCACATCACTAACCACGATAAAAAATAAGGCGGTCAGATTTTGACAACTACTAAGCGTTGGTTTCCCTTCCCGACAAAAATGTAAATACAATTATCTAGTTTATAATCATAAGCCTTGTACATTAAACTTCTGCCTTTGGAATAAACGACTGTAAGCATCCACGCTCCCCGGATTTCATTTATCTCCGACAATACGACCCGGAGGTGTCTGCGACCTCCACAAGTTCACTTGGTAGTCTGTGGAAGGATGATATTTTATATTTGGTTTTAGTCTGTTGTCGATGAATCCATAGACCAACTCGGTATAATATGTATGTAGGAACGGACTTCCCCGATTCATAAACTTTAATTGATCGTTGGTTATACAGCATATTTTGAAAAGTCAATATTATATACAACTTACTTGTTAGTAAGGGATTCTCAAGTTACCATAATAGTCATTGCATTTTGTTTAGTTAGCTAAAAGGCAAATGATGGCTAAAATGACAAGCAATGTATTGTATAAAAACATATGTAATTATAATAAATCGATATTTTTGATGTGTACTATTGTTTTTATTCAAAACTCCGAAATGTACTACTTTTTTACAGGTGGTATACTATTATCATAATTTTACATCTGACAGCCCTGGTTTGTTGTTTGTCTTGTCAAGTTGTCAGTTGGGCGAGTACTGTTGAAGGTTGTAGATGTATTTTTTTTCTTTATTTTTCGTCGGTGCTTACGATAAAAAACGATGAAAGAATTTTAAAAGTTAGAAATTAATAAATAATGAAATACAATTCTCTTTTATTTTGCGATAGTGTTCATGTGTTATTGTTTTGTGTAATCTGTGTTTGAAATTATACTGTAATTTTAACAGTTATATCTATTAGTATAAACATACTGATCATTAAATTTTAAAATGACTATCACTATGACCAGTAAGGTGGCTGAATGCATCGAAGAAGCTGTGCAATTTATGCCAATTGAAAAAGTAAGTGTGACTTTGTCTTATCATATGTTGGATTTATTTGTTGAATGAAAAATTGCTAAGTTAAGGTCGAGTTCATTGTGTTATTTAAATATTGATCAAAATTAAATTTTTATACTAAAGAAGGTTGTATATAATTATTTTGTACTTGAAATGAATCATTAATTCTTTATAAGAAATAATTTTTCGTAATAATTGCATTTCTTTTATCAAGTAGGTATGTCATTTCATAAAATCATTTAGTATTTTTATTACAAAATAAGTAGTTAATTTTTGTTGCTATTTATATAATAATATAGTAGCTGAAAATTATGATGCAACTGGGATTAAATAATGAAATGGTGGTAAAATAAATGAACAACAGATACACTAAATTTTTTTAACAAAAGCTGATGTTGGCTACCCTATTTTTGTCGTCCAGTAAGTCTATAATTCTAAAAATACAAATCACCCATGTGCTACTAGCTTCCTCTCCTCAAAGTTAGGACCTTGAATAAATTCGTACTTTTTTTTATAAAATAAAAAGCTGTATTTAAAATATTAAGAACATAAATACTCAAAGTATTGTACATCACTGGAGACAATCATCTCCCATCTTTTTGGCCATAACTGTATTGGAAAAAACTAATGTATTTCGAGGCAATCCTGAATGAAGTCATTAGACGCCAATACATGTCATATGTGAATATTTCATGTTTGCTCAGCCAGGCCATGTTCCATTGAACATTGAATACAGTTTGGGGTAAAATTTCAGTTTGAATTATTTCCAGGTGTGTTGTTACTTATTTTAGTCTTACTATAGTTAGCTATAGCTATCACTAGCTTGCTATAGTCACTAGGTAGCGGGATAGTTTTGTTTGATTTGAGCAAATCATAAATTACACCCTCCTGGTCCCACCAAATAAATTCACACAAGAAGGGTGATATTGGTTTTACAAACATAGTGTTTCCACTTTTCATCTCTAGTCATAAAATGATGCAAAATACTATTTCTATTCTGCTAAGGAGGCAGCAGTTCACATGTGAGATAACTCCATTTATTAGCCCTGACTTGTCTTGGCTTCAATTCATACCGCAGCCAATATTCTTGATTCTAGATCATTCCTACATTTTTAAACATTTTGAAACTGTTGACTTATCTACTTGTTATGTCTTTCCAAGCTTTTTTTTGGGAGGTGGATATGCATGACGCACATCCCGCTGCGTGAGAATGGGCGACGCGGTAGTGTGGGACTCCCCTTGCAATGCGCCCATACATCGCCTTCTCTACGCTGGGGGACGCACGTCTCTGGTATACCCACTAAAACCACCCCGGTGTTCCTTCACACGCCTTAAGTGCCGAGGCCGCGGGACGCGATAGATTAGTCAGACCGTGGCCCAGACAGGCGCCAGCCCACTTTGGCAGGCCTCTCCAAATCCGAGAAGGTGACGAGCCCAGGCATCTTCTTCCTCACGCAGGGTTGAGCTGTGCACCGCGCGGAACACCCGCGCGCGCCTTTTTCGGCCATGTGTGCGGGTTGCGGCCCTTCCCAAGGAGTCACGCCCGCGACCGATCACTACGGCGGCCGGAGGTCTGTCGCCAACCTCCGACGACTAGTAGCCCTACGTGAGCAAGAGGGAAGCTTAGCGCGCCTCCTCTCCCTCCGCCGCCTCCTTCGCAGACATGACTGCCTTGCAGAAGGAGACTACAGCGTCCCATCCGGCTTGGCCTGCGACCATGCCCGGGAGTGAGAGGGCAAGAGCGATGGCGGTGAAGAGGTCTCGGCGCCCCGATGCCCATGTGGGGCACATTTCGAGGGTGTGGAGCGCTGTGTCCTCGTCGCCGGCGTCACAGTGGTGGCAATCTGTCGTTTGCTCATTTTGAGTGATGCGACAGATACCACCCGAAGCAGCCGTGCCCCGAGAGTACCTGTGTCACGTGAAACGACAGAGTGCCGTGACGCTTATTAAGCCAGTTTTACAGGGCGGGCCGCACCGCTGCGATAGTGTTTTGGTCCGCACTGGGTTGCGCAAGTCTTTCCTTCCAAACTGCCGTGAGATTTTCTTGGAGCTCCGCCGCTTAACCTCGATATCACGAGGCGTGGGGCGAGACCCCGGGTGAAGGCTTCCTGGCGTCACCGATACAGCAACGCCAGAAGCCGAGCTTCAAGCTCCCACGGCATGGATCCGGCGAGGATGGAGGCCGCCTAGAAGCACACCATACGGTATCCTCGGATGGCCCTGACAGCCAGTGTGCAACGCAGCAACGCAGCGCTCTTGGTCGGCAGATGCCCAAACAAACGGGAGCCCTGTAAAGCGCAATGGCCTTTGACCGTATGAATGGTCAATACGGTACGGTTCCTTCGTATAGTTTCCGGCACACTGAGTTCGGTCTTTCGATGTTAGAGAGCAGTGGGGCGAGTGCTCCGGCCGCTCCCGTGAGTCAAGGATCCAGCCGCTCAGTGTGCCGAAAAGCCCCATCGGCGGTTAAAAAAAAGGCCCAGATACCTGAGCGTTGCCCCGATGTTGATGCGGACGTCTCGTCCACATCGTCGGCTATAAAATAATATAGCCTCGGACTTGGCAGGCCCACCTCTAGACCCAGTCAGCCGGATCCCCTAAGGCACGCCTGCTGGTAGGTCCCGGCGCTCGCTGTTACCAGCGTGTCGTTGGCGTAACAGATTACATTTACGCCGGGCGGGACCGTACCTCAAATTACCCAATCAAATGCGATATTCTACAGCAGTGAACTTACAAACACAATGGGTAGGCAGACGCCGACTCCGTCGGGCGTCCCGGTTTCTAAATGAGCATAAACTCGCCTGTTGTCCACTCCCTGGGGAAGCGGCCCTTAGTCAGACAGTTGCGCAAGAGCCTCGTCAATCGGGACTCCAGGGCGTCGTGGGCCAGAACTCACGCAAATGTCTTTCCAAGCTGTGCTAGCATCGATTAATTAGGTAGTTCCTTCAATTCTTCGTCTTCAATATTTGCACCAGAATAATGCTTCAAAGTCACTATTTTTGAAGTTTTGAAACCACTCTCTTCTTTTCATTATCCAAAAGAACATTGTCCACATAAGTGACCACAAAAACAGTGTGCTTTAGCTACACAATTTGTAATAACAATACACGTAATTTGACATAAAGTAGAGAATATCGAATACAGTTAACCTCTACGGTCGAAATCGGCCTACCGCAAAAAGCGACAAAGCAACCCTAGCTACGTGGTAGAGTATGCCGCCATAATAACCTTCTGTTGTGTTTCTGCATTAATGACCCAGGTTTCTGTACCCCTATGAGACAGCAGCGTGTTCGTGGTGCCCTTAGCATCACAAACATCCGTAGTAAACGGTAACTGCTTATTAATTGGGCTGTCAGACTGTCCGCAGCTCCTCAGCAATGAAAACGAATAAAAAAAATTGTTTACTATTTAGTGAATTATAATTAGTCCCTGTAAAAGTGTTATACTATCAAAAATTCCATGCACTGATTATTACTACTATCACATTTGAAGAGCGAAAATGTATTCAAGGTTCTTATAGTTATATCCTGCGAAAAACATTAATGGGCCTCAAACGCTCAAGGTGCAAAATAGATTCCCAGAGGATATAACCAATAAGGCAGCCTGTTGCCAATCATACACCAATAATTGAGTTCTTTCTAATTCCAAACAATATTTTGCCATTATGATTTATTTCTTAAATTTTATTGTCTAAATTCGGAGGCTGTTCAGTATATTATTAAGCATACAAAATTATGCAAATATAAAAAAAAGAAAACAAATAACAAAATAAACATTAGGTAATCATACAACAGGTGGTCAGTTGTGGTTTGGCTTATTTATTATTTTTATTTTAAATTTTTTTTCACTGACGAGGGACAGCAGAGAGGCTGATAGCCCGCTTAACAAATATATTAAAAAGTCAAAGCCTCACAAAGAATGAATAAGATACTTGAAGCTGCAGACAGTATAGTCTAAAATTAGAAAAAGTATGAAAGTAGCATCAGTTATTGAAAAATTTAAAAGTGACAGATTAGCGTGGTTTGGCCATATGCAAAGGGAAGAATGCGATACAAGGTCAGATGAGATATGAGAAGTTAGATAGGTAACCATGATAGAAATGAGAGTGAATTAATTCAAGAGGAGAGGTAAATCAAAGAAAATATGGATGGATTGCATGGAGATGATACAGCGAAAATGGTTGCAGAGAAGTTGTTGAGGTGAAGGCTAGCAAAGGGGAGCGTTCGAGACGAGACATTCTAATATGATTTTCAAAATAAATCTCAATTGTTACAGGTAGAAAATGAAAGTACAAAAGAATTCTGCAATCCGATCAACAGGCGAGGCAAACGGTTGGAAGATAACAACAATTTGACAAAGGAAGAACAAGAGTACCTCAACTACAGACAGTTGTTGAAGTATGAACAAGCCCCACCTTATTTGCAACACAATCCCTTCATTAGGGATGGATATCGAAAACTTTTACCCACGAACTTGTGTTGGGAAAGGTAAGAATCTGCTTTTTCTATTGGTTATTACGAATTTAATACACGCCGAGGAAGCAACTGCCTTAGTCCTCATTGGAGGCTGGCTGCCATGTCTCCATGCAGGGGTAGAGTAAGAATGTTGTAAACGTAAAACGTAGCCGGTCGTATGTGGGTAGTAAGACCGTCATATGTTCCGCAAACATGGGAAAAGTGTAAAGAAGAAGCAGTTTATTACAATTAACTGACACGTTTGTTCAATATGTATGATTCCGTGCAAAACGGTAGTTGATGGAAATTAGACATTTTTTTATTGCTCAGGAACATCAGACAGGTTAACGACCCACTTCATAGTTACCGTCGGTCGCCTATGGATACTAGAGGCACCGCGAACACGCTGCTGTCCGAATAGGGGTACTAACACTTGGGTCATTAATGCCGGAACACAATACAACTTTATTATGGCGGCATACTTATAAACACTAGCGGTGGTTGCCATCCAGACAGACTTGGGGTCCTACCACCTGTTCTGTCGCCTTTTACGACAGGCCCACCCCGGCCGCAGAGGTCAGTATTCTTTCTCCGCCCCTACACGGATAAAATTTTTTGAAGAATATTTGAAGGCAATTCAGTCAAGTAAATCTTTTGTTGACTAAGAATAGGATAGCGAACTGCGTGTGAATAAATTATACCTAGTCAGGTCATAAATTCTGTCACATGTTTAATGTAAAATAATTGTAACAAGTTTATTAATTATGTAACCATTCATATACCAAAATGAACTTAACAAAACATAGATTCTTATGACATTAAAGTTTATTCAAAATGACCTCCGTGATTTTGAATACAAGCCTTCAATCTGCGCGGCCAGTTGTCTATCGCAGCACGAACGAGGTCCATGTCAATATCGGCGGCTGCCTTAATCAAGGATGTCTTGAGTGACTCCAAATTGGGATGAGGCTTTGAGCACGCCTTTTCCTCCAAGTGTTGCCATATCTTGTAATCTAACGGATTCAAATCTGGACTGGAGGAGGGCCAGTCTTCGTGCCGGATGAAGTCGATTTCACGCGCCGCCAGCCAGTCTTGTGTGCTCTTCGCTCTATGAGCTGGCGCCGAATCTTGTTGGAATACCCAGTGCCTGTTATTGAACATGGTATGAGAAACAGGTTCCACAAGGTTCGTCAGGACTGTATTTTGATACACAACAGCATTCGTTTTTACACCTTTCTCACAAAAATGTACCTCTGTTAAGCCCCAATAAGAAACTCCCAACCATACCATGAGCGAGGATGGAAAATGACCTCGTTGGACACGCGGAATACGGTTGCTCGCTTCTTCACTACTGTGTGCGTACACCTTATCATTTTGTTTGTTGTAGCTCTCTTCTACGGTAAACATTTTTTCATCCGAAAAAAGAATTTCCCGATATTTTTTTCCCGCGTACCGCTTCAACAAAGCGCGGCATCTCTTCAGTCTCAGGTCCATTAGACGAGTATTCAAACGATGTCCTGTTTTTCTTCGATATGCCCGAAGCCCTAAGTCTTCATTTAACACCCTTTTCACCGTGGTTCTGCTTAACCCCATCTGAAGGGCCAACAGTTTCTGCTTACGTTTGGGATTTCTTTGAATTCGTGCCTTCACAGCTTTTATCACTGCTGGAGTCCTAACAGACTGAGGGCGACCACTTCTTGACCTGTCATCTACACTAGAGTCTTCATTGTATCGTTTGATGGTACGATAAACGAATCTTTTGATAATATTCAAATTTTTCAGTATGTTAAAAATTTGAATTGGCGCGTAACCGCAACGATGCAACGCAATAACTGCAACACGGTCTTCTTTAAGCGTCCACTCCATATTTAAAAATGAGTAAAATTCTAAAAGTTATACATTTTTATTTTCATGAACAATTCGAAATTCTAATTCAATAAACTTTTTTGTGGCCAGCATTCTAAAAGAAAAGTTTTTACTGTGTGACAATACTTATGACCTGACTAGGTAGTTTATGTTAATCCTGATAACCAACAATGGCAATTTATCTCATTGATATGACGTAGTTGAATTTCGCAATAGCTATTATGAAGGCCATTCGGACATTATTAGGTGATCTAGATGTATAGGCGCTTGCGTTCGCGATATCAATTGCTTAATACAAATAATAGCAGTTAAGGTTTGTGATGAGTCTCTGACATATTACTTTGTTTGCTGCTGTAAACAAAGGGATTTTTAATAATACTTTGATTATACTCTAATCGCAACGAATAGGTCTTGCGTAGTTTTAGTATTCTAGCCTGATTTTATTTTGCTATGTAATAGCTTGAAAGGAAAAATCTTCTTGGATAAGTGTGCAGGATACATTTGTCCGTTCCATCTACGAGTATGTCTGGACATAATATATGCCTATAGTGTAAGTCCACCAAACACACAATTTGGTCAACTAGACATTAAAATCTCAAGCTTTTAAAAAAAAATACTGGGGATGTATTAAAATCAATTTTACCAGTTGAAACAATGACCCAGTTAGGATATAATATTTAGATTAAAATATAGACATCCTAGTTATATGGAGCAAAACTACTGAACTTCATCTAAGTTACTAGGTAGCTCACTGGTATTCCACTCGGAGACAATCTAGAGGTTCCGTGTTCGAATTCCACGATAGCATGCACAGCTCATTACATAGATTTTCTCGCATTACATGGCGTAACGCATATGGCGTAATTGTCATGTACATACGGTGAATGCTGTAGTTGTGAAGGCTGTAGTGGTTGTCATTAGTAGCTGTTATTATTTATTTTTATTCAACTCGGAAGAGCTAGAACTGCGGTCATCAACAAAATATTAAATAATAATTAAGAATGAATTAATATTTTTTTAAATTATTGTTTCTCTATTTTGTGGTTAGTTTGAAATACCTTACGGTTTCTAAAGCACTATCAGAATATCAATAGCCCTCTTAATTACTAATTAACCATTGAAGTTTTAATTGTTCTTATAAAAAAATATTTTTATTAACACTAAAAGTTTATGTCGTGGTTTTATTCAACTATTTCACGAAATTAATTTCGTAAGGGTAGTAAAGTAGGTTAGTCCTATTAACAGGGAAATTGCATTGCCTATGGAGCCGCTCGTGGAAATCAGAGTGTGACAGCGCAACGAGGTTCATTGTACATATGATATTGCTTTGCAATATTTGAACTATTTTTGCGGGATTTTGCTAGTGGCCTGCGTGTACGCAAAATTCTAGAAAAATCTAAGTTATATTTCGTCGTGGGCAAATCAATATCTGCTATGTACAAAAAGTTAAAACTCTGAGATATGGAGTAAAAACATTTTCATGTAAAATTTTATAAGAAACTATTTGTTCTTAAGTGATTTATTTTAGTGTAATGTACATTCACACCCTTCTTCGGCAAATCTTTTTTTACGCATCCATCTTTTCTTTATTCTACCTCTCCTCCTGTATACATCTTAATGATTAAAATCATATGGCGGTTTTTATACAGCAAAGTTTGGGTGGCAAACTAGTCATAATAGTAAAAATGTATGATAATGAATTTACGAGTTATGATGATGCACGGTCATTGGGGTCATTGTTTTCTGTTCATGGAGAGCCATGAAACGAGTGTTTTGTCCAAATCTGAAAGAGATATCAATTCATATTAAACAATACGCGCATTTGCCATGTTGGGAACGTAAAAAGAAACTACATTTTCTGATCCGAGAACATTTGACATATAAATAGTTGTGAATGGCGTATTATTATAATATTAATGGCGCACGCTGCACTCATAAGAAGTCTATGTCATCTTATATATAAAATTCTCGTGTCATAATGTTCGTTCCCGTACTCCTCCGAAACGGCTTGACCGATTCTCATGAAATTTTATGAGCATATTGAGTAGGTCTGAGAATCGGCCAAAATCTATTTTTCATACCCCATTTCTAGATTGTCTCCGAGTGGAATACCAGTGAGCTACCTAGTACCTTAGATGAATTTCAGTAGTTTTGCTCCATATAACTAGGACGTCTATATTTTAATCTAAATATTATATCCTAACTGGGTCATTGTTTCTCAACTGGCAAAATTGATTAATACATCCCCAGTATTTTTTTTAATTTAAAAGCTTGAGATTTTAATGTCTAGTTGACCAAATTGTGTGTCTGATAAGGTCACTATTCCACGCGGACGGAGTCGCGGGCACAGCTAGTTATTTTATATTACTAGCAATCAATTCAGGCTTTAATCGAATAGAAAATATTATTAGCTTACAATTTTTTTAATACAGTAACTTAAAATTCTTTTTATTATAATAATTTTTCAGTTTATAATAGAATAATAAATTAATAAATATTTCTAGTAACGTAATAAATAGTCACCCCTATCACCTCCTAACAGGAATACGTCGAATTACCAATTACCCTATATATATGTACGTATATGTATATGAGTCTCTTATACTTACCATTCGTGTAATGAGAACTCACTAAGCCCTAAGTGGCTGCCGTTTGAGCTCTTCAGATGCATCAGGTACAAAATTTTTCCAATTTCAAAAGTATTTTACCAGCCATGATGGCTGCCGTTTTCGAATTTCAAAATATATTATTAATATTATAATTCTAGACTCTACGCAAAATTCTGGGTTTGATAAAATATACACTGGTAGCTTTTCATGGGCTCTTATACCATAAATCTTCTTTAAATTATTTTGTAACGAAGTTGATTCAGCTATAAATTAATATACATATTTATAACTTAAATTCAACATTCGTATTCAATTTAGTTCGCCTCGTATAATACCGCACTTTGCAACTTGTACTTACGTGTTTTGTAAATTAAAAAAAGATATGTAATATTTTCATAACTTAATCACATGGGTCATGGTCGTTGTATTTTGTTATGTAAGCTACTGCATAATAATATCATATAAATTATCAATTTGCAATATTTTTAAAACGATCTTATGTAAGTCATTTGACATTCATGAATTTATGTATTAGATAGTTGTATGGAGGCAGAGGAAATGAGAACTGTCTCTGTTTGAAAGTGTCCGTCGAAATGCGTTAAATTAAGGCGCCACAATAGCATCACTGTAAATTAAGGTTATATTTTCAAAATAATTTTGAACTACACATTAGTGTAGGTACTCTCAACTATTAAGTTGAGGTATTCTATATTGTACTTACTACTTTAGTCGCCAAATATATTTTATTTATAATTCGTCTACAACAGTTACTTTCATATTATTATTACTTTATTGCTGTAGGCCAGCAGACAGGCTGACGGCCTGCTTAGAATTTAGCAGTTACCTATGGGTGTTGTAACGCCCATAGGCGACGGTCCCATAAGAGTACAGGAACTTAGGTCACTAATGCCGGAACACAACACAAAGTTATTATGGCGGCATACTTAGACCAAAGGTGGTCGCTATCCAGACGGGCTTGAGGCTACCACGTAGCTAGGTGGGTTGTTTTGTCGCCTTTTCCGACAGGCCGACCCCGGCCGCAAAGTTCAGTATTCTTTCAACGCCCCTGCACGGAACGACTATAACTGCATATAATGAGCTGCTAGCGTCATTCTTGTGGGTTTTGAACTGTAGTTTATAACGCACAGCTGGACACTTTTCCACCTCTCCTCCATTTGAGTTAGTACTCTTAACCTCTACCCTCCATAGATAGTTTTTTTTTTTAATAATGTTAGGCTGTTTTCCTCCTAGCGTGGTCAGAATTTTTGTTTAAATTATTGTTGTCATGTATTTTACCGACTACATATTTCTTTTTTCTGACTCGTCTGTATATTTTTTCCATACTGCTTTTTTCTTCATAGATAGTTGGTATGTATTGACATTACAGAATGGTATAGAAAACGGTATAGCTAGATTCAGAGCCTGATATGGTCTTGTCTATTTGATCACTCTATTCTGGTCTATGGGTAATGTTTGCCAGTTTTTATGTTTCTAAAAACCCTCCGATGTAGCTTTTAACATAATGACGGTAAGATAATATACAGTTAATATTTTTAAAATGTTGAGAAAAACAAAGTATTTTACTTCTACAATTGGTAGTAAAATACTCATTAATTTAAATGAATAACATATAAATAAATTCTCATAACGCTAAAGCATTGTAAACCGGTTTAACATTAATATATTTTAACTACACATTTAATGCTTATATTCAATGTAAGTGATGTCTAGAGTTCAAGAATAATTCATGCAAGTATGTTGTAAAGCTGTAGTTTTTTTTTATGAAACCGTGTTCTTCCACGTATTTAAAATCGTTGTTTAAAATCTTACACAGAAACACTTAATTTTGTTTCTATAATCGAAGTGATGTATTGACGTATTTTTAAATTTATTTTAATAAATTATCTGACTCCAAATCAATATTTCGGTCAATTTCAATATCGAGATTTCTATATAATTATAAAATATAAGCGTTTAAGATGATATCTTGTATAATATTAAAAATTTTGTAATACTCATACTAATAATAAAGCCGATTCTTCTTCTTCTTCCTGCCCTTATCCCACATTATATAGGGTCGGCACAACATGTTTAAAGTTGTAATAGTCGTGGCTTAGTTTTTACAACCAGCCGCCTGCCTGACGTTAACCCCTTTTTGGGGAAAGATCTGTCATCCTTTTTATTTAAATTATTTTTCTCGTTTCTCATTGAAAGTATGCGACACTTATTGTTTTCTTCTTGAGTAAACAACATTCGAGTGTCGGTTTGGGTGTGCAGGGTCGTCGACTTTTACGGAGTCCGTGCACAATTCACATTCGACAACTACGTCACGAAGACTTCTAAATAGGGAATTCGCAGTATTCGAAGACGCTCTGTCTTCGAATGCTCTTGGTCCTGCATTCCGTTGTGCTTGAATGCAGACACAAGCAGCTTGCGCACAATGCGTCCACCTTCATATATTTTGGTGGTGACTCACAGCAATCTTTTTCTTGGCAAGTTAGAGGCCTTGAAACTCGCGGCTTCTTCCACAACAATACATAACCTTCGGTGGAGGACATCGTGGCAAGCAGGGATAGTACATAGGTGGATCTTCACAGCACGTTATTGGACAAGGGGGCACTAACATCGGGCATATTGCAAATTGCTCGCAGTCTTCAGTCTTCTTTTTATTTAGATTTTACTTCTTTCTCTTTTGTAAATTTTATATCATAATAAACTTCCACTAGAATTTTGATAATTAATTAATTGATTTTGATTTAAAAAACTGATTATTTGTGTTAAATTAAATTTAAACTAAATAAAAAATAAAGTAAAATGAAATAAATAAAACATAATATAAAATACATAATAAAAATCTACAAAATATTGTAGATCTCCTATTTCGATATGCCTCCTCCTAGTTTCCGCTGCTTTCTGTCTGCCGTTACTCTTATCCAAAAGGGTTCGAATATCATTTTCATGTCATCCTCCTATCTTTAGACCGCGGCTCCTATGCGCCATCCCGTGGGTTATTACCTACCGTCGGTTTCCTCTATGTAAAGTTTAAATGTTTATCATGTCTAAATAATTTTCGTATATTAATACGAATTTATTAAAATGCACAAGGTTTTTAGATTCTGTTTGTTTCGGTTAATTTCCGAAATGGCAGGTCCAATTATGGAGGACTTTAGCTGGCAATATTGCATAAGATTTTTTTTCCATACCGCATTCGGCCTGACCAGTTACACGCTTGTTTCCTTTGGATATGTTGTGTATCGCAATCTTCGCAGAAGTCTGCAGTCAGTTGCAGTAGCCAAGCGATTAGAGAAGTGGAGGAACTACCATATAGACATACCTTGCAAATATTTTTAACCATTCAAGTTACCAGTTGTTGTGTGTAGTTGGCATGTTCGAACATTTTTTATATCATAATATCCCACAGTTGGGTCGAAGTCCAAAAGGAATGGAGAGTATACCCAGGTGGATAGGTATCCAAGGTAAATTGTCGGGTTATATATACAGGTTATATATATTGATGTTTTTCTTCATTGTCGGTACGTGGTAATTATGTTACAATATGTACAAAAGATGAGAAAAACAGCCCAAACGATGACTGTTATTCGAACCAGTCAGTCTGTCTGTCTGGGATTCGAACCAGTGATTAGCCTCCGAGTGTAATACAACTTTGATCTATACCTAGACCCTTTTAAACTATGATTCAATAATTTACATGGATGAGTTATTTACCTGAACGATTTTTTTTTCTATTGACAGTTTTACTTTAATCAAAATTATGACTCGTCTCGACTCCACCTACGGACTAGTTTCTTTTGGTTGTTTATTTCATTAAATCCAAAAATTCCAATGACATCGATTATTTTGCATACCAATATGTATTATGTACAAGGTTTTTGGGAACTTTTGTATTAATTAAAATTTTAAGTCATATTAACCGGAAGTGAACTGTTTACTGTCACAAGGATGTTCCGGTTATCCGATTCCGTCAATGCAACATTTTAGTGTAAGATATAATTAAGTCGTAAATTATATGTAATCATTAAAATAACAATCTCATGGATGTTTAAAATAACTTAATATAATTTATGTATAACCTTAGTCTATTAAATAGTTTTCAGTCTGCCAATTATAATTCTGCTAGCCATTTGTTTTTCTTTTTTAACTTGACCATAATCGCTTTTAAAAGATAACAAGTAATTAAAATGTTATTTACTTATATCATTTTGGAATATAATTAAATGACTTTATGGAATATAAGTAACGGCTGTAGGTTATCCCGCAGCCTTCCACCGTCTATGTCATTCAGCAAAAAAGTTTAACATTTTGTCTCATTAAAGGGTTATAAGGTAGAGTTAACTTATTATTTATTATTTTAGCCTCGATCTGACGATTTAAACAGCAATAATGAAAGAAACTTCTAAACGAATTTTTTAAATTTTTTCTTGAAAGTACTAATATTTTTGGATCGCAACTTTTCTTTCTAAACATGTCTAGGTGAACAAGGCTTTATATAAAGAAAACTGTATTCAGTCGTTTTAGTTCGAGTTCATTATTCATCAAGCTATCTGTATAGGTAGACTTTTTTTCATTAGACACGTAAGAACCAATTTGATCGAGATTTAGAACTATATATCAAAATAGGTTAGTTAGACGCTAGAGTGCTATACACACCCTATACTTATAACATTAATCTTTGGGGTTTAAAATATTTGCCTTTTAAATATGTAACAAATAAAGTATTTTTACACTTTTATACACGTGTAAAGTGGGATTATCTCTTACACTGATAATGCTAGTAACTACGAATAAATAGACATTACATACGAATAATCGTAGGCTAGTAATGACCCCAAGTCCTTTATTGAACAAAAACATATTATTCCCCAAAATAATGTAATTTTTGTAACGAATTATTTTCTATATGGACACGTGAGAAAAACGTGATAGCGTTGTAACGTAATTTATTTAAAATTTAATCAATATGTTAATTTGTTTATTCATAATATTTTCTAATAAAGACGTTACAGTCTCGTGAATGTAGCAACGATTGAATGACGCGACAATATTTTATAATTAAAATATAAATAAACACAATGTTTCCTTCAACAGTTTTTAACCTAACCCAGTTGCTTCACCTGGATGAAGACCTTCCAACTATAAAAATTACAACGGGAAAACCTTTTAGGGAAAAGGGAGTAATTAATCCCCATTGGAAATTTGGGACTAAAAATAAATTTAGGGCATTAAACATTAATGACTGAGACTCATGGCAAAATTATTTTAAGAGATGATACTAAATTTTAATTTATATATTTATAATAATAACATCCCACAACCTCCCACTGCTGGGCTCGGACCTCCCCTTAAAGGAAACACCACTCTTGTCCAAGTTGGATTGACAGGTTACACGTGCCGGTGATCTCGGTGTCCTGGTTTCGTCACAATGTTTTTCTTCACCGTCGGTACATGGCAATTATGCTATTATACACAAGGAAACTGCTAAAAAAAGGAGACGTAGACCGAAGAAAAGATGGATGGATTGTGTAAAAGATACGGCAATGGATATGGCAAAAAGGTGTGAATGTTCAGATAACGACTAATAGAAAAGAATGGAAGAAGACAACATGTTGGGCGGACCCCACATAACTGGGATAAGGGCAGGAAGAAGAAGACAGACATTATGTGAGAAAAACTGACTAAGCGGTGCGTGCTATCGTGGGATTTAAATCTGGGATAGATTGGTCTCCTAGTGTAATATCACTGAGCTGAAACCTGGCAGCCAGGTTTCAAGATTACTTTCATTGTTTTCAAATTGATATAATTGTTTACTATTTCCAGTATATTCTGGTGGACAAACGAAACAATGAACATCTGGACGCACATCTTCGGATTCTTCTTAATATTGTCGCTGACAATCAACGATCTCCTCATCATAAACATTCATGCCACCGTCACAGACAAAGTCGTCGCAGGAATACTGTTTTCGTGTTTTTTGGTAAGTAACTCATTAGAGTAAAATAATTATTAAATTATTTTAAAAAGTATTTGAGAATCCATACTATAATATATTATTTTTTCGTTTACCTTAAGTTAGCCACCACTTCCATAGTTTTATTTATTTTCAATCATTACTCATCATCATTAGGGTTGCCTGGAAGAAATTGCTCTAAGCGAAAAGGCCGCCCATTGCTTAGTATATAGCTTGTAAGTTAATTTTATGTTCTTATATATTTAAGGTAAATAATAAATAGTTTTTCATTCATTATACTAATATTATAAACGTTAAAGTGACTCAGGGTTTTTTTGTTGCTTTTTACGACAGGCTAACCATGGATGCAGGGGTATTCCGATACCCCAGCATAGAGAGTATCCCAATACTCTACCCCTGCACAGAGAAAAAAACCTACCATTATATATAATATCCGGTTTCTCCTGCATATTTTATTAAAGACATTCACAATCTTGTCCTGAAGGACAAGAACATTATAAAAAGTTCCCTCATGTGAAATGTTAATGACGTCACATACTCGTTTAACATAACTTGAACCAAATGCAATGATATCTACGCAATGATTAGCCGTAAGGCTTTGGAACGTTACCGAATTCTTTGATAAAACCTACATATTTATGTTATATAAGAATTTGTTATTTAAATTTGTATATTTCTTTTTTAATGTTTACGAATGTTTGCGTTTGTCTCAAAACAAAACATATTGACGTGGACATGAAAGTAAATACAATTCTTTTTATTTTTGCAATTAACTTAACTTCATTCACGAGGTTCAATTCATTTATGTATCAACATATTTAAGTGTGTACTTTATTTAATAGTTTTGACAAAAAAGTTGCATTCATAGTAGTAAACTTCATAAGTTTAAATTTAATATACCTGACTCCATTAAATTGTTATGCTTATGCCGGAACACAACATAAGGTTATTATGACGACATGTTTAGAGGATTGTTGCTATCCAGACGGGTTTGGGGCGCTACCACCTAGTTAGCGTTTTTGTCGCTTTTTACGACAGGCTGGTCATATTCTTACTCGACCCTGCAGGGTGAAATTACCTTTCTTTTAAAATCTTAAAATGTAAATAAGATTATTGATAGGTCAACAGAATATCTTTTTTTATTGCTGTAGGATAGCGGACAGGCTGACGGCCCATTTAGAATTTAGCAGTTACCGTCGCCTATGGGTGTTTACAACGCCAGAGGCATCGCGAACACGCTGTTGTCCTATAAGCACACAACACAAAGGTATTATGGCGGTATACTTAAGACCAAAGGTGATCGCCATCCAGGCGGGCCTGGGGCCCTACCACGTAGCTACTAAGGTGGGTTGTTTTGTCGCCTTTTACTACAAGCCGACCCCGGCCACAGAAGTCAGTATTCTTTTTCCGCCCCTACACGGATAAAGTGTATCTAAAAGTCTTTCAGTCTATTTTGCATAATATATTTAGTTTGATGCTGTACTTACCTTCAGCTAAAGTTATTTATATATTTCTTTGTTTTTTTTTATCTTACCAATCGGACAACAACCTTGTTTTCTTCCATAATTTGACTCATCGTTGTTAACTTAGTGTTTACACAACCTAGCAATGTGAATAAATTTTAATAACTTATTCACTACCAACATGTGGGCAAGTTTGATTAGCATTCAAATGAAATTTTAATTAAATACCAATTTGGTAATTATCATTTTGGATATATTGCGTATTTTATGATTATTTTTGATATTACAAAATTTATATTTTTCTTTAATTTAATTGAATATATATTCATCATCATCATCATCATTTCAGCCGGAAGACGCCCACTGCTGGACAAAGGCCTCCCCCAAAGATCTCCACGATGATCGGTCCTGCGCTGCCCTCATCCAACCTATTCCGGCGATCTTGACCAGATCATCAGTCCATCTTGTGGGGGGCCTACCAACATTGCGTCTTCCGGTACGCGGTCGCCATTCGAGGACTTTTCTGCTCCAACGGCCATCAGTCCTTCGAGCTATGTGCCCAGTCCACTGCTACTTCAGTTTTGCAATCATCCGGGCTATGTTACTTTGGTTCTCCTGCGAATCTCCTCATTTCTGATTCGATCTCGTAGGGAAACTCCGAGCATAGCCCTCTCCATTGCCCTCTGAGCTTTCTCATAAGGCCCATAGTTAGCGATCACGTCTGCGTTCCGTATGTCATCACTGGCAACACACATTGGTTAAAAACAATATATATTACTTTCTATAAAATGATCATTACCATTATTGCACATTATATGTAGCGTCGGAAAAGTTTTTGATATTTGTAGGAGTGTTTTACAGATAATATTCATTCAGATACCAGGAATTTGGATTAGGCATACCAGAAACACTTTACCGATTTTCTTCTTGGACTTTTTGTTCTATCAAATCTGCATCACGATGTTTTCCTTAAATTCTTAATGGGTAATACTCACTCACCAATGATTAATGCTCGCCGGTTCTCCGGCAGATACGGCCGGTTTACTTCAGCTTGCTTGTTTGATTGGTTAAATAGTTTAGAACATAACTATGACTGACGAAACGTAATTCGAATTTAAGTGTTGCTAAAATTATAATTTTAGCATATAATTATTTATTCGTAATGATAATTTTATGATGCTAAGGAAGCTATAGCGACAGTAATTTTAAATATATCTGCAAGAACTCATTCATTGTGATAATCCTTCAAGACACATAAATTATATACGTGGATTCTTACCGAAGTAGTAATAAACCGGTTATATCTACTGGAGAACCAACACCGGTTTAAGTCAATAAGTTCTTAACGTATCCTCCTGCGTCTTGGCAAAGTGTAAGTAGGACAGCGAGATGCGGCGAGGACTTGCAAAATACGACTGGTAGCTAGGAGACACAACATCAAAGGTAGTGGCTTCTCTTGGGTGAAGCTTATAATCTAAATAATTCATCTAACTAGATAATAATATAGAGATAAATTAGAAAATCTTTCTATTAAAACATAGCTGAACGCATTTGCAAATGCAGTTCTTGACAAATTTTAATATATACTTGGACTAATGAGTCCAATTTCTAAATCTATGTTAAATAATAGTAGATTTAGTTTCGGTCGAATGTTCATTGGCACATTGGATAATTCCGCAATATATGCATATTTCCATGACGTGACGTCTATTACGAAATATGAGCTCGACACCATTGGCTGGCGTCTCGAAAGTGCGCTCGAATGGCCGACCTGCTTTTCTCTTGCCAGTGAAAGTATAGAATTATAAAAAACTGCAATGAACACTTGTTCAGTCTCAAAGTTGCTGATTCGGAAGACAAGTTTTTCATATGACTGTACTTTACTTTCAACTGTCACAATAATATGAAAGTTAATTAACTTCAAAAAAATCATTTGAATGTTTCATTTACATCCCTTTGTGGGTGATTTTCCTCATTATAACTATTTTGACATTTTGTGGTGAAAAATGGACATTATGTATGTATTTGAAAAACATTTTTTTTTTCATAATAACTACGAATTCATTCATTCGCGGATTTTAAGTGTAACATTTCGATTATGTTAACTTTTCAACAGCAGTTTTCTTTTTTTTTCTCTGTAAATGCATTATGAAATTATAATATAATAAACAATATCTCTTATAAATAAAATCTTGTCAAAAATAAGATTCGCTTAATTTAAAAACGTTACAAATTAGATTTAATGCAAATTAGATAAATACAAATGTGTCATAAGTAGGTAATCGGAACGATATTTTAGTTTTTTGTAATATTATTTGCATTTGTTATGTTTTTGCATTGTTGCAATGTCAAAACAAACAAACAAATTGGGGTCACACTAATGTGACCCCAACTATGACATGTTTAGGGTTTGTGGCCCTACCACGTAGCTAGGGTTGTTTTGTCGCCTTTTACGACAGGCCGACCTCGGCCGCAGGGGTGAGTATTTCCCTCCCTGCATGGAGAAATAATACTAGAAGCCCGTGCGGACTTCGCTCGCTTCGGGTGGACGTTTATTTTTTAAACATTTTGGTATAAACGTAGAGTAAATGTATCTTTGTGCAGGACAAATGTATTTTTTTCCAAATTACTATTTGTATTTTACTTTTAAAATAAAAATTGATCGCCATTTCTATTAACTTTCAAATAATTTATAGATAGATAAAGAATATTTCGTAAATGTTGATATGTTATTTAATATAGTAAAACATTTTTGTTCTATTATCGATAATTTCCGTAAATCATGCGATGAATGAAATTTTATGGGTAAATTTATTTTTTCACCTTGGTTTACTTTGTTAATGTTTTGTTCGTTACTAAAAAAAATTCTAGTCGTAAATATAGCCTATGTTAGTTACTCAGACAAATTTCGAGATCAGTTCAGAAGTTTTTAGTTTACCCATTACAAACATCGTTCGTTGGCCGTCAGCTGTCCATTGTCCACTGCTGGATATAGGCCTCCCCAAGTTTGTCTCTTGCTTTTCCTATCCAGCTCTGACCGGTTTGCGCATGTCATCGCTCCATCGGGCTGGGGGCTTTATCTTACGCTACATACAAAATACAAAACTTTCCTCTTTGTAATGTTAGTGTATATATAAACAAGACGGCAGTAGTAAATATTGTGCGGAACACTCACAGAACAATCATTTGTTGTTTTTGCTTAGTGATTTGAAATGATTGCTCTGTGAGAAAGCATGCCACGAAGTTACGTTGTTCAAACGGACGCTATTTGAACAAAATTGCAAAAGTTTTAGAAGCGTAATAATGATGTAATGAATTGAAAAGGTATAGTATAATTAAATTATCGTTACCGCGAAGTGTTTTGTAAGGTTTAGAAGTACTTGAATTTAAGATTAATTTTAGTTAGACGTGATTTAATGCTATTCTGGCTGCATTACAAAGAACACGTATACAAAATTATTGCATATAAAAATATGTATGTTTAATGGTAGCTAAGGTAGGTAGCATAAGGTGTCTGGTAGCTCAGTGGATATTGCACTCGACGATCAATCTGGAGGTCCCGTTTAATCTCCACGATGGCATGCTCTGCTTAAGTAGTTTTTATCGTCTAATTATGGCATAATTGGAATATACTGAGGGTAAAGGAAAACATCATAAGAAAACCTGCATACCGTTGACCCGCCTTGTATAAAAGTAACAGGCATACTGCCCGTTGCCTCTAAGGGGAGCCCCGACACCAGCAGTGCGACGTTATGGGCTTTTGTTGTTATTATGTACATAGTATAATGCATTTGAAATATAAAAACAATAAATATTTTAATTACTGGTGAAAAGACTTTGATTATAGTTTACTCCGTCTCATCTTTGGGTTCGTTTATTAGCATTCAATTAAGTACAAAATATGATTCGCAAGTAGTTTGTTCTCGCTACAACTGTTTATATGTGATTATAATTGTTTGATATCATAACATTTTTTTTATTGCTGGCTGACGGCCCACTTAATAGTAAGCAGTTACCGTCGCCTATAGATGTATGCGACGCTAGGGGCATCGCGAACATGCTACTGTCCCAAATGAGTACATGAATCTGGGTCACTGGTGCCGGAACACAAAGTTTTTATGGCGGCATACTTAAGGCCAAAGGTGGTTGTTATCCAGACTGGGCTTGGGGCCCTATCACGTAGCAAGGGTTGTTTTGTCGCCTTTTACGACAGGCCGCAGGGGTTAGTATTCCGCCCCTGAAACTCTAACTACGTGGTAGAGCCACGATTTTCGCACAGACTACGTGTTTATTTATTGTTTTTGTCGAGTCCCTTATGGTAAGTGCATCTGGTAACGTCCCTTGACAATTTTAAAACTATGGTCAATAATATAATAGAAGTTTATGAAAATGAATTAGTATACGAAAGTTGGGACCGGCTATTATAATCGTAATTGTGTTTTAATTATGTACAATGTTGCTAACTGTTTGCCGCGTGCCTTCAAGGGGCTTGAAACACCTTTCTATTTGCTGTCATAAAAGATCTGTTGGAGAATGTATTAACACTTTCACTATCAATGCTCAATAACTCAAATGTCAAATTCATTCAACTTCGACTCATCTCAAAAAGTATAATATTCTACAGATTAAATTCATATATTTAGAAATATATCCGAATTAGAATTCTGGGCGGCATGAATGTAAATATGCCCCATTGGATAATACAACTTAGAATGCTATTATTATTTGAAATTTGCATTGCTTGTGTTATATAGTTACATTATTAAGTATGGGAAATAACAATATAAATGTAATAAAGGCAAGGAAGCTAACGTTTGTTATTAAAACTATGTAAGACATCCTGCAGTGAACATATATAAACCACATCTTCATATATTAACTGATAATTTAGTACTTGCATACTAGTCAAGTAGTTATAGGAGAGAATAGGAGAGAGTGGTCTCTTAGAGTTTAGAAACTTGCTACATACCGCCGTATGCAGTAAATCGTCTATATAAGCTCTAGATACCATTTAAAGTAAATTCCTTAAATCTTAGTTTAGTAACATATTAATTTGAGGGTAAGATTTAAATTTATGGTTGTGTGTGTTGTGTGTAGGGTGCCAACTCCCGTTGGTCTAACTAGAATTAGTAATAGGTGAATGAGTGAATGAATGAAAACTCTTTATTTCATACAGATACTTAAAACTAACTGAAAATAGGTATACAAAAATATTTTATAATGCTGTATGACAATGGGCGGCCTTATCAGTTAAAGCGATCTCTTCCAGGCAACCCGAAGTATGGAAATTGTAACAAAATACATAGCGGTGATGTGCAAATGATATTACATTTAATAAATACTATACGATTAATCTAGTAAAATATAAATATATTTAAAAGAGAAGTAGAAAAATAAAATAATAAAACACATACATACATACATTCAAGAGGTCAACAAATACTGCTACTATGCTTCCTTCAAGTAGTGATCGAAAACTGATGTTCTAAATGAATACACAGTTTTTGCTTTCCTGATATTAACAGGGAGCGAATTCCATAAGTGAACTGCTTTTAATATAAACGAATTATGCACAAATGAGGAACTGGTGTGAGAAGGAGTTGCTAGAGTGAGCTGATAACATGAGCGCAAGTCACGGGTAGAGGACGATGGCAGAAAAGTAAAACGCTCTTTAAGGTACGATGGAAAACGAGGATCATATAGGATATTGTAAAGGAGAGAGAGTATATGAACATTCCGGCGAAAACGGACTGGCAACCATTTAAGCTTTTTTCGAAATTCTGATACGTGGTCATATTTGCGCAAACCAAATATGAACCGAATTAAAACATTTTGAAGTCTTTGAAGCTTATCGAATTGCTCTTGGGTTAAATCTGGATAACTGGCGTCAGCATAATCTAATATTGGAAGTAAAAGAGATTGAGCAAGAGCAACCTTGGTGGCAGTGGGAAGGAAATTTTTTAATCTTCTTAACGAAGCTACGGATGCAAAAATTTTACGACTTGTTTACGTAAGATGAGATCGCCAAGACAGCTCACGATCAAAAACAATTCCAAGATTTCGAACATTCTCACTAAAATCTATTACTACACCATCAATCATCACTTTAGAAAGGGTAGTCCAGTTTATTTTTCTTAACATGCGTGAACTGCCAATAATAATAGTTTTGGTTTTGCAGGGGTTCACTTTTAAACCATTCTCAATAGTCCAGTCAAGAATCCTGGCTAGATCATCGTAGATAATTTCAATAGCCTCATTAAGCCTCTTAATTCTAGACTGTAGACTGAATATAGGTGTCTCAATTCTAGACTGAATAGGTGTCTATTACTAATTATAGTTTTCCGTTTGCCTATGCATGTATGTTAGTGGGCATCTCATAGATGATACCATCTATGAAAGTTCTAAGATGGCGACTTCCAAAATGGTTGCTTTACATAAAATATATCGATTATACTCAACATTATGATTATGATTAACACGAACTTATTACAGACAGTTTAATACGATATTTTAACTATTTTCAAACTTTCAAATTTAATTAATATTGGGCAATATCTAGAAAAACATAAATATTATATTGCTAGTATGGCCAAATCGATTGCTCAAGGCGAATAGGCAGATAGCATTCACCTGTGTAACATACATTATTACTTGTTTTTAGTTTGACTTGTAGTCCCGGCCTGAAATAAGTCTAGGGCTAAAGTCCTACCATAAGGCCTATTACAGGTGATAAAAGGCGACAAATCGATTTCTCGTCTTGATATAATAGTTACATGCTCAGGAAGAGGAAGTGTCACAGAAGCCACTAACTACATCGGAATTCGAATCGTAAGCTTAAGTATGTTATGATTATAGAGTGTGCAATAATGACTTCCAGAAATGAAAACTAAACACAACTTCGCAGATATGTCATTATGTTTTAATGCCGTTTGTTTTACACTTCCATTTTAAAGAAGTGTTGAACAAGTTGCCTTTACGAATGCAAACATCCGTTCTTACAACAATCGTGATATCAGTTTACAAGGATGTTAAAATTGTTTCCATACACACGTTCTTCATTTAAACTTACGTGAACGTTTAAGGTTATTTGCACGTCATGTTTTATTTGTTTGCAAGTTATTAATTGTTTGGCGATGATTACAATAAATATATAAATATTAACATTGAATTACATAACTTTGGAGGTTTTGAAGCTACGAAGCCTTAGACATTATAAAGTTGACAAACCTGTAAATTTTCATTAATCATTAAAGCGGGGTAAATATACTTACTCTAGCGGCCGGAGTCGGCCTGTCGTAAAAGGCGACAAAACAATTCAAGCTAGATGGTAGGATCTCT
Source organism: Malacosoma neustria (assembly GCA_963693495.1). Classification (NCBI taxonomy): domain Eukaryota; kingdom Metazoa; phylum Arthropoda; class Insecta; order Lepidoptera; family Lasiocampidae; genus Malacosoma; species Malacosoma neustria. The sequence continues at coordinate 14,256,299 of OY856384.1, forward strand.
AGCCCGTCTGGATGGCCACCACCCCTGGTCAGTAAGTATGCCGCGATAATAACGTTGTGTTGTGTTCCGGCATTAGTGACTCTGATTCCAGTACCCCTATGTGAAAAGCAGCGTATTTGCGGTGCTCCTAGTGTCACAAACATCCGTAGGCGACGGTACTGCTTACTATTAAGTGGGCCGACAGTCATAAACATGTCTGCTGTTCTTTAGCAAAAAAAAAAAATATTCATTCGAAAATGCTATTTACTATGCAAAAATATATTTGATAGATAGATAGATAGATAGATAGATAACACTTTATTGTAAACCAATTATATAAACACAATGAAACTTATTTACACAATCAATGAGTACTTGACTTACAATGGGCGGCCTTATCGCTACAGAGCGATCTCTTCCAGGCAACCCGGATTGCTTTTTGCTTTTCCATATAAAACAAATTAATTGAAATAAGTATTTTAGTTAATATATTGTAAAAGGGTAGTAAACATTTTAAACATACCTTTGTGAGACGACTAAGCAAGCTGTTTAGCCGCTTGCAGCTAACTTCGTAGAACCAAACGTAAAGTTTATATCGACATTTCGATATATTTGCATCGTTGTAAAAGATACTTTGCTTTCATGTTAAGTTCTATAAACACAATCGATAGCCTAATTTCTGAATTTAATCATTTAATTTTACATATTTTATATATGTTTATTATATTTACACAAGAAATATGCTTAAATTAATTTTAAAACTACACAATATTACAAAAAGAAATAAAAAAACACACGAAAACTATAAATAATTCGTGTCACGTAGTTTTAATATTAGTTCTGAGCTTTAGGTAATATAGTTTTTTTGCGAGTAACCACAGCATACAAATTATATATCTGGGTTGTCTGGAAGGGATGACTTAAGCGATAAGGCCGCCCATTGTGCAATAATGTTATATACAGAATTTTAATGTAAACTACTTTTATACAATCCATACTAATATTATAAATGCGAAAGTAACTCTGTCTGTCTGTCTGTCTGTTCCTCTTTCACGCCTAAACGGCTGAACGGATTTTGATGAAATTTGGTATGGTGATAGATGATAACCTAGAAATGGTCATAGGCTATAAATAATCACGCCATCGTTCTTAGGGGGTAGGCAGTAGGCAGATAACTAAATTGAGTTAGTGATTTTTTGTGCTTATCCGGTATCTATGAGAATCGGCCAACATCTATTTTTCATCCCCCTAAATGATCCCCCTAAATCACCCCCCTAAAATTAGGGGTGACCCACCCCCAAAAAATTTTTTTTTATTTTTTGACATTTTATTATTTATATGGCAGAACAACGTTTGCCGGGTCAGCTAGTGTACAATAAAGTGTTATCTATCATAAGATGGGTTTTTCACCTAATATACTGTCTTCTTTAATTGAAAGAGAATTCAAACAAATTGCATTAGCCATGAAACTTTTTGTGAAATTTTTAGAGCTTGAACTCCCAGCAACAGTGGTTTGTCATGTAACAATTGAAGCTTAAGAGACGTCTATAATCGCTCTCTCCGTTTATCACGTATCTCTCCGTTATATATTTTAAAAAGTATGTTACATAAAGCATAACTTTAAAAATGTTGTTAAAGTCTTTCGTTACATTTTCAGAATCTGTATAAGTTGATCCTAACTAATATTATAAAGTCGAAAGTGAGTTTGTTTATATATGTATAATCATCGATTGGACCTTGGACATAGGCTACATTTTTTTAAATTCATATGGCAGAACAATGTTTGCTGGGTCAACTAGTAGATAAATAAATTAGAATTTACACATTCATTTTATGTATGCAAATATTATGATTTTAAATTTGACATCAAAATTGACTTGCATTAAGAGATAGTCTACATCCATTTCTAAACATAAAATATGCATTAAAACTGATTGTGTGTCTGTCGCTTGTGAATCTTAAACATTTTAATTAATTTTTTTATTAGATCCTATATTAGTTAAAATAGTTTTTAAACTTACCACATAATTCACGGTGTATTCATCAAAATGTAAATGAGAGCGATCAGGTCTATTCTAAAGATTAACTTTAAAACAGATTTTTTATTAATTACGTTTACATTTTAGTTAATACATTGAACACTAGTGAATCAGTAAAAGTTAAACTTTATTATCAATGTATTTAGCACATTCACTGACACAGGAACCTGTGAATCAGTTTATTGAACGTAGTTCTGAAAACTTCCATTTATGACCATGTCTATGTCGATAGTGGGAAGAACTTTGCATTTTTACCCAATTATGGCTTACGATAATAATTATTAATAGCTAACGTATGAATGATTTGATATTTTTTACAACTAAAATCCACTGAAACATTCCGATTACTTCTAAATCATTGTCATTGATATTCGGTTGTATGTTAGTTTTCACTTTTATTTAGATCGACCTGTGGAATGTTCGCTAACAAATAATAATAATTGTTAATACGAGTACACGCAAGCTTGCTTACCGTGTTGCCCCTTCAACTTGGTAAATAAAAACCTTAATTAGACAATATAACAAGGAAAATTATAGAAATGAGAGTGGACGAATACAGGAAGGAAGACCAAAGATGGATGGATGGATGAATTGCGTAAAAGATGGTATGATAAAAAAAGGTGTGAGTTGAGATGACGGCTAACAGAGGATAGTAGAAGGAGAGAACATGTTGTGCCGACCCCTCATAATGTGGGATAAGGCCAGGAAAAGAAGTCTAATAGACCCTACTTCTATTTGCCTTTTCGCACACCTCGCATTACCTACTCCGGTTTTTGATATTTTCCCGCCAGAGAAGCCAGTAAAACTTTATCCTTGTTCAGAGTAGTTACATTACCTTGAACCTCTTACAGTAACCCTGTAATAAGCTAAAATTTACGAAAACTCTTGCTTTTGTATAATTGACAGATAAATACTTGGTGTTTCGCTAGTCGTATATACAGTATTTCTCAGATCGCATATACTTCAATGCTGAATAATAATACAATAAATCTAGCAAGGTCTATTGCATCGATCGTTTTCAGTTCTATTATTATGGAATGATACGTCACACAAGTGCAAAAGTCAAGTGTATTTTTACACACAATTCACATATAATTGAAAGTACCTGCATTTCCTGAAAAATTATATCGTACAAACATACATAGTGACATATAGATCCAGATCAGTACAAACTGTGTCTTCACACATTATATGTATATTGGTCTGAGTGATTCTTAGAAAATATATGTATGTTAATAAATAAATATACTAGGACAATTTACGCAGCGCTATATTTTTTTTTATTGCGTAGGACAGACAGACAGGCTGACAGCCCGCTTAGAATTTAGCAGTTACCGTCGCCTATAGGTGTTTGCAACGCCAGTGGCATCGCAAACACGCTGCTGTCCGATAAAGGTACAGGAACTTGGGTCACTAGTGCCGGAACACAACACAAGGTTATTATGGCGGCATACGTAAGACCAAAGGTGGTCGCCATCCAGACGGGCTTGAAGCCCTACCACGTAGCTAGGGTGGGTTGTTTTGTCGCCTTTTACGACATGCCGACCTAGGCCACAGAGGTTAGTATTCTTTCTCCGCCCCTGTACGGATCAATAATCTAGTCCAATCTAAGTAAGTAAGTCCCAAAGTAAGTAAGTAGCACAGCACTCGTGTTATGGGTATTTTTTTGTTAATAAATACCTATTGTACATAAACACCTAGACGCGAGACGAGAATCGAACCCGTGATCTCCAAGAGCTTACCGAAGTGCGTTGCCGCTACACCACGGAGGTCGTCGAATTGAATTTGCTTCAATGTCAAATTGAGGTTATGATAAATATATTTCCATACATCTATTCTACGCTGTATGTTTCGTAGTAGTTATTCATAATTTAGCAATTGGCAAATACATGCTTGCTTAAAGCAATATTGGTGTCATACAACACGAGGTCTATTGACCCACATCCTCGTCTAAGAAGTCGATTATATAAAAACGGGTTTTTTTATTGTTTAAGAACGTGTAAATATCTCAATCAATGTGCAATGTACAGCTAGAAAGCGTTTTAAAATGTAAAGATGCAGTAAAAAAGATATGCAAGCATTGCGTCTTTATAATAACGATTTGATCGTTTAATGTGATCTCTCAGTATGACTATCCTGTGCAAAACGAAAAATAGAGGGAAAATCTTGTTTTGTTTAGCCTTAAAAATTCAAATATACACATCAAAAAAGTCTAAGCAACATGCATGATATTACAAATTTACCATTTATACTAATTAATTTCTAAGTCTTTACTCACTCAAAGTGCGTACGTATGCAAACTTTTTTGTTATTCATGACATACTGGCTGGTTGTAAAAAATTTTGATTGTGTTTTGTTTTTTTTTTTCATAAAATTAAATGAAAGGGAATTTGATTTGAATTTAAGTGCGTTTTTATTGCTACGTTTAGTCTTGATTTAATAATTTTACCAACCATTTAAATAAAGTTAGCGACAAACAACAATTCTATGTTAGATATTCTTTACGTCATAGAGCGACGTCATTTGACGGCAAATGAAAAGCAGAGCTGTAGGGATGTTACAAGCGGGAAGTAATCAATCTCAGGTATCTCGGAATTTTGGCATTCATAGTAGTGTTATTTGTCGTCTTTGGCAGCGCTACAATAATACAAGGGAACCCGCTGAATCGCATCCAGGCCGTAAAAGGAGTACAACCACTCGGCAAGACCGGTACATACAACTGACTGCAAGACGCCGGCCGATGTTAACCGCTCGAGAGATGAGTTTGACGCTACAAAATTCAAGTGGTGTTGATGTAACTCCCCAAACTGTGCGAAATCGACTGCATGAGTACGGCCTACGAGCTTGACGCCCAATTAGGTGCCCACCGATACGTCACGGGAATCGCGCTCGTCGAAATGAATGGTGTAGAGAACGCAGAACATGGACCCAGGAACAATGGGATAAAATTATGTTTTTCGATGAGTCGCGATTCGGGTTTAGGCCTGATATAAGAAGGGTGCGAGTGTACCGTCGGCCCGGAAATACTGAAAGGCTCAGGTGCATTCAGGAAGTTCATCCATACAGCGGCTCATCCACCATCCTAAAATTTAAATTAGTACATATTGCTTAGACTTTTTTGATGTGTGTATATACAATTTATTATCCGTGCAGGGGCGGAGAAAGAATACTAACTTCTGCGGCCGGGGTCGGCCTGTCGTATAACGCGACAAAACAATCCACCCTAACTACGTGGTAGGGCCTCAAGCCCGTCTGGATGGCGACCACCTTTGGTCTTAAGTATACCGCCATAATAACATTGTGTTGTGTTCCGGCATTAGTGACCGAAGTTACTAGTTAAGTTACTAGTTATTAGTTAAGACCCTTATGGGACAGCAGCGTGTTCGCGATGTCATTGGCGTTGCAAACACCCATAGGCAATGGTAACTGCTAAATTCTAAGCGGGCCGTCAGCCTGTCTGCTGTTCTATAGTAATAAAAAAATTATATAGTATACAGTTTCTTTCTTCAAAGTAAAACTTTAACCCTTAACTTGGCTTGATTCTTCATTTCTGAATTTTAGCACAAAACTTGTATGGCTTAATTTTTATGATCAGGTGATTTAGTATTGTACAAAAAAATCATGAATATAATTTTAAATAATAAATAATTGGCTAATAGACTTAAGACTTACATAAATGTTTCGGTTAAGACAAAAATATTCGGACAATATTTTGAAAAAAAAAATTATATATATCTGCACAGATATATTACCAAAAGTTTAAGAACATTTTATGTGTCTTATATACTATATTTTTTACATTGTAAATTTAACATAATATGATCATTATTTGGCCGATTTTTAGTAAATTATGTATGAATATGTAATTTTCAATTAACTATGTGCTGTGTAATCATTATGAAATAAATAAATAGTGATATAATTCTTACAAGGTTACATACTTAAGTCAGAACTTGGGTCTCTAGCTAAATTTTAATATATTATATGTATATATCACGTTTTAAAAATTCTTTGTATTTCTTTTTATTAATGTTTCGGCCATTTTTAATCGACGAAAAAAACGAAGGATGTTCTCAATTCGACGCGTATATATTTTCTCTTTTTTTTTAATGTATGACCATGCACATAATTTTACAGAGTGGTCTAAAATTATTTTTTTATTGGAAAGTTGGTCCCATATAAATTTGGAAAAACAATTCCAACCCTAAGGGTACGAAAGCAGAAAATGATTGATTGTTCACTCACTGATTATGTCTATGACCACGCACAACTTGACAGAATTGATTTATTTAAGCATGTAGTAATTAATATATTATAGCCACAAAAAATTATAAAATAAAAACTTTATACCAAAAAAATTAAACCGCTGAAAAAACTGGAAAGTAAAAAATAATAAGCCTTTCTTTATTAACCCTGATAACTAAGTTCTTAAACTAATGTAAGTATACCTAAATAATTTTGTGTCGGCGCCAGTACCCTCACTTGTGTGCCCGTTCGGGTTGCTATCCCGCTGACATTAACTTAGTTTTGTTAAAAAGGTTTTCATCAGAATATTTCTATCTTTATATAATTCTTCTGTGCGTACGTATGTCATTTAACTATAACTACTCTTAATAGGCGATTTTGATATAATTTCTTGTGTGTTCAAGTGGATTTGAGAATGGTTTAGATTCACAATTCAGTCCACTACATAATGTTTTTTTTTGTTTATATAAGGACAACGTCTGTCGGATCCGCTAGTTTATCTATCAAATAAATTCTTGATTGAAAAAATGTTAGAATATACAAGTATGAGACTATTTTACCTAATGTATTTAGTGTGCAACATGTTACACATATTCTAGACAGAATATATTAGTGATTTACGTAAAATTTAAGTGTGACTTAAGTATGTGTGTGTGTGTGTGCTATTCATGCATTCCATGCATTTTTCTCCTTGCAGGGCCGGAGTAAGAATACTACTAACCTCTGTGGCTGGGGTCGGCATGTCGTAAAAGGCGACAAAATAACCCACCCTAGCTACGTGGTAGGCCCTTAAGCCCGTCTGGATGGCGACCACCTTGTGTTGTGTTCCGGCATTAGTGGCCCAAGTTCCTGTACCCTTATGGGGGAGCAGCGTGTTCGCGATGCCACTGACGTTGCAAACACCCATAGGCGACGATAACTGCTAAATTCTAAGCGCACCGTCAGCCTATCTGCTGTCCTACAGAACATATTTCGTGTATAATCAAGTTTATAAAAAAAATTGTTCAGTTTCATGTAACGTCTTCTTTGTCCCACACTGGTTATATGACGTGGCCACTGCTTCTAACTTTCGTTATAAATATATTAGGAACATTTCACGTCCTAAAGTAAGTTGCATTGCACTTGTTTTATGGATACTAACTAGACAGCTAATATAACTCATATATGCTTTTTTTGTAAAAAAAATACATATTCAATGATTTCACACCCCGATTTATGTTGTTATTGTCACATATCAAAGCTTCGAGCCTTCTGTTTTTTGGTCAAAGAGAAAATTCTTAAAAGTAACGATTTGAAAATATAGATAATTTTTTTCAGATATGCATGGCGCTGTCAGCTCTCTACCACACTTTTTCGTGTCGTTCCGAGCACGACTACAACACGTTCTTGATGTATGACCTGTTTGGGATAGCTCTCTCATTATTGGCTATATACACCTCTGGAGTCTACTATGCATTCTGGTGTCATGCTGTAAGTATAATATTTATATATATTTTAAATTCATATATTTTCAACGGCTAGTCATGTATTTGAATTCGATTCTACGTATTCTGAGCTTAAGCTTGCAGCTTAACATTGTATGTTTTTTTTTAAAATAATTAGAAGTGTAGCTGGGGAGTTTCTTGCCGCTTCTTCTCCCGACGATTTTAAGACAGTTCCCTGCACTAGTCGAAAATATGTTATTTAATAAATAATAATAATTACTACTGGGCTCAGGTCTCCCCTAGACAGACATATAGTGGCGGGTACACTGTAATTTAAGGTTTTCTACCAAATCTCAGCGAAACAATACATCCTACATGGTAATCGAATCCACAGACGATTTGAGTATTTCTAAACCGACCCGAGCTATAGGAATACTCAAAACTTCGATGGCTTTTGAAAAGGTAAGGTCAATTACATCGATTTAGCAACCTAATTACGATGCGCAGGCGCATGCGTCAAACTAATTGTATCGTACGATTGCGATAGCGCTATTGACGCCTGTACTTGACACGACAATCAAGGATGGGGTTGCGAAAATCAATGGCATTTGAATACATACATACATATATATATATATATATATATATATATATATATATATATATATATATATATATATATATATATATATATATATATATATATATATATATATATATATATATATATATTGCTATATTAATGATTTGTGTAGGCTTAAGTTGACCAATTGCAGAATTCAATCATACACAGATGATACTACCTTGACTTTTTATGGAGATACTTGGGACGAGGTTTTTAATTGTGCACAGAACGGTTGTAATAGTGTATGCGGTTGGCTGTCGGCAAACTCATTGTCTCTCAATCAATCTAAGACCAAATATATTCCATTTTCAATACGTGAAACGGGTGACAACATTACTGATAATCATAATATTATAGCCCATTCATGCAACTTTTTGAATTGTACATGTCCCTCTCTAGCTTTGGTTCGTAGCTGCAAATATTTAGGGGTCACTATTGATAAACATTTAAACTTCCATGATCACGTACATACTCTAACACAAAAAGTAAGGAAATTAGCATTTGTATTCAAGCAACTTCGAAATGTTGCCGACAGGGATTTGATTAAAACTGTTTACCTCGCTTTAGGGCAATCCATTTTGACATATTGCATCTCTTCCTGGGGTGGCGTATCTAAAACTAATTTTATGCAACTTGAAAGAGCTCAAAGGTTAATCCTTAAGATAGCCTATAATAAACCACGCTTGTTCCCTACTGAAGCTCTGTACAAGGAAATACAGGTTCTGACAGTAAGAAAACTGTTTATATTAAATGTTTTGTTGAAAAAATACTCACTTATGTCTTACAAAAAAGATCACGATAAAGCAAACACACGTAGGAGTTATATGGTTTGCAAACAGCCATCTACAAACACATGCTTTGCCCAAAGATTTTTTAATTTTCTAAGCTGTAACTTATATAATAAAGTAAATGAATATTTCAATGTACACACTATGAATAGACATGACATTAAAAAAGTGTTAACAGAATGGCTATTATCTCTGAACTATAATGAAACGGAATCTCTTATTAAATACTTTAAAGTTGAATAACTAAGTAGTAAACTTACTAATATTGTATGTTGTTACAAACTGTAATAAGTTAACTCTACCATGTAACGCATTTTGCTTACTTTATTTATTTATTTAGCACAAATCCTTACACACGAACATAAACGCACGTGCGTGCTCCCACCCCTACAAACACACACACACACACACACACACACACACACACACACACACACACACATCCATGTACGCGCGCACCCCCACATTTTCATAATTTCTCCTTATGTCAACGGTAAGAGAGAAGAGGCCAGGAGATCCATAGGACGGGCTTCTGCTCAGTTTGGACTCCTGTCTCCCTCTATTTCACTGAGCTACTGATAGTACTTTTATTACACACTTTCGACCTATTGCACTTTTATATGTATCTACTGTCTTGTAATATTTTGGGAGAAAATAAAGAATATATATATATATATATATATATAATATATATATATATATATATATATATATATATATATATATATATATATATATATATATATATATATATATATATATATATATATATATATAGGATCAGCGTGACATGAAGATTTTCACTATAGTACTAACAGATTTTCTAGATTAATGGCCACATAGCGTTTTGGAAATGTAGTTAATTACCTATATAACATTGAATTGAATCGTAACTCTTAAAAAAAAATTAAGCGCAATATTCAAAGAATATTACAAATTATAATATTTTGTTCATATTCAATTAACTCAACATATTGTCGCAACAAAAATATCTATTGTTTCCAGAAAATTATTTTTTGTATAATACTGATAATGTTAGTAGTATTACTACTATATTATTATTAATATAATATAGTTATTCATGGGTAGAAATATAAAACTCAATCAATTATTTTAAATATTGATTTAACCTAATCTTGCTATGCAAATGTTTGTCATGTTTTATGTTATTGAAAAAGCTATAATGCTCTTTACCTGTCCGGTTAATATGATGTGTCGTCTTCGCTATTACAAAAAGTAAAGTCTCTTTAGATATTTCCCTATAGTCTAATTAAATCCATGAGAGGATAGAGGGCTCTCCCAAAGCATTTCTATTTTTGATATGTTGTATCCAACTATATGATTTGTTTGAATTAAGCCATCTCAAAGTAATTTTTTTGCAGGATTTGAGAGCCTTCTACATGGCGTCGGTCACACTGATATTCATATTAGCTATGGTGTTACAAATTCCGAAGCTGAACGTGCCATACCTGGTGAAGATGTGTGTGTTTATCGGGTGGGCGGCGTACGGTGTGCTGCCCACTTTGCACTGGACGTACGTTCTAGGGGGGTTCGAAAACCCTATGGTACAGGTTAGTATATAATTCATCTAGTAGATCACCCTTCCAAATAAGATGAGAAAAATGTAAATTCGGTTAAAAATGCAAAAGTGGTTTCTGATGTTTGCTCAATTATGTTTACGAATGAAAATCGGAGTATCTTTCAAAAAAGGCTGAAATTATTGGAATTTATCTGAAAGATATGAACCAGAGCTAAAAAATGTTATAATAAATATACACCGCTTAAGATATCGTAATAACCATAATGTTCAAAATCTTGTTTTGTTAGGTTTCTATGAATTGTCACTGATACCAACGCAGCGACCTCTCGGTTGCGAGCCAGACTCACGAAGCTACAGATGATTAATAAACGTTATATTGTTCTTTTCCAGATGTTCTTGCCAAGAATTGCTGGGATGTATGCTATTAGTGGATCAGCGTTCATTATTTATGCCTTCAAGGTACTTTACTAGACATTTACATCCCTAGATATTGTTTTTTGTCTTGACTGTGTATTCCCCTATCACTTATATAGGTGTCGTAAAAGGCGAATAATGGAATTACTTTTATTAATAGTTCATAGTAAAGGACGGGCCCCGTTGTCTTCCTTTTCGAGGTTGGGCATCACATTGCAGTAGTTTCTGTAAAAATCAAAATTTAGTCATATTTCATCTATTTTATGATGGCCATGATCAGGCAAAGTTAGTATCATGGAAGGACTTAGTCATAAATGTGTGCAGAAGCTTAATTTTGTGACAAAACTCAGTAGCTTACATCCGTACTGTTTCGAATCGAATCAGGATGACAGGTTGTAATTAAAAAAATGTTTAGACGTTCGTCGAAATCTGAATGCAATTATGGCATGTAGATCTTACAAAAATTTTCCAACCTAATGTGAAGATCATTACATAACGCGATATAACACTAAATGTGCCTTTCTATTTTATTCTAAATAAGGAAACATGTTGTCGAGAAAGGGATCAAGTTGAAAAGGAAAAAAGAAAGAGTAGAAACGAAAGAGAGAAAATAGGTTGAATATAACATTCATAATTTAAAGTGTATATTGCAAGTTCTAAATAAAAAAAAGATACGTTAATTCAGATTAGGGGCCATCCATAAATTACGTCACACGAATTTCATGATTTTTTGACCCCTCCCCCGTCCTTGTCACAGCTGGTCACATTTATGAGACTCCCCCCTCCCTAGTCTGACGTCACATATTTTACAATTGTACATTTAGAAATTATTGAATTCAAACAACAATTCCGAAATTAGTATTATATGAATTTACCTTCGGCGTCATTTTTTTTCTACAGTTAGATACCAGCTTTACGTCTGACTAATTAAAACAGGCGGTGGTAAAAATTCCTCTCGTAATAGTCGCTAAAGGCTAGATACATCACAACATGCGACAATCTCGCATATCAATTTTTTTTTTCAAACATTTTCAATCAAGATATAGTTTGCAAATGTTTTTGAGTATTTCGTTAATAGTGCAAAGTTCGTGTTTTAACACGTAGGTTTGGAAATGTGACGTCACAAAATTTAGGACATCTCCCACCCCCTTGTCACACAATGTCACACTTCGTCGACCCCCTCCCTCCCCCTTAACGTGTGACGTAATTTATGGATGGCCCCTTAGAGTAAATTATTTGATAAGTCTTACAAATGTTTTATCCTGCTTGGTGATCTACTCCAGACATTTGGGCCTCTAAAACAGCCGTGTCTTGGTAATTTTCAAGGCATTTATTTTGGCCTGTTCACAGTAGCGTACTGGTCGATTTCTCCTGACTAGTGGAAGTCAGACTTTTTCAGTGTGGGTCTGCCACTATATGTGTTTGTGTGTGTGTGTGTGTGTGGCGCGCGCGCGTGTGTGCGTGCGCGCGTGTGTGCGTGCGCGTCTCTCTCTCTCTCTCTCTCTCTCTCTCTGTGTGTGTGTGTGTGTGTCTCTCTGTGTGTGTGTGTGTGTCTGTGGGTGTCTTGTGTGTGTAGTATTTTGTTACCATTACTAGCATATTGAAATGAATACTGATTTTATATATTTATAAATTTCAGATACCAGAACGCTGGTTTCCAGGGAAGGTGGATTATTTAGGGCACTCGCACCAATGGTGGCATGTATTAGTCCTTGGTGCGTTGTACTATTGGCATAATTCAGGAATGATGTATGTTCAATACAGAATGAATCATGGTTGTGCTAATACTATGAGGATATTTTGATCCACCGAAGTGTCATTAGACTTATAAAAATGAACTAAAAGAACTGACTTTTTAAACTAAAAGAAAAGGGAGATTTGTACTGTATTAAACGGTTCCCTCAAGGATCGTTACTCGAACCAACAGTATATGTATTTGCTCAACAAATTTACAAAAGACAGTACAGAAGTTAAGCTATATTTTGTACTCTCTAGCAACGCATTCACAGTGGCTTTAACTCAGGATAGGTCGGAATAATCTGAGTACTATCCTTTGCATAAATAAATTATTTTAAGTTGTTAGTAACATCATCAAAATAGATTTATCTAGAGCATTTAATTTTCTGCATTAAAATTATAATATGTATATTGCAAGCCAAAATGATCAGCACTAGTGCGATTGTCTTGCGTAGTTAGATATATACATGAGTTTTACTTTTGTACTCTATTTTTGTTAGTTGTATGTAATTTTTTCAGACAATAAGTAATAAGATAGGTGCAAATGTGATTTTTATAGATCAGTATGTTGGAAAATGTGATTAGTTCCTATGGTGTGATTGGAAATATGGTATTTGGGAACTGATAATGTGTAAAAAGTTATTGAATTAGGTTTAAATTATAAATCATTTATTGATCGAACGACATAGTCTGTTATATATAATCATTCATAATGGGTGTGATATGATAATGACAGAATTAAAAATGACAAATATAGCTATTAGCAGCTAATTTGCATGTGTGTGAAGTTGGGTTGTATCTATCATTTGTTACCCCGAAATAAATTTTTGGTTATATTTATTTACTGTTTCTTTGTTAATGTGCTTAAAGCCGCGTTTCCACTAGGCAACATTTGGCGCGCGACATGTGACGCTCAACATGTACGGCAACGTTGCACAACAGCGCGCGACGTTGACGACTGACATTGTAGTAGATGCGTAGACTGTTATCTTTGTTAAACAAAAGTTTCGCGCTAAACTTTCAACATGTTGTGCAACATGTCGCGCGCCAAATGTTGTCTAGTGGAAACGCGGCTTTAGTCTTCAAAAGGTTCAAAATGTTATCAATACCTTACTACATTGCAATTTTATTGCAGCATATTGATGAAAATATTGGAGTGAAACAGTTACCTCATATTTAAAAGTTAATTTTGTTTGTAGTAATCCTGGCGAGCGAAACATTTTTATTGTAATAGTTTTTAATTTTTTCAAAAATTTGTTTATATGAATTATATATTGTAATTATTTTTTTCAAACGTAATAACTAATACACATGTGTAAATTTCATTTTGAGTAGATCGCCTATTGCCTAATTTAATGTCGACAAAATATTCGTTTCGCTTTCATGTATATAAAAAACAACTTTATTACTTGTAACATGGCGTCAGCGTTTGTGAGAAGCAGAAGAAATGTTTTGACTAAGCCTGCAGATTGAATATTACTTTTGTTATAAATGTATATTTTGTTATCTATGGTTATTTTTTTTATTAATGTTGACATATTTCATTAGTATGTTGTACAGTTCAATCGCATCTCATTATGACATGACTGACAACTTTAATTAATTTATTTTAGTTATATGTTATTTTTATTCATTTTAGATGGTTTATATTTTTTTACACTGTTACCATTCTTGTGATAGATATATTTATTTTTATACTACTAAGGCAACTGAATTTACCACCATTTCGGTATTTAGTTTGTTAACCTTAACCTTAATTTTATGTTGCAAACTCAAAAAAAAATCCACATAACTAGTTCCGCCCTGTGACAGAACTTAACTATAGACTTTGGACATCAGCAAAAGCTTTAGATGCATTCAGGATTAACCAATTGGATGGTAATAAACCGTATAATGTAAAAGGGCGTATAAGCAGCTAATTGGCTAATTTTCTAATGTCGAATTTAATCGTCTTATTTCGCCAAAAAAAAAAATGGATAACAATTTTTATTACATAGAACTCAATATTTCCTCCTTTTTAGAGTCCATGTAAATTAATTTGTTTAAATAATGTTGTTTGTAATAAATCTGAATTATTGAAATTGTGAGCGGTTTTTGAACGTCGGTAATTAAACGGTTTTGTTCGTTTGTCCGCTTAAAATCTAACCGTAGTGCGGTGTACGTGGTAATTTTTAATGACGTTAATGTCTTCTTACCTAATAATATCTGTGATGTTAAACTTGCAATGTATTTTCTACTTCTAACTTTTTTATATTGTTGTATGGTATCGGATCTGGGTTATTGTGATCATATTATAAATTTTTTTACTGAAAATTCTTTTTTTAAATTGCCTGAATTTTGTTACAACATATCAACTGCAACGGGTCGTTTCCGCGCGAAATTACATTGTTTCATACATTTTCATTTTGTGTGTACCGCCGACAGTATATATATATATATTTGCCGGGTCAGCTAGTCACACAAGGAATTTGGTCGCTTATCCCGTTTTTACATGTTTCCTTCATCACATTGATAGTCTATGAAAACGAGTTTTGTCAATACTTATGGATAAAAAAAAATGTCTGAAATAAAATACCGGGCGAAGAATATACCTCTGCATTGCCTGTTTCTCGACTTGCAGATGGCCTGCGACTGTATTCCTCGCGCGATAATCTGGTGGGTATTGCGGTCCAAAGGAATTCCAGAGGCCTATATTGACATCATCCAAGACATGTACCGTGACTCTGATTCCGTACTTCGGACCACTGTTGGCGACACAAAACCTTTCCCCATCACCGTCGCGGTGCACCAAGGATCCGTACTTAGTCCGTTTCTGTTTAGCGTGGTATTAAACGTATTGTCAGACAGCATCAGAAACTCACATGAGCAGCCCCCATGGTTGCTCATGTATGTTGATGATATTGCGCTGGCAGATTCGGACAGGGGTAGATTGGGACGTATGAAGGCGTGGAAGGAATCGCTTGAGAACGGCGGTCTGAAACTCAACGTGGCGAAGACCGAATACTTGGCCTGCAACTCCACAGATCCCACACCCGTGCGCATAGGCGGCGACAAGCGCACGGAACAGGTGAAATATTTGGGATCTGTATTTCACGCGTTTGGTGACATTGACTCCGACGTTAAGGCACGCATTGCTGCCGCGTGGTACAAATGGCGTGAGGTGAATGGTGTCATCTGTGATCCTAAAATACCGGTTAAATTGAAGTACAGATCTATAAGACCATCATTAGACCTGTCCTTTTATACGTATGTGAAGCGTGGCCGGTGCTGGAGCGACACAAACGGGCACTGCGAGTCACGGATATGAATATGCTGCGTTGGATGTGTGGAGTAACGCGGAAGGACCGCGTTAGGAACTCTCGCATTCGCGGCAGCCTTCATGTCCGTGATATAGCGGATAAATTGCAGGAGTGTCGCCTTTGCTGGTATGGCCACGTTTTACGGCAACCGGCTATTTATGTGGGGAATAAATGTCTGGCCACGCCGCCACCGCCGGGCCGCGGCAGGAGGGGTAAACCCAAAAAGTGCTGGCTTGACGTCGTAGGGGTTGATATGCGTGCAAATGGACTTACCCCTAGGGATACCGAAGATCGTGCGAAGTAGAGAAGAAAAAGTCAGAAAGTGGACCCCGGGCGCCGAAGCGAGAGTTTGGGCTGCAACTGGGATTCATCACTAAGATGATGATGATGATGATCGCGGGGAAAACTGGCTAGAAATGTGTAGAAATGCCCCATTGTATTCTCGTTTCAATTTCAAAAAACAATAAAAAAATCTAGCTAGGTACCTGCTTTGGTTTCACCTTGATAGAAAATATAAGTCGATAATAGAAGTTTATTTAGTTATAATTATAACAATGTTTGTGTTCAACCGAACTAGAAAATATTTTCTTTCTATAAAAGTAAGCTAAATAACATACAGGTCCAATATAGGTCCAGTCTTTTCAAGGTTGCAGTAATAATAAATTAATAGGTATATTTTTCTGTTTCAACAATTATTTTCATACTCGGTTTTAAATTATTGAACAGTACAAATAAAAAAAGTTAAATATACTGCCATCTACCGTTACTAAATAAATCCGAATGTACAGGCTATTCGACATTAGAGAGCGCTTTTTAATTCAGCAGTAGACGACAACAATAGATGGCGCCACGCTTCTAATAATAATTTTATTTTTGAGTGGAATACCATCGATCTAAGAGGTACCTACTAATAGCATATTTTAATTACTGTATTTACTTATTAGGTATCTTACGGATTTAAGTTCATGTGCTGTATGCTGTTTGATACACAAATTTCGTGTACTCCCACTTCAAGAAAATAACTTTTGATGAACTCTAACGTACGTCAAGTTCAATCGGAACGGATCAAGAGTACCTTTCGTTAGTTTCTCTCATTACTCACCAGAACCATCTGTATGCAGCCTGCAGGGCACTACAGCTGGCACTGGGCCCCGAATGGCCAGCCTGCGTCCATAATAATCTAATAATAAAGGTAGACTAAAATGGTCATAATATCAATGAATATTCATGTTTTATGTGATAACTTTTATCCGTGCAGGGGTAGAGAAAGAATACTGACCTCTGCGGTCGGGGTCGGCCTTTCGTAAAAGGCAACAGAACAACCCAGGCAGAGAGACAGGGCCTCAAGCCCGTCTGGATGGCGAACACCTTTGGTCATAAGTATGTCGCCACAGTAACTTTGTGTTGTGTTCCGGCATTAGTGACCAAAGTTCCTGTACCCTTATGGGATAGCAGCGTGTTCGCGATGCCACTGGCGTTGCAAGCACCCATAGGCGACGTTTAATTCTAAGCGGGTCGTCAGCCTGTCTTCTGTGCTACAGCAATAAATTTTTTTTTTATGAAAATGGTAGTAAACAGGCGCTAAAAATCTATCAAAAATAATACAAATCTTTATTACCAACAATTCAAAGATATAAAGAAAACTAACGTCTAAAGTATGCCAAGCTTGCATCATAACAATAAAGTAAATTAAAAAATTAATTTAATCAATCATAAACTGAAATAACCTAAAGATTATGCATTTCACTAAAATACAATATTTGTAAAACAGTATACTCAATAAAAGGTTGTTACAGTAAAATGGAATAAAACACACAACTCAATCAAATAAAAGGAACGATTTCACATATCGCCGAGCTGGAATCCTTTTAGTTGTTGCATAAATGAATTCTGTCATCGGCCGCTGTGTTGCCCCTCTTCTACCTTTTGCATGAATATTTATTAAAAGAGATAAATAGTAGAGAAGTAAAGAGTTTATTGGCTTTGTCGTTCCGGACTACGCGAACAATGGTTCCATTCTATGTCGTATCTGGATGGTATAAAGTATCCAGTTTTCTACGTGTAGGGGCGGAGTGAGAATACTAACCCCTGCGGCCAAGGTCAGCCTGTCGAAAAAGACCATTTAAATGACAACCCTTGGTCTTATGAATGCCGCCATAATAACCTTGTGTTGTGTTCCGGCATTAGTGACCCAGGTTTCTGTACCCTTCTGGGACAGCAGCGTGTTGATGGTTTATTTCAACGTTGGAATATCAGGTAGTCATATAAAACGCAAATTTAGCCACAGTTATTTAATTTACATTCTCCTGCCGCTGTATAAAGAAAGGAAGGAAAAGAAAAAATATTGGCCCCGTGATAAAACTTCTAAAAATTCAAATGGTTGTAAAGCAATAAGGATAATCACCAAGAAGAACAAATAAGATCAGGATTATTTCTTTCCATTTGAACCTACCTATATTTAATAAATAGACTGGGACGACTCACAAGGCGCCATCTAGTCCTAAGTAAGTATGGTCCATAACACAATTTCCTGACTGACGTCGTAATAGGTGATTTGCGTCCGTGCGCAATGAAGAAAAAATAAGTCAGAAAGCGGACCCCGGGTACCAAAGCAAAATTTTGGGTTGCAACTGAAATTTACTGCTAGAATGATGATGATGACTTGGGTACTAGACAACTATTATCCTACGTATATTTTTCTTTTGTAAATAAATACATACAATACATAAACATCCAGACGCGAGATGGTAATCGAAAGCGTGATCTCCGCAAATCGAAGTGCGTTAACCGTTAGGTACGTACGCCACGGAGGTATAAGAGTACCTATATATAGAGATTTATGTTTTTACGTTTCCAGCTTCAGGTGTTAAAATTTATTTATGTACAAATTTGAAGTGGTCCAAACTTGAAATATAATTTATATAGTTTATTAGTTAAATAATTGCAAAATAGAGGGGAAAAGGCCCAGAGGACGGTCACCAACCCGATGGTCGGATCAAATTAAGGCTATCACGGGGCTCACTTTGCCTGCAGCCCTGAAACAGGCCGAGGACAGAGTGGTGTGGAGGCAGTTCATCAGCGTCTCCGTAAAGGCTTATCAAGACGGGCACGACCTTCAGGAATGAAGAACACGACGAAGAAGAAGAAGAAGTTAAATAATTACTTAAAATTTATTCTATGAGTACATATTATGCTCCATTTTGCTTCATTTTTTCCATGCAGGGGCGGAGTAAGAATACTAACCTCTGCGGCAGAGGTCGGCCTGTTGTAAAAGGCGACGGAACAACCTTAGCTACGTGGTAGGGCCCCAAACCCGTCTGGATGGCAACCACCCTTGGTCTAAAAGTATGCCGCCATAATAACTGTGTTGTGTTTCGGCATTAGTGACTCAGGTTCCTGTATTCTTATGGAACAGCAGCGTGTTCGCGGTGCCCCTGGCGTCACAATCATCCATAGGCGACGGTAACTGCTTACTATTAGGTGGGCCGTCATCCTGTCTGCAGTTCCTCAGCAATAAAAATGCTTTTATGAAGTTTTTCAGCGTCTTTAGAAATGTATTGTAACACTGATGCACTAAAATTACATATATCAACACATTTGTGTAAAATTCTCTGCCGTGGTCCCCCGTCACGAGAGGTTCGACGTAAAACAAAAGATAAATGGGCAATATATCCATTGCGCCGATGAATGGGCTGGATGTTGATTCAGCGTACCGGAAAATATGGTGCTTGTCTAGCTTTATTTTTATTTTCTCCTTTTTGTTTCACGACTGTATATGGTTTTCGTCTTTTCTAGATGACGACTCTGCCTGCTTGTAATTATTTTACAAGGTGTATTTAACTAAACTAATCTAGCACTTTTACTTCTATAGGCGTAATGTTTGCTATTAAGTAAAATTAAGTCTGATCCAGACTCACTTATCGTAATACTTGAAGACGGATGCAATGAAAACAAAAAAAAAACGACTCCCTCAGAACTTTGACGTTGCTTGGATATTGCAATTGTTTTTTTTATTGCTCTAGGACAGCAGACAGGCTGACGGCCCATTTAGAATTTTGCAGCTACCCTCGCCTATGGGTGTTTGTAACGCCAGTGGCATCGCGAACACTCTGCTGTCCCATAAGGATACAGGAACTTTGGTCACTAATGCCGGAACACAACACAAGGTTATTATGGCGGCATACTTAAGACCAAAGGTGGTCGCCATCCAGACGTTGTTTTGTCGCCTGTTACGACAGTCCGACCCCGGCCGCAGAGGTCAGTATTATTTTTCCGCCCCTGCACGGATAAAAAGTGAAGTTTAAAACTAAAAATATCACCATGAATAATTCGTGATATTACGAATGTGTTTTGTAGCGCCAGTTAGGTTATTATTCCTTATTTAAATTATCTAGTATCTTCACATGAAATTAATTTGTAAAAACGTCGTCAATATATACATATTTATTAAAGTAGGTTTCTTAAGTTTTGTTAGATTGCGAGACTAATTTTTCGGTGTAACCATGTAACCCAAAAAAAGTTACAGGGGGCCATCACCTCTCCCGTCTTTGGAGAAGAGCCAACAAAAGTGGACTGAGGGCAGCCGTAGTCTCCGCCAGACCAACGTAACGTCCCGCGGCGTCGGCATTCAAGACAAGGAACATAGCTTTTATGTGGGTATAACAGCGATGTGCGTCTCCTAACCAAGAGATGGGGGCGCTCGGACGAATTGCAAGGAGAGTCATACTACCTTTTTGATCGTTCCGACAAGGTAGGGTGTATGACAGGCATTTATACCTCAAAACCCTTGCATAATCGTCTATTGTACTGCAGTAGATGAGGTTAAAGCATTGAAGATAATCAGACCCCTAATCTTTCTTTTGCATACATTAGTCCTAACAGTGCATAACAAGATTACAATGATAAAAGTATCTTGCGAAATCTGATCAATTTAAACCCATGGGGACATCAAATTAGCCAGGTCAGTGAACAACGTTAATCGGAGTGCACACGCGATGCACGTTGTCGCCACGCGGCCATCGGGGACAATCTGCGGGGACGGGGATCCTCAGGGGACATTTCGGCAGAGTTGAGGGATTGCCCCGCGATTGCTACAGACGCGCTCGGTATTGCTCCGATTGGCGTACGTCACTTACGCTTACTGTCACACGTCTGATAACGTTTGGCGTCAAAGACGTATTGCCGATGGGTTTTTGTTGACGAGATGATTGTTTTTTGACGTTTACTTTTTAAATTATGATTTATGCATAAATAATCAGCAACCCGAGTAGAAAATATATTGTTGACCATAGCTAATAAGTTTTTTTTTGTTAACGGCTCCGTAGTTTTCATTTTTTAAAACAAACATTTTTTTTATTTTATAATAGTATCACATAAAGATAAACTTTGATTAGATTGCTTATATTACAGCTTATTAAGTTGTTTCGGTTTGATACCAAAGATCATGCAGAAGAGTAGGAAAATGGAAGGCGGACTTTATGGGGCTGGTGCATCCTGGCGCTAAGTTATAACTTCTCTTAGCGTGTCTAAAGTTGTAATTACAGAAATTAAGTACATTTTAATCAATGACTAATCGCCGTGCAGGTGTCTAAAAAAACGTTTGGTCTCAGGACGCCCGACAGAAGTCACAACTTAAACTAATCTAAGTTGAACTATTTAATATTGAAACTGTTTAGAGCTTAGGTTATTACTTAAATTTTATATATATTAATATGATAATGCAAGGAAAGACTATTTATTAATAAAATCAAAAATAATTCAAAAATAAATAAAGTTTATGAATTTCCAAAAACTGTTTCAAAATTATATTAAATTAAATTATTCCCTACTGTAGATTATTTATAAAAAAAAACTCAACTATATTTCATTGTAATAAAGTCGCAATTCGAATAGATTTAGCGCTGTGGGTTAGAGTGAGAGAGGAGGAGCCTGCCTACCGCTGCCGTATGCGCGAGAGAAAGGGAATCCAGACAGAATGGCGCCGTAACGCGTTACGTAACGAAGCGGTTTACCCTTCCATAAGAAGTTATCACTTCAAAAATACTGACTGCAGCACTGCGACAACCCTACCTTTGTAGTAGGGCTCAAGCCCGTCTGGATGGCAACCACCTCTGGTCCCTAACTATGCTACCTTAAAAACCTTGTGCTATGGTCACTTATGCCGAATGACCCAAGTTCCAGTTCCCCTACGTGTCTCTCTTCAATCGGTCCCTCATTGCTGAGGATCGTGACTCCGTTTGATTCCGTCAACTAGCTGTCTCCATCGATCCCGTTCTGCATTTTGGTGGAGTGCGTCGCTGACGATTATTTTCAGTTCCTCCGCTATTTGGTCCGACCATCGTTTGGGACTAGGCCCCTAGACCTTTTTCCTTCGATTTTACCGGTCACCACAAGGCGTTCCAAATTGCTGGTATCCCTGCGTGCAACATGAACAAAATACCGCAATATTCTTTGTAGGCAGGTTGTGGATAGACGTTGAGTCTTTTCTATTTTCAACTGCTTGAGAATAGAGATGTTGGTGCGGCGGGCCGTCCATGGTATTCGCAGCATACGTCGCCAGCACCACATCTCAAAAGCGTCGATTCTCTGCCTATCTGCGGCTTTGAATGTCCACGTCTCTGCACTGTATAGAGCAACGGAGAAGACAAGGGTGCGGACCAGATGTATTTTAGTCCGGTGGATAATATTACGGTCTCTCCAAATTTTGCTCAGTTGGGTCATTGCAGATATTGCCATGCCAATCCGTCTTCGCATTTCAGGTAGGTTAGGTTTCGTCTTCCCCTACGTGTACAGCAGCGTATTAGCGCTGCCCCTGGCGTCCTTAAGCGACGATACTGATTACTATAAGTGCTGTCAGTCCGTCTGCTGTTCTACAGCAAATAATGTTATCGGCTATTTGGATAAATCACCATTAAATTTTGATTGAATCTCAAAATTCGGTTCAGGGTTCATATTTCTACGCTGCTTGTCTTTAGTGCACGAAGCCTTGCCTAGTCGATATCATAAGAAGCCTTGGGTTAAACGACCACTTTCTAGGTCTACCCCTCCTGCTTACGGCATAGACTTTTACTAATACGTAAATCATTGATAGATTAATACATATTGTTCTGCTCCTTCGCAATAATGTAAATTCAACATCAAATTTGCATAAAAATCACATGCATCTCCTTTCCGTTACGCCCACAACAGATGCAAAATACACCTTTTTTAATGCTTTAATAACTTTTGCATATGCTAATATTTTTTTATAATACAAGAAATATAATGACATTGTTAACTATTTTTTATTATCATATAAAAAATTGTGGGCACGCGCTTTGTAAGCTTATAAATCAAAAGTTGGTAAATGTCGGTTAAATTTTAGTTGAATAATTTTTGTAATAAGATTAATTATGAAGACCTCCCTGGCAACGGCTTTCGCTCGTCGCATCGCCTGTGGCCTACAGGCGAACCGACTTCAACTTATGGTTTGACTCCTGTTGAAAATGGACGTGTCTGTATGTATATAATATTTATTTACAAAAGACAAGTTTTTAAGTTTAATATGAGTTGCTTAGTACCTACCTATTTCTTTTTTATTACTTTAGGACAGCAGACAGACTGACGGCCCGCTTAAAATTTAGAAGTTACCGTCGCCTATGGGTGTTTGCAACGCCAGTGACTTCGCGAACACGCTGCCCATAAGAGTACAGGAACTTCGTCACTAATGCCGGAACACAACACAAGGCTATTATGGCAGCATACTTAAGACCAAAGGTGATCGCCATCCAGACGGGCTTGAGGCTCTAACACGTAGCTAGGGTGCGTTGTTTTGTCGCCTTTTACGATAGGCCGAACCCGGCTGCAGAGGTTAGTATTCTTTCTCCGCCCCGGCATGGATGAAAGGTAGAAATGCTTGATGCACACTCTGCCGTTTGGGGGAGTAGACAAGAGACGTACGTCGCTGGTACCCGCTAAAATCACCCACTGTTCCTCTACTGTCCGACTCTCGGGCGCAGGGATATGCTTTCGCGTGCGTCTTCAGCCTTGGTGTGTCTGGTAATTATAACACAAGTGCTTTGTTGCTTACTTTGTGTCAGCGCTCTCAGTTACCATCATACATTTATTTATAAAAAAGAGCAATATCTTCATGGTCCACCAACCTCACTTGCCAGCAGTGCATCTAAACAACAGACGAGCAGTTACCGTCGTTAACCCATACTAGATTATTATGGCGATTTATTTAGAAACCGATATAACTTGCAAAATATGCTGAAGTGACATTGGGCCGATCACGTTTGTCGCAGGACTGGTGGAATTTGGAGCAAACGTTTCCTGGAGTGGAAAAAGCGTCTAGGCGAACGTAGCATAGGACGCTTCCCTATCCCGATGGAGTGATGAACTGCGCAAGGTTGTTGGTCGGGGCTCGATGGGAAAAACAAGGGACCAGGATTTGTGACGCAAATTGGGAGAGGCGTCCAGCAGTGAACAATGATTGCCTAGTGACAAAAATTATTTTGATGACAACACATTCAGATAGAGATAGTAGCACTACCACCTATCTAAGGTAGTTTTGTTGTCTATTATAACAGGCCGAACCCGGTAGCAGGGATCAGTATTCTTCGCGTAAGGACACGGAGAAAATTTTATTACAATATTATACAAATTTTCTTCTATAGTAGAACATTATAATATAATTTGTGATTTAGATCATGTTATATACGCATATACAAGTTCATGTTTGTGCGGGTGGTTAGGTATTTCATAGGGTTGCGGGCGTCATGATTAATCACTATTATGAATATGCATGAGTTTTAGGGTTGTCAGCCGTTTTCGGGCCGTTTTGCCTTAAATAATATCAAATTGAACATGTATGCGGCACGTACCTGTATTTTGCGTCAAATGCATAAAACATAAATGTAACGCATGATTTTACAGTAACAAAATGACTCGGTATGGAGCAACCTAATTTCGACGCGAATTAATGCACAAGCTCTTCAAATGAAAGTTTAATTCGTATTCGAAATACCTAATTGTATATTAGAAATATACAAAAAATAATTTAAATATGTTTTTATTTTATTTCTTTAATGTGCTCATTGTCGAAGATTCAGCTACCTTTCGAGATAGATGACGATTAGATGTCATTGATAAATATTAAACAAAATTCGTCTAAATTTTGAATAATATACATAAAATTTTAATCCCAGTCGCATCTGTTCATTGTTGATTGATATCACCTTACCGGCTATTAACTATTGTACTTTTTTCCCTTTTATAAATATTAATATTTACGTAGATTAATATCTACTAAATAATTTTAGCTATAATTTTATAAATGCTACTACTGGATGAAGGATGTGGAATGAGCTTCCGGCTGAAGTTTTTCCACCGCACATGGGGTATTTTAAAAAGGGAGTCATAAAATTCCTTCGCGGACGGCAGCGTGTTGGTGGTACCCCTGGTATCGCAGACATCCATAGGTGACTGTAACTGCTTGTTATTGATTAGGCCGTGAGCCTGCATGCTGTTCCACAGCAATAAAAATAAATACTGTAACCCCCTCTTAAATGAAAAACCAAATGATTTCCATCCTTTTATGAAATAGAAGAAGTAAACTAATATTGCCTTTTATACGAAACTCAAGTAACAAGATAGGGTCATAAGAGCTTTTAAAACTATCCAAAAGGCTTAAATTATTTAACTTCAAGGGCTTATGAAAAAGAATATGCCAAAAATCATTCCATATAATATTTTTAAGATACATATTATTTCTACTAACGTAAGTATATGGAGTTTATTCAAATTAAAATACGATAATACGAAAAAGGAAGCATTTTTTGGCTCAATAAATATTTTTATAATTATAGAGTAAATTCGAAATACAAAGTTCAATTTCAAACACAGTAAGTGACAGAAATAAAATTTTAATACATTTGGATTGTCATGTTCACAAGACTCCAATTGAACGGAAAAAAAATTTGTAAAATTTGTCTCTTACTGTATTTTGAAATCAGGTTGCCGAATAGTTCCGCTGGCTGGCCAAACCACATTGCAACCGCGGCAGGGCAAACAGGGCCGAAATTACCGCGGCGTCCGCCCAGCCATTATTATTTCTATGAGCATTATCATCTAAATCGCATCGTGCCACCATTTACGCTGTTTAGGTATTTGCACACTATTGTTAGTGGCGTTGTGTATAAAATAAACATTTGTTATGGGGAGGCACAATATCGGCGTTCGCGCGTATATCCGTGCATTTACATTAGAATGGACCGGCTGATGTATAGCCAGCCGTTTTAGCAGCGCCGCCTTTCATCTTACGTTATTAATGGAAAAGCATTTTAGATTGTTTTTTTAGAAATATTAGAGTTCGAGTAGATTTAAATTAAGAAATAAGTAAAATACTATATATTATATCATATATGCATAGATAACCAGTATTTAAAACTATACTGTACTGATGACCTCCGTGGCGTTAAGGCTAACCTCACATTGATACGTTTGTGGAGGTCACGGGTTCGATTCTCGTCCCGCGTTTGGGTGTTTATGTATAATATTTATTTATTTAAAAGAAAGTATATGTATAGTACCCGTAACACAAGTGCTATGCTACTATGTACTAGTAAGTATACTTTGGGACTAGATGGCGTTGTGTTAATTATCCCAATATATAGAGAAATAAATATCTTAAGCCGTATAACATAGCAAAGTTACAATCGAATTATTTAAGTGTCATCTGGTCTCTAAGACCGCGTTCAAGACAGCGCGTAGCGACTGTGATATTGGGTTCGTTCCTGAAAGCAATTATTACAGATCGTTATATATAGCTCACAGAAATTGCGTGTCATTTCTTCATGGTGTGGGCTTCCTTTATAATAATAACGAACTATTTATTTCAGATGTTATATTGTCCGGAATATAACCAGGTCGCAATACCCCTAGGTATTGGGATCTGGGTCACTATTACCGGAACCCAAGATAAGGTTATTATGGCGGCATACTTATAGACTAGGAGTGGTTGCCATACAAACGGGCTTGGAGCCCTAGGTAGGAACCTTAGGTATTTCTTTCTTTTGGGCTTATTATGAAGTATAACGTCTATCTTCTAGTAGTTAAATTTGGACCATTATGTGTAGAAACGTCTAGCATTTTTTTTGAAGAATAGCAGACAGGCTTGCGGCCCACTTTGTAGTAAACAGTTACCGTCATCTATGGAAGTTTGCGATGTAAGCAGTACCGGAAAAATGCTGCTGTCCATTTGGGAGTACAAAAACCTGGATCGGGTCACTAATGCCGGAACACAACACAATGTTATTATGGCGGCATACTTATATACACTAGGGGTGGTTGCCATCCAGACGGGCTTGGGGTCCTACCAAGTAGGATTGTTTTGTTGCCTTTTACGACAGGCCGACCCCGGCCGCAGGGGTTAGTATTCTTACTTCGCCCCTGCACCTGAAACTCTGCACGAAGAAAAATGCATAAATTGCATGTACGATGCAAAATGTAAAATATTACAAACCAAATTACATCTTCACACGCTCGTTAATTCAGTTGCATACGATTTTAAATTAAAAAATAAACAAATACTAAATACCACGGATCCCACTCGAAACAATTAAAGCACAATGCAGACAATAGGATCGACGCCTTGTATTTGCTTTGTGCGTTGCGTAGGGGTGCCTCTGATGAAATCTAAACTGGATTCGCAGGGGGCGTTCGTCTGTCGCTCGTATCTGGTGGGACGCGAGTTTGGAGGATAGTGTAAGGAAAGGTTAAGCTGATTATACACTTTTCACATGAACGGATAATTAATATACACTTTAAAGACCAGACCTTTGTATGTGGAAACCTAAGTAGAGAACTTTATACCATGTATATGAAGGACATCTGTACTGTGATATAAGAACTATTCGAAGATCTAATGCTCCCACGAGGATGGGACACTTACATGCACAAGGTCACTTACATGAAAGCTGTTTCAGTAAAGTTGAAAACACTGAAAATCACCTTGTGGTAATATTATTAGAATGGGATAAATCTTTGGTAAAGGATAATTTTGGCTTACACATGAAAGTCCCACACTCCATAATCGCTGGAAATTGGTGAAAAAACCATGAAAATTCTTCAAAATGGTAAAAAGTTTTAAAGCTTTTAATATATATTAATATTTAATTTAATATTTATTATATTTATATTATATTCCGTTATATTTATTTTATTACTGAGGAACAGCAGACAGGCCCATTTAATAGTAAGCAGTTACCGTCGCTTATGGATGTTTGCGACGCCAGGGGCGTGGCGAACACGATTATGTCCCATAGGGGTACAGAAACCTGAGCCACTAATGCCGGAACACAAGGTTATTATAGTTGTATACTTGTAGACCAAGGGTGGTTGCCCTCCAGACGAGCTTGGGGCCCTACCACGTAGCTAAGACAGTTTTGTCACCTTTTACCAGAGGCCGACCCTGGCCTCAGAGTTGAGTTTTCTTACTCCGCCCCTGTACGGAGATTTTTATAAAGTTTTCAAGTCTTGCAATTAAATTCTAAGTTATTAGGATAGTAGTGTTTCTTCAATCACTGCATTAAATTTCTCGTTTTTTGATTTTAATGTAACTTTCTTAAATAACTTATTTATTTAATTTCAAAATTTTTTTATAGTATACAGTAGCCTTTACCACAACTAGGATAGTGCGAGGAAGGCGGAAGAGGGCTCGCAATGCAAGCGTCCGCCGCGTGCCTGCCACGCGCCACCAACCCCCAAATATTCTATCAAAATGTACCATTTTATAATTCAAACAGGAAATATTAGACGCTAATTTTGTCACGTTTCTGTGCAGATTGATTTTGTATTTGAGGCTATTGATATTTTCCATTGTAAATAATTTATAGGATTTAGTAACTTAAAATATTTTAAATACACAAAATATTACAATTCTATAAATGTACATTATTTAATTAGTATTAAAATTTAAAACGAAATATATATAGAAATAGCTAAACTTATTATAGGAACTTCCTGAACCATCTAACCCATAAAAGCAACACCGTAAGTGTGTAATTATAATACAGTGGAATCCCGATTATCCGAATCAATTAAAACCAGGGGTGTATTTCGTATTATCGAAAATCTGGATAATCGATTTCAAAGTCAAATCAAACCATAATTAAATTTTATTAACTTTTTATTATAGAAAGGGTTTTACATACGTTATTTAGACGATGATATAAAAAAATTACGAGTTATAAAAGAATAACATAATACCTATGTAATTTAAAATTTTGGTTGGAAATAATTTGTTATTAATCTTTGACGTAATGAATCGCATCTTTTCATTGCGGCCAAGTCCCTGATGCGCTTTAGTTGTAATAACTGTATGGGATCCGATTCATCATGTCTTTAAAACCATTTAAAGCAACACATAGCGCTTCAAAAGCTTCTGAGTGAGATGGTACTTGACATACACCACCTCCCATCTTTCTCGTTACTGTTCAAATCGTCAATGATTTCTTCATCAGTTAAAATTTGGAATCTAGAGTCTTCACTATCACAGTTCAGCCACTCCTTGTTATTTATTCTCTTCATCACATTCTTCACCAATGCTAAGAATTTTTATTGCTTCTGTTATTTCTTTGAAATCGTCGTGCGGTTTAATTGAAGAATTGAATGGAGTCTTTAATAATTTATTCCATGCCCTTTTTAATATTTGTGATTCTACAGAGTTTCCACAAGCTTCTACCAGCATATAGCAACAATCTTTTAAATTAATTTCTTAAAAATATTCAACATCGTTTCTATTTTACTGCTATCTGCTGACTAAAGACGACATAGTAGTTGCTTTCTATAAACGCTTTATAGTTTCAATGGCACTTTGATCCATAGGTTGCAATATTAATATTACGTTAGGGGGCAAAAATTTACTGTAAACTTCCCATTTTCTCGACTTAGTATTTCAGCGGAAAGGTGCGTTGGCGTATTATCTAACAACAACAATACATCACCCTCTTTTCCCACGTCCATTTGAAATTTCTTCACCTCAGTAATAAATGTATTTTCATACCATGTAACAAAAATATCTGTGTTCATCCATGGTTTTTGTTGGTCAGCATTAGTTAAGGGAATTTTGACATTTTTGAAACAACGCGGATTTTTTGATTTGCTAATAAGTAACAGTGGCAATCGATGTGTCCCTTTAGCGTTCGCGCAAACCATAACCGTAACTCTATCCTTACTCTCTTTGTGCCCCGGTGCTGCATTTTCACGAAGTGATGCTAGTGATCTACTTGGTAGAGCTTTCCAATTAAGACCTGTTTCGTCAGTATTGTATAAAAAATCTAAATCGTTTTCCTTATCATCTAGAAATGCTTTTAACTCATCTACAAATGGGTCGGCTGAGGCAACGATAGCAGACAGTTTTTCGCCTTGAATCTCCAATTCGTGAATTCCATGTCTAGATTTGAATCTTGCTAACCATCCACAGCTCGCCTTGAAAGAAGTATCACCACCAAGCTTTTGATTAAAATTCAATCCGTTTTCACATAAAAGAGGTCCTGTAGGCTGCCCGATTGCTTTCCTTTGTAAGAACCAAGTAAAAACTGCGTTCTCCAGAACTAATTATGATATTTTTTATGGCTTTACGTTGCAAGCTTCTCGTTCTCAAATCTTCGTTCTCAAGCGCGTAGGTTAATTTTAATATGGTACCAGGATTCATTTTGATATCTGGAATTGTAGAAGTTCTTACACCATACATTTCCGACAACTCATTGCCAGATTCCGAATTTTTTAAAGTCTCGATTGTCTTACCTATCTTCACTTTGTCATTTAGAGATAACACAACTCTTTTTCGCTTCAGCATTATAGATTCCTAACGCAAAACGTAAACAGAAATGTTAACATAAAATACAATCTATCAGTAGAACGCTATCAAATAAAATGAAACAATAACAAACACTATCGCGCAAACAAATGAGAGCGGGATTACCTACACGTCGGAGGCGGGAATGAACTTGTCGTAACATGTCTCGTTGCACCGTCAAATCAAGAATGAGTCACAAATATTACTTAAACTTTACTTTTTTGTAAATAAATACATGTAAAATAACACGCGGCCCATCGAACCCATGAACCTCGTAGGTGTTCCGCCGAGCGAAAGCCATTGAGCCACTGATAATCTAATAAAATATATGTTACTAAATCAAGTTTATTTATGTAGAAATGATTCTACGCCCATGTATACAATAATATTTATTATTTTAAAATAAAATAGTGTAAATATCAACGAAGAATTAGTTTCGACAACGAATGGGCAATATTTGTGTTGTTGAATTAATGAAATAAAATAAACTTACGAATATATTATAATTTTAATTAGACAAGACGTTCAGTCGTATTTATTCAAGCAAGAGAACAATAGTTTAAGTGACACGGAGTCGTATAAGCAATAAATTGACTCGTAATTATATGTAGTGGAAGTAACTGCCTCGGGGTGAATCGTAGTTGTGGCTTTACGAGCCGTGTGATTGACTCGCGTTAACTATTCTATTAGCGTCATATATCCTCCTTTATTGTACAGGGATGTAACGGGCTCCACCAAGACTTTTAAGACCGAAATCAAAATATTGTTACACTCTGCTAAGTTATAAAATAACGTCGACTTTTGTAAAATTTAAAAGTATTTTTGAAGTGAAACATTTTTAGCGCCGTTGTGATGTGACGAAAAAGCGACACCAAACAGAGAAAAACATGCACATGCACAGAATTGCACAAAAAAACTTACGTTACGATTGACAAGGCTCTTGCAATAGTTGCCTCTCAGGTTTAAGTTGACCCGTAAACGGCCCTGGTATTCCAGGGTTTACCAGGGCCTTGTGGGTTTGTCAGGACAAACCCACACAGCCCACACTTGTTAGTGCCAATCAACTGTTAATGTATGCAACGAATATATATAATGTATATTTAATAATTGTTTTTATGACATATCATAACTAGACTTTAGCCTACGAGCGAATGAGAATACAAGTATATAGTGTTTCCTCTTTGTTGGGCTTTCGTAGCTTTTATATGCTGATAAAAAATATAAAACTTAATATTTTGCATTAAAATAATAAATAATTAGTGAGCTTTTTTATTGCTGTAGGACAGCAGACAGGCTGACGGCCCGCTTAAAATTTAGCAGTTACCCTCGCCTTTGGGTGTTTGCAACGCCAGTGGCATCGCGAACACGCTGCTGTCCCATACGGATACAAGGTTATTATGGCGGGATACTTAAGACCAAAAGTGGTCGCCATCCAGACGGGCTTGGGGCCCTACCACGTAGCTAGGGTGGGTTGTTTTGTCTTACGACAGGCCGACCCCGGCCGCAGAGGTTAGTATTCTTTCTCCGCCTCTGCACGGATAAAAACTGAAACAAACACTGGTCTGTGTGTGAGTTTCTCTCCCTTATGTTCTATCTCAATCTCTCCCAGGCAAAATGGCGTTGCTTCTTCGTTTCATCGAATTTTCAAATCACGAGTGCTAAAGAAGTTTCATTTCAAAGACGATTTACAACATATTGTTCAAATTAGAGGCCTGTCGTAAAAGGCGACTAAACAAGCTACGTGGTAGGGCTTCAAGCCCGTCTGGATGGCGACCACCTTTGGTCTTAATTATTCCGCCATAATAACCTTGTGTTGTGTTCCGGCATTGGTGACCTAAGTTCCAGTACCTTTATGGGACAGCAGCGTGTTCGCGATGCCACTGATGTTGCAAACATCCATAGGCGATGGTAACTGCTAAATTCTAAGCGGGCCGTCAGCCTGTATGCTGTCCTACAGCAATAAAAAAAAACAGACAAACTCACTTTCGCATTTATAATATTAGTTAGGATATATGAAATGTAATCTACTTTTCTGAATTTTACTTCTACCGTATGGCAGATGTACATATACTCACACATTTTTTGTTTTTTATTATAATTTTTCCTCTTGTATATAATTCCAAGGGCAAAATATAACAAGACAAGGAAATTTGTTGGAATGATAATGGATGGATACACAAGGGGCGCTCTACTAAGATGGA
Organism: Malacosoma neustria; assembly: GCA_963693495.1. Taxonomy (NCBI): domain Eukaryota; kingdom Metazoa; phylum Arthropoda; class Insecta; order Lepidoptera; family Lasiocampidae; genus Malacosoma; species Malacosoma neustria. The sequence continues at coordinate 14,289,429 of OY856384.1, forward strand.
TTGCGCAAAAATAATATGGTGAAAACAGTGTTTTTTGATATAAAGAATGAAAAGACAACACGTGCCCATTGTTGACGTGGTTATGTTGACGTCAACTTTCTAACCCACCTTTATAATGGCCAAGATGTGATGGCCTGCGGTGGTTGCAACGTAACCTCAGTCGCTTTGAAACCTTATCTGAGGAGACGCAGGATTGAGTTTTGATCATTACTCTGCAGCAATTAACTAATCCAAGGACGTATTTACAGATAAAAATCTCAATTTGCGACGTCCTTGATGTAACTGGATTCCGACGAAAATAATTTAGATACAAGCTTTTCTTTACCCTTTTGTTTTCCTTTATTTAGTCCTAATTTAATTAAGGATGTAAGAGGTCCTCACAAACTGCCTCTGAGGTTCGCCTTTGACCTGATGCGTCCTGTAAAGACGGATGGCCCTTATGAGTTAATATTTTAAGTATTATTAAGTATTTCTTAATTATCCGTGCAGGGGCGGAGAAAGAATACTAACCTCTGCAGCCGGGGTCGGCCTGTCGTAAAAGGCGACAAAACATACTCACCCTAGCTACGTGGTAGGGCCCTAAGCCCATCTGGATGGCGACCACCTTTGGTCTTGAGTGTTCTGCCATAATTGTGTTCCGGCATTAATGACCCAAGTTCCTGTACGCTTATGGGACAGCAGCGTGTTCGCGATGCCACTGGCGTTGCAAACACCCACAGGTGAGGGTAACTACTAATTTCTAAGCGGGCCGTCAGCCTGTCTGCTGTCCTGCAGCAATAAAAAAAAGAATTGTCTAACCTTTCCGAGTTATAAATTTATATTAAATACATATCTCTCCGTGTAGGTGCGAAGTAAGAATACTAATCTCTAAATGGGTTGCCTGGAAGAAATCGCTTAAAGCGATAAGGCCGCCCATTGTCTCCAATATTTACAATATTCTCTTTAACTTGTATTATAATCATTAGGTTAAGTTGGTGACAATAAAGTATTATCTATCTATCTATCTATCTAATCTCTGTGGCCGGGGTCGGCCTGTAGTAAAAGGTGACACTAGCTACGTAGCAGGGCCTCAAGCCCGATTAAATAGCAACCACTCTTGATCTTAAGTATGCCTCCATAATAGCCTTGTGTTGTGTTTCGGCATAAGTGACCTAGGTTCCTGTACCCATATGAGGCAGCAGCGTGTTCGCGGTGCAATCATTCATAGGCAACGGTAACTGCTTACTAATTAGTGGCTCGTCAGTCTGCCGTTTATTAAGTGCCCGTTCCTCAGCAATGAAAAAGAAGTGCGTGCGTCCAAAGTACACATGTCAGAAGTGAAACTTCTTTCGCAAACTAATTTTTAAATCTAATAAATTTAGAAAAGAGAATTTATGAAATATTATTAATTTATATCTTACTAGCAGCCCGTCCCAGCTTCGCATGGGTATTTAACAAAAAATTAAACCCTTCTATTTTTTTTCGGTCTCGGGGAAAAACCTCTCTTGACGGGTTCCCCCGGCCCGGGGGGACCGAGGGATATAAGGGACTCCGGAAAAGATGTTCGACCATCCGACTACCCACTAAAAAACCCCGCTGTTCTCCTATCGCCTACGCCTGGGCCCAAGGATATATGGCCTGCCGATCTCGTGGCCCGGGCCGGCGCCGGCCCACACTTTGTCTTAAAGCGGGCCCCTTCTAAAGTGCTGGCGCCAGGGGGTCAGGCTTTCGTCCCCCCGGCGCTCTCTTGTAACAACTCTATGAGTTGAGGGGGGCTGCGGAACAGCACGCGGCCTTTTCCCTCACGGCAATAGTGCGGGCGGCGGATCCTCCCCCGAGGGGCCGCCCGCGGCCGCTCTCTACGGCGGCCGGAGATCGTTGCCCGCCCTCCGGTGCCGACGACGCGGCCTACGTTGGCGGGAGGGGAGTGCGGTGGCGGACTTCCGCTCCCGTTCCGCCGCCTCCCTTGCAGACACTACTGCCTCGCAAAAGGAGGCGACGGCCGTCCATCCAGGATCGCCCCCGACCATGGACAGAACCAGGGCCGAGAGCGACAGATCCGCGGCCAATTCCGGACGGGACTCGCATCCCCGTCGCGTGCTAGTCAGGCGTGGGTACGACTACCAGACGACACTCCAGAAAAAGCAGAGTCGCCTGACGTCGTAGCCGGCCCAGCAAGACCAACCGACAGCGAGGATGCAATTCCCGCCCCGGGAACACTCTCTGTGGAGGCGCAGTCGAAATAGGCACGATTTCGACTACCAAATCAGGTCCCAGGGTAGAACCCGGGACCCCAATCAGTATTCGCAACCATCCCACCGAGGACCACGCCACGAACAGAGAGCTAAGTTGGAAAGGATGTAGGAGGTAGACGGGAAGAAAGATAGGACTCTGTCGCCTCGAACGGAGAGGGGAGTGAGGCGACGGATGCTCGGGCACCTCGGGTACGCACATCCGTGCACTCCTCGGACAGAGGAGCGCCCCTGAGGACAAACCCTTCTATTTGCGTCAGGTTACTAAAAAAATAAAATTATAAAGAAAGTTTGAATATTATTATTTCTATGAGCTTTTATTTTAATGATTTTTTTTGTTATTACTTTTTATTTATTTTTCGTTACTTTTTAATAAGTATTCTAATTTTTGTAAAAACCCCAGTGACGCACGCCTACATTGCATAAGGTACTGCCTAGCTAGCCGAACAGGGTGAGTGGCTACCACGCAACATTTTTCTAATACTTACATTTTTAAACTCGTGATATCTTTCGAATGGAATATCCGAATTGAATAATTCAAAAAGTTATATAAAGGTATTGAAACAGTTTTGAATATGAAGTAATTTATTTTGATAAGGATTAATACCAAGATCCAAATAAAGAGCCTTTTCTAGGGGCGGCATTTCAATTAAATTTTTAAAATAAAAGAACACTTATTGTGGCATAACTATAATAGTTAGACATATGCTGTCGCGACACTTTTTGTAAATAATGATGTGTTCTGCAAAGTTGTAGTACATTATTTTATTCTATTATCAATAGTTTTCGCAACGCACGCGATTTAAATAATATTTTAGGTAATTTTTTTACACTTTGGGTTACATTATTAGAGTTTTAGTAAGGATCCCTAATTTTTTTGAAAATATAATATAGCCTATGTCACCCGGGGATAATGTAGCTTCCCAACAATGAAAGAATTTTTTAAATCGGGTCAGTAGTTTCGGAGCCTATTCAAAGCAAACAAACAAACAAACAAACAATCAAATCTTTCCTCTTTATAATAGTAGTATAGATTAAACAAAACTCAATTGTATTTTATTGCAATAAATTCGCAATTCGAATAGATATGTATAAGTAAAGGTGGATTATATTTGTCTGACGTGTCGTGTCGTGACGCATCAGAAGCATATGGTTTCATACATTTAGGACAGAGGACAGAACGCGTCACGACAGACAAATGTGTCCCTAACCATATTACATGCATGAAACCGATATGTTTCTGACGTGTCACGACACGACACGTCAGACAAATATAAATCCGGCTTAATGCAATGCAATCATTCTAAAATTGCATTAAAGAATACTTAAATAATCTTTAAGCCATTGTTAATAAGGTTGGTTGGTATTACTAGAGCAAAAAAATTCAAGTGTGTTTCATTGTAATAAAGTCGCAATTCGAATAGATATGTATAAGTAATGCAATCATTTAAAAATAACATTATACAATAAGCCTTAAGCCATTATTAATAAGGTTAGTATTACTGGAGCAAAAAAAAAAACGTTTCACATCTTCGTGACGCTAATATTACGTTTCATCCGTAATAATTTTACCCTCATGCGCGCAAAGAAGTTTCACTTCAAACATAAGTGCGTCAGAGGAATATGCGTTGCGGAAATATACACAGAAATCTTACTAATAATTCATAAACATATAATTAAGAATAAAAACATTATTATGTCAAATACATTCCATTTCATAGATAATACTAGGTTTATGAATCTTTTGCCTAAGGAACGACGTTGAAGATGTCTATTGTCATACCGAGGTGAAATCTGCATAATTTACATTAATTGGAGCAACGAAATGATTAATAATGGGGGTTTATTTTGTATGAATCGTAAGGTCACCACGCATTTAGGCTAATATGAAATTGAATTTGAAATCTTAAATAGGCAAAGGCAATTATTTTAAAGACTAAAAGCAGTGTATATTCGTAATGATTACCGTTAATAATTCCAGATCGTGAAAATAATTTGCTGTGAATGCGTATTGATAGCACAGACAGAGGCAAAATACGCAAAATAGGCATACCTCAAAACGTCAGCTGCTGTTGGTGGTCGGAGGTTTCCCTCTATAATGTAGAGGCCCGCGTCCAAAGCGAGCCAGCATTGTTCGGGGTGGCGTTTAATTATTATTTTTTAAATATCTTGATGCACTTTAATCTACCATGCATTTTTTCATTTACCTATTTTTATTGCTGTGGGATAGAAGATAGGCTGACGGCCCGCTTAGAATTTAGCGATTACTGTCACATATGGGTTTTTGCAACGCCAGTGGCATCGCGAACACGCTGCTATCCCAATAGGGAATAGGAACTTGGGTCACTAATGCTGGAACACAACACAAGGTTTATTATGGCGGCATACTTAAGACCAAAGGTGGTCGCCATCCAGACGGGCTTGGGGCCCTACCACGTAGCTAGGGTGGGTTCTTTTGACGCCTTTTACGACAGGCCGACCCCAGCCGCAGAGGTCAGTATTCTTTCTCCGCCCCTGTACCTTGATATTCAATACTCATTTAATTTATGTCAGTTATACATATTTTTGTTTGTAAAATTAGAGTTTCATAAAACGTGAGCACAGGGAAAAATTGTAAATAGATAGATAGATAGATAGATAATTCTTTATTGTTCACCACACAATTTTACAGAAAAAAAGACATAAAAAGAAGTAGGTAATAGTACAACATAGTGAGCAAACGGCGGTCTTATCACTAAATAGCGATTTCTTCCAGACAACCTATATAGGGAATAGGAACTTGGGTCACTAATGCTGGAACACAACACAAGGTTTATTATGGCGGCATTACATAGCAACGTTTATATTCTGTTATTCTACTAAAAGTATTCTTTTATAGACTGAGGAAAACTGCATCTCTTCACGGTGCCATCGTTGCTGGAACAGCCCTGCAACGATGCATCTGACTATCTAAACAAGGCTAGGGTGGTTGCGGCGGTATACTCACTAGGGGAGCCCCGGTCACTAATTTAGTTTTTTGAGAGCCTTTGGGCCACGTGATAGACCTTTGGTCATTGATCTGCGGTATAGATACTAAAAATATCCCAAAATAATATCTATGCAATCATGGTCACCCGAAATGGACAGAACAATCTTCCCGAAATATTATCTCGCGAGTTCCTATTTCTGTGATATTGTAAAATTAAACGAGTATCGAGGAGTTAACGCTTTGAATATTCAAAAGGAATAAATTAAGGGGAATAAGGCAACGATAAACAACCGGGGCATAAACAAATTGCCCGCCTTATATCTTCATTAGATGCCTTCACTGTTGTACATTATATATAAGCTTTATCATTTTGTATTAAGTTGTATGTATAATAGTTATATAATTATAATCTTCTTTTGTTGGGTGTATCAAGGCCGCATAGGATTATACTTTGACAATTCTCTCCGTGCAGAGGCAGTAAAAGAATACTAAACCTCTACAGCTGAGGTCGGCCTGTAGTGTCCTGTAGTAAAAGCCGACAAAACAACCCTACATGGCAGGTCCTCAAGCCCCTCTGGATGGTAACCTCCCTTTGTCTATAAGTATGGCGCGACAATAATCTTGTGTTGTGTTCCGACATTAGTGACCCAGTTTCCTGTACCTATGGGACAGCGGAGTGTTTGCTGTTCCTTAGCAATAAAAACAAATGATAATAGCCCATGACGTCCCACTGTTGGGCTACTTGTATGTAGCGGAATCCAGCTGCCAGCCATGTTTTCTTAAGGGTTCTATCCGTGCAGGGGCGGAGAAAGAATACTAACCTCTGCGGCCGGAGTCGGCCTGTCGTAAAACAACCCACCCTAGCTACGTGGTAGGGCCTCAAGCCCGTCTGGACCACCTTTGGTATTAAGTATGCCGCCATAATAACCTTGTGTTGTGTTCCAGCATTAGTGACCCAAGTTCCTGTACCCTTATGGGACAGCAGCGTGTTCGCAATGCCACTGGCGTTGCAAACACCCATAGGCGATGGTAACTACTAAATTCTAAGCGGGCCGTTAGCCTATCTGCTATCCCACAGCAATAAAAAAAAGTGTAAACCCCTCATCGGTGATTAGTAGCAGGACTTTTTAAGACATTTTCCTTTATTGTCAGTACTTTAGGCGCCGTCGGTTTTGTTACTGCTGAGAAACAACAGACAGGCTGATGTCCAACTTAATAGTAAGCGCCTATGGATGTTTGTGACACTAGGGGCATCTCGAACTTACTGCTGTCCCATAGGGGTACAGGAAACTAGGTCACTAATGCCGGAACATAACGCCATAACCTTGTATTATACCAAAGGTGGTTGCCATCCAGACGACTAGCCTACTCCGGTCGCAGACATTAGTATTCTTCCTCCCCCCTACACGGAGACAATTATAAAAATCTACAACTCATAACAGGTACGTATGAGTGCACGTATTAAATAGACACGTGTTCGATTCTCGGTCAAGTTCATATATAATGGTGAGATGAACGGGATTACGGACTTAGAGCTAATCTTGTGCGATCATTGCTGTCTCTACACATATATTACAAGCAACTACACACGGCTCCTTTTACGAATGCTTAATAATAAAGAGATAGTTATTTATTTATTCATTTATTCTTTGTACACAACATTGATTACACACACAAAATTTAAGATATGAGACATGTACATAGGCGTGCTTAACGCTAAAAGAGTTTACTTCCAGCAAACCTAATGTTGGAGATTGGAAAGAATAGAGAGAAGGTTGTGCACATAAACTCTGACGAAACTATAAAATTGAATTTAAATATAATATATCAAGATGGACCGATGATCTGGTCAAGATCGCCGGAATAGGTTGGATGAGGGCAGCGCATGACCCGACTTGACGTGTTACGCGGACGACACGCTTGTCACTGCCCGGGGGAGCTCGCACAGGGAGGCGACGTTGATAGCCACGGCTGCGGTGTCACAGGTGGTGAACCGCATCCGGCGCCTGGGCCTGGAGGTGGCCCTAAACAAGTCGGAGGCCATGGTGTTTCATGGCCCCCGACGTGCGCCGGCGCCGGGATCACACATCGTGGTCAGCAGGGCCCGGATAGCTGTCGAGTCCACCATGAAGTATCTGGGACTGGTGCTCGACAGCCGATGGGAATTCGGGCCCCACTTCCGGCGGCTGGCGCCCAAGCTGATGGGTGCAGCGGGCGCGCTTTCGACGTTGCTTCCCAACTTGGGGGGCCCGAGCGCCGCCTGTAGGCGGTTGTACGTGGGAATCGTGCGGTCCATGGCCCTGTACGGGGCCCCTGTTTGGGCGTTGGACATGACGGCCAGCACTCTCGCCATTCTGCGCAAGCCGCAGAGGGTGATGGCCGTCAGAGTCGTCCGCGGGTATCGCACGATTTCCTACGAGGCGGCTTGCGTCCTGGCCGGATCCCCGCCCTGGGACCTAGAGGCGAAAGTACTCGCGTCATTATATCGATGGCGCGAGGAAGAGCGGGCACGGGGCTCGAGGCCGGCGCAGCGCCAGATCGCGCTGCGCCGAGAGGAGCTCCGTCAGGTCTTGGTGGCGGAATGGCGGCAAAGGCTTCTGCGCCCTACCGCCGGCCTCGCTACCGTCGAGGCGATCCGGCCAGTACTCGACGACTGGCTCGGGAGAAGGCACGGCTCCCTGTCGTTTAGGGTGACGCAGGTGCTGTCGGGGCACGGCTGCTTCGGCAAGTACCTGTGCCGCATAGACAGGGAGCCGGACGCTCGGTGCCATCACTGCGTCCACGGCGGGGAGGACACGGCGCAACACACACTCGCCGAGTGTGTAGCTTGGGAGGAGCAGCGCCGTGTCCTCACAAATGAAGTAGGAGGAGATCTGTCGCTGCCGGCCGTAGTGCGGAGGATGGTCGGTAGCGCAGAGTCGTGGGACGCAGTGGTGTCTTTCTGCGAGGACGTGATGTCGCAGAAGGAAACTGCGGAACGGGAGAGGGAGATCTCGACTCCCTTCCCCGGCCGCAGAAGGCGCACCGGGCGCAGGGGAAGGGCGGATAACGCCCTTTTCCGGCCCCCATGAATGGGTCCAGGGGCGAGGGACTTGGGGAAGTCCCCGCCCCCTATTCGATGGACCCGAGGCGGAGGCGCGTGCGGGTGTCGGTGCGCGCCTCTGAGGCGATGCACGGGGTAGTTAAACACCTCACTACCCCGTGCAGGAGACGAGGCCCGGACAGACCGGGCCAGCACTAGTGTGGGGCTGCGGAAGAATCTGGATTCCCGCGGCCCCGCGCGCACGTGTGAGGAGACACCGGGGTGGTGGTTTTAGCCGGTAGGAGTCCGGCATGCCCCTCCGCCTTTCCCCAGGCGGAGGTAGTCCATGAGGATATCCCCAACCCGTAAAAAAAAAAAAAAAAAAAAAAGGGCAGCGCATGACCGATCATCGTGGAGATCTTTGGGGGAGGCCTTTGTCCAGCAGTGTGCGTCTTCCCGCTGAAATGATGATGATGATAATATATGTATAATAATAATGTAAATATAATAATGTATAAACACACACACGCAATAAAATATATATAATTACATATATAACAAGAAATTAAAGTTATGTAAACGATATTAATTATTAAAGTATTCTTCAATAATTTTATCCGTGCAGGGGCGGAGAAAGAATACTAACCTCTGCGGCCGGGGTCGGCCTGTCGTAAAAGGCGACTAAACAACCCACCCTAGCTACGTGGTAGGGCTTCAAGCCCGTCTGGATGGCGACCACCTTTAGTCTTAAGTATGCCGCCATAATAACCTTGTGTTGTGTTCCGGCACTGGTGACCTAAGTTCCAGTACCTTTATGGGACAGCAGCGTGTTCGCGATGCCACTGGTGTTGCAAACATCCATAGGCGAGGGTAACTGCTAAATTCTAAGCGGGCCGTCAGCCTGTCTGCTGTCCTACAGCAATAAAAAAAAAAAAAAAAAAATCATCATATGTTTCAGACAGTAAGTATTCTTTTAGTTTTATTTTGAAAATATTCTCCGAGCTACTTTCACGGACTTCGCGAGGAAGGGCGCTCCACAGCCTAACTGCATGAGCGGTGAAGGAGCCACTATACCGTTCACTTTTAAAGTTATAATCGTGTGCCTTTTGGTACGTACTAGATACCTGGTAGCGCAGTATTACACTTGAAGACCAATCTAGAAGTGCTGGGTTCGAAACCCAAGGCAGTTTTTTTTAATATTATAGAATAATTGCCATAAACATCGCGAGGAAATCTGGATACTGAAATTACCTCTATGTTACTCGCCATTCCACATTGGACAAGCGTGGTGGGTATAATGGGCAGGTCCCTGCGCAGCAGTGGGACACGATGTACTGTTATTATATAGTACGTACCTACGTATCTGTGTGTATGAGCTATATTTTAAGAAATCAGGTTATCTTTAAAAAAATTAAAACATAAAACTAACTTGTTTAATTTGTTATGAATAATCTTTGTCAATTTATCGAATTTTATGAAAATATGTATTGTATTCTGTCAACTTTTTAAATAATAAGTAAATATATTTTTCAATATTGAAACATCTTTTATTGTTAATCATATAACTTTTATCGTAAATTGCTACAAAGCTATTTAGAAACAAATAACGACGACGACCTTAATAGCCCAGTGGCTTTCGCATATTGAGAATGCCTGTGGAGATCACGGATTCGATTCCTGACCCAAGTCTGGGCTTTTATATATAATATGTATATATTTACAAAAAAAATACTAGGTATATAAGTAGACTAGGACCCGTAACACAAGAGGTCAACTGCTTATTTTGGAACTAGATGACGCTGTGTGAATTGTTACAATATATTCATTTCTTATTTACGCATTTAATCCCAGTTGAATAGGTTTTCGCTTCAGAACACCCACACACATGTTGAGTATTGTCTCCAGATTCGCCATTTTCCATGAAGTTCGAAGCACAAAGAAATGTCTTATAGGAGCGACTGTCGTCACATCTCCCTGAAACGAATATCGAATCGTGCGTTTTGCGTGACACCTTTTAAAACTCCTTATAAAAAGTGAAGGGACGGATCATGATGATCGTACTGGCTAGGAATAAATTGATCGCTTTCGGGCTTCATAATAACATTATTTTTGTATGTTGTATAATAATTATAATTTGTAATAGTATTAATATATAATGAAAATGAGAAATACAAGCATTACTGGAGAGATATTTTTTTCAAAACTTTTCTTCAGTTTTTTTTTTTTGGAAGCGGTAGTAAATTATTGATTTTCAGTAAGTAATCTATATAATTTAATATCGAAATAAATATTATAAAAGGCCAATACAAACATACAATTTATTTTATTTATTTGTTGTTAATCATATGAACTACACTTTTTTCACATGTAACTGAATATTTAACAACTATTTCCCACTATTAAACTAAACTCTCCCTACACATAATGTTGTTTTATTCATTAGATGTTGTTTTTTTTAATATAATGATAATATATTAATACTTTAAGTTAAAAGAAAAATGATATTTGTTATTAATTTTATTGAAAAATTTGTACTTGTCCTGTCCTAAAATTTATTTTATTTTATTGACAATTGCAATAATTGTGTATAAAATGAATATATACAATAACTTTTTGAAGTGTAGTTCGGCAGCTGCATAAAAATTTTGGTTGACAAAATATATTGGTTGAGAATATAATATATTTTGGTTCCCGTCGGTATTTTACCGTCGGCACGTGCGACCGTCGCTTTGCAAAGGATCTTCGTAGCAGCGTAGGCCGTAGCACATGAACCGAATACTTAAGTAACAAAACATTTTCTAATCACTTCCATGCACTTATGATGTCTACGCGTGAAAAACTGAAATATGCAACAATTTCATCAGGACTACTACGGTCTGTACGTACGCACGCTGCCGCCATATTGGCGAGCCCGCCCGCTACAAGCGCACTGATGCTGATTGGCCGTCTATTCAAAACGGGGCGGGACTCCAAGCGCCTAAATGTTGCCAGCTTTCTGAATAAATAATTTCAGTAATTTAAGTAATGAAGGCAATTATGGCGTTGTTTAGCTAAGTTCGTGCGGCGGCGAGTGGGAACTTTATATTTATACCGCGCGGTAAATGCGCCCGATCTGTTTACGTTCGTGAAGCGGCGCTTATTTATTGCCGGCGACTCCACTGCACGGCGCGATTTAAACTGCAATTATTTTGCGCTATAAGGAAAACATATTACAGGCTTTAGAGAAGGTTTTTATATTTCAATCTTTTTGATTAATACTATGGCTAATGCCGGAATAAATTTTTTCACATAGTACCATTTTTTTTGTTATTACGTATATGTAAACCTTGCGCATAAAACACTGTTGTTATATTTAAAAGTATGAAGATGAGTGGTCACCCGGTTTGGCTTGTATTAAGTCACCATCGTTTGTTAAAGATCCCGTGTCTACACTCAACTGAAGTAAACAGTGACGTCACGAAGCGTCATCGGGCCGATAAAAAGTCGATTTTATTCGCACAAGTTCGGCCAGCTGACTGTATCCCCCGCCCCGCTGCAACTCGCGAAGATTTCATTGCGGCCAGATTTCAGAGGGAAAGGGCGCGTGGTACGTATAATGTACATGAGTGAGGGAGATGTCGCTATCTGGCATGGGCATGTCGGGGCATCACAGTGGGCGGGCTATGGTCGGATGATGTATAGAGTGGTGGAGTTAGGTTCAAATTGGTCCGGGAAGTGGCCGAGATTAGAGCCAACGCGGGCCGCACCGCGCCGCGAACGTAAGCCCACTTAAGACTGTTTTTAATACTAGTATTTTTTACGCGATCCCGACAGGATTTAGCGGATAAGCTCCGTCGCCACGATCGCGTGCTTTGATTTATCGGTATTGGATTTGGATACGGTTTTGTTTGGTGTTTACATTAGTGGACTCCCAAGGCCGGTGGACGCGCTTAATTTCGTGCTTCCAATAGATTATAACGGATATCTGTGGGTTTCGTGTGCTGTGAACAACTGGCCGTGGTGTGTTTCATACCTGTCTAGCGAGTAGAACAATCTTTATATTATTAAAATGTAAGTATATGTCATATATCGACATTTGTTTGATTCTGAGGCCCTGGATGCAGTCCAAAAGTTGACCAGCTTACATATACGTTTAAAGTTGACTCTTAAAACAAAGATACGCACAAACTCTTACCCACGTTGGTTCCTATCAAATCAAATAGTATTCCTACATTATTTCTGCCAAACTTAAATTACACACATTACTAAATTTCACCCTAGCCTTTAGCCAAAGCCAAGTCACTCTCGTATAAGGAAGATTCAAGTCTGAAAAAGTCTACGTACAAAAGTATGAATTTGAATTACAAAGAAGGCAGTTAAGTACATATTAATAATTTGTACCGAAGAAAATATTTTTTTGTTCCACCTATACTTACATCAATGCTATAAAACATAAGTTTTAAAATTAGTGTGGTAAATTTAGTAAACATTTTTATGTGTAGACAATTGCTGTAGAAACCGCACCTGAAAATAATTTGAAATATAAATTTATCACAAAAACGAAAGTGATTTTAATGATAAATAACTGCCATGAAAATTTAACAGCTAGTATCTAATAACACAATTAAATAATAATGCTTTAATTTCACCTAAAGCAGTGGTCGGCAACCCGCAGCTCGCTAGCCGCAAGCGGCTCTTTGATTCCTCGGCTACGGCTTTTCTGCGAAATGTTTAGTCCAGGCACAGAATATTACTTAACGATACTAATATTATGTGAGAGTAACTCGTTTCTGTTACGTTTTCACGCCAAAGCCGCTGAACCAATTTTCGGTATAAACCGACCCAGCAAAACGACGTTTGCCGGGTTAGCTACCTATTTTTTAACCATTTACTCCTCCTCCTCGAGTCGTAGTCCTCATATCTGAGGGTCGTGACCATTTACTATAGCAAAGCATATGTTAAAAATGACTTTTTGAATATTTTTTTTTTTTTAATTACTGTAGTACAGCAGACAGGCTGACGGCCCGCTTAGAATTTAGCAGTTACCATCGCCTATGGATGTTTGCAACACCAGTGGCATCGCGAACACGCTGCTGTTCCATAAAGTTACTGGAACATAAGTCACCAATGCCGGAACACAACACAAGATTATTATGGCGGCATACTTAAGGTGGTCGCCATCCAGACGGGCTTGAAGCCCTACCACGTAGCTAGGGTGGGTTGTTTAGTCGCCTTTTACGACAGGCCGACCCCGGCCGCAGAGGTTAGTATTCTTTCTCCGCCCCTGCACGGATAGAATATAGATAATAAAATAAATTTCAGATAATAGAATAAATTTCAATTGTGTATTACCGTATTTGGCTCTTTTGAATGACAAGGTTGCCGACCACTAACCTAAAGGGATACCCGGTAGGTTAGTTCAAATTCCACAATGGCATGCACCACTTAATTAGTATTCTCCGTTACCTTTTATCCGCGCAGGGGCGGAGAAAGAATACTAACCACTGCGGCCGGGGTCGGCCTGTCATAAAAGGCGACAAAGCAACCCACCCTAGCTAGCTATGTGGTAGGGCCTCAAGCCCGTCTGGATGGCGACTACCTTTAGACTTAAGTATGCCGCCGTAATAACTTTGTATTGTGTTCCGGCACTAGTGACCCAAGTTCCTGTACTCTTATGGGACAGCAGCGTGTTCGCGATGCCACTGGCGTTGCAAACACCCATAGGCGACGGTAACTGCTAAATTCTAAGCAGGCCGTCAGCTTGTCTGCTGTCCTACATTAATAAAAAAAACCTAATGCGTATGTATGTAATAATTTAATTGCCATATACCGACGGAGAAGGTCAATCTTGAGAAAACCTGCAGTCCGAAATCATCGGTATATGTGTAACCCGCCAATCCTCCTTGGAGAAGCGTGGGGGTCTTTTCCCTCTAAGGGGAGGCCGCAGCCCTGTAGTAGGACGTTATAGCCTTGTATTTTATATTATTGTGTATTATTACTAAAGAATAACAATTCAATATGACGCATAAGCTCTCCTCCGTTTTATTTATTTAACCGGATGAAAATGTATAAAGCCTTATTGTAAGTAATTGAAGCGTCCGTGTATATGTTAGTAACTTGCCACTTGACTCACGATAGTCGAGCGTTCGAATTTTAGCTTGAAATACAAATAAAAATACTAATTACATTTTTTTTATTGCTGTAGGATAGCAGGTTGAAAGCCCACTTTGAATTTAGCAGGTACCGTCACTTATGGGTGTCCGGAACGCCAGTGGCATCTCCAACACGCTACTGTCCCATAAGGGTACAGGGCAATGGGTCATTAATGCCGGAACACGACACAAAGTTACTATGGAGGCATACTTAAGACCAAAGGTGGTCGCCATCCAGACGGGCTTGAGGCCTTACCACGTAGCTAGGGTTGCATTCGTTACATAATGTAATCATAAAAACAACAATTGACAAAACCTACCTAACATAAAATATAATAACCATAGGACGAAGACTTGTTCTTTGATTTGATTTTTTGCGTTATTTATTGAATAAAAAGTGTTAATAATCTTAATTAAATGAAATAAATTTTCGTATAATAATGATGAATTAAATAACCCAAATTCACATGCACCTAATATCTAGGACCCATTAGATAGTATGGTGTAAATTATAAAATAATTATCGGAATTTATTGTTATACCTAGTCAGGTCATAAATTCTGTCACATGTTTAATGTAAAATAATTGTAACAAGTTTATTAATTATGTAACCATTCATATACCAAAATGAACTTAACAAAACATAGATTCTTATGACATTAAAGTTTATTCAAAATGACCTCCGTGATTTTGAATACAAGCCTTCAATCTGCGCGGCCAGTCGTCTATCGCAGCACGAACGAGGTCCATGTCAATATCGGCGGCTGCCTTAATCAAGGATGTCTTGAGTGACTCCAAATTGGGATGAGGCTTTGAGCACGCCTTTTCCTCCAAGTGTTGCCATATCTTGTAATCTAACGGATTCAAATCTGGACTGGAGGAGGGCCAGTCTTCGTGCCGGATGAAGTCGATTTCACGCGCCGCCAGCCAGTCTTGTGTGCTCTTCGCTCTATGAGCTGGCGCCGAATCTTGTTGGAATACCCAGTGCCTGTTATTGAACATGGTATGAGAAACAGGTTCCACAAGGTTCGTCAGGACTGTATTTTGATACACAACAGCATTCGTTTTTACACCTTTCTCACAAAAATGTACCTCTGTTAAGCCCCAATAAGAAACTCCCAACCATACCATGAGCGAGGATGGAAAATGACCTCGTTGGACACGCGGAATACGGTTGCTCGCTTCTTCACTACTGTCTGCGTACACCTTATCATTTTGTTTGTTGTAGCTCTCTTCTACGGTAAACATTTTTTCATCCGAAAAAAGAATTTCCCGATATTTTTTTCCCGCGTACCGCTTCAACAAAGCGCGGCATCTCTTCAGTCTCAGGTCCATTAGACGAGCATTCAAACGATGTCCTGTTTTTCTTCGATATGCCCGAAGCCCTAAGTCTTCATTTAACACCCTTTTCACCGTGGTTCTGCTTAACCCCATCTGAAGGGCCAACAGTTTCTGCTTACGTTTGGGATTTCTTTGAATTCGTGCCTTCACAGCTTTTATCACTGCTGGAGTCCTAACAGACCGAGGGCGACCACTTCTTGACCTGTCATCTACACTAGAGTCTTCATTGTATCGTTTGATGGTACGATAAATGAATCTTTTGGTAATATTCAAATTTTTCAGTATGTTAAAAATTTGAATTGACGCGTAACCGCAACAATGCAACGCAATAACTGCAACACGGTCTTCTTTAAGCGTCCACTCCATATTTAAAAATGAGTAAAATTCTAAAAGTTATACA
Source organism: Malacosoma neustria (assembly GCA_963693495.1). Lineage (NCBI taxonomy): Eukaryota > Metazoa > Arthropoda > Insecta > Lepidoptera > Lasiocampidae > Malacosoma > Malacosoma neustria. The sequence continues at coordinate 14,305,522 of OY856384.1, forward strand.
TTTTTATTTTCATGAACAATTCGAAATTCTAATTCAATAAACTTTTTTGTGGCCAGCATTCTAAAAGAAAAGTTTTTACTGTGTGACAATACTTATGACCTGACTAGGTATAATAAACCTGAACTAATAAGGCTATTCGTTAACTCAAATTCATTCCCAATTATTAAGTTATAGTTGTACGAGTACTGTTGTACTGTTGCTAGAGTCTATTTAACTTTTTTTCAGCTTTTTGCATTTGCAAATGTAGCTAATATTGAAGAAAATTTTATAGATATAAAATAAAACTACAAAAACATCGTAGGACAAGCGCTGTTTCGCCGTTTTTTCTCTAGACAGCGTAGTGCCATACGGTGGTAGCTTCTTGACATTAAATTAGCGATGAATTGTTTTATATTAAAGTAAAGGATTTTTATATATCCCCGATGAAATATTTAGATCTGTTCGACGATCCCCGTGGTGTAGCGGATGACGCACTTCGCTACGCTTGCAGAGGTCATGGGTTCCATTCTTGTTTCACGTCTGGGTGTTTATGTATATGTATTTATTTACAAAAGGAAAGTATATATGTAGTATATTAGTTGTCTAGTACCCAGAACACAAGTGCTATGAAACTTAGCTTGGGTCTAGATGACGTTGTGTGAAATGTCCCAATATATTGATTTATTTTCTCATTACTTCAGTATTTTTTTATGATGCGCTTATACCCGTGCCGTGACGGCACTAGATTAGAATAGCCAAATATTCTGTACTACCCTTATGGAACCCTTATGGAACAGCAGCGTGTTCACGATGCCACTGGTGTGGCAAACACCCATAGGCGATGGTAACTGCTAAATTCTAAGTGGGCTGCCAGCCTGTCTGCTGTCCTACAGCAATAAAAAAAGAATTAACTTGGTCATCTGTTGTCAAAGTATTGACAATGATCACATGCTAGCTCATTATCATTATCATCATCCCAGCATTAAATCACGTTAACCCAAATGTTAAAATAAATTAATAATACGATAAATTTATTGAAAATAACACATTTTATTATTTTAGACAAACATATTTACTATCATCATTCTAAAACAAGACATATTTTCTATTCTGTCATGAACCTTCTATTTTTATTTAAATTCTAAATTTAAAATATGAAATTTTAGTAAAAAACATAAGGAAAGAGACAAAATTCTAACGCCAAACTTCCGCTTCGGTGCTCGGGGTTTCCTTTCCAGCTATTTCTTGGTAGTGAGTCTATTGGCACGCATATCCTTTACGTCGTCAAGCCAGTACTTTTTGGGTCTGCCCCTCCTGCCGGGCCTATCGGAGGCGATACTTGCTAGCTAAATCTTAACAACAACAATTCACGGAGCTACGGATGACACCGCTACCTTGTTTAACTTTAAAATATCCTAAAAATTACTTTAAAATATAGTAGATACATGTACTTAATTTTACTGACTTTTTGATGGCAACTAGAAACAAGGGTCACTCCGTCACTCAAGTAAAAGTCGTTTAAAGGAAATAATATTATTTGTATCAGTTCATAGATTGTTGAAAGTAATTGGAAGAATAGTCCTTCAATTTAATCTTTAAGGTTGGCTAGTTAGAATGTAAAAATCAAATGTAGGCACATCTCTTGTTGATATTTACTCAGAACGAATAGCTGACGAACAAACTAATTTTTTGTTTACTCCGCTACGAAAACATCTAAAGATGATAAATCTTTATTTAACAAAAATCTGTCGCTACAGATACTATCCTAGAAGAGTTTTAATTATTTGGTATCTAACGATGGACAGAAAATAAAAATCACACATAAATAATATATAGTTAGTACATAGTTTATATCTAATATTTATTAATCTATCTTAAATTATATTTATAACCTAAATTGGCCCCAGTTTGGTATTTGCTAATAGTGTTTGTCAACCCTGGTCTTCCATTTGGCCTTGAAGTGGCACCACGTACAAAAATAATAACAATAGTAAAGAGAATAAAGAGTAGATCAAAAGAGAGGGTGATTTAAGTAAAATAAACTAGAACATAAAAGTAATCAACATATATGTAAACAGACATTATAATAATAAGACTATCTAAAAAAAAGTAATAAAGCAAAAGATTGACAATCGAACAAGTACAAGTAAGTTTTTAAGGAATTGAAAATTTTCATACTTTTAAATACATATTAAACGTTGTTATTGATCTAAACTGGTAAAGAAGGGTTTAATTACTAATAAAACAATGGTTTAAAACTATTTTCAATTGTCAAATTTCCTTGATTTTTTTGATGACTGTGTAAAATATTTTTAATCGTGCCTTAAAACTCCGAATGTTTTTCGATTTTTTTATCGGATGCGGAATTCTATCTAAGACGCAGCATAACGAAAACTGCCTATAAATGCGGCAGTCCTACCATACTGCGTCATACGGATTGCATATTGCCGTCGAAGTTCTTAATCTCTTTGAGTATTCATTCTCATTTAGATATTTCTAACAGATAAATTTAAAAGTGTGACAAAAATTATATAAATTGTTCTAGCTTTGTAAATAAATCATATAAATACTTGCTCAAAGAAAAAATCAATTCAATTTATATGGTTTACTAACGAGTTAAATTCTGTCGTCGCGTCGGACTGAACTCAGTATCTATTAAGTTATTCGAGTTAAGTTTTGGTCTTATCTCACGATATATGTTAGTATGTACTAACTTTTTTATTAGTCGTCAAGCACTGCTCTTATATAATACATTTTATATTGTAACCTGTCTTTGAATTATCATATTATCATCAAGTATTATACAATACTGTAATTATCAAGTTGTTGATCAATCTGGCCGGGGGAACTACGTTTAGCGAGACGATATACATTAAGATGTGCATCCTGCGAGGTTGTGCAGAAATAAGTGACAATAACATATTTTGACATGGCATGTTATAATGTTGTTGGCTCTAAAGAACGTACTTACTGTATCCAACTCAGTCGCTTAACTCTGTTAGAGGATCCACGTAATGATACAATTGTAACCTAAAGTTTTTTAGTTTTTTTATTACTCACTTAATAGTTATCGTCGCTTATAGATGTTAGCAACGTCAGGGGCGCCGCTGTCCGCGTAAAGGAAGTACCTGGGTCACATTTGCCGTAACAAAACAAATGGTTATTAGAGTTGTTTTGTTGCCTGTTACGACAGGCCGCCCCTGGCCGCAGGGGTCAATATTCTTCTGCACGGAGAAAATTGCCTCCTGAACATAGCTACAAATAACAATTTAGTTCTCAAGGACTTATGTAACAATTATACATTAGTTGTAATAATAACATTATTAGGCAATGGCTAGCCTTTGAAGACATACGCGTGATTAAAATCTAAAAGCGTGGCCGCGGCCCGTTCCCATATCTACGCAATGATATATGTTATCAACGGTTCGGTTTGATAACGCCGCGTGATAAATTGACACATCGCCGATTGCTCTTGAATGTTGGCTTGGATACACCCAAACTTTTTTTACTATTTTCACGAAAATTTGTTAACTATTTCTATATTTTTTTACATTTTAAAAACTTGATCTCAAGTCTTTTTCGCCAACATACAAGTACTAGTGAACATTCAGATTTAGGACAGGAACCAAATCCTGTGTGATGTGATGAGACTTCCGCAAGCGGTCCGGTGGAGATAGTCCATCATATTTAACAGGTAGCAACGAATACAAACACTAGCAAAAATAAAAAAGTTCAAACAATAAAATTCAATATTCACACAGTAGATAATTCAAATACTGAATGAGATAAAGTAGCAATGTCGAGTCACGTACACATTTCTTATTCGTTCTTGTCATATTCGAAAAACGAGGTAAATATTTCATTCATAATAAAAATAACTCGTTAGAAAAAATTTTAAAGAAACTTTTTTTTTTATTCAATTTTAGAGCGAATTAAAACATGTTTTCTACATACTTATTCTAAAACTTTTATCTTTGTTGCATGCAAAGTATTTAAGCAGAGGTCCTGGGCACGAGTGTCGCTCAGTTTGCCTCGGTACCCATAACAAAATTGATAACAACAAATTAATAGGCTTTATTTGTCCAAGCAATTTGAAGATAATCACAAAATAAAAATGTTTTTTACAAGGTCAACCGGCGCCGGATCTTTGAGTCGAAATGAAACACCGGACCTCTTTTGTATCTTTGACTTATTAAAAGGAGTGATGTATTTGAAGCTTTAAAAAGTTGCGTGGCCCTAAACTTAACCATATGCAACCAGATAACAAAAACCGCTTTAAGTCGAAATAAATAAAAAGTTAGTAAGAATATGATATTTGCTTGCTTAACTAGGTGATCTTCTGTCACAGACTCTTCTGTCGTCTATTTACTCTATTGTATGTATAATAGATAGAATATAATGGAATAGACGGCAGGAGACTCTATTTATGATATGAGTCTAATCAGGGGACGACAACCTTGAATAACAACAAAAAAATAGCACACAAAATTAAAATATTAATCAACAATCGCGTTCATTATTATCAAATCACTTTACTTGTCTCAAATATAGTGTAACACATTTGAAAGAATTACAAAATTATGTCCACATATTTTTGCCAACATGGTATACAAACATTAGTTTACATGTTATTTCTTTTATTACATATTAATTGCTGTATTAAATATAGAATAGATATATCAAAATTATAATATTTCAATACGTCCATTTATTTCTTCAACCAGCCTTTCATAGAATATATCATTTTGTCAAATAACCATATCTTTAATTGTTTTTTTAAATAATTAGTAATTAATATAATTACCATTCATATTAGCAATCTTAACCCTACAGAATGGGGTATATATTTACCTCAAGGATTTTTTAATCAATAAAGCTGCTGATAACAATAATCAAACTTATAAGTATATGATGTTTTTCGTTTTTTCATGCCAAAGAGAATGTGCTTGCGTATGCTTTTTTTTCAGCACATTCGATTTTACTAAAGTTCATTTGGTGAAAAGTCGACTTAAATACATTAAAGTGTTGAAAAACTATCAAATTTTTATTTAACGAATTAACTGGGGTAGATATTTACCCCAGTCAGTAGTTCTAGGGTTAAAATACACGCAACTAAAAGCTTGGTACATTAAAAAATAGCTTGCATACGTGCTATTTGGACATTCTTTAATAGTTTGTGTAACGGTGTTCTAAATTAAAATCATAAAATAAAAAGAGGCAATTTTGTTAGGAGTATTTAATGTTTAATAATAAATAAACTATTTGAACATACATTTACCTTAGTTAAATAAAACTTTATTCACACAAGCATGTGAGGGGTCGCACTGAGGTTTTCACCTTCTACTGTTACATCCTGCTAAAAGCACTAGGCCTTTACGGCAATGTTAGCATTTTAGATTAGTTGGAGGTGGAAGTATAACTTGTTGAAACCCAATTTAGTCATATATCTACTTTCTATATCTTTATGGGCCACATCAAGAAAAAAGAACTGGCACATAAAAGTACCAACGCAATAAAGACGCACGCTTCAGATTTGCCCTGTGACCTAGCAGGTCTCATTGGCTACATCTTTGTACGTACTGAAATGGTTGAAGATTTTTTGTAACAAAAATGTTAGTTTGATATAAATCTAGACAAATAAAATATTATAAACTGCTACCTTTTACCGATATTGTTTTGATTAATACAAACATAATGTTTCATATATATATTTATACCGATGTAGATTGACTGATAAAATATCATTTCCTGTGATAAATTATCGCATTTATTTGATACAGAGTCGTCGTTTTATGAATGTAAGTCGCGATACTGTAAAAATTTTACAAACGTCAATGGAAATATTTTTATAGATTAATAAATAGAAAAATAAATGTATACCAAAAAAGCACCGTTTGAATAGTAGACGTTACTTCCTTCTAAGTGGATTAAAACTAAAAGTCATATATATATATATATATATATATATATATATATATATATATATATATATATATATATATATATATATATATATATATATATATATATATATATATTTTTTATTATATATTAAGAGTCTGTGTTCTAGACGCAGTTACGAGTCAGAGGTGAGTTATAATGGCGAATCTGTCAGAGGTGTTAAAGCCTCTGAAAATTTGCCCAGTTTTTTTCTAGTGTGTTCCTTCCCGATTACTTGACATTCCTTGCTTAGATGCTGGTAGAATCAATCTGTTGAATTCTAGCAATACAAATAATTATATCAAACTAACCAGTATCAATCCTAAGGATTTCATGAATGCTATCAAAAGGCTTAAGTCTGCTAGCTCCATGGCTCCAGACAACATTGATATTGAAAAAAGGCTTTGACTTTGCCGCTGTGTCATATTTTTAGTTCAGCTATTAACAGTGGTATTTATTCTCCTCAGTGGAAGCTTTCTAGGATTACCCCAATCCCAAAATCTTCTAATAAGTCTTGTGTCGAGGAGTATCGACCTATTGCAATACTTTCAGCACCAGTCAAAGTATTTGCATATGTGATACATAATAAAATCTATAGACAAGTCGAAAAGTACATCTGTAACGAATAGCATAGTTTTAGGTCAAACAGGTCAAACTTTCTCACTGTTGTGGATTTTATAACAGTACGATTAGACCATGGAAGCCAACTAGACGTCTTATACTTTGATTTCTGCAAGTTTTTCGATAGAGTTAATAATTATGTACTTCTTCAGCTCTGCGCATTGGGTTTCACTCGCGGACTCCTCAGATTTTTTGCTGACTACCTCCGTAACCGACGGCAATATGTCGAACTAGGCATCTACGAATCATCTCCTTACCATACACGTTTTGGCGCTAATCAAGGTTCAACCTCGGTCCTCTTGTTTTTAATCTAATGATAAATTCCACAATTCCACAATTCCTTATAAGTATTAAAATTTTCAAAATGTTTGTTGTATGCGGACGGTCTAAAGTTGATTTATGACATAAACTCTTTTGAGGATTACTCGAACCTTCAATGTGATATAGATGCTCTGTACGATTGGTCTTTAACAAACAAAATGTAATTTAATTCAATAAAATGCTACGCAATGACGTTCAACCGTATGCAACAACCTATTGATTTTAATTATAAATTTAATGACTAAAGCATCACCACTGTGAAGGATTTCGACTTACTTTTTGATCGTATACTAAATATCATTACAGTCTCCCAAGAATGTTTCAGAAGGCTAGGTTTCATTTTGCGGAAAAGTTGTCACTTCGTAGATAACAATTTAATCAGGCTTATTTATTCTACCTTCGTACGAAGTAAACTCGAGGCTAATTCTTGTATTTGGCATCCCTATGAAAAGAAATGTTAGAATCATATTAGTAAAATAGATAGTCATGGTAGAAAAAAAAAACAAAGTCTTTCTACGTTTTTTATAAAAACGCATATTCGGGTTTTATCCTCGTATGTATCCTACAAAGTTTCTATTAAGAGGTCTGTGCTATAGAAGCTTAAAGGTGAGACGTTCCTTCCATCAAGTTGTAACAATGTGCAAAGTTTTTAATAGGCAAATAAATCGGATCTCCACAAAGAGCTAGTGAGACTATATGTCCCCAATAACTATTCCCGAGCAAAGAAACACAGATTGTTCGCGATCCCGTCCTGCCGTACTGTCTCACGGGCACCGTCTCCAATCCCACGCACCTTGACTGCTCTCAATGCTTTCCTGGATACAAATCATGATGAGGACATTTTTGGGGATGATTGGAATAACTTTCTGACATTATTTATTCAGTTTATTAAATGAATAAATTAATAAAAAATAGCCCCTTTCCCCTAAGGAAATCTATTAAGACCTATAAGTAAGTTAAAATCACCTACCTACTAACAGGAAAGGCCTAAGTTAGAATCTCGGATGTTTACCTTTCTAAACAACATAAATCTGATACTAAGTTCTCAGCAGTTTTTGAGTAAAAATCAAAATTTTCCTATATTCTTTTTGCAATTAAATCTCAGTACAAAAAAAGAAATGTGCGTTATTTTCATCCAGTAATCAGATTTTTTATTCTCAATATTTATTCATATTGTGACCATTTCTTTGCAATGTCAGAAAATTACCTTCTAAGTTTAAATTGCTAATAAAGGAAAACAAGACGTTATTGCTACATTTATAATGATTAATAAGTATTTGAATTTGATGGTGACAGCGAACCCCAAGGTCCCAATTTTAGGCTTTTAATGTAACCAAAACAAAACGAATTAATGATAATGAAATAGATAGACGACCTCCGTGGCGCAACGACCTACGACGCATGCTGGGATGCTTGCAGGTTTACAGGTTCGATTTCCGTTCCGAGTCTGGGAGCTTATGTATAATATGTATTTATTTGCAAAAGAAAATTATATAAATGGTATATAACTTGTTTAGTACCCATAACACATTTCTGCTACTTACTTGTGAATAGATGGCGTTGTGTAGATTGTCCCAGTATATTATATTTATTTGTTAGATAGATAACTCAATACTGGTCAACAGGAACACTAAAAAATAGTCTGTAAAACCATATTATTATAAATAGGATACTCACTCCGTGCAAGGGTGGAATAAAAATACTAACCCATGCGGCCGGGGTAGAGCCCGTCTGGATGGCAACCACTATTGTTCTATAAGTACATATGCCGTCATAATAACCTTGTGCTGTATTCCGGCACTGACCCAGGTTCCTGTACTCCTATGGGACAGCAGTGTGTTCGCGGTGCTCCTAGCATCGCACACAACTATAGCCGATGTAACTGCTTATTATTAACTAGGCCGTCAGCCTGTCTGCTATTACTCAACAGTAAAAATGGGAAAACTTTATTAAATGTATCTATTATATATATATATCAAAATATAACACAAAATATCGCATCATAATTTTTAAACTCTTATCACTTGTTAACAACATTTTGTGTCAAACAGAAATAATATCGACAATATCACATCTTATCGATACAAGATTAAAAACACCGAAGCGATGTTATAAGATCAGTATTACAACTTACATTCATTCAATAACTTGTAAACACCTTGTAATGATATGATTTTTCAAAGATTGTATCTAATTTCTTTGTTGACGTGTTGCGGTGTGATCAATGTATCGATAAGAATGTGAGAATGAATTGGATGCTTTAGTAACTTTAAGTGCTATTCGAAGAACGCTTAGTTGTGTAAGGGTTTGGATTGTAAACTAATATTTGCATCCTCAGTATGGAGAGGTAATTATGTTTAAGTGTTTATTTACATTATCTTAATATATCTATAAAATTCAATAAATGTAACAAATATTAACTGGGTGATCATTGAAGGATTTTTTGAAGCTTAGGCCATTTATGAATTTTATAAGGCCAAGACACAGTCAAGGCACTTCTTTTACTAGTATATAAGTACAAGAAGGTAATAGATTATGCAACGGTGACATAATAGTTACCGTTGCTTATTGATGTTTGCGATGCTAGGGAAACCGCGAATTTGCTACTGTCCGTATAGGGGTAGGTGAGATAAGAACTGTCCAAAAACTAAGTAATTTATGTTTTTTAAATAAATAAATACATACATAAATATACTGGGACAATTCACATAGCGTCATAGCGCTATATATTTTCCAATTGTAAATAAATACATATAACACATAAACACTCAGACGCAAGACGGAAATTGAACCCAAGATCCACATAAGTGTAAAGTGCGTTTTCCGTTATGCCACAGAGGCTGTCACGTTTGTATCGATTACGATTGTATAACAAAAGATCATCTCTAAGGCCGATATCAATACAAGTAGACTAGAGAAAAATATAGAAATTAACGTTTCAGAATGAATCCCGCTGGAAACATTAATTTATGAAAATTAAGTTGCTCTTGGTGGACAATGCACCCTAGTAGTTATTTAATATTATATTTCTAGACTATTAACTGATATGCTAAAAGGGGACCGGGGCACCGGATAGTGCCTTTTCTTTAATGTTTTTGTAAAAATAAAGGTAAAAAGTTACAATTCGTCTCCTGGGTGGCTAGATCCAAAGCGGACCTCGCAAGGATTTAATAATTACGCACGAAGATAAAAATCAAGGTTCACACAATATTTGGTCAAACGTATGTAATATGTATGTAAAATAACAGTAAAAAATCAGTTCCTGTATCTATTTTATCAAATTATATAGCGATATATGATATTATAAGCTAGAAATAAGAGTGGGTGGATACAAAAGGAGAGGTAGACTAAAGAAAAGATGGATGGATTGTGTTAAAGATGATATGGCAAAAAAAGGTGTGAATGTTCAGATGACGAATAATAGAAGAAGAAAAGATAGCGTTGTTCAATGCCATGAGATGGCACTCTGGAGGTAGACCATGCGGCCTTTTTGTGTAACAAATTATTTCATTATTTTATTCTTTTTACTAAATGAAATTTAGAATCAGGAAATTAAATTGTTATAAATAAAACCTACTGATGCTCTGGCATTGAGTCAGTTGGTAGTAAAATTTGAATGAGATCGAGTTTTAATAGAGCCGTACACTTTCGCCAACTTAAATCTTTCGGCTTAAAAAAGGCTTTGCATCGGTTTAAAGGGATAAGAGTGGCTCAGCCGCCTCGATCGGTGCCTTTGGCTTGTGCCAATTACTCACAGAGCAAAGATTAATATCGTTTTGCGAACAATTGTGAGAGATCAAGATCACTTTTGATTCTCCTACTATGATGAATAGCGAATTCTTGGAATTAAGTCTTTCAGCCCACACGGAGAGACTGCTCTCAGCTGAACTATAAATTGAGGCAATCTATTTTGGAGTTGGAAATTCAGAAGATAGTAGACCCTGTTTTACACGGTAATACTCAATTTGGTTTCAACCATTGGTTTTTAACTAAATTGAGTCAATTCTATTTTGTTATCAGGTCTGGGCAGTAGAAATATCACGAAACGACACTGAATCAAATCACCTGCACCAGTTTACTCTCTCAAAGATGACAGTACTCTGACTCCCACAATGGATTTCTCCCTACAACGACTGGAAGGAGTTGGATTAACCACTTTGATGATATCTGATTTACGTCTTTAGTTTATATAATTATTTTATGAAACTACTTTTCGACTTTAGTTAAAGTGCGTTATGTATCTAGCCATGCAGAAGCCGAATTGCCTGGTGAGATAGCACGCTTCCACGAAAATCATGCGCTTCAATTTTCCAATTGTGAATCTTCGAAGAGAAGAATTAATAATTATTTGTCATTAAGGTGGCCATAATCCTACAGTAAAAAAGGTATGCGTTCGTCGTTTCACCCAGTTGGAAATTGTATATATATGCACAACTGTGCAAGAAATCCAGCACATGTGCACATAAAAACCTGAACCTGGTATTCGTTGACCTCGAAAAGCCATATGATCGGGTTCCTACAAAGGTTTTGTGGTGGGCCATGAAAGCGAAAGGAGTGCCTGTGAGGTACTTGCATCTTATTCGTGTGACGTACTAATCGTATATGGCAAAAATACACACGTCTGGTCCCTAGCTGGCGTCACAGACAATTTCAGTAATGCGGTGGATTTACACCAAGGATCGGCTCTTAGCCTTTATCTGTTCCTCCTGGTGGTAAATGCAGTAATATCAGGGATACAAGAATACATCTTGATGTATGATGCTCTTTGCCGATGACATTGTGCTAGTTGCTGAAAATTTTTACGAAGTCCAGAGCAGATTAGCTAAGTGGCAGGAGAGATTGGAGGGCTTTGGAATGAAGATAAGTAGAACCAAAACTGAACATCTGTTTTGCGAGTTTGGTGGAATTTCCGAATTCACCCCAATTACCTTAGGAGGCGTGTCTCTGCCAACTTGCTCCAACTTCCGTTACCTCGGATCATTAATCCAGAACGACGGTGAGATAAGCCGAGATGTGAAAAACAAAGTGAATGCAGGACGGATGAAACGGCGACAGGTCTCAGGCACAATTTGCGATCCACAAGTGCCGTTTAGACTTTAAGGTAAAATTTATAAAACCGTAATGAGACCTGTCATATTGTATGGATTGGAATGCTGGGCCACAAAGGGAAAGGATGAAAGAGTATTGCATGCAGCAGAGATGCGAATATTGAGATGGATGAGTGGAGTTACAAAAATGGATAAAATTAGTACATTCTTCTCTTCTTATTCGTGCACTTGACAGAGTGGTCGTGGTCATGCGTTGGTCAATTTCTGCGCCACCGCTGTTTTTGCGATGCACCGCCATTCACATCGATGTCTGGCAAAGTGAGAGCAATCGTTGATACCGGAGTGCGTCACAGATTTGATGAGGTCCACCGTGTCGAAGAGCGCCCGCGAGATCTTTTGCCCTCGACTTAGAAGTCAAATATCTCGAGTTAGTACGTTAGGGGAAGTTTTAAAGTAGCGCCTGTGATTGAGAAGCTGAAAAGTAATAGGTTAGCCTGGTACCATATAATGCGAAGAGAGGAGCGTTATGTAACAAGGAGGATATTGGATGGATACAAGAGAAGAGTTAGACCAAAGAAAACATGGATGGATTGTGTAAAAGATGATATAGCAAAAAAAGGTGTGAATGTTCAGATAACGGCTAATAGAGAAGAGTGGAAGGAGAGAGAAGAACATGTTGTGCCGACCCCCACATAGTTTGGGATAAGGGCATATCCATTTAATATATTGAATTATATTTTATAAATAAACTAAGATCTGTTATAATTACGCTGTCTTTAAATCACGTAATAATATAAAAATATCGAGTATTTACGCGTTATTCAATTTTTTTAATGCTGTAGGACAACAGACAGGCTGGCCTGCCTGGCCTGCTTAGAATTTAGCCGTTACCGTCGTCTATGGGTGTTTGCAACGCCAGTGGCATCGCGAACACGCTGCTGTCCCATAAGGTACAAGAACTTGGGTCACTAATGCCGGAACATAACACAAGGTTATTATGGCGGCATACTTAACGTCGCCATTCAGACGGGCTTGAGGCCCTACCACGTAGCTAGGGTGGGTTGTTTTGTCGCCTTTTACGATAGACCGACCCCGGCCGCAGAGGTTAGTATTCTTTCTCCGCCCCTGCACGGATTAAAATTACTTTCTGTTAAATGATACGTTTATTAATTTTTTCAATATTTGATATAATTAGCTTACAAAAGTAGCTAGATCGTAAGCAATGGCTAAAAATCCACTTAAACTGAATGTTTTTAGAGTGTAACGTGTGTTGACACTGTATAGCAAATATTTTTTACTAGTCTCGTCGTTAAATGAATCTTTTAAAAGTATATTTTTCCTTTTCCGATAAAACAGCAATTATCGAAAAGTTTTAACACACCACTATTGCCTCGAATTAAAAACTGTTTGCCAATATCACTTACTTTTTACAATTACCGGTCAATTTCCATCGTGCAAAAGCGACGTTCTTGCTTCTGGACCTTTTATTTCTTCTCACTTATTGGATTTTCAGTTAGACTATCATACGAAAGCAAAAAATGTATAAATCACAGAACGGACGTGTCCTTTATGAAATAATTTAAATAACGTTTCGGAGATTTATTATTTAATGGTGAAAAAAATAATGGCTTCATATAACATTATCTTTCTCTTGTAATAAATCCTCTTTTTATTTTGTGACTAATAAACGGCTAACTCGAACTCATGGGTGAAAACAAAATATGAGAGCTATAAAAGTATATTTTATCAATGTTTACGACGTTATATTCTCCTACAATCCAAACAACGTGTGTACAAGCTTTAAATCATGCAGATATTTTCAAATGAATTGATAAATAATTTATGTCATCCTGGAACTTTTGGAAAAGGAAGCTCTAAATGAATGTCGTATCAATCTATAACGTCCTATTTCTGGGCTTTATCTTTCTTAGAGGAAGAATTTACGGCATACCAGCTAAGTATTGGCAGTCGGATTAGTACTAACATATTTCCACTTTTTTGTCAACAGTCACCAATGGCCAGGGTCGTGTAAAGCACTGGAAATAATTGACAGTCGCTGCCGCGGCAACTTCACAAGACGTTGACAGAAGGCTTCAACATTCACCTCAGGGTGTACAAGGAGGCGCTAGCGGCTGGCATGGAGCCGCTAAGCGAGAATGGGCTCTGTCTATCGGAGCTCGACCTGCACGGAGGGAGTCATCTCCACGAGTCCGTCGCAGCGTCGGTGGGTTCGGCGATATCCAGCCTCATGGCGCCGCTGCACCATGAGCCGCAGCATGCGCCTCTCCACCATGCTCCGCCGCTTCATCATGAGCCGCTCGAGAAACTCAAATGTGAGTACTTTCATGACTCATGTGCTCCTGATTCAATTTCCTGTAGTTACTCTTGGTGTAGGGGCGACGTAAGAATACCGACCTCTGCGACCGAGAGCGACCAATATTGTAAAAGGCGACAAAACAGCTGTAATTAGATGGTAGGACCCCAAGCCCGTCTGGATGACAACCACCCCTGATCCCTAAATAAGTCGCTATAATTGGCTCCATATTTAGGATAGATCAGAAATTAAGAGTTTTTTATCCGTGCAGGGGCGGAGAAAGAATACTAACCTCTGTGGCCGGGGTCGGACTGTCGTAAAAGGCGACAAAACAACCCAGCTACGCGGTAGGGCCTCAAGCCCGTCTGGATGGCGACCACCTTTGGTCTTAAGTATGCCGCCATAATAACCTTGTGTTGTGTTTCGGCATTAGTGACCCAAGTTCCTGTACCCTTATGGGACAGCAGCTTGTTCTCGATGCCACTGGCGTTGCAAACACCTATAGGCGACGGTAACTGCTAAATCCTAAGCGGGCTGTCAGCCTGTCTGCTGTCCTACGCAATAAAAAAAAGATCGGGTATAATAACCTCGTGTTGTGTTCAGGTATAAGTGACCCATATTCCATGCTGCTGCTCGTAGGGTACCTACGCGGACAGCAACGTATTAGTGATACTCCTGGCTTCACGAAAAACCATGAGTGGCGATAACTGATTACTATTAAGTGGACCGTCAGCCTATCTGCTGTTCTACAGCGATAAAAAAGTTTTCAATAATTGAAAAATGTTTTTTCATAATCTACACCATAATGACTTTTAGGTCGAATGGGTTGGTATAATAAGACCCTAACATAGAATATTGTTTTGTACGGCTGCGAAGCGTGGCCGGTGTTAGAGCGACACAAGCAAGAGCTGCGTGTCACGGAAATGAATATGCTGCGGTGGATGTGTGGAGTGACGCAGAAGGACCGCGTTAGGAACTCCCGCATTCGCGGCAGTCTTCATGTCCGTGACATTGCGGATAAATTACAAGAGTGTCGGCTCCGTTGGTACGGCCACGTTTTACGGCAACCGGATGCTTACGTGGGAAACAAATGTCTTGCCATGCCGCCTCCACCGGGCCCCGGCAGGAGGGGTAGACCCAAAAAGTGCTGGCTTGACGTTGTAAAGGGTGATATGTGTGGGCTCATTACCAGGGATGCTGAAGACCGTGCGAAGTGGAGAAGAAAAAGTCGGAAAGCGGACCCCGGGCGCCGAAGCGAGAGTTTGGGCTGCAATCGGGACTTAACGCAAGGATGATGATGATAGAATATTGTTTTAGTTCTTGAGCTGTCAATGAACCGGTGAGAGATTTCAGCTTCCCTTTCATATCTACTATCTCTTCTTTCGAGGCCGGTAGTGAGTCACAATAGAAAGCCCCTACATAAGAGCTTAGTCCTTTGTCTGGCAATGTGCATTCGCAGATGAGGCCGACTTGAACCCGAAGGTCTTGTAAGCTCTGTACATCTCACGGTATACAATGGATTTAGCCTAAAATTCTATATTGCCATCCCAAGTTTAGTTTAAAAAACTGTACGACCTATAAATTCGCGTAATGCCAATGTAATGCCTTTTATATTGCGATATACATCTCGTTTTAAACTCTATTGAGCTAGTAAATAAACGAAAGCGACTTTTCTGTCAAAGCCTTCGAAGTATAACACTAAACATATTTTATTTTTATGAAGATATACGTTTCTAATCGCATTATTGCATTGCCTTTTTCTCAGTGAAAAATAATTTTTTTTCTTAAAAAAGATTTAGTCTAATAAATTATTGTTTTATCTTATCTTATCTTATCTTACTACTATTATAAAGAGGAAAGATTTGATTGTTTGTTTGTTTGTTTGTTTGTTTGTTTGTTTGTATGTTTGTTTGTTTGTTTGTTTGTTTGCTTTGAATAGGCTCCGAAACTACTAACCCGATTTAAAAAATTCTTTCATTGTTGGGAAGCTACACTATCCCCGGGTGACATAGGCTATATTATATTTTCAAAAAAATTAGGGATCCTTACTAAAACTCTAATAATGTAACCCAAAGTGTAAAAAATTTACCTAAAATATTATTTAAATCGCGTGCGTTGTGAAAACTATTGATGATAGAATAAAATAATGTAGTACAACTTTGCAGAACACATCATTATTTACAAAAAGTGTCGCGACAGCATATGTCTAACTATTATAGTTATGCCACAATAAGTGTTCTTTTATTTTTAAAAATTAATTAAAATGCCGCCCCTAGAAAAGGCTCTTTATTTGGATCTTGGTATTAATCCTTATCAAAATATTATAAAGAGGAAAGATTTGATTGTTTGTTTGTTTGTTTGTTTGTTTGTATGTTTGTTTGTTTGTTTGTTTGTTTGCTTTGAATAGGCTCCGAAACTACTGACCCGATTTAAAAAATTCTTTCATTGTTGGGAAGCTACACTATCCCCGGGTGACATAGGCTATATTATATTTTCAAAAAAATTAGGGATCCTTACTAAAACTCTAATAATGTAACCCAAAGTGTAAAAAATTTACCTAAAATATTATTTAAATCGCGTGCGTTGTGAAAACTATTGATGATAGAATAAAATAATGTAGTACAACTTTGCAGAACACATCATTATTTACAAAAAGTGTCGCGACAGCATATGTCTAACTATTATAGTTATGCCACAATAAGTGTTCTTTTATTTTTAAAAATTAATTAAAATGCCGCCCCTAGAAAAGGCTCTTTATTTGGATCTTGGTATTAATCCTTATCAAAATAAATTACTTCATATTCAAAACTGTTTCAATACCTTTATATAACTTTTTGAATTATTCAATTCGGATATTCCATTCGAAATATATCACGAGTTTAAAAATGTAAGTATTAGAAAAATGTTGCGTGGTAGCCGCTCACCCTGTTCGGCTAGCTAGGCAGCACCTTATGCAATGTAGGCGTGCGTCACTGGGGTTTTTACAAAAATTAGAATACTTATTAAAAAATAACGAAAAATAAATAAAAAGTAATAGCAAAAAAAATCATTAAAATAAAAGCTCATAGAAATAATAATATTCAAACTTTCTTTATAATTTTATTTTTTTAGTAACCTGACGCAAATAGAAGGGTTTGCCCCCAGGGGCGCTCCTCTGTCCGAGGAGTGCGTACCCGAGGTGCCCGAGCATCCGTCGCTTCACTCCCCTCTCCGTTCGAGGCGACAGAGTCCTACCTTTCTTTCCGTCTACCTCTTACATCCTTTCCAACTTAGCTCTCTGTTCGTGGCATGGTCCCCGATGGGATGGTTGCGAATACTGATTGGGGTCCCGGCTTCTACCATGGGACCTGATTTGGTAGTCAAAACCATGCCTATTTCGACTGCGCCTGCACAGAGAGTGTTCCCGGGGCGGGAATTGCATCCTCGCTGTTGGTTTGTCTTGCTGGGCCGGCTACGACGTAAAGCGACTCTGCTTTTTCTGGAGTGTCGTCTGGTAGTCGTACACACGCCTGACTAGCACGCAACGGGGATGCGAGTCCCGTCCGGAATTGGTCGCGGGCCTGTCGCTCCCGGCCCTGGTTCTGTCCATGGTCGGGGGCGATCCTGGATGGACGGCCGTCGCCTCCTTTTGCGAGGCAGTAGTGTCTGCAAGGGAGGCGGCGGAACGGGAGCGGGAGTCCGCCACCGCACTCCCCTCCCGCCAACGTAGGCCGCGTCGTCGGCGCCGGAGGGCGGGCAACGATCTCCGGCCGCCGTAGAAAGCGGCCGCGGGCGGCCCCTCGGGGGAGGATCCGCCGCCCGCACTATTGCCGTGAGGGAAAAGGCCGCGTGCTGTTCCGCAGCCCCCCTCAACTCATAGAGTTGTTACAAGAGAGCGCCGGGGGGACGAAAGCCTGACCCCCTGGCGCCAGCACTTTAGAAGGGGCCCGCTTTAAGACAAAGCGTGGGCCGGCGCCGGCCCGGGCCACGAGATCGGCAGGCCATATATCCGTGGGCCCGGGCGTAGGCGATAGGAGAACAGCGGGGTTTTTTAGTGGGTAGTCGGATGGTCGAACATCTTTTCCGGAGTCCCTTATATCCCTCGGTCCCCTCGGGCCGGGGGAACCCGTCAAGAGAGGTTTTTCCCCGAGACCGAAAAAAAATAGAAGGATTTAATTTTTTGTTAAATACCCATGCGAAGCTGGGACGGGCTGCTAGTACAAATATAATAATTTAATTTTAATTTGTTTAACTATTTTAAATAACGTTATTGCCTGCTATGCTATGCTTACCCTTAGTCCCTAAATATACTATAATAACCTACTGTTGTGTTAGTGTGAATGAGTGACCTAAGTTCCAGATCCCCTAGGCCCACAGTAGCGTGTTAGCGGTACCCCTGGCGTCGCATATATCCATAGGTCCATTAGCCTGTCTGTTGTTCCACAGTAGTAAAAATAATATATAAACCAATGTAAGTAGAAGTATTTGTGATAATGTAATAGGTGAATTGTTACAGCTAGTGTAGGTGCTTTTTTGTTTAATAATTAAATTTATGAAGTTGTAGGCTACATAAAAAAAACGTGTGCGTCTCCGACGAATCTAAGTTGAACTATTTAATATTGAAATTTTTTAACTTGAGAAAAGCTTAGGTTATTACTTAAATTTTATATATATTAATATGATAATGTAAGGAAAGGTGTGGTCCCGGCCGAAGAAAGAATAGGGCCACCCCAAATCATCCCAAGGGAGTCGTAAAAGCCGACTGATGGGTCACTCCCTCTGTCAGCTTGCATGCGGCGAGGGAAGAACACTTCTAGGTTTCCCTTTAGAGGTTGGGAGGTCGGACGGCAGTCGCTCCCGTAAAAACCAAAACAAGCCAAATAAAACATGGGTAGAACAAGGAAAGGATGTGTCACGGATAGGGCGTCGCCGCAAAACGACGCGCAGGAACTTCGCCCGACTCCTGTGACAAGTGGACTAGGGCTGCCGTGCCGTGGGCGAGCACGGCTAAAGACACTAGCCCCACCCAAAAGGAAACTCCGCTTCGCAACGTGGAATATTGGCACGCTAACCGGACGCGCGAGAGAGTTGGCCGATGTGCTCTCCAGGCGGAGGGTGGCCGTGGCGTTCCTGCAGGAGACTCGGTGGAAGGCCAGCAGATCCCGGTTCATTGGGAATGGCTACAAGCTGATCTACACAGGTGCACCTGGTGGGGAGAATGGGGTTGCCATAGTGCTCTCAGAGGAGTTCCAGAACGACATTTTGGAAGTGAAACGTCATAGCGACCGGCTTATGGTCGTTAGGGTGCTTATCGATGGGGTAGTTACCCACTTGATAAGTGCCTATGCGCCACAGGCCGGTTGTGACGACGCCGATAAAATAGCGTTTTGGAATCAACTCGGAGAAGTGCTCCGTGGAATCCCATTATCACAGGGGATCGTTTTGGGGGGTGATCTGAACGGTCATGTGGGTGATGAATGTGGGGAATTTGAGCGTGTTCACGGTGGATTTGGGTACGGTAGCCGCAACGCGGAAGGGGAGGACATCCTCAATACGTGTGCGGCTGCCGACCTTGCCATCGTGAACACGTATTTCAAAAAGAGACCCGAGCATCTCATCACCTACAAGAGCGGGAGGAATGCTACCCAAATCGACTTCCTACTCACTAGGAGACACCACATCAGCAAAGTAGCCAACTGCAAGGTCATACCCGGTGAGAGTCTCACTGCACAACACCGTCTTCTTGTCATGGACCTCTGCGTGAAGCCCAAAGGCAAATGTGTCGACCGCCTTCAACGCCGAATCAGGTGGTGGCTGCTTGATGAAGTCAAGTCCCAGGAGTTCGCCTCTGCCATCGGCGACAAGTGCGCCGGAGGTGAGGGCGAACCGGTTCAATCTTACTGGGACAGGATTCAGGCGGCTATCCTTGGGTCGGCGAGAGAGGTGCTTGGCGTGTCTAAGGGCGGACGCAAGTGTGACAAGGAGACTTGGTGGTGGAACGACTCAGTCCAGAGGGAGACCAGGGCGAAAAAAGCCCTCTTTAAGAAGTGGCAAGCGTCCGGATCTCCTGAAGATCGCGACGCATACAGAGATGCCAAACGCGCCACCAAGAAAGCTGTAGCCAGAGCCAGACGAGACCACTTACAACCACTTTACGATAAGTTGGACTCGTCTGAGGGGCAGAAGCTCATATATAAGTTGGCGCGCTCCAGGGTCAAAGCGGCACAGGATATCTCCAAGTGCCGCTGTGTAAAGGACCCCGGGGGCAACTTGTTATGCGAGGACCTCGCGGTGAAGGAGAGATGGCGCTCATGTTTCCACGAGCTGCTGAACAAGCAGCATAAAGAGGTGCAGCCGCCAGATCTTCCTCCGAACCAAGGACTAGTGCCACTGATAACGCCTGCAGAGGTCCAGAATTGCCTTCGCCGCATGAAGAATCGGAAAGCTGTTGGATCCGATGGAGTCCCCATCGAAGCCTGGAAGGCGATGGGCTCTCGTGGTGTGGGCACTTTAACCGACCTTTTTAACCGGACACTCCTCACCGGTACGATCCCGAACCAATGGAGGCTGAGTATCATTACTCCAGTCTTCAAAGGCAAGGGATCGGTGCAGGAGTGCGGTAACTACCGCGGTATAAAGGTCATGTCCCACACCATGAAACTCTTCGAGAGGGTTATCGACTCTCGGATTCGACAGGAGTGCACTGTCTCGGATTGTCAATATGGGTTTCGCCCTGGTCACGGGACAATGGATCCTGTTTTTGCCCTAAGGACTGTCGCGGAGAAATACAGGGCGAAGAATACGCCTCTGCATTGCCTGTTTCTCGACTTGCAGAAGGCCTTCGACTGTATTCCTCGCGCGATAATCTGGTGGGCATTGCGGTCCAAAGGGATTCCAGAGGCCTATATTGAGATCATCCGAGACATGTACCGTGACTCCGATTCCGTAGTTCGGACTGCTGTTGGCGACACAAAACCTTTCGCCATCACCGTCGGGGTGCACCAAGGATCCGTCCTTAGTCCGTTTCTGTTTAGCGTGGTATTAGACGTATTGTCAGACAGCATCAGAAACTCACATGAGCAGCCCCCGTGGCTGCTTATGTATGCTGATGATATCGCGCTGGCAGACTCGGACAGGGGTAGGCTGGTGCGACGTGTGAAGGCGTGGAAGGAGTCGCTTGAGAACGGTGGTCTGAAGCTCAATGTGGCGAAGACCGAGTACTTGGCCTGTAACTCCACAGATCCCACACCCGTACGCATAGACGGCAACACGGTCGAGCGCACGGACCATGTGAAATACCTGGGATCTGTGTTTCATGCGTCTGGTGACATCGATTGCGACGTCAAGGCACGCATTGCTGCCGCGTGGGCCAAATGGCGTGAGGTAACTGGTGTCATTTGTGACCCCAAGATGCCGGTAAAGTTGAAGGGACAGGTCTATAAGACCATCATTAGGCCTGTCCTTTTATACGGCTGTGAAGCGTGGCCGGTGTTAGAGCGACACAAGCAAGAACTGCGTGTCACGGAGATGAATATGCTGCGGTGGATGTGTGGAGTGACGCGGAAGGACCGCGTTAGGAACTCCCGCATTCGCGGTAGTCTTCACGTCCGTGACATTGCAGATAAATTGCAGGAGTGTCGGCTCCGTTGGTATGGCCATGTTTTACGGCAACCGGGTGCTTACGTGGGAAACAAATGTCTGGCCATGCCGCCTCCGCCGGGCCCCGGCAGGAGGGGTAGACCCAAAAAGTGCTGGCTTGACGTCGTAAAGGGTGATATGCGTGCCAATGGGCTCACTACCAGGGATGCTGAAGATCGCGCGAAGTGGAGTAGAAAAAGTCGGAAAGCGGACCCCGGGCACCGAAACGAAAGTTTGGGTGGCAACCGGGACTAACGCTAGGATGATGATGATGAATGTAAGGAAAGGTCTTTTATTCATAAAACCAAAAATAATTCAAATATAAATAAAGTTTACAATTCCCAATTTTTCCAAAAACTGTTTAAAAAAAAACTCAACTGTATTCTATTGTAATACAGTCGCAATTCTAATAGATCTAGCGCTGTGGGTTAGAGTGAGAGAGGAGGAGACTGCCTATCGCTGCCGTATGCGTGAGAGAAAGGGAAGCCAGACAGACTGGCGCCGTAACGCGTTACGTAACGAAGCGGTTAACGCTTCCATAAGAAGTTATCACTTCAATAATAAAGTAAGAACCCCGAATGACTCAAACGAATTATATTTTAGACAAAATGTTCATTATCGATGAACGATTTCTGATACAAAATAATAGTAATTTTTATCTGCAAAAATAATACCGCATAGATGGGGAATCACACTTAACACATTGGCGATATTTAACATATAATATTTAAAAATTACATTATCCGTCATATCTTCGTCTCATACTCATCATATCTTCGTATATTCATATATGCTGCTGAGGATGAGTGGAGTGACGAAGAAAGACCGTCTTAGAAAATTTTGCATTCACAGTTGTCTTTATGCCCTCGACATTAGTGCTGTACTCACACGGGTAACCAATGTTAGTTAAGTAGCAAAATCAAACCAAAGTAATGCTAGCTTGACATCTTAAAGGCTATCATGCCAACTGTGTGAAATTGAAAAAAGTGCGTGCGTATAAAATACACATGTCAGAAGTGAAACTTCTTTGGCAAATTAATTTAGTGAACTCTAGACGGCCATGAATCGGCGCCTTATAGATTTCTCTAATCCAAGTTTAATAAATGGACTGCGCTTCGAACGGAAATGTTTGGTATAATAATAATATTATTATAAAGAGGAAAGATTTAATTGTTTGTTTGTTTGCATTGAATAGGCTTCAAAACTACTGTACCGATTTGAAAAATTCTTTCACTCTTGGGAAGCTATATTATCCCCGGGTGACATAGGCTATATTATATTTTCAAAAAAAATTAGGGATCTTTACTAAAACGCCAATAATGTAACCTAAGGTGTAAAAAAATTACCTAAAATATTCTTTACATCGCGTGCGCTGCTAAAACTATTAATGATAGAATAGACTTTTCAGAACACATCATTATTTACAAAAAAGTCACGACAGCTTATATTATATGTATGTATGCATATGTACTATTATAGTGAAGTTTGCATTTCATCCGTAACGTGACGCTAATTTCTGTTAAATCCGTAAAAATTTTACCCTCATGTGCCCAAAGAAGTTTCATTTCAAAAAAGGCAAAAGAATCGAAAAAGAATCCGAAACGGAAGTTTGGGAGGCAACCAGTACTTAGCGTTAAGATAATAATTTATCGCTTAAAACATAAAAACCAATAACAATAATTAAATTTGGCTACGGAAACAGCGAGTTCAATATCGATCTAATGCACAAGTGTACTTGCTGGCGGTGCAGCAAAAAGTTCTTCAAAATTATCCCATCTACTTAGAGCAAAGTTCAATGACACTACGAGTGTATCATAAAAATACCAGTGGTTAACTTCCATTATACATAAAATATCATCTTTTCAAAAAGTATAATACTACATCAAGCATATATGGGTAATTCCATTAAAAATATTGATAAAATTTCCACACATATTAAAATAGTAAAAAATATGCACGTGCTACGAGAAATGTCAAAATCGATGACTATATTTATGATGGTGCGGGATAAAATAGTGATGCGGCGTCACAGGCAATCAGGCGTCGAGGACCGTGACGAAATATCGGATGCACTTTGTATACAAAATTAGGGATTATTCACACGACCCTCAGTGATGCGCAATTTTCTGCGTTTAATGCCAATATTGTATTCTTCTTAAACAACTTTATTTTTAAAGCACTTTGTATATTTTAATTCGATATATTATATTTGTAATATCTTTTATGTTGATTTTGGACTGGAAGGAAAAAATCGATGTAATAAATTCATCATTCATTTCATAACATTGTATCACATTTCTGGGCAAGGTCATTGGTAAGAATATACTATACTATAGTATATAATCACGCCTCTTTCCCGTAGGGGTAGGCAGAGACCACTTCTTTCCACTTGCTACGATCCTTACATACTTGTTTCGCTTCGTCCACTTTCATTATTCCCTTCGGTTTAGGGTACTCTTGACCTGGTCTTTTTTCAAGCCGTCCCTGATCTGGTCTTGAAACGTCCGCCTAGGTCTACCCCTTCCAACACTTCCATTCACACTCGCCTTATACACTTTTTCGTCAATCGTTCTTCATTCATTCTCTCAACATGGCCAAATCATCTCAGCATACCTTTCTCAATTTTGTCATTACATCTTCTTTCAAACCACAACGTTTTTGATTGGTAAGAATGAGTGTTGAAAAATATGAATAATGTTTATTCTATATATTATTGGTATTTTTAATTGCTGAACTTTTTTTATTCTTAAGGAACAGTAGCCAGGCTGCCCACTTAATAGTAAACAGTTACCGGCGCCTAAGGATGTTTGTGACGCTAGGGGCACCGCGAACACGCTGCTGTCTCATAGGTGTATAGAAACCTGAGTCACTAATGCAGGAACACAACACAACAAATAAATATTTGGTGACAATTCACACATCGCCATCTAGTCCCAAACTAAGTAGCATAGCACTTGTGTTATGGGTACTAGATAACTGATATACTACTTATATACTTTTTTTTTGTAAATAAATACATATTATACAAAAACACCCAGACACAAGACAGGAATCGAATCCGTAACCTCCGCAAGCATACCGAAGTGCGTTATGCGTTATGTCACAGAGGTCGTCAATTATATCTGCATATTTATCCGTGCAGAGGTGGAGAAAGAACACTAACCTCTTCGGCCCGGGTCGGTCTGTCGTAAAAGGCGACAAAACAATCCACCCTAGCTACGTGGTAAGGCCCCAAGCTCGTCTGGATGGAAACCATCTTCGGTCTTAAGTATGCCGCCATAATAACCTTGTGTTGTGTTCCGGCATTAGTGACCCAAGTTCCTATACTCTTATCGGACAGTAGCGTATTCGCGATGCGATGTTTTCAACACCAGTGGCGACCTATAGGCAACGGTAACTGCTAAATTCTAAGCAGGCCGTTAGCCTGTCTGTTGTACAGTAAATAAAAAAAATTATAGACCAAAGGTGGTTGCCAATTTGCCATTCAGACGGGCTCGGTGCACTACCTCGAAGCTAGGGATCAGGCCATTCAGATCCCTCATAATAATGAATAATGAATAAGTTAAAAACAGTTAAACGTTGTTTAAATGTATTAATTTAAATAAATAATTAAATTATTTATTATTAGAAGCAAATTGCCCTGGGTGTCTGTACCCCGGGGCCTCGGGATGGGGCTAATCGGAAAGTTTTTACAAACACATCAATATCGGATTACTCTCCCCTAAATCTTTAGTTACGCAATTAGCCATGCCTCCAGGGACAGTGGTATGCACCGAAGGATGCTCTACTATAATTTTTATTTATTTAATTTGTAGTCAAAAGTACTTTTTTTAAGTCAGAGAGTAAAATCCTATTGAAAGTACCTAAGTATCGGAAAAGGGAAATTAATTATAATAATTATTAACATATCGGAACAGTTCACATTTAGTCTCAAAGTAAGTAGCATGACACTTGTGTCATGGGTCATGGGTGACAATTAATAAACTACATATTTTTTTATTGCTAAGGAATAGCAAACAGACTGGCGGCCCACTTAAAGGAGTCTGCCCACTACACCGTTCCATACCATGACCGTGCTAGGACCGTATCAAGACACAAAAGCAAACGCTGGTCGGTTACGGAACGGTCTAATGGGCAAATAAATTATAATAAATATAGTTTAATAATTAATAAAGTGTTCATGATAAACTAAAATTCCGATTAATATAGAGATTATAAAATAAAATATATTAAACTAACAAATTTCAAAAAGCCTAGCGTTAGCTAACCGTAAAAGCGTCGATTTGCAATCCATCACCACCAAACAAAAAGCGCAATCATTTAAAGTCGCTTCGAATAAATTGTGTATCCGATATGTCTGTCCTATTTTTACTGAAATAAACCAATATTTGCATCTCACTCTCTTAAAAAGGACCCTACAGAATCGCTGGAGCATTATATTGCGACGATTAGGCTTGCACTTGCTATTGAATTTAAATGGGGGATTAAAACGTTTTTTGCCCTATTCTACATTAGGTCATTATGTGATTGGTATTTGTTATTATGATATTTATTTTTGTTATTAATATAAAGATTAGCTGTATTATTATTTTCCGCAATATGTCTTTATCGTCATTATTGTCATCATTTATTTGATATACCGCTATTGTCGGTGGAACATTTTCCAGTCCTCTCTACAAAACGCCTTTTCCTTAACTTCTTGATACGATACGACATTCAGTCTTTTCTTTACTTGCTCTATAAATGTCCTTGATCTCCACCTCTTCCGCTTTCCTTCAAATTTCCCTTCTATGATGGTTTTGATTAGATTGTCTTGTCGTATTAAGTGCTCCAGCATCTGTCCTCTTCTGTCCTCAATAATTCTCAAGATGTTCCTTTTCTCTTTCGCCATGTTTAGCACTTCCTCGTTGATCTTTTTCTCCGTCCAACTTATCCTCAGCATTCTTCTTCAACCCCATATCTTACTGCTTCTAACCTTTCTCTGTCACTTTGTGTCATGGTCCACATTTCACATCCATACAATACAATGAACGCTCCAGATGTACATCTTTATTATTTTTTTGCGAGTACGCTTTATAGTTAGTACACCGTCATGATAGTTGTCAGCCTGGCCAAAACGAAAACGTCAATCCACAGCTAAAATATTATCATAAGTTTGGATAACGACAATCTCAATATAATTGTCTATCCGTGCAGGGGCGGAGAAAGAATACTAACCTCTGTGGCCGGGGTCGGCCTGTCGTAAAAGGCGACAAAACAACCCACCCTAGCTACGTGGTAGGACCTCAAGCCCGTCTGGATGGCGACCACCTTTGGTCTTAAGTATGCCGCCATAATAACCTTGTGTTTTGTTCCGGCATTAGTGACCCAAGTTCCTGTACCCTTATGGGACAGCAGCGTGTTCGCGATGCCACTGGCGTTGCAAACACCTATAGGCGACGGTAACTGCTAAATTCTAAGCGGGCTGTCAGCCTGTCTGCTGTCCTACGCAATAAAAAAAAAAATTTTTCAACATAAAATATATTCTATATACGAACTATGTTCTCAGTAGCAAACAGAAAATGTCATTTCAAAAATCGTACATTAATCTAACCCTTAACCAAATTGTGTTCCAAAATACTACATTTGACCTAATTCTTTGAATATATTTAACCACGCCTATTTCTTCTAGTTGGTGTGATTCATTATCTATGAAAGTTAAGTGGGAGACACAAAGGCGCAGGAGTTTTGATTCGAAAATATTTTCATCAGTGTTGTCATTAATGAAAAAAGCATAGAATGAAGAACCATTTGTCTGCGGACACCGTTTATTGTTTTCACCACAGATATAATACTACCATAGACTAATTTTATACTGAACCATAGACTATTCTATAGAACAACCAGTATACCTCGGATCCCAATATGTAAGCTTCAGATGTAATTTAGGATTCAATGCTAGCTAAAATGGCCCAGTGAATAAAAATGTTTAATAATAACAACCCATCCCAGCGTCCCATTGCTGGACTCTGGCCTCTCCCTAGAGGAAACGGGCAGCATACCCACCACGCTGGTCCAAAGCGGATTGGCGGGTTTCACATAGCGGTGAGCTCACCGTTTTCCTTCACCATTGGTAGGTACATGGCAATTATGCTATATACACATTAGGCGAGAAAAACTGCCTAAGTGGTGGCTACAGTGGGATTCAAACCCGGGATCCCCTAGATTGATCTCTGACTGTAATACCACTGAGATATACCAGGTACATAAATACAAAAATGTATATTGATAATTAAATACGTACGAAATAAAAAATACGGCATGAACTACCGTAACTAAACTGTAGAGTTCAGTGTCTGAAGCTCTTAAGCTCTATATTGTGATTATTTAGTTGTGGTCCTTTTAAAATACAACATTTTCATTTTACTTGAAACTATTGTTTTCCCATAACTTTTTTAATTTTTACTCACATCTAAATTTCATTTTAGTAATAATGAGAAGAGATATATCATAAAAAAATCCTTTAACATACCATGATTTGCTTTAAAAATGAATTTAGTGAAAATTGTCTCCCCTTTTTTACATACAGGTTCGACAAAAATATCGTATCAGTGCTGCGTATGATATTGGCCGGGGACTTATCCAACGAAGATTGCTCTCATATCCGGAGATTTTTATATAATACGCGAAAAACACGTTTCTAGGCTTTAATTTTAAATTGATCAGGTTTTGCGGAATCTTTCTAAAGCCTTCTTGGATATGATTTTTACCTCGCACCAATCTGAGAACGGATTACCATCATTATTACGTTGGGGCGTTGAGGTGTTAATTATGTTGGGTACGTTTTTAATGCGAAATTAAACCTGATATATATATATATATATAATCTGATTGCAAAGCGACGGACGTATGTTGGTCTACTTATTTTTTTGCCAATTACTATTACAGGTGTTGGAGCGGCCTTACTAGTATGATGTTCTACTGGTACTCCTCCGATATACTTTTATTTCCCCAAGGTGTTGGGCTCGTCAATTTTTCTTAGAGTTTTACTATTATATTATCATTTTATATTTTTATTAGATTTTGCGGCATAGTTTAATGTTGCCCTATCTACAATATTAATTCATTTGTATCAAATCAATAAGATAAAAAAAAATGAAAAACGGGTGTTTTATGATTTGATTGATCTACAGAAAAATTTCTACCCAGGATTACAAAATGCTTTACCACAGTTTGTTGAATCTAGATCCCCAGAGATCTATCGTAAAAGCATAAATGAACTTGCATTTAGATGACAACAATATATAGATAATAAGGGTAAATATTTTGATTAAATAAATACGTACATACATACATACATATAATCACGCCTCTTTCCCGTAGGGGTAGGCAGAGACCACTTCTTTCCACTTGCTACGATGCTTACATACTTGTTTCGCATCGTTCACTTTCATTATTCCCTTCATACATGCCCTTCGGTTTAGGGTACTCTTGACCTGGCCTTTTTTTAAGACGTCCCTGATCTGGTCTCGAAACGTCCGCCTAGGTCTACCCCTTCCAACACTTCCATTCACACTCACCTTATACACTTTTTTCGTCAATCATTCTTCATTCATTCTCTCGACATGGCCAAACCATTTCAGCATACCTTTCCCAATTTTTGTCACTACATCTTCTTTCAGACCACAACGTTTCTTTATCTCACTATTACTTATCCTGTCACTCAGTTTAACTCCTATTATACTTCTTAACGCTCTCATCTCAACTGCATTTATTCTGCTTTCATGTTTCTTCTGCCATACCCATTAATAAGTATGTTAACTTAAAAAAAAAACAAGTTTCGATTTTTCAGTTCAAATCGGCAATTTCTTATTTTAAACCCCTAATATTAGGACTGATTAATAAATATATATTAGGAAACGTGGTACTAGAAGCAATATGCATTATTATAAAAAAAATTACACATATTTTGAGCTCAATTGCACTGTAAGGTAACATAATTTTAGATTAAATATCTCAAATTATTAAGCCAAGAAATGCATATGATAAATTTATCTAAGCAACTTATCCATAAGGTGTGAGGCCCAAAGGCACGGCAAATATTTGCCCTGTTGGTTCACGTCTCGGTTGAGATTACTGACTTTATCAAAATGTACCCAAACCTGACCGGAGCGTGCGCGATGCACGAGCGCACCCATGTTTACATTGTTTTTGAAACACGCACGGAATTTCAATTTAAATTATCATAATAGGTATGTTTTGGATACTCGAATTATAAAATTTATAAGTTCTTAATAAGGCATGTTGTATATTGTATGGATCGGGACGTTGGACCACAAAAGGGCGCAAGCGGATGAAAGCATGTTACATGCTGCAGAGATGCGAATGCTGAGTTGGATGTGTGGAGTTATGAAAATGGATAAAATTAGACGTGAGTATATTAGAGGAAGTGTGAATATAGCGCCGGTAGTTGAATAACTAAAAAGTAACAAACTAGCGTGGTGTGGCCATATAATGCGAAGGGACGAATTTTTTGAAAAAGAATGACGAATCACAAGGACATTAATAGAAATGAGAGGGAACGGTTACTGGAAAAGAGATAGACCAAAGAGAAGATGGATGGATGTGAAAGATGATATCTTCTTCTTCTTCTTAGTCGTTTCACTCTTTACAGACCGGTCGTGATCAACTGGTAGTACTATACTCCATAGTCATACTTATTATCAATCATTCCTGACATAGGTTGTTGCCTGGGTTGCCTGGAAGAAATTGCTCTAAGCGATAAGGCCACCCATTGTTCAGTAGCTTGTAAGTTTATTTCATTTTCTTGTATATATATATTTAAGGTGAACAATAAAGAGTTTTCATTCATTCATTCATACTATTAGAGGCAGATATTGTTCGCTGTATGATTTTACGCCATTTCTCGCGATTCACAAACATTCTGGTGCACTCATGCAAAGGTCCACCCACAGCCGATTTGATCTGGTCGGTTCATCGCATGGGTGATCTTCCACGTGATCTGGTTCCCTCCACTTTGCCCTGGTCAACGAGACGCTCTATGGAGTCATTGTTTCGCCTTGAAAGATGATATGGTGCAGGTTAAATATACCGGTGATATCGGTATGCAGATTTCCTCATGACGTTTTTCTTCACCGTCGGTCCAGGGCTATTATGCGGATATGACTGAGCTACCAAGTCCATGGTCATGGTATGATGATCTTATAGAACTGTTATTTTAAGTAAACTGACAGTTTTAATATTTAAAATGAGAAGAATTCGGTGCGTGTGTTAATTTCTCATTGTTTATCCCACGCAGAAACGGATGCTTTGGCATCATAATCGGTGTCACCAATTAATGATCCTTTTTTGGAGGTTCTTATTGTGTATAGTCTTATAAAGGCTTCAATACCATCTTCAGGTATTGGACTCATAAATTTTCAAAAAAGAATAATTTAAAGCCGCCATATAAAAATCCATAAAAGATACCGAAATCATCTCTAACCATCGTTCTTGTTACGTAGATAGATTATTACTAGGAAATGGACAGAAAAAATGTGCAAAAACACGGTGCCACACTGTCTACTACTCCCTCACGGCGGATTACTATAAAGTTTTTTTTATACAAAAAAATACGACCCCTATGACACACGAACCCACCGGGTACCGTTGTCGCCATTCTTTGAAGTCCCCGTCCAATAAATTAATGTTTTTGCATCATTTTTTATAATGGACACAAAACAAAAATGATTGTGGGGAAATAAATCGTAAAATCATCTTTGATTCGGTTGTTCCAGATATATATTTTTTTATTATCAAACTTCTAATTAGGCTTAAGATAAATTTCAATGTCCATTTAAATCCATTCTTATTATATCCATATTCATCAAAATAATTTAAATCACACCCCAATTTTGTATAGCTAAGATCGGCAGACAGGCAAACGGCTTATCTAGTAGTAGGTGGTAACTGTCGCCTATAGACGTTTGCAACATCAGAGGCATTGCCGTCGCACTTCCGGCCTGGAAGAGGAACTGGAACCTGGCTTACTAGTGCCGTGAACATAAGTTGTTTGGCGAGATGTTTCAAAACCAGTGGTGGTTGCTATCTAGTCGGGCTCGGAGTCCTATCACCTAGCTAGATTTTGTCGCCTTTTACGAATCTGCATTGAGAAAATTTTAGAAAAGTTTTATTTAAATAGTACGAAAATGTGTATTGAAGATTGACAATAGATATTACATATTCTATTCTTAGTTTAAAACCAATGTAATTTATTAGCTTTACAAACAAGGATTTAATATTTCTAAATGTTATTGATTTCAAGACTCTAGAAATCTCATATGATCCTAACAGCGATTTAAAGTTAATATTGTAAAGCATACTTGGGAGCTGCCAAATTCCATATAAAGCCTTTGTTTTTGCAAGATGCAAGAAAGCCTTCTTTCAAATAAAGTGAAATGATCAGATCGTTTTTGCTTCATTACTGTATATGTAAACATCAATAGTAATAAGAACCAAGTGAACTACCTTATGTAGAAACGAGTAGAGTATAGATAATTTTATTAGATCATTATGAGTCGTAACATTTTCCATTAACAAAACAACGATTACCATGTGCTCGGGCTATTAAAAATTTGTCACCGGCAACTATCTAAAACGAAATTCCTAACGCCCGAGACATGTAACACCATGTGACACCCATTCTGAACGCCTGTTAACAAATTAAACCGATTTGTTCTGTTATTCTAATAGAGCTATGGGAAGTGTTTGTGTCGAGCATATTTTGACTAAATTTATTGCCACCACGCCTCCATCACGAGCTTTTTTGGCTTCGTGACGGAGGGCGGATGCCGCGACATCTGTCGTGTGTAAAATGTGATCACGCCCTCTTAAATGCAGATGAATATAAAAAAAGTTTCGAGAATATTTTGCAAACATCTAAAATAGTTCACGTGATCTAATGCTAAGAAGACACAGTCATTAAATTGTTATTAATAAATATATTTAGTATAGACTATTTTTGGGCTACGTGAGACATACGGCTGTCACCTCTGTATCCCAATTTAGGTAGATTTATTTTCTCACGTCACATTACATAAGTGTTAAGTGTGTTTCAAGTGATAATACTCAACCCCTAGGACCCCGAACTCCTAAAGCTTGTAAAGCAGTCAAAATAAATTACTAGAATTAAACAAAACTGTCTTAAATTTTTTAATTAGCTGTTTCGTTTTTATAACGCACCCACGTTTAATATTTATTAAAATAAAATCAGGAAATAATTGAAATTAATAGTTTACATCCGAACACTACTGTTTGCAAATGTCAACTAATGATCCAAACACAGCGTGATATCAGCATGTATCGACAAACAATAAGTCAACGGTACAAATACACAATATTTACCGTATTTGATCGATGGTGCCCGCCAGATGGGGAAACCCCTTCGGTTGGGCCATCTGTCACCCTGGTTTAATGGTCAAATGGACACTGACTGTCTTCACCCTTTTTCTGCACTTTCATCCTTGCTAGGTGTGATTTATATGGTCATTTGATGTGATCGGATTATTTCGTACATTTGATTGTTATAATTAAAAATTAGGCGATATTTTTTATAGCTCTGGAATAGCTGATAGGCTTTAATAGTTGATGTTTTCGATGCCAGTGGCATTGCTAACAAGCTGCCATTCGCGCAAGGGAACTGCCTGGGTCACTTATTTTTGGCGGTATACTTAAAGACTAAGAGTGCATGCCATTCAGACAGGCTTGGAGCCCTACCACCTAGGTTGTTTTGTCGCCTTTTTCGCCAGGCCACCCCCAGCCGTAGGGATTTTTATTTCGCCTACAGACGATAATCTTCTTCGTCTATACAAATAAATAAAATTGGAGGGTCTCTTTGTAATATTAAAATAACCGCTTTTTATTAAGTGCATTCGGATGTATACACGCTACATATACGAAACCACATTTTTTACAATTTTTGTCTGTCTGTCTGTCTGTTTGTTCCGGCTAATCTCTGAAATGGCTGCACCGATTTTGACGAGACTTTCACTGGCAGATAGCTGATATATCAGGGAGTAACGTAGGCTATTTTTATTTTAGAAAAAAAAAAATAGTTTTGTTAAAAGTGATCAGTTTCGGATTTTTTAATCCAATTTAAGTTGACCTCGGATTTATATCATTAATAATATCAAATAGGGTTCAGCTTATGCTGGACTTTGCAGGTCCGAACGCTATTTGTATATTTCATTAATTTATATTTTAGGGTTTATAGGGTTTGTAATCCAAAATAAACCATAAGATATATCTAAAAAAATACTGCCCAAAATCACTATTCCACGCGGAGGGAGTCGCGGGCACAGCTAGTAATAAATAAAATTAGCCACATATGCTTCATCTATTATCTTATGCCTGTATGTAAAAGAAAAATGATTTTAATCTCTCCAGTAAAATCTCCGTATGCAACCAGAAAAACTCGGTTACCTATTTAAAAACTGAGCCAAACTGAACAACAAAAACAGTTGCATATTACAAGTTGCCATATTCCGTAATTTTTTCCAAGTCATGTTTGTCTTTATAACTGCCCTAATAGCAATAAATTTCATTGTTACAATGCATATTTTGTATACTTCGAAACCGATATTGCATTAGGGCGGCATTATGTTTTGTTTACAAACGGATGATACGTTGTTTGGCCTCCAGTATCATTCACTGCCCCAAAACCTTTGTCACAATAGTATCAGATCAATGTACGGACAATTTGTCATAAAATAAAAGATTTATTGCTCAGTATCCAACGTGTACAACCACTCTTTTAACAACCGTTATTCTTCCCCTTTATAGCTACAAATAAAATGAATGAACGAAAAGTAATATTACACAAAAGATGAGAGCATTATTTTAGATTCGTACCTACCTGCGTGACAGGCGTTGTAAAACGCGTATCTTTATGGCATTATTACTCATGATAAAATATAAATATTCAAATTTTGTCTTTGCCAAATAGAAGTGAACGTATCTAATTTATAACTCATCTATTGTAAGATTTTAACTAACATTTTCTTCCTATTTACAATTTTTCCACGAGACATTATTCAATGTAAAAACAATGAATTACTAATAATTGTCTTTTGGATAGCTAAAGCATGGCTGTTTTTTAATACCTAGTGGTTATTTATCATGAAATATTTTTGATTGTCGTGTGGATTTTTTTATAATGTTTTAAGTAATTTAGGCAAATCCCACCGGGACCGTACGGCCATATTACCTAAAAAGTCATCAATATTTCAAAATTTTATTAGATTAATAATACTTTTTGATTAAAAACCTTCTTTACTCTCTAATATAATTTGTTTATGTTATAACGGATGTGTGATCATGTGCAGTAAAAAAATTATCCCACGATATTCTTAGAGATTCGTAAAAGGTGACTAAAATATTCATTCCTTTTTGTGGTTCAAAGTGAACAAAATGAAAGCGCCTTTTGCTTTCTCCGTCAAGGGTCAAACTGCATGTACAACAATTTTTCTCTTTTTTTTATTGCTGTAGAACAGCAGACAGGCTGACGGCCCGCTTAGGATTTAGCAGTTACCGTCGCCTATAGGTGTATGCAACGCCAGTGGCATCGCGAACACGCTGCTGTCCCATAAGGGTACAGGAACTTGGGTCACTAATGCCGGAACACAACACAAGGTTATTATGGAGGCATACTTAAGACCAAAGGTGGTCGCCATCCAGAGGGGTTTGAGGCCCTACCACGTAGGTGGGTTGTTTTGTCGCTTTTCACGATAGGCCGACCCCGGCCACAGAGGTTAGTATTCTTTCTCCGCCCCTGCACGGATAAAAACTTGCCCTCTTGTGACTTCTTAAACATCTATACAAATAAATAAAATTGGAGGGTCTGTTTGTAATATTAAAATAACCGCTTTTTATTAAGTGCATTCGGACGTATACACGGTACATATACCAAAACAACATTTTTTACAATTTTTGTCTGTCTGTCTGTCTGTCTGTTTGTTCCGGCTAATCTCTGAAATGGCTGCACCGATTCTGACGGGACTTTCACTGGCAGGTAGCTGATGTAACAAGGAGTAACTTAGACTATTTTTACACGCTTTATATTAGCTTCACTTGTATGTTTGTAATTATTTGTTTGTAACCGACTCCTTTGGGGGCGATTTTGACCCACTTTAAACGACCAGATTTCGTTCAAACTTTGTAGATATATCGAGGGTCGATGACAATGCAATAATCTGTGTAGTTTGTATCATTATCCTTAACAGGATCCTCAGGAATAATGAATTTTCGGTTCTCGTCCGATCACCAAAGTGAAGGGGCATCAGGCGCGGTCAGTACTTGGATAGGTGACCGCCTAGTAAAATCGCGTAACGGTGGATTTTTGTTCTTTTTTATTCTTTTTTATATGTTTTATATTAACTTGACCTATGTGTAATGGAATTTTTTGGAATTCGACTCGATTTTTACTTACTTTGAACAATGAAATCAAAATTCTGCCGAAACGCCATCTGGAGCATAATTAATAACATTGCCAGAAGATGGCGATAAATTAATAATAATATAGCCGGAAGATGGCGTTATACTAATAAAAATATTTACCGATTGTTTA
Organism: Malacosoma neustria; assembly: GCA_963693495.1. Taxonomy (NCBI): domain Eukaryota; kingdom Metazoa; phylum Arthropoda; class Insecta; order Lepidoptera; family Lasiocampidae; genus Malacosoma; species Malacosoma neustria. The sequence continues at coordinate 14,341,964 of OY856384.1, forward strand.
TTGACAACAAATAAATTATATTATCACGCATTTATTTTATAGTTAATGAAACTAAAAAGTTAAAAATAAAATATAGTTTAAAAAACTAAAAAATACGCTTTTATAAAAAATCAAACTAAAAAGTAAAAAATATTTTTTTCAATAAATTTAAGTTAAGGATAGTGGGATTAACAAAAAAATAATTTTATAATTGAAAAACGTGGGGTGCTTTTTAAGATATTTTCAAAATAACAATTGACAACAAGCACCCCACACTTTTCTATAATAAAATTATTTTTTTGTTATCCCACTATCCTTAACTTAAATTTATTGAAAAAATTATATTTTACTTTTTAGTTTGATTTTTTATAAAAGCGTGTTTTTTTAGTTTTTTTTTACTATATTTTTATTTTAGAAACAAAAATAGTTTTTGTTAAAAATGAAAAGATTCGGAAATTTAATTTCCAATTTAAGTTGACCTCAGATTTATATCATCAATCATATGAAATAGGGTTCAGCTTAGGCTGGACATTGTAGGTTGAATTTCCAATTTAAGTTAACTTCAGATTTATGTCATCAATCATATGAAATAGGGATTAGTTTAGGCTGGAATTTGTAGGTTCAAACGTTCCGGAGGCGCATGGCGTAACAGTTGCATTCTATAATACTGACTGTTTGCATATTTAATTTATATTTTAGAGTTTATAGGGTTTGTAATCCAAAATAAACCATAAGATATATCCAAAAAATTTTGCCCAAATTCACTATTCCACGCGGACGGAGTCGCGAGCACAGCTAGTTTAAAAATATACAACAACTCACCGGGATTAAATAAAAGTTCGGTTATAATTTAAGCACGTGAAACCACCTAATCTTATATTTAAGCGACGGCAAGAACTTGTTTATAACATTCCACGCTGCAAAACATCATTTGCGCAAAAATTCGCGGATTATCTGGGCCCTAAATTATATAACGAAATTAGTAAAGTAATTAAATTAAACAAACTTCCCATTGGTAGGTGTAAGAAAGTTTTGAGTGATTATTTGTATGAGCTGAATTATCAAGAGTCAGAAGAGACTATCAAAGCAATTATTTGAATATAATATTACATTTTACTTATATATAACTTACATACATTATATTCACATACAATCATTGTTTCAGTTAATATATGTATCATATATATTTTTCTTTCCCTTCTTCTTTCATTAATATTTTATTTTAAATTATTATTTATTTTTACTACTATATCTCATTTAACTACTATATATTATTTAATTATTAATATAATGATAATTATTATATATTAGTACTTATGTTAAAAATACTGGCCCACTGAGATACAGTATTCACTAGTTCAGGGGCCAGTGTGATTTTCTCGAGTCAAATTAGTTGTTGTACATGAACTGCTGTGAGATGTATCGTTTATTTTTTTAAATTTGTATGTCATGTATAATTAAATAAATAAATAAATGTTTATTGCATTAGCAATAGCCAAATCTATTATATATATTTTTGATGATAATTTTCTAGAACAAGAAGATGTATGAAAGATGGACACTAAAGAAAAATAACACACAGTTTTAACTCTATGACGTGTAAGTTCACAGTAACAACAGAGTTCAACCGCTTGCATGATAAACATTGTCAAGGAAAATTAAATGAAGTACAGTGACGGGTTGGTAACATTTTCAAAAATAAAAATGATACATGGTAACAAAAGTTAGGCATTTATTGCATATATCGACATGGCTGGTTTAGTGACTGAAATGTTCTTATACGGTTCTAAATGTCACGGAGGATGAGTTATTTGAATAATCTGCATATTATTTGTTATAAACTGAAAGCACGTATCAATTGTTTGTAAAAACTCCTGCAATAACAGGTTTTACCCAAAGGGCAGAAGAGTATCCTTAAATGTGAAATAAAGTTTATTGTTTGAGAGAAAATACTCGTTTAGGTAAACAATAAAACGTAGTTAAGTGAATTTTCCATAGAACACATGCGGCGTTTCACTGCGATGACACGCGAGACATGATGTATTACGTATACAACAATGGCAAATGACGTCGCTTTATGAGACATGATATGAGCCTGGCGTAATTATAATATTATGACTTCACATTATTCCTAACGCGCCCCACACCCCTGAGGTGGGAGGTAACCTTTGTGTGAAGAATGTGGGTGTGTAAAAGCTTCTTTAACGTAAAATTCGTTATTTTAGACTTTTCTGTTATTGAACTAAGCCTTATCGCGTAATCGGTGAGGTAAGGTATTGCAGATTGCTAGGTTAAAATTATAAAAGCTCAAATTGCAGTATGCAGGAAACACGTAGATAAACGAGAAACATGTTTCTTTTGACCTTTTGGATGCTGATTTTTGTTATCTAGTCGTGAAGATTCTTTCTTTTATTGATGTGACACAACATAAAAGCAGACGCCCACTTTAAAATAAGCAGTTACCGTTGCCTATGTATATTTGCGACGTTAGAGACACCGCTAACACGCTGCCGTAGTGGAACTGGAATTCGAGTCATTAATGTCGAAACAACACAAAGTTTTTATGGCGACATGTTTAGAGACCAGAGCGGGACCGGATAGGCTTGAAGCCCTATCAATTAGCATAGTGAATGTACACACAATTGTATATTATAACAACTCGTAACGTCCTGCTGAACTCGAAATTACCTTTAAGGAGGCCATCGCTCCTATACCACGTGGATTAGCGGGTTACATATACTGATGATCTTGGAAATTTTGGTATAATATGCTCTCTCTCTTCAAGTGCCTCTCCATCACTGAAGGTTGGCAGTCAGCTCCTTGAATCTCCTCTTGTCAAGCGCCAATCTGAACAGTTGCTCAACGGTTTTAATTCCTGTCCACTCCCTGATATTACGGAGCCAAGACATCTTACGTCTACCTGGTTTACGTTTCCCGGGCACATTCCCCATCATGATGGTCTGCAGAAGGGAATACCGATCATGCCGTAGCACATGTCCGAAGTAGGCAATCTTTCTCTGTTTGACTGTCCGGACAAGTTCTAGGTTTTTTCCCATACGAAACCCATACGGTATTTCCCATATGGTATAATATGCACATTAGGCGAAAAAAGCTGCCTACGGTGAATGCCAACGGGGGATTTGAACCCAAGACCTATCACTCTGCTACTAGGTATCTAAACCTAAAAATGTATATATTGATGATTACTGTCTCCATGTTATTAAGAATGTCTCATAAACCACGAAGTAATGTTCAAAACAAGTGTCAGGGTTGCGCCCGTGTTCGTAACCCTCGCATATAGCTTCCATAATTTAGTAATCACCATAAAATCTGTATCACCACTAATATATTTATGGCATTATAGCTCCCACTAATATTTATGCAAATTGAAAATGTGCAGAATGACATCGTTAATAATCATACCCCAAGCCATGTTCAATGCAATGACATATGCTAAAATGCTACGTTTTAGCTATTTTTGTTTATATAAGATAAATAGACCTCCGTGGCGATATTCTTTTCGCTCGTCGGAACATCAACAATTTTGAGTCTAATTGCTTAATTTATAATTAAATGCATTTTTGTTTTGTGGGGCGGAGAAAGAATACTAACCTCTGCGGCCGGGGACGGCCTGTCGTAAAAGCCGACAAAAAAAACCCTAGCTACGTGGTAGAGCCTTAAGCCCTTCTGGATGGCGACCACCTTTGGTCTTAAGTATGCCGCCATAATAACCTTGTGTTGTATTCCGGCATTAGTGACCCAAGTTCCTGTACCCTTATGGGACAGCAGAGTGTTCGCGATGCCACTGGCGTTGTAAACACCCATAGGCGATGGGTAACTGCTAAATTCTAAGCGAGCCGTCAGCCTGTCTGCTGTCCTACAACAATAAAAAAAGGTCGCTAAGTGGTGGAAATATATATATATATATATATATATATATATATATATATATATATATATATATATATATATATATATATATATATATATATATATATATATATATATATATATATATATATATATATATATAATCAGTCTAAGACGGTTTGAATATAAGCTATATTTATTACGTAATATTAAAAGCGTAACAAACAAACTGAATTACAATCTGAACGAGATTTAGTTCTGATAATACACAAGTATGGATGAAGTACCTATGGGCAAATGTTGTTCTGCCATAAAGATTAAAAAATAATCATTCTGAATAAGATTTATGTTTTAAGTGGGCGTCTACATCGCGAAATGAGTATATTATTATTATAAATATAATAATATACTATTCATTGACTTGAAATACAGCATTATATAAAATAATATACGATATAAAAAAATTACGAGTTATAATGAATAACATAATACCTATGTAATTTTAATTTTTTGTTGGAAATAATTTGTTATTAATCTTTGACGTAATTAATCACATCTTTTCACTGTGGCCAAGTCCCTGATGCGCTTCAGTTGTAATAACAGTATGGGATCCGATTCGTCTTATCTTTCAAACCATTTAAAAGTAACACCTGGAGCTTCAAAAGCTTCCGAGTGAGATGGTGCTTGACACACATCACCAGTTTCAGTCTTTTCTTTCTTGTTACTGTTGAAATCGTCAATGATTTCTTTATGGCTTAAAATTTGGAATTCAGGTTCTCACTGTCGCAGTTCAGCCACTCCTTGATATTCTCTTCATCACACCCTTCACTAATGCTAAGAATTTCTATTACTTCTATTATTTCTTTGACTTCGACGTGCGGTTTAATTGAAGAATTGGATAAAGTTTTTAATCATTTATTCCATGCCCTTTTTAATGTTTGCGATTACATAGACACGCTTCTACCAGCATATAGCAACAATCTATTAAATTGATTTCTTAAAAAAATCAACATCGTTTCTATTTCACTGCTGTCTGCTGACAAAAAACGATGCAGTAGCTGCTTTCTGTATAAACACTTTAAAGTTTCAATGACACTTTGGTCCACAAGTTGCAATATTGATGGTACGTTAGGGAGCAAAAACTTTACTGTAAACTTCCCATTTTCTCGACTTAGTGTTTCAGCGGAGGGGTGCGTTGGCGCATTATCTAACAACAACAACACATCACCCTCTTTTCCAACGTCCATTTGAAATTTCTTCACCTCAGGAATAAATGTATTTTCATACCAAATAAGAAAAATATCTGTGTTGATCTATGCTTTTTGTTGGTTAGCATAAAATTTTGCCATTTTTGAAACAATGCGGATTTTTTGATTTGCCAATAAGTAACAGTGGCAATCAATGTGTTCCTTTAGCGTTCACGCAAACCATAATAGTAACTTTCTTTACTCACTTTGTGCCCCGGTGCTACATTTTCACGACGTGATGACAGTGATCTACTTGGTAAAGCTTTCCAATTAAGACCTGTTTCGTCGTCATTGTTTACACAATATAAATCGTATTCCTTTTTATCTAGAAATGCTTTTAACTCGTCTAGAAATGGGTCGGCTGAGGCAACGATACCAGACAGTTTTTCGCCTTGAATCTCCAATTCGCGATTTCCATGTCTAGATTTGAATTTTACTAACCATCCACAGCTCGCCTTGAAAGAAGTATCACCACCAAGCTTTTGATTAAAATCCAATGCTTTTTTACATAAAGGAGATCCTGATATGAGCTGCCCGCTTGCTATCTTTTGTAAGAACCAAGTAAAAACTGCGTTCTCCAGAAGTACATTATGAGATTTTAACAAATTTTAACAAAAAGTTGTATGCATAAAAAAATACGAATGATCTATTTTTTTAGAAGTATGCAAACAGATCGATTTGACAGTTATTTTAATAACAGATAAGAATAATAAGACATAAATTTTCTCAATGCAATAATTTTCTATATTATTTTGACATCAATTTTTATACTTAAAAGTAATTTTAAGATATTTCAATAACTTATTCTACTATTCTGGGTTGAAATTAATCCAAAAAGTAGAGATAATCGGTATTGGTACAACCATTCTTAAATTATAAATCGTGTAAATAACCTGCCTTTCTTTTATGTATATAGATTAATTATGAGTCTAATTCAATTTTGAAATCTGTACAGATCCCTCTACGGATCTCCCTTCCAAATCTTGTGGGTCAAATGCATCAAATCACATCACCCCATTCCCATTGTCATCGTCATATATACTTGTACCAAAAAGGAAAGTAATTTGTGTCCATATGGGACGTGTGATTGCCTTATGAATACACGCACCCTCGACCGAATAGATTAAATAATAGCAATGCAAGAAGATGGTTCACTTCAAAAAATCTCATCAGTTTTTACATAAAGATTTCATAGAGGGAATTAACTTTAACTACATAACTTTGCCCAGAGATACACTAATGTAACTATACAATGATTTGTACGGAAATATCAAAAATGGTAAATGCATTATTCCTTTTTTTAGTTCTCAGCGAATGGATACGAATTGGCACTATTCTGTCTTTAGATTCAGGATTAAATTATCATTAGCAGTCGCTTTCTTTATTTCGGTATAACATAGAGTTAATTTTACTCTAAACGTGTGAAACAGTTGTATTCTAAATTAGTATATGATCTTTAAAATTCTTTTAGCATCAGAAATCTGATTAAAAAATATAAAGCATTTTAGAAATACTCTGGAATGCTTAAGCTCCTAAGTGGTCGTCGACCTACGTAATTTATTTTTCCATCATATTACAATATATATAAACTGTCCAGCTAGCTGCATATACTTTTAAAGCTTAAAATTAGACGTTTAACTAAGAGTTATTACTTAATACACATCTGAAATTATTTTACAAATTAACTCTCCTGAAACTAAACATTTGTTAGTGATAATATCCTTATTATTTAATACAATACGGGCTTAAAAATATACTCATGAAATATTTATATGAAGCTGATGAAGACATTGGCAAAAAATGCTCACCCAGTGCGTACGTATATAGCAAGTTGACCCTCTGCTCGCATAATTGAACATTGACCGCTAGAATAGTCTTGCGGCTTATTCGATGTCCCCTTCGTTTCCTTAGATCTCTTTTAATAACATAACGCCCCAATGTGCTGATACTATGGTTGGTTAGGGTTTGTAATACCATTCGCATTGTTATACAAATGTTGTCAATTTCTACAAAAATGGGAAACTGGTAAATTCACCATAATAATGGGAAACAGTAATGGTAAACAGTTCATTTTTTTCTCCAAATATTTATCATGTCATTTGACTCCATACTGCATTAATCTGCAAATATTGTTACCTCATTTTAGCGCTCGTAAGTCGACATTCAGATGTAACTTTTCTTCTTTTACCTTCAGCAAAGAAGTCCAGGCGCCTGGCACCTCCGTGCAAAGTTATAAATGCATGTCCAATCCTTTAACTTGACCAATAAAGTGAGTCATTAAAAAGTCTAATGTAAAAGGTTTGTTTATTTGCTTAGAACAGACAGGCTAACGCCCTACTTAATGGTAAGTAACCGTCGCCTATGGGTTACAGGAACCTGGGTCACTAATGCCGGAACACAACACAAGGTTATTATGGCAATATACTTATGGACCAAATAAAGGTGGTTTGTCGTCCAGGCGGGCTTGGAGACCTATCACGTAGCTAGCTAGGGTTGTTTTGTTGCCTTTTACGGCCATAGGTGTTAGTATTCTTACTCCGCTCCTACATGGAGAGAAGTTGAAAGAAAGAGAGAGAGAGTTATATTAGGTACTATTATTTTTATGATCAGATATTTGATATGATTATTTATCTTAGTTATGTTAAATGCATGCCATATTTTTATTTCTATAGAATGGTTCTTTCCGTTTTAGACGAGTCTATAACCTTAAATTTTTATCCGTGCAGGGGCAGAGAAAGAATACTAACCTCTGCGGCCGGGGTCGGCCTGTCGTAAAAGGCGATACAACAACCCACCCTAGCTACGTGGTAAGGCCTCAAGCCCGTCTGGATGGCGACCACCTTTGGTCTTAAATATACCACCATAATAACCTTATGTTGTATTCCGGCATTAGTGATCCAAGTTCCTATACTCTTATGGAACACCAGTGTGTTCACGATGCCACTGGCGTTGCAAACACCCATCATCATTTCAGCCGGAAGACGCCCACTGCTGGACAAAGGCCTCCCCCAAAGATCTCCACGATGATCGGTCCTGCGCTGCCCTCATCCAACCTATTCCGGCGATCTTGACCAGATCATCGGTCCATCTTGTGGGGGGCATACCAACACTGCGTCTTCCGGTACACCAAACACCCATAGGCGACGGAAACTGCTAAATTCTAAGCGAGTTGTCATCCTGTCTACTGTCCTACAGCAATAAAACAAATAGAACCAACTGTTTAAAACGATATTACTCAAATGTAATCCACACCAACTGCATTCCCCTAAGTGTCGGCTAGAGTAATAATTTTGTCGGGCATTTTTACAAGTCTCAGGTGGTCCGTAATTTGCTTGCGGTAGAAGGGTTACACTTGATTTATCTGGATAGTAATGCGTGCTTGGGGACGCACTAGTATGCCCCCAACCTCAAAACAACCATAAACACTAATTCATTTACAAACCTATATATATATATTTATACTATTTAGTTTGATAGATAATTAATTATTATTTCCATTGTTAAAGTTTAACAATTAAATTATATTTTACTAGCTGTGCTCGTGACTCCGTCCATGTGGATTAGTGACTTTGGGCAGAATTTTTTGAATATATCTTATGGTTTATTTTGGATTACAAACCCTATAAACCCTAAAATATAAATAAATGAAATATGCAAACAGTCAGTATTATCGAATGCAACTGTTACGCCATGCGCCTCCAGAATACGTACGTTCGAACCTACAAAGTCCAGCCTAAGCATTAACGTAGCAATCATATGAAATAGGGTAATCCCTATGACATAAATCTGAGGTTAACTTAAATTGGAAATTCAACCTACAATGTCCAGCCTAAGCTGAATGAACCCTATTTCATATGATTGATGATATAAATCTGAGGTCAACTTAAATTGGAATATATAAAATTTCCGAAACATCATTTTTAACAAAAATAAATTTCTAAAATAAAAATAGCCTAAGTTACTCCTTGATACATCAGCTATATACTAGTGAAAATCCCGTCAAAATCGGTGCAACCATTTCAGAGATTAGGCAGAACAAACAGACAGACAAAAATTGTAAAAAATGTTATTTTGGTATATGTACCGTGTATACGTCCAAATGCACTTAGTAAAAAGCGGTTATTTTAATATTACAAACAGACCCTCCAATTTTATTTATTTGTATAGGTTTCTCATCTCAAACTCATCATACTACATCGAATAACCCCAAAATAAAGATTTCACGCTGGCACTGTAATAGGCTAATGAAATTCCAGGTTATCCAGATTAGACAAACATTATATTTATTATTATTATTTATTTATTTTTCACCAAAACAACATACATTCACACATACACAACGTATTACAGATTGAAGTAAAAAGTATATTCTACAACTTGCCTATTTTAATAAATTTTTACACGGTTTTACATAGTGAAATCAGAAATTTTATTTCACACCGTTTTGTCAGGAACCTATCTTCAGTGTAAATCAAGGGATAGAAGTACTTATTTAAATATTCAGCTAGTTTCTTCAATAGCCTGTCTGCCAGTGTGATCTCGTATATTTCATCTAATATCATATATGTAGTTCTTTTGTCAAAGTTTTTATATTGGTAGACGATATTTGTTGCTACATAATAATTTACGTATAGTAAACTACGATGCTACATCCACTTCTACGAAGCTTCGCCTAAATACTTTTTCAGCAAAGTAATTCCTAGATTGAAAGTACCACTTTCTAATAGAAAACAAACGAGAAATATGTGACATTGAAAACAATGTAATCAATGTAAATAAACAAGAACATTGCAACCTTCCTGATAGAGATGTTCCCAATAACAACGGCGCGGAAACTCGTAACGTACGTGTCATGTCTCTTCCCTGCAATAACGAAACATGAAAAATTTCAAGACGCTCACATCAGACAGATAAATGGCTTCCGAAAATCCAAAAGGAAGTTACAGCTTACTTGGGATTTGGTCTAGAACCTCTCACGTCCCATAACTGGTGCACTCCGCTTTATTACAATTACCATAAGCCCTAAAGTCGTGTACTCGACGCTCCGGAGGTCGAACCTCATTATTTTGAACCTACTTACGTGTGTGGTAAGACGGTTATTGCTTTGGTGAAATAGAAACCTCGTTTGGGGCCAGCTCCTGATGTGCCCTCATGCGAATATCACACTTATGCTCAATTATATAAAATCCAAATTGGAATATTCTATAAGGACCGCGCGAAAGTTATGCGTCGTTCGTGCTTCCAAAGGTCCACTCTTTATATTTTATGATACGTGTACGATATATATTGGAGGATATTTAGAATACTAATTGAGTATGTTGAGGAGCCAGACAGTGCCCATTTTTGCAGATATAAGTGGGTCAAATATTATGGTCCCATTTTATTTTGTGTGAGAAAAAAGTCAAGTTCCATATTAAAAAATTATTATGACGGAATTTGTTTCTCGCTTCTGCTTTGTTTGTTTTGACACTATTAGGTACTCTAATGTTACTAATCACTATAATAGCTGTGAATCCGATGACGTGGCTCAAGTGGCATGGCAAGTCACTGCGTCTGTGGATTCAATAGTCACGGAGGCCAAAATATGTGTATAATACAAATTATTAGTCGGGATTCGTATGTCCGACAATAGGGTGTTTTTAAAATATCCTTCAAATTTTACCCATGTTAGTGAAGTAGCTATAAATTAAATTTGTAGTGTCTAAGGCTCCTATTCACCTAGCTACTACCCTTATTCCCCTTCTGTTTATAGTTAGTTAAATAGTTATAGTTAGATAGAGTAGTCTATCCGTGCAGAGGCGGAGAAAGAATACTAACCTCTGCGGCCGGGGTCGGCCTGTCGTAAAAGGCGACAAAACAATCCACCCTAGCTACGTGGTAGGGCTTCAAGTCCGTCTGGATGGTCTTAAGTATGCCGCTATAATAACCTTGTGATGTGTTCCGGCATTAGTGAGCCAAGTTCCTGTACCCTTATGCGACAGCAGCGTGTTTGCGATGCCACTGGCGTTAGAAACACCCATAGGCGACGGTAACTGCTAAATTCTAAGCGGATCGTCAGCCTTTCTGCTATCCTACATCAATAAAAAAAGAGTATTCTAGCTAATAATATATGACTTAAAAATCGAAGTGTATCTTAAATAACTTATTTTAGTAACATGTCCGGAAAGAGATTTCATTTTTTTTTTCAATAAAGAGTAAACAGTAGAGCTTTATGGGTACTATACAACTGCTATGCTCCTATGCTTTTTTTATGTATATTTGTATATACATATTTATATAACACTCAGAATCCAAGAGGGAATCGAACGCACCCCATAAGTGTTCGATTCTGTGTAAAAGTTGTTGTATGGAGGTATTTCAATTACAAACCGAAAGTGTGGGATCCATCTCGAATTAAATCTTCCTATGTAATACAATTTTATAAAATATTTTAATCAATTTAAAAAAGAACTTAATTATATTATTGTCCCTTTTTAAAGACTTATAAATAGACATAAAAGTACGCCAGGTGAACGAATTCCATGAACTTCCCATTCGCTTTTGAAAGCGGCCAATCTATATCATGAATAGTGAACCAGCAAACCGCGAAATGATGATGAATCGCAGGCGGGAAAAGGGTCTATAGAGCGAGAGGGCTGTAATAGAGCCTTAGCTTGAAAAGGACAGCTAAAGGGAAAATTAGCGTCCGTCGCCGTGAATTTGTGTAGATTTTCAATGAACGTTCTTCACGGTAGGTAAAATAGGAATAAAATGGATGGGTCTAATCCATCGGCCATTTATAACTCACACGCCATTAATTTGAGTGATAATTCAGCGATGGCGCCGCTATTGGTTGGAGATATTGATAGGCGATTCGGTAAAGTACACAGTAGCATGCCTACCGTTACTTATCGAATACTAATCTAATCAATGTATTGTAGCGAAACTACACAGAATGCTTCGCAGAATAAGCGCTCCGTCCTTTGTTTTGTCTGTAACATTCAAACTGCGCCATCTAGTTACAAAATATGCAGTAGAGCGCATGCAGTTTATATATATATATATATATATATATATATATATATATATATATATATATATATATATATATATATATATATATATATTATAGATAAACCTATTCGCCGGACGGGCATCGAGTCCGTGACGTACGTACAAAAGCCGTTGTTCTATAGTGGTGGTATGGTGGTGACTTTGAGTCATGTAATCATATTCCTTATTATCGAGACAATAATAGAAGCCGCTTATTATTTAATTTAGTATTTAATTTCATGATTATAACTCTTTTTGATTAGGATTTTTAATACAAAAGTTTTTTTACTTGCTGAGGAACAGCCAGCAATTAAAAATAGCAGACAGGTTAGTGGCCCACTTTATAGTAAGTAGTTACCTGTTTGTGAGGCCAACACGCTGTTGTCCCCTAAGGTTATAAGAACCTGGGTCACTAATGCCGGAACATAATATAAAGTTATTATGGCGGCATACTTATAGACCAAGAGTGGTTCCCGTCCAGACGGGCTTGGGGCACTACCACGTATCTAAGGTTGTTTTGTCGCCTTTTACGATAGGCCAACCCCGGCCGCAGAGGTTAGTATTCTTACTCCGCCTTGGCACGCAAAAATAAAGTTAAGTATTTATAAATTTACTTTGAACACAGATTAGAAAAATAAGGCATAAATGTAGTTGACCCACTTGTACGAAGTCACTGGACCACCGGGTACGGATGGACATACTCGTGTCACAGTTTAAATCAATGCAGTATACAAACAGTGACGCCGGAAACAGGCACTTGGTCTTTCCTTTATCGGGATTATGTTAAGCAGACGGCCGCCGGTGGTCTACTGATAATGCTCTTAGATTAACTAATAATTCCATTAAGTACTTCTCGCTGATATAGGCCAGTATTAACATCTGTTTTAATTAATACTCTAGTTCTGTGATTATCGAGCACATAGGAAATTAATACTTAGTTTGTTATCAATAAAACTACTTTTTCAGCAAACATTAATAGAAAGATGTTCAAAAATTGCTGTTAATGACAACGGCTGCTTCTCCGTGCAGGAGTGGAGTAAGAATACTAACACCTGTCACCGGGGCAGGCCTGTCGTAAGCAACAAACATACTTAGCTATGTAGGGCTCGAAGCCATTATATGTCGCCATTTATAGCCTTGTGTTGTGTTCCAAAGTGACCCAGGTTCTAGTTGCCCTACACGGACGGCATCGTGTTCGCGTGCCTCTTGCGTCGCAAACATTCATAGACGACGGTAACTGCTTAGTCAGCCTGTTTCCTGTTCTACAGCAATTAAACAAGAAAATTATTCATAGTAGCCTCCACAATAAAAACTCCATTTTTATGCAAAAATTTTAACGTATTTTCGTCAACATAATATCATATTTACTGGCTAGAGTTAATTTTTCTATATTTTACCACTTTGCAAAGAAGAGTAGATTTGAAAGAGAATCAAAGCAACTGACATAAATAGTTGAAGTAGAGATAAGCTGGTCACGAGACAATCGACAGCCGTAGGCCTAAACAAGAACTGAAGTCACGTCTCGTACCGTCTCGTCATTCTCAAATGTAGTTTTGAAGACCTGAAAGTTCGACATATAGTACGACATGAAGGGAAAAGTGGAGGATAGTGCGTTATACCTTGGTTTTAGAGGCCTACGTTCAGCATTGGGGTTAAAGTTCATGATGACACTTGAAAATTAAATAAATTTGTAATACGAATACACCTAATATTATATCTACTTTATTTTCAACGCATTTCTCGTCCGGACAGAGGTCATAAATTAAGAACACTATCTGTATTTGCCTCCGCGCGACGCGACGTCTTGAAACTAAATAATATTGTTCATGTTTATATTTTTATAACTTTTTTACTTTTATTTACAAACTCGAAATAGCTAACGTGAAAATGTGAAAATGAACTTTGAACATTGTTTAGAGAAACAAACTTACTTTTGATCCATATATAAGAGAAGTAACTACAAGTTTTAGTGAACAAAACTGTAAAATTTAATACGTCTCGAAGTAATACAACATATTTAAACCTCTTTTTTCTTGTACAAAACGGTTCTCAAAAACATTCATGTTACGTACTCTTCGGATTCAGAATAAGCGCCTCTCTAAGATTTTCCCATAGCAGGTGGGGCATTTGTTTGTCTGCTGATATCCAGGTGTAAATAACAATATTAAAAATTTCAGTTTTTTTATTCTAACATATAATCTAATTTTATATTCTCATGTGGTGAAAACAAAATATTTATTCATGAATTTGAATTTAATGAATAATAAACATTGTAGTCTTGTACTTTTTAATTTGAAGTATTTTTATCTGCTAGCGAATGAATTTTGTTGTTTGAGAAGTAAACGATGACATCAATACCTAATGTCATTAAATACAGGCCTCCGTGTGGCAACCACCACTGGTCTCTTAACACGCCGCAGTAATAAATTTGTGTTCCCGCATAAAACATGCAGATTCCAGTACTTCTACGCGGACGAAGCGTGCTAGCGGTGCCCCTAGCGTTGCAAACATCCATAGGCGACGGTAACTGCTTACTGTTAAGTTAACCATCAACCTGTATGCTGTTCCTCAGCAATTAAAAAAAAATGGAATTGTAATACAATTTGAAAAATAAACATATTAACCATGAAAAGTTAATTTTAAATTTAATACTGCATTATTTATCAAGCAAAAGTGTACAGCAATACTCAAAAGTTCTAGATCGATTCTAATCTATCTATTCTAAAACAATTCGTCTAAAGTCCTCTTGACTGTTTATTGAAAGGCAGTTGGCTCCCTTATTCGATGATTAAAAATCTTTGATGATTAAAAAAATAAATAGTTTTAGTTTTCAGTGAAACATCATAATTATCTAAAGTCCTGATTGTGCATATAGCGTACCATTTAGAATTTGAAGTATACTTTGAAAAATAAAAGCATCGAAAATAATTTTTAATGCAAATTTTAAAAAAGTTCTAGGAAGGTAAAAAGATAAATAAAATTTAAGAACCAAGTACAACGTATAATAGTAAACACGAAACAAATGTAAATTGTAATTAAAGCGGTATATTAAATAGAATAGTAAATACCTTTAATAAGTAAAATAAAATATAGAATAAACACTTTTCCACTCAATGCTCATCATGAGAGTTTTATTATACTACCCCCAATAAAACAATAAACTTTTCTTATCAATTGTACATGTGTTCGTTATCAAAGCAGCAAACATGAATTATATTTGAACGTTTCGTTTGTTCGTTTGTTGGTACCGACGTTTGTTCTACATTTGATGATAACAGTATAATAGTTTACCTTTTATCATTTTATATACGTATTATTGTAGCTTGGCTAAAAGGCATGCTGTGTGGCCGCGGGTACAAATAACAATCAGGCTCCTATTAAATAATAGACGACCTCCCTTATCGTCTCTGGTCTGGGAGATTGTTTATATATTTCATAAAGAAGTAGAGTAGAGAAGTATAAGTAGTATATTAGTTATCTAGTACCAATAACACAAGTGCTATGCTTCTTACTTTCCTGGCTTTAAAGAAAACGGACAGTACAGACACCTTGCTTATCCAAGCAGGATTGGCGGATTACACAAACCGGTG
This sequence comes from Malacosoma neustria, assembly GCA_963693495.1. Classification (NCBI taxonomy): domain Eukaryota; kingdom Metazoa; phylum Arthropoda; class Insecta; order Lepidoptera; family Lasiocampidae; genus Malacosoma; species Malacosoma neustria. Next base: position 14,357,682 of record OY856384.1, read on the forward strand.
ATATCATTATGCATGTTTTCTCACGATGTATTCCTTCATCTTCGTGGGGCAATTATGTTATAACTTCCATATTAGGAAAGAATGCCTAAACGGCGCCTCGCAAACGTGGAATTTGAACCCGTTAAACTTAGTGACAGGAAGTGGGATGTTATGTGCTGTTATTTTATATTAAAATATTCATACTAATATCATAAATGTGAAAGAAACTCTTCCTGTCGGTTACGTTTTCATACCTAACCCGCTGAACCAATTTTGATGAATATTGGTATTTTTAAAATTAATATGGCAAGACAACGTTTGCCGGGTCAACTAATATTTAAATACAAAATAATTCATAATTGTAACACTGAAATCTCGAGCTAAAATTTCGTCAATAAACATGCGAAATAAATGTCTCGCTCCAAACTTTATAACCAATCAAAATATCTTCAAATACACGAAATTGACGTAACATTACATTTTTAATTATCTTACTGTTTGGTGCCATCAATAGCAACAAAACGTGATTTCTGTCAAAACAATAGGATCAATTCTGGTCAGAAGCTTTTTGATTAGCTGATTTAAACAATATAAAAATTTTAATTAGCAACAGTGAAAATGTATAACTCACAATCAAATGTTTTTTTCTACGCATAAATACAATTATGTGGACATTTTGTGTCAGCTCGTTTAATAAAAAATGTGTCAGCGTGTGTAAACTGCATTTTTTTTTTAATTGCTGTAGGACAGCAGACAGGCTGACGGCCTGCTTAGAATTTAGCAGTTACCATCGCCTATGGATGTTTGCAACACCAGTGGCATCGCGAACACGCTGCTGTCCCATAAAGGTACTGGAACTTAGGTCACCAATGCCGGAACACAACACAAGGTTATTATGGCGGCATACTTAAGACTAAAGGTGGTCGCCATCCAGACGGGCTTGAAGCCCTACCACGTAGCTAGGGTGGGTTGTTTAGTCGCCTTTTACGACAGGCCGACCCCGGCCGCAGAGGTTAGTATTCTTTCTCCGCCCCTGCACGGATAAAATTGCATTGGGCTCTATCACAATCATGGAAGTTACTTTGACGCTGGTTTCCTGAGTAAGATGGTGGAGAGTCACAGCCAAAATAAAATATAGAATAAACACTTTTCCACTCACCTCCAGGCCGATTTAGCTCTTGATACGAGTGCTTTATAGTGTAGCTAATTTATACCACTAATAATTATTCTATCAGTCACTTGATAATTAGATGTTATCATATTAAGTTACCAAGTCCTTTTATAAATATTCTCTATGTTTATTTGATATTTAGTAGATAGGTCACACGTTAGATATTGTTTTTGTGTCTTTTTTTTTATATGTTTAAATTACCTTTTTTATAACTAATATTCTAGTTTTTTTTTATGTTTAAGTCTATATTTCAATTCTGTGTCTATGTCCGTGATGCTGCTCGACAGGCCTGACGGAAGACCAGCGCTGGTTTTAATCAACCAGCAATTATGCTGAGTCAAGTCTAATTCAAGGCATACATACTATTTGTATATTGTATAAGTAGATATTATATTATAGTATTATTGTAAAATGTCTTGAATAAAATATTTTTCTTTCTTTCTTTCTTTCTTTCAAAATATCTATGTAGAGAAGAAGTGAAGCCTTCGTAGAAGTGTTTACACTGACTCCGTGGCGCAACGGCTTTCGCACGTCGGAATGTCCACGGGGGGTCACAGATTCCATTTCCATCCCTAGTTTTGTGTTTTTTCTTGTATAAAAAAGTATTTATTTACAAAAGGAAAGTTTATATTATAAGTAATATATTAGTTCACTAGTACGTATAACACAAGCGCTCTGTTGCTTACTTTGAGATAGCGCTGAGTGAATTGTCACAGTAAATTTACTATTTATAGTCCCCCTGTTTTCTATTATATCTGTTAGGTCTAGTTTTATTATTTTAATTAAGTTTAGTTTTTATCCGTGCAGGGGCGGAGAAAGAATACTCTACCTCTGCGGCCGGGGTCGGCCTGTCGTAAAAGGCGACAAAACAACCCACCCTAGCTACGTGGTAGGGCTCGAAGCCCGTCTGAATGGCGACCATCTTCGGTCTTAAATATGCCGCTATAATAACCTTGTGTTGTGTTCCGGCATTAGTGACCCAATTTCCTGTACCCTAATGGGACAGCAGCGTGTTCGCGATGCCACTGGCATTGCAAACACTCATAGACGACGGTAACTGCTAAATTCTAAGCGGGCCGTCAGCCTGTCTGTTGTCCTACAGCAATAAAAAAAGTTTAATAATTAATTTATTACTTAATGCTGATGTGTAAAAAATGATTTCATTTCAATTCAAAATTATTTTCAGAAGTCTTGTAGCAACATCGATTGTATTGCGTTCTGAAACTACTAATTGTCTATGCGGCAAATGAAATACTATGAAAATCACAGGGAATCGGTTTGGTTGGTGAAAGGTTACATTAGAGAAGTATTAGGATAATTTATAATAGAGATGTTAATAGCTAAAATGTTATAGTAGAGAAACCGGTACATCTTGTAACCAACGAAGTAATATAGAATATTAAGAAGTAGATCCTCCGTGTTCTTTCTTCCGAAGCCGGAAATTTGTCCTTATCACCCGGTTACCTTACTCCATGCATTAATAAAAAAATATAAAACATATAACATACTTATAAGTTAATAACGTTTTCAATATACTTTAAACGTTCCAGTAAAATGGGATCTATAAATAAGGGTGCGTACACACGTCTCCAATGAGTAATTAGTTAACAAGTGTACCGGGACAGTTAATTAGGCGTGAAGCGACGGGGCGTCACCTTCATTCTTCGAGGATGCTTCAAAATTATGTGCCTATTAGTCCACTTGTTTTAATTTATTGGAGCGATTAACGGATATTTAGTCGAATTATTTAAAATATATCTATTGCAGGTTTATAATAGCTCTTATTAGAATCTGTGTCACTTCAGTTGATTATAATGTATTCATTTTATACAACATGTTCCTTAGGCTTTGTCATGGATGTTTATTGTTGGAGTATTATTGTTATAGAAATCTGACTTTAAAACAAATTTCTGACTGTTAAAAACATTTAAATTGTTTCAAAATTAAATTATAACTAACAAACTTTATTTCTCCGTGCAGGCCGAATACTAACTGGGGTGGGCCGGGCCTGTCACAAAAGGCGACAAAACAACCTACGCTACGTAGTAAGGCCCCAAGCCCGTCTAGCTGGCATCACCCTTGTGTTGTATTCTGGCATTAGTGACCCAGATTCTTGTAACTCTATGAAACAGCAGCGTGTTCGTGGTGCTTCTAGCGTCACCAACATCCATAGGCGACGGTAACTGCTTAAGTGGACCGTCAGGCTGTATAAATAAAAAAAACTACTTGTTCATCTTAGTAATAAAATAATTTAGCTTCATGCGAATTCTTATTTTTAGAGTCATTTACCATGTTTAATAATTTAATATGTTAATGTCATTATTATAAAAATGGTAACAATGTACTTTAAATAAAAAATAAAAAACATTATAACCCGATCAATTCTTTAAGTTTTAAATAAACTAAAAATATTTGAATAAAATTTTGTACTTCTCTTATGTTTTTATGAAAATCAGTTTATATTGGATTTATTTATTACAATAAATTCTTTATGGTAAATTGTTTTGAATGTTAAAAAACTTTTAAAACTATTTTTCATGAATGTTTAATATCTAAGAATGTTTTAATTGCACATATATGTGCATATTTCTAGAGCAAATACCAAAATTTTATTGTATAGGTACTATGATATTTCTATTGCATATTCTATGATATTTCATATTATAGGATTACATGGTTTGGTCATATAATGCGTAAAGAAAAATGTCACGTGACAAGAATAATTCTAGAAATGAGAATGGATTCAAAAGGAGGGTTAGACCGAAGAAAAGATGGATGGAGTAAAAGATGATATGGCGAATAAAGATATGAATGTGATGGCGACTAATAGAGGAGAGAACATGTTGTGCCAACCCCACATAGCTAACAATAAGGACAGGAAGAAGAAGAATACTATTATATTATATTTATACAATATTATATTATACTCTTCTTCTTCATCCCAGCGTCAAATCCCGGTCGCAACCGAAACTTCTGTTTCAATGCCCGGGGTTCGCTTTCCGACTTTTTCTACTCCACTTCGCACGGTCTTCAGCATTCCTGGTAGTGCTAGTAACCCATGTCACCCATGTCGCACGCATGTCACCCCTTAGGACATCAAACCAGCACTTTTTAGGTCTACCCCTCCTACCGGGGCCCGGCGGAGGCGGCATGGTCATACGTTTGTTCTCCACTTATTTAGACGGTTGCCGTAAAACGTGGCCATACCAGTGAAAACGATACTTCTGCAATTTGTCCACAATGTCACGGACATAAAGGCTGCCGCGAATGCGGGAGTTCCTAACGCGGTCCTTCCGCGTCACTCCACACATCCACAGCAGCATATAGCACCGGCCACGCTTCACAGCCATATAAATTACATTATACTAAATTAGACCATTACAAATCCTTCGGCAGCAAAACGTTCATCTAATAAAAGTTTTGATTTCGACAGTATGGGCAGAAACTGGCGAGTTCAGGGATAGCGGGCACTCTTCGCTGGCGTCCGGTGGCTCTGGTGTGGAACAGTCCTTATACGCACCCCCACGGCCACGGAGAGATCGCAAACTAACCGACGACAGTAAGTAATTTAATATATAGTTACATTTTCGGTATTTTCTATTTTCGTCTTGGAGTCGAAATACGTGAAAAATATTTTTCTTATTTTGCTGATTTTTATAAGATTCCCTGCACTATATGGAACGCGTATAGCAGTGGTTTCTTACAAATAGATAATTAACGAACGTACACCAGAACAAAATATATCCACAAAATAAATATCTTGTCCTCCTTGGAATTGAACTCATAGACTCGACTGTTCTGGACAACTTGCGTAGCCAATGAGTGTAGTTATTTCTAATCTAAAGGCGTCACTCCATGATAGGCAGTTTGTTTTTAGCTATATTATTAATAATGGGTAACGACACCCAATAGTTCCACCCTATGGAAATATTAAAACTACGTACTCCGACCTCAGAAGCTCTAACTTTGTATGAAAGTTAAAGAAAAGCTAAAGAAACTATTTTTAAGGTGGAATAACAGGTAGGTTGACGGCCCACGTAATAGAAAGCACTTGCAGTCACGTATGGATGTTTGCAATCAAAGGCAATCCAAGGGTAAGATCCTGCCGTCCGCGTACGCATCTGGAACATGGGCCGTAACACTTATGTCGAAACACAATACAAGGTTTTTGGGGGTGTAAGGGGCCCTACCAACATCTTCGGGGCCCAAGTCAACCTCACCTGCAAGTCGGCGCACCCTGCTGAATAACGGACGAGGCTCTGACGACGGCTTTCCTTTTGGGGTTGGGGGGTCAGACGGCAGTCGCCCCCGTAAAAGCCAAAATAAGCCAAATCAAATATGGAAAGTGCAAGATTACGAGATCGTTTAAGGGCTAGGGCGCCGCCGCATAACGGCGCGCAAGAGCTTCGCCCGACTCTTGTGAGAAGTGGACAAGGGCTACCGTGTCATGGGCGGGCACGGCTAACGACGCTAGCCCCAACTCACGCAGCCCAAACATCTCGAAAGATCCGCTTCGCAACATGGAACATAGGCACGTTAACCGGACGCGCGAGAGAGTTGGCCGATGTGCTCTCCAGGCGGAGGGTGGCCGTGGCGTTCCTGCAGGAGACTCGGTGGAAGGCCAGCAGATCCCGGTTCATTGGGAATGGCTACAAGCTGATCTACACAGGTGCACCTGGTGGGGAGAATGGGGTTGCCATAGTGCTCTCGGAGGAGTTCCAGAACGACATTTTGGAAGTGAAACGTCATAGCGACCGACTTATGGTCGTTAGGGTGCTTATCGATGGGGTAGTTACCCACTTGATAAGTGCCTATGCGCCACAGGCCGGTTGTGACGACGCCGATAAAATAGCGTTTTGGAATCTACTCGGAGAAGTACTCCGTGGAATCCCATTATCACAGGGGATCGTTTTGGGGGGTGATCTGAACGGTCATGTGGGTGATGAGTGTGGGGAATTCGAGCGTGTTCACGGTGGATTTGGGTACGGCAGCCGCAACGCAGAAGGGGAGGACATCCTCAATGCGTGTGCGGCGGCCGACCTTGCCATCGTGAACACGTATTTCAAAAAGAGACCCGAGCATCTCATCACCTACAGGAGCGGGAGGAATGCTACCCAAATCGACTTCCTACTCACTAGGAGACACCACATCAGCAAAGTAGCCAACTGCAAGGTCATACCCGGTGAGAGTCTCACTGCACAACATCGTCTTCTTGTCATGGACCTCTGCGCTAAGCCTAAAGACACGTATACCGAGCGCGTTCAGCGCCGAATCAGGTGGTGGCTGCTTGATGAAGTCACGTCCCAGGAGTTCGCCTTAGCCGTCGGTGACAAGTGCACCGGTGGTATGGGCGAACCAGTTCAGGCTTACTGGGACAAGATTCAGGCGGCTATCCTTGGGTCGGCGAAGGAGGTGCTTGGGGTGTCTAAGGGTGGTCGCAAGTGTGACAAGGAGACATGGTGGTGGAACGACACAGTCCAGAGGGAGACTAGAGCGAAGAAAGCCCTCTTTAAGAAGTGGCAAGCGTCCAGATCTGAAGACCGCGACGCATACCGGATAGCAAAGCGCGCCACTAAGAGAGCTGTTGCCAGAGCCAGGCGAGACCACTTACAACCACTTTACGATAAGTTGGAATCGTCTGAGGGGCAGAAGCTCATCTATAAGTTGGCGCGCTCCAGGGTCAAAGCGGCACAGGACATTTCCAAGTGCCGCTGTGTAAAAGACCCTGTGGGCAACCTGCTATGCGAGGACCTCGCGGTGAAGGAGAGATGGCGCTCGTATTTCCACGAGCTGCTGAACACGCAGCACAAAGAGGTGCAGCCGCCTGATCTTCCTCCGAATCAAGGACTAGTGCCACTGATAACGCCTGCAGAAGTCCAGAATTGTCTTCGCCGCATGAAGAATCGGAAAGCTGTTGGATCCGATGGAGTCCCCATCGAAGCCTGGAAGGCGATGGGCTCGCGTGGTGTGGGCATTTTAACAGACCTTTTCAACCGGACACTCCTCACCGGTACGATCCCGAGCCAATGGAGACTGAGTATCATTACTCCAGTCTTCAAAGGCAAGGGGTCGGTGCAGGAGTGCGGTAGTTACCGAGGAGTTAAGGTCATGTCCCACACCATGAAGCTCTTCGAAAGGGTTATCGACTCTCGGATTCGACAGGAGTGCACTGTCTCGGATTGTCAATATGGGTTTCGCCCTGGTCACGGGACAATGGACCCTGTTTTTGCCCTAAGGACTGTCGCGGAGAAATACAGGGCGAAGAATACGCCTCTGCATTGCCTTTTTCTCGACTTGCAGAAGGCCTTCGACTGTATTCCTCGCGCGATAATCTGGTGGGCATTGCGGTCCAAAGGGATTCCAGAGGCCTATGTTGACATCATCCGAGACATGTACCGTGACTCCGATTCCGTAGTTCGGACCGCTGTTGGCGACACAAAACCTTTCCCCATCACCGTCGGGGTGCACCAAGGATCCGTCCTTAGTCCGTTTCTGTTTAGCGTGGTATTAGACGTATTGTCAGACAGCATCAGAAACTCACATGAGCAGCCCCCGTGGTTGCTCATGTATGCTGATGATATCGCGCTGGCAGATTCGGACAGGGGTAGGCTGGTGCGACGTGTGAAGGCGTGGAAAGAGTCGCTTGAGAACGGTGGTCTGAAGCTCAATGTGGCGAAGACCGAGTACTTGGCCTGTAACTCCACAGATCCCACACCCGTACGCATAGACGGCAACACGGTCGAGCGCACGGACCTTGTGAAATACCTGGGATCTGTGTTTCATGCATCCGGTGACATCGATTGCGACGTCAAGGCACGCATTGCTGCCGCGTGGGCCAAATGGCGTGAGGTAACTGGTGTCATTTGTGACCCCAAGATGCCGGTAAAGTTGAAGGGACAGGTTTATAAGACCATCATTAGGCCTGTCCTTTTATACGGTTGTGAAGCGTGGCCGGTGTTAGAGCGACACAAGCAAGAACTGCGTGTCACGGAGATGAATATGCTGCGGTGGATGTGTGGAGTGACGCGGAAGGACCGCGTTAGGAACTCCCGCATTCGTGGCAGCCTTCATGTCCGTGACATTGCGGATAAATTGCAGGAGTGTCGGCTCCGATGGTGCGGCCACGTTTTACGGCAACCGGATGCTTACGTGGGAAACAAATGTCTGGCCATGCCGCTTCCGCCGGGCCCCGGCAGGAGGGGTAGACCCAAAAAGTGCTGGCTTGACGTCGTAAAGCGTGATATGCGTGCCAATGGTCTCACTACCAGGGATGCTGAAGACCGTGCGAAGTGGAGAAGAAAAAGTCGGAAAGCGGACCCCGGGCGCCGAAGCGAGAGTTTGGGCTGCAACCGGGATTAATCGCTGAGATGATGATGATGACAATACAAGGTTTTTGGTGGTCATTAGAGACCAGAAGTGGTTGCCATCTTGATGGGCTTGGAGTTTACCTCCTAGACCGCCCCCAGTCGCAGGGGTCAGTATTCTTACGCACTAAGAATATAAGTTCGATATTTCACGTATAAAATTAATAGGCCATACATAATATAACACTAATATACGACTACCTCCTGGCGTAGCGACTAACGCACTAACATATGTTTATACAGTATATCAGATGTCCAGTACCCATAATACAAGTGCTATACAACTTAGTTTAGGACTAGATGGCGTTGTGGGAAATGCTCCAATATATTTATCATTAATATCCACAAAGGAATTCGAAATTATTTGAAATGAACACATAGATTTCCATGCTAGGACCACACGAAGTGACATGCTTAAAACTGAAAGCAAACCCAGTAAGCGTCGGGAAATCTATGGCAAATACCAGCGACCGTTTTCTAATGCTATCACAAATAACCGCGACGTGGACGCGGATCACTCGCATGCCACTCATGATCTCGTCGCTATTCGATTTTCGAATGTAAATTAAGATTTTAAACTTATTTGTTTTTAATAGTTTAGTCTATGGAATTTTAGTCGACTTATATTTTAACTGGAACAACCAATAGATAAAAAGTGCTCACTGTGCTAAAAGTTAGTAACTTGGTAAATGTTACGTTAAATTTTTAACACTTTAAATTATGATAACAACTCATAACATCCTACTTCTGGGCTTGAGTCTCCTCTTAGAATAAACGATATACTATACTGAGTATGTTTCCTCACGAGGTCTTCCTTCACATTCCATAAGTAGGAATCACGCCATAATTTACGTATTATTATGTCAAATTAATTGTAGCAATCAAATCGGTAACTTTTATACGAGTATTGTTCACAAGCTATCACTACCAGTCGGTCACTACCGGTCGTGGCTACCACATACATGCATATTTTTATTGATGAAAATTGGTTTAATAAAGAGAATTACTTAAAGGATAACTTAAAGGGCAGAATAGAACCTTACCGTAGTATTTTCATGTTTCATAGAAATCACTTATATCATTAAGAAATGTTTTATTGTTTATCATTAATCACAGACAGCACAAGGCTCACACACATTTACCTTATCAATCAATCACAAATCACTGAAATTTATGTGAATGTTGTAGAACGTACCATGCGACTGACAAATATTTTCCTCACCATTCGAAGGTATTCGGGTTGACACGAGTATGCGAGTGCCGGCCTAATTATGTGAACGTTAAAGTGATTCTCTCAGAAAATTGTTACATGCGACTGTACAAAATAAAATATTTAAACGATATATAGTAACGAATATTGGTAACTATGGTTACCAATATTCTTATAATATTTAAAACTATAAAATATTCTAGCATAATTAAGTTTAATATTTAAATAGAAAATATGTGAGTTTCAGTGGCTATAAGAGTGATATAATTTTTTTAACATTGTAATATTTCTTCCCAGTGTTTCATTAAAATAGTTTTCCAAGATTTTATCTCTTTCTTTTCATTATTGAATACTAAAAAAGGGTCAACAGTAAAAGTGACTACTAGTTTTTCTAACCCTTTATTGATAGTATGGATATATTAAAAAAGGATATTTTTTGAGCAAAAAAGCTTGAGCTTGAATACGACTTTTTAACGAGCAACTAACATCTAATGTCCCAAATAGAAAAGAAAATCAAAATTGCCAAAAAATGCAATATTTTCTATATCCTAGACATATATACACCACTGCCTTATAATATAAAAGAAATTAAAGCGTATGCGTGTATAGATGATGTCTTTTTTAACCTATTTTAGTTAGTTTATATTGTATTTCTTGGTAAATTTATTTTTAACAGGCGATTGGAGTTGGATGTGTAGATAGTATATATAAAATAAGTATAATTAATAATAAATAAGTATATCAATAACACATATACATGACTATGTTTATATATACAACATATGTATATAGTTTTGCAGAGACATAAATAAACATACACGAGTATCTTAACATAACTGACTAGTTATCTATTGATAATTATTTATAAAATAATTATCTATTTGATAGTTTCAATTTAGTTGATATTTCTAAGATATCATGTTTTTATTTTGTAACGTCCTCCAAAATAACTTATTTTTTTTCTACATTCCCATTATAAATTCCCAACGACTTAGGAAAAAATTGCCACCAAGTAATTGTCACCGGCGAATCAAATGTGTAAACAAAATAAGGAATAATTTACGCGTTATATCTAAAATGCTTATGCACAATATATAAAATAATATAAGTTGTTAGTGACAATGTATAAAAGGCAAATACTGCGTAGTTTTATGGCTATTACTTTACGATAGCAGATAGTTGTAATCGGTATGAAATTAAAATCTAGGTTAACACATAGATTTACCACTCAATCAAACGGTAAACAAGGCTTTCGTCCTACAATTGTTCGATATGATTAATATCCATAATCAACAGAAAATATTATGTATTTAAAAGATTCCTTTATTTTATCCTGACGTACGATTGTTATGTAACGATTGTATATTTTGTAGATAAGGCACAATGTTTATTAAAACTGCCCCATTATAAAAATCTTTTCATCCTTAAATGTTTTGTTTTTTCCTGTTATTGCATGTTGTATTAAATGGTCACTTCAAGAGTCCTAACTGAAGATCAGTGCAGGACGGCTAACTGAGTTAGGCACCTTTTTAAAGCCAAAGCCAATGTGTTACTTTTATGTTAATAAATAAACTGACGGACTCATAAACTGCATCAAAGTTCAGTATTTATTCAGTTTGAGTTATACTTCTAAGCTCTAAATAAATGATTTTTATTTCTTTCTTTATATAATACATATATGGCTAAATTATTATTACATACCTTTGTAAGTCAATATTTAATAATTCTACTTATTCGAGAATTATACGAAAATTTACAACTTTCGGGGCACAATGGCTTTCGCACATCGAAACGCCCCGGTCAAGAGTTCGATTCTGTCTCAAGTCTGGGTGTATCTATATTATGCATTATTTACAAAAATAGATAGATAGATAGATAGATAATTCTTTATTGTTCACCACACAATTTTACAGAAAAAAAGACATAAAAAGAAGTAGGTAATAGTACAACATAGTGAGCAAACGGCGGTCTTATCACTAAATAGCGATTTCTTCCAGACAACCTATCAGAAATATTTAAAGTAGTAGTACAAGGCGGTGCACAATAGACATAGAAATCAAGATAGTAAATATTATACAAAAAAAAAAAAAACTAAATTAATCTAACATACAATAGCAATACAATGAAGCATACACATGACGATGCAGTTTATGACTTTAGGTAATGGTCATTAACCAAGTTTTTAAAAATGGCAAGTGATTTTGCTTTTAAAATAATGCATATTCATCAAATGTACCCACTAGGGTACATTTGATATACGTAGCGATAGCGTCCGTGTTATGGGTACTAACCCATAAGACGAACGCTCTGTTGATTACTATAGAACTGGATGGATATGTGTGAATTGTCACAGAATATTTGTATATCAATCACAATTATTGCTATCCGTGCAGGGGCGGAGAAAGAATACTAACCTCTGTGGCCGGGGTCTGCCTGTCGTAAAAGGCGACAAAACAACCCACACTAGCTACGTGGTAGGGCCTCAAGCCCGTCTGGATGGCGTCCACCTTTAGTCTTAAATATGCCCCCATAATAACCTTGTGTTGTGTTCCGGCATTAGTGACCCAAGTTCCTGTACCCTTATGGGACAGCAGCGTGTTCGCGATACCACTGGCGTTGCAAACACCTATAGGCGACGGTAACTGCTAAATCCTAAGCAGGTCGTTAGCCTGTCTGCTGTCCTAGAGCAATAAAAAAAAATTAATCGGCAATTGAGAAATTTAAATCTTATTTTAGCCGTAAATCCCAGGCAAGTTAAATTATAAGGAGGCCCTCTAGAAAGTCGTCTACCAATCCGGGTTATGTAGGCTTTGTAAAGAGTGGGTTGAAGATTCGAGGTGAACCTCTTACTCAGAGAGCGATATGAGTGTTTATGTACATATATAATATGAGTATATTGGCAATAGTTGATATTTCTATTTCCTAGACATATATACACCACTGCCTTATAATATAAAAGAAAGTATACGTAGTTATATTAGGTTGCTTTGAGACTAATAGACAGTGCTGTGGTAATAAATTGTACCCAAATCATAAAAGCTTATGATAATCGGAAAAATCATGTCTATCATCCTTATTAAGCTGGGCGTTAAATAAATATTTATTAATTGAAAACGAACACGTTATAAATAGGCAAACATAAGGAAACGCGATAGTTTATCTAACAAGCTTTGAAGTGGCAACATGTACTGATATGCGGAACACATGTAACGGGTCTATTTGATTAAGCCGACTATCCACGGGCCCACTGTGAGCCCAAAATGACCGGTATCGTGTTTGCGTTGACCGAGCTTTATAATAAAAAAGCGGCGGCTTGTAACAAATCTAACCAATATGGCCTCTATTTTTTTAAATCTGATTGTGCATATGTATTGAAATGTAATGTACATTTAGCAAAAGTTAAAAATGATATGAATGATAAATGCTAGTAAAAGTTAACAACTGAAGCATTGCTAAATATTTTACAAGAAACAATTTGGAAATACATTATTGTAGCACCATTATTGCTACACTAGCGACGCACCTCGGCCTTTGCAACTTAATCTATACAAATAAATAAAATTGGAGGATCTGTTTGTAATATTAAAATAACCGTTTTTTACTAAGTGCATTTGGATGTATGCACGGTACATATACCAAAACAACATTTTTTACAATTTTTGTCTGTCTGTCTGTCTGTCCGTCTGTCTGTCTGTTTGTTCCGACTAATCTCTCAAACGGCTGGACCGATTTTGACGGGACTTTTACTGGCAGATAGCTGATGTAACAAGGAGTAACTTAGGCTACTTTGATTTTAGAAAAAAATGGTTTTATTTAAAAGTGATCAGTTTCGGATTTTTATAAATCCAATTTAAGTTGACCTCAGATTTATATCATCAATCATTTAAAATAGGGTTCAGTTTAGACTGGACCATGTAGGTTCAAACGCAGTTTGTATATTTCATTTATTTATATTTTAGAGTTTATAGGTTTTGTAATCCAAAATAAACCATAAGATATATCCAAAAAATGCTGCCCAAAGTCACTATTCCACGCGGACGGAGTCGCGGGCATAGCTAGTAATAAATATATTTTATTATATACATTATATCTATATTAGAATATTATATTATAACTATTAATAGATAGTTATTGGTTTATTAAAACAGATTGCCATGATGCAGTTAAGAGGAAAAGAATAATAATATATAAGCTGTATTATTGCTAAAAAATTCTTCCAAACAACCATAAACGATGTTTTTAATTAACATCTAACTACTCGCTGCTTTTATCTCTATTGCGCAAAAACAGAATATTCGCCACACTTCAAAACGAATTGATAGTTTAGGTACAGCTATGTCTCAGAGTGCAGGTTTTTTTACGATATTTTTATCTATAATATGTGGAGATATTGTTACAATATACATTAAGAAAGAAAGAAAATATTTTTATTTGGAAAAATTACAGATATATATGCAGTGGCGGAATAAGAATGCCAATCCCTGTAACCAGGAGGTCCGTGAACAATACCCAAGCTAGGTGGTAGGGCTTCGCGTCCGTTTACAGGGCTCCCATCCCTGAATTCTATGCCACCATAATAACTCTGTTGTTTTCCGGTTTTGGTGAATCAGGTTCCAGCTCGCCTTGCATTTCAGGGCAATGCTTTTGGTGTTGCAAACGTCTATCAAACGTCATTCACAGTAAGTGTCGGTTCCCACCTGCTATTAAGTGGGCCGTTTGCCTGTCCTATTACATGTAAATACATTATACACGAAATTTTGAAAAAGAACATAGAAAGCGAACCTTCTAACATATGTTGCGCATCAAATATGACAAAAACATTATGAGGCGATACAGTAAAAAGAAGGTATATTTAATGGTTAATTTGTATAATTAAATTAAAAATAAATCTACTAAAATACAAAACATATTTCTTGGTTATTAACAATAACCAATTGACTTTCATGACGCGCGGTCTTAAATTTTTATTTTTGAATATTTTATTTTCCAATCAAGTTGGCCATTATAATTATGTTCGAGTTTTCATGTAAAGATACAAATTTTTTTCGATACACCTTTCAAACTATTGTAGTATTCAATATTTTTTTTTAATTAAAGAACTATGGAATCTAAGGTATGTGGAACTCACGCAATTTCACAGTGAGTTCTTACCTAAAGTGGAGTTGTCATGGCGGTCGACCGCAAAGGCTAGATAACTGCTAAGTTGAGGTTGGTTCCGAATGATGGATGGGTCGGCGTACTTTCAAAGCGTGTCGATGATAAACGATATCAAGCCTTATCGAGTCATATCGATGTTTAGGGCTGCGCTATATGAACCATTTGATTAGTTACGAGAATTTGTTTGCTGAATATTTTTGAGTAAATAAATATTTTGTGAAGTGACATTTTTAATACCTAATGCGATTTATGTCTGTTTATTACATCTAAATTCCGGAAAAAATGTTGAAACAATATCGCTATATTTTGTATCTACTATCAAAGCAATTTTCCTTGCACCAACACTTTTTTATCTAATATATAAAATTCTCGTGTCACAGTTTTCGTTGCCATACTCCTCCGAAACGGCTTGACCGATTTTGATGAATTTTTTTGTGCTTATCCGGTATCTATGAGATTCGGCCAACATCTATTTTTCATCCCCCTAAATGTTAGGGGTGACCCACCCCCAAAATTTTATTTTTTATTTTTTGACATTTTATTATTTATATGGCAGAACAACGTTTGCCGGGTCAGGTAGTATTATATAATAATAAATATACTGTGAAAATTCACACACCGCCATCTACTCCGAGAGTAAATAGTATAGCACTTGTGATATGGGTACTAAATACTTTTCTTTTGTATATAAATAAAATTTGTACATAAACTCCTACACTTGAGACGGGAATCAAACCCGTGATATCCGCAGGTACGAATGTCATCATATTCATGCGTCTGGTGACATCGATTGTGACGTCAAGGCACGCATTGCTGCCGCGTGAGCCAAATGGTGTGAGTAACTGGGGTCATTTGTGACCCCAAGATGCCGGTAAAGTTGAAGGGACAGGTATATAAGAACATCATTAGGCCTGTCCTTTTATACGGCTGCGAAACGTGGCCAGTGTTAGAGCGACATAAGCAAGAACTGCGTGTCACGGAGATGAATATGCTGCGGTGGATGTGTGGAGTGACGCGGAAGGACCGCGTTAGGAACTCCCACATTCGCGTCAGTCTTCATGTCTGTTACATTGCGGATATTAGGTCGCAACCGCTTAGATGATGATGATGACGAATGTCATCATATTATTATAGACTATCTGTATATGTGCTTGTGACAGTGCTTAGTAATTTATTCGACTTCGAATTGAAAGTGTCCCAATGAAACGATAGTAAGAAAATCTAGTATTAGACTTGAGCCTGGAAGTCTTTAGAAACTTTACAAAAATATTGACACTAAAATTTTAATGGAAGTTCAATAGAATTGGTTTTTAGTACTTTTCAATAGAAAGATACTAAAAATCAATTAAAATATACTATAAGTTAGCGATGAACAAGCAAAGAACAAGCGGTGGCCAAGTGATAACAAAATCTAGAAATCCACGATGGCAAGCACCACTTATGTAGTTTTTAGAAAACATCGCGTGAAAACCTCCATACCTCTAAACCGGTATGTGTAGGCAGTCAACCCCTTTACAAGCAGATATTTTTGGCACAACACGTACTTGAGTGAAATATCATTTGATGCTAACGCCCATATAAGAATGTTCAATCAAGATAAATATCCCAGTAAAATTAATGCGATACAAATAAAAAAGAAAATTAAAGCCAATTCTCAATGGCAATGATAGGTAACTACGATCGACAAAACAATAATTCATTTGTTCTTATCGCATTATTTTTGAGCGGCTGCTGTAGTACGTACGCGTCAAATGAAAACATGGTATATTATATAGGTAGTAGTTAAAGGAAGAAAATATTTGGTGGAGCACCATACGTTATACGCCAGAAAGAATCTTAACCCCAGTGGGCCGCGGCGGACGCCTTGTGTCCCCATGTCCTCGATCACTACAGAGGCCTCTAGATGGCTGAAGAATACCGTTTGAACTCTTTTAACTAAAACAAGGCACCTGCGCAGTCCCACAATAAAGCCTGCTCACTTGTACAAAAAAAAAATTATGAAGAACTTAGAATTTATGGACTTTTCAACAAGTTGTTTTCAAAAATGTCTATCACTTGACATGTTGGATATTAATGAGTACAACCCTATTTTCGCAAGTAATCCATTATTTTTAGCTATTTCCTGAATATATTTGAAAAATAACACCCCACGCTTAAAGAATAGTTAAAGACTTTTCAGGTTAAAGTACGCATAATATCTAAAGAGAGGACTGAGCTCAGAAGCAGGGTTTTAAGGGGAAACTTTCTACCTAATTTATCCAAGGTAGAATTATATAATGACGGGCAAATATAATAATTTCTTTCTATCCGTTTTCTTTGTGTCTGTATTTGGTAGTTTGGTTGTTGATGAACAGCTAAATATTAGAACGAGTGAAAGAATATAATTGAAAAGATAAATATTGTTATATATGTATATATGTTATATATGTAGATGGATTTCATTTAGTAAATACAAGAGCATTATTTTAATGTAACCCCAAATCCTGTAGCGCTTAATTTACTTAATACAATAATCGCCGTCGTAGCGTCAATCCCGAAAGAAAAGGCCTGAACCCTTCATTTACTGCCTGTAAACGCGCAAAAGGTCGAAAATATTTGTCGCATTTTATGAGTCTCTAGGAAAGTAATAGAGAAACTCAAGTTTAATTCTAGTCGAGACTTTAAGGCCGGAACATGTTCTCTCTTTGTATATACAATTTACATTATATAATTAACAAATCCACAACGTAACAAGTCACGTCGGAATACTTGTTGGACATGAATTAGATTCCCGTCAGGATGTTCATGATTACATAAATATAATCAATATAATCAATGCATATGTATAATGGGACAATTCACACAGCTCCATCTAGTCCCAAAGTAAGTAGAATAGCACTTGTGTAATGGGTACTAGATAACTAATATTCTACATATATACTTTTCTTTTGTAAATAAATACATATTATACATTAACACTCAAACGCGAAACTGGAATCGAACCCGTGACCTCCGCAAGGGTACCGAAGTGCGTTAGCCGTTACGCTACGGAGGTCGTCATAACATGTATTTATTTACAAAAAATACAAAATATATCAATTGTTTAGTACCCTTAACATATACATTATATATACAAATAACAGATACATACATAACACACTTTATGAACTGTCCATACATTGTATCGCATTTTAAGCATTCATTCCTTGTACGCTAAATATTATTAATCAGTAATTGATACGTAATAAATTGTGTAGTACTAACACCGTAAAGATATTATGCGATAAACACTGAATCCTTTTAAAATTAGTGTACTTGTATTTAATGATTGTTTAAGTAGTTATGTAATCAAATTATTCAGGGTTCTTATTTTATTGAGTGGTAAAGTATGTGTATATTTTATGAGTATTTATGCTACGTGGTAGGGCATTAAGCCCGTCTGGATGGCGACCACCTTTGGTCTTAAGTATGCCGCCATAATAACCTTGTGTTGTGTTCCGGCATTAGTGATCCAAGTTCCTGTACCCTTATGGGACAGCAGCGTGTTCGCGATGCCACTGGCGTTGCAAACACCTATAGGCGACCGTAACTGCTAAATTTTAAGCGGGCTGTCAGCCTGTCTGCTGACCTACGCAATAAAAAAAAAGAAAAAAAAATTTAAAACTTACTAGACATCGACTGAACAATTTATTATAACATCAGTACTTTTCAAGTTAAAAATTAATATATCGATAATTGCCTAATTTATCTAGATAATTATTAGATTAATAAAATTAAGATTAAATAAATTACTAATAATCATGGTATTTTATGATGGAAATTATATAATAATTTCAGGATAATTAATATTCTGTAAGAACGTAAATAAATAGCTAGATGTTCATCCCCATTTCTTGGAGCCTCTTCTTTATTGTACGAAACGATTCTCAAGAACGTTCATGTTGCGTATTCTCCGGATTTGGAATAAGTTTCCGACTGAGATTTTCCCATTGTAATATGTAATGGGGCTTTTAAAAAAAGACGTTATAACATTTCTTGGAGGCCGGCAGCGCGTTGCTAGTGTCTCTGGTGTTGCAAACGTTCACGGGTGGCGGTGACCACCTGCTTTAGGGTGGACCACTAGCCTGCCTGCTGAACTTCAGCTATAATGATAGTAAAAATTTTGGTGCAAATTTGATCGTATATCAAATATGTCAACATCGTATGTCAAACCACTCACGGTTTTTTTTACCCTTTGTTCCAATAAGTAAAAGAGCGATTGTGTTATGTTTACGAGTATTTACAACACCCCTATTATATATTGCTTATATAATTTTTCTTTTCCAAATGTATATGTTACGGCTAATACCCGAAGTGCGGCTACACCTAGTTCTAGCCGGCTATAACTAGGTGTAGCCAGTAGCCGTTGCATAAACCTAGGTGTAGCCGTCTTTGTGTTGGCTACATCTAGATGTAGCCGGTAGCCGTTGGTTAAACCTAGGTGTAGCCGTCTTTGTGTTGGCTACATCTAGATGTAGCCGGTAGCCGTTGGTTAAACCTAGGTATAGCCGTCTTTTTGCTGGCTACAACTAGATGTAACCAATCCTACGTGGTTAAAACTAGGTTCTATTCTTCGTATTAGTTCAACCTACAATAAAACAAGCTACAATCAAGGAACGTTATTATTTATTTGAAAAAGTAAACATATTAGAAATTTTTAGAATCAACAAGAAGCAAGAATCAACAATAAAATTACTTTAGTTATTTATTCCAAAAAGATAAACTAAAATGGCATCTTTGGCGTGAAACTCTTTGAACGATTTACAGCTTTACCATTATAAACTTAAACTTTTTACATAATTAACAGCAATCAAAAATAATTATTATTTATACGAACAAGATAAACTTGAATGGCATTTAGAGTTACATAATATACCAGCAGCTTTGCAGAGACATTGTTTATTACCACATTTAGTTTTGCAGTGGCATCTTTTATATCCTTGTCCTTCTGATGTTGATTGAGCATTAGCTATTTGACGTAATGATTTTTCTCAGGAGAGACTAAACTCATCATCATCATCATTTCAGCCGGAAGACGCCCACTGCTGGACAAAGGCCTCCCCCAAAGATCTCCACGATGATCGGTCCTGCGCTGCCCTCATCCTATCTAATCTGCCCTTATCCTAAACTAACGTCCAAAAATTTTGACTCACATACAGTACAGTACACATACATACAGAATTGATTTCTAGAAAATTACATCTAGTTTTAACCACGTAGGATTGGCTACATCTAGTTGTAGCCAGCATAAAGAAGGCTATACCTAGTTTTAACCAAATGAAATCAGCTACACCTAATATTAGCCGTGAACAAATCTGTTACACCTAGGTTTAACCAACGGCTACTGGCTACACCTAGTTATAGCCGGCTAGAACTAGGTGTAGCCACACTTCGGATATTAGCCGTAACATATACACTCAGAACGTTGAAACCGTAAGGAGATCGTAAAATATATGTAAATTCATGTGACACTATGAGAATTTTTGTTTATTGTTGTAGCACAGCAGACAAGCTGACAACCCGCTTAGAATTTAGCGGTTACCGTCGTCTATAGGTGTTTGCAACGCCAGTGGCGTCGCGAAAACGCTGCTGTCCCATAAGGGCACAGAAACAATGGTGACTAATGCCGGAACACAACACAAAGTTATTATTAAGACCAAAGGTGGTCGCCATCCAGACGGGCTTGGGGCCCTACCACGTAGCTAAGATGGGTTATTTTGTCCCCTTTTACGACAAGCCGAGCTCGCCCGCAGAGGTCAGTAAGTATTCTTTCTCCGACCCTGCACGGATAAAATGGAGAATACTAGTTTATAACGTAAAGCCAGTCCTGAATCTAAGTTTTGATGATGATGTAATGATATCCACTAATTCAATAGAACAGTCAATATAGCGCCAGTAGCTCGTAGCCCGCAATAGATGCAAAAGGATTTCGAGTAAAGCCAATATGCGGCATGATTGCAATCGACGTATTATCAGTAACGAATTGATGTAATAACCTGGCTACATTACTTGTCCTTTTATCGCATAATATACTTATATTACACTGGCATTCGACCGAAATGGATTTATATAATTTAAATTTTTTTTTATTGCTGTAGGACAGTAGACAGGCTGACGACCCGCTTAGAATTTAGCAGTTACCGTCGCCTATGGGTGTTTGCAACGCCAGTGGCCTCGTAAACACGCTGCTGTCCCACAAGAGTACAGGAACTTGAGTCACTAATGCCGGATAACAATACAAGGTTATTAAGGCGGCATACTAAAGACCAAAGGTGGTCGCCATCCAAACGGGCTTTGAGCCCCTACCACGTAGCTAGAGTGGGTTGTTTTGTCGCCTTTTACGACAGGCCGACCCCGGCTGCAGAGGTTAGTATTCTTTCTCCGCCCCTGCACGGATAAAAACAATGTCTTTCGAGTTCTATATAGTTCATAATGGTACGTTTATTAACAATATGCCATATAATAATATTAATTATTATATAAGTATATATTTATATATACTAGGGCAATTGACACTGTGAGATCTAGTAAAGTACGTAGATAGCACTTATGTTATGGGTACTCAATAACTAATATACTTTTCTTTTTGTAAATAAATACTTATCATACATAAACACCCAGACACGAGACGGCAATCAAACCCGTGACCGTATAATTATATGGGTTGTCTGGAAGAAATCGCTTAAAGCGATAAGGCCGCCCATTGCCAATATGTATATTTAGAATATTCTCTTTTATTACTTGTATTATACTATTAGATTAAATTGGTGGCGATAAGGTATTATCTATCGTCAGAACCATATAATTCCAACGTGATTGTTAGTCAAAATAATGATTCTGTCATGCTATGCATGCACGCGTAGCTTAAAATGACCTTCACTTTATGAAACTCGAAGTTCAATGCTATTTCCACCATGACTAAAATATATAAATAAACCAGGAAAGAGATACTTGTAACCTCCATACTCAGCATATTTCAATTCTTCTACAATAGCTGCATTCCCAACATACACTGCAGATCTAGTGCACCATTCTGGCTGGACAGTTTCAATTTCTTCCCCATATTAGATATTTCTACTTGATTCTGCTCTCCATAGTATATCCATTTATCAATTCCTAACATTTCCATGATCACATTTCATTCTTCTCTACGTACAATATGCACGATATTATAATTTTATTTTTTTATTTTCCAGTAACTGACGCTAATTCCTTTAATATACTCATTCCCAAATTTCGTATCTCCTCACTTTCATCTTATCATTCTCATATCGCCAGCATGTAACAATTTTTTCTGAAAATTGATAAAGTTTTACAACAGTTCATTTTCAAAGCAAATGATGAATTGCATTAATTAAAAAATGTCTCTTTATAATATTCAGTTGTAAATTAAAATAAACTGATTAGATTATAAATAAATATAATGAAATCATAAATTATTTTTTGGAAAAACTCTTTACCCATATTATATAGTAAACTAACAACAAGAGTACAAAATAGATATTTTATTACATTTATGCGATAATACTGTGTGACGTTAGCCATCGAATACGACGAATTTACAGCTTGTCGTAAATGTATTAGGTGCGCTTGCACATAATCCGTGGCTTTAACGGTCTGCTACCGGCACTTACACACGGCCCTGATTCAAATATTATCT
Source organism: Malacosoma neustria (assembly GCA_963693495.1). Lineage (NCBI taxonomy): Eukaryota > Metazoa > Arthropoda > Insecta > Lepidoptera > Lasiocampidae > Malacosoma > Malacosoma neustria. The sequence goes on from OY856384.1 coordinate 14,380,241, forward strand.
ATAACATTATTTTTAACCAAATAATAATTTTAAAAATTTTTCGTGTTCTTTCGTTTTGATTTTTTTGATATTTATTTAGTCGGTTTTATTTACGCGGAGAACAAATGTCTATGCCACTTGGAAGACCAAGCTCCGACTGGAGAGGTGAACCCAAAAAGTGCTAACTTAACTTCGTAAGAGGTGATAAGTGTGCCAATGGACCGACTGCCAGGGAGGCCGAAGATTGTGCGAAGTGGAGAAGAAAAAGTTGGAAAGCGTACCCCGGACACCGAAACGTAAGTTTGAGTTGCAACCGGGATTTAACGCTAAGATGATGATTTAGTGAGTTTTGGATAATATTTTTTTAATTACCTGTCATCTCAAACCCACCAAACACGATCATGTATTTTTTTTAAATCTCGTGCTGCTTCAAAGTTATTTATAGGCCCATGTGCCACGAACATGCGTAGTTACGGAAGTTGAGTATCTTAGAGACTTTTAATTAATTTTTACATGAGTCTAGTCAGCCCTAACAGGGCATTAATTTTAAAAAAATATAAAAAATGGAGCTGAAAAATGAAGGTGAGGCGTATACGTACTGCAATAAAATCGACATCTACACACACACAACATAACTATTAGCATCATAGGCATATTTTGATCTCCATGCATTTTGATCCATATTGATCTCTTTAAAAACAACAAAACAGTACAACTATAACAACAGTATTTATATTTAAGTCGCTACTGAGCGAACCCTGTCATTAACTTTTTATACGTTAAAAATGGGATTCTTTGACGCACCATCACCTCAAAACTACTGAACATATCGCAATGAAATTAGACCGTAGATAGTTATAATAGGTTATTAATTTTCGATTTAATTTTGCCTATTATTCGCCATTAGGCGTGATCGGCTAGTATATGTATATTTGTTAAATGGGTTTTAAGAAAGGAGTACTATAAAATTTCTTGGCGCTAGATGTGATCATGTGCAATAACAATTACTTGCTACAACGGTATATTATACGGTATATAATTATAAATAATAAGGTTCTTTTATTATTATTATTATGTTTTTCCAATTTTTGTTCCTCGAAATGTTGGTAGCATTTCACTTTCTGGGACATCACGGGCCTAGGCAAAGTGATGTTTATTTTCTTGTGAGCTGTCCAAAGATGTAGCTAGCAAAAATGTTCTAACTATTCTGCAGGTGTTTAAAATGACAGCTTTTTGCATACTGATGTAAGTATTTTTTGGAAGGTTCGGTAGTTTGAAAGAATAGTGAAGATAGCAAGGTATTACAACCGTACTGGATAGCAGCATTGGCACAATATATACTTTGTCCATCTTCCATACTCTTATTATTTCTTCTCTGAGTTCTGTGTATTTGTGTATTTTATCTGTAATAGTTTTTTGTACATTATGAGTTTTAGGTATAGCTATATCAATTATGTAAACAGATTTTAGTGCTTTATCTATGAGTGTAATATCAGGTCTATTGTTGTGTATAGTTTTATCTGTTAATATAGTTCTGTCAAAGTATAACTTTTATTTAAAAAAAGTATGTGTTGCCAGTGATGACATACGGAACGCAGACGTGGTCGCTAACTATGGGCCTTATGAGAAAGCTCATGGTCGCTCAGAGAGCAATGGAGAGGGCTATGCTCGGAGTTTCCCTGCGAGATCGAATCAGAAATGAGGAGATTCGCAGGAGAACCAAAGTAATCGACATAGCCCGGATGATTGCAAAACTGAAGTGGCAGTGGGCTGGGCACATAGCTCGAAGGACTGATGGCCGTTGGGGCAGAAAAGTCCTCGAATGGCGACCGCGTACCAGAAGACGCAGTGTTGGTAGGCCCCCCACAAGATGGACCGATGATCTGGTCAAGATCGCCGGAATAGGTTGGATGAGGGCAGCGCAGGACCGATCATCGTGGAGATCTTTGGGGAAGGCCTTTGTCCAGCAGTGGGCGTCTTCCGGCTGAAATGATGATAACTTTTATTTAGAATAGTTTTCTATAGATGTAATTTCTTCTTGTATAATATGTGGTTCAGTGACGATATTGTCATGCGTGTCTATTAATGTAGTAATGCAAGTGCTTGATAATACTTCCACTTCTTCTTTATTCAGTTGAATTGCAACTTCTTTTTTTATGTTATTTATGATATCTTCAGATAAAAGTTCATTTCTCAGAATCGTTCTCCTCTGATCCCTTATGATCTGAGCTGAAACCTTCCATTCTGAATATTTAACTGTAAATAGTCCGTGTAATCGTTTCGAGTGCATGGTTTTATTTGTTTCTAGTTTAGTTATGTAATAGTATGTGCATCTATACAAATAAATAAAATTGGAGGGTCTGTTTGTAATATTAAAATAACTGGTTTTTACTAAGTGCATTCAGATGTATACCAAAACAACATTTTTTAGAATTTTTGTCTGTCTGTCTATCTGTCTGTTCCGGCTAATCTTTGAAATGGCTGCACCGATTTTGTAACTTAGGCTATTTTTATTTTAGAAAAAAAAAAATAGTTTTTGTTAAAAATGAAAAGTTTCGGAAATTTTGTAATCCAATTTAAGTTGACCTCAGATTTATATCATCAATCATATGAAATAGGGTTCAGCTTAGGCTGGCTTTTTAGGTTCTACCGTACGTATTCCAGAGGCGCATGACGTAACAGTTTCATTCGATAATACTGATTTACATTTTAGGGTTCATAGGGTTTGTAATCCAAAATAAACCATAATATATATCCAAAAAATGCTGCCCAAACTCACTATTCCACGCGGACGGAGTCGCGGGCACAGCTAGTGATGAATATATTAATGTCTTCATTCCACTTCATACGCACTCGTGGTTTGCAAACTTTGGTGGTCGCAGGTTTAGTGGCGATTGCTTCCTGCGAAGCATCCTTAGCTGTATTAAGTGTTCCATTATTTTCCTTGATTATGTCGGCTGTAATCCTTGAGGACATTTCCTTAACCCCCCTGTCCCCGACTCTCACCCAGCCGTCCAGCCGAGAGTCACTGGCTAGCATACTGTCACGTCTGTGGCCAGCTACAGACGTGCTCCGGCGATCACCCCCGAGCAGCGGCCCTATACGTACTTTATTTCAACGTGTCTCCATATTATGGGTTACCTGAACCTTGTTAGCCATGAATAAGTTTCAAAATTACATGTTTCCCGCCTCCCACGATGTCTGATGATCAACTTGAACGTAAGGTAGGATTTTAAGGGGCTTATTATTATTATTATTTCCACATTTTTATTATATTTTTTACAATACATAATTATTTTTTTATAAAAAACAGTACCATAGTATTATTTTAATATGCAGAAAAACAATAATAACATATCTTATAAAATACAAAAAATCGTCTTCCAACAGCAGCGGGTCCTTGCAGTTCCAAACTACCGATGGTCAGGCAACAGAGTAAGGAACCTCCTCACAATACGTGCCGTATTCAAGAGAGCCGTGTCCATTATTATTATTATATTAATAACTTCAATCTACGGTGAAAATTGCGTTTGGCACAAGGGCGAAATAAATTGCTCTTTTTTTGCGGTGAAGCCCTTTCTTGGCTCATTGTAATAAACTTCAGTAATTTATACGATCACACCGTGATTATCATTTATGTTCTCTCTATCCATTTTCCGTTGTTGGACCACAAACTCAATATTCATACGTTTTTATTAGGTGTTAATTTTTCTAATAACTTTTCATCTCTTCTAAGGTAATCGACCGTTAACATCCGAACCGACGATAAAAACGGAGTCAACAACGCCTGGAGTGGGGCCCGACGAGCCATCTTTAGACGACAAGGGAGACAAGAAGAACAAACGACAAAGGAGGCAGCGGACGCACTTCACGAGCCAACAGCTGCAAGAACTTGAGGCCACATTTGCTAGGAACCGGTATCCTGATATGTCGACGAGGGAAGAAATCGCTATGTGGACGAATCTTACTGAAGCGAGAGTGAGGGTAAGTTATCAGAAATTGAGATAGAGATAAAACTCTTTAGTGTCCACCACATGAGAAAAACAACTTAAAATCTAAATTAATTTAAATAAATACTGGAGCAATTGGATATCTTATCGCCAATAAACTATCTTTTCCAAACAACCTAACCAGGAAGTACATAACGACAGTGCACGTTAATAATATAAAAAAAAACTTGAGAGGTGTCAAGGGACACCCGGATGGAACGAAGTTCCTTTCGATTAATTAGTGAAGGAATGTTAATAATTTTTTTTTTAAGTTATAATAATATTTTTTTATTATTAACAAATATAATGTAATGTAAACTTAATCAGTAACTAACCTAACTCCATCAGCAATATCCGGAACTTGTGCAGAAACACTGTCAGGATACATTATTATTATTTTTTATTATGTACAAAAAACCTGTATACACTCAACAAAAATAATCGTCGCGATACCACACTGTTCAATGCGAAATAGAAATGAAAATATCTGGCTTGCTTTCTATAAGAGAGAGAGATAGAGACAGACAGAGAAACATGCGCACGCCGCATAGCTTACTATAGCAAAAAGTGTCGTTACAACTTTTCGTGAGAATTTTTTCCGTCTAGCCCCCTTTCACAACGCGCAATAAGGAACTTCGTTCCAATAATGCTTTAATAAAAATGTAAAACAAGCAATGGCATACAATTTTTTTTTTTTTTTTTTTTATCGCGTAGAACAGCAGACAGGCTAACGGCCCGCTTAGAATTTAGCAGTTACCATCGCCTATGGATGTTTGCAATACCAGTGGCATCGCGAACACGCTGCTGTCCCATAAGGGTACAGGAACTTGGGTCACTAATGCCGGAACACAACACAAGGTTATTATGGCGGCATACTTAAGACCAAAGGTGGTCGCCATCCAGACGGGCTTGAGGCCCTACCACGTAGCTAGGGTGGATTGTTTAGTCGCCTTTTACGACAGGCCGACCCCGGCCGCAGAGGTTAGTATTCTTTCTCCGCCCCTGCACGGATAAAAAATATACCTACTATCGTGAATATACCTACATATACACATGTGATAAAACAATTTGTGAGTTGCATTGAATGCAGTTAATAAATTTGCAAAGGTAATAAACTAAGCTAAACTTCCGCGACACTCTTTTCTATAATCTCTTATAGCTGTTTTCATACTTTCTAAAATGTATTAATGTAATTGTCTTTATTCTACTCTTTGGATTTGAAATGAGCCTCTGGATTTCCCATTGCAATAATCATACTGCAATGGAAAATCCAGTACGATATAGGGTATCAACCCCATATCGTAAAAAAAATGTGTCAAAACTTTCTTGATGGTCGGCAGCGCGTTGGCTTTGCATCTGGTTGCAAGCGTCTATAGGCGATGATAACCACCTGTTATCAGATAGGCTGTTTGCCTATCTACTGAACACTGGCTTTAAAAAAACTGTAAGATTAGCTTTTAATGGCCTTGACAACAAACTAGTAATTTGCAGAGGAATTAAAAATATAGAAATTAACATGACCATACCGATAGAGAAAAGGTCATGTCTAGGTATCTGAAAGAATGAATACAAAGGTTTAATTTTTTAACAACTTTTTATAAACACGTATACTGTACTATACCTTATGAAAAAAATTTGCATATTAAAGTTAAATATCTGGATAAGATATGTCGAAATCTTTTCCAAGCATAACGTAAATATAAGCTGTCAACTTTTTTACTATCCTTATGAGACACTGTGACAGGAGTAAAAGTGCATCACAATATTAACGAGCTAGATGTTTAGGCTAATCGTCGCATCCGGCGTGCCTTCGATATTTTTGTTCGACGCTGCGTCCGTCGGAACACGAAATCTCTTAATCCAAGGGATTTGGTGCGTCTATTTCGGTCTCTTCATAATCCTCAGCTTAAGTCTGATCGCATCCACACTCACTGTCAATAGTTTTGGAAGGCCAGTAAGATTCTGCGGTCTCCACCACATTTGTACATTCGGTTTATTTAAAATTCACCGAATGCCAGTCGGTTTCTTCGTCATTCGAAGTACTGATTTGGTTAATCTCCCGGACATGTGTTACGGAATTCTCAACTTTTTTAAATAAGTTTTCTCTTGTGAGTTGAAAGTATTTTCAGTGGAATTCAGGACTTTATGTAGACCTATATATAAAATTAATGTGATAATTCGAGTATCATTCATCTAGTCTCGTAAGCAGCAGAGATAAGTTATGGGTATACAAGAATAATTCATATACTTTTATAAATAAATACGAGAAGATTATGTGAGGCTCTGCCTCAATCGACACATAATACTTGATGTTTTTATTAATATAATAATTTTGACATTGTTTGCTTTTTAATTCATGTTGTGGTTATATAATTTGTAACTTTTAAATAGTCATTTACCTGAAATAAATAAAAATACTATAAATAAACACCAAACCTGAACTTGTTGTCCCTACATGCGCTCCGCCGTGTGAAAGCCGTTAGCCACCGAGGTCTGAAATATATAACATTGTAAATCATTATTATCGCATATAACTTTAATTTATTTGATTAAATAAATCAATGTTATATACGACAGATATATTAAGGATGACTGGGTCGTTACAATGTGGTAAATAAAGGAAATTTGGATTGAGGGTAACAACTGCTGAAGTTACTACCAGATGAATGTAGCACACTTAATTCTGTTCAAAGTTGTTTATATCCTCGCGGTAGCCAGATATTCAAGAAAGTGAAAAAAGTATTAATAGGCCCTAATATTTTGGCATTAATTGATTTAATTAAAATAAACGCAAACAAAGTTATTTCTTTGGGAGGGATTGTTAACAGATTTTAATCTAGAATTGCTTTACTTTTTAAAAATGTATATTTTTTTCAAATAATTGAATTGCATATATTTTATTTGTATTATTACTTCAAATGTTAGGTATACATGTGATATAAATAATAGACTCGGTTTTAAACAAATATTTCTATAAATAAAATAAAATTATACAATTCATTGTGAATGTAAACAGTACCAATAATATTAAAAATTTTATAATTAAAATGAACCACGGGGCGGTCAATGTTTTTAAATTATAATTAATTATATAATATCGAGAAAATCAGATCAGAGTAATAAGAACTACCGTAAATGTCATAGAATTTAGTTTTAACAACAAAAAATTCATGAAACCCTATAAAATACTATAAAAAAGGAGGACTGTATAACTGGGGTAACGCATACAAACAAGCGTGGAATGTTAATCGATGCATAAAAATGTGCTTTAGTTACTAAAACAAGGTTACTTTGAAAAGTGTAAATCGATCCCTCGTAGAACGCTTCCAAGTTTCTTTACAAGTGCTTACGGCCGTGTAGTATTCGACTGAGATACATCTGCTGAATATTATACTCTTCAAAATAGTACTCAACCCGCAGGGTTGCCCTTAAAAAGAGATTGGTTATAATATTTCACCCGATTCGATACTTTTTATTATTACCATTTGAATCTATAGATGACTCTGTATTGTTATAAATAATAAATTTAGTATTCATTCATTATTTTTTAGAATAGAGACATTAAACTTTTATACCTATAGTTTACGTTATAACTTTAATAGTCTATTAGGTTATATTACCTTACTAGTCTATAGTAGGTCCTTAAATAATATCGCTGGCACGTTACTAAAATAACTAAATATTTTATTGTAATATATTCCGTTTTCGAAATTCGAATAAATATCATGCTGGGGCTTGTGTACCGTACCATCACGAAGAATCAAGTGTAGATGAGAGGAAAAGAGTCGGTCGACCTTGTTCTGTTGCAACTCCAGCTGTTATCAAATATACAAAATATAAACTTTGACATTTTGGATAGTATCGTAAGAGATCTGTCTTAGAAGCTCTTCCAATGGCGACTTGGTTCCACCGCTAAATTATATGCCTCATAAAGCAGAAACATTGGTCCTCTTCCAGCTCAATTTTTAATTTTTTAGATTAAAAAGTATGTCAAGATTTAAAAAAGTGAGTTTAACCGCATAAAAACGCGGAGAACTTTTAGGTAGGCATCTTTGAAAAATGCAGAGGCAGATATAAACATAAATATGCCGCTTTCATTGACGACTGGCCGAGAAAAGTAAATTTTATGTTACATTCATATGTAAAAATTGCATTGTTTATTTTCTTAGTTATATATATGTATACAGTATTAGAAATAATATCAGATCTAAATAGGGATCGGTTATTCTAAAACGAATGATTGATCGAAGTTTTTTCGAAGTGTCATTACTTCTTATTTAAACAAACTAATTTTACACTGATTTATTTTGATCGATGTTATATGCATTATGTTTTCGACTTCCAAGTGACATTAGAAGACTATCATAACATTTATTCTTAACTATTAATAATAAATTATATAATAAAAATATACGTCATAGCAAAATTATTCTAAATGTAAATTTATATTATATTTAGTTGATTTAGAAGTAAATTTGGTTTTCACTGCTGTAATTTTATTTATGTTTTAAGGCTTTCGAAAATAATGTCCTAATCATAAAAAAAGATCTAGTCCTATGAAGTCATGACTACTTTTTCTTTTATTATATTTATTGTTACATCAAAACATATTAAACAGTGTTTATTGTAACAATTTAATGTTGTTTCATCAAAAACGTTTGATATTTTATTGCAATATTTATATTATAAAGCTTCTTATTTATGACCACTTCCTTTTCCACCAATTCTTGATATATATATATTTTTTATGAAAAAGAAATTAGGTTAGTTTCTTTGAACAACATAATTCTTATAAATAAATACATTAACTACAATAATTTTAAATATAAATGTTCTTGTTAAGTACTTAATGAAATATTTGTCAGTAGTTTCGCCAAAGTTGATACGCTTGTAGAGACTTGTTCTTTCATTAGTGAATTCTATCATTGATTCAAAATTTTGCTATGCAATTAGGCTGTATGGACCAAGTCCTTTGCCTGCCAGATTGGCAAATTAAAACAACAACAATTTGCTATGCAAATAGGGCATTGCAACCCAAATATACACTTTAGTATTATAAAAATTAGGGACAGTATTGTTTGCAATGATCTTCCCACCTTCTGTGTTATTGCTGCTATCCAAATTATACCACACAAGCTCTGCACGATTTTCGCACTGGAAAACCCTGTGGAACAAAAAAAGATCTTCAAGGTATACCAATGAAAAAATAATTTTGTGATATAATTCAATTTAAATATCTATATTTAAGACTCATTTTGTCAGATCATAGGAGAAATTAGTCAAATGAAGAGCCCAAGAGAGAGAGAGTTTATTTAATAAGTAAAAAGGAAGAAAACAGTATCAAATATAGAATCCCTGAAAAATTTTAATGATAAGATTTTATAGAAAAGTTTGAATGAAATACAAAATTGATGTTGACTAGGTAAAAATTTATGCCATAGAACTGTTGGTCTATTAAACATGTATTTGAAGCATTAAACATGTATTTGAAGCATTAATAATTGTCTAATATCAGTAAATCATCTATAAATAAGTTTGTTTAAAGATATTTTCGTCATTGGCAATATAATTTCGAGAGTTGTAAGCTAGTTTTTATATCGGCAACCCTGACGGGGATTAGCGTGCTCGTATGCGCCGCGCCGTTCCATAAATCAGTGCGCGCGCGCATCGATAAATCGTTGTACATTATTTTTGTTACCAACTCATTAGGGTCATTGGCTGCTCATTGACTCAATTAGCGTTGGAAATATTGGATATGTCGTTTGCTTAAATCTTTAGTATCTTAACTCAAAATTTCGGCAGAAATAAAAAGTCCAACTCAATGTTGATTCATTTGACGACAGGGTGCAACGGGTTTAACGTCGGAATGCTTGCAGCTCACGGCTTCGATTCTCATCTACATACTGTTACTTATATTATATACATACTAGTTGACCTGACAAACGCTGTTTTGCCAAATAAATTTAAAAAAGTAATGTCCTTCTTCAAGGTCCAATCTATCTCCATATCGAAATTTATTAAAATTGGTTCTGCAGTTTAGGCGTGAAAATGTAACAGACAGATAGAGTTACTTTCTCATTTATAATATTAGTATTGATTATGCATAGGCATTTATTTATCTGGGTTCAAAGTTTACAAGAGATGGAAAGTGTGAGAGTGATATTGAAAGAAGAGTGAATGCAGGAAATATGATGAAAGGAGCTTTGCACTCTTTTATGAACAGTCGGAAGGTTTCTAACAAGGCTCATCTGGCTGTGTATGAGAGGGTGTTGGTTCCGACACTTATATACGGAAGTGAAAGTTGGGTATGGCAGAAGAAACATGAAAGCAGAATAAATGCAGTTAAGATGAGAGCGTTAAGAAGTATGAGTGACAGACTAAAAAATAGTGAGATAAGGAAACGTTGTGCAGACCAAAGAAGATGTAGTGACAAAAATTGAGAAAGGTATGCTGAGATGGTTTGGCCATGTCGAGAGAATGAATGAAGAACGATTGACGAAAAAAGTGTATAAAGTGAGTGTGAATGGAAGTGTTGGAACAGTTAGACCTAGGCGGACGTTTCGAGATGTCAGACGTATTTCAGGTACGTCTTGAAAAAAGGCCAGGTCAAGAGTACCCTAAACCGAAGGGCATGTATGAAGGGAATGATGAAAGTGGACGAAGCAAAACAAGTATGTAAGAATCGTAGCAAGTGGAAAGAAGTGGTCTCTGCCTACCCCTACGGGAAAGAGGCGTGATTATATTATGTATAAGTACTTTATGTAGAATAAGAATAGAAGTATAGAAGTGCTCTGCTACTTACTTTGGGACTAATTAGAGCAGTGTGAATATAATAACAGTATATTCATTTATTTTTCATTTGTTTGTGTTCATTTTATGTTAAACTAATGTTAAGTAGAAATTGCTTTGAAAAACTAATAAGCTATACGGATAACCCTGAAAGAAATAAGTGAAGGTAGTATAGTCTATAGACCTTTATAGTTTTTCACTTTTGGAATGTAGACTATATTTTTAATGTCAGCTTAAATAAAACCAAAATCTCCTTTTATTCATTCATTTTACAGACATTTTGAGTTATGTCTTTCTCGTTTTAAATGTGCGACCTGATTTTAAGTATTTCCTTACGATGATGTCAAATCGAATTAAATGTTAAAGTTGTTTTAAATCGTTTGTTATTTTAAATCGAGTTTGAAACGTTTCAATGTTGAACATGTTTATTCACATGATGCTCTTGCGGCGGAAGATATAAATTGATATTTAAAATTATTCGCATATTTCGAACGTTGACTTATACTAGTACACGTGGCTTGGAATTTTAAACATTTTTTAAGATTGTTCGTAATGTTACATACATGAAAGCATGAGGGATTTTTACACATAGGTTCTTCCTATTTGGCACCAAACGCAATGTTGTTTTGCATATAAAAAATGATGACAGTAAACTCGAAATTAAAATTACAATTTCATTAAGCACTTCCGTTTTGGTTGCCAGTACAATCTCATTAATATACGAAAAAAGGTTGGCACTAAAAAAGTTTTGAGTAAGTTTTAAAAGAAAAATAGCCAAAATCGGACAAATAAACTAGAATTATTCTCTCCGTGCAGGGGCGGAGTAAGAATATACTAACCCCTAAGACTGGGATCAACAACTTTAGCTACATGGCAGGGCGCCAAGCCCTTCCTGTAGCCACTGTAGCCTCAGTAACTATATCGATAACTATATCGGGACTCCATCGATACCGACAGCTTTCCGATTCTTCATGTGGCGAAGACAATTCTGGAGTTCTACAGGCGTTATAAGTGGCAATACTCCGTGATTCGTAGGTAGATAAGGTGGCTGCACTTATTTGTGCTGCTTATTCAGCAGTTTGTGAAAATACGAGCATTATCTCTCCTTCATCGCGAGTTCCTCGCGTAACAAGTTGCCCTTAGGGTCTTTACGAAGTGGCACTGGGAAATATCCTGTGCCGCTTTGAACTTGAAGCGCGCCAACTTATACCTGAGCTTCTCTTCTCAGACGATTCCAACTTATCGTCTAGTGGCTGTAAGTGGTTTCGTCTGGCTCTGGCTACAGTAGCGCTCTCTTAGTGGTGCGTTTGGCAGATCTGTACGCGTCGCGATCTTTAAGAGATCTGGACGCTTGCCACTTCTTAAAGAGGGTTTTTTGACTCTGATCTCCCTCTAGACTGTGTCGTTCCACTACCATGTCTCCATGTCACTTTTGCGACCGCCCTTAGACACACCAAGCACCTTTCTCTCATCGACCCAAGGATAGCCGCCTGAATGAATCCTTCATAAATCCTATCCCAGTAAGCTTGAACTGGTTCGCCCTCACAACTGGCGCATTTATCGCCGATGGCAGAGGTGACATCTCCACGCTGAATGTCTTATCATACTGGTATTCCTGGTTTTTTGCCTTGTCTAAATCAACTAGATCACAGGAGATCTAATTAAAGCGCCTTAATTAGGCTCGATAGAGCAGATAAGTTGTTGAATCTTTAGACTATTAAAACACAGTTCCATATTTGAAAATTAGCGTGACAGGTTTTTATGCAAATTTTCTATGCGGAAAAGGATCCCGCGTCGTAGTAGCGCGTCCGGTGAAATTGATTCATACATTGGAATCCGGGGAAATCCGACGTGATTAAGAATCTTACCATTCATATATGCATACCTACTAAAATCTTAGGTGTAACCCAAAATCACATGACATAATCGTCCTTGGACAATTGCATTGAACACATGATCGTCCGCAGTTATTGCTTTGAAAACATTCATAGTCCTTACAACAGCCATGATACCATTTATTCCTCAGAAAAACCCACCTTCTTAGTTGTCAATGATCGTTCATATAAACGCCAATGAGCCGTGAAACGATTCGTGACGTGTTTCATTCGGTGCCATATCGTTTTGGGTGACACGGAATTAGCTCATCGATCTCGATACAAACAGATAATTTCCGTATCTACCCAATATTGAGGAAAATGAGTATCCATTTTGATTACGATGTTATTGTCATTATTATGAAAGAGGAAAACTAAACACATCAACACCATTAATATACATTAATAGTGTTGAAAAATCTGAGTAATTCTGTTATACCGCGTATCTTATATTTTGCCTATTTCATCGAGTTCCTTCTTTCGTGTATGAACCGTTCAAGAACGATTATGTTGCGTGTTTTATGGATTTGAAATGAGCTTTCGGTTGAGATTTTCCCATTAAATTACGATATGGGATATTTAAAATAAAGGCATAATACAATTTCTTAGAAGGCGGTAGCGCATTGACACTGCCGCTGGTGTTGTAAACGTCTATAGGCGATGGTGACCGTCTCTTATCTGGGCCTTTTGCCTGTCTATTAAACCTCAGCTATAAAATAAATTTATTCATCAATTCTATTTCAGTATTACTTTTTTTGTAATTTAATGTATTTAATATTATGTGATAATGTATTACTACTACATATAATATAATATAATTTTGTATTGTATTTAGTCTTTATAGCCCTAAATAAGTTGTACGTGCATATAAATAATACACATTATATATTATTATATTATATATACACATATTATATTATATATAGCACACAAATTTTGTGCTAAGCTGTTTATAAGCTACATCTTTTTCTTCTTCCTCCTGCCTTAATACCACATTATATAGGGTGGGCACAACATATCACATGTTCGGCCCGGGCCACGAGATCGGCAGGCCACATATCCGTAGGCCCAGGCGTAGGCGATAGGAGAACAGCGGGGTTTTTTAGTGGGTAGTCGGATGGCTGAACATCATTCCCGGAGTCCCACATATCCCTCGGTCCCCCGGGCCGGGGTAACCCGTCAAGAGAGGTTTTTCCCCGATACAAAAAAAAACATATCACATGTTGTAATAGTTGTGGCTTAGTTTTTACTACCGGCCGCCTGCCTGACGTCAACCCCTTTTTGGGGAAAGCTTTTTATATTAGCTGCATACTATAATTATACAAACAAACAAACAAGTACCAGAAGTAGAACCTAAATCTACAGCTCGTAAAATAATGTAACTATTTCGCTTTTTGTGAGTGCCTGTTAGGCCATACACTCGTTTGTTGCTTAATAGATTGATTCGTTTGAAGCGAGTGCGTTGATTTAGTTAGTCAGTCGTTATGAAACTCTTTTAATATATTATATGGCATACAATAGATATAAGACACACACATGGTAGAAGATCTTGTAATAATTTTGTCATTAACAGAATTTAATGCAACAGACACGATAGAGTTGGACCACAACCATAATAATACTAGAATTCCAGACAATCAATTATAAAACAATACATCATAATATTACTACCGTGTAATAATCCGAATGTAAAAAGCAAAGCTTGCTAAAATGTTTGTACGGAACTAGGCAGCTAACACGATGCATTTAACGTTGCAAAAACAAGGGGAATAGAGCCGGCAAAGCGGAGCTTTTTCACGTAAAGTAAATAATGTCCCGTGTCTGGGAGCCTGTCAACGTACGTCAGGTACATGCGCGTTTTTCACGTAGCTTCCATGTACTAAAATATTTTCCAATTAAAATTGATATTTTCATTCTGTTATTTGGTATAGCACTAATTCTAATACTTCTTTGAGTAAGAAAAGGGGACATCCATTAATTACGTGAGCTATTTTTTGATCAGTTTAGACTCTCCCCCCCCCCTAGGTGAGATTTAGTGAGATTTGCCTGGACCCCCCCCCCCTCCCCTTACGTGAGATTGGCGCTAAAAATATTTTAAACTAAAATTTATTTTTACTATTCGGGAAAATAATAAACCGTTCAGGTATACTATAATTAATTAATTTAAATTAAATAAAATACAAAGTAAAAAAACAGTTATAAACATATTTTTTAATATCTGTAATATTTTATATTTTTTGAAGGTGACGTGAGATTTTCGATTATCCCGGTTATCTCGGTTTAAATGAGATTTGGTGAGATTTCATTGGAAACATTCTGAGCTCACGTAATTAATGGATGTCCCCAAAGGAGGTATCTCATAGAAGTCACACTAGACGGGAGTAAAATAATAATTGTTCCTAGGGTATACCTACAAATTGTAAAAGGCAAAAAATAGATTACTCATATTGTTATTTTACAGGCCCCAAAAAAAGAGTCAGACGTTAGGAATCCATTTAAAAGTCTAAATTCAACTTATCGTTTTCATCGTATTGTAACTTTTTGATAAAGACAAACAAACAATAATCTTGAGAAATGAAATCATAAAACATTGATGTAATTACCCGTCGCTTCTCCAAGCGACAGACTCCCTCCCTCTCAGCATTATACCGTGTTGAAAAAACAGGGCGTTGTTTTTAAGTGCATTTCTTTAAAAAACCCATTATTGAACCATATTTTTTATATCGAATTTATATTTAATGTTTTTTTCTTAAATTTTTACTTTATTGAGACTCCTTAGTTTAAAAAGGCATACGTCGAAATTTTACCCTTTAAATATATACTAAAAATGGAAGCCACCGAGTTCCAAAGTTAAAATTTGGAATATAAACGATTATCTTATTGAAAAGAGTACATATAATTTAGTTAACTAAGTCTCACGAATATGGCAAATTAAGATACAAAATTTCATATATGTAATAATAAATAAGAAAATATTGCTGACATACTTCAATCAGTATCCAGCATTAGCTTCATAATCTAAGATGAAGAATATATAGGTAACAAACAAGCTGTAGTGTATTATGTAAACTTCAATCATTGAATTTATTGAGCACATTGAATCCCTTGCCAAGAAATTTCTAATTTTGAAACCGCAACTCTATATTTAAAGTTATAACGTATATTATTGTGTGTAAGTTTATTCATACAGTAGTGGGGTTATTCTGTTTTGATACACAGTCTAGTGTTGTGATCCTATGGATTTTCGCAAATCTTATATTGGAATTTATATCAATGAACGGAAGACGTCCTCAATGTGGTCATGTTATAGTGTCGGGATGAGCCAACTCTTAATCTTTGTTTATTATCAAAATTGCTTCCCAGTTCGTGACTGCTTTGAATTTCGGCGAGTTGTAAAAATATCTTTCTTCTAATTTAATATGTATAAGCTCAGGGTACCTATTTAAATGAATGAAACATCTAATAATTTATCTTCAATAAATAATTGCTTTTCAACTCAATGTATAAAAAGAGTACATTACTTTTGATCTATATTAAAAATCGTATCATTATGTGATCAAAAGTTAAATAACCACTTTATTAAAAATACTTTTTCATTTATTATAAATACATTTTTTGTTTTTTTTTTCTCGCATTATGTCACAACAAGTAACACTGGAAATTCGGCAAACCCTTTCAAATAAAGTTAGAACGAATTTAAGGTTTATGAGTTCGATTAATAGGGATAGCCCTAATCTGGATGTTTATGTATTGATTAACAAAAAATATAATACTAGCTGATTTAGTAAACGTTGTTATGTCATATAAATTTAAAAATATTTTTAGGGGGCCCAATTATGAATCTAAACCATTCTCGAATCCACTTGAACAAAAAAATTGGTTTAGACACACACGCACAATTACATATATAAAAATATCAGTTGTCTAATATCTATAACACGAGCACTCTATTGCTTTAGCATGGGCTAGTCCTATTAACAGCTAGTTATATTAGTTTATTAATTTACACAAAGCATCTAGGTGCTGTCCTAGTATTTGGGGTTAAAGTATGAAATTGCGTTGATATTGGGAGCCGTATTGTTGCGTTACTTCGGCGTCGGAACTCGTATTCAAAAATGACTCGGATTTTCGAAGTATATATTTTTCAGGTCTAAGCTGAATAAAAAAAAAACAATCGAACGTCAAAAATAGAATACTGCAAATTTTCTTAAAAGAAGAACCTCGTAGATATCATGTGAAAATAGTTTCACTCGAAAATCTCACTCCATGAAGAATAAAATCTTCATTAATTCAAAGTATTTATTACCATACAACGGCATTTTCATACTTTAACCCTTATTATATAAGAATGAGCAAAGCATAATAAACTTTATTTGCGTTGTAATATAAAATCAGTGTCCAGAATACCGATTCTAATACCCTGTTGCACTACAGGGTGCATTTAATAATCTACCCCAAACAGGGATGGCGGTCATGAAAAGTCGATGAGCGTGATTCGTAGCATATCAACTGGTATAATTATAAAATAAAATAAATAAATATATCTTGACATTTCACACAACCCTGTCTAGTCCCAATCTAAGTTGCATAGCACTTGTGTTATGGGTACTAGACAACTGATATACTACATATACTCGTATACTTTTGTTTCGTAAACAAATACAAACTATATCTTATTTTATCCGTGCAGGGGCGGAGAAAGAATACTAACCTCTGCGGCCGGGGTCGGCCTGTCGTAAAAGCCGACATAACAACCCACCCTACCCTACGTGGTAGGGCCTCAAGCCCGTCTGGATGGCGACCACCTTTGGTCTTAAGTATGCCGCCATAATAACCTTGTGTTGTGTTCCGGCATTAGTGACCCAAGTTTCTGTACCCTTATGGGACAGCAGCGTGTTCGCGATGCCACTGGCGTTGCAAACACCGATAGGTGACGGTAACTGCTAAATTCTAAGCGGGTCGTCAGCCTGTCTGCTGTCCTACAGCAATAAAAAAACATAAACATATTTATATTATATACAACAATATGTTGTATATAAGTAGCGAAATATGCTTGGTAGTTCAGTAGAATTACACTCGGAGACCGTTGACGCAGATACATTCACTACTGAAACAGTTTTTCACGCTTAATGTGCATATAGTCATGTATATTTGTCATGTACCAATGGAATGTATGAATGGAAATTTGCATATAAAGATCGCCGATATATGTAATCCGCCAATCCACCTTGGACAAGCGTGGTGGGTATACTGACCATTTCTTCTAGGGGGTTACAAAGTGTTTCATCTTCTTTTTATTCGCGGCAACGTGTAACACCCGTTCACACTAATACAATAACAGCCCTTAACGTCCCTCTTCTGCTCAAGTCTCTAGGCTAAGAATTGACAGTACACCCGCCACGCTTATCCAAGGCAGATTGGCGGGTTACAAACACCGGCGATCTCTATATGCAGATTTCCTCACAGTGTTATTCTTCGCTATCTGTATTCATGTTTTACTATGTTATCTGATCGTCAAGAAAAATTTTTAAGGGGTCATGCCGTCTACTGTGTTTGCGCTGAATATAAAATATTTCTCTATGATATAATTAGAATGTCAAATTAGCTATATGTGGTCATTTAATAGCTTAAATCCGATTGTCTAGCGATTGTTACCAGCCCTGCGTCAGACACGTGTCAATTCCGACTTTATCCTCCATCCATTTATACGGGCGAGTGTTTATTTGACTTTCCTTTAGTTTCCAACTTCAACAGTATATCGGATACAACTGTAGTTCTTAATGTTATACATATAAGGACTTAAATCGGGCGTAAAGGGTTTAACTAACGCCCGTTGTTTGATTGATGAGTGTAATAAAATGGTGATTCCAGTTTAATTTAAATTTAAAGCAATTTAACGGTGTGGTCCCGTTGACCGTATAATAGGGTTCATTACTAACGACGCACCGTCGCCATTCATCATCCGCACTATCCAGTTGCTAGATGAAAGCGAATTTCCTTCGGTTAATATACATCTATATAAATCTTGTAAGGCTTATTGCTTGATAAAGTTCTGAGAAGCAAATTAAATTATATATAGTAATGAAACTATCAATGTAGTGAATAAATAATAGCTATAGTACCTGGTAACTCAGTAATATTACACTTGGAGACAATTCTAGAGGTCCCGGGTTCGAATACCACGCTGACATGCATTGCTTAGGCAAGTTTTTTTGTCTAATGTGCATAAACAGTAATTGCACATGTACCGACGGTTGAGGAAAAGATCGTGAGGAAACCTGCATACCGAAATTATCGGTGTGTGTAACTCGCCAATCCGCCTTGAACAAGCGTGGCGGATATACTGTCTGCTTCCTCTGGGAGGAGGCTCGAGCCCAGCAGTGTTTATGATATAGACGTACATAGCGATAGCGTTCGTGTTATGGGTACTAACCCATAAAATGAACGCTCTGTTGATTACTATAGAACTGGATGAATATGTGTGAATTGTCACAGAATATTTGTATATCAATCACAATTATTGCTATCCGTGCAGGGGCGGAGAAAGAATACTAACCTCTGTGGCCGGGGTCTGCCTGTCGTAAAAGGCGACAAAACAACCCACCCTAGCTACGTAGTAGGGTCTCAAGCCCGTCTGAATGGCGACCAGCTTTGGTCGTAAGTACGCCGCCATAATAACCTTGTATTATGTTCCGGCATTAGTGACCCAAGTTCCTGTACTCTTATGGAACAGCAGCGCATTTACGATGCCACTGGCGTTGCAAACACCCATAGGCGGCGGTAACTGCTAAATTCTAAGCGGGCTGTCAGCCTGTTTGCTGTCCTACAACATTAAAAAAATGAAAGAAGGAGAAAGATTAAAAATAATATGTAAATGGAACGTCTAACTTATCTTCTTCAATACCTTCTTCATTTTGTTGCAGCCAATGCTTTCAACTTACGGGTGCGCGTGCGTGGTGCGTATTAGCGCCTACTTGCACCAGTGCCTATTACAATTCCGATATTCATATATTTATTAATATATGTAAATTAAACTCATGTGGCGGACCCCGGGCGCCGAAGCGAGAGTTTGGGCTGGAACCGGGATTCATCGATAAGATGATGTGTGTGTAAATTAAACTCATGTAAATACAAAGTACTTTTGAAAGTTTTTGAAC
Organism: Malacosoma neustria; assembly: GCA_963693495.1. Classification (NCBI taxonomy): domain Eukaryota; kingdom Metazoa; phylum Arthropoda; class Insecta; order Lepidoptera; family Lasiocampidae; genus Malacosoma; species Malacosoma neustria. The sequence goes on from OY856384.1 coordinate 14,400,029, forward strand.
GAAAACAAATATTTGCGTGCTCAAGTCTAGGAATAGACAATATTATAAAGAGAATTCAAAGACAAACTTATTTATTGTAGATGTGGCTACAAATGTCTTTGTTATTGTTTATCTACATGTATATATTAAATCCCATATGACAGTACTCTTCCATAATTATTTTCTGATAGAAAAAGTAACACTGTAGTATTTGTACCAGTTAACTGGTAAGGTATTAACAATGATACAAATTACTAATTGTTTGTACAATTTTTATTAAAGCAATCAGAAGGATGTTAATAATTAAATATATAATGTCACATAGATATAACAACGGACTTATGCGAATTACAAGGACTCGTAAATAAATAAATAAACTCAATAACTTGAATGCAATCACCAAACACAAGTGCTGAATATTATCAAAACGACCACCAGATAATGATTACAACAATTACAATTATTACAACGACAACAACGGCCTCTGAAAATATTACTAGAACGAGCACACGACACACGACTACAACGACCCACGACCACCAACGACCCTCTTGCGGCAAATTCCCATATGGGTTTACAATAAGTCGTTGAGAAAAGTTAACGTGAACTAATATTGCCACATATTCTAACTAATATTCCTACACGTATGTACAACACAAATATATGTACATGTATGTACCAGATTTTGGGGTTTTTACAGTGGTCGTTATTATTATTACTATTGGACTGGACCGCCTACTAGAATATAAAGTATACTCATCAGACTTGTCTAGCGCGGATTGATGGGTTACATATGGATACCGGTAATTTCGGTGCCAGTTTCCTCACGAAGTTTTACTTCACCATCGGTACATATAAATTATATTATAATATAAGCACTTTGCCAGGATGCCAGACTTGGGCACTAAATGAACAGAAACAAAAAAAAAATACAAATATGCCAAAATGGGATGGAAAGAAGTGTTATTGGAGTTAGAAGAAGAGACAAGGTGAGACTACAACTTATCAACGAAAAAACTAAATTTAAAGATATATGTACCGTCTACAAACGCTTAAAATGGAGATGGACGGGTCATATGTTAAGAGAAAAGGAAGAAAAGTGGACAAGAATTGTTACAGAATGGTACCCACGGGATGGAAAAAGAAACAGAGGTAGACAGTTTAAACGTTGGGAAGATGATATGAAAAGGATGGCAGGGTTGGAATGGACACGCACTGCCAAAGACAGGACCAAATGGAAAGCTTTAGAGGAGGCCTTTGTCGAAGGACAAGCTGTAAAAGAAAAACCAGTGGCAGATGTTAGCTTAAGTTAGAATTAATTTTAAATTAGATTTATATTAATATTAATGTAGTTTTAAGCACGTCTAATTTTTACACATCTAAGTTTTGATATATTTAGGATTAGGATACAGCAATAAAGGCTTATTTTATTTATTTTATTTTATATAAGCACTTTAAGCGAGAAAATTTGCATCGCGAATACATGTCACCGTGGGATTCTAACGTTTTTAGACAAAAGTGGATATATAAGGATTATATTTTAAAAGCATCAGCATGTCAATTTATTTTCCTCAATGCCTTTTACATTTGTAATACGGTCTTCGGGTCTGCCACCAGCATATTGAATAAATTAGCGCTTAAAACGCATTAGTATCGATTTGGGAAGCGTCAAAAACTGGGGTCTTGGCGGCGGGTGAGTTGGGCTCGGTCACCATTCTGCAATAATATATTTAAAGGATTAGCCTCGCGTCGCAATATCGCGACCCTCCTCGGATCTCGCGCCCTGTCGCACCCCTACGCACCCCGACGCCGGATGACGCTATTCAAATAATGGAAATTATTTCCACATATGTGCACCTAAATAAATATCATTCCGCCGTCATTATTGAACGCCCCCGATGGCCCTGTGGAGTTATTTTCACCCGTTTATTCGCGGTTAGCCGGCTGCAATGGGAAACGGCGGATGTGCATGGCTTTGCACGGCTGTGAAACGCACTTGTTTCACAACTCGTTTGTTTAATTTCAAAATGAAATTGATACAATTTTACCAAAAAAGAATCTCAGTTTCAATCCTTAATATGTCACTTGTGAATTAAGCTCGGCGAGTATAAACCGCATTTTACCTGTGTCAAGCTACGTACGAAACATGCGCTCATGTGAATTTGTGAAATTTATGTTTCGAAAAATAAACGAATGTATATGGGGTGGAAACGACCGTTTATGTTCACTTAACCGAGGAAAGAGGGTATTATTTACCGTTTCGGCCGGGTGAACCCGCCACTGTGAGTGAGACAAATACCGCTGCCGGCACAATATTTATTGCAGCCGCCACGTGGATTGCGCAATTTATCGCAGAGGTGTCGTCGCAGCGATCGATCGCGGCTTGACGCGCACTATACATCACCGCGTGCGTTATCTGCGCTCACGGCGACTTATCGCGGATCTGCCATCGGGCCATCACTCTGACTCCGCACACTCCGCAGCTGTGGTGCAGCTAAATAACAACATCGATCCGTGCAGGTCCGTGCCGCTGAATTCCGGCCCGATCGAATCGCTGTGGGTGCTCAAGCGAACACTGTCCCGCCCGATCGCCAGGCTCGTTTATCTTCATTTTGCGGCCGCAATTAGATGGGTCGTTGGCTGCGGCCGGGAGCGGGTCGGCCTCCGACAGCCTCCGATACTACGTGGCTCGAATACCGCGATGCGGCGCACGCAACCCGCGACCGCGTCTCACTGTCAACTTTGTAATGAGTAAAGTTAATAGGTACATACGAAACACAGGTCTCGTTCAGATTTTGAATCTCGTTAAAACTTGGCGAACCGTCACTGCATTGATGAATAAGTATTAAGGATCTTTTGTTTTCTCATTACGCTGTACCGGAACTGAAGAAATCTAATTATACTTACCTCTCCCTATCTCCCGTGTTGTTATGTACTAAGATGTGCAGTAGTAACTTTGATTTTTTGTTACAGGTATGGTTTAAAAATAGAAGAGCAAAATGGCGGAAACGAGAAAGAAATGCAATGAATGCAGCAGCGGCGGCCGCCGCGGATTTCAAGAATGGGTTCAGCACACAATTCAATGGCCTGATGCAGCCTTTCCCTGATACGGACGCGTTGTACTCGTCATATCCTTATAACAATTGGGCGGCGAAGGTCCCGAGCCCACTGGGCACTAAAAGCTTTCCATGGCCCGTCAATCCTCTAGGCTCAGTAGTGCCGGCGAGTCATCACCAAGGATCAGTGAACTGTTTTAACACCGCGACGTCAATGGGTGGAGTCGGAGGAAGCGGGATGGCTGGTGTTGGGGGTTCGGCTGGCGTGGGTGGTGGCGTGGCGCCCTGTCCATACACGGCACCTCCAAACCCGTACAGCATGTACCGGGCGGAGCCGTGTCCGGCGATGTCGTCTTCGATAGCGTCGCTGAGGTTGAAGGCGAAGCAGCACTCGTCAGGGTTCAGTGGTGGTTACGGGACGGTGTCACCAGTCTCGCGGGCGGGTTCTGCACCCCTGTCGGCGTGCCAGTACGCGGGCGGCGTGAGCGTCTCGGACCGCGTGCTCTGAGAGGAAGCGCGCGGCCGCGAGGAGGCGAGGTCGCCGTTGCTGGCATCGGCGCGAGTCTCCTAGTCGCCGCCTGCGCACACGCCCCCAGACGATGCTCATGCCACCGGCCTCTACCGCCACCTGTGGGACTGGTTCGACTGAGTGATCAATACTGTGCGTTGCGCTATTCAAAATGCTGCTATCAATAATATATTCATGCGGTAATTAAAGTATAGTTGATTATTTTTGTATCATAAATACTTGAATCAATAAAATTTGCTGCAAATTTTGCAGTTATTTGATATTTAACTAGTTATATGGCTTGCAGCATAACTGAATTAACAACGAAAACGTGAGAAGGGTGTGATTTGCGTTGTGACTCCATCACGTATAGATACGTTCGATATGAAACTCCGGGCAATAAACTTAACGACGATCGATTTAAAAATTATGATACAGATTATTGTAAATATGTAGTTATGTACTTACGTATACCAAAGCGATGTGTGCAATTTTTACATGCTTACAATGTATTCAGATTTTTATAGGAATATTTAATTGGAGCGCAGTGGACATTTTCACATTAAATAAATAAATGTAACAAATGAATTTGAATTGTTTACAATGTATTCAATGTTTTCTTATTATTATTTTTATGTTCAAGTACTAAGGCCTAGCCTGCATTGTGAAAACTATCATTTTAATTATATTAAAATGAAAATTACATGGAAATAATATGAATCGCAGGAAATACCCAATTACTGTTATATTTTCATATAATAATATTCCAAATAGAATTTTAAAATAAAATAATATCACAAAAACACGCATTTTGTCCACGCAAACAAAGATGTAAATATGGCAATAATAATTTATTTAAATATGCCAAATGCTGGTATTTTGGATTATGTGAATACTGTTTTGTAAATTCGTTTTTATTTATAGTGGTTGCTGAACTCCTGTGAAATATGAATATATATGGATAATTTCCAGTAGCTTTAATTCAAATTTCCAATAGGTGAAAAATCAAATTAATTGAATTCCCGATTTTTCATCATTTACCAAATTATTTGTGGAACTGTGGTACCTCTTTTTAATGCATAAAAGGAATTCATTTAAGGTGTATGTTTAGTTTTTAATTACAACTACGAATTGCAATATTTGTCAATATATTTGCCAAAGAAGGGTATTTTATTTACCAAGAAATAAACATAAGAATTAAAAGCAATATATTTTAAAAGTTATAAAATATTATAACTAATAAGTCTTCATATTTGAGGAACCGTATACCAAATGTATTTTGTTTGTTAAATATTAATAAAATAACAAATTGTTTAAGTTATATTTAAATTAAATACAATATATAAAATATGTAATAAAATTGCTGCCTGATTGAGATTAGAGTAACCAGGATCTCAGTATATATTTAAACTATTATTTTAAAACCCCAAACGAAATGTAAATATATGTAACTATTTAGATGTAGACTTTAAAATTGTAATACTTATTTTTCTTTGAAAACAATATAAAATTAATAATACTTCTGTGTGCCTATCATCGAAGTAATCTATTATGATTTGGTGTACCGATGTTTTTGTTATTAGAAAGTAAATTATAAATGAAGATTTGTAATAAAGGGAAAAAGAAAATTTATAAAGTATGTTAATATTTTTATATTGTATATATGTATATTTACGTTATATACTTTATCATCACACATTCATACTTAAATTATAAGTGAAATATGTTTTCTATGAGAAATAGACGGAATGGATATGACTATATTGTCTACCGCTTGATTCGCCAATGTAGAAGGAAAATGTGTAGTAATTCATTTGTAACATTTTATGATACCTACGAACAAATTGAAGAGGTTATATTTTTCACTTTGAGTGCCACTTTGCGGCCAGTGAATGCCATTTATTTATAAAAACAAAGATATCGGTACATTAAATAACGATATATAAAAATCATTAAAATAGGTAAATATATGTAAATATTAGATCCATTGTAATAATTATGTATGTAATATCAATTTGAGGTTTTCATTTTATACATATCAGGACGATATATCAAGATAGCGCCGTTTGTTGATATATTTTGTGAATTAAATCTTAAATAGAACACCGATTGTTTTTTAACTTAAAACCTCTAGTCATAATAAAAGATATCAATGAAGTATTTGATTGTTTTATTTGAATAAAATGTTTTCATTTCTTCCTGTACCTAAATTTTTAAATAGCTTGTACGCATTTATTATGTTGATTACAAACTGTATAAAACTCATTCTGAACTACCAATACGGCTTCTGTCATGATCATTCTGCTCTTTAGTTTACCGATTGGTTTGAAGCCGCATGATATCGCATAAACCCATCGAGTCTAACATACATAGGTGTACCGGAAAGTCATTACCGGTGTTTATAACAGATGTAGCTAGGCTTAAGTATGCAACGTTATGATTTAACACATATGCTATTTTATTCTACTGGCATCCAGCTTTAAGTCTATACATGTTATATTTTGCGAAAGTAACACCGTCATATATATGACGGTGATATATGACGTCGTATATATGACGGTCATATAAATATTTATACCACTTTGAAAATGTCAAGTTTCGTGCCTGAAAACGTGCATTTGCGGCACGCATTTCTTTTCTTATTTAATCAAATGAAAAAAGCCGCTGAAGGTCATCGTTTGTTGGTAGAAACTTACGATGAGCATGCTCTAATCTTAAAACCGTGAGGCGTGGTTGCGAAAATTCAAAAGTAGTGATTTCGATATGCAAGACCGGTTCTGGTAGACCGAAAAAGTTTGAAGATGCGAAACTGCGGGAGTTATTGGATGAAGACCCAATCCAAACTCAAAAGCAATTGGCAGAAGCGTTAAATATGGCTCAAGAAACGATTAGCGACCGATTACGAGCAATGGGGAAAACCCAAAAGATCGGAAGATGGGTGCCACATCAATTGAATGACAGGCAAATGGAAAATCGAAAAATCGTCTTTGAAATGCTGCTTCAAAGATATGATCGGATGAAATTTCTGGATTGAATAGTGATGGGTGATGAAAAACGGATATGTTCTGAAAACCCTCAGCGCAAAAAATCATGGTTATCACCTGGCAAAGCTAGCCCATCGACTCTAAGGCCAAATCGTTTTAGTCGTAAGACAATGCTCTGTTTGGTAGAATCAGAGTAGCGTGGTGTATTACAAACTGTTGAAACCTGGTGAAACAGTTAATATTGATTGTAACCGACTACAAATGATCAATTTGAAATTGAAATCGTGCATTGATCGAAAATCGTCCACAATGGGCCCGAAGACATGGTAAAGTGATTTTACAGCATCATAACGCACCATCTCATAAAGCAAAACCGGTCAAGAAAGCATTGAAAGCGATTGTATGGGACATATTACACCCACCGTACTTTCCAGACCTTGTCCCGTCCGGCTATTAACTTTTTGCATAAATGGGACACACGCTTGCAGAGCAGCACTTTGCTAATTTCAAAGAAGTTAGAAAATGTCTCGATGAATGGTTTTGCTTATGAGCACAGGACAGTTTATTTTTTGCGATGGCATCCATAAATTACCTGAAATATGGGCAAGATGTATAGAATCAAATGGATAATACTTCGAGTAATTAATTGATTCCATTTTCTCGAAAATTCATCAATAATTAGAACAGTAGCACAAAAATTGTTTACTTAGAAGATCATCATATCGATCTTAAATATTAGCGGACAGACCATAAACATGGAGAGTTGTTCAAATCGTATTTTTGTAGACGACTCAATAGTGCTAGAGACTCGATTCCGGTTGTCTGTGAATGGATCCGAGCTAATTATAAATACTAAAACAAATCATTCTCTATAAAGATTTAACACGTATAGAAACTGACTTTAATTTTTACGTATGAAGGTACAAGAATGACAGTTTAATATACAATTCTACTATTTGTTAGCAAAAGTTACCTCTACGCTGGCGTAGTAATTAGCTATTTTACAAAAATATGCCATAGATATTTGTAAATAGTATACTAGCTGACTAGGCAAACGGTGTTCTGCCATATAAAAAAACAGAACATAATTACTTTCACCCCCTTCAAGTTTTATTTTTGCGATAAACAGTAAGTAGCCTATGTCCTTCTCCAAGGCCAATCTATCTCGATAATAAAATTCTACCAATCCCTAAGTAGCCAATCCTTAAAGATTGGCTACGAACATGCTACGTCCGTAGCTTGTTCTAGCTTCAGCAACAAATACAGAAGGATAGAATTTGTTAAAAAGAACCGTGATATCAGTGATGCTAATTAATTATTATTAGACGTTTCAACACGATAGCATCGCAAGGTATCGCTTTCCAACCCAGGGTCCTATTTTAAATGTCATTGTACAAAATTTCTGCGTGAATTTTTCGTGATTTTTTTTTATTCAATTAAATGAACTGTTAAAAAAAATGAAATAAACATTTGATTTTTATAAAAATTTTCTATCTTGAAAGTTTTGGTAAATACACCACTTTATAAGGTCTTAGAACAAAAACATGGCCTGGTCCAATTCTTAGGTTACAATCAGCATGGCGATCTATCAACATGGCGGGAATTATTCAACAATTATTTAAAAAAATTGAAAATAATACTAATATAAAATGATATGAAGAAAAAAAAACTTTTTTATAGCAATAATTACCAGTGTAGTCCAAGTAGTAGAATTGATTTGATTCAGTGATTATGTGGACTTTTCTGGTCGTTTCTACTTCAAATATAGTCAAAGCTGAATTTGTTTTTTTACAGAAATGACTGTCGTTCTCTACCAAAAGAAAGACAAACGAGTTTTATCTTTTGCTCCCTGTACCACCGTGATGCCCTGTCACTCAAATAGGCGTATGTGCTCCGGCTGCCCAATCCACGCCACCAGGAAGTAGTTGCCCTCCAAGTTTATGCCAGGGTAAAGTCTCGCCAGGCCCCAACCTCCCCTGCACAAGAAGTAGAAGAACTTGTAAAAAATAATCCCTTTTTAAAATCCTCTACAATAGTGACGTAATGGACCTAATATAGTTACGGAAACACAAAGCATGTCATAGAGATCGATTTCTCACCATGTAACTCTACATATCCCACACCTGTCTGCATAGCGATTCCTTCGAACATATGGACCAGGTTAAGTACCTAAATTTTAGAAATGAGAGTCAAAGGATACAAAAAGAGGGGTAGACTAAAAAATATAGATGGATTGTGTAAAAGATGATAATAGATGATATATAGTAAAAAATAAAGTTGTGAATGTTAAGATGACGACTAATAGAGGAGAGTGAAAGGAGACAACATGTTGTGCCGACCCTACATAGTTTGGGATGAGGACAGGAAGAAGAAAGACCAGGTTATTTCTGTATGTCACACGTCTTGTGATATCGATTGCAAGGTATGTTCGTGGATCACGTGGGGTGACTGGTGTCGCCAGTGGCCCCAACATATCCGTTAAATTGAAGGAACAGGTTTATAAGAACATTTTTACATTTGTACTTTTATACGGCTGTAATATGGCTCTTCATTAGGATTGCAAAGGAGGTAAACCCAAAAAGTATAGTCAATATGCGCGCTAAAAGAGGCAGAGATGCCAAAAACCGCACTAAAAGGAGAAAAAAATAACTTGGAAGTTATACCTCGAGCATCGAAGCGAGAGTTTTTAACACTAAGAATATACGCTATGTGTTCAACTACGATAGATACAATATCTATCTATTTTATTTATTTATTTCAAAATTTACAATATTGCATTACAGACAACCTTTTGCAAAATATTATATAGGTACAATACTAATCAAAATTACAGGTTACATTTTGTATAATTTATTATCAATAATTATAAACGTCATATCAGAACAGATCTGTTTTACGTCTATTTCTCAGAATTTTGACACTGAATTAAAATTTCACCTATCGGCAAATGTATTGATATCTTGAGATGACTTTAACATTTCGTTTAGCCTGATTAAACCTCGCGTCAAAGATGAGTTCTTGCGGGAAATGGTGGACCATCGTGGCACAGTGAACAAATGAAGGCTGCGAAACGATCAAATCAAAAATATTCTGTTTCTATAGTAACTTTAATAAAAAATATCAACGTTAATTATTTTGTGTTTTATGGTAATTAATATGTAATACGTAAAAATAAAGTTCAAAATACGAATTAGAGAGATAAATATTAGACATGTTTAACGTTGAGGAAATACCTCAATGATCTAAAACCCGAAATCCTTTAAATCCGTTCCCAAGTCGTGCGTAAAAGCCAGGTTCAACTTCGAAAGCTTATAAATTGGTTATAATTGATTTACTTTACAAGATCATATGTTAGAATATGTTATGATGTACATTTTTCATGTACACTTTAAGTAATAATATTTGGTTATCTATTAAGAATCTATGCCTTTTTTATTGTGAAACAATTTTATAAAAATACCAAAAACACAAATTTTTTCTATGGTGTATATTTTAGAGTCAATATTAAGAGAGTGGATAATCGTGGTAATAACCATAATCTTCGTTTAGGAGCGCAGAATCTACTGCTATAGGACGAAATTAGAAAATAGAAAGAAATATATTTATTCGTCAAAGAAAACGACACTAATTGTTTACATTATTACATACCATTACATAAAACTTGATAATTTAAGGGTACAAAATCAATGCCTTAATATTGTCAAATGAGTTTGGCCACTCAGTATTTTGCTCCATCGAAATTGTTCCGACATAGTGCTGGAGACACCACAACTAATTACGACGAGTTCTTACAGTCGATGCCTGTTCATACTAAGAAAGTAGTATCTTATGTATATGGTTTGCCAAAATCGTCTTTATGACAGCTATCTGACCGCCCAATTAAAACGAAAACTGTAAAAGTGTGATCCTTAGTATAGCAGGGTACACCAGCGCTAGTCAGTGCATCTGCCAAGATGATGTTGATTTAAACCCAAACGGTCTTGGTAGGACTCAATTTTTTTATTGCTGAGAAATAGTAGACAGGCTGACGGCCCACTTAATAGCAAGTTACCGTCACCTATGTGTGTTATGTTAGGGGTACTGCGACCTGGGTCACTAATGCCGGAACACAACACAATGTTATTATGGCGGCATACTTATAGACCAAGAGGCTTGTTTTGTCGCCTTTTAGGACAGGCTGGCCCCGGACGCAGAGTTTACTATTCTTACTCCGCTTCTGCATGGAGAAAAACATTAGCTCTATATATTTTAGATATGTATATAAAACATTATTTAATTGTTACATTAATAGATTTCTGCTTGTATTAAAGAAGGAATAAGGAACAAATAATAAGAATACATACATACATACATATAATCACGCCTCCTCCCCGTAGGGGTAGGCAGAGACCACTTCTTTCCACTTGCTACGATCCTTACACACTTGTTTCACTTCGTCCATTTTCATTATTCCCTTCATACATGCTCTTCGGTTTAGGGTACTCTTGACCTGACCTTTTTTCAAGACGTCCCTGATTTGGTCTCGAAAGGTCCGTCTAGGTCTACCCCTTCCAACATTTTCATTAACACTCGCCTTGTACACTTTTTTCGTCAATCGTTCATCATTCATTCTCTCAACATGGCCAAACCATCTCAGCATACCTTTCTCAATTTTTGTCACTACATCTTCTTTCAGACCACAACGTTTCCTTATCTCACTATTTCTTATCCTGTCACTCAGTTTAACTCATATCATACTTCTTAACGCTCTCATCTCAACTGCATTTATTCTGCTTTCATGTTTCTTCTGCCATACCCAACTTTCACTTCCGTACATGAGTGTCGGAACCAACACCCCCTCATGCACAGCCAGACGAGCCTTGTTAGACACCTTCCGACTGTTCATAAAGGAGTAACAATAAGAATGTAACGTTACATAATTAAATTTAAATACTGTATGTAATATTTTACGAGATAAGCAAATATTAAAAATTTTTACACTCCATAAAAAATAAACAATTTGGTCATAAATACAAAATTCTTCTAAATCCGTTTGAATTCCGAGTTAGAAAGCCAGGGTCACAACTTCGGAAGCCAATAAATTGCAAACAATTTGATTCACGCAAATCGCGCGACATTAGACTGGAAGTACACTAATCCAGCGAATGATTATCAGGACGGTGGGCGAGTGCGGGCACAAACACACAGTTTCCAGGTGCTCGAATCCAGGCGCTTTAAGGATTTAGGCGAGGATTTGCTTTCAATATTAGCCGCCGGCCGCCCGGTGGCAGTACGGCGCCGGCAGGCCATTCCGTTCCGCTCCCGCCTTTTTTATTATTTTGTCGCATCGTTTTGGCTCCAAACGGAATCATTCCGCCATCTACATTTTTATTTTTCAATTGCTCCCCGATTAGTGGGATTAGCCGTATCGCTTTCCGATTCTTTGCTCCTTTTGGTGGCCGCTTTTGCGGACTAACGCGTTCATCTGGCGAAGTATATTCATATAACCAAATTATATTGGTCACGTATTCTTCAAAAAAAAAATATTGACACTAACCTAAAAAGGTGATCACAAACAACATAGGGCCTAATTTAGTACGGCAATAGATTCTATAAAGATAAATATTTTCTAAGTATATTTTGTTGTGATATTTACTGAAGAAAATGAGTCAGATGTCATGGATTGATTTGAAACGTTTAAAAGAAAAATAAGATTGACAATAATAAAACTAAGATTTAAACTTTCTGTTATTGAAGCCGGGGAGATATATGAATATGTGTACACCATTTTTCAGTTAAGGATCCTCCGAAAGTCAGCACTATTTATTTGATATATTTTCTTAAGGTTCTTTGCGGAGAAAAAGGAGGTGTATCGACGGAAATTGTTGCGCAAAAGAAAAGCTTTGTGAATATATAATATACAGCAGCATACCCCAAACTCCAAAAGACTCTAGCACGTTATAAAATTTACATTGTTCTCCCCAAAGGCGGCATTATTCAATTTCAAAATTGGTCAAATGCGCAATAAGTAAGAATGAACACGAACAAGTCGGCGCAATTATTATTTTGAGCCATCGACACCGCACAGCGCTGTTTGCTGACGCTGTCATTATCAAAGAGTCAATGTCGACTTTCTACTATTTGCATTACAATTAGGGTATTTGTTGTACCATCTTTACATAAGCACGTGTGTGAGGTTGCTGGAGACGCGCGTCACCGACTTATCTTTATGGTGGCAAACATCATCACGGCTTTTTATTTTATCAAGGTTGGAGTTAGTCACCATACGCGCGCCTGCCATATCTCAACCCTACATAATATAATATTCAACAGCAAACACGAGATGTAATATCAACGTAATTCTCTAGTTAGATACTGTTTAACCCAAAACAAATTATGTTTATGTAATTATAAGTAATAATTATTAATCTATATTTACTATGATATCGTTAAAACTGCTTATTGCGAAAGAAAGAATACCATATTACAAGGAAAACAGTAGAAATTAGAGTGGATGAATACAGGAGGAGAGGTAGACCAAAGAAAAGATGGATGGATTGCGTAAAATACGATATGGTGAAAAAGGGTGTGAATGTTGAGATGATGGCTAACAGAGGAGAATGGAAGGAAAGAACATGTTGTGCCGACCCCATATAATGAAGGATATATATGGGATATAATATCGTTAAAGCTGTAGCAGTTATGTGTTGTTTATGCGTGAGCCCAGGCAATAGGTTTTAGTAGGCAGGGTTTTTTTTAGTAGATAGTCGGATGTTGTCCATGTTTCTCGAAGTTCCAAATAACCCCCTGATTACCCTTGGTACAAAAAAAAGTTGTGTTATTGAACTTATAAATAGTGTATCACAAGTATCCGATTTTTCTTTTTGTATTAAATACCTAGCCAACTCTACTTTATTTTTATGCCTTTTGGTTAAGATAAGAAACAATCATGGTTTTTCACACATCATTGGCGTAAATAAGACAATTCTGAATGATGTAATCAGTCTACAAAGCGAATGCAACAGGCAGGAACGCTTAAAAGTAAATTAATATTCTCCTATCTTAAAATTGAAGTATGTGAAATTGCCTTGCACAGCTTTAAGGTAACTATTACAACTTTCTGATATTTTGTTACAAATATTGTTGCCAATTCCTATAACATTTAATGCATTTAGTGAAATACATTTTAAATCTAATTTTTGTTGCAGAGCCTTTGTCATAAAAGAAGACTGGCTTCCGCTATCTAGCAGAGCCCGAACTCTCTCAGATTTGTTATTTAGAGGATTGCAAACTTCTACAATTGCAGTAGACAAAAGAACATAATTATCTTTTTGTTGTGAAAATGCTGCAACGTTATCATTAATGTTATCACTTATGTTACAGTTGGCAGTCACGGCTATATCGTGAAGAAGCGTATTATGTTTTTGATTACATTGCCTACATGAACCCATCCTACAATTAGATACAGGATGACCCTGTCTAAGGCAGTTCTTGCATAATTTGTATTGAGATACACAAGAAAGTTTATCTTTAATAGATTTAGCTTTAAATTCTGGACAATCATAAATCCTGTGATTGCCATTGCATACGACACAAAAATACGCTTTATTTGTATTATTGTTACATCTTTGTGAAGTATTTGTAGATGCGAAGGAGTTTGTATTTAGTAAACGATTCGGTTTGTTATTAAATTTAGTATGATTAGAATTAGACTGAAATTGAGTTGATTGTGATCTACGTGTGTATTGTTGTATTTTAGAATTATTAGTATTAATATTTAATGTTTTATTACTGTTTAAAGATTCTAAGACATCGGCACGATTAATGAGAAATTTATTGAATTGTTCTAAGTTCGGGACGTCACTTAAAGTATTGCGGTACTCTTCCCACTTTAGTAGCGTACGATTATCTAATTTAGGAGATAATATAAATATTAGCAAAAGGTCCCATTTGTCGGTGGGCTGCCCTAAACTGTTTAAAGCTCTTAAATTTTTAGTAACGTTATCGACTAAGGAACGAAGTGATTTGTCTGACTCCCGGACTAGTGGCTGAACATTAATTAAGGAATCCAAATGATGATTGATAAGAATTCTTTTATTATCATAGCGCTCACAAATCATTTGCCATGCCTTTTCGTAATTAGCCGATGACACTTCAAGATTCATCATTTGATGAAGGTATATACTTGTGAAACAAAAAAGTTACTTTTTCTAGAATTGCAAATCATGAAAATGACTGCCTTAAAAATGAAAGAGATCTGTTACACTGCTATCATGATTTCATAGAAGGGCATAATATCTGTATGATAAAAATCGTTTTGTTTTTATTTCTGAGGAATGGCAGGCGAGCTAACGACTCACTTAACAAACATACATAGGCGACGGTAGCCAGTTATAGTCGCATAAGGATGTTTGCGTTGCCAGGGTCATCGCTAACACGCTGCCGTTCACGTATGGGTACTGGAATCTGGGTCATGTATGCCGGAATACAACACGAAATTATTATGCAAGTGTATTTAAAGATCGGTCAAACCCGCAAGTTGATGCAGACCATCAAAACAAGAAAAGTTGCCTACCTCGGTCATGTCTTCAGACACGAAAGATTTGCTACTATACTTACTGCAACTCATTATGATGGGGAAAATTACGGGAAAACAGCGAGTGGACCGGAGTCAAGAGCGCCGCGGAACTGTTTAACTGTTTCATCACCTCGCCAGGGACAAAGCGAGGTTTCGGGGCTGATGTCCAACCTTCAGTAATTGGAGAGGAACACGAAGATTTAGAGAGAAGGGGCGTTTGCCATCCGGAATGTTGTCCAGAGAGTTGCCGCGTAACTAGGGTTGTTTTGTCGCCTTCTTCGACAGGCCACCCCCGTCCACAGGGGTCAGTATTTTTACTCCACTCTTGCACTCAGTAACAAGCTTAGTCCGCCCTGGTGATATGTGTTCGTAGATATTAAAATATAGCTTTTTTTATTGCTGTAGGACAGCAGGCAGGCTGACGGCCCTCTTAGAATTTATCAGTTACCGTCGCTTATGGGTGTTTGCAACGCCAGTGACATCGCTAACACGCTGCTGTCGCATAAGAGTACAGGAGCTAGTGTCATTAATGCCAGAAAACAACACAAGGTTATTATGGCGGCATACTTAAGACCAAAGGTGGTCGCCATCCAGACGGGCTCGGGGCCCTACCACGTAGCTAGGGTGGGTTGTTTTGTCGCCTTTTACGACAGGCGGACCCCGGCCACAGAGGTTAGTATTTTTTCTCCGCCTCTGCACGAATATAAGCTATACTAGTATATACTTCTCTGAGTTTTATATATGGTCATCGATATGACATAAAACTGAAGTTTCCTACAATTTATTTATTCTACGAGTAATATACGAAACATACACAGGTATGCACTGATGCATGTCAATAGCGTATCGTAGAACGAAGAGGGCTAGGTTTCGGGAAGAAGGATCAAAAGGGGATTAGAGAAACGACAACCAATCAAGGGTAACTGGACTGGTATATCTACCCGAAATAAATGCGGCACATAAAACAAAAACAAAGTCTAGCAAATATAGACTGTATATCCTTAATATAAGGTTTAAATCAGGTTGATTCGGGAGTTTATTGATGTTTTGTTTGTAGGGTGGGTGGATGAAAAGGAGTGAGGGTCTGCAGTGCAACCTCCGCAGACAATCTTACAAGTTAATTGTGTTTCGAGCCGGAAGCCGGCTGACTACAAAATAATATCGCACATACGTGCGGTTTCCTGTTGACGAAATTAATAATGTATGGCTCTGAGGACCGATTTGGTTTGGTTGGTTTTGGATTGAATATGCCTAAATTTTATTAGTATTATATATATTAAGTATATTTCTAGTATGAAATAATATGTTTAAGATATAAATGTATAAAAGAAATAAATAATTATCAATGTTATTTAAATATTTAAAAACATACATCAATAAACTGAATTAATTGAAATGGTAACGATAGACAGTGAGTTGATGCATTCTAATTTTGTCTATTTTTCTGCAAGTGAACGTAACAATTATTATATGAGAAATAAATAAAACATAATTAACACGCCATGTAAATTAAGGAAACAGTATAATACTGTTTTACCGTCATAGATCTTCTACTTTCAAATCTTTTTATCTTTGCAGGGACGGAGAAAGAATACTAACCTCTGCGGCCGGGGTCGGCCTGTCGTAAAAGGCGACAAAACAACCCACCCTAGCTACGCGGTAGGGCCTCAAGCCCATCTGCATGGCGACCACCTTTGGTATTAAGTATGCCGCCATAATAACTTTGTGTTGTGTTCCGGTCATAATTAACCCAAGTTGCTGTACCCTTATGGGACAGCAGCGTCTTCGCGATGCCACTGGCGTTGCAAACATCCATAGGCGACAGTAACTGCTAAATTCTAAGCGAGCCGTCAGCCCGTCTGCTGTCCTACAGTAATAAAAAAAATCTATAATGTGTAGTAATGTAAGGATTAAATAAATACATTCATAAAACAAAATTGGCTGCATACTTCGGTCAAGGAATATAAATAGGGCTACTTTATCACTCGTATAACTAAAAACTAAAAAGGTGATTAACTGATAATTTTCTTTTGCTATTATGGTTGGAATGAAAAAGAAATGGAATGGCACCGCCCAATTTCTCCGTCGGTGTAGGGAAGTCGGATTGTTCTCGCTTTTTCCTGTACCTAATTAGTCGAGAAAAGAAAGAGTTATCGTAAGGAATCTAGTTAACAGTTAACAACCAATAATGTCTCCTTCAACTACGGTCTCGTTTTTGAATATTATATATAGATCGTCAAGACTATTAAATAATGACCTTAGGATACGTGTTCGGTCTTTGCCTAGAGAAGGTAAGTAAAAATTATTGTCCTATTTATATTTATCGACTACCCTCAAATCAGTGTAAGGAAACGGTCTATGCCGTGCGTAGGACACCATTTTACTGGCGAACATTTAACTATGAAAATTACAAAAATATATATTGCTCCAAAGTTACGATTCTTGCCTGTAAAGTAAGTTACGCAAAATTGGCGCTGTACATAATTTTAACATAACTACACTCTTGAACTGTTCTAAACAGAGTTTATTAGGTAAGTAGAGTTTCTACTTCTCTAGAGCTAGGTTTCATTTTAAATTCCCTCTCCTCTTTATCGGCATAATATTTTGCCATCAAAGGCCAGCAACTACTGGATTTTGTCCACCATCCTTAAAGTAGTGGTTATGATTAAGGTGGCCTGGCATGTCAAGATATCACTTCGGAACCTATGTTCCGATATTTAATAGTATCATAGGGAAACCAGGGCTTTTGGGCGCTATTCCTTTGGTACACGACACAAAAAAATGGATAATATAAACCTTCTAACCAATTCTTACATAACTTTGTCTATCTTATACGTTTTCTTTCTGCAATTATCATACTCACATTATATGGGGTCGGCACAATATGGTGTCTCCTTCCACTCTGTCAGCTGTTATCTCAATATTTACACCTTTTTTGCGATGTCATCTTTTATTTTTAAATTCTGGCGAGTGAAACATTTTTATTCTCTCAAGGTAGAGACGCAATGTCACCGCGTGTGAACGTACAGTAGGGTAGTGTGAGACCGTGCGTCCTTCTCTCTTGGTAATGAGACGCATACTGTTAATATACACACTAAAACCAGCTCGATGTTTCGTTCTTCGCTTTAAGCGCCAGGATCGCGGGATGTAGTGTTATAACCACGACACTCTGTGAAACCTAGATACTGAAATATTTATTTAAATATAGTTAAAATTTTTCGTAAAGGGTCAACGTAATAATACTGATACGGCCGGGGTCAGCCAGTCGTAAAAGACAAGTAAACAACCAGGTTTAGCTCCAACCTCGTCTGGATGGCAACCACCCTTGGTTTTTAGATATGTCGCCATAATAACCTTGTACTGTGTTCATACTGCGGATAGCAGCGTGTTAGCGGTGCCCCTGTCATTGCAAACACCCATAGGCGACGGTAACTGATAACAACTAAGTGCACCGTCAGCTGCTCTGCTGTGTTATAGCAGTAAAAGAAATTGAACTTATAAGGTCGATTCTATGAAGGATGGCTAAAGATTTTACATAATACAGATAAAGCGACTAGACTAACTAAACTAATTATAACTACCATTTAACTATACCATACATAACAATTTCAAGTCAATAAAATGCACTGCGATAAACTACTTACATGTATAATAATGCCTCTTGATGCATGTGGTGCGCTGGGGCGGCAACTTGGGCGGGCGGACGGCGTGGCATGGGCGGTCAATAAATAAATAAATATACAGAAATGTATTGCTAGTTGTTCTCTACATAGGAAAAGACGTCTTCTTAGTGCTTGAATACTTATAATGGCGTCTGTAGTAGAGAGCTTGAACTTTTCGGAAAATTATGGTTTTGAGCGGGTGGAAAAATCATTTAAGTTTTCGCTTTAGTTTAGGTTCATAAAAATTATAATGTAACGTATACATAAACTTATAATCAAACAACAATGTTTACGTTTAGGACCACGTGCACGTGGTCCCACCAAACCCTTTGGGGTCCAAGTCAGCATTTATCACTTTGAATTAAGTTTAGTCGCAGGTTTTCATCTTTGCCACATAAGTCAATTTTCAATCTGAACCTTTGAATTTTTTTGGTTAGCGGGATTCCTAATTTTGTATTAAAGTTTGTTTTCTTTATGTTAAATGATGGGCACTATAGGAAGGGTATCGTCTGGTTTGACGTTCAGAGAATGGATTAAAATTGTAAAATATTATTTTACATTTATTTTCTTCTGTGTTTTTTCTTTGAAATGGTAGTATTACGGATGCAAGTCATGAATATTTTGTCCTGGATTGTCATCAGCGTATTTTAGGCTCCGTCGCATGCAAATATAGTGAAAAGCTTGTAAAAAGAAGAAAGGAAGGATTTACGGCCAATATCTCATAAATGCTATTATATAATAATTTCAAGGACTTACATCACATGATATGTGATATCGCCGAGTGGTGGTAGCCCAAATCAAGAGGGGGATAGGGGGAGTGACAGAGAATGAAGATTTATGACGGAGGCATAACGAGCACTAGATGAGGCGTAAAGAAGCCCAATTTCAGTTACAAGATTCGTATAACACGCGCAAAAAGGACGAACATTTTGCTCGTAATCATCAGTGGCAATATAATGGAAAATAAATATGAAATTGGTTTTATTTGTATTTAGTCAATTACAACAAACAAAATGACAAGAGCCACGGTATCGGCAGGCTAGTTACCTGTCAGTATAAGCAGTAAGCGATAGGGAACAGAGGGGTTTTTAGTTGGTGGTCTCACGAAATCCCACATTCCACCCAGCTTAGAAATTAATTAGAGGTTACCGTCTAAAAAAAGTACGCAAGCTGTTTATAGCACAACTGCATTTTTTTTTCTTTTATCAAAAAAATGGTTTAGATCGTGTTGCAACATCTCTAGGCCAAATTAAGATTTTCAAGCAAGACTATGCACTAGTCACAAAGCATTCCCAATCCAGTATCGAAACTAGACTCCAAGTTCTATAAGACTCTATCTTCTTGTCCACCTCAGATCAGAATACCTGTAACTATAAATTTGTAGTAAAAACATAAACGACAACATTGACTCGCGTAATCATTAGAGCACGTAGTATAAATTTTTTTTGTCAAAGTATTATATTCTAAAATTCAACGCTATTAAATATTAGTCTGTATCTAACTAAAAGACGACCATCTAGTAAGCTGTCTCTTTATTATAAATATAAATTATATCAAGATTATTTCATCAATATGAATGATTTTCATTTGGTATAGAAATTATGAATAGGATAACGCGCAAAATGTGTGTCGTGTGTCAAAACCTTATATTACTGGTATATTCCGTCGACGGTACAATTTCGCACCTTAAGGACTCGATATTAAGCAGTGCGGGTATCGGAATTATGGGAGTTTAAGGTGGTTGGATTAAAATAAGTATTTAAGGTATTGTTTGAGGTAACTGTTTTGTTTTATTGTAATGCTAAATAGATGATAATTATCGTGGAGTTATTTCAGTAAAATCCATCTTTGGCTTATTTTGAATAATTTTCTTAACTGTGATTATACCATTTGTTATCTATTTATTAAACTAAATTTTATAATTAATATTGCTTAGTTAAATTAAGAATTTAGAAACTTTAATTCTTATATACTTTTTTATTGCTTAGTTAAGCTTAGTCTTATAAGTTTAATAATTCCCTGCTTACCGTGATTGAAGATAAATGTTTTAAATGCATATTTTGTTATATTAATCACAACAATGAAAAAAAAAACGTATTATGAATCCATAAAAAAGTATGAAATTACAATCATGAATGTTCATATTCTTGATGTGAAGGAAAACATCGTGAGATAACCTAAATACCGATCTCTGGTGAACAGCCCCCTAATCCACCACGGAAAAAGAGGGTATAGTTAATGTGTGAACCAAGGCTATTGATATTGTGTGCTATTCTCCGTGCTCTGCGGGCGGGGTCTGCCTATCGTAAAAGGCGACTAAACCACCCTAGCTACGTGGTAGGGCACCAAGCCCGTCGGTAGGTAGGACCCTTATGGGACAGAAGCGTATTTGCGGTGCCTCTGGCTTGTGGCCGTCAGCCTGTCTGCTGTTTTAATGTAACGCCTATATTGAGCAATATTTTGGAAAACTTAAATGTCCAGCAATATGAAAAATAATATTTTGAATAATACATTAATACAATATATTTAGAGACACTCGTGAGCGCTGCGCCAAGCGTTGATCGAGCTCGCACTCAAAGAACTTTATTGTCCTGTCGTTCAAACGCGACAGAACGTAATAGAATTAAATTGGGAGAGACGAAGCTCGCTACGTGGAAAATAATAACACCGAGTGCCTGTTATCCGAGTTTTCACGCGCCGATGGCAGGGGTCTCCATCGCTCTACACTAATGGAAATCCAGCCAATGATAATCTGTTTTCTACACCATTAATCCTGAACTAAGTCTGAGTACAATCTGTGGCGTCTCCGAGAGTGCGACTCGAGTTTTATGCCCTCGTTAAGGTCCGCAATTTGTGGAGTCGGGCTGTTAAGACGGCTTGCCCTCATTCGCCCCCGAATCCTAATGCCCACATTGGACTTTCTTAATCTTACGATATTGGCCTCGAGGTAATTGTTTCAAAATTGTATCTACGAATAGTTATTTACTTCAGCGTATACTTTTTGCATAAAGTAGCAACAAGGAGGATGATCACAATGTTTTACAAAAATTAAAGTTTATTTTTAACTAGAGGTGTCCCGGTGGTTATAATTTGACCATAAGTCATATTACAGAAAAAAATTTTATATTAATTTATATACATAATATATTATTTCTTCTCAGGTTTATCACAGAGTTTATCCTTGTTTGTTTCATCATCGTAATCATTATCGTCAGCCTATTAAAGTCCACTGATGGACGTAGGCCTCTCCCAAGGCATGCCACAGAGCTCTATCTCCGGCTTGTTGCATCCAGGCCTTGCTAGCTATTTTACGCAGATCCTCGCCCCAACTCGCCGCTGGGCGTCCTACGCTACGTTAGCCAAGTCGCGGTCTTCCCTCAAGAAATCGTTTACCCCACCGGTTATCGGTTCTGCGACATATAGCCGGCCCACTGCTACTTCAGCTTGCCGATTCGAAAAGCGATATCGGTGACTTTGGTTATCTGACGGATGACTTCATTACGAACGCGATCCTTCAGAGAAACTCCCAGCATGGATATCTAGTCGCGGTCTCCACTCAAGAAATCGTTTACCCCATCGATTATCGGTTCTGCAACAGATATAACCGGCCCACTGCCACTTCAGCTTGCTGATTCGAAAAGCGATATCGGTGACTTTGGTTATCTGACGGACCACTTCATTACGAACGCGATCCTTCAGAGAAACTCCCAGCATGGATATCTTCATAGCTCGCTGAGCGACTTTTGGTGGGAATTGGTGGAGCAATCCTACCGTGAGTGTCCACGTCTCGGCTCCGTACGTCATTACTGGTAGGATGCATTGGCTAAACTTTTGTCCTAAGGCATTGTGGTATAGGCGACGAGAAGACCTGACGTAATTTCCCGAATGCTGCCTAACTCAGCTGAAGCCTCCAGGCTGCTTCCCTCTCAAAGTTATTTCTGCCGAGGCATAGAATTTGACCAAGATAGGTATATTCACTAACAACCTCGAGGGAGACTCCGCTGACAATGATTGGCCTCGGGTCGACTACTTGATTGTACATAATTTTGGTCTTATCCAAGTTCATGCCCAGACCAATACGTCGGGAAGCCATAGCTAAGTCATGCAGCATCCCTTGTAGATATTGCAGTCAATTCGCCATAAGGACTATGTCCGTATGTATGTAAACATGTCCTTCAATGCGTTTGAGAACAGTTTTGGGGAAAGAACGTCCCCCTGTCTCACACTTCTACGCACTTGGATAGACTGAGACTACTGATTCTGTACTCGGACGAACATCGTGGTGGCGTCATACAGACATCTCAGCACTTCGATGTATCGCCGCCAGTCCACTTGGCAACGCTTCAAAGACTCCAGAACAGACCAGGTCTCAACGGAATCAAACGCTTTCTTTCGCGTCCACAAATGCGAGACATAAGGACAGGTTATGTTTTATGTATCTTCTGTTTTATGTATGTATAACCTGTCGCACCGTATGAATATGGTCTATGGTGCTATAATCACGCCGAAAACCAGCCTGCTCCGGTGGTTGGAATTCGTCAAGACTTCTTGCGAGACGATTTGTGATGGCTCTGAAAAACAGCTTATAGACGTGGTTCAGGAGTGAAATAGGACGATAGTTCTTTAGATGGGTCTTAACCCCTTTTTTATGGAACAATTCTACCACACTCCTGCTCCATGTCTCTGGAGTTCTCCCTTGGTTGATGACGGCACTAAAGAGCTCCTGCAACTTCCGGAGTATAGGCATTCCACCTGCTTTCAGAAACTCTGTTGTTATTTCATCTTCACCGGGGGCTTTTCCAGGTTTAAATTGCCTCAGAGCCATCACCATTTCGTTTAGGCTGACATCGGGTAGCTCCTCTGTAAACTGACGCGTGAGTGTGGCTCTAGTATCCCCGGGTATAGAGTCTAGGCGATGTACATGCGCGGCATATAAGCGGCCATAATAGTCTTCAACCCCAGAGAGAATCCGCGGTCCTGAGGTAGCAATTTCACCGTCAGATCTTAAGTTTCCGTCAGATCTTAAATTTGGTCAAATGGCTTACCCCCAACTGCTGAGCAAAGAGTTTGGTACTTCAGTTCTGCCTAGTGGCATCTTCAATACTTATTCAGAGTTTTGATTCAGTAGCTCCCTGTAATCTCACTTTAGCATTAGTCTCCCATGACATGAAGTGAGCCTTTGAGGTCTTATGTAGGCTTTCGTTGTCTTCGTACGTTTCTTTAACTTATACATCCGAATGTGTCGATGTAGGGGCGTATACCGGTATGATTTTGAGCGTATATCATATATTGAACCTCAAAATAATGTACGCAACCCAATTCGACACACTCGAAATTTCTTCAACATTGTCAGTGACCGCTATTGACGCTATTTCATAAACCCTATACCACTCTGGGAGGGCTGATCACCTTCGCGGTAGTACATAACATGACTAGACTTCAGGGTTAGGGTATCCTCTCCCATTCTTCGAACTTCATTTAACCCTTTTTATCCGTGCAGGGGTGGAGCAAGAACACTGACCTCTGCGGCCGGGGTCGGCCTGTCGTAAAAGGAGACAAAACAACCCACCCTAGCTACATGGTTGGGCCCGTCTGGATGGTGAACACCTTTGGTCTTAAGTATGCCACCATAATAACTTTGTGTTGTGTTCCGGTATTAGTGACCCAAGTTCTTGTTGTTATAGGACAGCAGCGTATTTGCGATGCCACTGGCGTTGCAAACACCATAGGCGACGGTAATTACTAAACTCTAAGTGCTCCGTCCGTCTGTCTGCTCTCCTACAGCAATAAAAAAAAACAAATTCACCACCGCCCCGCAGTCGTTCGTTATATTATGATACTTATTACAATATGGAAGTCGTCAGAGGAGGTTTGCTTGGTAACGAACATAAAAGTTGGGTTCAGTTCCCTACATGATATATCCGCTATAATACACACAACAGCATATTCGTTGTAGCGAATGGCAGTAACTGTTTATGTTAATCACACACTGGATATTGAAACTACCACTAACTTAGTCCAAACATTTGACAGCATCATCATATACATATATGCATGCATGCATTATGAAACTAATGCACATTTTCTGGAAAAAATGAATTTATTGATCTGATTGGTACAAATTGTTAAAATTCTTCGAAATTGTCTCCTACCGCATCAAACTTGAGGAGGCAATCCTGCCACGCCTGGAAGGCACTCTGAAACTCGATGTCGATGACCTCCTTGCGTAACAGCTAACGCACCTCGGTACGCTTGCGGAGGTCACAGGTTAGATACCCGTCCAGCGTCTGGGTGTTTATGTATAAGTAAGTACAAAAAGTATATATGTAGTATATCAGTTGTCTAGTACCAATAACACAAGTGCTATGTAACTTAGTTTAGGACTAAGATGGTGTTGTGTGAAATGTCCCAATATATTTATTTATTTATATATACAGATATGGAATCTGTAGATTTGCAAGCAAAAACCAAATAGTTGTAGTCAATAGTCCTTTTATCTTTTACCAGACTGCGTAAAGATATTTTAAGAGCATATAAGTACGTAAGTAATTATTCATATAAGAGATTTTAATCACAGCCGCACTAAAGCTAATTAAAAATAAACTAATCTGGAAAAAACGTGTCAACTAAATAAAATGTAACTTTCCTAACCACGGCATTCACTTAAAAGAAATGATGCTCGTAGTGAACAGGGTAGCATAATAAAAAGGGAAGTAATCATGCAAATTGGTGAAAGAGAGATGTTGAATTAAAAAACTGGTTTGAAGGGTTCGGCTCTAATGACCGCGCGGATAAGCACTTTGATCCGCTATTCGTAAAATCAAGTCTGTTTTAAGTTTGAACAAATTATTTCTAAATTTATAGTAAGGAATATAGCTTTCTCTTTTTGCTTATTTAAAGATAGCTTCTTTTGCACTTGGAAGAGAGCAGTCGTTCCCGTAATTTTTATCTTTACGTATTATTTAACAACGCCAGAACTACGTAATAAAATTATTAATCTTTTTTTCATGCTCTCATGGCATACTGGTGCAAATTGATTAGTTAAGCAGATATTGTACAGTGCATAAGAGTTCTGGTGGTTAGGCTCTTCGCCTCTCTTTCCAATATCATTCTTTGCATCTCTTTTTGTCCCTATTTTCTAATCTTCTTTAGAATTACCGTACGAGATGAAAATCAGCATTGCAGGGCATATACAAACATAAAATGGACAATCTATTTGCGAATTATCATTTACAAAAGAGGACATAATCATTAAAAATATTTTAACTTCCTTACGAAAACATTCATGAGATCACTAAATCAACCGTTGTTCTGGTTTTGTTGTTGTTCGTATATGTCAATTGCATATTTTAAATGCGATACAAATTTTCACCCAACTCAGAGCTTATCTGTTTTATAAAACTACTATGCTGACATATGGCATTGTCAATAAAAAACAATAAAACGTCAATGCGTCAAACACGTTCAGGCCGCAGCGCCGCTCGCAGCGTGGCAAGAGACGGCTCTAGCGAGGCGCGGGCGACACGACATCATCAAATCAACATTTGCAGATTCGCGAAGCTTTCTCTGGGAGATTTAGAGGTGGAAGGAAAATAAAAAAGTTCGTAGAGGAATCCCGCTTGATCCCTGTTGCCTTTATGGTAATGCCGGGATGCGTGTATTCGACTATTCAATTTATATTTTTTCCCTTTCGCCTTATTTCTTTCTACGAAATTATCTATCCTTTCGAATTTCGTTTCGCACTGTATTGTATACGAGATCCGATGTTTGTGAATAAGGTACGACGTTGGCTGAAAATATCACGGATAACCGCGGTGGATTGGCTTTGTTCGACTTCAAACAAGTTTTCTTTTTGTTGAAATATTTTGTGTGCGAAATCGGTTGGTCGTTGGACTGGTTCAAGTTTCCAAACTCCGATATTGAAGTTGCAGTTAAAATTGTATTTCACGATATAAAATGAGTATATAACTAAACTATTAAGCTGCGTAGACTTTGTAGATATAGACAAATTCGAATAAAATATCCCGATCATCATCTTAAGTAGTGGTACAGGTGTCTAATGCCCCTCCTCCTCAAAATAGCGCTCCTTAAGCTAATTCACAGATACCAAAGAGCGCCGCTCATACTAATTCAAGTTAGAGAGATCAAACAACAGTCGCCGAAATTGACTCTTATACTCTTTTACTCTCTTTGACGACCTCCATGGCGTAATAATTTTCGAACATCAGAAAGTCTTTCGAGTTAACTTTAAAGTTGAATTTAATACTGTTAAAATCTGGGTGTATATGTACATATGTATTTATTTACAAAGTAAAAGTTATCAGTTGTTTAGTACCCAAAACACAAACGCTTCATTGCTTGTTTTGCCAGATAGCACCAGATAGTGTGAATTATCTCATTATATTTATTTTTTAACAGACGTATGGTACCATCCTGAAATAAGACCAGGTCTTACCCTACCACTTTCTTAAGGAGTTGTTAGTGACTAGTGGATAACTCGCTAGTTTACAGCGAGCGAGCGTTTGCTTTTCATTTTCTCCTTTCAGAGTTTATATCCGTGCAGGGGCGGAGAAAGAATACTAACCTCTGCGGCCGGGGTCGGCCTGTCGTAAAAGACGACAAAACAACCCTAGCTACGTGGTAGGGCCTCAAGCCCGTCTGGATGGCGACCGCCTTTGGTCTTAAATATGCCGCCATAATAACCTTGTGTTGTGTTCCGGCATTAGTGACCCAAGTTCCTGTACCCTTATGGGACAGCAGCGTGTTCGCGATGCCACTGGGGTTGCAAACACCCATAGGCGACGGTAGCTGCTAAATTTTAAGCGTACCGTCAGCCTGTCTGCAGTACTACAGCAATAAAAAAATTAAAAAGTAGCTGTGGTCGTTCCTGTATAGAATACATTTAACTAAGTCAATTCCATCTCTCTTCTTGGACTTTCCTAATCAAGAAAAGGAAGGGTATAAAAGAGACATAACTGCAAAAATATACGCTAAAAATTTTCCTGTGAGTGTAGTTGATATTGTTACAAGCTTTGTTATACGACTTGAACTTTCGAATATCATATTTTGAAAGAAAATGTCACGAGGAAACCTGCGTAATTATCGAGGTTACCAGTATGTGTAACCCGCCAAATCGTCTCGCGTGCCATCGTTGTTTGAATCGACAGGCGTATCGTTGTTGTACTTATACAGTATAGATATACTGTCAGTTACTTCTAGAACGAGACTTGAACCCAGCAGGTCTGTGTGCTGCCTGTTTTTGTCTGTTATTATTTCTGAACCTAAAACTACGCTTAATTAATGATATAATATAAAATATCTGTAATAGAAAATTAATCACGTTCTAAATTATTATTACATAACTAGCGTATATTCTCTTTGTACATATTCAGGCACCCTTCGCATAAGTACATAGGAATTTATACCCATTAGGTAGTTATTAAAGTAGAAGGCAATCTGTACGTTTTAATGTATTATGTAGACTTATAAAGGCGTCGAGGCCCTCTCGTTTCTTATGATTTATTCATGAGAGGAGTGACGTGCTGTTTAAACATGCCTACTTGTAGGCAGATTTTAAGTAGAGAATAATTGGAGTAATTCATTCCTAATTGCTAGGTAAATATTTAGTGAAAAATGAATAATTCTAAGTTGGTCTGGTATAAAGTAAGAATACTGACCCCTAAAGCTGGGGTCAGCGTGTCGATAAAGGCGAAAAAACAACCCTAGGTAGGTAAGGCTCCAAGGCCAAGTGGATAGCAATTATCCCTGCCATGCATCCCCGCATGCCACCATAATGACCTCGTGTTGTTTCGACAGTAAAGCAGGTCCGAGTTGCCCTTTGTAGCCGGCAGTGTGTTAGCAATGCCTCTGATGTTGCAAACGTCCATGGGCAGTAGCCCATAGTTATAGTAATAACTACTACTATACTATAGTAGGTACTATTGGATGGGACATTTGCCTCTCTGCTGAAAACAAGGTATAAAAAATAAATTATAGTTTATAAAACTAAAAGACACGCTTATTATAATTAAATCAAACTAAAAAGAAAAAAAAATTATTCTTAACATAAGAATAAAATTACTGACGAGAAAATTAATGTCACTGTTCTAAAAAGCGTGGGGTGCTCGATATCAATTGTTATAAATAATCTTTTACTACATTAGTTCCGAAACGCACTGCTAGTTTAAACATGTCGTACGACAACTAAAGAGAGTCACTTCCGGAATATAAGTGACCAATGTGAGTCGCTTCCGAAGTGTGGAATGGGGACGAGTGAGGGACAGGCCGACCACTTCCATATAAAGCGCCGCAAGTAGGTGCCAGGCGCTCGCTTATTCGTTCGGTCGTCGTCGCGTGCGTAGGCTGTCTGTCAGTCTGCCTGCCATTTCGCCACTGGTTAATTCATAACAGAAGAAAGAACAGAAGCTGTTGGCCTGCCTGCCAGGAGGCTGTCGGTCCGCCTGCCATTTATCTGAATCGTCCACCATCGGTTCATAAAGTTCGTGGGGCTGGTTTATGAAGTTCATAAAATGGCTGGTTCATAAGGGTTTGCGTTTAAATATATATGTATATTGTATATATATGTATATAGATACATAGTAATGTAGATTAGATTGACTGGTTACGCTTGTGATCTCAGTATACAAGATTTTTACTATGGTTTTTCACTTCACCGTTGGTAATGAATAATATGATATCCAGCTGCTTATATGTAGAACATTTACTTTGTTCGGGGTTTTATTACATGCTAATAGGGTGAAACTAGTGTCCGTCATTAGTGACCATCGATGGGGTTTTCTTTTTTTGGTCAATTATCAGCATATTTGATGAACTAGTTGTAGTTAAACAGGAATGACTGCTTCTGACTAACGCACCATGAAAGAAAAATCTTGTGTATTCCTTTTAAAAAGGTGCGTCAGCTGACTTGTGATGACGACGATAACTT
Organism: Malacosoma neustria; assembly: GCA_963693495.1. Lineage (NCBI taxonomy): Eukaryota > Metazoa > Arthropoda > Insecta > Lepidoptera > Lasiocampidae > Malacosoma > Malacosoma neustria. The sequence goes on from OY856384.1 coordinate 14,429,720, forward strand.
GGAGCCCTTTGGACCTCAATGCCCACTTCATTAATTATATTAATCCATAATTTGTAGTTTCTTATTTTTTTTATTTTTATTTATTACAGTTTTTATTTACACAACATTGAAATACAAATACTTTATACTAATACAATAAAATTAAAAATTTAAAAATAAATAATAATAATATCTTATTAGTAACCCAAACTAGAATTATAGGTGAATATGTTCCGAATGGGGAGCCATTAAAAAATGGTAGAGCTACGTACGCTCTGAATGACGACCTTTGTGGCGTAGCGGCTAACCGACATATGTTAGTCGCTACGGCAACACAGCGTACCTACGCTTGCAGAGATCACGGATTCAATTCCCATGTGACACGTTCATTCAAGCGATGATGACGTAGTTGCAGTGTACAACTTTATTAGAAGGCGACGAAACAGACTTATATTGTATTGGCTTCATCGAAATATTGAAATGAACATTAATTATAGATTATTTATCTTTTCTTGAATACGCTGCTGACGTATTATTATTATTATAAAGACAAGGATATTCTTCGAAAATCCGATTAAAATTGGCTGTTTAGTTTGCGTCTCGCAATACGCTTGAGGGTAGTGGCAGGCCGTGCCACGAGCAGCATGACGAACGCTTGCCGATGCGCAAAAGCAACGTTGTGTCACCATAGACACAGTTTCTTTTGTTTCTAGACAACATGCAAGTAAGCTACTAAATTGTGGTTGCTCTGAAGTTCCATTATCCCTGAACAAAGGTCCATAAGATATCAGATGACAATAATACATTTTATACCTTTCAGTAACTAAGTAAAGGTATGTTTTCAAAACTAGATAATTTTTTTAAACAAATTAAAGTATGCTTTGTAATGTATGCTTTAAAATTTGTATATCTTTATAGACAAGATAGCGTATATACGTAAACGAAAGTAAATAATACCAAATACAACTTTTATTTTTATTATTATATAACATATTTTTTCCATATAATATATTTGTTTTATTATTTTCATACGTTTTATATTTAATTTTTAGGAACTCTCGGTACTAAACCTTTTATAAATTTTCATTATTAAATGCCGAAGAAAACTATTCAGATATTGTTTTTTCTCAGGATGACATCTTTTCCAAGCATATAAATATCTCATTCACAAATTGAAACCAAAAAAAATTATTTAATTTCCTTATAGTTGTAATCTATTTCTTTTAAGCAGTTCTGTTTTAATTCAAAATATTCATGTTTGGTTATTTAATTGGCCAGTTTATAATCAATACCTCAAAATTCCATGGGACTCAATAAATAGCTCTTTTGGACTTATATTTGACTTTGTCATTTTCTTTATGATGACATCACTCCATGAGTCTGAAGGAAGATAATTATAAAGTTAGAAAAGTTTGTAAATTTGAATTTCTGTAAAATATAATATATTTCTTCCATTTAAACCAATTCGTCTACCAAGATCAAAATAAATAGACACTTATAATTCTTAATACTTAGCCACCATTGATATTTTTAAAATTTGTAGTTTGCCGTTAACCCAGCTCAAGTTCTGGATAAAAAAGGATTACATTATTAATTTCCTGAGGATCGCTCCTATATCAAGCTAGAAAGGGTTAGAATAGGGAAAGTTGGTTATTCTTTGTGGGATTTTCAGGGTATAACCGAGTTCGCCTCTTTAAAAGCCAGTTTATGTACTTGTACATCCAATTTGATCAAGACATGAATTGATTGTAGTTTCGACGCAATGCGCTGAAGTGTTGCTCAAAGCGAACCTGGAGTGATTCAATAACGATGGGGATTAAACGCTTGTAAGAACTGTCCCAAAGCTGGGATCGGACCGTCTCTTAGAAAGAATGGTTCTGAAACCCGTTCAATACCCGCCATCATTATCTAAACTCAATTGGCGGGTAATATATACCGATGTTCTCGGTGTGTAAGTTTCACGATGCATTACTTCATCATCAATATGTGTATAGTATGTGTGTACTACTACTAAATAACTCACTATGTTGCCATTCAAGTATGCCACTTACTGAAAAATAATAACACTGAATTATATTATACATTTATAAATATACCTTGCACATAACACACTCTAAAGTTTAAGTTTGTATGACAAAAGTATCTACTATAAAAAAAAAAAAACTATTATTTAATTTTATTATGGATTTATTTCAATTACTTATGATTTATTTATATGATCAATAGTAACAGAAAATGAAATATTAATTTTGAATAATGAACGATGGTTGTCCCATTTGTCTTTTGTAGAACTAACATAAATAGAAATCACAAAGTTTTTAAGTTCTCTTAAATTAATTTTCAAGGAGGTGATATGACTGTGTAAAAATCGTTTAGCGAAGTAATTTAATCAAGTTTTCCGTATAATATACATGATATTGTTTATTTGTTTAAAATAAAGTGTATGTAATATGTTCTGTGTCATTCTAGATTATACGGTAATTTAATATTTAAGCAATCATATATTTAGTTTGCCCATTCCTATAAAAGGCTTTTATAATTAATTAATAATATATTCATTATTCGACAAGAGCTTGAAAGCGATTCTCTTTGAATTGGAGAGTGTCTCTATGAGTGTTTTGATTCCAGTTGCATCTAAAACCTCCAAAAAGCCTGAGCAGAAGTTATGACCTCTCCTTCCGTCGGTGGCCCTTTGTAACATTTTTTGAATAAAGCTATACATAAAAATAATTATTTCTAATAAAAAAATTGAATTTGAAACTATTTGGACTTGGAATAGATATAATTATTTACATATATCGACTAGTATATTCTAGTCGGCTATATTATACATCCGAGTGGAAGAAGGAACCAGAAAGACAATTCAAAAGTAACTAGAAAAATTAAATAAAAATCTCATTAAAAACAAACATAAAATGGTGTACTGAAGTCAACGCCTTACAAATACAATTATATATTTTTGATCCTTAATAAATTGACAATTTTATCTGCGAGGCAGTGATTCGACTGTCGGAGAGCCTTTTAAAATATATTGAGTATTTCAGTGCAGCAATACTTGTTTACAGTGGGATGAGGGGAAGTCGGGGCCGGGGTGTCGGGGTGTCAAGATGGCGGCGTATCCAAGGCAACGCTGCACTCGCTTCCTTAATCGACCCACGCAGCCTTCCAGACCCCCGCCGAGGGTCCAGCTCTCTCATTTATGTATTGTATTGCACTTGCGAACCGACTTTATGTTTCATGCTCATGCCAAGCTAAACGACGTCGTTTCAAATTGCATTTTTTATTACCACATTACAATTCGAGAATTATTGTTGTTTTATATCGTACTTTTACGGATGAGAGACGTAAATTCCATGTTGAATATTATACAGATCGTACATTGCTCAGTGTTTGTATCATATTCATACATATTCATCAGTTCAGTCATTCATTGTGTTTTTTTAATTAATTGAAATTTTCCATTATGATGAAACTGATATCGCAAACATGCTTCAAATGTTCAGTACATATAGACACCAAACATTATGTCAGTCTGTCATTGTCTGGCCAAGGTTACCTTATTTTCCTTCTACATACTATTGTTCGCTAATCTCTAAAAATTTGGGTTATAAACTAAAAAGAAGTAATTATGTATTTATAAAAACTTCTAGAAAGCTCTCTATTTCGATATTATGGTCTACGCATGGTCAAAAGTTGGTTGAAGTTACTATGATTAATAAGTAGTACTTTCTTTCTTTAATTTTATAAAAAATCAGCTTCAGATTCTAAAGCTCCGATAATTTGCTTATTTTGTATTTGCTTATCCGTATAGGGGCCAATACTGACCTCTGCGGCCGGGGTCGGCCTGTCATAGAAGGCGACTAACCAACCCTAGCTATGTAGTAGGGCCCCAAGCCCGTCTGGATGGCGACCACCTTTGGTCTTAAGTATGTCGCCATAATAACTTTGTGTTGTGTTCCGGCATTAGTGACCCAAGTTCCTGTACCCATAGGGGACAACAATATGTTCGCGATGCCACTGGCATTGCAAACACCCATAGGCGACCGTAACTGCTAAATTCTAAGCGGGCCGTCATCCTGTCTGCTGGCCTACAGCAATAAAAAAAGTACGTGCGTATAAAGTACACATGCCAGAAGTGAAACTTCTTTGGGAAACTAATTTTTAAACCTCGTTTATATTTATACTAATCTTTAAGCTTTAACTTTAGATTTTCAAGGGAGGGAAAAATGAAGATATGTTAGCAATTTAATGATAAAATTATAAAACCAAGATCTTTGGAGCATATTCAACGTCATTATGGCGGTATACTTATTGACTATGGGTAGTTGCCATCCAGACGGGCTTGGGGCCCTGCCACCTAGTTTGTTTTATAGCCTTTTACGTCAGACTGACCCCAGCCGCAGAGGTCAGTATTCTTACTCCGCCCCTGCACGGAATAAAGAAAACAGACAATATAATTGTCACGCTTATCCAAAGCGCATTAGCGAGCACACACACTGATGATCTGGGTTAACCATAAATAAGGTTTCTCCTCGATGACTTCCTTCACGGTTGGTAAGTGGCAATTACGCTATAATATAAAAATAATATACTAATAATAATATTATATTATAAAGAGGAAAGATTTGATTGTTTATTTGTTTGCATTGAATAGGCTCCGAAACTACTGAACCGATTTGAAAAATTCTTTCACTGTTGGGAAGCTACACTATCCCCGGGAATAATGTAATCCAAGGTGTAAAAAAATTACCTAAAATATTCTTTAAATCGCGTGCGCTGCGAAAACTATTAATGATAGAATAAAATAATGTACTGCGACTTTGCAGAACGCATCATTATTTACAAAAAGTGTCTATCACGAAATATACTAAATAACAGATATACTACTTATATACTTTTCTTTTGTAAATATTTAGATATATTGTACATAAACATCCAGACTGCACGGGAACCCGAATTCTACGACATTTCAACGTGGGAAAGCCGTTGTGGCGAAGATAATCAAATAACTCCATTTTTGTCCGCGGTGTAAGAATTATGTCCCTTACAGCCGGCGTTGGCCTGTCGTAAAAGGCAACAAAACAACCCTAGCTAGATGGTACGGCCCCAAGGCCCGGACGGATGGCAACCACCCCTGATCTATAAGTATGACGCCATAATAACCTTGGGTTCCCCCATTAGCCACCCAATTTCCATTATATTTATGCAGATAACAGCGTGTTTGCAGTGCCCCCAGCGTCACAAACATTCATAGGCGACAGTAACTGCTCACTAACCTCAGCAATGAAAAAAGATTGCATTCAAACCACAAGTTGACGTCATTGAACCTGACCAAAATTAAATCCTCGCAGTGGTTTCGCACGAAAGCCACAAAGCTGTAAGTACTGAGTTATGTCCAGGTCTAGCCAGTCGCGAAGTTGGGACCGCACTTAGGAAAGATTTGTCGCGCCGCCCGCCAGCTAATGCCGTATACTGTAAGTAAAAATTATGATTATCGCTCGCCGAGGACTGAGCTCTTGATCCTTAACTAACGGCGGGTGCCGGAGACACAAGACTTTCGTTTTCTTAACTATAACTCTTTTTTATTGCTCCCCGGTAAGTGCAGGACCCAACTGGATTACAACACTGACCGAACTAATAGCTAGAAAGTACTACGTTCAACAGTTTATTTGCTTTAATCTTAGAGGTTATGGTAATTTTTAAACATGTTATAGAGATGATTCAAACGTTTTAAATTTATAATGTAATAATTACAATAAAATCTTAAATATTTAAAGGTATATGAATAAAATTCTAATTGTCATTTTAATAACAGAGGCGTAAATAGCATTTGCAGAACGCCTGCGGGAGTCATGGATTTGATCAACCAGAGTCTTGGTGGCTATGTATAACGACTCGCGCGTGCTTGTCGTTGAAATATCGTCAAATTCGACAGTGAGACATGAGATAGGCCGAGATACGAAAAGCAGTGTGAATGCAAGATGAATGAAATGGTGACAGATCTCAGGAACAATTTGCGACCCACGAGTGCCATTTAGACTTAAAATTTATAAGACCGTATTAAGACCTGTCATATTGTATGGATCGGAATTCTGGGCCACAAAGGAGAAGCATGAAAAGTTATTGCATGCAGCAGAAATGCGAATGTTGAGATGGATCTGTGGAGTTGTGTTGGCCCCGCATAGTTTGGGATGAAAGCAGGAAGAAGATCAACAAAAAAATCTAAGGAGAGATCTGTATACAGAGGAAGAAATATAAATAAATAAAAATTATGCATAAGGGGCCGTCCATTAATCACGTGATGTTTTTTTTGGAATTTTTTAACTCTCCCTCCCCCTTGGTGATACATGGTGAGGTTTAAGACTACCCCCTATATCACGTGTATTTTTAGTACCTACAAAGGATCTTAATTTTAAGTATCATCTAATTTTATTATAGAAAATTAAAGACTACGATAATAACGTTTAGAGGTAGAAAGATTGCAGGTTGTTTTTGACTGACATAAAAATAATGAAAGAAATGCGAAAATCTTTTTTATAGTAATACATGAACATAATTTAATGTACAATATCCTCGGACCACGGATTAGCAAGACTTTCTTCAACACCAATAACTGGATAAGCATCTTGCAAGTCAGTTGTTGGCAGAGTGCTAAATTCGATTTTGTACGCGTTTGCTGAAAAAATTTATACACGTGATATATTATTACACCCCCCCCCCCCTCCCCCCCTTGTGATATTTCGTGATTTTTATTGACCCCTCCCCCCCCTTTCGAGCCTCACGTGATTAATGGACAGCCCCTAATAATGACACAAATAATTGTACTATCAGTACGTATTAGCCAAGCGGTATCAGAAAACCAACTTAGGGGATTATGGTTTCGATTCACATAATGAAATACACTGCAGGCAGTTTCGCCTAATGTACAATCGTCACGTACCTACAGAGAAGTAAGACATTATGAGGAAACCTGCGTACCGAGGTCAACTATGTAAGCCAACTATGTAAGCAACTATGTATCTATCTTGAATAAATGTGATATACGCTTTCCGACTTTTTCTTCCCCACTTCGCACGATCTTCGGCATCTCTGGTGGTCAGTCCATTGGCACGCATATCAACCCTTAGGGGTTGACGTCAAGCCAGCACTTTTTGGGTCTACCCCTCCTGCCGGGGCCCGGCGGTGGCGGCATGGCCAGACATTTGTTCCCCACATAAGTAGCTGGTTGCCGTAAAGCGTGGCCATACCAGCGAAGGTGACACTTCTGCAATTTATCCGCAATGTCACGGACATGAAGGCTGCCACGAATGCGAGAGATCCTAACGCAGTCCTTCCGCGTTACTCCACACATCTACCGCAGCATATTCATCTCCGTGACTCGTAGTGCCTGCTTGCGTCGCTCCAGCATCGGCCCCGCTTCACATCCGTATAAAAGTGCTATCAACTAAACTAAATAAACAAAATTTCCAAAAAAAGTGGATAATTATTTTGTCCTTCAGTCTCGTACATCCTTAAAGGACCTCAATTACAATACTACAAATATAATGTTAGGTGCTATAGAAAGCAAGTGCGCAAATGGTGTGCGATACCATCGTGTGTAGTCATGTCACGCGTCCAAATGAGGCGAAACTAGTGTCCAGTGCGTTAGGACAAGACCGCCGCGGTATTGAAGTGTTATTCAGAATATGTGAACATCGTGGACGTGACTGCGGTCGTGGAGAAGGCTTTAGCACTAAAACTTTTGAATTACAATTATATGACGGACATATCCAACAGTTTTTCCCACTTGAATTTTGAAGGTGCTGACTGATCATAATCCGGTATCCTCCTTGTTTGATCAATGAACTCACATCATCTCTATGTTACTAAAAACCAATGCAACCATCTCAGAGATTATCAGGGAAAAATATTTCCGTTTTTTTAATATGCATTGCATCAAAAGTTTTATGTATGCAATATGCATGACCTTTGAAATAGCAAATACAATTAATTGTAACGAATTTTAATCAGCGTAAGTTCATAAATATCATCAATTCATGTATAATTTGAATATTAACTCAACATAATGGGAGAACTTACTGTTAATTTTTTTGGGCTTGTAGCTATTTGTCTAATGTAACAACAATTTTTATTCTCAACATATAGAAAAAACATTTTATGAATTTCTGTTTCTCTGGTTATTACAAAATTTATTTTAACTCAAACTTATTTGTTTATTTAAAATATAATTAAAACAAGTATAATCAAAAATAAAAATTACCACATTCGCAGTCTAATAAAGTATAAAATTAGCTCCGAATCAAAATAACACAACTTTAAAATTTTAGGGGATATCGACTCTACAGTGTCCCGAAGGCTGTAGTCCTCACAGCTGGCTCGGAGCGGATTTGTTTTATGCCCACCGAAGACATCGACTTACCGCGACCGCCCGACCGGAGCGTCTTCTTAATTTTATTACGCGACCCGGACTCCGCTAGTCCCCAAGGAAAATGTCCTAATTGTATCTCATGGAAAACAACAAAGTTACCTGGCCAATTTTGTGCCCGCCGCCTCTATTTCCTCAGAATTATTGTTTTAGGGGAGTTGATTTCAGAAATTTTTGATATAATCTTGTTCACCCATCTAATACTATATATTACGTACTATTATAGGTGTAAACAACTCCACCGAGAACAAACTACCCTCCCTGCTAGATCCCCATTGAATCTTTTCCTAAAACAAAAGTTCAGAAGACAAGCCAACGGCCTACCTTATTATAAATTGTCACTGTCGCCTATGATAATGGATGTTTGGAATAGCACCTTGTTAACGTGTTACCGGCTTTAAAGATATTTTATAAAGTTTTTTTAAAACCGCATATCTTACGATGGGAAAAGCTCATCTGAAGCGTATGCAATATGAACAATACAGGAACGAAAAGCCTTCAGGAAATGGGGATGAAAGCTCAACTGATGACAGTTCCTACAAAGTACAAAGGGTGATAGTTCGTATTAGCCATAATTTTACCTTTTCGATTGAAGAGACGTTGTCCTATAAGTCCGATCAAGTTAGCTCGAAATTAGAAGCACTTACGAACATAAACAAATCAAAAAATTATCGAATAATGACGGTATTCATAATGTTGCCTATATTCTTATTACTTTCTGGCCAATGCACAGAAATTACATAGAAAAGGAGTCTGTACAGACTTTTTAAGGCAAGTAGGCTATTTGGGCACTTAGACCGAAATTTTATAGATGCAAACGGTGGTTCAATCCCACCAGAGAGTATTTGTTCTTAACTCATTATGATGTTTATTTAGTAATAATATAATATGTCTCAACAATGTATCATATTCAATATATATCCCACAACGCCTTTCAATTAGCAGCGCTATTACATTATTAATAAAACAGTGACTGGTTAGTGCTACTGCCATCTATTGTCTTTTAATGATTATATATTAATGTGCGCCATCTATTATCCAATAATATTAAACGTATATATCCTATTGAACACTAGGTGACAATGTGCGTTATAATATTTAAAAAAAAAAACATCCAATTTGATTATTTAGTTCAAATACTATATATATATATATATATGCTCTTTGCGTAGTCCCCAGGATTTCAGAATTTATAATAAGAATTTACCGGCTAAATTTTCTTTCGCATATATAAATATTCGTTTATAACCTGTCACTTTCTAACACTACGACACTGGCAAAATCGATGCCAAAAGCGTTGGGGCCAAATAATTAAAAGAAGAAGAAATACTACAAACTGAACAAATGAAACAACTATAATTTACTATTCATAAATATTATTATAAATAATTATTGTAGCATTTGCGATATAAACTTGTTGATCAGAAAAATATAGAACTGGTATCGATTATATAATTATTCGGAAATAATATGAAAACATGTAATCATTAGCAAAGTAGCCAACTGCAAGGTCATATCCATTGAGAGTATCACTGCACAACACCGTCTTCTTGTCATGGACATCTGTGTGAAGCCCAAAGACAAAGGTGTCAAGCGCCTTCAGCATCGAATCAAGTGGTGGCTGCTTAATGAAGTCAAGTCCCAGGAGTTCGCCTCTGCCATCGGCGACAAGTGCACCGCTTGTGAGGGTGAACTAGTTCATGTTTACTGGGATAGGATTCAGATGGCTATCCTTGGGTTGGCGAAGAAGGTGTTTTGTGTGTCTAAGGGCGGTCGCAAATGTGACAAGGAGACATGGAGGTGGAACGAAACAGTCCAGAGGGAGACCAGAGAGAAAAGACCCTCTTTAAGAAGTGGCAAGCGTCCAGATCTCCTGAAGATCGCGACGCATACAGGTCTGCCAAGCGTGCCATTAAGAGAGCTGTAGCCAGAGTCAGACCAGACCACTTAGATACGATACGATAAGTTGGAATTGTCCTCAGACAATTCCAACTTGTCGTATCTGCCCCCTCAGGGCAGAAGCTCATGTATATGTTGGTGCACTCCAGGTTCAAGGCGGAATAGGGTATTTCCCAGTGCTGCTTCGTAAAAGACCCTGGGGGCAATCTGCGTGCGTGGACCTCGCGGTGAAGGAGAGATGGCGCTCATATTTTCACAGCTGTTGAATAAGCAGCACAAAGAGGTGCAGGCGCCAGATCTTCCTCTGAATCACGGACTAGTGCCACCGATAACGCCTCGAGAAGTCCAGAATTGTCTTCGCCACATAACAATTCAGAAAACTGTCGGTACCGATGGAGTCCCCATTGAAGCCTGGAAGGCGATGGGCTTTCGTGGTGTGGGCATCCTAACCCACCTTTTCAATCAAATACTCTTCGCTGGTATGGTTCAGGGGTGCAGGAGTACGGTAACTACCGCGGTATTAAGGTCATGTCCATGTGGGAATAACATGAAGCTGTTCGAGAGGGTTATTGACTCTCGGATCCAACAGGAGTGTACTGTCTCGGAATGTCGATATGGGTTTCACCTAGGTCACGGGACCATGGACCCTATTTTTGCCCCATATGGACTGTCACGGAGAAATAAGGCGTGGAAGGAGTCGCTTGAGAACGGTGGTCTAAAGCTCATTAAGAAGACCGAGTACTTGGCTTGTAACTTCCTAAATCTCACACCCGTAAGCATAGGCGGCAACACGGTCGAGCGCACGGACCAGGTGAAATACCTGGGATCTATATTTCACACGTCTGGGGACATTGGTTGCAACGTCAAGGCCCGCATCGTTGTCGCGTGAACCAAATAGCGTAAGGTGGCTGGTGTCATTTGTGACCATAAGATGCCGGTTAAGTTGAAAGGACAGGTTTATAAGGCCATCATTAGGCCTGTCCTTTTATATGGCTGTGAATCGTGGCCGGTGCTAGAGCGTCACAAGCAGGGCCTGCGTATCAGAGATGAATATGCTGCGGTGGATGTGTGGAGTGACGCGGTAAGACCGCGTTAGGAACTCCCGGGTTCGCGGCAGTCTACATGTCCGTGACATTGCAGACAAACTGCAGGAGTGTCACCTTCGCTGGTATGGCCACGTTTTACAGCAACTGGCTTACTACGTGGGGAACATTTGTCTGACCATGCCACCTCCACCAGGCCCTGGTAGAAAAAGTAGAGCTAAAAAGTGCTGGCTTGACGTTGTAAGGGGTCATATGCGTGCCAAAGGATTGACTACCAGGGATGCCGAAGACCGTGCGACGAAGAGAAGAAAAAGTTGGAAAACAGACCCAGAGCACTGAAGCGAAAGTCTAGGTTGCAACTGGGATTTGACGCTGGGATGATGATGAATGTGAAAACATGTAAATATGTAATTAATGTTATTTGTTACCTAAACATGAGTCACCAAATACGTTTTCATATTGATATGTATACTTAATTTATTTAAAACCATTTTATTAGATTCTAAAATAAAAGAGTTGAATATTATCTGACAATCACAAAATTAAAACATTTTAGCCTCATTTCAGCTTTTAATCATAAATCTGAAGGTGATTAATTAGCAGTCTTCAACTTGTGCGAATACAAATCTGAATTTCGAAATTTCAAAGACAAAGTTTTATGTTTCTTGTGATAGCATAAAAATATTAATTTACTAGCCCAAAGTAATGAGTTTGGGCTCGGAAAAATTACATTAACTTACGCTTAATTTTTGATATAAAATTCCAAAAGAGCCAAGTAATTAATTATACTAAAGGTGGCTGACTTTAATTAATAATATGCTAGTTTCATACGGCCCCAAAAGCAAATCTGAATGATGCCTTTTATGTGTAAACTAGCAAAAGAAGTTATTGATTTATCACTTATGATTCCCTAGGGAGGGTAGAGATATGTTCTTTTAGTTAATTGGAATCATTGAAGAATAATTGCAATACGAAATATGAAAAAGACTGGGTTTTTCGTTATGACTCGACTAAGCGCCTTATGAACCACTTTCCTAATCATATTGTAGTAATGAACAATAGAAACAAGATAATAATGCGCGAAAATAATAATACCAATCTGATAAGTTAACACATAGTTACAATACTTAATAAAGTATACGATCAAAAAAATTATGAAAAAATATAGAATCGATTAATCGTTTATTTACATCACTAAGATTATTGTTAAAGTTTTGACATTTTACTGCGAGTCTTCTTAAAGGTATCGTTTGCAGTGTTGCCGTTTTAGCGACTTTGTCGCTAGATTTAGCGGATTTTGGATGTGTCGACATTTTTTTTCCATCTAGCGACAGAAATAAATTTAGCGACATCTAGCGACTTTTCGATATTTTTTGGTTCGATCGATTTTATGCGTCTCACTCTATCAAAAGATGTACAGATCTAGCTATTTCTTTCTCATTCATTCATCATCCCGTTTATTCAAACGAAGGAATGCCCGGTTTCTAAGATATTTGTTACTTTTTCGCAGAACAAATCGGTTTTACATAGTGTCTATGTGTGTATTGTCGTCATTCATATCAAAATCATATTGTGGTTATGGAAATTCCTTTAAAAAAGAAGGCATACTCTCAAAAGTATAGACCAGAATGGGAACAACAAGAAGAGTTTAAAATGTGGTTGAAACCTGATATGACTGATCCAACTAAAGCTTTTTGTTCGTTTTGTCACAGTGAAATATTCGCAAATTTAAATGACAGAGTTGCTTTTATTTAGACCATATTTTTAAAATTGAAGATTTTAAAATATTTAGCTACTTCTAGGGATTTTTTTGAGTACTTTTTTCTTAATATCTAGGGATATTTTCATTGCGGTCTGGGGGACTTTCTTTTTTCCTAAGCGGACACACTGATCGTTTGTGACTTGACATTTCATTGGATTTGTTTATCAATCGTCAATTCGTCATTCGTCCCGCATACGCAACAACATCCAAACAAAGTGATTCGAAATTTCAAACTACGTAGAACTAGAATTCGTTTAGTATTTTGTGAACCGTGGACAAAACTGGATCTAGTGTGACATTGCGAGTTCTTCAACAATGACGAACACATTAGCTGTTTGTCTCCTTACAATACTGTTTTCATTTGCTGGTAAGTGGTAATTACGTTTGCATGCTTAGATGTAGGTACTGTAGTAATTAAATTTGGCCTTGTATTTTTTATGTTTTCGGTTTGTTATTGTGTTTAAGTAGTTTATCAAAACATGTTTCGTGTTTAAAATTATATCTGAAGTTACAATAACATCCGAGTAGTACCCAGTATTTCGAATTTTTATTAGTCGTTATTTTTTTTAATTTTATTGCTGTAGGGTAGCAGACAGGCTGACAGCCCGCTTGGAATTTAGCAGTTACCGTAGCATATGGGGTATTTGCAATGCAATGCCAGTGGCATCGCGAACACGCTGCTGTCCCATAAGAGTACAGGAACTTGGGTCACTAATACCTGAACACAACACAAGGTTATTATGGCGGCATACTTAAGACCAAAGGTGGTCGCTATCCAGACGGGCTTTGAGGCCCTACCACGTAGCTAGGGTGGGTTGGTTGTTTTGTCGCCTTTTACGACAGGCCGACCTCGGCCGCAGAGGTTAGTATTCTTTCTCCGCCCCTGCACGGATAAAAAATTAGTAAGTGATTGACTAGAAATATTTTAACTACATTGGATTGCTATTATTTGCCCTGGTATATTATAAATAGGTAGTTAAGAGTTGCAATACATATTTAAGCTATGTCATTAGTCTTTCTAGAAGTTTCCTTGTGAGTGTTTTTTTAGGTAGTTGGTTTACTTTCTATATAATACAATCACCATCTTAAAATTAAATCCTCATATGGCATAAAAAAATTGATAACTTCCTTTTACTCCTAAGCCCAGCAATGAGTACATTGTGAGGCATATTATTCCTATTGATGAAAAAATGAATAATTAGTTAATACTACATACAATATGAGCATACATATAATATGAGCAACCTCAGGAAAAACACTTGGGTGATTTCGGCTGAAGGCACTTCAATACCATATTAAATGTATATAGAAAGAGTTTCCGTCATGCACCCTGTTGATGATGTGGAAAGTTTTTGTGTTGCCTGCAGTATGAATAATTGAATTGGTATTAGAGAAAATTTCAATATAAGTTTCTCAAACCTCATTTACACTATGATCTCCACAATAAAGTTGGAAATCTTCCATATGGATACACAGTACATGAAAATTAGTGGCTTAAAATATTCTTTATTTTGTAGTTCTTCAGCATAGTTTTTAGTATAAAAAGAGGCTCTATGTATTTATAATCAGAGAAAACCATTGTCTATCAAAAATAGTGGTAAATATCGAATATGACAAAAGTTTTCTGTGTCATTAATAAGCTATCATTATATGGAATAAGACATTTAAATGAAAATTATTGACAAAGAGATAATAAAATAGATCATATTTTGGTGATTACCTTTTTTCCTCAACTAGTTCAATGCTTGGTCAGTGAAGTATAATTTATAATTCCAACCTCCATATTTTGACTTATTTTTCTACATCCTTTGCCTATTTTTATATACTTAATTTAGAAGTTAGTAGCAATCCCTGATACATTCCCAGGCAATTGTATCCACTTCCCAATAGATTACTTGCCCACTTTTTTTATATATTCTAGTAGTAAACAAGCCTAGAATATGTTAACAGTGTAATATGTATTTATGCAAGTGATTTATGTCAAATATAAAATGTATTTTATATTTAAATAATATGAGTTATTTCTGCTCAGTTAGTGGTTTATAAGTATAATAAATTATAAATAATGGAGTTTAATAATTTTTTATATCATAAAACATAGCACTTAATAACATGGTAAAGAAAGATGTGTGATAAAAACAGGGTATGTCAGGCTAAATTTATTCTTAAGGATATTCACAGGTCCTAATGTCTAAATGTTCTCTAATGAATTATATCTAAATTTAAAAGTTACTATAATATTTAAACTAGAATTATCACAGTAAGAAGAGAACAATGTCATGTAACAAGAGTGGATGGGTACTAAAAGGATAGACCAAAGAGTGAATGGATTGTGTAAAAGATGATACAAAGGATGATGACAAACAAAGGTGTGAATGATCAGATGATGATTAATATAAGAGGATTGTTGGAATAACGATGGGAAGAAGAATCACAGTAAATGAAACTTTGTATAATAATAATATTGAGTGAATATAAATTCAATAATATACAACTCCTTACCTGTTAGTTGCTATGAATCACTTACTAGATATATTTATAATTCATGTTTCCTGTTTACTATCATACCATGTTTCCAATATTTTGGAATTTTATATGAATGTTGCTAATTTCCTACTGGACTACAAATATAATTCGAGTAAAGATTTTAAATGAATTATTATGTATAATAAAACACAATGTTGGTACAGGTTGTATATTTATTGTGTATCTACATACAGAGTACATTGACAATATATTTTACTCTCCTACCTACACTATAGGGTATTAAAAATATATGTAACAAATACTTATACTTATCTCAGTGTAGGGGCAGAGTGAGAATATTAATCTCTGTGGCTGGGGTTGACAAAACGACCAAGGGTCGCTATCCAGATGGGCTTGGGGCCCTACCACGTAGCTAGGGTGGGTTGTTTTGTCGCCTTTTACGACAGGCCAACCCCGGCCGCAGAGATCAGTATTCTTTCTCTGCCCCTGCATGGTAAATTATTAAAAACGTTAGAGTGGGTCCAGCAAAAATTGACAACATCTTATTGCCAATTAGTAGGTCAAAGAATGGGCTCACTCTTTGTGAGTGTTTTTTTTTATTGCTGACGAACAGCAGACATACTGATGGCTCATTTAATAGTAAGCAGTTACTGCTGCCTATGGATACTTGCGACGCTAGAGGCACCACGAACACGCTGCTGACCCATATGGGGTACAGGACCCTGGGTCACTAATGCTGGAAGAGAACACAAGGTTATTATGGTGACATACTAATACACCGGGGTGGTTGCCATACAGACGGGCTTGGAACCTTACCACCTAACTAGGGTTTTTTTATTGCCTTTTACGACAGGCCGACCCGGTCTGACAGAGCTGAGGTTAATGTTTTTACTTCACCCATGCATGGAAAAAGTATGCTTAACATTAGTCATTTGTTTGGGAAAATATTATTTTATAGATCAACCAAACGAACCAAAGAATGTTGTAATCAATAGATACTTTAAAATTTTCTACACACAGCCTTTTTTTGAACTCTTTTTTGCTTTGCAATTCAGCTTCTGCTTACATCTACAGGTTGCTATTTTTATTCTCTTTTGCATTAAATTGTATTCAATTAACCGCAATGTAAGAATATTATCGATGAAAAGTAGAAAACTAGTATTTAGTAAGAGGATTGTGTAGTAAAGCTTAATTTAAAATTATGTTACACAATGTTTCGTAAAAAAAACTTTATACTTGAGGCCCATAAATACAGCTTCATTACAGAAAAAAAGGCAATGTTTTCACCCTAGGTTCGTTTCCCTTTTGTGGTCAGTATCAGACATTTCTATCATAAAAGCCATTTTGACTTTATTAACTAAGTTAAAGACATGGTATTAATTAAACATAAGATAAATCAAGGTTCTTTGCTAATTACAAAAACTTCTAAAGTTACACATATATATTGAGTTGTTAAGGTCTTAAATCTACTAGCTCATGAACTTTATCATGTGACTAATTAAAATAAGTGATAAACATTATTGCTGACCTCTCCGCTTGACTAATCTCCCAATCTGCATATATGTTTTGTCTTAATTATAAAGTTATCGTTTCCAATTCTGAAAGTGACTTAATCACTGAACAGTTCAACAACACAGAAGTCAAAATGCCATTAGGTAAATGTATAAATAAAAAAAAAAATGTTTTCCAATGCCTTTCTAGATGCGAGTCAGGCTTTTGACTAAGTATGACCACTACTTGTATTTTTCTTTTTGAATAATGGCCTTACTTTCCTTTGATATCTTCATATTTTTGGGCTGGCATCTCCAAGTTAAACATAGAAAAAAAAAACGTTCGAACATATTATGGTGTAGAAGCTAGAGTACCTAAGGGTTCAGTTCTTAGACTTGTACTTTATAACGTCTTCACATCATAGATAATTGTAGAAAACAACATAATAGCTGCAACATTTGCTGATTAATAAACCTTAACTGTTGATGATTGACCCCAAATTGTCAGCATCAGACGACACAGTAAGCTAGACATATCTTATAAATAACTCGGTAAATTGTGCATAAGAACTAGAGCGGTAAAGTCTCAACACTAAGGATAAAAAATTTTATTCTATGAAATTCGAATATAATTCTCCAAATACAGCCTGTCTCAAATATTTTTTACTTTAATAGAATCCTATATGTATATGTAAAAAATACAACATGCCATCATTTGTAACTGAAATCAAAGAGTGTTGAAAATATATAAAGATCTAATGTAAGATGCATCTAAACCATTTATTACCCCTAAGTGGGTTTGAGTGGTGCTTAAAATACTTTTAAAGGGCTCCCCTAGATCTTATTGTACTTAAATTTTAATATTATTTTTGTTGACAGATATATCATCAGCAAGGCAACTTCCGAAAGAATGCTCTAAAGGACCTGAAGTTTGGTGTGAGAGTTTAAGGTAATCTCAACATATTTTTTGATGACATTGTATATTCCTGATTTCTTAACCATTCAAAACCAAAATTATTTGAATCTATATATTTTATGTATTGTATGTAATACGAGCCATAAATTTACTTAAGTTTTCGAAGTTTTGTGACATATTTATCACCTATATCTAAGATACTTCTTTATATGATTTATTAATATAATTGATTGGGCATAAATATTTTAGTGTAATATTCTATATACACTAAAATGTATTAATACATTTTAGTGTATATAGGAATTTATTTATTTAGTTATTTAATACGGCATACCAACAGCATACATATGATTCAATTCACACAACATTTGCCGTCATAGTAGTTGTTCATTAAATCATAAAAAATGTAAATTAAATTAACATTAAATCTATAAAATACAACATCAAATAAGTCAAATATTAATAACAATAATCACAAATAACAGGAAAAATCTATATACTGATGAAAATGACAATCTATAAAAATTGGCATTAAAATTATTTTTACTTCTGTTAATTAAGTTAGGAATTAGTACAATGTAACTAAAAATAATTTTATTTCGATATTCCACCCTTTTTTTCTAATGTGTGTGAATACTCTAATCACTTAAGCAATTGACTGATTGACTCATAGGCGTGGGGCCGACTGCGGTGCTGTGGGGCATTGCATCGGCGCGGTGTGGGAAAAGCAAAATGTGCAAATCAACCATAATGACGTGTCGACGAAATTCGTCAGGCTCTTCGAACAGCTGAAGGACGTAAAGGATCTTCTCAATGAAGTATGTTGTGATTTTTTATGATTTTAAACATTACAAGTTTATATTAATAAATAAATGTTTAGAGTAAGTCTGTATCGTTTTCAAGATTTTAATGTTGCAACAGTTCCTAATATTACTAGCTGAACCGGTAAATATTGTTTTACCATTTAAAAATAAATAAAAAAAACTTTTGTACAGGATTTCCGTAAAATCCGATCTTCGTGAGCGTCTACATTGCAAAATGAGTAAATAAACCAAACTTCTAAGTCGATCGGATGTATAGTGATGAGTAGTATTTCGCTTATACTCGTATATAGTATATAGATAGACATTTTCGATATCCTATCTATTACATCTAACATGTTAACATTAATTTTGTTGTTTAAGAATGTTTCTTTTTGTTTATCAAGACTGGTAAGTCTACCAGTCTTGATTTTAGGGTAGTCACCCTAAATCAAGTATATAATTAAATTTTGCCATTTTTAACAGGATTACCTATCAAGCCGTATTAATTCCGCGTGCCACGATGTGCCCTACCCTCCGATTGCGAAAATATGCAAAGAGAACACAGCTCAGTTGGATAATTACCTCCTGCACGTGCTCAGATCTGATACGTCGCCTTCAACGATGTGTCAAGTAATCGGCATGTGTAACAACAAGAAGATTGATAATATATTGGCTTTAAACGTGAGTAACATCACAATTTACATTCACATGTATTTCCTGTTGATAAAATGGAAATAACATTATTTAAATCTGAAAATATTCATCTGTGAAATACTTCGATGCAAGAAACTTTGTACCATCCTTTATAATATAATTGTAAAATTAATATTTAACTTAATTTTTATTACTTATAATAATTTGTATTTCCATCATTTCAAGAGAGTATATTCGATAATTTTCTAATCTACATTTATATGGTCCTTCGAGCCGGATTATTTAAATAAAAATTAAGAAGAAAGATACATTGGTCGTATTTATTTAATACTCAAAGATATAAATTTACCAGATAATTTTCAGTTAATTAGAATAAGATTATTTATTCTCTTTTAAATTGCAGAAAAAGAAAACTCCACAAAACAAGCAAAAAGGTGAGTTTTTCATATTTAAAGTCATAATTTATAACTGTTTGTATATATTTGTAATGTTGAGTATTTATTATATTTCTCTTTTAAAGGTAAACTTCTCGGCAGTTCTAAATGTACTTGGGGGCCGTCATACTGGTGCAGTAACTTCAGGTATTTATTTTAAACTAAAATGCAATGTAGTTTTTTAAACAGTTGCTATAACATATTTTAGTTGATAATTCTACTTATTTCTTTTTCCCGCCCTTATCCCAACTATGTGGGGTCGGCACAACATGTTCCCTCCTTCCACTTTCTTCTGTTATCTGTCATCTCAACATTCACAAGCTTTTTCATCATATCATCTTTTACGCAATCCATCCATCTTTTATTTGGTCTACCTCTCCTCTGTATCCACCCTCTCTCATTTCTAGCATCCTCCTTGTTACATGACGCTCCTCTCTTCGCTTTATATGGCCATACCAGGCTAACCTATTACTATTCAGCTTCTCAATCATTAGCGCTGCTTTCAAACTTCCCCTAATATACTTATTTCTAATGTTATCCATTTTTGTAACTCCGCTCATCCATTAAATTTAAGTGGCACTTAATTAATGGCACTTGTGGATCGCAAATTGTTTCCGAGACCTGTCGCCATTTCATCCATCCTGCATTCACTCTGTTTTTCACATCTCGGCCTATCTCACCGTCGTTCTGGATTAATGATCCGAGGTACCGGAAGTTGGAGCAAATTGGCAGATACACGCCGCCTAAGGTAATCGAGGTAAAGGCGGAATTTCCCCCAGTCGCAAAATAGATGTTCAGTTTTGATTCTACTTATCTTCAACCCAACACCTTCCACCTTCTCCTGCCATTTAGCCAATCTACTCTGAACATCGTGAGCATTTTCTCCAACCAGCACAATATCATCGGTAAAGAGCACACACCAAGGTGCCTTCTCCTGTATTCCTGATGTTACTGCATCTACCATCAGGAGGAACAGATAACGGCTAAGAGCCGATCCTTGATGTAAATCCACCGCAACACTGAACTTATCTGTGACGCCAGCTAGAGACCGGACGTGTGTACTTGCCTTATCGTACATCACACGAATAAGATGCATGTACTTCACAGGCACTCCTTTCGCCTTCATGGTCCACCACAAAACCCTTCTAGGAACCCGGTCATATGCCTTTTATAGGTTAACGAATACCATGTGGAGGTTCTTATGTGCACTTTTGTATTTCTGGCACAGTTGGCGAAGTGCAAATATGGCATCAGTAGTCCCTCGCCCGGGCATGAAACCAAATTGGTTTTCCCTTATTTCGCTCTCCTCTCGTAGTCGCCTTGCTATTACTTTGTCACAAATCTTCATGCTGTGCGACATGAGCTTTATTCCTCTATAATTATTACAAACCTGTACATCCATCCCCTTTGTTCTTAAAAATGGGCACTAGCGTACTATTGCACAATGGGCATTGTTCATTTTTTTTAATGTTGTAATTGAAAAATCATTTAGGGGAATAAGGTTACTGATCATTGCGGACTAATTAATTATGAAAAATATTCACATTTTATTGATATTTTTGATAAAATATGATTGACCTTCTCTGCCCTTCAAATTTCACTGTATAGTTTGTATCGTTGCCTCAGAAAATAAAAAGTAATTGGCAAGTATTGATAATCTGTCATGGGTCAAATTTATAAATGTCAAAAATAATAATTTTTCCTGCGACTTCTCTTTTTTTCGTATGAACTTTGACAGATATGAGATGGATGACATCGTGTTGACAGCTTTCAATTTTTTAAATTATTTCTAGTGAGGCAACGGCACAGTCCATTGTGCCGTGTGATGACGTCACTTACCTTTAAAATTGAAAATATTTAAACATTTTTTTTTAAATAACTGTTGAGCCAATTTTCAAAATATTCAAATTAGTTTCTCAAAATGCTCTAAATTTTCAAAAAATAAATTAAAATCGAATGGTTAAAAAGTTTAGACAATTCCCATTCATCGGGGATCGCCTCGTCTTGCAACAACTTATTGAAGAACAAAGTTAGCCACTTCCATCCACCTGCTTTCAAGAACTTCCATACTTCCACAGATATTTCATCCGGTTCTACAGACTTGCCATTTTGCCTACTATCTACAACTAATTTAACCTCAGCCGTACTCACTTCTATTACAACGCCCATGTTAACGGGTGCCTTCTCTAGCATTCTACTCCCGACATTCTCTTCATTCATCAATTCACAGAAATAATTTTGTCTTCTCCTTATAAATTTTCATTTTAAATAATTATAGTTTCAAAGTTCAAATTCATGTGTAAAAATCCAAACTATAAAAAACATCGACGGCCGAAAGCGGAAATGTCGTACCTCGAAATATCCAATTAGACACCAGACCCGAAAAATTATTTTAGAAATGCATAGCTCGTTAATTAGTAAAAATACATAGAAATATGTTTCAAATTTCAACTGTCTATATTTACTAACTAGTTGTGCCCGCGACTCCGTCCGCGTGGAATAGTGACTTTGGGCAGAATTTTTTGTATACTTATATCTTATACTTTATTTTTGATTACAAACCCTATAAACCCTAAAATATGTATAAATAAAATGAAATATGCAAACAGTCAGTGCTATCGAATGCAACTGTTACGCCATGCGCCTCCTCCGGAATACGTGCTTTCGAACCTACATAGTCCAGCCTAAGCTAAACTCTATTTCATATGATTGATGATATAAATCTAAGGTCAACTTAAATTGGAAACACAACCTACAAAGTCCAGCCTAAGCTAAACCCTATTTCATAAATCCGAGGTCAACTTAAATTGGAAATAAAAAATATCCGAAAATGATAATTTTTGGCTAAAACCATTTGTTCTAAAATCAAATTATCCTAACTTACTCTTGTTACATCAGCTATCTGCCAGTGAAAGTTCCGTCAAAATCGGTCCAGTCATTTCAGAAAGCGGTTATTTTAATATTACAAACAGACACTCCAATTTTATTTATTTGTATAGATTAACAAGTTATTGCGCTCTCTGCTGTCGATATGCAGATCAACAAATATTTTAAATATGTTTTGCTTGGAAATCAAACTCAGACAAACGTACAAAGTCTCTTACTGACCCAACCGTGTCCTCGAATTAGTTCACCTTGATCGTTGTGGTTTACTGATGCCCAAAGTACTCCAAGTACCTTCCGACCCTGAATTAATAACAACCTACACTACACGGCAAATACAGTTTGCATAGTTCAGTTATTTTATCATACTGACGTCTGACGATCTCTGTGGCGTAGCGGTTAACGCACCTCGGTACGTTTGTGGAGGTCACGGGTTTGATTCCCGTCTCGCGTCTGGGTTTTTATATAACATTTGTCAATACAAATTCCAATGAATAGTAGTAGATTTTTGACATTCATCAAGTGATCTGTAAGATCTTATATTGAAATAAATGATTTTGATGTGATATGTATTTATTTACAAAAAGAATATAATAATATGTAGTATATTAGTTGTCTAGTACCCATAACACAAGTGCTATGCTACTTAGTTTGGGACTTTATTTTCTGTTGGATCATTTAATCCAACAATTGGTGAATTAGGACGGTTAGGGACGCTTGAAAGGGAAGCGTTCAGCTTTCAAACGATATAAACTCATTTTACGAGTCATTATTCTTTAGATCGAAAACAAGAATGGAATCAATACTTGTGTTTGTTTAAAAGGACTATAATACTATATTATGTTATAAGATTATCAGTGAACTTAATACCATATTTACTAATGAACATCTGTATAAATAAATGAGTATTAAAATAAACACGATCTAATTAGCGTTCAATGATTTGTGAAAATGTTTCAAGAAATGCCTGTGTAATGAGTTTACGCAATAATATTGTTATTCTTACAGAAAATTGCTTAGACAAATATGTTTTATATTTAGGACGAATTCCTTTTGACTTTGTTCTAACTTGAAATTAAATTAATGCTGCCTGTATAATTCTCGCAGATTCGTCAAACGCTGTTTTGCCAAAAAAAAGAACATCTTCGCGACAAAAAGTAGCCTATATCGTTCTCCAAGGTCTAATCTATCTCTATATCGAAAATCATTAAAATTGGTTCAGCGGTTTAGGCGTGTAAAACATAACAGACGGACAGAGTTACTTTCATATTTATAATATTAGTATGGATTACATAAAAACCTCATTTTCAATTGCTTATATGTATTGTTATCCGTGCAGGGGCGGAGAAAGAGTACTAACCTCTGTGGCCGGGGTCGGCCTGTCGTAAAAGGCGACAAAACAACCCACCCTAGCTACGTGGTAGGGCCTCAAGCCCGTCTGGCTGGCGACCACCTTTGGTCTTAAGTATGTCGCCATAATAATCTTGTGTTGTGTTCCGGCATTAGTGACCCAAGTTCCTGTACCCTAATGCGACAGCAGCGTGTTCGCGATGCCACTGGCGTTGCAAACACCTATAGGCGACGATAACTGCTAAATCTTAAGCGGGCCGTCAGCCTGTCTGCTGTCCTACAGCAATAAAAAAATTGTACAAATTAATCATCTTTTATTATTTGAACAGCAGACAGGCTTGTCCACTTATTAGTAAGTTGCCTATGAATGTTTGTGATGCTATCGCTAACACGCTGCCGTCTGCGTAGGGTACTGTAATTTGGGTGACTAATGCCGAACATGACACACAAGATTATTATGGCGGCATGTTTAGAGACCTTCAAAACGGGCTTAGAGCCTTCTTACCACATAGTATTTTTCCTCCGCCCTTTTACGTTGTAAATATTATTGTAAACAATTTAAGAAGTCTCTAATGAAACATTAGTAATTTAAGAGAGATTGTTGATCGCTGGTTATAAACATTTTTAACGTTATATTTCGTGACGAATTTCATTTATTAATTTGATTTAATTAATTAGCATTGGTTAACGACAAGACTGTTGAAAATCTTACGGACATTAAGTTGACTTTGCATTTATTTGCAATAGGAGTTGATAAATATTTTGTCTGTTTTGACTATTGTTAGAATAAAGACTTCGTTACACATAAGCAATTAACGATAGGCCATATTATCTCCGAATCCCAGTTGCAAGCTAAACCTTTGCTTCGATCCACGGTATACCTACTAAGCTAGACTAAAATCAGTTCGTGAGTTACGGACAGCTTGATGTGTCAATTTATTTACGATATATACGCGCGCGTTAGACGAGAAAAACTAGCCAACGTGCGTGCTACGGCTGTAATCGGACCAGTGACTGTAAGACGTGGAAGTTTTGGATACAACATGGATCAATTATATCTCTAATTTAATCAATAACTAGATGTATGTTTATAATTTGCAACAAAAACGTAGCAGACTCGAATGTTACGTTAACATTGCTTGAGCCGCAAGCAGAACCACTTGCACAATGGTGTTGTATAACAAGTTTATAATACAATAGCGCAATGTTCGGTCGTTTCACTGTCGGATCGAAGTCGATTATAGTGCAATAGTACTTGAATTAGGTTATGTCGATTCACCACATTGCTCGATTCTTCTTCCTGCCCTTATTTGCCCTTCTTCCTGCCCTGCCCGCAGACTGTGGGACACAACATCTCTTCTTCCACTCTCCTCTTTTAGTCGTCATCCCAACATTCACACCTTTTTTGCCATAAATATTTTACACAATCCATCATCTTTTCTTGGTCTACCCATTTCTAGCATTTTTTTAATAACAATATGACATTGTTATAGTCTATTACTTTTCAGATTCTCAATCACTGGCTACTTTCAACCTTTCCCTGATCTATTTGTTTCTAATTTTATCTATTTATGTAACTCCACTCATCCATCTCAACATTTGCTGCATGCAACACCTTAACCTTCCTCTTTGTGGCCCAGCATTCCGATCCATCATACAATATGATTTCTCATTCGTCTACAAAATAAATAAACCTCTTTTATTCCTTAAAAATAGACAATATGAATAACAAAAAACAAAGCACGTTGCGTATGACAACTACCTAATACATCTGTCGTCATATAAGTCAGTCATTCTATAGTATGTCGGTCTCTACTTCACTTGCCAATTGGTCTGGCTCATGATGTACAAAATACAATTGTTGTTTATTAAATCGCAATATTTTAGCAAAAGCATAGCGTCTGTTTTTTGTTCGAGAATATCTCATTAACTTGAAGACGAGATGAATTATCCAATGATACTAAATTCTTCTCGCCTATGTCTAAGACATTTAAATAATAATTTTATTTAAAATCACTAGCCTGTGCCTTTAAACAAATAAAAATAGAATAGCTTTAAAAACATACAATTGACTGATATGATATTTATACCTGAAACCAATCATCGAATGAAAATGATTCTATTTTTTTTTTTTTTTATTGCTGTAGAACAGCAGACAGGCTGACGGCCCGCTTAGAATTTAACAGTTACCGTCGCTAAGGGTGTTTGCAACGCCAGTGGCATCGCGAATACGCTGCTGTCCCATAAGGGTACAGGAACTTGGGTCACTAATGCCGGAACACAACACAGGCTATTATGGCGGCATACTTAAGACCAAGGTGGTCGCCATCCATACGGGCTTCAGGCCCTACCACGTAGCTAGGGTGGGTTGTATTGTCGCCTTTCACGACAGGCCGACCCCGGCCGCAGAGGTTAGTATTCTTTCTCCGCCCCTGCACGGATAAAAACACCTTATAATCTATGGCCCGGTATAGAGCAGGCAGTGTCCTCAATTTTAATACACTATTTCCAAAATATATAAAAAATCGGTTTAGTGTATGTTATGTACGTAGTGTATTATTGTGTACGTGGTTTTACTTATGAAATCATAGAATATGGTATCAGAATTTCCTCGCATAGTCTTTCAAGTCTCTATCACGACGTCTAGCATACTTACACACGATCCTTTTAAGTTCAACATTAATAAAGTTTCACTCCTATCCATCCAAAGGTCGTCTGGAAGAGATCGCTTCAAGTGACAAGGCCGCCATGTATATACCATTTTAAAATAGTGTTAGTAAGTTTTCGTACAATTAAGAAGAAGAATTAAAGTTTATATATTTGATAGCACTGGCCACGAATGTCGGGCGACTCGCCACTGCGTGTCGCGCGTGTGGTCCAAGACTACCTACCCTGAAGATAACGACAGCATCTGCAAGATCTGCACGGACATGGTAGAACAGGCGCGCGACCAATTACAGAGCAACGAGACGCAGGTATGTAAACTCATGTCGGCATTTGCAGCATGATCTGCGTATTTCATCAAGCCTGCTTGATACAATCGTTACGTACACAAGAGGACGGAATATATCGCGGAAGCTTGTACACTGAGATTATAGGCGTGTTGGATATTTTTTCTTCCTGTAAGACGTCGCATATGGGTGTCTGTAACGCCAGTGGCATCGCGAACACGCTGCTGTCCGAAAAGGGTATAGGAACTTTGGTCACCAATGCCGGAACACAACACAAAGTTATTATGGCGGTATACCACGTTGCTAGGGTGGGTTGTTTAGTTGCCTTTTACGATAGGCCGGCCGCAGAGGTCAGTATTCTTTCTCCGCCCCTGCACGGATAAATTGATATACTGATTTTTTTCCTTCTAGCAGCTTTACAACTTTATGAGTTGTTATTATAATACTATGCTAATAATAAGCTTCACATTTAAAAACTAAAAATGCCGCCACAATAACCTTGTCTAGTTTTTAAATGACCCAGCTTAAAAAGCTACTGCATAATTTACGAAATAGTATTCAGATCAGTGTACATGATGCATGATGATGATAGGTTTAAATAT
The DNA here is from genome assembly GCA_963693495.1 of Malacosoma neustria. Classification (NCBI taxonomy): domain Eukaryota; kingdom Metazoa; phylum Arthropoda; class Insecta; order Lepidoptera; family Lasiocampidae; genus Malacosoma; species Malacosoma neustria. The sequence continues at coordinate 14,457,398 of OY856384.1, forward strand.
AAATTTATCGAATCTACGTATTTAAGGACCATTCCCTTACACGAACGGCAACATGTAACTAACGTGTATCACTATTAAAAACGTGATATTGAAATACACGTTGTTATTTTAGTTCCATAATTATATCAAAAATATGCACACAAAACGTACCACTATTTTAGGTGTCTTGCCAAATTATTAATAGATAATTCTTTACAAGAACAAAAATAATATGTAGTACAAATTTGATAATAAGTATTCGTGTCGTTTCGCTTTATCAGCTTGAATAAACAAAGGATGAACTTTAACAAACGAGCCCTATGTGAATGCCCGATAGCGCTTAATGACCTTTTTAAGTAGCTGGGAATAACAATTTTATAGTCCCGTCTGGAACTTACCGATGACGCGATATTTAATAATTCACTATACCAGTGATTCCTAAAGTGTGCGCCACGGCTCCCCGGGGCGCCGCGGTGTCGTCATAAGGGCGCCGCAATATTCATTTAAACAATTCACCACAACAAAAACGTAACCACATGGTGGTTGTCCAGTCTCAATATGAATATTACAGAAACAGTTGAAATTAGATATTTTATTATATATTATCCCGAGGAAAATAGTTAGTATGTTTCTATTTTTCGCTGCTAAATGGGTAATCGCTTTTAAAAAGGAAAGCTTTTCAATTTTTCAAGTAATTCAGAAATTTAGGGAAAAAATCTTATGTATTAAGGGCGCCGCGGATAAAATCCGATTATTTAGGGAGCCTAAGACTGAAAAAGATTGGGAACCTCTGTTCTATACAATATAATTCTTCTAGCTCTAAATAAAATGGACAGTATACCCATCACGCTCGTCTAAGCCGGATCGGAGGGTCACAATACCGGTGATCTTGGTCGAGTCGAGTCATGGTGATTATGTTATACGACTATTTTCTTCATGCAGGGGTGGAATAAGAATACTAACCCCTGCGGCCGGGGTCGACCTGTCGTAAAAGGCAACAAAACAACCCTTGCTACCCAGAGGCCAGTAGGATAGGTAGCTCGTCTGGATGGCAACCGCCATATATGAGTATGCCGCCAAAATAACCTTGTGCTGTGTTCCGGCATTAGTGAACCAGGTTCTAATACTTCCTATGTGGACAGCAGCGTGTTCGCGATGCCTCTAGCGCCGCTAACTTCAATAGCCGACGGTAACTACTTACTAATAAGTGGGTTGTTAGTCTGCTCTAGACTGACGGCCCGCTTAGAATTTAGCAGTTACCGTCACCTATAGTTGTTTGCAACGACAGTGGCATCGCAATCACGCTGGTGTCCCATAAGGGTACAAGAACTTGGGTCACTAATGCCGGAACACAAGACAAGGTTATTATGGCGGCATGCTTAAGACCAAAGGTGGTCGCCATCCAGACGGACTTGAGGCCGTACCACGTAGCTAGGGTGGATTATTTTATCGCCTTTTACGACAAGCCGATCCCGGCCGCAGAGGTTAGTATTCTTTCTCCGCCCCTGCACGGATACACAAGGTTGTTATGGCGGCATATTTTGAAACCAGGGGTGGTTTTTAACCACCTCCTGTTGTCTCCATACGGGCTTGGAGTCCTAGCTAATTAAGCTTTCGGTGCCGAAATAGAACATTCAAATAGATGGAATAAAGTTTGACTTGTTCTAACCTCTATAAGGGCGCGTACCGTCTGGCTATCCTCGAAAAACTTACAAAACACTTTAACAAGACGCATCAGCTAGGAAATGAGCTAGCTTGGGCCCCCGTTGTCTTCGTGGAACCCTTAAAGCCCGAATATTTGTTTCATTGACCGACCCAAAGTTCAATCCATTTTAGTTTTGAATTAAAGAAGTTCATACATATTTTGAATTATATAAAATATATTTTTAATAAGAACTGTATTGTTATTATACCAATAAATAGGAGGAACTGAAAGAAGTGTTCGAAGGATCCTGCAAACTCATCCCGATTAAGATCGTGAGGAAGGAATGCATAAAACTGGCCGATGACTTCGTTCCTGAATTGGTTGAGACCCTGGCATCTCAGATGAACCCACAGGCCGTGTGTTCTGTTGCAGGGCTTTGTAATAACGCCAAAATAGATAAACTATTAGAAGGATATGTAAGTAATTTCTGCATATTTTACTTATTGATATATTTTTTTAATTGTACACATTATACTGGGTTACAGGTTAAGTCGACCTAGGTACGTAAATCAGTAATGATGGATACTACAGTCATTTAAAGTAACTAAATCGACAACCTGTAACCCTGTATAAATCTCTATAAAATTGGTATCTGTGAAAATAAGTATTAAATTTTTCGTTCAAAACAGACTACACCATACGTCGGCTTATTGCAAGAAGTCATTATGTGACATTTCATTATTTTGGGAAAATAGCATTTTAGTTGGAATTAGTTAGTGGTTATGTTGTTTAGCCAAAGACGTAACGGCTAAAATTGGCCCGCTAGAAATTAGTGTTTTTGCATTTTGTAGAATATGTAAAAATGAGCCCATTATAGATAAAAACGTATTTAGTGATTTTTGCAATTAATGAGTTCTTGCAATAAGCCGACGATATATTGTGATATACAATGGAAAATTTCTACTTATTAATTCTAGAAAAAATAGTGAAAAGTTTACAAATTTATTAATTGAACAAAATATTTTTGGGACCTAGGGGAAAATTCTTGGAACCAAACTGATACGATGGTTTCCAGAAAAATTAGTCCAAGAGAAAATAGTGGAAAGTTGCGTTACCGGTTTAAGTAGATCAACTAAAATTTTAGGGACTGAACTACTACCTAACTTCCTGAATTTCCCCAAAAAAAAATATAAATATTTCTGAATTTGTTCTTTCGGATACCCAAGTTCAAATTGAGGTTATGTGGCTTTGAGCATATTATGTTGTATTTCGCGACTAGACCTATGCTATGTTGTCAAATGTGAAACACTTTTATTTGAAATACTATTTGACCATTCCATATTACGAGTAATGTTTATTTTACAATTGGTACCAATCAGGTGATATTGTTTTATGTTGCACACATAAAATAATAAAACGATTTCTATTTTCTTGAAACAATATGATAAATTTTATTTGTTAGGAATAATTCCCAGGTTATCGCAAGTGATACGAACTTTGTGTCGCGCAATGACCTCATGCGTCAGTCTGTCATAATAAGGTCTCTATATTATAAGAAGTTGAATGCGATATTTGAAGTAATAATATCTAATATTGTAACTGGAATGGTTTTTGTTTTGCATAGTAGTAAATTTAACAATTATTTTTTTAGATGTACAGAAATTGATTTAATTTGTCAAGCATAGACAATTTGAACCCACTGGGATATTGTAATGACCACTATAGAGTTTCCTACTACTACAATTTGGCAACGTATATTAAAAGACTTGCCATGTTCTATCAGCTGGGGTATTCAGGGATCGGTATAAATTCAGATTGCCTAATTTTTGCCTTGTACCAGGTAGACTCGGGCAACAGTCAAATAATCCACTCGTCGGTCGCTGTCAAAATATAATTATATATAGTCTATGCTAATGTTTTGGCAGTATAAAGTTTAATAATAATATATATACTGGCACAATTTATACAGCGCCACCTAGTCCCAAACTAAGTTGAATAGCACTTGTGTTATGGATACTAGACAACTGGTATACTACATATATACTTTTTTTTGTAAATAAATACATATTATACATAAACACCCAGATGCGAGACGGGAATCGAATCCATATCCTCCACGAGCGTACCTTATTGCGTTAGCCGCTACGCCAGGGAGGTCGTTTTGTCAGATGTCAGATTTTTTTAGGTTATAGGTTCAGGAAACACCGATTTTCTTATTGGAATTATACAAAATCCAATTAGATTTATATTTTAGATAGATTTGTTATGCAATTAATTCTTTCACTACACTTGCCTTTGAATTGCATTGAAACTGTTCTATGAGAAATAAAATCGGTTACCTAAAAATTATCTTTTCTTTTACAATTATCAAAAAATGAAAGAAGAAAAAAGACCTTGCTGGATGTAAAATTATTTATTTCTTGTACATTATTAAGTATTTGATAAAATAAAAATCAAATAGCATGAGTTCCAATACAATTATTTTATACTGCACGTGTTTATAAACAAGGTACCAAAAAACGCCTCTTCAAACCGTCACTCAAGTTACGTAGTAACTCTTTATTAATCTTTGACTTAAGTGGGTGTCATATTTCATTGTTTATTAATACATTCTCCAAAGAGTATGTAATACTACGTAACATTCTCGGCGTCGGCGACAAAAGGTCTTTTGTTTACAATAATTTAAGCGTATTGCATTGGATTGAACGGACATACTTTTGGAGTTACCATAACATCGGATTTGAAACAAGCACCTGGAAATATAAATAATTTTTATTTGGATTCTACTATTATTATTGCTTATGGATTTGACTTCGACCAATTCAAAACACCGAAGAAGTGGCCTTAGGCCTTATGACCGAGAATAATAAGACACGACAACAATAAGACAAGACATGGCTTCGGCCTTACGATCAAGAACAATGAAGACGTGGCTTCGGCCTTTAAAACTACCAAAATTCTCCAATTATTACCAAGAACAAGACCTGGCTGTATGGACTAAAGTCCTTTGCCTTTCCCATTGGGGATGAATGAAATATCATCATCATTAAGCGTATTGCGAAGCTAGTTTAAACAATGGCATGTTGATTATATTAAACAGACCTTGAGTATGAAGGTATCAAATATGAGACTCAAAAGTGGTACAAAAAACAATGTCTCATTAAAACTAATATTTTGCAGAATATGTGCTTTCAAGTGGTATAATAAATTATTCATAATTTACATAAAACTAGGCATTCATTCCAATGAAAAAAGACACATGTTTGGAACAAAAATATAAAAAAACTTGACCGAACCCTCGAATTTTAGAGGTCGAAATCTTCGAGAGAGTTTTCGTATTTTAGAGGTCGAAATTTTCGCATTTGCGACTAAATATACGTATTTTGTAATTATTAGATTTGAAGTTCACTTTATAATGATATGATTACACACACAATATTCGTTTGGATTTAATAATTTTTCTATCAGATGTATCAAAAAACAAAATTCACCTACAACTTCGTAAAATGACCTTGAAATGACTTGGTCGTTGCTTCATTGGGGTTTTTATGAATTAAAATGTAAAAAATATACCCATGTTAGTAAATAATATTAATTATTACTTATTTTTCCATGTTTCTCAAGAGGTACGCCAAACTTAAACACAATTTGATGTTCGATAATACACACGCTATACGTCTATGACACTGACAGAATTTGACAGAAATTTGATTCAGATTTCTGTCAACGATTGTCAAAAAATGTTGTACTACAAACCAATTAAATTTTAATGTCTTATGGAAGCCCAGTTCCTTCTCTATCGACTAACATCCCATAAATACATCTCTGACCTTTCTTTGCGCCTGAAAAGAAACATCATTTGACGTGCTGCTCGACAGACGAAAGGATAATTTATTACATTTACAAGACAATATCTCCAATTCTTAAAAATATAATAAGTTACTTCCAGCGCCATCTATGAAGTACATTCGTATATGAGCACTGTTTTACCGTCAGATGAGCGCAGTACAAATCAAAAATACAGTTTTTTTAGTGTCAAACATGTATGAAATCTTTCTGATATTAAATAATGAATAAAAATCTTACATTTGACTACAAATTTTAAATGTAAGAACTATTAGTATTAGATGTATTTTGTTTTTCAGAATGCGAATCTGGAATTGCGCAGTGGTTGCAACAAATGCCGCAGAACTGTAGGTGTTCTCAGAGAGAAGTACGATACGACCAGTTACGAGGATTTCTTAGTCAACTTGTTAAAGGTAATATTTGAAATAAACTTGACCTTAGAAACTTTTCTAACTAAAATCTCCAGATAGCAGTTTTTAATGTAACGTCATTATCTAGGCCTTGGCTGAAGATAAGCGGTAGCTGATACAGTTAGCAACGCTAACAAAGGACCCTAAGTCCTTTTTAAGTTATTATAAATGTTTGTTATATGCCTTACATAAATATTTTTTCTTTATTTCTTTCAAATTGTTCTAAGGGGAATGTCTACGGATGAGGTCTACTACCACTAAACTATTTCTGCAGTAAAACTATTAGTAAATAGTTGTTAGATTTACATAATACAATAGGGTTGTTGGTACTTACTATAAGGAGATAGGGGCGCGCGAACGCGGGCTGGCGCTAGTCGAGGCTGCGGCTTCGGCACGCAATGCGTGTGAAGGAACACCGGGGTGGTTTTAGTAGGGATACCAGAAGCGTACGTCGCCCCAGCCTAGAGAAGGGGACATACGGACGCATTGCACGGGGAGTGCAAGTTGCAGTGGTGCTTCGAAGCCCAACTCAGCACCAACTGCTAGTTAGTATTCCCTACTAAAAAAGGTCCTGGCTTTTCCTTTTGGGTTGCAATGGAAGCAATCCTCGGTAAATTTGAAAATGTATTAAATTGATATTCTCAAACAGCGGATCTAAGTATCCAACGGGACATAAACCGGGACTTACCGATTATATATATATATATATATATATATATATATATATATATATATATATATATATATATATATATATATATATATATATATATATATATATATATATATATATAATCAGTCATCCAAGCGTGAATTCCGATATTATATACGTAAACATCCAAGTTTTTTTTTTTCCTAATAATATGATTCAATCAGGTGTGCCGGAACATGGACTCCTTATCTGATTCTTGTTCGATGCTCGTGTTTAAATACTACGACAACATAGTGGCTGCCGTGAAGAAGGACCTCACCCCCCAAAGCGTGTGTCACATCAGCGGACAGTGCACATACAAGTTCCACTCGCACGACGAGTACGATTTTCCTGACGAGTTGATTGGCTTCAGTGCTAGCGAGTGAGTATTAAACTCTTAAAACTTGAAATTAATTAACGATTGGAATTATGACAGATATCATTTTAAAATAAAAGTCCTATAATTAAAGTCATTAAAATCGGTCAAAACTTCAAGTTAAAAAATAAACCTATCAGACAGAGATCATAAAACAAAAAAAGATAACGCAAAAGAGTTCACATTTGAATATTTCAATTCTAGGCGGTGGAACCTTAATTACATAGAATTTTAGTTTCGGAGACACATCGATTCATTAATCCGTGCTCCGTTTAATTTTTTTTGTATGGTCAGCATTTTTTTTATAAATCCTTCATTCCTGACACGAGTGAGTACGGCCTTTCATTTTTTTTTTGAGATTTTTATCATCCAGCTCCATTTTACTTGAAGTATACCAAATGCTGATGCAAAAAAGTAATATTAAGATTTAATAGAAAAACTAAATATCTCGCGCTATTTAGAGAACATATCATTTGAGGTGCCGGTGAGTGATAAAACAAAGATGTGTTACATATATCTATTACATATGCTACCACTCTTTCTAAACAGAGATAAAAGAGTTATTAAAAATAGTACATAGGGAAGGGGGTGGAGGTTTTCTCTGACAAAACAGTTTTAAAGAGACTATATTCTATACTGTATTCTTATTTTTAGAAAATTAAGTTTCAGCTCTATATTTTGAGATTAACTAAGAGAAAACCACACATATGGGGTGTTTTATCGCTATTTATATTTTAACTTGAAATCTTAGTTTAAATTGATTAAAATATATTTTAACTAGCTGACCTGGCAGAAGTTGTTTTGCCATACAAATTTAAAAAAAAACAGCGCCATCTATTAGATACTTACTCAGTCCAGTGAACTAATTACCCTATACCGCCATCCGTTAGAATTTTATCGAACTAACAGATAATTATGACTCTTTGTCAGATAATAAACAAATAATTCGCAAAAAAAACTGCGATTATAAATTGAGATATAAACTATCCTATTCTTCAAGTTGAATAAAATTGCACACAGTGTGCAAAATTTTATTAAAATTGGTTCAGTACTTTAGGAGTCTATAACGGACAAACAACGTGACACGTAATTTAGATATATTAAGATTTAAAACTTATTAATTCAACATTAATGTTGTAAATAACTTTTATTCCGTTTAGCTCATAGCCATTGTTATTTCTATAAAATATTGAGTGCTGAAATTCTTTAATGTCAATTATTTTAGCGACGTCCCCTGCGAATTCTGCGAACAACTGATCAAACACATGCGTGACACTTTGGTTGCTAATACTACAGAAATTGAATTCTACAAAGTACTGCAAGGTGAGATGTTTATTATTACTATTATTTTATCCGTGCAGAGGCGGAGAAAGAAAACTAACCTCTGCGGCCAGGGTCGGCCTGTCATAAAAGGCGACAAAACAAGCCACCCTAGCTACGTGGTAGGGCCCCAAACCCGTCTGGATGGCGACCACCTTTGGTCTTAAGTATGCCGCCATAATAACCTTGTGTTGTGTTCCGGCATTAGTAACCCAAGTTCCTGTACTCTTATGGGACAGCAGCGTGTTCGCGATACCACTGGCGTTGCAAACACCCATAGGCGATGGTAACTGCTGTCCTACAGTAATAAAAAAAATTAACGTCTAATTTTTTTTTTTCAAAATTCAATGAAACGAAAAAGCGATACCAAAAAGAGACATCATAAATAGTATAGTATTTAGCTTGCGATCTTTGTCTCCTATTTGTTCGGGCTTTTGTATTATCTGTGTTCTGTGGGCCCTTGTATTACTTATTTTTATATATGGAATAAAATAAATCGTTTTCAGTAGTTCTCATGTCAAGTAATAAAAAAGACAGAATGACCCAACAGGTGCTTATAAATAATTATAATAATATAACAGGCGTCCGAATTTTTCATTTAATTATTACATAAAAATTGTTCCCAGCGCATAGCTTGGTTAGGTTCATTTGGGTCTTGCAGACCAAAAGTCTTGTAATCTCTTCACCTAAGTCTTGGGGTGGCGACCCGGGTTTCAGTCGGTATAGTGCTGCGGTCGCCAGTGGTTATAACATCTCGATCAGTATTATAAAGGTGGCCGCCGTAGGGTTAGAATGGTGAAGCCGACATAACCACGTCAGCTTCTCCGGATTTCTGGCGTGGTACTTTTCATTCAATTTCCCGGGTATAATAAAAAGTTCGGAGAAATTTAGGGCCTAATAATAGCTAATCTTTTAGCGATGGGTAACTCGTCTATTTTAAATGAGGATGAGTGAGCTCCTCATTTTTCCTCGCGAGGTACTCATGACATACCCCTCATTTGAGGTGAGGTAACGCTTGCTCGACTCACGTCCCGGCGCGGGCGGTGTGTTGGTTGAGGCCGAACGAGTGAGTCAATCAGTCGAGCATGTATTGCGCGCGCTTTATACTCGAGTCGCGCTTCGTGTTACCGACGAATGCCGTCGCCGGTAGTGTTGCCACATTTCAATTCGATAAATCTGAATTAAAAGGTCAAAAAATCTGTATAAAATCTGTATGGGAACAATAAGCTATATTACTAGGTAAACTGACAAAATAAAGAATATCATAAATAAAATATGATTATTACTTTTTGCACATATTTTTATTCATTTTGGAAATCAAATTGTTATCGATATTAAATTTATAATATGGCTCATTATTGAGTAATTGTTTGATTAAAATTAGTCCCTCCATCGTTTCAGTACCTAAATGATTTTTTGTTTTAGTTTTAATCAAGTTTATTGCAGAAAATATCCTTTCAACCGCAGCAGTGGAGTGAGGAAGGCACAACAATTCAGAAACCACTTTACCAGATTTTATAATAGCCGTTGTTTTTGTACAGCCACAAGAAAATTCTTTTGCGATGGTGGAATCCTTACAGATTGTTTTTATCAGTTGGGGGAGGTGTTCCATGACATTCATAGAAAGGTTATGCTCAGCAACAAACCACGAAAGTAAAATTTCGCCTTTCTTTACATCGTCAGCAATATTACATTTTTGAAAAAAAAAAAACAGTAACTGGATTTTAAATGGTAGAGGAACTGGGAACCGAGTTTAGGTGTTAAGCAGTTTTCATGTGTCACACAAGATCATTTTTTCCACCACCTCCAATCGAAAGATCTGTTAAACAAAACTTACAGTAAGCGTGATCTTCTCCCTTTTGACTTGTTCTTAAACATGATTTTAAATAGTTCTCTTCCAGCCAGCGTTGATTAAAACGTTGCGTATTCCGTGACTTTTTGGACAACATAATAATTTTTTTTAAATTCAAAAAATAAACAAAACATCTATGCACAAACACTCAATATTTTTTATTCTTTATTTTATTTACGTCTTAAGATCTCTGTGACTTTTATTTTAGCACCCCTAATATTCCTTCTATAACTAATTACATTCAAACAAACAACAAATACAAACAGTAAAAAAATATATAAAAATAAGCATGTTTGTAATTTCGTTTGATCTGAGACTTCCCAATTCAGTTCACCTCAATTTAACTGAACTCCCTCGTTTCCATTCATCTGATTCACGTTAACACATAATAACCTCGCCAAACATTTTTCTCACTCACTAACTAGCGTGAGGTTCGTGAGGTGGTTCAATGTTGAAATTCGAGTAACTCTTTCAATTTACTGTCACGAGTACCTCAAATGAGGCAACTCGTGAGTGAGGTATCCAACTCTATAATCTTTGATACTAGTGCCTCTGCAATAGAAATGGGTGTGTCGACAAAGGAGGTTGACGTCAAAAAGCGCGAAAAGGTTTTGTTTTGTGACAAAAGTACTCGTGACGTGACATATTGATGTAACTGGCATAAATACAGTGTAGCCAACTTAGGGTTTTCCCCCTAAATTTAGGGGTAAATAAATTGCACCTGGGTTTTTTTAGGGGGGAAAAATCTTTAGGGTTTTTTTAGGGGTTAATCTAGTCACACTTATGATTGAGAAACAACAGTGTCTGATTTTTTTTCTATAAAATTTACAGATTTGTATGTGTTGTTTTTCCTCGTTATTGTTTCTAAAAGATGTTTTTTGTGCATGATAACATTAATTATATGAGATCTTTTAATTTCTAAAGTTTTTATCTTTTTTTTAATCTTGTTCAAGTTTTTTATGCTCTTTGTAATTATTAAATTTAAAAAAAATAATTAAAAATTAAACATTTTAATATTAGATAAGAACCTATATTTTTCAAATTGTCAGTTAGGGGGTTTTAGGGCTTTTTAAATTTAGTCTTAGGGGGATAAAATTTCAAGTGTTGGCGACACTGCATAAATATCTTGTAGCAAAAAAAGCTATAAAGTAATAAGATCAAGTTATTTGATTTTGCTTACATTGCTTTCTTTTTGTGCAGTAAGAATTAATAAAAATAAAACTCCGGCGGCTGACGACGGTCGGTCGTAAAAGCTAGCTGGGTGATAGGGCTCCAAGCGCGTCTGGTTGGCAACTATATCATAATTACCTTGTTTTGTGTTCCGACACTAGTAAACCGGGTTCCCAGATTCTTTAAGGCCAGCAATGCTTCTATTGTTACAAACGTCTATAGGCAAGATACGACCACCTACTATCGGGTAGTATAAAACCTACTGTAGACGATGTGCCAAGCCAAAATATAAAATAAAATAAATTAAAAAATGCACATATATAATATAAAAAAATTATAATTAAATACCCTATATTTGAAATATATTCGGCTCGGATATTTCCAAAAACTACCGTCAGTGCCAGTTTTTTTTTTCGGAACAACCGCGCCGCGAATATTGTACTTGCCCTAATCAGTAAAAAGTGTTAAAAAAATTGTGATAATCACGCCGCGCATTACCAGCATCGTGTACACCTACCACACTTAAAACGGAAAGTGAATGAACTAAAATTAACCTTTCCAGGTCTGTGCAAACAAACGGGAGAATTCAAAGACGAATGCCTGCACCTCGCCGAGCAATACTATCCTACGATATACAACTATTTAATAACGAATCTAGAGCCGAAGAGGATTTGTTCGATGATGGGCATCTGCGGGAATATGACAGAAGTGCCGATATTGCCATTAGTGCCCAAAGAGATCGTTGTTAAAGCGGAATCATTGAAATTGAATACTCCAAAGGTAATTTTATATATTAATTTATATTAAGTAGTTCACATCTAGCGATTACACTCGAGACATCCAGAAGGAACTAGTTCGTTCGAATCTAGATTCAACTATCACTAATATTTATATCCAGTAGCGAAACGATTCAGAACCTTTTGTTTGAGTGTCCAATCCATTAAAATGGCCGAAATGACCTGGAGGTGGCCACCGCAACAAAATTCAGCGAGCAAAGCATCGCTGAATTGATGGCGGTGATGTACACTAGGCTGATTCTGCAAGCATTCTGTATCCGAATTGTGAAAATAGCAATAAAATCGTTTACCTTTTTCTCTTCTTTTAAAGAATAATATATAATAGGCCTTATCCCACGATAGCAGCGATGAAAAGCAACCCCAATAAAAAAAATGTATTTCCAATAATGCCAAGAACGGTGAAGAAAAACTTCGGAAGAAGATTTGCACATCGAAACTACAACACATGTCCGTGGTGCTGTAGACAAAGTACAAGAAAGCGGACTGTATTACCTATTACTGAGGTCATAATGTGTGATTATGTGCCAATGGACTTACTATCAAGACTGAAAGCAGTGCTTCTTCCGTACAGGGGCGCAGTAAGAATCCTGACCGCTGCGGCCCGAGGCGGCTTGTCGTAAAAAGCTACAAAAATTCAGTCAGGGGTTGGGCTCCAAGCCCCTCTGGATGGTTAATATCCCTGGTTTTTAAATACGCTCCGACAATAACCTTGTATTGTGTTCCAGCATACTTATGCCGGAACACAAGGAACCTGGGGGGGGGGGGACACTTGACCCAGGTGTGATTTCCCCTACGCGGATGGTAGTGTGTTATAGGTGCCCTAGCGTAGGAAACATCAATAGACGATTGTAACTGATTAGTATTAAGTGGGCCGTTAGCCTATAAAAAAAATAGAAGAAACAAAGAGTTGGAAAATTGACACTGAAAACAAAAGAGGTAGTTTACAGTTACAACATAATAAGTTACACGGTATTTGTAGCGACTTCCGATATTGATCTATTTTTTGAAGTAAAACTTTGGGCGCATGAGGGTAAATTTTTTACGGATGAAACGGAAATTAGCGTCACGTTACAGATAAAACGAGAATTAGCGTCACGACGATGTGAAACGTTTTTTCTAATACTTACATTTTTAAGCTCGTGATATCTTTCGAATGGAATGTCTGAATTGAATAAGTAGAAAAAAAAATTATATAAAGGTATTGAAGCAGTCTTGAAAGTAATTTATTTTGATAAGGATGAATACCAAGATACAAATAAAGAGCCTTTTCTAGCAGCTGCATTTCAATTAAATTTTTAAAATAAAAGAACACTTATTGTGGCATAACTATAATAGTTAGACATATTATGTCGTCGCGACATTTTTTGTAAATAATGATGTGTTTTGCAAAGTCGTAGTACATTATTTTATTCTATCATTAATATATATTTTTTTATTGTGTAGGACAGCAGACAGGCTGACAGCCCGCTTAGAATTTAGCAGTTACCATTGCCTATGGGTGTTTGCAACGCCAGTGGTATCGCGAACACGCTGCTGTCCCATAAGAGTACAGGAACTTGGGTCACTAATGACGGAACACAACACAAGGTTATTATGGCGGCATACTTAAGACAAAGGTGGTCGCCATCCAGGCGGGCTTGGGGCCCTACCACGTAGCTAGGGTGGGTTGTTTTGTCGCCTTTTATGACAGGCCGACCCCGGCCGCAGAGGTTAGTTTTCTTTCTCCGCCCCTGCACAGATAAATTAAAATATTTCTCGCAGCGCACGCGATGTAAAGAATATTTTAGGTAATTTTTTTACACTTTGATAATTCATGTAATGTAATCATTATTAGTAATGATCCCTAATTTTTTTGAAAATATAGTCTATGTCACCCACCAACCGGGGATAATGTAGCTTCCCAACAGTGAAATAATTTTACAAATCGGTTCAGTAGTTTCGGAGCTTATTCAATGCAAACAACCATTCAAATCTTTCCTCTTTATTATATTACATTATTATACCAAACATTTCCGTTCGAAGCGCAGTACATTTATTAAACTTGGATTATAGAAATCTATAAGGCGCCGATTCATGGCCGTTTAGAGTTCACTAAATTAGTTTGCCAATGAAGTGTCACTTCTGACATGTGTACTGTGGACGCACACTTTTTTTATTATGTATATATCCTATTATTGTATAAATTGTTTCAGGTTGGTCATGTGCCCATAACGAACAAACAGACAAACGTGAGAGTGATTTCCCCGGACACAACTCCTGCGCAATTGCCTATTGAGAGAATGTTCATACATAGCCCAGTACAGGGGACAAGCATGTGTACCTTCTGCCAATACTTCTTGCATTATCTTCAAGTTGAATTAAGCGATTCTAGAAACCAGGTATGATCATTTTATGTCCCTAGATATGGCTGGATCTGAACATAAAATAACAGTTGAATGTATAATTTCGTTTCGGATGCGAATTTTTTTATTCCAACATTGGTGAAATGTGTTATCATGGTCGGGAATATGATGATGGTCCTCGCAAACTCCACTCCGAGTGCCTCGTCATCGCAACCACGACCACCCGGACAAGAGTGTCCGACTCAGAAGATTTTCATGGTCAACAATTTCCCATTTACCCTGATTAGGGGTGCCAATGTCTGTATTGTCATGACAAGGATTTTGAAAACCTATTCGTGTTGTTTCAATTTGCTTTGTGTAGCGTTCATCTCAAGAGAAAAGCATGATACATCAAAAATATTTTAGCGGATCAGTTTAACATTTAATTATATTTTAGGGTAATATGCCAACTTTTCATGCCTCTATTATTTTAACAAATTTTGATTTCAACGACGCCGCTGATTTAGATAAATGATCTTAACCTCTCAAATGTCTTATGTACATAAGAGAAAACGCTCCAAATGTCTTATGTACCGCATAGGTACATAACAGCCATCAACAGTGACAGTCGCCATTGGTGTTATATAGATAAATATAGTGTTTTACTTTGTAAAATAGTCGACAGTTTTTTTGAATAAAATGTTCTAGGTTCTTCTGGCACTAACTACTAGTATGATGTCGATCATAATAAAAATCTATTTAATTTAAATTCGTATATTTGCGTATAATTTACATTAGGGCTTAATAATTACAGCGAGAATTGCGCGGTGGAGTGGCGTGTACTTTCGTCTATGCGGGTGAGGGGTGTGAGAGGCGGTACGCCGCCGCGGCGCGTGCCCGCATCCTTACAATATTATGAACAACGTATAATCCATTTACAGGCTAAAATAACGGAAGCAGTCGAGAACGCGTGCAGCAAACTTCCGAAAACCGTGAAGGACGAGTGCGATGTATTCGTGGAGCAATACGGACCAATGGTTATCGCGCTACTCGTCCATGAGATCGACCCGGCCAGTGTGAGTTATCATTATTAATTTCTCATTAGATTACTTCAGAAAATCTTGTTATATATGTGGAACTGTGATGAACACGAACGTAGCGTTTATGTCGGTGATTCGGTTCGACTAGTCGACTGCGCGTGTGACAGCGAGAAGTGAGAACGGTACAGTTTTATGGCACGACCAATGAGAGTTTGGAGTAACTATCAGGGAGGTCGAACGTTGACCATCCCGCGCGTTTAGGAGTTTGCGCGTTACTAATGTTCATATATATTTTCGTCCCACCCTCGCTTTTACCATTTACCTCACCGAGAGTGAGGGTAGATAACAAAAATCAGGAGCCGGGATTTCAAATACACTTTGTGCAAGAATCGAGCAAGTATACATATAATGTTTCCTATAATCTTTGCCTCTTCTTTGTTCGGGCTTTATACTCTATATTTATCCCATTCACCAGTAGGCTACTTTTCTGAAACTTCACTTCAGCCGTGTGTGAATTGCACACTTTTTTTAACTGCTATACGCTTGATAACTGTTTAGTATTTCACAGATTTTCTCTATGAACATAATTATGTACACATAGAACAAAGCTGCGGTGTCTGTTATTGTATTTTTCTGCTTTTTCTTTATTATTCTGCCGTGATACTCCACATATTATTGTTCTGTTTCAATATTATCATCGGTACATCGGATATGGAAGGCTTTGGATATCATCAGAAATAATTCTTTTAAATTAATTTTCAACTTCTTTTTTGTATTACAAACATATTAAGTCAAATTATAGTTATAAGTTTGAGACCACAATGAATTTACTATATAATACTGAAGTTTATATACATTTTTAGGTATGCCCAGCTATTGGATTGTGCTCAGAAACTGAAGAGTTGAAACGTGTAGACATAAACTCTGAGAAATCTAATTGTCCGTTATGCCTCTTCGCTGTTGAACAATTGGAAACTATGCTCAAGAATAATCGCAGCGAGGTACTTAATTTATTTGCACACTAATAATAATTAATCTATGTGGTGCTGGATTTTTAATTGTATCGTAAAAGTTGCCATACGTGCTAATGGACTGACTACCAGAGATGCCGAAGACCGTGAGACTTGGAGAATAAAAAATCGTAAAGCGGACCCCGGACACCGAAGCGAAATTTAAGGGGAGTTGCAACTGGAATTTAACACTAGGATGATGATGACTAATAATAATAAATCTAGATCTGTAAACGACAAATGACTGTTGTGTCATCGATATTAGGTTTTGGCAAAATTGACTAATTACCTATATTAACAATCTATAATGACCTAGGTACTGCTATTTATATTTATTTATTCATTTCATTGGAAAAAAATTTTCATGTGTGCGATAAGTCGCTGTGAAAAAACAGGAAAAAGGAAATGGATGAAATTGGTTTTGACAGGGTCATCTGATGAAATAATTAATACATGTAATAAGAAAATAACAATAATGTCTTTAATTTGCGATTCACCATTTATTTCCTATACGAGAATACTCGAGCCAAGCGGTGAGACTCACTTAAAAGTAAGCATTTACCGGCGCCTATACATGTTTGCGACGTCCGGGGCATCATTTACTCGCTGTCGCACATAACTGAACAGGGAAACTGGTACCTAGATCACTTATATGCTGGAATACAAATGGTCTGATTGCCAACCAGGCGGGCTTGAAACCCTTACATCTAACTAGAGTTGTTTTGAAGCCTTTTACGATAGGCCGCCTCTAAGCCGTTGTTACTAGTTCTGCACCGCCTCTGCACGAATAAAATTATTAAATTATTAACAGTAATTTTGTAATCTTGTTTTAATCTGATAGGAAAGTATTCGCAAAGCTCTCGACAAGCTTTGCACGCACCTGTCCCAAAAGCTTCGCACGGAATGCGTGGATTTCGTGGACACGTACACCAACCAGCTGGTGGAAATGTTAGTAGCCAACATGAATGCACAAGAGATCTGCGTGTTCCTCAAACTGTGCGAGGACAAGGTGCACGATCCGTTGAAGCTGTCGCACAGCGGCATCGATAAATATCACGACAAACCGGAGTTGAGAGCAGACAGGAATAACTTTAGAGGGAAATCGATGTTGCCGAAACATATGCTGGAAACTGGTAAAGGCGATATCGGTGAGTAGAAGTTTTTAAGAAAGAAATACCTACTATTAGATTTATAAAATAAACTAGCTGACCCGGCAAACATTGTTCTGCCATATAAATTAAAAAAAAAAAACAACAATAAGTGTAGCCTAGAAATTCATCAAAATTGGTTCAGCCATCGCGGACTTTTTTTTATTGCGAGAGCTCAGCAAACAGGCAGGTGGTCACCGTCGCCTATGGACATCTGCAACACCAGAGGCATTACTAACGCGCTGCCGGCCTCGAAGGAATTTTATAACGCCTTTTTTGAAGAACCCCATATAGCGCTGAGAAAACCTCAGCCGGAAGCTGATTCCAGATCCTGAGAGTACGCAACATGAACGTTCTTGAGAACCGTTTCGTACAAGAAAGAAGAGGCTCCAAGAAATGGGGATGAACATCCAGCCGATGGCGGGCAGTGCGGTGGTAGAAAGACGACAAGGGCACCATTCTAAATAGCTCCTCAGAACACTCCCCGTTGTACAGACGGTAGAATAAGCAAAGAGACACAAAGTCTCTCCGAAGTCCAAGCGTGTCTAGACCGTCTATGAGTATGGGATCGTTGACAACACGAACTGCGCGCCGTTGGATCGAATCTAGGGGATTGAGCCGACAGGCGGGTGCTCCAGCCCATAAATATGAGCAGTACTCCATATGCGATCTGACCTGTGCTTTGTATAGCATAAGCCGTTGCCTTAGACTGAAGTACTGCTTGGACCGGTTTAGCACACCTAGCTTTTTGGAGGCAAGCTTAGCTTTACCCTTCAATTGTCTCCTAAACTGCACATCATTCGTGATGTCGACACCAAGGATCCCAATACTGCTTGCGATGGAAAGAGAGGTTCCTTGGAACTGTGGCGCAGGTGCGAACGGGGTTTACTTTTTTATCGATCTTTTTAAAATATACAATTCCGTAGTACATTAATTTGATCTATCTCGTAAGGTTTTTCACGTAAGGTCAATGTTTACGATTTAAGCGCACAAAAATGTTTGGTTACGACATCGCATTACAAATCTTTGATTTTTTCGGCTTTTCTGTAGGTACTATTAATATGTATGTATTATACATATAAACCTTCCTCTTGAATCATCTATCTATTAAAAAAATCGCATCAAAATTGCGTAGTTTTAAAGATCAGCATGCATAGGGACAGACAGCGGGCGAAAAGTGTATTAAACTACGTGGTGAATACTTTGAAAAACAATAAAAAGCACTATAAGGTTCTAGTTGTTTTTTTTTTTTCTTCAAACGACAAAACATAAAAGGCATGCCTCGTATTTTCATATCTTCATAATTATGCTAACGTGTGCAAGTTTGAAGTTTCGTTATAAAATATTCGTAGAAACTAACGAAATACCCGACGACACGGTGAACGGCCGCATTGTGAAGCCACAAATGTCCCAGAACACGGTGTGCGTGTTGTGCGAGTTCGTCATGAAGGAGATCGACGACCAAGTCAAGGACAAGACCAATGCTGTGAGTGTTTTTATATCCTTGATTAAATCATCAATTCATCATCATCATTGCAATCAGCTGGTTAAACCATTGTTCGACTGAACTATTCGAATCTTCTGATCTTCCGAGTTTGAGTATACATCTTCGACATTTTGCCATATAACTATGGGATTACTCCTTTTCCCAATTCAAATACAGCGAATCATATTCCTAGATTTTATTTAAAAACTAGCCGTTCCCACTTGCGTTGCTTGTCGGATAACAGAAAAAAGTAAATCGAAAAAATATGAGAAGTTTTCGTACGCATGCGCGCTACACCGCTTGCCCCACTTCTCCGCGGCAAGAAAACGCACATCACTGAACACGTAGTGCTTATAAAAATCGTTGTTTGTTAAAAGTTAAATAACTTTATATTAAGTGAAGATATCGCAATAATTTTTTTAGATAACGGCTAAGTATCTAAGAAATAAAACTAAGAAAATTTTATTGAAATCTATCCAGTAGTTTGCCGTGATGCGGCGCACAACTGCAGCTGTTTATCGTTTTATTTATATAATAGAAGATCATCATCATCTCAGCGATGTATCCCGGTTGCAGCCCAAACTCTCGCTTCGGCGCCCGGGGTCCGCTTTCCGAAATTTTCTTCTCCACTTCGCACGGTCTTCAGCATCCCTGGTAGTGAGACCATTGGCACGCATATCACCCTTTACGACGTCAAGCCAGCACTTTTTGGGTCTACCCCTCCTGCCGGGGCCCGGCGGAAGCGGCATGGCCAGACATTTGGTTCCCACGTAAGCATCCGGTTGCCGTAAAACGTAGCCGTACCATCGGAGCCGACACTCCTGCAATTTATCCACAATGTCACGGACATGAAGGTTCCTAACGCGGTCCTTCCGCGTCACTCCACACATCCACCGCAGCATATTCATCTCCGTGACACGCAGTTCTTGCTTGTGTCGCTCTAACACCGGCCACGATTCACAACCGTATAAAAGGACAGGCGTAATGATGGTCTTATAGACCTGTCCCTTCAACTTTACCGGCATCTTAGGGTCACAGATGACCCCAGTTACCTCACGCCATCCATATTTATATAATAGAAGATATCATCTTTCAATTATTATTTTTTTGGTGTTTGCCAAAGAATATGCAGCCAAGGCATCGATACAAATCGGCGTGTAGAAATTCAGCTCGTAGTTATTACCCAGTAGCCTACCTCGAACTGCGTGTAATCTTCCAATGTAATCCAAATGCCACCGGTTCTTATAGAAATGACTGAAGAGAACGGTAAAAGATGGCTCATTTGAAAGAAAGAATAATAATACATTAAATAAAATAGCGTCACAAATATAAATGCCCGTAACGAGGTTTATTCTAACAGGATGAGGTCAAAGAAGCCCTAGAGAAGGTGTGCAAACGTATGCCGAAATCGGTACGGCAGGACTGCACCAAATTTGTAGACAAGTATGCAGATTTGGTGATCAGCGTACTCGCCCAAGAGCTGGACCCTGATGAGGTGTGCCAAGAGTTGAAGTTGTGCAAACCCACTAACCTGGATGCGGTTAAGAGTGAGTTATATTTATTTACCCATTAATACATCTTTGTTTGTAACCAATTACATTGGAATCACCAATTCCACTCTTGCGATGTGAATCGTAAAATTAGAAATCCCAGATACAAAACGGATGGGGTTGGCTTTCTAACAGAATTTAACGCTAAGAAGATAAATTAGAGTAGATTGAATATATCGATGGAATTTTCGAAAAAAATATCCATAAACAATTGGAAAATAGAGAAGAGATGGGTACCATGCTCACTGAAATAAAATTCATTTGCGTATGACTTGGTTATCTAAAATAGCTAGAGTTCTTCAGCTAAGTTCATCAGTACATCATGTTATTTGGAATAATTCGTTGCTTAACCGCGTATCAAATATTTTCATCCAGGGGGTGGAGAAAGTATACTAACCTCTGCGGCCGGGGTCGACCTGTCGTAAAAGGCGACAAAACAACCCACCCTAGCTACGTGGTAAGGCCCCAAGCCCGTCTGGATGGTGACTGCCTTTGGTCTTAAGTATGCTGCCACAATAACTTTGTGTTCCGGCATTAGTGACCAAGTTCCTGTACTCTTATGGGACAGCAGCGTGTTCGCGATGCCACTGGCGTTGCAAACACCTATAGGCGACTATTTTAATAACAAATTGAAAATATATCGTAAATTATGGTAGCTAGAAGAAGTTATGGGTTTGAATCCCATTTTTCTCCCCTAATGTATGTATTAAGATATAGCCACGTATGATGACGAACAATGTAGTGAACAAAATTTCGATATCACCGTTATGTTGTGTAACCTAAATATTCACCGTCGACAAGCGTTTTATACTCAAAACTGTCCAGACCCTTTATACCTCTCTAATTATATCGGCTCATTGACTTATTTATAAATAAACACATTAAACGCCACGGAGGTCACCGGTGACCTCATCCTGTTTACTTGATTCCGCCATGGTGGATTACCGATGTCTTCAAGTGGTTTTGTTTATTATTAATTTAAAACCCCGCGATATAAACATTTTGAGTATATATCTTGAAATACACAAAATTTCAAGATTTTTTTTTTTCAAATTTTCTATGGCGATGTTTTAAGTGTTAATCCACCCAATGCTTACTTTGGGTATGAGGTGTAGCATCCTGATGGCAGGCGAGGTTGACTTATACACAAACTTACGATGATTAAAAAAAACAGCGTCGAATGTTGATGGTAGAATCTTAACATATTTTTTTCCTTAGCAGAAGAGATCCTTGACTGCGCCGTGTGCGAAACCGTTGTAATGGCCGTCAAGAAAGTGCTCAGCAATGAAAAGGTGGACCGCAACATCGTGCACATCGTTGAAAAGTCATGTGGAATGCTGCCGGCTAAATATAATGCTAGGGTAAGTTACAATGCTAATATATTTTTCTTCATGCAGGTGCGGACGGTGATAAGGCCCCGAGCCCTTCTGAATGTCAACCACCCTTGGTCTAAGTATGCCGCCATAATAAAGAAAGAAAGAAAGAAAATATTTTATTGGTAAAGAAATGCGAAATACATATAAAAATCTATATAAAATAAAACAAAGAAAAACATTATATCGTTATCGATATACGTATAATAAGTTAGGGGATATCTATTAATATTATTATTGCCAATATCTGCCACTTCTGTATCCAATAACCTTGTGTTGTGTTCCGGTATTAGTGACCTAAGTTCTTGTAGCCCTATGGGACAACAGCGTGTTTGCCTGGCCCTAGCGTAGCAAACAACCGTAGGCGACGGTAACTGCTTACTATTATGTGGGCTGCCAACCTGTAACAATAAAAAATATATCTTAAAATATTTTTCTTAATTTAAGGTTTCCCATAACGTCACATTTTGACGTCATTCTATTTTTTTCTCATTATCTATATGCCACTATAACATGACCACAACTCGTGTGTTCGTCTAACAATGTTGTACATATATTGTTGGGTAGTTTCTTGTTCTGCGCATTATATTACACCGAAATCTCTTCCGAAACGCTTCTTATATTTGACTAAGAGAGATGGATGAAGATCGACACGGTCGAGGACTACACGTATCTATACAAATAAATAAAATTGGAGGGAAAATATAAAATAAAATCACATAAAATCATTTTGTAATATTAAAATAACCGCTTTTTACTAAGTGCATTCGAGCGTATACACGGTACATATACCAAAACAACATTTTTACAATTTTTGTCTGTCTGTCTGTTTGTTCTGGCTAATATCTGAAATGGCTACACCGATTTTGACGGGATTTTCACTGGCAGATAGCTGATGTATCAAGGAGTAACTTAGGCTATTTTTATTCTAGTTTTTGTTAAAAATAATAAGTTTCGAAAATTTTATAATCTAATTTAAGTTGACCTCAGATTTATGTCATCAATCATAAACCATAAGATATATCCAAAAAATTCTGCCCAAAGGCACTATTCCACGCGGACGGAGTCGCGGGCACAGCTAGTTTTAAATAAAAATTGTATTTACTTGAAGATAATCCCAAAAAAGGAGAAACATTAAAGGGCGAGATTTTGTTTAGTTTATTAATAGAAGTGGTGGTATATACTCAAAAATTGTCGCCTTCGTTTTTGTTCATTTATACTACAAATGTTTTACTTTCTATTCACATTATCTTTAAAAATTCATTCAGCGTTCAGTAGTAGGTTAATATTAAATAGAACGCAATATCTACGTATACACAAAAATTAAAGTACAATATTATACTCTTATTGCCCTCGATATCTGTGGTAATGTTTCGAATTTTTTTATCACTTCTTGTTTTGCGTATTTTAAATGCCGCCTTATTTAAATATCAATAAACTAGTATTATTTTGTTATAAAATGTTATCGTATGTAAATTAAACGTTACAATGTTTAATGATATTTAGAGTTTAGAGTTTGTTCGAAAAACTTGAGTTTCTATATTTAAGGGTCTCAAGGCGACATGACACATGATATAACTGCTTAAATTATCAATTTTTAAAGCTTGAATCGCCTTGTACGAATTTTCAAATGTGTCTAAAACATTTAAATTGACAGAAGATTCCTTACTAAGACGTAAAAAAATTAACTTATTATCTAAATACCTATCGACGAGCATTCTTTTGTCATAATATTTATCAAGTAAAGATTGCCGAACAACGTCATAGTTACTAGCGATAATTGACACACTTTTAAAAATATTTAAAGCGGAACCCTTGGTGCACGGTAACAAGTAATGAAAGTTATAAATTTTTGGAATGCTAGATTGATTATATACTAACGAACAAAATGTCTCGTAGAATGTGGTAAAATTCTCGATGTTACCGTCAAATGTAACCTATTAATGCTCTTATTCCACATTATATGGGGTCGGCACACCATGTTACATGTTGTAATAGTTGTGGCTTATGCAACTGGCCACCTGCCTGATGTTAACCCTTTTTTAGGGAAAAATCTGTCATCCTTTATATTTAAATTATTTTTCTCATTTCACATTGAAAGTAGGACACGAAATTTCGATGTCAATCATCTAATATTAATATCAAGCGACACTTTCATTGGTTTCTTTTTGTATAAACATCATCCGAGTGTCGGTTTGAGTGTACAGGGTAGCACTTTTGCCGTGTCGCTGACTTACGTTGTCCGTGCACAATTCATATCCGACAACTACGTCACGAGGGCTTCTAAATAGGAAACTCGCAGTGCCGAGCGTCTTCAAATGCTCTTGGTCCTGCATTCCGTTGCGCTTAAATGCAGAGCACAAGCAGCTTGCGCACAATGCGTAAGCATCTTCATATATTTTGGTGATGATTGTTCACAACAATCTTCCTTTTGGCAAATTAGAGACCTTGAAACTCGCGGCTTCTTTTCACAACAGTACATAACCTTCGGCGAAGTACATCGTGGCAAACGGGAATAGCACATAGGTGGATCTTCACAGCACGTTGTTGGACAAGGGACCCCATAGTGGCCTACAGATGTTTTTTTTTTTTATAAAGAAATGTGAATAAATTTAAGAATTATAAAGAGGCTGCGTTAGCCCATAATAAGATCCGGCTGGAAGGATAAAAATAAGTTGTACGATGCCGGTCACGGACCGACATTGCACCGTACAGGAATGAGAAGGATAGCTCGAGAGCAGTGGACTGTATGAGAGAGGGGACAGAGAGGAGCAGTGGCTGGAGATACGCGATACCTTCCAGTGGACAAAGAAATTCGCACTGACCTTGATTCCACCCCTTCCCGGTTCGGTTCAGATCTGCTCGCGGAGGAACCAATCAAAGTTAGGAGTAACTGAAGTCAATTGCGCACGGCGCAGAGAATGTTCTTCAGGGAGGTCGAACGTCGACCATCCCGCGCGTTTAGAAGCTCACGCGGTACTATGTCTTCAGGGGGGTCGAACTTTGACCGTCCCGCACGTTTAGAAGCTCGCGCGATAATACTTATATTATTCTCGTCCCACCCTCGCTTTTACCATTTACCTCACCGAGAGTGAAGGTAGGTAACGAAAACCAGGAGGCGGGATTTCAAATACACTTTGTGCAAGGATCGAACACTATCTCAGATTGTAAAAATCAGTTCAGCTATGCTTGGATTTAATTTATCATGGTTATTAAACCACACCCTGCTTTTTGAGGCGTTATCGTGAAATATTTCAATACGTTAAGCATAGTGTTATGATTTTTAGTGTTTGCTTGCAATTTATTGACTAGGGCGTGGTGTCTTTTATCAGGAAGTGGCTAGACTACAAATCACGACCAATCCTAATGATTATGCCAATACTGGAAGTATCATTTAAAACAGGGACTATGTCGTAAAAGGCCCTATCTAGGCGGGGCGCAACCTATACCCAATATAGCCTTGTTGCGGGCTCTAGTTCAACTACGCGGACGGTAGCGTCTTGACGATACCTCTGGCTTCGTAAAGATTTATAGGTGGCGGTAATTGCTTATTTTTACGTAGGTCGTCGGTGTTGTTCCTCAGCAATAAAGACATTAATTAATTCGTAGCCGATCATAGTTGGAATATTTGTAACTTACTTAGCACTCAACTAATGATAATATAAATTGCTTAATATGTTTATATGATTGATTCAAATTGTGATTCTTACCCTACTAAACAAATGTTTGTCCACTGCAAATGCACGAAAGGTTGTAACCAAACTTTAATTGCTACTCCAGCATGATTTGGCATGTCCGAATGGCTGGTCAGTGCTCGTACTATGCATTGGTTTTCGTCCCACGCTCTTCCACAATTAGTTTTATGTATGGTTGCCAACCGTCCTGTTTTCCCAGGATATGTCCTAGTTTTTGTGGTGTCCTGGGATGTCCTAGATAATTTTTAAGTAGCATCCTGTTTTTTAATATTCAAATACTTATTATTAAATGATATTTGTAACTAACTTGTTATACTCTCCGTGCAGAGGCGGAGTAAGAATAACCTCTGTGGCTGGGGTCGACCTATCTTAAAAGGCGACATAACCACTCTGGCTACGTGGTAGGGTCACAAGGCCCTCTGGATGGCTACTATAAGTATTGCAACTCGACTACGAATAAGTATTGCAACTCTATTACTGCGTCCTGTTTTAAAACTAAATTGTCCTGGTTTTTCCAACATCATATCCTAGTTTTTTAAATTTGGGGTTGGCAACCCTAGTTTTATGTGACCAAGCTATCGGGAAAAGTGGGTGTTGACTGAATTTTGTTACAAATATCATTTTGCCTTTAATGAAGTGTCCAGACCTCGCAATCATACGTTACAGACGGTTAATAAACACTGTCTAGCCTCTTCAAATTTGTTAACTGTTCCATACTAATATTTCCCTAAATAAAGACTTACTAACAATAAAGGTTTTGTATTATTTTTGTGTAAAAATACTCATTGATTACGACTTTAATCTTATGTCAAAGTATCTTCATATTTAAGCCTTAGTAGTCTCTTTTTAGTTTTAGCTTCTTTACTAGCCGTACTGAGCATCAATTTTATAAGAAAAGCTGTAAAATCATACACAATTTTTTATAAATAAGAAAAGTATTACAATCATAAACCTCGTCAACATCACAATAATAAAAATAAAGTCAAAACTAATTCCATGATATTAAACCATGTTTTATATCAGTATTATAAATGCATAATTTTTTGGTCAATAAACTGCACCAAGATCCATTTATTGATCAATAAACGTCTTAAGGTATTTGCATATTATATTATCAATCAGTAAGATAGTTGTTATCATGTCGATGACTCGTGTGAACTAAATGATTATCAGTTTATAATTTATTGGCGTATTAGTTTTATGCTCCCTTTAATTCGATATAATGTAAACGGAGGTGCCATAAATAACGTGGAATTTTCCAGTTGCTTTTCTGCTATTTCATTTGACATTAAAATTAATTTATTTTATTAGATAGTAATAGTTTTTTTATCTAATGTCTTTTTGCTATCGATGTGAAACATTATTATATGTATACGTTAGTGGTTTTTAATTTTTCACGGTAGACTTAGTCATAATTTCTTTGTTACAATTTGTCTGGAATGTCAACTTCAAGTCAAGCTTGGGTTTGTGCCTTGTAACTAGGTCCAGATCTAGCAGTAGGAGTTTCAACTCTATGGTACATTTAAAAACACCGTTGAGAGGTTTTTTATTACCGCGATCAAAGTCTGTCTCTTAATTTCACTTTGACTGAAGTGTTGACTTATTATTGATGAGTCCCCTTGACCCGGGGGGATCGAGGGAACTCCGACTTCACACTAAAAACCTCGCTGTTCTCCTACCGCCTACCGCCTGGGCCAACCGATCTCGAGGGGCAGACCGGCGCCAGGTTGCCCCTTGTGTCAGGGCGAGCCTCTTCCACGGTTTGCGTCAAGGGTCAGAGTTTCATCCCCCGGCGCTCTCACCCTCGCAGCAATTTCATACAATTATTTGTAGATTTAATAACGGATTGAAACTTTGTATAAAAAATAAAATAAAAACAGTATTCTTTATTTATTGTAAATTTTATTCATAGTGCCACACATTGATGGAGATCTACGGTGACAGTATAATCCACTTGATCGAGGACTACGGCACCAAAGGGGTGTGCACAAAGATCGGGATGTGCGATGGCAAGGATGCCGCCTATGTCCGCATGTACAGGGAGAAAAGGAATTAAATGTGTAAGTGTATATTTGACAGATATGCAAATTTTAAATTAAATCATTTAACCGTTGAGTTGATTTTAATTGTTCACTGCAATAAACTTCATCTAGTAATGGAAAACAAAAGCTAGCCCCGTCTGGATTGCAACCACCCTTGTTCTTAAGTATGCCGCCATAGTAACCTTCTGTTATGTCCCGGCATTAATGGCCCAGGTTCCTGTACCCCTATGGGACAGTAGCGTGGTCGCGGTGCCTCTAGCGTCGCAAACAACCATAGGCGACGGTAACTGCTTACTATTAAGTGGTCCTTAAGCCTGTCTGCTGTTCCACAGCAATAAAACAAATGTAGGTTTCAAGCCTATTACAGTAGCATGTGTCAGTGTTCTAGTGTCTGTGCGTTCTAGTGTGCGTATTTATACTCGTTTAAATTTTTATATGAACTTCATTTGTTTCAGAAACCTCATGTTCCCGATATATAATTGTAATCTCTTTTTATTTTAATTTTAATTATGTAAGCAAGGATTCTTCAACCAAAATGTTTTAGTGTTAAGTTTGATATTCGTTATTGATATTTCTCCATAGAGAATTTTTTTCTGATTATAATCTTTATTTCATAATGGAGGATTTAATACTACATTTAAAAAAATTATGAAAATATTTCCCATATACAGCTTACAATATTTCTACAAAACAGATCTAAACGGATAATTTAAAAAAAATGTGTTTTAATATTGTTTTATAGGCTTTTTTTGGCTATACAAAATCATTTGTACTTGAATATGACTGTTCACTTATAAGTATGTGAAATAACGAAATCTCATAATTTCGCAAGAAATGTTTGTACTTATTTTTGTATCAGTTGGGATATTTTTGTTCTTAATATTTTGATTATTCAAGAATAAAGTAGCAATTTATTCGAAACACTTTATCAAATTATCGTATATAAACAAAAATTATAACTTATTACACTTTGTTTGGTTGACATACTTTACAAAAGAAAGATAATTTTAAAATTATACAACATAATATTTGACTGTTGCTCTTTATTCAGGTTACTTATTTTTTTGTACTTATGGCTCTAATGCGTTTTGCATTGATTTTGCAAATGTCCACGTTATTTATAAAAGTAACAATGGAAGAATATGTGTTCAAGGGTGCTTTCATCAAGTCCACCAGGTTACTTCGAAGTCACCGTAATCGTGACCTGTCACTCAGTTGGATCAGACTGTCATTACATATGACAGCTGACATTAGTATAAACAACATTACAGGCGATACAAAACAATATCGCTGTTTATAATAAATTGATAATTTTAGTTTTGAATTCGGATATGTTTTGATTAGTTTTGTTTCTGTTCTTCTCATTGTATAAAAGTTAAAATCGTTTAGAATAACATCTCGCTTATATTGATCGGCATTAAAGGTCCCGGTTGAATTTGTACCTCGAAAACATCATCACTTGTTATTACGACTAAATGTTAGTGGTCCTTTCGATGTAGTTTTTAATGGGTCGATTGTATATCGAAACAATATATTTTTACAAGTAATGGATTAAAGACATTTATTTATACTTAGTGCATTATCCTAAAACTGTCGCATACTAACAGCGCTTCAGTAGCGTCACATTTGGTTAGAAACTTATTCTTGAATAATCAATACATTATTCCTGTTTTTTTTTTTTAATTTTAGAACGGTTAGATTATCTTAATTCAAGCAATATATAGGTTTATATATGGATGAATATTTATCTGTGTGAATAAATTCAGTGTTTTCTTACGTATTAATGATTATGTAGTTAAACACGCGATAGCCTGTGATAGGTCATTTGTAAACTGTTTCTAAATAAAGTTGGGAAATGTATATTCGTGTTTTATTATTTCACCATCATATGAAACGAGGGGGGGGGGGGTCCTAGATGATGTTTTATTGAAATCCGACCTCTATGATACAAAGATGTGGCCAGATCGGGGTAGTGATGATCATAACGTGTGGAGCCTAGGCTTCTTGTCTCTGGTTGGGGCGAAGCTCTGTTAACGCCGTTTGGCTACAATGGATCTAGGTGACGCTGCTATATCCCGTCCCTTTTCCTCTTACCTGATGTCCGCTCCCCGTCCTTGTCAAACCAAGTGCGACCAACTTAAAAATTATTATTATGTATATTGGCCGTGCGGTGATTGTTGGTTCTCTCTTATTGCAAAAACTAAATAATTTATTAATAATCAGGTGTAAGTAAAGTGTAAATAGCTGTGTATGTTTTGAATACTCTGAAGAGTTCGAGAAACCTGAGTACCCTTTATATTCATTTCCTTCACTAGCTCTGCGTAGCCAAACCCAACACTGGCGTGAACACTTCTATGTAAATAAAGTGATAGAGGTCTGCAGGTGTGCGCGCATCACGGCAAAACTGCTGGATAGATTACAATTAAATTTTATTTATTTAGTTTTATTTCTTAAACACTTGGCCCTTATCTAAAAAAATATTGCGATATCTTCAATTAATATAAAGTTTTAAGAAAACTATTTTTATAAGCACTACGTATTTAGTGATATGTGTTTTCTTGTCGCGGAGAAGTATGGCAAGCGGTGTAGCACGCTTGTAGGAAAACTTCGCTATTCGACCAGCGAAGCTGGCGGGAATGGATAGTCTTAAATACAAAATTCAAATAAACTGTGTCAATTCACACAGGGCCAGCGGTTTGAGTGCTGTATAATATTTTTTTAGATATGTGCCTAAAGTAATATAGAATTTTTAAAATTAAAAAAATTTATCACTCACTGTTACTTGTACAATTATCAACCGACTTACAAGTAAGCGAGCGAACGCGATAGCACTGCATCGCAATTTTCAGTACAATGAAACACTAGCGCGCTGCATAGAACTCCAACAATTAAAGTAGCTAAGCGCTTTATACTACGTACGTATGTACGTAGTAGCCAAGTGGGTTCAAATCCCACGATAGCATGCATCGCTTAGACAGTTTTTTTCCTGCATACCCAGGACTGTAATCGGACTTGTGATTCTCATAGGCATTTCGACGCCCGATTAGGCACCACATTGGTCGTCTTTTATTTGACACACTGATCTAGTGGCTCAGGTTCAGAAAAATGATGTAAGAATGTGCAACGATGCAAAATGCGCGCAGTACTTAGCCATGAGACGATATTCAGCAACGTTTATGAGAGGGATTATACCATTCAGCAAATACTGCACAGTTAATGCTAGTTTTAATTGCTATAGAATATTTAGAAATACAAAACCAATTTCAAACACTTCATCAAATTAATTAACACCAAGATCCAAGCGCGTGACTCAACGAGGCAGAAGCATAGACTCTTCGGAAGGTACAGGCGTATGGCATCGTCTATCTTCCCTTTGTTCGGGTACTTGCGGCGCCCACTGCGGCTCGTTGGGGTTATGCCTCCGCAAATGATCGGCCAGCCAGAGTATTGGTTCCGCAGGTCTCTCATGCGCAAGCGCAGTCAAAGCGGGCAAGAGGGTCGGCGTGAGGTGCTTCTGTATGTAATCGTGTATTTGCCAGTTTCGGAGGATTGGACCCACTATCACTAGAATATTTAATGTTTGTATAAAGTTAAATGTTTATATAGAGTTTACATAATAACTTGGGTTATAATAATGGCAATTCGGAACCCTTTTTGTGAGGTGGAAATGTCTGACGCACACCCTGTTGCGTAGGAACGTATAGGAGTGTGGGAATCCCCATGCAATGCGCCCGTGCGTACCCTTCTCTATGCTGAGGGACGCACGTCGCTGGTATACCCACCAAAACCACCCGTTCGCCTTGAGCACCCGGGCCGCGGGATGCACGTACTGCTACGGACACGGAGCAGGAAGAATTTCGTACAATGACCTCTTTACCTACTGACCTACTGACAGTGATCACAAACATTTTTGTATTAAGTGCGATATACATAAAATGTTTGAATGAGAAAAAAATTTACTAAATTATTAAATAAATTATTGTTATTATAATAAATTATTTATTTAGATTTTATATTATAACAGTTATAAAAACTGAGTTACAATTATTACGAGGCGCCTTTTAAATTTTGTTGTTTGAGGAAAAAAACAACTAAAACCTTATAGTACTTCTTATTATTTTTCAAAGTATTCACCACGTAGCTTAATACACTTTTCCATTCGCTCAAACCAGTTATTATAACATTTATTGTGTTCAAAATTGCTTTACAATTGTTTACAATTCCGGATGACGGCGGTCATTGCTCTGTGCGAGCGAGGACTCATTATATTTACGCGGGAGTGACAGAGACAGGTAATAACAGGTTAACGTACGAAATTCTTCCTGCTCCGCGTCCGGACTTTAGTGCGACTTCGGCCCCGACTGACGCCGGTTCGCTTTCGCAGACCTCTTCAAATGTCTATTTGCATCCTGGAAGAACTTAGCTAACTTCCTACTTAACTTTAATCTTTTACGTTTACCTTTTCAGTTCTAAATTTAAAAAATATGCAAAACACATGCAGTTTCATACAAGTAAATAAAATATATTTTCCACTGCCGTCCAAAATTGCCAATATGTTCTGAACACGAAAGCGTTGATATTAGAAAAGAAAAAAGTAGGTCTTATTATTAATCTTACTTTCAAAAGCATTTGGCCTTTTTATTGCTGAGGAACAGCAGATTAGCTGACAGCCCACTTAATAGTAAGGAGTTACCGTTGCTGGATGTTTACGACTCTACGTCACGAACACGCTGCCTGGGTCACTAATGCCGGAACACAACACCAGCTAATAAGCTGGTGTTGTGTTATATTATAGCGGCATACTTATATACCGGGAGTAGTTACTTTCTAGACGGGCTAGGGCCCTACCACCTAGCAAACCTAACAAGAGTAATGCATACATTGAGGAAAGAAAAAGTGTATCTCTCTGAGAGCTTCGGCGTGGTTTTCGCTGCCGTGGAGTGCATTGAAATAGTCCCCGTATTTGGTGCGACGACCGTAGCATGCTCGCAGACTGTCCGGCCAATATGCCTGGGCTTCTAATACTCTGGAATAAATAATTTTTAAGGTAGTCAAATAGTAGCGTATGATAAACATATGAACAGTTAGAGTGCGAAAGTAGATACATCCATGTGTTTGCTTCCAAGGTTCACTTAAATCCAGTCATGTCATTTGTATATTTCCAGTCATATTATTATGCGTCATTGGAAACACATCCGAAACTTTTTATTGTGCGGGCAAAGTTAATCAAAGGAAATAGATGGAATACACATACAATACTAAATTAAGCGTTTAAAAAGGCGACTGTCATCGACCTAAGCCCTTATAGAAAAACATTGCAAAACCGCATGATCATTAAAGATAAAATCATTATAGGTAAATACGTAGATATCTTTTGTAATCCGTATTTTCCGTACGATTGTACTTGCTATCTATGAGTATAAATTATATCTACATATTGTGCCATAGCTGTATGATAATTGAGTCTAAGTAACTTGAAAAAGTCAGATGGGATCCCTGCTAAGGAGTGAACCTCTTAGTTTTTTTGTAGTCTAACAAAATTTATTTCCTCTACTGGAAACATTATGAGATGACAACTGCATACTATAAACACTGATTGAACTCAAGATAAGCATGACTGATGTCCATATTATCCGTTATCACTTGGGTTAAGCTCGAGCCTAGCAGTTATTGCTAGCTGATATTATACAGGATTATTGGTAATTCGACGAATTCCCGTTAGGAGGTGATAGGGGGGAGGAGGGGGGGGGTGACTTCTTGCGATAATTTTACCTCCATATGCATTATGCAAAAGTGAACCACTTTTGAGTTATCAAGTTTTTTAGCTTTTATTCAAAATAAGTCAAAAATGTCACTAAAACCACCCGGTGTTCCTTCGTTAGCCTTGAGCCCGCGACCCTTATTACTGTTGCTGACCCGATTTTGCGTGCCTGTTCTAACTGTAGGTATATAAATAACGTTAATCAATTACCGCTGCTAAAAGGATCCTGCGTGAAGCTTTATTTCATCTTAAACTATAGTATATGCCTTATATATGCCAATACTGTCTTTATTCGAGTTTAGGGAGTTCTTTAAGGCCGACTTGCACAACCAGTCACTAAACTGATTTAGCGCTAAACTTGTTTAAATCGTCATTCTGTCCCTGTCACATTGACAACATTTGACAGGGACAGAATGACGATTTAAATAAGTTTAGCGTTAAATCGGTTTAGTGATTGGTTGTGCAAGTCGGCCTTAGGATATTATTACTTAATACAAATTAAATAATAAATACAGGTAGTGGTTGTTACACAATGAATGTATTTTTTATTATGTGTATAGTACACACAATGAATTAATGTATGTACTATTTAAAAACGCAAGTGTATAGGTGTGAGATTAATTTTATTCCATCGATTAACCATACCTAGCAGCTAAATTACGACATACCTAGCAGGTCCCATCAGCGATTTCCACTTCTGGATGCAGTTCCTCGCAGCCAGCACATATGCAATAATCGGCCCGCTGGACATATGCGCCACGAGATGCGGGAAATGATGGCGACCGTAATGTCCCTTGTATAGTTCCGCTGCTTGCTCCGGTGTGAGGCGAACTTGACGTTTCTATTATAAAAACACATTATTTTAAATACAGTTTCGTGCTCAAGAGAAATATTTTTCCATTCCCTAAAATTCGTTATTAATTATTCCTATTCCATATATTTTTGACTCGATGTCATAATAGAAAGTATATATACCCAAGATAACTAATCTGTTCCTGAACGTTAAAAAATAACTTACATTCTTGGATTCTTCTTATAGTCTTGGATATCTTATGGTACCGAAATGTTAGCAAAATTCTGAGTTAAATTAATAATAATCATCGCACAAGCAGCTCCAAATATCTGACGAATCTGATATAGCGGTATTCCTTCGTGAGACTACTTTATCATGAGCAAAGAGAGCACGAGAAAAAAGCTGGATTACATGAGGCTAAATTTGTTTTCTAATAAAACGAATGCGAAAATATTTACAAATTAAAAGCATTTCAGTTGTTTAGTACTCATATCAGAAACGTTCTGTTTACATTGGGATTAGATGGCTGTGTTTGAATTATCACAGTGAAAAATGAAAAGGACTTCGTAGACATGCTTTATGCTCACCTCTTAAACCTACTATTATTTCGCATTTACAAACGAAACTCTTATGATTCTGTGCGATATTTTACGACGACGATACAATACCACGATAATTGAATGGAAAATTCTTGAATGTATCCGAGAGCGCACCGTTCGAATTATCACAAAGAATCTACCATGCGCTCCGGAAAAAATATTGCTATTGACAAGACTATTTCGATTCCTCTGATTATAATATATTTGTCCGCTGGGTGCACCCATGCAAAGCATTAAATTATACAATTTGTACAATCCCTACCAAGAGGATTAGTTGGAATTATTAGATGTAAAATTTAGTACGATTCTTTGTTTGGTTGTCTAGTAGCAACATGATCTTCAAATATTTTAGTCACTTTGTAACAGCATCACATAATATTACTTCTTTAATTCTAAGAAATCTCAGCGGAAAGACATTGCCCCTTCCGATTTCCATTTGTCCCGGTCGATGACACATAGTCTGAACAGCACTTTGCATCACTTAAAAATACCAAAAATTAGGTCGATCTGTTGATAACTTCAAAAGATGAGAAGTTCTTCCGACGTGGTATTCAAATGTGGCCAGAAACAGAGAATACTTGTGTACCATTTGTTACATTGTTATTCCTTATTCTGATGAATACAACGTCGGAAAAACTATCTAAAAAAATAATGTGAAAATAATATTTTTTTTTATTGCGTAGGACAGCAGACAGGCTGACAGCCCGCTTAGAATTTAGCAGTTACCGCCGCCTATAGGTGTTTGCAACGCCAGTGGCATCACAAACACACTGCTGTCCCTTAAGGGTACAGGAACTTGGGTCACTAATGCCGGAACACAACACAAGGTTATTATGGCGGCATATTTAAGACCAAAGGTGGTCGCCATCCAGACGGGCTTGAGGCCCTACCACGTAGCTAGGTTGGGTTGTTTTGTCGCCTTTTACGACAGGCCGACCCCGGCCACAGAGGTTAGTATTCTTTCTCCGCCCCTATACGGATAAAAATTTAAAAATCGGATAAAATTTATAAATACTGTTTATATACGAGTACAATTTAAGACTTTATTATAAATATTTAAATATATTTTATGTGACTGCTAAGGTGCTAAAGCGACACAATCAAAAACGACTTGAAGATCAATATTCTGTAATGTATGGGTGATGTGGAAGGATCACCTTAGGAACTTCGCATTTCCAGCAGCCGTCGTGTTTATGTCATTGTAGACAAACTGCAAGCGAGTTGCCTTCTCTGATATAGACACGCTTTACAGTAGGCCGGCCACTTACGTGGTGACAAATGTATATTCGCCTCCGCGTGGCACTTCCAGCAAGAGGGATCCATAAGAACAGTGACGTTGTAAGGGCTATTAAGCGTTCCAATGGACTCAGTTATAACAGTGGATAGTCGGAAAGTAGATCCCGAGAACCGAATCGGAAGTTTAGATTGCAATTGCGTTAAGATCTACCGATGTACAGACATAATAATACAGACATACTAATAATAAAAATGCATGATTTTACAGCACGTAGGAAAATTTACCCTTCGCTACTCGAATGTTTAATTAGTTTTTTGCTATGGTTTCCATAGATAACAGCAGTGACCGATGTCTAGAGAAGGGGAGTGCTGATCTACTGACGTGTCGCAGGGTTGCACTGTTATGATATTAAAAAATAATATACTCTAAATTTATATATGTACTGAAATTCTAATTTGATGATTTTATACAATATTTACGTCATCAAAGCACACAAAGCAAAGACGCATTATTATAAATAATTAGTCATTAAGAATATAACTTTTGCCCTCCGATAAAAATTCTGTGTATCATTTTCATAACTACTTATGTAGGCCACTGCACATTTCTCTATTAAATAAATTTGATCAAACGAAAGCAAAATATAATATTAAAAATACATTCGGAGATATGTTATGAATAAACCGAAACACTACTACTATTATTTTTTCAATATTTCTTATTCATAATAATCCTAGCATTAAACGTTTTTTCCATTCGCTGGGAAAGCGAAACAATCTCACATTATAATATTGTAATTTTTAAATTGTATTGTATTTTGGAAACATAACAACTAAGATCCTACTCCAACATATCGCAGATTCATTAACTTCGTGATAAATAACTAGTTCTAACAACACTATCATAAGGCTAAAGTCATACCAGATTGCATCTTAAAAACCCTGAGAAACATTTAACGTTGCTAGAGACTTTTGGGCACCAAATTACGAAGATTTATTCAGGATTTGTAATGTATTGATCTCAATGACATTTCAGGTTTAATACAAACTCTTTTATTGCTAGAGCTACGCTGACACAAGGATAGCCTTTATAACACCGCTTGCCGCAAATAAACTAGATAGAGGAATGCAAACGAAATAATAAAGATATAAACCCTAACAAAAAAAAATATGAGAGAGAGAGCAGATAAAATGACCCTTGCAGCTTTCACTCGCCGTAAGAAACATTTCTACAGTACAGTTTTAAACAGTATAAATCTTTATTAATTAATTACCGCGCAACCGAAAATCGCATGTGCACATTCATATAATTCCAAATGTACAAGAATCACGGAAATAAAAACATATTAATTATTTTTAAAGTGCGGCTTTGGAATTTTGTGGGTGTACTTAACGTAAATGTATTGATAAAAAACACTTAAAATAAATCTGAGAAGTGTCAGCCCTACCAAAAGGAGGGTCGTATATGACGCGGAATAATGAACGCGACCCCTCCACGGCGCGTGTACTCTCTACTAATGTGGAAGTAGATACGAGTTTTGCATATCGCAACCCTATCTTGAACCACTATGTATGACCTCGGGCGAGCGTGGCTTAGCATTTACAATACCCACTGGCCGAGCTATTTTGCGAACTAGTATAACATTAAAATATTATTCAGTGTTTATATTAACAATTTGCTAAGTGGCAGGGCCCGAAACCCGAATGGATTGCAAACACCCCTTTCTAGTTTCTAAATATACCGCCATAACCTTGTGTTGTGTTGCGGCTTAAGTGGACCGACAGTACGAGTGTCTGCTATTCCACAACGATAAAAAGAGACGAGTTAAAACCTAAGAAACCACTTTGATATGCTTTGAAAGTTTAGAATATAGTTGAAAGATCTGTCTGGTCAAGTGGTTAAAGCAATGTTTGTCACGAGTCACTGTACTTGATACCTCAACGGATTAAGGTAGTAATTATAGGGGACCTATGACGTAAAATACTCTGTGCTAATTTATAAGCAGCAAAACAAAAACACTATTCGATGTACCTTTCCCGGTTAGACGTTAAAAGGTAAAATTTGTTTTAATATAATAATTAAATACACTAAAAATTCGCACAGTTCCATCTATTCCCAAAATAGCATAGCATTTGTGTTATGGTATGATAACTAATATATTAATTACTTATATATTTTTCTTTGTAATTAAATAGATATTATTCATAAACATCTATGCACGGGAATAAAACCCGTGGCCTCTACAAGTGTTTTGCAATATCTGTTACGCCCCGGAGGTCATCAACATTATCAATACATCTCTTACATATACATATTAGGACCTCAGTAAGTTCTCGCAATTTTTTTCTCACAAAATTACCATAGGAATATCCATGCACGGTGAATTACTACTAAGGTCCTAATATATTTATCAATATTTATCATGATTCTCGTTATATTATTTTCTATTTTTTTTAGTGCCAACGAAGCAAATAATTATTTCACCCCAAAATAATATAATCACAATTGCTACAGTGACTAATATTGTAGATAGCATATTGCGTGCGAGTTGCACCGTCGCGTCACTTGTGTTTTATTATTATTGTATTACAACGCTGGCCATGATAAGATAATCTAATATATAATAATAAATCGATATTACTAACATTATGTGTCCTTAATAGGAAACTTTGTTATAATCATAACATAGCGTGTTTTTAAATCTAATATGAATTAAAATAGGTATACGTGATAATGTTAAAATAAATCGTCGGCTTATTGCAAGAACTCATTAATTGCAAAAAGCACTAATTACGTTTTTATCTATAATGGGCTCATTTTTACATGTTCTACAAAATGCAAAAACACTAATTTCTAGCTGGCCAATTTTAGCCGTTACGTCTTTGGCTAATCAACATAACCACTAACTAATTCCAACTAAAATGCTGTTTTCACAAAATAATAAAATGTCACATAATAATGACTTCTTGCAATAAGCCAACGAAATATTCTAATCTCATTTTATTGGCAAACAGGTTTTGTTTATTATTTTATTTTAATGTAAAATGTTAAACTTTGTTCATTGCTGTGGAACAACACATACATAGCAATCTGACGGCCCACTTATAGTAAGCATTTACCGTAGCCTATAGATATTAGCGAGGCCAGAGGCATCGCTAACACGCTGCCGTCCGCATAGGAAAACTGGAACCAGGTCCACCTGTCCGCAACAAGTGCGGAACACAACGCATGGATATTATGGCGGCATATTTAGAAACAGGGGTGGTTGTTATCCAGACAGCTTGAGGCCCTCTCACCCAACAAATTGTTAATATGAAAATTGAAATATATTTTGATCTACTAGTTGCCAAAAATAACTTGGCCAGTGGGCATTGCAAAAAAGCCACGTTCGCCCGAGGTCATACAGAGTCGTTCAAGATAGGGTTGCGATATACAAACGGACGACAAAAGATGTCACAGATTCGGTAATAATAACCATTATTAGCGACCTACAATCCAGAATAACGAGCTTTAAATTAAAAGCTTTGCATGTACAAAAAAATACATTGTAGTTTCGCTTTGTAAACTGGAGTTTGTAATTGTTCAAGGTCTCCGCAAAACATATTTAGCCAATTTGTATACTTACTTACAGCTAAAATAATAAACCCATAATTGAGTATATGATTCTCTATAGCTTCAGCATCATCGTACGCTTCTGGCTTTATGATAGCCAGGGTCCTTTCAGAATAAGCCTGCTCTGCATCAGAATTTGTCGACGCTACCGACATTCGTCTTAAATTTGATTACAAAACCTTTCTAAATCTATATAAAGCTATTAAAATGAACATTTATTTAGCAAGTATGTTATCCAATAAATAATTTGACATTTATATGACTGCGTGTGTTTGCGTATACCTCGGAATAAAACCTACGTGGATAGCTGATGTCATTGAAAAGACCTTTGTAATATTTTTGCGCGATTTCTTCATAACCGACAAATTTAATGTTACCGTGATTAAAAACTAAACGAAAGAATTACACAAACTATTTATATTGTACTGAATAATATTTTAAAAGCGTTTAATTTTGAAAGCGAGCGAGCGATGAATATAAAATTATATTGATTATTACAAAAGATAAACAAGATATTTAATTTATTTTATTCTATTTGTAAACTAAGATTATGGTTGTGGATCGTCTGGCAGGTTGGAGCTTACCGGAACACTACAATTAGAAATTATCAACAAATTCAAATAGCTGGGCTCTGAAATCTGCAACGATGGTTCTTGCGAGGGAGAGATTCGTCGTAGGATCGGAAAAAAGGAAAAACCAAGACCAATCTTGTGCGATCACTGGTGTTTTCCATTTTCATATATGGCACTAAAACATGGACTTTAAAGAAAGCCGACCGAAAACGAATCGATGCCTTCGAAATGTGGTGCTGGAGAAGGATGTTGGGCATACCTTCGACAGCACACCGAACTAATGTGTCGATCCTGAAACGGCTGGGCATTGTGACTAGGCTCTCTACCATCTGCTTGCGTAGGGTCCTGGAATACTTCGGCCACATCGCCAGAAGGGATGAAGACAACCTGGAGAGACTGATGGTAACAGGGAAGGTGGAGGGAAGAAGACCAAGAGGAAGGAGTCCCATACGATGGACCGATCAGATTCGCACTGCCCTTGAAACCACTGTCCACGACGCTTTACACTCTGCTTCCGATATGGTCAGATGGCGGCAAATAATACGCAACAAAGTACTCTGTCGAGTTGATCACGACCCTCAGCACTGAGGAAACTGACGCGAGGGGGAGGATTCTATTTGTAAATAAATATCTCCACAGAAATATCCTGGTGATTTGTAGACAAAAACGAAATCAATTACTTGTTCAACTTTAAAAGTATTAGAAGTAGTTGACATTTTTAATAATGTAACATAATTTTTATTTTATTTCAATAATGTGTCATTATTCATAATATAAAAATTATAGTACATTATTAATTACATT
This sequence comes from Malacosoma neustria, assembly GCA_963693495.1. NCBI lineage: Eukaryota > Metazoa > Arthropoda > Insecta > Lepidoptera > Lasiocampidae > Malacosoma > Malacosoma neustria. The sequence continues at coordinate 14,498,527 of OY856384.1, forward strand.
ATTTATAATATTATCAAGAAATATTTCATTTTAATATTTAATCAATTACTAGGATTTTGTTTTTGTTGTAAAAGCAGCAAGATATTTTTTGAAGGTACGGTGTCACAGATGTAAACAAGGGCCAGAAATGCGTCAGTAATAAAATTCTAAATCTAAACTATTTATATATTTTTGCTGTTTTCTACCATTTTGCTTATTGTTAATAGTATAATTATTGTATAATAGCTGATTGTTTCAATTTCTAAAAACACAAAATCAAAGAAGATTACAACTAACAATTACAATCAATAGCAATTAGAGTACTTCCATCGATCGCATTTAATGAATAATCAAGTGCAGACGTCAACGACAGGAAAACTGTTCGCGTTTTCCGGGGGCCGCGAGGGGGTTAGGGGTACGAGGGGGCGAAGGGGGACGCGAAGGGGTGCGCAGGGTGAAGGGGGCAGGGCGTCGGGAGGCGATTCGCCAGTGCCCCCCGGACGCAGTGGCGGCGCGACGCCTCCCTTGCACCCGCGACATGCGTTGACCCTGTCTCTCCCGCCACCCGAGAACTACCGTACACATGGACAACTCTTGCCTCCTTGACCTCCTCATCAGGTGCTTCGCCATGACCGAGCCCGAGGACCTCAACTTCACAGCGTTCACAGACCTCTGCCGGCTGTGCTCGCTCAAGAGTGGCCCAAGACTGCACATATTCGACAAGGAGTCAGAGCAGAGGCAGATACTCTTCAAGCTCAGGACTTGTTTGCCTACTATGGTGAGTCGAATTTAAATTTGCTAATATAATTGCTAATTCCACTTAACCTTGATCATAACAATACTAAATAACATTTAAAACTCAATTATTTAATCAATTTCATAAAAACCTCGAGTGTCAAAAATAAATCTTTAAAAAAATGTCGATAAAAAACGTAAACAAGAGCCTTTGTGCAAAAATATGCTAATAATACTAAGTATTTGACGTAGCCTTCGTAAACGCCTGCGCGCTACACCTTGCTACGCGCTACGACGATTTTCTTTGATCTGAACACGATACCTGTTGAATATTTTTATAAAGAACCCAAAAATACATATTTTCAATACAGGATATTGATAAAAAAGTCCCAATGAACTATTCTTAAGAATATAGATATTGGCTATATACGCTGTACAAGTTATTGAACAACGTAACAAAAATTATTGTTGTCAATATTTTCATCTTTTGACAGAATACATGTTTTAGACAATATTCTTATATTTTTTTCTAATGTGATTTTTTTATTGCTGTAGGACAGCAGACAGGCGGACGGCCCGCTTAGAATTTAGCAGTTACCGTCACCTATGGGTGTTTGCAACGTCAGTGGCATCGCGAACACGCTGCTGTCCTGTAAAGGTATAGGTACTTGGATCACTAATGCCGGAACACAATATAAAGTTATTATGGTGGTTATAAGACCAAAGGTGGTCGCCATCCAGACGGGCTTGGGTCCCTACCATGTAGCTAGGGTGGGTTGTTTCAATAAAATTTTGACAATTAAATTGTTAATTGTTGTTTTTAATTTAAATGTTTTTTTTTTGTTTATTCATTACTTTACTACCCGGTATTAAATTTTAATAGAGAATGTTAAATATAAATTTATGATGGTGGGTCGGTGATGTGTTCTGACTTTCAACGGAAACACTTTCACTAATATCTGATAGAAAATGCATCATCTTGAGACCTTCTTTGTCCATATACATGTATATTAGCCATATTATATAGCCATATATAGGTATAAACCCATATTAGTAACCTAACTATGTAATTGTATTTTTGATATAAAAATTATTTAAATTCGTCCATTGACCTCACAACCTGCCCATTCGTCTCAATGTAGGTCGATCCACAGGGATTACACAAAATACCGTGCTATGAGGGGATTCCTTTCGAAGGTCTTATAGTTGGCACGTGACTCAGTTTAAATCCACGTTCGAATTTGCGGTTTTCTCAACCTTATAATCATACAACTAAAGTTTAAATTAGCTCTCTTCATTTGCTTGTAACTTGTAATCGATGTATTAAGATTGCTTTGTAATATGAGGCCATGAGAACCATAGTGGCCTAACTAAGTTTTTTACAATATTGAGTTTATGATTTCTTACAGTTAAAATTAAACATTTTGATAGAACCAGGGTGGCCTAAAAGTGATACAACTAAAATTCACTAGATGGCAGCATAATCACTGTTATGGTTTTTAGTCTGTGATCTAAATTTGAGGTGCCATACTGGCCTAAATAAGATAGGCCACTATGGTTCAAGCCCGCTAAAACTTCACTATCATGATGACATTAGTTAGGCTACTTTTTGACTATCTATTAATGGTATTTGTCATTATTTTTCCGCCCGTGCGTACTAAATCTTTCATAAATTATTTGTGAATAATTGGCTATCTGCCTGGAATATGGAAAACTGCTTCTGCTGAATCTAGGCATTCAAATTAAAGAGTGTATCAGGTTCCTAATTACACAGCTTTGGACTTACTGCCTGGGTATTCATAATTTTCATAATGATGAAGTAACAATGTATATGTGGAATGAAACAATAGCCTCAAGGGGCCTCAGGAAATTGGTTCCTGCCTGTTACGTTACATCAAAAAGAAAGTCAAAACTAAAAACTTAATTATGTACTCAGACCAGTGCGGTGGTCAAAATAGAAATATTAAAATGCCTTTGCCAGTATATTGTTGCCCATCCAGATTACACAGTAAATAACATAGACCATAAGTACTATGTCAGTGGGCACTCATATTTAGCATGTGACCAAGATTTTGGATTGGTGGAGAAAAAGAAAAAGTTTTTCAAAACTATTTGCGTACCAGATGACTGGATTACTGTAATTAAGGCAGCTAGGGACAGGAACCCATTCAATGTCATAAAAATGACAAAATATGACTTTATTGCAACAAAAAAAAAACTGGAAAATAACATTACCAATAGGAAGGTAACTGCTGAAAAGTCAAAATGCATCCATTTACATTTTTTTTTAATATTCTAATAATGAAGATTTTGAAAATGTTGATTTAAAGAAAAGGGGCTTTATATATTTGACTGGTATTAAGCTGGATCCTCTATACCCTGATGGAAAACACATCAGTTCTGAGAAAAAAAGGACTTATTTATACCTCCAGTGCATCACAGCTTTTATACTAGTATCAAAGATAATGTGTCAGTTAGAAATGACATATATGTTGAGGATGACATTGTGGTATCCTTTTATTGTTAGGTGTACTTAGTGTTACTGTTGTTTTTTTATTCAAGTGTTTAATTAACAATTGGCCTAATAACCATTTTTTTATAATCTATATAAAAAACCCTACTGCCAAAGTGGCCTATCTGTGATTAAAATGTAGAAAAATAGCAATAAAGATATTTCGTAGCTATTAAAATCATTAATTAGAACATTATTAAGTTAATTAAAATAAAAAAGTAAAAAAAAGTATGTTTTCTGAAGAGTGGTAATTAATTTAAAAAACGCTGTTTTTGTTTTCTATGGTACTCAAAAGTCTTGTCTGTTGAATTAGGCCACTATGGTTCTCATGGCCTCATATTTTCATTGTGGTACAGGCTTAAAAACGATTAGACATGTCATTCACATATATTATTTGGACGGTCAATTTTTAATCGAAGTGTATAAATAAAATAGTGAAATAAAAATTTGTAAACTCAATTTAGCTTTTTGTTTAATTGAAATTAAAATATTTATAAGAAGAAAGAATGAGTTTATATTAGGACAGTATGTTATATATAAAATAATTATAGAATATAGCATTAAGTAAAAATCTAAACCTTTACGTTTTTAAATAGGAATATAAAGACCTCTTTATATTACTTAGATTCGCTGCTAAAATATTTAAGAAAATAATATTTTAACAAAGTATAATATGTAAATAAGTATAAAAAATTAACAAAAGTAATATTTTGTTGGTGTAACAAATGATCAACTAATTATCACTCAATATTTGAGTATTCTCAATCGGTACAATTTATCTTTAATGTATGTCTTTATATGTAACATTAAATATAAGAATATAATGATATCTGCTTCCGTATCCCTGTTACCCTTCTCCAAAGTTCAAGAGTTGGAAACGTCGGCAAAATTCTATATATTTTTTTATTGCTGAGGAACAGCAGATAAGCCGGCCGATTTAATAGCAAGCAGTTACCGTCGCCCATGAATGTTTGCGACGTTAGGAGTGCCACGAACACGCTGCTGTTCCATAGGGGTACAAAAACTGGATTACTAATGTCGGAACACAACGCAAGCTTATTATGGCGTTATACTTAAGACCAAGGGTGGTTCCCATCCGGACAGGCTTGTGGCCCTACCAGGTAGCTAGGGTTGTTTTGTCGCCATTTACGAACCCCGGCCACAGGGGTTAGTAGTCTTACCCACCTCTGCACGGAGAAAAAATATTCTGTACAATGTTAATAACGATATTGTTGTACTTATTTGATCTATCCAGCAGATATCGAAAGACGATTTCCTGCCGAAGAAGATATGCGAAAGATGCGTGACACGACTCGAGCAGCTCTACGAGTGGCGGCAAAGCTGTTTGAGCACTGACTCCGTTTTGCGGAACTATGCCGAGTCTATGAGAATCGTTACGTCTACGATAAATTTCCAGGTAAGTCACGATTTTTACTATAGCCGAGAAAAATTGTATACAGGTACACAATTTAGTAAATAAAGTTAGCAAATAAATCTTCAACACCTAATGAATTTAGTTCTTTGTGAAGCTTCATCTTATTCTAGTCGTTTTCACGTTTATCGTGATTCTACATATACGCAAATTCGTATACCTATTAAAACTAAAAACCTTAACGAAGGATATACTTAACATGAACTAGAAAATAAATGGAGTTAGTTTCAATGATACGAGTACATGTAAATCTCCGTGCAGCGTATGTTTATCCGTGCAGGGGCGGAGAAAGAATACTAAACTCTGCAGCCGGGGTCGGCCTGTCGTAAAAGGCGACAAAACAACCCACCCCAGCTACGTGGTAGGGCCTGAAGCCCGTCTGGATGGCGACCACCTTTGGTCTTAAGTATGCCGCCATAATAACCTGTGTTGTGTTCCGGCATTAGTGACCCAAGTTCTTGTATCCTTATGGGACAGCAACGTGTTCGCGATGCCACTGGCGTTGCAAACACCCATAGGTGATTGCTAAATTCTAAGCAGGCCGTCAGCCTGTCTGCTGTCCTATAGTAATAAAAAACATGCGGGACAGTCTTTGGGGACTGCCGATAGAAGTTAAAACTTGTGAATTGTATCGTCGAGCTATTAGATTATTATTTTCGGTTTATATAGGTAAATATTGTTTTTGATCAAGCATTAAAGTTTAAATTGGTCACTAACACTTCTTTACAAACTAAAAACTGTTCACCCAAAAAATGCTCAACGCGCCTAAAGAAGTTTTCACTTCAAAAACTCAACTGTAGGTATTTCATTGTAATAAAGTCGCAATTCGAATAGATATGTATAAATAATGCAATCATTTAAAAGTTACATTATAAAATAAACCTTAAGTCATTATTAATAAGCTTGGTACTACTCGAGCAAAACTCTGTCTTACGAATTTTTGATCAGGACACTTGACCTGACGCGAGTTTAATATTTTTACGCATCACAAAAAAAGTGCACATAAAGATATAAAGCTATTATACTAAATTGTTGTATCATTTTTATTACATTTTTTTTTGTTTATTTTTTTACATATCTTACGTGTACATTTTCTACGTGGTAGGGTGCCAAGTCCGTCTGAATGGCGACCACCTTTGATCTTAAATAGGTAACTAGGTATGCCGGCATAATAACTTTGTGTTGTGTTCCGGTAGCAGCGTATTCGCGATGCCACTGGCGTTGTAAACACTCATAGGCGACGGTAACTGCTAAATTCTAAGTGGACCGTCAGTCTGTCTGCTGTCCTACAGCAGTAAAAAAATCTGTTTCAGCTCATACTGTGTATAGAATTTAAGTACCTACGCATAATTCAATATGTTTCCTATAATTTTTCTTGTCGATTCTATTAATGTAATTTAATTTTATTCTTTGCCTTCATACATATAATATTTATATGTGTATATTTTACTATAACATTTGATATAGACGACGAAAGTAAAATTCTAAGCATTCATGAAGCTAGTAATATGCAAATTAAAATTGAGAAAAGGAAAGATATTTGGAATGGAGTGATGGCACGCAGAACAGTAGGGTCGCCGGGCTTGCAGCTCGCGGCCCGCCCCTTCCTCTATCGATCGGCGTGGCGCCCGGCCATATCGACCCTCTCCCACCCACAGCAGCCACCATCCAACATACAACTCTATCTAAACAACATAAAGCACATTGTTAAACAACAATCGTCCAACAACAATCGTTCATGACATGCGAATTGAAACCCAAGAAAAACGTTGTCACGAGTCAAAGTCGATCGCCTGTTAACAGACATTTATGCTAATGTATTATCCACTTTAATGCGATAGTTATAAGGTTTTCGCTGTGGGATGCGCAACACGAATGTGCGATGCTTAGATGCTGGCTACGCATGTCCACGGCTTTGTTTTATGCTCACCCGATATTGAGTTGATTACTTATAGGTACGACTGCTTATTCATAGATATACACTTTGAACGTTCTTCATTGATTTTTGCTACATTCGACGCAGTCGTAATTTGTTTAATATGAATTGAATGAATATAACATAAAGTCTTCATTTCAATTGTTATTAAGTTTCTTTCCTTAAATTAAAGTAGTATTATATCATAAATTTGGTATAACATCATTGAAGCAGTACTAGATATTGTTAGTGGTCTATGCAAGAGTAAAAAATATAACGTAATAAAAGTGAAAAAATTGCTATTTAGATAAGCAGGGCAAAGACGTCATTAATAAAAAAAGACTGATTGATGTACAGACTAAAATCCCATTATAAATCAACGTGAAGATTGCATTTACGCACCAAGCCAAGGTCGAAGGTGGCTGATGCTCGGGGGTACGGTTAACCCTGACCTACCGCGGGAGGTGAAGGATATTGCTACTACGGCCTCCACCCGGGAGGGGGCGCACCACTTGCACCAACCCCACTCGTCACATAATGCCATGGGTGGGATACCTGTGGGCTGTACAGAAATACTGGCTCAAGCCAAACACGAATTTACACTGTTTCATTTATTCTATGATTTTTGTATAGGATACCTATTTTTGTATATACATAAAAAAAACATAAGATTTTTTTGTTGGCAACTATAGTTGAGTAGCACTTTTATTCAAATAGCTTATACAAAACCAGTCATTCAGATAATCGGCATTCAAAAATCTATGGAAATATTTTGTTCATGTGTTGTTCGTTATGCTAAAGCGCAGGGCTATCCTATTAATTTCAAGGACATTGTAAAAAGTGACAGATGAATCCTTCTATTAGTTCACAGATACCGGACACTAGGATTGGATGTACTATACGATCACGGAAGTGATAAGGCACGGAAAGGTTTTCTAACAATACTCAACAGCGTTGTTGGCTCCTTTTGAAAAACTACTAAAACATTTGTAAGCCTTTATAAAACAACTGATATCTTTTCCGAATGTAATAGAAATTAATTTTAAAACGTTAGTTTTAAAAATATATTTAAAATACCTTTTAAACTCACTCTACCAGTACTTAAGGTAAATATAGATAATAAAATGATTTTAAATTTAAACAGTTCCCCCTGTCTAGTCTACCATCATCCCAACGCTTTTTTTTTTAATTTTCTTCCACCACCACCCACAGGTGCGTGTCGGGAAGTTTTTCAGTCGATCGAAACGACTTGCAGGGCGACCGCCGACTTGCACTTACTTTGTGCATAGGGTCGACTGAGGGCGGTCGCAAGACGCCGCCCTTAGTTCTCATTTCCCTCATTTTACGAACGTTTTCCGCGGCACTATGTGGGCTTTTCGCTTCCAAAAGTGATTTGTAGTGAAATATGCAGGTGAATTCATATTATAGTCAAGCATTTGATATCAGGGTAAGTTGTTATATAGTTATGATTTATATAAATATTAATACAACTTATTTATCTTGAATAAATTATATATATATATATATATATATATATATATATATATATATATATATATATATATATATATATATATATATATATATATATATATATATATATATATATATATATATATATATAACTAAATTTAAAAAATTAGGTTAATTGAAAATTCAAAGCTATTTTTTATTACGACATTCATTACATATTTTGAATTTTTCGTTCGAGTTGATTAGCTTGTGATATAATACGAAAATATATAGATACTATATTTTTATTCATTCAAGTGCATAATCCTTCTTGGTCACACACAAAGTTTTCATCTGGGGCCACGATGTTCGGTATTACCACAGAATTGAAAATTACGCTCTTTTGCAACCTATCCCTAATGTGGCTATTGTTTAGAATCAATTAGATGTATGAAATGGTTGTGGCTTGATAAAATTTTTTTATAGTGTTGTTACATCTCGCATACGAAATTTCGTGTCCTACTTTCAATGTGAAACGAGAAAAATAATTGAAATAAAAAGAATGACAGATTTTTCCCCAAAAAGGGGTTAACGCTAGGCAGGCGGCTGGTTGTAAAAACCAAGCCCCAACTATTACAACATTTAACATGTTGTGCCGACCCCATATAATGTGGGATAAGGACAGGACAAAGAAGAAGTCAGAACTCGCATACTTGGAATTAAACACCAAATGATGGCATCCTTTTGTTGTCTATGTGTTGGCAAAAGAAGTAATCAGAAGAGCGCTTTTGTTATGTACTAGACAAATGATATACTACTTCTTCAATACTAAGAGAATCTATCTGATCTTACAACTTTTTTATTTATAATTGAAACTTATACAAGCGTATATTATACGTATACGAACAAAAATTATTTTATTTTATTTTTATTTTTATTTATTCGGAAAACAAACAGTTGACAATTACATAAATAGCTAAATATATATCTATAACCGATTTCATGTTTTTACATATATTAATATATTATACATATATTTTCTTATTATTGATCGGTAAGCGTCAAAAACAGATTTATTCGTATATTTTTAACCCGACATAGAATCCCTGCTTGTTTTTAATCTGTGTACGATAAGGCCCCTCGAGTCCTGTCTGTTATCTGAGGGGACGTGGACTCCGTAAACAATAGCTGCGTTTTTACTGATATATACTCATTTATTAAATGTGCTACATGACACGCTTTCACTATTACGGTACACGCTTGCTGAGTCACACTCTGGGGACTAGGACGTACGAATAAACAATAGGAAATGTGAGTTCACTTGTTATATAAATATTACCATTTTATGAATTAATAAATAAATGAAAACTCTTTAATGCTGTAAAGCGATCTCTTCCAGGCAACCCGAATTACCATTTTATCTACGTTTTCTCATTTTTAATATCAACTATAAATACCATATGTTATTTTTTTAAATTAACTTCCATAAATGGGGAATTCATTACAAATATGATTTAATATTTTAGCTCATAATAAACTACTCATCAAAGAAACTTGGGAAGTCAGATGACAGTCGCCCATAGAAGCTTAAGTTAGATACATTAGCTCCATCTATTTGACGACCTCTGTGGCATAACTAGCCGGTACGCCTGCAGAGGTCACGGGTTCGATTCCCATCCCGCGTTTGAGTGTTTATGTGTATGTATTTATTTACAAAAGAAGAGTATATATGTATTTTATATTTTACTATTAATTGTCTAGTGCCCATAACAAGTGATTTGTTACTTAGTTTGAGACTAGATGGTGGTGTTTTTTTTATTATATTTATCTATTTATATTGCTGTACATCTCATCTTCCAGAAAAAGAGTAATAATAACAAAATAGCTGAATTCACATAATTTCACTATATCTCCTAAAACAAAATATTCCTTGTTCTAGATGTCAATGAACCCATTTAAAATTTCGAGGAATGTAATTCGTGTCGAATCGAAGACACTCGCTGTCTCCCCGCTTTCCCTAAAAGTACATTGAACCCGGCAGGCGCCGCGCATCGGATTTAGGCAATTAACGCTAGAGTGTTTTCTATTCGTAAGCAATAAATACATGTGAGATTCACATTTTATCCGTATTAATATATGTCCAAACTGAGCATACATGCGAGTAAAGAACTATTTCTAATTTCCTAAAGCTTGAGATTAATTTCTAATTTAGAGGAAATCTTAACCATGCTCAAATTATTTATATACATAATGTTTATAAATTCTTATGATGTTTCTAGTAAAAGATAAAACATAAATAAGACATAATGGCGTTGGTAAATATATAATACCTTCAGTAAACATAAGAATTTAATTTCATCTAATGAATACCAATCTTAATGCACTTCACAGGTGTAGCTTATAGAAATATGAATTCGACGAAAACGACATTGTAGTTGAAAGCCGTACGTATAGTGTAGGTGAATCTATTCGATGTTGATCAAAGGTCAAACGTGTTACGGAATGAAAGTCGGTATACAGGGGGATATTCTCACTTTGCACGGGGTGAATGCACTGCGGGGGTGGCCACCCTAGCTATTCCGTCTGTTTCTATCAAATATATTCACTAAACGTTGAAATTCCAGCATGATTACTGGAATTATTAATCATCATTGTATACCTATACATATCGAAATAAATAAAGGACGTTTGAAGCACATAAACTATATAGTATATAACTATAGTGGTTTTCATAAAAAAATAACTCTGAATTAAGGTTCACATTAAATTTAATATATCCTTTAATGGGTATAACGAGATACTTTAAACGTACGATAATAATTTGTCCGTAACCATAATATACTGTTATTTCATTTTCAATCAACTTAAATCATAAAACATTTGTCAACAGGATGGCACAGTTAATATGGACAAAATGACCGAAGCTCAAAAAACAGCTTATTTAGAGGCGCATGTTGCTGTACAACAACACATGGCTCAAGCTGCAGCTGCGGCTAGGCGTGAACAACAACAGCAACAACAACAACAGCAACAACAACAGCAACAACAGCAGCAACAACAACAGCAGCAACAACAGCAGCAGCAACAACAACAGCAGCAGCAGCAACAACAACAGCAGCAGCAGCAACAACAACAACAGCAGCAGCAACAACAACAACAGCAGCAACAACAACAACAAAACGCAAATACAAACACTTCACGCCATCATCAGGAAATGCAAGTGAGTAGAATACTTTGAGTCATTAATTAAATTTTTTGCTCAAATTCACATAATTGCCAATGTCACTGTTGTTGCTAAAAGTTAAAACCTTATAAGATTACATAAAACTACTATACATTGTACTGTTTGTATATCACAGTGCCATTTGATAACGGAGTATTGAGACGTGATCACATGCAGTGAATTTAAACTTGATGTCATCATCATCTCAGTGTTCATCCCGGTTGCAACCCAAACTTGCGTTTCGGTGCCCGGGGTCCGCTTTCCGACTTTTTCTACTCCACTTCGCACGGTCTTCAGCATCCCTGCTAGTGAGCCCATTGGCACGCATATCACCCTTTATGACGTCAAGCCAGCACTTTTTGGGTCTACCCCTCCTGCCGGGGCCCGGCGGAGGCGGCATGGCCAGACATTTGTTTCCCACGTAAGCATCCGGTTCCCGTAAAACGTGGCTGTACCAACGGAGCCGACACTCCTGCAGTTTATCCGCAATGTCACGGACATGAAGACTAACGCGAATGCGGGAGTTCCTAACGCGGTCCTTCCGCGTCACTCCACACATCCACCGCAGCATATTCATCTCCGTGACACGCAGTTCCTGCTTGTGTCGCTCCAACACCGGTCACGCTTCACAGCCGTATAAAAGGACAGGCCTAATAATGGTCTTATAGACCTGTCCCTTCAACTTTACCGGCATCTTGGGGTCAAAAATGAATTTAAACTTGAGGTATACACTTAAAATACATTGCTAGTTAAACTAATAATTATAATTATAATGTTTCAATTATAAATTAAAAGTAAATTAAATTCTCAAACACTAGCTATTTTGACAGCAAGCGCAAAATGGCAATGCTCACCCTGGCCATCCATCTCCGCCTACTGTTAGTTCTACACAACATCACTACGCAACAATAAATTCACCAATTAAAGTGCCACAAGTCAGTTCAAGTACTGGAGGTCCAGATAGCACGTTTACAGTTCCTGATGATGTTGGAATGGGGTTCGAAGGAGGTGTTCGAGTGTTGCAGAGTCTTGGCAATTGGTAAGTGACTTTAATGGGTAACAATGGTTTTGAGACTGAAAAAATAAGAAATATAAATTCATCTTCAACTAAACAATTTTGATTTAAATATAAATTTAAAATATTCAGCGAGTAAATCAATGTTTTAGAAACGCTGAGATTGTACATAATTTTTTTTTTTAGAAAAATCAGTAAAAAGAAATTATGTACAATCTGAGCGTGTTTTCAAGTAATTTTTTTAAAGTCATTAATCATTGTTATTATTGCGTTTTGCTTTAGGGGTTTCAACTTTATCGATGTTTGTGAATTTAACAAAAAAATTTACAACCTTCTTCATATTGATCGTTACTTTAATAAATCTTCATAGGTCACCAGAAGTAACAAACAATATACCGAGGCCAAATTTAATACCATTCACGGAACCATATGCGGAGGGAGGTTCGATGCACCCCGGGACGAGATTAAAAGCGCTTCAAGGCACGGGTATACGGAAACATCCAGCTATTAAACCTACCAGTTCAACAAACGACGGTAGTTACCATTTTCTTTGAATATTTACAATATAAGATTATAGTTTTTTGTTCAATTTAGAGTCTAAGAGAGTTAGAAAGAAAAAATATATATTTATTTATTTGCAACTGCGACTCCACAGATCCCACACTCGTGCGCATAGGCGGCGATACGGTCAAGCGCACGGAACAGGTGAAATACCTGGGATCAGTATTTCACGCGTCTTGTGACATTGATTGCGACGTTAAGGCACGAATTGCTGCCGTATGGACCAAATGGCGTAAGATAACTGGTGTCATAAGTGACCCCAAAATACCGGTTAAATTAAAGAGACAGGTCTATAAGACCATCATTAAGCCTGTCCTTTTATACGGATGTGAAGCGTGGTCAGTGCTGGAGCGACACAAGCAGGTACTGCTAGTCACGGAGATGAATATGCTGCGGTGGATGTGTGGAGTAACGCGGAAGGACTGCGTTAGGAACTCTCGCATTTGCGGCAGCCTTCATTTCCGTGACATTGCTGATAAATTGCAGGAGTGTCGCCTTCGTTGGTTGGCCACGTTTTACGGCAACCGGCTACTTACGTGGGGAAGAAATGTCTTGCCATGCCTCCTCCACCGGGCCCCGGCAGGAGGGGTAGATCCAAAAAGAGCTGGTTTAACGTCGTAAGGGTTGATATGCGTGCCAATGGACTGACTACCCGAAATGACGTAGATCATGCGAAGTGGAGAAGAAAAAGTCGGAAAGTGGACCCCAGGCGCCGAAGCAAGAGTTTGGATTGCAACCGGGATTCAATGCTAAGATGATGATGATGACTTTGACACAATAATGCATTGGACAATAGTACTACATGCTGTATTGCATATCAATACTATATTTAATCAACTGGCTTTAATTTCTGACACCACTTAAAATATTGAATATTAAATTATGTAAGTAGACTAATATTATGTCTTTTTGTTACAGGAAGTAAGGCATTTGAATGCACTGTGTGCGGTAAAGGCTTAGCTCGTAAAGATAAACTAACGATTCATATGCGAATCCACACAGGTAAATAATTTTAACTTTGTGTATTTATTTGTAATCTCTTAAGTACAGAAGGAAGTGTAGAAGTTTCTACGTGGTAGGGCCCCAAGTCCGTCTGGATGGCGACTACCTATAGTCTTAAGTATGCCGCCGTAATATCTTTGTATTGTGTTCCGGCATTAGTGACCCAAGTTCCTGTATCATTATGAGACAGCAACGTGTTCGCGATGCCACTGACGTTGCACACACCCATAGGCGACGGTAACTGCTAAATTCTAAGCGGGCCGTCATCCTGTCTACAGCAATAAAAATAAAGTAATGCATGATGTAAAACACATTTTCCAAGCAATAGTGACAAAGTTAAAAAAAGTGAAGGTAATTACAATTAAATATAAATTCCATGAAAACAATGATGATATTGACCTTAATAACACGAGCCATCAAGGCCCTGCCTGACGTGGCCTATGATATAAAATAAATTACAAACCAATCAATTCATCGTCAATCATAACAATAAAATGAAGCTGAAAATAAGTAAAACGAAATTTTAATGTCAAATAAAAGTGTAGAAAAATATCGATGAAAATAATTTGTTTTCTGTATTTATGATATTTGAGAATACTGACTTTATTATCATGATGTATATCAAACTGAAAGGTAACTCGTTTAAATAAGAATAGAAATTCGACATTCCTGGATAGTGATGGTAATTAATGCGAATTTGCATTAATTCCATTAGCATGCGAATTATATAGAGAGAGAATAGCATGCTATTGCTATGCTATTTGCTAATACGAACATTAATAATTCTAAATTAGTTAATTTTGTTAATATAATTTACTGGTAGGAAACGTTCACACTATTATCTATTTTATACCGTACCACATATTATTATTAATAAACAATCATCGCTTACACATTCACAATTCATTCGATAAACGCCTCTAAATTTAAGAAAATCATAGACAATAAGACAGTAATTGCCTTGGATAACCTCATTATTCGCATTAGCTGCTATATTGCTAACGAGTATGAAGGTAGGTTCATGTGAAACAAATAGATTTAGTATTCCCGACTTCCCGTGAGTGCGAAAGAGAGCGCACGTTGCCAGTGCATCGTACAACATAATATTATTAACTTATGAAGCAATGAATTCATTTTTCATTTCACAAATTTCGCAACTACATTTCATTTGCTAAATGCTATTTTTTTAAAATATGTTAAAATATTAAAATTATGCTATTCGCATGCTAATCATGAATGCGAATGCTAATTATTCCATCACTATTCCTGGAGCAATTTGAAACATTTTGAATGACAAAGCATTTCTATCATATCAAAATGTAAATGAGATAAAGCGCTTAAAGAGTATTATTTGTCTATAGGTGAAAAGCCGTATGTATGTGAAGTGTGCAACAAGGCCTTCGCCCGACGAGATAAGCTGGTGTTGCATATGAATAAATTGAAACATATAACGCCATCGAATATAGCACCGCTGGGTAAAAGAACAATATCCATACCACGTAAATATATTGAATATCTTTCCACTCGAAAACGTTTTGGTCTATCATAGCCAGTTTAAAATATTAAAATATAAAATTAATTATTAATTTATATTTTACTCACACACTGCCATCTACTATCAATTATATACTGCCAAAACTTTGTCCGTTGTTTTGCAAGGTGTATCAACTTTATGGTACTCACTATATTCTTTTTCCAATAATGAAATGGAAAAAATCAAGTTCAAATATTTACGAATTGTATTAGTGCTAAGTACAATTTATACGGACATATTCTAAGCTTCTAGAACGTCCTTAAAACATATATCTTTCTTGTATTCAAATTTGTTTGTCCTAATGATAAAATCGAGAACTTATTTTGTTCTAAACTGTACATTAATTTTATTGCAGCATTAAAATTGGATGATGTAAAACCTCAACTAACAAAACAAGAAGATACGAAACCAAGCCAAGCAGAGATTGCCGCAGCAGCACAGGCTCAGCAACAGCAACAACAGCATACTCATCAGCAGTCGATACAAGTCTGCCAGGTACCTGGCCACAACTTTACGGTAAATTTCACAGAATATAAATGCATGGTTCAGTAGGAATCTTGATGTTATCAAATTGTTTAGAATATTTAGCTCGTCACATATCATTTAGTGACCTAAATTTTACTTTCCCTTCAATCATCGTGAAGCAATATTTTTTAACTTGCAAGTTTCAGTTATTGATCAAAATTGCAACTTTATTTTTATTTATCAGTTAAATGGCATTAATGTTATTTTATTATCTACACAGAAGTAATTTAGCCCTTAAGATGATACTTATATAGATGTTATTTTTATAATGATTTACATTATTAATCAAGTAATTTGATTCTAATCTATAAAAAATTAGTGCAATTATCACCATTTAGGTTATTAGGACTATATAGATATAAGGATAATTAACTGTACTGCTAATTCACAAGTACTAAAGGAAGGATACCATTCAAACTCCAATTAAATGTTTGGAAGTCATATGGCAGTCTCTACAAAACAAAATTGGCCACGCTACTTCCATAATTTTTTTGTGATTCTTTGCTAAGTGAAGGGAAATCGTTGGAAAGAGCACCGACGCGAATAAGTGCGTAGAAGTTTACTTAGCTAACAACACTCAGCAGCGTACCTCAATTTCTGAACTCTTTAGATGCAATCGAAATTAACGCTTATTAGACGATTACTAGAGCTTGAATCACACACAACTATTTCGTCATCATGTTGTGCAATAGAATCCATCTTAAATTCATTTTAATTTAGATCCTCCATTATTTCTTTAAACTCATGAACCATGTAAAGCTTTAAATTAGAATTTTAGATTGTTTAGAAATTGCCTCATTAACAGTCATTGATAATCAACTTTAAAATAATAATTGTGGTTAATATTCTCATAGAATACAAACTTGGTCCACACGAGTGCAGCCTCAGCAGCAGTAGCCGCAGCTACTGCGGGGATGGTAGTGTCGTGGTCCTGTGAACTATGTGGAAGATTATTTGCCACGAGAGATGAATGGAGTGCACACGCAAAGTCACATCTTCCAGATAACAAATTGTTGCAGGATAAAATGCAACAAGCCACACAACATCAGGTAACAATGACTTCTACTGTTTAATTTAACTTTCTGAAATCGATTTCATTGATTTGAAAAGTTGATAAATTTTCTTTTGTCTAATCAAATAGATATAACCCATTTTTTTACTGTAAAAATATGATATCTTCTAAATCCTTGATTTCGTTTTTTATGGTAATGTTAACATTATGATTTAAACTAAGCATTTTATGAAATATTTTTTCCAACAGCAACTAGAAAAAGTACACCTTTCAAATCAAGAGAAGCTGCAATTATTGCATCAGCACAATCAAAACCAACAGATACTAAACGGGCATGGAATTTCCACATCTTCAGTATCAACGCCAACGGTTGTCAACGAAGCGAATAGCGGTGGAGGGGGGGCGTATTTTACGCATGGGCATACACATTACACACCTGAAAGACAACACACTCATGCGCATCATCTGTGTTTAATGTGTAGACAAGAGTTTGCGGGGAAAGCGGAGTTCATGTTCCATGTCAGGGGTCATTTTGAAGGTAAAGTGACTGACATAGCGGCTGCTGACGTGTTAGCACGTTCGTTGGTGGATAACACCGGACTGTGCACCTGAGTCACAACCGCGCCCGTCAGCGCATTCAACACCGACAACAGTAACTGTAAAGGCGTCTTTCAAGAAGACACTATAATGCTAAAGTTCTGAGACGAGTATTCTGATTTTTTTACAATTTAAATTATTTGTGTTTAATAGTCCTATAATTTTAAACTTTTAAGTTTGGAAGTCAAAACGAAGTCTATTTTATAATAACAGTATTAACAATAGATACTGATTATTAGATAGACAACTTATCGTCAATAATTTCACGTGATTTCATATCTGTTGCCTTTTCATTATTACGTGCAAATATAATGTAAATATCTATTTTGTCTTTGCTAGATTATTGTAAATAAGGTAATAATGTAAAATATACCAAACGTTTGATAGAATCCGAAAGTTGTCGCTTTATTTATTTTAACTTAGACACTAGTCAGTAAATGTAATAAAAAATTTAAAAAGATTTTTGAGTGCAGCTAGTCATTTTGTAACATAAAACTACCTAGTCGTAACTACTCATTACTTAAGCTAGTAATAAGATATAGTATTTTTGTATTTAGTTTTAATTTTATGCTAAGATTTTATACAATATATTAATTTTGACTTTTTTAATGATTTTGTAATTACAGTCTGGTGAGTAGGTCACATTGAAAGTTTTTAGAAAATAAAAAACAGCTCAAAGGAGAAAGTTGCTGATACTCTCATTGTTTTTCGAAGTAGTGTGTTCTTCTTTATACATCTTTGCATTCGATTGAACCACTGAGAATAGCAGTAGGCTCCTTCCCCCTCAGAGATCTCTTATATATTATTAACGAACTTAATCACTGCATCTTCAGGACTTGTAAAGCGAACAGCTCAAAGTTTATCTTTGGTTCTTGGGAAAGAAAGAAAGTCGCAGGGTGCCAGGTCAGGGCTATATGACGGATGACTCATTAACTCGACTCCTGCTGAAATTAAATATTCAACTGTTTTGCGGAGTGCGCTGGAGCTTTGCCCTGGTGAAGCAGGATCCTACTTCAAGACCACTGTTTTCTCATATTCTCCAATATTCTCCAGTCTGCAATAATTGTTCTTCCATCTTCCAGCACAATTGTGGTGAAATGACCACGACCAAGAACGAGGCTATCATCTTTTTTCTTGGCTTCTTCCTTTCTTGACCTTAACTAGCCGATCTTCAAAAGGAAACACCCACTGAGCAGATTGTCTTTTAGTTTCAGGTTCGTAACAATATGTCCAGCTTTTGTCAGCTGTGACGATATCAAATAAGCATTTGAGTCACTTCCATTAAACTTTTCTAACATTTCGCGACACCGATCCATGTGAAGGCCTTTTTGATCTTAGGTTATAGTATGGGGAACCCATCTGGTGCAAATCTTCCTGACACCTAAATGTTCATGTAATATTTTTTATACTTGATTCATACCAATGCCTACGCTTGCCCACATTTGCTGGTAGATCACTCTCTTATCTTCCTCTATCATGCATCGCACAGCATGGATGTTATCTTCAGATATCGCTGTTGAAGGACGTCCCTCACGTAGCTCGTGGGATTGCTATGCCCACGTTTAAACTCATTAAATTGTAAATATAATCGAGATGGGCTTCATAATTAAATACTAATGGAGGTCTATCATAGTTTTGTTGCTGATTGTGACCCTATCTAAAGTCTATAGATCATGGACCAAAAGTTTTCTTGCGTTAAATTCATTTTGAGGTATATATAAGACTTTTGGAATTGCCGCCAATTCACATGTAACAAATGACAAATTAATGTCAACCAAATAGTTTTATAATCGAAATTTAAAAGAAATATTTCTAACTAAACGATTTTAAAAACTTTCAGTGTCATCTAGGTATATTGTATTATAGCATAGTGAAGTTTAAAATGAACTGTCATGGTACCAAAGAGGTTATAATTTTATCAATTGGATAAAAGTCGTAACATAAGGTTGTAATTCAAAAAGTTTGACAGTTAGTACATAGTTATATGAATAATAATAGCTTAGATATTCTTAGATTGCTTTAACTTTAACATTACGTACATAAACTATAATGAAACATCGAAATCAATAAATAAATAAGGACTAAAATGAAAAATCCGTTCAGAAGTAATTTAATATTTGAATTATATGTATGAACAAGTTTATAATAATAATAGAAGTCTCGATTTAGTATTGGATTGGTATTGCTAAATTGGATAAGGAAAGGTGTATTCACATATTTTTGCGATATCATCTTAAATCTTTTCTTTTAAATACTAACTGACCCAAACTGATCAAACGTTGTTCCTGCCATACAAAATTAATATATATATATATATATATATATATATATATATATATATATATATATATATATATATATATATATATATATATATATATATATATATATATATATATATATATATATATATATATATATATATATATATATATATATTCGGCCCATTAAATTTGTGTTATTGAAAAAATATATTATATAAGCACAAGTAAAACTAAAGATTCATTCGTTTATTCATTGTTCGTTAATAAATTTATCAGTTAATTGATAAATATGTAGTTATTTTAAGGAAACTGGTAATTTTTTAGTTACTATTATATAGTTATGACCAACATTGACTTAAACCCTCTCCCAGATCTCCCAGATGCACTTTTCGGGTGTTTAAACGCCTGCGGGTTTACGGGTTTTATTCCCATCCCGAGTCTAGGTGGTCATGTATATAATTAATTTTTTGTACATTTTTTTAGTTTTACGTATGATCAATTGCCAGTACCCATAACACAATCACTCAGGTGCTTACTTTGGAACTAGAAAGCGCTATGTAAATTGTCACGATATATTTTTCTTAATATTAAAAAGTTTTATGTTTCTTGTGACAAAGTTATGATAAGAAAGCAACTTTAAAAATCACGTGCCCTTTTAAGAGTAGTTTACAATATATTTTAAAGGTCACAAAGTAAAATAAAATTACACAAATTTATGAAGTTATCGTAAAAATATTTGTAAAGATTAGGCAAGGTAAGGAGTGCCAAGTAAAGTTAATTCTAAACAATTCACATAAAATTAGAGATAAGTGACTTTCATTAATAAATAAAAAATTTAACGCGTTAACGTGTGTGAATTAACGTTTAGTATTAACTTAGGATTTGGCATAATGTTTATTCTACAATCAATATTTACATTTTGGGGGTTAGCCACTTCAACGAGATCCAAACTTTATTCTTCATCTGTATTGTAGAGTTTAGCGCTCGAGTTTCGTCATTAAGACCGTGCATGCTTATCCAAAAGGGATATGTGGAACAAGTGTGTTACATAAGTCAATTATCCATACCACACGATATTTTCCGCCAACCTCTCTACGAGGCGATTTTACTGTATGAAGATCATGCTGTATACATGATTAACCGTGATAACGTGCTAACCGTGTTGAATATTGATTGAAGATTGATATGGATTGTATTTGCAGTAAGCAAATCAGAGCACGATAAAAGTTACAAATTTGTGTAGGAATAGGATTGTTAGTACAGTTGCGTTACGCAACAGTCATAGGTGGGACGATAATGCAATATAACATAGTAGTGTGTAATTAAATTATTAATATAGTATGTAAAATGCAACGTATTCTGTAGCGTTGGTGAAAAATTATCACATCTACTTAAAATGCAGATGACCCCTGGTGATCCTTGGAACGCGTCTTGAATTTTCTTTTTTTTTATTATTGTAGGTCAACAGACAGCCTACAGCCCACTTAGAATTTAGCAGTTACCGTCACCTGTCGGTGTTTACAATACCAGAGGTTCCAGGAACTTGGGTCATTAATGCCGGAACACAACACAATGTTATTATGGCGGCATACTTAAGACCAAGGGTGGTCGCCACCTAGACGGGCTTAGGGTCCTACCACGTAGCTAGGGTAGGTTGTTTTGACAGTATTCTTTCTCCGCCCTTGCGCGGATAAAAATTTATTTAATGTAATAACACCAGCGGGTTATCCCATAATACTGACAAGTATTGCTTCAGTAATTATACTAACTTCAAAAATGCACAAACGTCAAAAGAGGTGTGTAGTATCCAAGGTTATCATAATACGATGCATAAATATGATAATTTATTAATATATTTATTTTATAATATTTATATCATAAGACAAAATATTTAATAATCAAATCATTAAATGTCGAGGAAAAAAATATAATACTATTTTCTTTTTCTTAGACTAGGATTAGACAGAAATTAGAATATACGAACCATCGTTTCCAAAATCCTTACATAAATATTAATAGACCAGGTTTGGTGGATTTCAGGGGTAATATTCTAAATACACGCCGTTCATAATTTAAATTTGTCTGATGATATAAAATATTATATTGTTCTTCCTTAAACTAGAATGTAAATAAAGGGTAACAAAAATTGGCTTTCAACGTGATCTCAAGAATCTAGTCGCAATAAAAGTAATTAAAAAATTACGCTTATATGATAGTATAGGTTTAAGAACGTGTGTGTATATTTCGAAAAATGATAGTTTATAAATGAAAATGTAACTTAAAATTATATATAAGAAGTGCATATATTACATTATTCATTTTTTTTGTCAAATTATTATAACATCAATTTACTGTCACATTTAAAGCATTAAGTATTCTAATTTCGCCCAGTAGCTTAAATAGAGAATATTTTAAGTATATGATTGATTTTGTGCCCCATCGATCGTAAATTTGATTAGTCACCGAAACCTCACAGATGTTTCTTTGTCGTTTCTTGGAGGTGTTGTCGCGGCAACAAGAAGACCACTCGATCTTTCTTCTAGAGTGAATCTATAGGTTGATCTGCTCTGAGGGAGAAAGAGAAAGGTTTACCTTTTTGAGGTAGGGAGGTCTATTTATATTTATATGGTGACCTTCATGGCGTAACGTCTAATGCGCTGGAATGCCTGCGGAGGTCATGAATACGACTGCCGCCCCGTATGGGTGTTTATGTATAATGGTTTTAATTTACAAAAGAAAAGTATATAAGTAGTATACTGGTTGTCTAGTACCCATAACACGGGCGCTCTGCTTCTTACTTTGAGACTAGATGGCGTATTTATATTTTCAATGTGTTTTCTTGTGATTTTATGTATAAATTAAGCATCATGACGGTGTACATATGTGAATGCGTGTAGAAGTTTTGCTTGTGATTGAACTCCCCAGTCCAGGAGTGTAAGCTTAAAATGGAACCGGAATGAATCGCTTGCGAGAAGAATAATAGAAACAGATAGATGATTCTAAACATTAGCAAGTATTACTAAACTACCGGCATGCTATGATGGCCATTTTGACGTTTGTCCACTCATGAAGTTTCGTATTAATTAGTAATTACATTTGAAGGAGCAAATTGCTGTTCTTTATTGTCAATAGCGACGTGCAATTATTGACAATAAAGAACAGCAATTTGCTCCTTCAATATAATTACTAATTAATATGAAACTTCATGGAGTGGACAAACGTCAAAACGGCCATCATAGCGTGCCGGTAGTATAGCTATTATTTTTTTAATAACGTTTTTTCCTTATTTTTCCTTAAACACGGCTCAAAGAAATTTTTAATTCTTCATATAATTGGAGAAAAGATAAAATTTGACATTTAATTATATTTTTCCACTTATTCAACATATCTAACTGGCAACCCAAAGTATTTTTTAAATGCGGAGCGATCTTTATTTTACATCGAAGTGTTAAACGGCTATTCTTAGCTGGACTCTGGCCAAGGTGACTTGCTCGTATGGCATAATGTCTTTGTTTTTATTAATTGTAACTCATATTTTCCTCTTTGTTTTATTACCATAGATATGGTATCAAATGGTAGTGTCATGATAATATTTTATTATTATTATTATAAAAGCATATTTAATATTAAAAATTATATGGAAAAGCGTACAGATAGCCCGTGAATTTGATATACTTCATGAATTTTTTAAAATATCATCTAGGTCATTCAGCTATGGTCTGATTAAATTGTTCCTATAGCTATAGGTTATGTTTTGCTAAATTTTACTGATTGTACAATACACGATTGTATAACTTTTTAACAAAAAAAAACTGTATCATTTTTATTATTATATTCTGTATCTATAAATGTGACTTTATAATGTAGTTACATCTATAGATGAATATTTACAAACACAAATAACTTAAATAAAGTATTATATAAAATTATTTACTGTCATTATCGAAATCAAATATTAGGATTTGAATATACCGTAAAAGTTCTAAGATTGAAAATTTGTGTGTTAATGTAACTCTAGAAGCAATAAACATTTGTTGCATATCGTAAATTTAAAGTATGTAAAAATGTATTTTATGGTGATGTAATTAATATAAATTAGTGAGAGTTTGGAAATAAAACGAATAAATTTGAACATTGTTTTATTTTAGTAACATTTTATTATGAAGAAGTGAAATTTTGTGGTATAGTTTTATACTAGCGGAATAAGGGAAGGCCAAGAGGATCCTAATCCATACTATCCATACTAATCCATACTAATATTATAAATGCGAAAGTAACTCTGTCTGTCTGTCTGTCTGTCTGTCTGTTCCTCTTTCACGCCTAAACGGCTGAACGGATTTTGATGAAATTTGGTATGGTGATAGATGATAACCTAGAAATGGTCATAGGCTATAAATAATCACGCCATCGTTCTTAGGGGGTAGGCAGTAGGCAGATAACTAAATTGAGTTAGTGATTTTTTGTGCTTATCCGGTATCTATGAGAATCGGCCAACATCTATTTTTCATCCCCCTAAATGTTAGGGGTAGTCCACCCCTAAATTTTATTTTTTATTTTTTGACATTTTATTATTTTTATGGCAGAACAACGTTTGCCGGGTCAGCTAGTAGATAAATAATTGAATAACATGACGCGTCAATATTGAAATAGGAATTGGAATTAAGATTGGAACGGGAACTATAAAATACGTTTTTACTTATATGAAGTAGAATAGTTAGTAGTAATAATGTATATTATTTGACAAGTCAATCGTATCAAATCGAATTACGAGAACATCAAATAAGGAAATAGTACATTATACAACAGCAGATTTGGAGCTAGAATACTATATTTTTTCCTCAATATTATCTGAAGATAAATGTTATCATGTCAATAAATAAATATTATTAAACAATCACGTATTATTAAACAATTACCTTCCTTATAACTTAAGAGTCAGGCATAGTAAAAAATTTGTTTAATTTCTCGTTAAAAAGTACTACTCGTATTACTCGATCTTCTTCTCGTTTGAAGAGAAAAGAGCAGCAGTAAGTTATTAATAGGGATTAAGGTATGAAATTGCCATTGTATAGTAATAAATACTTTGAATCGACATAAAACCTTCATGGTGTGAGATTTTCGAGTGAAACATTTTTACATGATATCTATGAGGTTCTGTTTTTAACATTGCATGTGCGTCATTCGATTATGCACTTTACTTTTACGACTTTTACGAGGACACCATCATGCGACACACTAATATCAATTATCATCGTATGGCTCACAGATCGACATATTATCACAATATCAGGCTTATTGGCAACAATAGTCTTGTCTGCGATAATAGATCGATACCTGTAGAGCGTGTCTTGTATTATTGAATAACTGCTTAAATGTTATGTGAAGGTAGTTTTTTTTCTAATTTGAATGAATGTATAGCTGGCATGAATAGCTTCTCTGTTTACTTTGTCAGAAGTAAGGTTTGTGTTTTTTTCCGTATATGAGCGGAGTGTGATTCTCTGACCCCTCGTAAAAGGCAACAAAACAACCCTAGATAGATGGTACAGCCGAAAGCCGTCGGGATGGCAACCACCCGTGGTCTATAAGTATGCTGCCATAATAACCTTGTGTTGTATTCTGGCATTCGTAAACCAGGTTCCAGTACCCCTATGTGGGCTGCAGCATGATTGCGGTGCCCTTAGGGTAGCAGATTCATAGGCAACACTAACTGCTTATAGTTAAGTGAGCATGCAACCTGTCTACGGGGCCCCTGTTTGGGCGTTGGACATGACGGCCAGCACTCTCGCCATTCTGCGTAAACCGCAGAGGGCGATGGCCGTCAGAGTCGTCCGCGGGTATCGCACGATTTCCTACGAGGCGGCTTACGTCCTGGCCGGATCCCCGCCCTGGGACCTAGAGGCGAAAGTACTCGCGTCATTATATCGATGGCGCGAGGAAGAGCGGGCACGGGGCTCGAAGCCGGCGCAGCGGCAGATCGCGCTGCGCCGAGAGGAGCTCCGTCAGGTCTTGGTGGCGGAATGGCGGCAAAGGCTTCTGCGCCCTACCGCCGGCCTCGCTACCGTCGAGGCGATCCGGCCAGTACTCGACGACTGGCTCGGGAGAAGGCACGGCTCCCTGTCGTTTAGGGTGACGCAGGTGCTGTCGGGGCACGGCTGCTTCGGCAAGTACCTGTGCCGCATAGACAGGGAGCCGGATGCTCGGTGCCACCACTGCGTCCATTGCGGGGAGGATACGGCGCAACACACGCTCGCCGAGTGTGTAGCTTGGGAGGAGCAGCGCCGTGTCCTCATAAATGAAGTGGGAGACGATCTGTCGCTGCCGGCCGTAGTGCGGAGGATGGTCGGTAGCGCAGAGTCGTGGGACGCAGTGGTGTCCTTCTGTGAGGACGTGATGTCGCAGAAGGAAACTGCGGAACGGGAGAGGGAGATCTCGACTCCCTTCCCCGGCCGCAGAAGGCGCACCGGGCGCAGGAGAAGGGCGGACAACGCCCTTTTCCAGCCCCCATGAATAGGTCCAGGGGCGAGGGACTTGGGGAAGTTCCCGCCCCCTATTCGATGGACCCGAGGTGGAGGCGCGCGCGGGTGTCGGCGCGCGCCTCTGAGGCGATGCACGGGGTAGTTAAACACCTCACTACCCCGTGCAGGAGACGAGGCCCGGACACACCGGGCCAGCACTAGTGTGGGGCTGCGGAAGAATTTGGATTCCCGCGGCCCCGCGCGCACGTGTGAGGAGACACCGGGGTGGTGGTTTTAGCCGGTAAGAATCCGGCACGCCCCTCCGCCTTTCCCCAGGCGGAGGTAGTCCATGAGGATTTCCCCACCCCGTAAAAAAAAAAAAAAAAAAAAAAGCATGCAACCTGTCTGCTGTTCTTAAGCAACAAAAAAAAGTTATTATAGACGTTGAACTAACCCTACTACATGGAAGGTCTGTATAAAAAAACGATAATAAAGATTTTTTAATATTTAATATTAATTTACAGTACATGCATGGGCTCTTCTACCCCTGCACTAGTTAGTTAGGGTAGTTGGTTGCTATGGGTGTTTGCTATGTCAGTGGCATCGTGAACACGCTGCTGTCCCATAAGGGTACAGGAACTTGAGTCACTAATACTGGAACAAAACACAAAGTTATTAGGTATGATGACATACTTAACACCAAAGTTTGTTGTCATCCAGACACGCTTGGGGCCTACCACGTAGCTAGGGTGAGCTGTTTTGTCGCCGTTTATGACAGGCCGACCCCGGCCGCAGAAGTTAGTATTCTTACTCCGTCCCTGCACGAAGAAAGCGGTCTTAAGAGTATTGGACCGGAGAGTCAAAATTTTTTAATTTCTCAAGGAAAACATTTTGAGGCATTGAAGTTTTCGCAAGTTATTTATGCAAGTAATAATAGAAAATTACCAAAAGAGTATTCGGTACGTAAAACTTTTCATTTTAACTAATATTTGAGACATAATTATCAAAATATTCTTATATCTCATGAATATATTTATATTTAAAATTAAATAGATTAGCATCATCATCATCTTAGCGTTGAGTCCCGGTTGCAACCCAAACTCTCGCTTCAGCGCCCGGGGTCCGCTTTCCGACTTTTTCTTCTCCACTTCACACGATCTTCGGCATCTCTGGACTGATCCATCGGCATGCATATCAACCTTTACAACGTCAAGCCAGCACTTTTTGGGTCTACCCCTCCTGCCGGGGCCCGGCGGTGGTGGCATGGCCAGGTTGTAGGAACACCGTTTTTTACACGTTTTATATTAAATTGACTCGATTTTTACCTACTTTGAACAATCAAAAAAATTCAAAATTCTGCCGAAGACCATCTGGAATTTAACTTATAACACTGCCAGAAGAAGGCGTTAAATTAATAATAACGTTGCCAGAAGATGGCGTTAAATTAATTTTACCAATTATACATTTAGCAATTGAAAAGTGACAACAAATAAATTATAAATATTATCACGCTTTTATTTTATAGTTAATCAAATTAAAAAGTTAAAAATAAATTACAGTTTAAAAAAACTTAAAAACACGCTTTAGAAAATCACACAGCCCTCAACCTATATTCATAAAATCATTCTTTATTCTTATATTTCTGTTTTTAGAAAGAAAAGAGTCAACTAATATTGAGAAGTTATTTCAGCAGATTGCTATTTGTATATCTTCAGGTGTTAATAATTAACGTAATATTTTACCCTACTGTGTAATGACAGTCACGAACGTAGCAGATACTGTACAAGTTGACTGGAAGAGAGAATTAAGATAGGACTTCTCTCCGTGCATGGGCAAAGCAAGAATACTAAACCCTGCGGCCGGGGGTGTCCTGTCGTAAAACACGACAAATCAGTCCTAGATGGTATGGCTCTAAGGCCATCTAGATAGAAACCAACCCTGGTCACTAAATATGTCGCCATAATAGCAATAGCATGTGTTCGTAACGTGTTGTGTTCCGGCATAAATAACCCAAGTTCAAGTTCTCCTACGCGGATGGCAGCGTGATAAGGGTGCCCCTAGCGTCGAAAGCCACCGTAGATTACGGTAACTGCTTAATATTAAGTGAGCCGTCAGCCTGCCTACTGTTCATCAGTAATTTAAAAAAAAAAAGAAGAACACTGTGAGTGAACAGTAACAGTGAACAGTATTAAAAAAAGTAAATGAAAGAGAATGGCAGAGTCGCTATTCAGATTGAAATGTGACTCTTTGCAGTGGGCAAAGAAATGTTTATGATATATATTCCACACCTTCATGGTTCCGTTCAGAGTTTTTCTCACAGGAAACAGTTCCGCAATAGTGCAGTGCCTGTACGGAACCAGAAACAGTACACATTTCTAAACTTGATATAAGTAAATCAAATGACATTTACTTATAATAAAATATACTGTACAGTTGGCAGAATCACAAATAATTCAATTTAAAATAACTTTGTCCATAAATTAAAACACAAATATCTGAAGCCAATCGCGTATGGCACAGAATGTGGTGTTCAAGAAGGTCAAAGGGCGACCGAGCTCGATACACGAAATGCTATTCATCCCAAGCTCACTTTCATTTACACCCCACACTAGTGAGGGCTAGTAGATATATAAAATTTGAATTTGAAAGATTTGAAGAAATGAAATATCTAATATGTACGACGATCGAATAGCATACTAAAATAACTTAGTGTACAAAAAAGAGGTTCCACAGATAGAATAACGCTAATTACCCACAAGAGTTTGGTCTTATATTCCTAAAAGCTAATCTCAGAATTTGAATTGGAAGCTCCAGATGCAACCGGGACAAAACTTTTTTTAAATAAAATAGCATATAAAGTAATAATAACAAATATAAAAAGTTAAAAGAATCATAATCTCTTTTTGATTTTTTTTTATTGCTGTAGGACAGCAGACAGGCTGACGGCCCGCTTAAAATTTAGCAGTTACCGTCGCCTATGGGTGTTTGCAAAGCCAGTGGCATCGCGAACACGCTGCTGTCGTATAAGGGTACAGGAACTTGGGTCACTAATGCCGGAACACAACACAAGGTTATTATGGCGGCATATTTAAGACCAAAGGTGGTCGCCATCCAGACGGGCTTGGGGCCCTACCCCGTAGCTGGGGTGGATTGTTTTGTCGCCTTTTACGACAGGTCGACCCTGGCCGCAGAGGTTTGTATTCTTTCTCCACCTCTGCAAGGATAAAATCTCTAAATAAAACTAATTCAAATTAATATAAAAAACAGCAGCAGTTTTTACAGCAGCTGTAAAAACCGTTAGCCAGTTTTTGCATTTTCTGAGAACATTTACTATAGAAATGTATTTCTTTTACACCATCAGAAAGAAGAGATTTCAACAAACAAAAAGACCACCGACTTTTTGAAAAAAGCTGATATTTTGACACGAGAATTTTCGATTGAAAATTAGGGTGCTTTTTTGATATTAAGTTAAAATAAGGCGAAAAAATAAATATTTTAAATCAAATAAATTACAGTGTATTTGGGACATAATAAGGTAAGTTTTCACCAAATTTCGTAAAAAAAATTTTTTTTTGGAAAAAAAAAACCTAAAATTTGGTTATTTGAATTTTTCACCTAAATTTTGAGGTTATGTGAAAAAATTGTAAATATAAAAGTTGTAGATCTTTTTATAACCTACAACTTTGCCATTGAACTTTTTTCCATAGGACTAGTAGTTCTGCCGGAAATCGCGATAAACCATTTTTTACCCTTAAAACCCCACCCCCTCCCACTTCCCGAACTTGGATCGCCTGTAATTTATTTTTCCTTTCATTTTTATCATATTCCCCTCCTTTTCTAATGGGTTTCATCCTACGGTAATTTTTTTCACTTTTGATTATTTTTGAAGCCTTCGGTCCTGGTCTATCTCCAGCAGTCACGATTTGAACGATAAAATTAAATATTACTAAGAAATATAAAATCATAAAATCAAATAATTAAGTCAACAATAAATAAATCTTTATTTCACTTCACAGCATGCCAGTGATAGATAAAAACATTTTGCTAAATCCCCAGTCCGCATTTGCCTCCTTTACCAATAACTTTATTTATTAAATGAGTTGCGATCGATTTATTATAACACCGATACCCCCAAATGAATGCACACTCATATCAGTTTAATAACATTTACATCTGAATCGTTTTAGCTATAAAATACACACAAGTTATCATAGATTAAAGAAAAGGTACGTATCTTTGTACAATGTTTATTTGCCTATTAGGTTTGTGTTTTATGGCTCTACCTTTATTATCTTAATGCATAAATAAATACATAAAGAGCAAATTATGTGTCTGGTTTATACTTCTCTTTATCTGATACAAATAATATAGGGTTTTATAGCCCTTTTATTCCTCTAACAAAACGTTTGTTTGTATTGAAAAAAAATATTGATTGAGGCGGTGATGGAGAATAAAAATTTTATTTTTTTTTATTTTTTTTTTACCTTTCTATTACTTATTTAGAGAAATTATCGTTATTTATGTATTTCTGTATTACCATACAGATTGCCCTTCTCTGTTATAGGCAAATAGAAATAAAATAAGTGATAAACTATATACAAAACTAAATTAGTTTTCTACAAGGCCAACTGCTGTCTGAACTCTACAAGAAAAACCGACGGAAACTAACAAAATGCATAATTCTTTTCGTGCCCCTATTCGTAGGTGTGTAATGGCACCATTACCTCGACTTATACATTGCAGCCTTCAAAATCGATGGCGAGGTCGCCAATACCTATCGTGTTAATCCAAGGTTTGGGTGTTTTCACTCACCAATAAATTTGTCGTGCAGGCTTTCCCACGATATTAACTTAACCTTCAATATCTAGCCATTTTAATAGTTAGTCAGAAATCATTAAGTCAGAAAGACTATGTCACTGGTATGCATCTGTCTCAGTAAAAATAGATCTACTTTTTGTTGATGAGGAAAAATGCCCTTAGACACTGTCTGCCGGAAGGGCTCCAGCCGGTGCGTGTGGAGCTTATAACCACTAAAAATCTTCCTCCTGTCCTCCTGGCTCCTCTGTCGCTGAAATTCAAAGTGCCGGGAAATGGCGCGAGCTGATAACCGCCATCCCGAACAGCGTTGCCCCCACACTGCCCCACAATGGATGTAGGTCTACCCAATCTGGGAGCTGTTGATACTCCCGTTTTCTTCACCCCACATAGCAAATGCTCTTCCTACGTGGCGAGCCCGAATATACCTTGCTACCGAGGCATTTTGCAGGCAGCTAACCCATACCCCGATGTAGCCGCCCCAAACCTCGCAATAAGAATAGAATATTTACTTATACATGACCACTACAATTAGAACTTGGGTAAGAATGTTTAAATATCACTACGTTTTAATAACCTTTTTAATATATTCAAGCTCAGGCATGTCTGAGAAATCATATCTTAAATGTGGATTTAAAGTAAACATGGAGTACGTTCATAACTTTAACAGTAGAGAACGCGAACAGGATCGCCGTGGATGGATTGGATTTCTTGTTCGGAAAAGTTCAACTTTCCATGTCGAAATTCTGCGTAGAGCCTAAACCATATCCACAAATATACCGTCATACGTTAATTTCCACTATATATGAATATCACTATTACGTATAATATTACATCCTTTATGGTTAAATATGGTTAAAGTACTCATTTCGCAATGCAGACGCTCACCAAGACCGGATTTTACGAAAATTATATACATAAAGTAATTTTTCCATTTCAAACTCAAACTCAATTTTTTTTACCTTAAAAATTCCTAGCTAGATAGAACATGCATTTTTATGGCAATACAACGTTTGCCAGGTCAACTAGAATATTATATAGGTACTCTTGTAAGGATATACTATTACTAAAACCCTTTCAAAAATAAACTTTGTATAAAAATTAAATATTAGACTGTCATAATATTTAAGATGTCATTACGGTCATTATTCGTCAAATTTGTCAATAATAATATCAAATTTATTCTAAATTTCTTGTTAAATATCTAAATAATACGCTTCTTTTACTTCACGTAATCAGGTAATTAAATTAATTCGATTTTAAAGTTATGAAAATAGATTTTTCAACTATTATTATCAATATTATAGCTAAAAACGGTTTAGGCATTACACATAAATAGTTCTAACATTTTATTTCAAGGTTTTTTCCAAGCCTCCATATTAGGCGTGATACTTCTTGCCACTTCTACTTGTAACAGGCAAACACGTTGCGAAGCGGTGGTAGCTTTAGCTCATATTATACATAATTCTATATTAATATTTAACTTTCAAAAAATGTTCTAGCTAGGGCTTTATTTTGAATAAAAAGTTTGAGTATTCCGATACCATTTTCTTCTAAGAGATAGATCTTTGTTAATATAACGTAGGATCAATTATTACCTGTGATATGAGTTTAAAAAATAGATATGGCGACCTACAGTGGTTACAGTGGTAGACTCTCAAGTCTACCGCTTAGAACATAAGTCACTACAACTAGTTTTGATACTTATCCTAATTTTGGTATTCCGAGAATGGCTTAGAGAATTACGTTATTTATCATTCGTAACACACATTTATTGATTCGGAGATTGTGTGCCAATTTTTTGTTTAACACATCAAAGACTGATAAAAAAATATTAAAGGAGGAAGAAGATTAAGGTTACATACGAATGAAAATCATATAATATCAATTAAAAATGGGAAACATGAAATATAAATTACTTTATTTCTATAATTTTAAATTAAACTTTACGAACAGATTTGTTGTTGATGTTTTATTTTCTTTTTATTATTTTTTTCCAGTTTTTTTTTCTTACGACACATAATTGCAATGGCAACTCTTTTACTTGAAGTGACACCATTTGTGAACTATAAAGGTTGTCTAGAAATAAAATCTGAATTAACAAACATACAAAACTGTGAACGATACGAATTGAAAAACGAGCAAAATTACATAGAGAACACAATTCCTATGACTTATATAATAAAGTTGAAAACGAGGCCCATCGTCAATCAAACAGATTATGATGATATAGATAAAACATACCACTCCTGTGTCGACCTCTTGCTACCGTCGTCATTAACCAATTTAAATTTAGACTGTGGTGATAGGATGAAGATAATAAGTGACACCCATATTCATAGTAGAATTACAACTGGCCTTGATTATGTTAATTTTTCTCCAAACAACTTTACCTCATTAGCTACTGATAATCGTGCAATAAAAGAAGCAATAGACTTGAGTGATAACGGTGTTTGTATTGTGGCTATATTACATCACTTTGAAGCAAATTCCATTAAAGTATCACGCAAAGGCATTGATGGGAAGTACAAGGATATTCTCCGTAATAAAGTTAAACGATATTTTAACGATAATTTTACTAGTGTACGTGAAGACACAATCAAAGATGATAATAGTAATTCGGTGTTTATTGATAATAGCCTGATAGACAAAATAACGAATACCGACACTGGGTTTTCAGATAAAGTTGTGAAAAGTAAAATCGCTAGAACCATTTTTTCTACAAAACAAAACAAGAATGGATTTAGAAATATACTGAGCAAAACTCCCATTTGTTTTTTAAACACCAAGGATAATCTCCACGATAATAAATCATATTCTAAACTCTGTAACTCTATGCATAAGGACCATTCTATTCTTGTTTGCAAGAAATCTACAGAGTCCGTCCTAAGTATAAAAATTAGTTTAAGCAACGAAGAATATTATCAAAGTCTTGATAAAAACAGTATGGATAAAAGTTATAGAACATCCCAACAGACTACTTTACTTACAAAAACTAGAGAACCACTTCAAGTAAGAGTAGCAAAATTTGTAAAAGAAATGGAAAAAGAAATGTCACCCCTGCGAATGTTTCTAAACGAAATAATTCATAAATGTCATTCTCTGGGATTAAATTTCAAGAAACCAGAATCTTCGTTGATATATAAAAGGCCAAATAGTTCTAATTATGAAGCAAAGTTTATCGCTAAGAAACAACCATTAAAATCAAATCGTGTAGTTTATTCAATTGTTTTTGATGGCTAAAATATTTTTTTATAATTTTTCATAATATAATCATTAATTTGAGAATACATTTTTATTTACGTATTAAACATATTTTCTAGGTTATAACAACTTTATAAATAGTATATTATGTACAATTCAATAATATTTTAGATGTCACAGAAATGAATAACACGTCAGTAATAGAAAATTTTATTAAAAGTCTATCATTTGAAGTAAAGGCCTTACCGAAAGATGAGGTCAAAGCTGCAAGTTCTACTAAAACAGTACCAATAAACATAAAAATTAAAGTTAAAAATAAAAATGCGGCCTCCATACAAGAAGGGGTAGTAACTATATCCAAATTTGATAAAAGAAATATTCCACATAAAATACAACTTTTAAACAGTGACCAGACAATTATGTCTTTTAACGTGTATGTTGAGTCTGAAAAAGATAAAAGGTCTTTTAAAAAGCATAAGAAACTTTTGAAAGGCCTCAACCCAGGTTAGTAATTTTTAATATCCTTTCATAAGTTTTATTTCATCCTAATTATAAGTTTATTATTAAATAATGTTTTTTATTTGCATCATCCGGCTATTGTATTTTTTTTTACAGCATTGTGCCTCAACAATATTACAGATGAAGAGGAATATAAATACACGCCAAGTGAAAAAATTAATGAGTTAAAGAATGGTTCTGATATCGGAAGTCATTCAGATAGTATTATAGGGCAACATTTTTCGTTGAGAAAACGAAATATAGACAACAATAGATCTTCACCACACCCTCGAAAAGAAACATATTTCTTAGGAAAATGCAAACCTGGTATATTAATTTTACTATTTGATAGTAATTCATGCATAATTAACAATTAACAATTCATATAGCGCCATACTGCTTTCCTCAGGGACTAGCCCAGAATAAGCAGCAGAGGGTTTGTGTTATGGGTACTAGACAACTAATATACTACTTATATACCTTTTCTTTGTTAATAAATATATATTATACTTAAACCCTCAGACTCGACACGGGAATCGAATCCGTGAACCCGCAAGCGTAAATTATCACAGTATTATAAATTCATGATATTGTTTTAGGCGGATGTTTGGATCCACCATTTAGTGAAGACAAGTATGCCTATAAACCAAAGGATAAAAAAGTACCATCTGCAAAAGTACCAAATCTTGACACAAATAATATTCAATGCAATACTATCATATGCAGTGAAAACATAGAGAAAAATGATGGAATAAGTAATGAAACTAAAGATAATGAAACTAATAATAATGATTTTAAAATTATTTCAAAACCGGATTCGGTGGTCAAGTTATTTGAAACTGATTTCATGGATACGTCCTTTAGTACGACTCACTCAAATTCTATTATAACATATCCACCTACAGCAAATACGAGTAGAGAGCAAATGCGAGAACACAAAAATAAAAAATGCAGAAGCCTAAGTAAGGATTTAAATAAAAAATCGTTTAACGAAATAACAGAATTATTTTTCTCTCCTAGAAAAAATAAAGGCAAATCATCAAACATGACCACACCAAAGGAAAGAAAACCGGTAAAATACTCAAACTCAAATTCTTATAAAGATTATAAAAATAATACTATGGAACAAATAAAATCTCAATATAGCTCTACTTCAGGGTTTGAAAAATGCAATTCATTTACTGAAATTGAATCTATAGCAAAAAACTTGAATAAAACATCAGAATTGCCCATCATATTAGATACTACTTTAACTAATTCACAAAATATACTAATTGCACAATCTAACAATAATCATAGTAGCAGCAATATTTTAAAACTTTCTGATACTTCAAAAACTAATATTGAGCAAGAATCAAATAATATCAACACAAGAAAATCAAATTATTCAATAATAAGTTTGATTTATAAAGCAGTTAATTCTGAAGGAAATACAAAAATGTCTAATGGCACGTTAGTTAGTCCGAAGGAAAAACATCTTCTAGAAAAGTATAACTCTATTGTTAGTAATATAAATGAAGAAAATTACATTATGCATTTATCAAGTAGTAATGATATTATGGAAACTAATATTAAGAATAAATCCAATCAATCACTAAAGGAAAATAATTACTTCAATTCACTATCCCACGGAACCGAACTCAACCTTTCTATGCATCAAAGTAATCAAGAGAGTCAAGATTTTGTTACCAAAGAATTACAAAACACTAGACGAAATCACGAAAATTGTATATTAAGGGAATCAGAAAGCAAACAGTCAGATAATACGAGTATTAAACAATATAATAAAACTCTAAAATGTGAAAAGCTAGACCATGCACAATACCTTTTAATAGTTAACGACAATAGACCATTAATACTAAATAACAAAAATTTACCAATTGAGGAAAATAAAAAAATATGTTATGGAGAATCGAATAAAACTATAAACCAACAGACTTGTAACTCAGGTGATGATATTGGAATTGAAACGGATAAAAATATGTTTCATGTTAAGAATAATGTTATCTCTGTAAATGCTTCATCTGGGGAGGAAATTGTAAGCATGGAGAATATTGCAAAATTTTCGGACTTTGAGAACAAATGTGCAAAACAACATAATCATAGCATTATGTATAAGAGTAGTTTAATTGAATCTAATAAATGTGGCTCAGAAGATATAAACAACACTGATCTTGAAAATATAGTCGTTATTACTTCAAACTTAAATATCACTAACAATGAACACTCTAAAACTAAACATGATGATGTGAATATTAAAAAATCCATAAGTTTAAACAACACCATTGCATATACACCAGAACAGCATAATGTTAATTTTGAACAAATACCTCATGACAAACAATATAGTTTGTCCAATGATCAAGATGTTAATGAAATAATAACTGATAGCAATAAAAATAGTCCTTTTTTTAGGGCCATTATAGTCACGAATGACATAGAAAATAAAACCAATATCACCAAAGAATATCAAATCACCGATTCAAATGAAAATGAGAATAAAAGTGTCTTGGAACAAAAAAGTGACACTATTTATAGAAAATCTATTCCCTTAGATGCCACAGCAGTTAATAATACTAGCATTATGAGTTTAAATAAATGTCCTGTTATAAAAGAATCCATAATTGAGACCAAAACTAATGAAAGTAACAATATCATAACGAAACATGTTGATAACCTTGGTAATTATACTCAAAAACATCTTACTACGCCTATTCGTAGTATCGATAATGTTAAAAATATTTTAAGTTCTTTTGAAAAACACGATAGTTCTTTACCAAAAATATCTACTAGCACTATTAAAGACAGTGAAATGAAAAACAAAAGTAAATATGCAATAGATGAAAATGTTAACAACGCCAACAAAACAAACGCAGTTATAACACAGTCGCTAATAATACATAATGGAAAAACAAAAGAAATGCATTCTGATGACTTGGAAATAAGTTCTAATGAAAAAGAATATTTTCAAGATAGTAATGATTTGTATAGAAAAGCAACTAAAAGCGATTCTATCATAGATAATATTAATAATAATACCCATCAAAAACTAAGTACGAGTATTGTTCACAACAAATTTATTAATGAAAATTTCTATAGGGATAATAAAAGCAATGAAAAGGAATACGAAGAAAAGGTTATACAGGAAATCGCTCCTGATAATAACTACATCAATATTAGAAATAAACTTGTTGATATAAATGATGAAGCATATTACTTGGACACAAAGCCTTTAAGGTCACAAGCAATTTTAGAAAAAGCCAATTTTGAATCACAACATATATCAACAAATGTACATGATTGGTCAAAAACTCATTTCAATATTATGCCAGTAAAAAAGAATACAAGTAAACCGAATTGTTTTGAACATACACATAACGAAAATCAAAATATATTTTTGGAAAAAAGAAATAAAAGCGAAATTCAAAGTACTAATGATATTTTCGAAAATAATCTTCAATATGTCACAGATAAAATTAAAGTTTTACCGATTAATACAACAAATAACCTACTGCATGCGGATACAAAAGACTTTATCAGACAATATATTTCAAACACCAATATTAAAGGCGTGCATAGCAAATTTGGTTTACAAGACCATAATTCGAAAAGTAAATCAATTTCTAATACTGAACTCTTTAAAGACAATAGATCTTTTGATAAACAAAATAATCTGCAAGCTAATTTGTTACAAAAAACGCTCTCTAAGACAACAGTACAAGGTGCTGCAAGAGCTACAAATGTTATAAATCCAAAAGGCTCCGTTGCAATTAACTTTGGTTTCAAGAGTTACTTAAACGACAACAATCAAAAAGTTTTGAAAACAATTGATATTGACAAAGAACCAAAATATTATTTAGATAACAGTATATCTATAGTCAAATCATTTATTGAACTACCAAATAAAGAAATAAAAATTCCAATTAATGAAGAACACATTTTATCTATTAATATAATAAAATCAAGTGCATTGACTCAAAGCGTATATGGCTTTCCCCCGCTTAATAACAATAAATCTAAACAAGATTTGGAAAGCAAACAAAGCACTCAAGGTTAGATAAATTAAATTTTAATAAATAATTTTAGTAAACTAGGTGTAACGTACTCTTCTGTATTTCATCCTGATCGCATCCGACATTTTATATGAAAATATTTTTCACACACCCCATCACATGGGAAACGTGCTGCGGGGTAATGTGAGAGTCACCGAAGAATGCGCCCGTGTGCGCCATTCATCTCGTTAGGAAACGTGTCACTGATATCCTCTCTAATACCGCTTCGATGTTACTACGTACGCTTGGTGTGCCGAGACTGTAGGACATGACGTTATTCTGAACGAGGTTCCAAATGGCGATGATGTTTTGGGGCTCTAAAACTCAAAAGAACACACCTGGATGGTGTGGAGCATATCCTAGTTACCGATCATTTCAGGGCCTAAGTTCTGCGGTCAAGCAGCTTCAAAGCTTGCTAATCAAGGAAAAGCTAATCGCCATTTCATATTCTAAGTTTAGTGGAAAAAAGCAAAAACCAATAAATTGATAAATATCGAATGACATAATTACAGGAGACCGTTTGGTATTTTAACTCCTAAAAGAAAACCAAATGGAGAAGGTCTTCTTTTGCAGGCATTTTTATTATTTCCGTTTTTACATTTTGTAACATATATACTTAAAAAATATTTTGTCCTAAGGACTATCGCGGAAAAATACAGGACAAAGAATACGCCTTTGCGTTGCCTGTTTCTTGACCTGCAGAAGGTCTTATACTGTATTCATCGTGCGATAATCTGGTGGGCATTGCGGTCCGAAGGGGTTCCAGAGGCCTATATTAACATCATCCGAGCCATGTACCGAGATTCCGATTCCGTGGTTCGGACCGTTGTTGGCAACACAAAACCCTTCCCCATCACTGTCGGAGTACACCAGGGATCCGTCCTTAGTCCGTTTTTGTTTAGCGTGGTATTAGATGTACTGTCAGATATCGAGCTGGCAGATTCGGACAAGGGTACGTTGGTGAGACGTATGAAGGCGTGGAAGGAATCGCTTGAGAACGGCGGGCTGAAGCTCAATGTGGCAAAGACCGAGTACTTGGCCTGCAACTCCACAGATTCCACATCCATGCGCATAGGCAGCGATACGTTCAAACCCACGGAACAGATGAAATACCTGGGATCTGTATTTCACGCGTCTGGTGACACTGATTGCAATGTTAAGGTACGCATTGCTGCCGCGTGGGTCAAATCGCGTGAGGTGACGGTGTCATTTGTAACCCCAAAATACCGGTTAAATTGACATTGGGGATAAATTGCAGAAGTGTCGCCTTCGCCGGTATGGCCATGTTTTACGGCAACAGGCTACTTACGTGGGGAACAAATGTCTGGCCATGACGCCACCGCCGGGCCTCGGTAAGGGGGGTTGATTCGAAAAATACTGGCTTGACGTCGTAAGGGTTGATATGCGTGTCAATGGACTGACCACTAGAGATGCCGAAGATCGTGCAAAGTGGAAAAGAAATAGTCGGAAAGCGGATCGCGGGTGCCTAAGCGAGAGTTTGGGTTGCAACCGGGATTCAACGCCAAGATGATGATGATTATGCCTGTTTTGTTTCTGGGTAGAACCACACAGACAGAAGTTAAAAGTACTCAAAATGATCATATTGTTTATTACAGCGTTTAATATTACGACCGGCGATATACAGAACGAAACAAACAATAAAGCAATACACAGTAAATTTAATCTTATCAAAATTGAAAAGGAATTAATGCCTCTACATAACGTTATTAGATGTTTAAAGGCTGACATTGATTTGTTGGTAGACCAGCAATTGTTGATTAGAGAGAAAATGCAGCGGTTAAAAAAAACTAAACCAAACAGATTTATCAATGTGAATAGAAATTGCAGATGTTTAAGAGAGTAAATTATAAATCTAACATAATCATCTAAATCTGAAATTAGAATTTTTTACAAAGGTCTACATACATGAAGTACGTCTTCAGTCAACTGTTTTGCTGCGGTACAAATAGCCACTTATATGTGAAAGGCACGAATTGTATTTTTGTAAAACTAATAATAATAGTTATAATATTTATCAGTCTTCTTATATGTGTTTTACTTGTTTACATGAAGATTTCTCGTGGGAGTAAATACGTGCCTATGATTTCAAGGATGTAAAGCCTGAAAACTATATAGTTGTATGCAGCTTTACGCATCACTGTTATGACTTTGTCTATATACTGTTATGTAAAAGAGTAGTTTGTTTGACAAGTAACAACAGTAGAGTTTTGTCAGTTATTCAAAATCGAACGCCGGTAGTCGCTACTCTGTACGCCGTGAAATCGCAAGATACGACTCTTCTTGTGAATATTATATGTGTATATTCATACACCATTGAAATAATCGGTATCGCAGTATAACGCTTCTAAGATAGTTGCGAAACAAAGCCAAGTGTGAATAGAAGATGAAATGCACGAGCAGAAGTAAAAGTGTGGAATTAACCAGACAACATGAGAAACAAAGAAAAGAAGAACATAAAACAACAAAATCTTTAGCTGGTGTATCAATAATTGAAAATTGCAAGTGTCTTTGAATACAAAAATTCATAATTATAAAATGTAATGCGTAAGGATAAAGAAGAACTATATTACATGCACTTTGTTTGCATATCATAAATTATTCCAAATTTTCATGTATTTTTGCACACTGTACCTATCGCTGTGATAGTAATAAATAAATAGGCGACTACTTTTTCAATTCATTTCCAAAACAAATGTAGACTCTGCTATTTCTGTTTAATGTCATAACATAGCAGTAACTAATTTATTCATTAGCTGGCAAATTCTATAACCAAAAAATTCGAGCATCCGAGTATCTATCTATGCAGGAATCAGCCCCGTATTTTCATTTTCAGGATCAGTTTTTATCACTATTAGTTTATGACTTTTGAAACTAGCTGAGTAACGATTTATAATATCATCAAAGGCTAGGTTCTTACATACCACTCTTACTTACCGTACCAATAGCTCTTGTTAGTCATCTAGTAAAATATTTGGGTAATTGTGAGCACTGGCTTTAATATATAGACTTTTGTCTAGCCAAGGAAAAAAAAACAAAGTTACAATAAATGAGGCGTGTAACAACATTTTGCAACTGCAAAACCAGCTATAACAATATTTTTGGGAAACTCGTAAATTAACTAAACCCATGCTGATTTAATGGGATTTGATTTGAAACGCAAAGTAAAATGTTGAATAAAATACTGGAATATATAGAATATAGAGGCATTTGTGCAATAAAAATTAAATAGCTATGTAGATAGTTTGGAATGTGTTCTACTAACGTTATATCGTCATTTTGTCAAATATTTTAGCGGGTTTTGCACCTGTGACTTGTGACTACTTTTTGCATTTACAGCGAAAACTGCTATCAAACAAACTCGTACTTTGTATTCTCTAAGTAATACGCGTACCCAGTTATTACTTCTTACAATACGGCTAAAAATAAGATCATTGTTGAACACTCGTTTCAATGTATCTCCGATTAGTGTCAGGTATTATAACCGTATATAAAACAAAGGCGTAAAATTTTGTTTGATACCGTTCAAACTCCAAATATAAGTTACATATGATATACACACAAAAAAGTCCGAAATTACACCATATGACAAGTGTCAACAAACTGATTTTGTTTCTTAATATAAAAACAATACGTACGAACGTAATAAAACTGTAAACAAGTAAGAAAGGCGCATTTAGTAGCGTATAGCGCATATCATATAGCGTTCGTCCGTTCCGCACGATGGCCGCGACAGAACCAGTCGATCCTAATAAAATAATGTTATAAAATTCAAAAACAATAATTATCAATATTTAGCGATAATAATTATGACGCCAGTTGCGTGTCCGTATTACCGACGCCCATTTGTCGGCTTAAAAACCATTTGTTTAGCTAGACTGTTTTGAAACGGATCGTGAGAAGTGTGCTGCGAAAACTTCAAAAGATAGAGCACTCTTAATTAATTATTAAACGAAATACAATTAACAATTTTAAAATTTCAATTTAAATGTGGGTACGAAAATGTAATTAATGATAAAAAACTCTTATCTAAACAGTACTAATTTGTATTGGAACAAATAATTGCTTAATCTT
Organism: Malacosoma neustria; assembly: GCA_963693495.1. Classification (NCBI taxonomy): domain Eukaryota; kingdom Metazoa; phylum Arthropoda; class Insecta; order Lepidoptera; family Lasiocampidae; genus Malacosoma; species Malacosoma neustria. The sequence goes on from OY856384.1 coordinate 14,541,401, forward strand.
ATTAACAATTGTGTAATTAACAAGTGCAGTTTTGGTGTTTTAAATTTCAAACGAGCAAATCGTGACAATAACGTATGAAAAATAAAAGATGGACCCTCGGATACCGACTGTAGCGGAGGATGTGGACAATAAAGAAAAATATTCGGCCGATTTGGAGCAGGCCCTGGCGGTGGCAGGTACGAGTATTGACTAAACAGTTTTCCATAAAATTACATATATAAATATAGACCGCTCTTTCCTTCTGGTCGGTCCTTCATGCCTGAAGATTGTGATTGTGCACACGAGAACAAATGGTATCTCTCCAGCGGTTCCTGTCAGTCGCCATTATTACTACGTCCTGGAACGAATTGCGTATAATATATATATATATATATATATATATATATATATATATATATATATATATATATATATATATATATATATATATATATATATATATATATATATATATATATATACCTAGTCAGGTCATAAATTCTGTCACATGTTTAATGTAAAATAATTGTAACAAGTTTATTCATTATGTAACCATTCATATACCAAAATGAACTTAACAAAACATAGATTCTTATGACATTAAAGTTTATTCAAAATGACCTCCGTGATTTTGAATACAAGCCTTCAATCTGCGCGGCCAGTCGTCTATCGCAGCACGAACGAGGTCCATGTCAATATCGGCGGCTGCCTTAATCAAGGATGTCTTGAGTGACTCCAAATTGGGATGAGGCTTTGAGCACGCCTTTTCCACCAAGTGTTGCCATATCTTGTAATCTAACGGATTCAAATCTGGACTGGAGGAGGGCCAGTCTTCGTGCCGGATGAAGTCGATTTCACGCGCCGCCAGCCAGTCTTGTGTGCTCTTCGCTCTATGAGCTGGCGCCGAATCTTGTTGGAATACCCAGTGCCTGTTATTGAACATGGTATGAGAAACAGGTTCCACAAGGTTCGTCAGGACTGTATTTTGATACACAACAGCATTCGTTTTTACACCTTTCTCACAAAAATGTACCTCTGTTAAGCCCCAATAAGAAACTCCCAACCATACCATGAGCGAGGATGGAAAATGACCTCGTTGGACACGCGGAATACGGTTGCTCGCTTCTTCACTACTGTGTGCGTACACCTTATCATTTTGTTTGTTGTAGCTCTCTTCTACGGTAAACATTTTTTCATCCGAAAAAAGAATTTCCCGATATTTTTTTCCCACGTACCGCTTCAACAAAGAGCGGCATCTCTTCAGTCTCAGGTCCATTAGACGAGCATTCAAACGATGTCCTGTTTTTCTTCGATATGCCCGAAGCCCTAAGTCTTCATTTAACATCCTTTTCACCGTGGTTCTGCTTAACCCCATCTGAAGGGCCAACAGTTTCTGCTTACGTTTGGGATTTCTTTGAATTCGTGCCTTCACAGCTTTTATCACTGCTGGAGTCCTAACAGACCGAGGGCGACCACTTCTTGACCTGTCATCTACACTAGAGTCTTCATTGTATCGTTTGATGGTACGATAAACGAATCTTTTGGTTATATTCAAATTTTTCAGTATGTTAAAATTTTGAATTGGCGCGTAACTGTAACGATGCAACGCAATAACTGCAACACGGTCTTCTTTAAGCGTCCACTCCATATTTAAAAATGAGTAAAATTCTAAAAGTTATACATTTTTATTTTCATGAACAATTCGAAATTCGAATTCAATAAACTTTTTTGTGGCCAGCATTCTATAAGAAAAGTTTTTACTGTGTGACAATACTTATGACCTGACTAGGTATATATAGAACACGCTATACATGGCTGCATTATCCATTTCTGGACTAATACATTTCCTTAAAGTATTCTTGTCGATGTTTATCACGATGGCTCGATGAAAAAACTTAAAATTTATATTTCATTACAGTAATTATGAGTGTTTATGGAATGTACGCTCACCACAATACAAAAATAAAATTTCAAGAGAAAATGCGTACCAAAGTTTATATTTATGAAAGTAATAATATAACTGAATTTAATTAATTCCGCAAAGAACCGTCCATTTTGAATGTTGAATATGAGCATGTGTATGTATTACACGTGCTAGAAAGAAGCATGCTAGCAATAAGTGTGCTTCTGAGGTATGTGCTCTCATGAACAAATGTACACACTTGGAGAGCATGCTATAAATAAGCATGCTATCTAGTAGCAAACAAGCATGCTTTTCTAGTAGCATGTGTATTCCAGGCCAAAAAAGCATGCTAAACAAAAGCAAATGTATCAGTAAAGAGCACGCTCGTTTTAAGCATGACATTTTATGAGCATGTGTAACTGTACCTTAACAATATTGTTTTAACAAATTACACACAAGACAGTTCCGTGAGTTGAAAAGTCATCGTAACCTTATTTTAAACGAGAAATTATATCAAAAACCTCATTTATATATCCAGCAAGGTAACATTGACTGATAACTATATCGAAACAAATGAATGCTTAATTTTATTTTTATACAAAATGCATTTTACATCACTTTTAATTGTTATAAAATAGTATTTTCTGTAAATATGTTGTTCAATATTGTTTTGCATTTATCCTTAAGTAGGTCATGGCCTAGACTATATTATTCTCACCTTTTAACCATTTTAATCATGCACTGCTGTTTAGTTTTTTTATTACTGTAGGACAGCAAACAGGCTGACGGTTAGAATTTAGCAGTTACCGTCGCCTATGGTTGTTTGCAACGCCAGTGGCATCTTGAAGGAACACAACACAAAGTTATTATAGCGATATACCTAAGACCAAAGGTGCTCGCTATTCAGACGGGCTTGGGGCCCTACTACGCAGCTAGGATGGGTTACTTTGTCGCATTTTACGACAGGCCGACCCTGGCTGCAGAGGTCAGTATTCTTTCTCCGCCCCTGCACGGATAAAAGCAACTGTTAAAGTTTATAACATACCGAAGTTAAGTAACATATTCTTGGAATGTAGGTATCTATATAAACCCTTATTATTTTGTTTTGATAAAATATGTGGGTTCAAATGATTGGATTTGTTTATTTTGCGAAGCTAAATGATAAAATATCTTCATCTTTAATTAAATTTTGTTTGTTTTTATTATCGACCCGTCGGAAATGGTCACATATAAAACTACAAATGCTGTATGTCACTTTAAAAAAGACTAAGCATTTCAAGAAGAAACTAAGTCACTCAATCAGTGAACGATTATAGAATTATTCTTCATATGCATTAAGATTTTTATTTATTAAAATAGGTACGTTTCTAGGAGAAAGCACTATATTCTTAAAAATATAGCGTAAACTCATTTTTCGCAGTTTTATCCTAAATGATATAATTCTATATTGTAGTGTAATTATGCGAATAAATATATGGAAATTAAGAAGGGTTTATTTATTATTGATTGCATTGAACGTCACATGCGATTACAAAAAGCAATCAAACGTTTTTATTTTTTTACTTAAAAAAGTCATAAACGGTGATTATATACCCTTTACATAAATAGGTTTTTGGCGAGGTATTGAAAATTTAAAGGTCATACCTAAAAAAAAAAAAAAAAAAACATTTACAAGTAAAAAACAAAATAACAGGAGTCATAAATAAAATTAGGCCTCAAACCATCGTCAGTTTGCGGAAACCCTACATTTACACCTAAATTGATATCAATTATTGCTTGGTTAAAAATCACAAAATTAGGAATTAAAACTTTGATTTTTATTGCTAGAACCTGACTTTATGTAAAGGACTTTTATATACGCAATTATGTACAAAATAGTAATTTAAAAAGGATTTTGTAAAGTATAATTGCGATTCCTTCTAAAGACAATAAAAAAGTGCTCATTAAACCAGACCTACGTATTCGCCCGCACCTAAGCCGCAAGGGTAAGAGTACGCGTTCTGTTCCGTATGCCCCTCAATCTCACCGGATTGATACGGGAGAGCACCGCGAAGAAATCTTTATCCATGACCGTATACACAATGACAGACCGGCGCTAGCCTGGGCCACGAGATAAGCCGGCCAGTTTGTCCGTCAGACCTGGCACTAGCAGTAGGAGAACAACGAGATTGAGGGTAATTGGACGTCCCATTCCTGAAGTCCCAAAAATCTTCCTACTCCCCGGGAGACTTGTCGGAGGACATGTCAATGGAGTTTTTTTATACGTATCAAGCGCGGTAATTATCTTAACAAACGACCTCATAACATGATGGACATTATAAAATTTTGCTGCAACCTGTACAAGTATCTCGGTGTCTGAAGGACTCATCAATAGTCATTAAGCCTTCCGGATTTCGATATATTCGTGATAAAGGGTAGGTAGATTCGTTTTAGATTCGTCTAGTTTTCTTTGGATGTAAGGAATCTACGACTACGGATATTTCGTTCAAAGTTTCAAACAGCAGTTTCCATATACCAAATTAAGCCAAATCTGTTGGCACAACTGAGTGACAGAATAAGATATAGTGAGATAAGGAAATGTTATGGTCTGAAAGAAGATGTAGTGACAAAAATTGAGAAAGGTATGCTGAGATGGTTTGGCCATGTCGAGAGAATGAATGAAGAACGATTGACGAAAAAAGTGTATAAGGCGATTGTGAATGGAACTGTTTGAAGGGGTAGATCTAGACGGACGTTTCGAGACTAGATCAGGGACATCTTGAACAAAGGCCAGGTCAAGAGTACCCTAAACCGAAGAGCATGTATGAAGGGAATAATGAACGTGGACGAAACGAAACAAGTATGTAAGGATCGTAGCAAGTGGAAAGAAGTGAAGAAAGAAGAGTCGTGATTATATGTATGTATGTATGTATTGTGAAAACCTCCATGGCGCAAACGGTTTAGCACGTCGAAACGCATGCGTAAGTAATGAATCCGATTCCAGCGTCAAGTCTGGGTGTTTATATTATACAGTAACATATTTTTACAAAAGAAGAGTATATATGTAAGTAGTAACATAATTATATCAGCTGTTTAGTACAAATAACACAGGCATCCTGCTACTTTAGGGCTAGATGGTGCTGTGTGAATCGTCCCGATATATTTATGGTATTTAATATAATAATATATTTTTCAGCCGTGGAGAGGCGGAGCAAGAGGGCGACAAAACAACCTGAGTGGTACGGCCCCAAGCCCCTTTGGATGGAAAACACTCTTATAGAAAGTATGCCGCTATAATAACCTTATATTCTGGCATTAGTGATCCAGGTTCCAGTACCCCTATGGGACAGCAGGGTGTTCGCGGTGCCCCTAGTGTCGCAAACATCCATAGGTGACGATAACTGCTTACTATTAGGTGGACCGTCAGCCTGTCTGCTGCTCTTCAGCAATAAAAATAAATACTGTCAAACGGGACGTATTATGGATGAACCCACGCAAATAACGCGCTCTGTTAGCCTGGTTTTAGTATTCATTAAAGCACTCTTAAGTATTCCGCAGTTGAATAATGATTTTTTGTATTTATAACAGGTTTCGGCTGGTATAACATCAAGTTCAGTTTCGTCCTTGCCTTATTCCTGATCGCCGCAATCGTAGAACCTGTTGGGTACTCGTTCGTGTTACCCGCAGCGGTATGTGACCTCAATATCACTGATGCACAGAGAGGTTTCATTGCATCCATTCCTTATATTGGTAAGTTCTCTATGTTACAATACGTATTGTTTGCAATTAAAACGTTGATTTTCGTTACACAAAATGTGAAAGTGAAAGCAAAGCGTCAATGCCACGATAATGCGCGGGGGAGCGGGACGTGCATCCGACGCGGACGCTCTTCACTGACCAAGACGTAAGCCCGCTTCCTGTTCCGAACCAGTCACCAAGGAGGCATACACGTGGTGATCAAGACGACAATACGGACGCTTATCTTAATTTATGGATTATAAAAAAAGATCTATTTTAAGACAGCACCCTACACTAGGTGAAAGTTTGTATCTGAGCTTTTTTCACAATCGTTGACGAACTGTAGATCATTCAAATATTTCGCGGGAATCGAACCCACGGATACAACATCGTACTAGGCAATTATAGTAGCCACTCAAACGACCTTCAAAATTTATTTAATACACATAATTATGGAGCGCGACCACTCGCATTTTTTACTTTTCAACCATATGAAGTTATTTACTAAGGAAATACCGCGTCCATAGATTTAAACATAATTTCAAAGTAAGAAGGACATTTTCAAATACTATGGAATTATATAAATAATATTAATACTAGCTGACACGGCAAACTTCGTACCGCCTTAAAGTAATAGAATTTATATTCTAAGAAATAAAACACAGCGCCATCTATTGGGTGTATTTGCAACCTAGATGTCAAACAATATTGAAGAATTTTATCGATGAATCAACGTACACCGCTATCTATGAAAACTTCATAAAACTAAACAGTAAATAAACACTTGCTTAAGAAACAATTAATTGATACATTTTATTTGTTTACATTCACGACATAAGCGAATAATTGAGATGATAACTATCCTATCCAGTAAGTTAGACCAAAATACGGGTACATGTGAAATTTTATTGAAATCGGTTCAGTAGTTTTGGAGTTTATTGGCAACATACATCGTGACACAAGATTTTTATAGATATAGAAGATAGAAGATAAATTAACTATTATCATCTCGTGTTAGATCCTGGTTGAAATCCAAACTTCCACTTTGAAATTACTGCAAGTAAGTCGCACACGTTACCCTTTGGAGAAACGCGCAATGGGGTAATGTGAGACGAGACTTACGGTTAATGCGGCCATACGCCTCGCTAATGGCAAGGGGACGCACGTTGATGGAATACCAACTAATACCACCCTAAAGTCCTTTTGCACACCTGGAACACAAAGGCAACGGAACGTGACGGGAATTCGACTGCTGCCCAGAAAGACGCTAAAACTTGCAAAAACAGAAACCAACTCTTCTTTGACCTATCCAAATATGCTTTACTGTGTTTAACAACAGTCTTATATTAATTAGCTATTGGCAACAAAACTTCCTTGACAATGGAAACCAATGATTTTACTACAAAACAGATAACAAATGGGCGTGGGAAGCTTAAAGAGTAGATAGCGACATGCGGACCGTACGTGATTGTGTAATCGACTTATGATAACCTCCAATAGCTTAATTCGCCAGTGATTTACCGATTGAGTACACGAAAATAAGTTTTTATCGGTATCTTGATGTTTGATCTTGAGCTGATATCAAATTCTTTCAACAGCGTAGTCCCAGACAAAAATACGAATAAGGCTTTTTTTTATTGCTGTAGGACAGCAGACAGGCTGACGGCCCGCTTAGGATTTAGCAGTTACCGTCCCTATAGGTGTTTGCGACGCCAGTGGCATCGCGAATACGCTGCTGTCCCGTAAGGGCACAGGAACTTGGGTCACTAATGCCGGAACACAACACAGGGTTATTATGGCGGCATACTTAAGACCAAAGGTGGTCAACATCCAGACGGGCTTGAGGCCCTACCACGTAGAGTGGGTTGTTTTGTCGCCTTTTACGACAGGCCGACCCCGGCCACAGAGGTTAGTATTCTTTCTCCGCCCCTGCACGGATAAAAGCTTCCTTATTATAAAAAAATAATTACCCATAGATTGTATTTATTTTAAATAACGGTATATACTACATTCATTTACTAGAATTGAGAAAATTCTAGAAGTAGGATGAAAAAGGCCGATCATTTTTGGGAGCAGATTAGGTTACAATACATGTATTTTATTTTATTTGTCGAGGAAAAACTCCATTCGCAGTCCCCCAACCTCGGTGTCGCATGTCGGCGTGCCTCCTTCTCCGTTTTATTCGTCGGTTAATAAACCAAAATACCGAGGTTCGATTTGTAAAGCATTATTATACATAGCATAAAGAATGTACACTATTTTTATGTAAAATTAAGTTACAAATAAAAAAATCTTAGACCTGAGCAAGCACTCGACTAAAGAGGTCGAATTATTAATTTATGATATAATTCTAGGAATCGTGCTAACGTCGTTCCCTTGGGGCTATCTCGTGGACACGAAAGGTCGGAAGCCAATGATCATCGTGACATCACTAGTGGCGGGAGCATTCGGAATATTATCAGCTTTAATGCCTGATCTCATTACGTTCACAATCTGCAAATTTCTCACTTCGTTGTGGTATGTATATAAACAAATTATAAATGTAAAACGTGTGTTTATTTATTTCCACACAACTATCATAAGAGATGGACCTGTAGTGCAACCCCTGTTATTAACATTGAAAGCACTCCCTTTGTAAATTTGCTTAAAGGATAACGATATACTTTAAAACATACCTTAAATGTGTGCAAGAAGTGTCAGGGGCCTTCTTAACAAAATGCGGCAAACAACAATCATATTTTCTTAATTATCCAGGATTGTGAATTTTTGATTAGGATAAATCGCAATTTGCACGACAAATAAGACAACAAAATGTAAGGTTACATTTAAGCTATTAGTCATTGTCCAAATGATTAATGTCGACTTATATGTATTAGATATATACTTGTATTTCGGAGCCCGGTGTCCGCTTGGGTAACGTCATACAGAAATACTTCAGCACGCAGTTTTGCGTTGATGCCCTTCATTACATTTCCTTTTCTTGGTATTATTGCTGATGCTCTATATTATCTCTTAGTTTTTATAATATAATGTTGTTCTTTTTCAGCATAGCATGTCCCGCAGCAGTGCCATATACATTTATAGGTGAAATCTTACCTCAAAAATATAGGGATATCACTCTATCTATCACAAATGCTTTGCAGATAACTGGATCTGCTTTTGTGCCATGTAAGTAAATAATAACAGTTCAAAATGCATAATACATCCAACACATATATGCACAAACCCATTCCTTGAACAACGCACATATTATATTTATATAGATAAATAAATGTAACAATAGATAAAATACCGCATACCGTGGACAGCAAAAAGAACCGACACATCCATTCTCGACCAGCTGAATGTCAGAACCAGATTGTCCACGACCTACTACCAGAGAGTATTCGGCTATTTTGGCCATATCGCTCAAAGGGAGTCAGACAACCTCGAAAAACTGATAGTGCTAGGCAAAATAGAGGGGAAAAGGCCCAGAGGACGGTCACCAACCCGATGGCCGAATCAAATTAAGGCAATCATAGCCGAAGCAGTTCGTCGACATCTCATTAAAGGCTTATCAAGACGTACACGACCGTCAGGAATGAAGAACACCACGAAGAAGAAGATAGAATACAATACGACAATATTCATTACATAATCAGACATAGATTATCCTTTTTTACTAGCCAATAGTTGGCTGACGGAAAGAGAATGGGGATTCCATAGGGCATCTGCTCAGTTATTGATAGCATATTTGAGGCTAATAACTTCTATTGTGATTGTTTTATTTTATAGATTTTGAAGTAAATATTTTTAATTTTCACTTAATTTATAACATCCCAAAGATTGGCCTTCTTGACAAGTTTTCTGTAAAACTGATTCAAAGTAGGTGGGCGAGTTGGCTTGCTTAATAACTTTTTCTTCGTCGTCAATACGTGACAATTATGTTATGCACATAAAACCTGCTAAGAATTGTTTAACAATGTATTCGACTTCAACCAGAATATGACGTCAATAGACTTTTTCATCTTCATCATGTGGAATTTATTTTTCCCCATTTTTTTATGCTTTAGAACAGCAGACAGGCTGACTGTCCACTTAAATAGTCAGCAGTTACCGTTGCCTATGGATATTTACGACTCCAGGAGCGGGGTTTAAGCCCTACCCACTAGTTAAGGTTGATATGTCGCCTTTTACGACAGGCTGCCTCGAACTGCAAGGGTCAGTATTCTTAGCCTGCCCCGGAATGAATGATCTCGGATTTTCAGCAAAAAATCTATATTAAAGATGTTTTTCTTTTGCTATCAGTACTTGCGTGGGCTATATTACCTCTAGACTTCAGAATAGAGTTCGGAACCTACCTTATCCGGCCATGGCGGCTTCTGACATTGGTATACGCGCTGTTCTTCATCCTTGCCGCAGTTCTTATGATGTTTGCGCCAGAGAGCCCCAAGTTCCTGGTTTCCCAAGGGAAATACGACGAGGCTCTGAGGGTACTACAAGTTATGTATGCGAGTAATAAAGGAAAATTGCCTAAAGAGTATCCGGTATGTAAGATTTAACATTTGTCGGTTTTTATGAGCTCTTGAAACCCTTTCATTTCAGGCCGGGTTACGTTTCAAAAACTATGTTTTAAAAAAATAACTAAACTCCTTGAACTAAATTAAAATATTGCAAAATGTTTTTTTAAATACATCTCTCAAAAGTCTTAGTTTGATTACTGTGTTTATAAAAATAATCATTTATTTTTGTTCATGTTCATATTATATTCAAATAGGAATCTTATTATTATATTCTCCTAACATATGAATTATAAAGTCAATAGCAATAAGACACAGTATAGGTTTACGGTCGAAGCCTCCGTAATCCTTGCATTCATTTTAACTTCGTAGCGAACTTAAGTTACAATAATCTTCCACTTAAGATATTCGACCACGACAAGGTCTCCGCTTCCTTTCTTTTCACCGCTCCGTACTCCCAAAATAGAGTTTTGAATGAACTAAAGAAAAAATTAATATAAATAATAATAAACTAAACTAAGTAAGTGCACTTAAAAACAATGTAAATTATATTTATTCGAATTTACGGGTAGATCATGTTTTTATTTACAATGTTTTTAATTATAGCGGGTAATATCTAGCGCTTGAACTCCGTAAAACTTAAAGCTCTTCAGCAGTTGCACTACCTAAGTAATTAGTGAATTTAGCTAAATGCTAGAAGGGCCGGCTAAGCCCGCTAATTTCTTTTGCAATCCTAATATTCTCTGAATCGAATCAATTTATATTTATATAACTATTTTTTTATATTTTCAGATCAATAACATAAAACCTACAGGTCAAATTAGAGAGAAGACGAGCTTTTTCACCTCTCTTAAAGTACAGTCGCTTCCATTGCTGAAACCTCCATTCATAAAGTGGCTATCACTAAATGGATTCTTATTATTTGGTATTTTTTCAGTGTAAGCGGGTATTTTAATAATTTATTTTACGTGTGTTGTTAGAATTAATTAAATGTTCATCATCATCCTCCCAGCGTTATATCCTGGTTGCAACCCGAACTTTCGTTTCGGTGCCCGGGGTCCGCTTTCCGACTTTATTTACTCCACTTCGCACGGTCTTCAGCATCCCTGGTAGTGAGCCCATTGGCACGAATATCACCCCTTACGAGTTCAAACCAGCACTTTTTGGGTCTACCCCTCCTGCCGGGGCCCGGCGGAGGCGGCATGGCCAGACATTTGTTTCCCACGTAAGCCTCCGATTGCCGTAAAACGTGGCCGTACCAGCGGAGCCGACACTCCTGCAATTTATCTGCGATGTCTCGGATATGAAGACTGCCGCGAATGCGGGAGTTCCTAACGCGGTCCTTCCACGTTACTCCACACATCCATCGCAGCATATTCATCTCCGTGACACGCAGTCCTTGCTTGTGTCGCTCTAACACCGGCCATGTTTCACAGCCGTATAAAAGGACAAGCTTAATGATGGTCTTATAGACCTGTCCCTTCAACTTTACCCGGCATCTTGGGGGTCACAAATGACACCAGTTACCTCACGCCATTTGGCCCACGCGGCAGCAATGCGTGCGTTGACGTCGCAATCGATGTCACCAGACGCGTGAAATACAAATCCCAAGTATCCTTAGTCCGACCGCTCGACTGTGTCACCACCTATGTGTACGAGTGTGAGATCTGTGGAGTTGCAGACCAAGTACTCGGTCTTCGCCACATTGAGCTTCAGATCACCGTTCTCAAACGACTCCTTCCACGCCTTCACGCGTTGCACCAGCCTACCCCTGTCCGAATCTGCCAGCGCGATATCATCAGCATACATGAGCAACCCCGGGGGTTGTTCACGTGAGTTTCTGATGCTGTCTGACAATACGTCTAATACCACGCTGAACAGAAACGGACTAAGGACGGATCCTTGGTGCACTCCGACAGTGATGGGAAGGGTTTTGTGTCGCCAACAGCGGTCCGAACCACAGATTCGGAATCGCGGTACATGTCTCGTATGATGTCAAAATAGGCCTCTGGAACCCTTTTGGATCGCAATGCCCACCAGATAATCGCGCGAGGAATACAGTCGAAGGCCTCCTGTAAGTCAAAAAACAGGCAGTGCAGAGGCGTATTCTTCGTCCTGTATTTCTCCGCGACAATCCTTAGGTAAAAAACAGGGTCCATGGTACCATGACCAGGGTGAAACCCATACTGACATCCCGAGACAGTGCACTTCTGCCGGATCCGAGAGTCGATAACCCTTTCGAAGAGCTTCAGAATTAATTAAATGTTAACTGCGCATAATTAGAAAATTAGTTCAAACTAGATTTATCAACAGTTTTCTGTAATAATAAAATATTATGATTGAAGGCTATCAGTAAAATATACACTGATAATATTGTCAAATTCTCTTACTATAACAATTGTGTCTCCCTCTGCCTATAATATAGTAAATAGAATTTATTGATCGTGATCAAACATTCATTAAGTTTTTATTGGTACTACAAAACTTTGATCCGTGCAGGGGCGGAGAAAGAATACTAACCTCTGCGGCCGGGGTCGGCCTGTCATAAAAGGCGACAAAACAACCCACCCTAGCTACGTGGTAGGGCCCCAAGCCCGTCTGGATGGTGATCACCTTTGGTCTTAAATATGCCGCCATAATAACCTTGTGTTGTGTTCCGGCATTAGTGACCCAAGTTCCTGTACCCTTATGGGACAGCAGCGTGTTCGCTATGCCACTGGCGTTGCAAACACCCATAGGCCAGGGTAACTGCTAAATTCTAAGCGGGCCGTCAGCCTGTCTGCTGTCCTACAGCAATAAAAAAAACTAGAATATATTGCATGCAACAATCATCTGCAAGCTGCATCATAAACATGTTTGTAGCCCGGGCTATGAAATTATCAATTCGGACCTGCTGGCTGACTTATTTATTACGGACGCCACTTATTTGAACCTCCAACCTCAAAGTAAAAGTTTACGTCGAAGTTATGCCCATTATGCTATATAAGCTTCATAAATGTGATTAATCATTAACATGATGCTGGCAGTATTGAAGGAGGGTCTTTTAAATTTATTGTAAAAATTTTCAGATTGAATGGTTTATACATGTGGGTGCCAGATATATTGAACAGAGTCCTGACGGGGAGCGGCGCTGGACTGACTGCTTGTGAAGTCATCGCCCAAAGACTGGAAGAAGTAAGTATTTAAAAATGATAGAATTAATTGTAATTACGCTCTTCTTTCTTGTACGAAACGGTTCTCAAGAACGTTCATGTTGCGTACTCTCAGGATCTGAAATGAGCTTCCGGCTGGGGGTTTCTCAGCGCCGTACAATATAGGATACTTCAAAAAAGGCGCTAAAAAATTTGTTCGAAGAAAGCAGCGTGTGTGTAATGCCTCTGGTGTCGCAAACGCCCATAGGCGACGCTGACCACCTGTTAGGGTGGGTCGTTAGCTTGTCTGCTGAACTCTAGCTATAAAAAAATTCTCTGTAAGCATAATTGCATTGTTTATTTTTGACATAAGTATGTTCATATTTTTTTCTGTAATTTATATCCCTAATTTGTTTCATGTATTATATATTTCTTGTACGAACATCGGACACTGGAATATAATATGCACGAAGGGTCCCGCTTACACTTGTATCAATGCAAGTACTCGGAAATCCCTCCGTGCCTTGTCAGAACCTAAGTCATTAGGCCCATCAGCCATCGGCCCAGTCTTAGGGCCCTTATAACGTCAGGGAGAAAAAGCTTTGTAATAGATCCGGTTGCTGCTTCCTTATATCTTGTGTTCCATCTGTCAAGAGTCCCCTTTCGTATGTGACACTTGGCAAACGAGACCGGATACATCTTATAATCTTGCTCTAATTCTTGATCTATAGCTGCTGCTTTTGCAAGTACATCTGCTCTTTCTTTCTCTCTGACGTTGACGTGCGCCTTTACCCAGTACAAGTTTACTTGCTTACCTTGATTTCGAGCTGCCACTATGTTTGCCCTTGTGTTAACCAACAGTGGATGCCTGGTACTCCAATCGATTATAGTCTGTAGTGCCGTACCTGAATCACTGTATACACCAAAGGTTTCTTAGGAGCTCTTTAGAATTACCTTGGCAGCTTCGCATATCGCCAATAATCCGTGCAGGGGTGGAGAAAGAATACTGACCTCTGTGGCCGGGGTCCGCCTGTCTTAAAAGGCGACAAAACAACCCACCCTAACTAAGTGGTAGGGCCTCAAGCCCGTCTGGATGGCAAACACCTTTGGTCTTAAGTATGCCGCCATAATAACCTTGTGTTGTGTTCCGGCATTAGTGACCCAAGATCCTGTACCCTTATGAGACACCAGCGTGTTCGTGATGCCACTGATGCGTTGGAAACACCCATAGGCACGGTAACTACTAAATTCTAAGCGGGACAGCCTTTCTGCTGTCTTACAGCATAAAAAAAGAAATCGCTCACAGCGATAAGACCGCCGATTGTACTATTTTTAATATACATATATACTTTTTTACTATTGTAAATGATTTTTGAGTGCAATAAAGTATATTTTATTATTATTACCATCTGTGAATATTCGACGTGCTAGGTTACTGTTATTATCCACGTCGCTCTGATTTATCAAACAATCAAATGTCAGCTCTATATATTCAGCTGGATGAGGTGTGTGTGCATCATCATCATCTTAGCGATGAATCCGGGTTGCAGCCCAAACTCTCGCTTCGGCGCCCGGGGTCCACTTTCCGACTTTTTCGTCTCCACTTCGCACGATCTTCGGCATCCCTGGTGGTCAGTCCATTGGCACGCGTATCAACCCCTACGACGTCAAGCCAGGTGTCAGTGAGGTGTGTGTGCATATGCTACCATTTTTTCCATTTCTCCGACTTCTAGCGCTGGTAAGGCCACTCCGCGTTTGGCTTCTTATAGCATTGCTACCTCTCGGATTCGAAGATCCAAGGGTAGTAAAAAAGTATAAAGAAACGTTCCGATATGCTCTGCAGATTTCAGCTTGCCCGAGTCGCGAAAATCAGTTGGGGTTTGAACCCTGAGGTGATTCGGACCTCAGCTGTAGTCGAACCGATCATTATATATGCAGCAAGCGCTTAAGCTCCAGCGATAAATAAGTTAAAAGTATGTAAACAGTTTGGCACTGTGCAGAGAGGACTTCAATGTTTGGAAATCTAACAATCACGTCTATTGTAAATGGACGGACTGGGCACAGTATTTTTAAGGCGAGAACGACTATAATAACTGGCTTTCAATCACACTGCATACAATTAACAGTAAATTTTATTTCGGAGAAATAACTACCATTAGTGCCAATGTTCTCGATGAGAGGGATCATTATATGTCTACTATATACTAAATAGTCATTACAAAACTGAGATGCAAGTTGACGTGTAATTAAAGTGAAAACCGTGATAAGTGATCCAGAAAACGGACGCAATTAGATGGCACAAACAGTTACTTGATACTTATTTGATAGTTCTATCAGAACACACTGTTCACTGCATTTTGCATTGCAACAAATTGATGTCATAAATTACAAGTGAAGAAGAAAAGTCGGAAAGCGGAAGTTTGGGTTGCAACAGTAATATAATGCGAGCATGATGATCTTAACTAAAAATGAAAACTATATTTTACCCCAACCATTAAATGAATCAGCTTGTTATTATTTCTGTACCTTTCAAATACCATAAAAAGTTATAACTACATAATTAGTGACATGCAATTCGATTCGTTACATTTACATTTGTTATAAAATCCATAATTCATAGAAAATATAATTCATAATTAATAGATTTATTTAAAGTTGAATTTTTGAGTTAATAATTTCCAAAGGAATGGTACAGTTTCCCTAACAGATCTGATCCGAGGGGTTCAATATACACTTGAATAGTTTCAAGCGAGGAAAACCTAACAGTGGCGTCAGCTAAAGTGACTGATACATGTTTGAAGTTCTATTACCTTAATTTAAAATAAGAACATCAATAATAAGATTTCACCTAATAATACTTGTTTTTTTTCCAGACGGCTGACCCAAATGCCGAATGCAACGATACAATCGAAACAATAACATTTCTTATAAACTCCGTAGCGAACATAAGTTGTGCTGTAATAGCAATAGCAGTGAGCAGTACAGTGAAATTCATAGGAAAGAAGAAGCTTTTAATATTAATATACTTCTTAATCGGCACATTTTGTATATTAATTAATTTCATCACAGAGGACATGGTTTTCGCTGTGCTCTTGTCCTCGTTTCCAATTATGGGTCTGTGTATCGGCCCGGTAAATGCCTACTCGGTTGAAATATTCCCCACTTACTTAAGGTAAGCAGTTACCAGTTTTGAATATATTTTTTGTGTTGTAGAACAGCAGGCACTCTGCTACTTAATATATCGTAAGCAGTTACGACTATGATGTTAGCGACTCTAGTGGTAGTACTAACACGCTTCCGTCTGCATAGGAGAGCTAGAACCTGGGTCATTGTCGGAACACAACACAAGGTTATTATGGCCACATATTTGGAGACCAGATAGGTTGCAATCCCGACAGGCTTGGATCCCTGCCACTTAGCTTGGGTTGGTTTGTCGTCTTTTACGACAGACCATCCCCGGCCGTAGGGGTTAGTATGTTCGGTAAAACGATTTACTTTCCTAGTTAAATGTCATGAGTCTCGTCTATTGTTTGGAATACACTATCGAGCTGGTCAGATTGACTTAGGATGTTTGGTAGCACTTCCTACACTTTATGTATTTTTATATTCTTCACTACTTCGACTTCGGTCCCGGGTCTGATTGTTTACCGTTCAGTATGTATTAAGATATGAGTATATAAGCAGGATATCAGTTGTCTAGTATCCATAACACAAGCTATCTACTATATTCATACTGCACTATCTAGCTCCATGGTCGTGTTGAAAATATGTAGTGCTGCAGCAATTATCACAATATGTATATATACATTTGTAAAACGTGTTTTTTTTATTGCTGTAGGACAGCAGACAGGCTGACGGCTTACTTAGAATTTAGCAGTTACCGTCGCCTATGGGTGTTTGCAATGCCAATGGAATCGCGAACGCGCTGCTGTCCCATAAGCGTACAGGAACTTGGGTCACTAATGCCGGAACACAACACAGTTATTATGGCGGCATATCTAAGGCCAAAGGTAGTCGCCATCCAGACTGGCTTGGGGCCCTACCACACAGCTAGGGTGGGTTAGTCGCCTCTTACAACAGGCCGACCCCGACCGCAGAGGTCAGTATTCTTTCTCCGCCCCTGCACGGAAAAAACTATTGCTATAGTGTTTAATTATTGCATTAATATTATGCAAAATTATTTCATTTGCAATCTCTGTTACACAAGCACTTGGTAAACAAACGTGATACTTCCGAATTTTCAGACAAATACAGTGTTGATAAATGGTTATATAATGTAAACTTAAATATTCATCTTGGAGAAGTAAATATTTAGTTAAAGATATTGAGCGAGAATACTCGCTGATATCTTGACAATAGGAAAAATTTATTATGTATCAAAACCAATGCGTGTATTAAATTCGTTAATTATCTTCTATTTACTTATTAATATCTTATTAGAGCAATTCCAAATGTTCTTTCATCGAAAGTTGACACATATACGAGTGAGATTAGATACAAAGTATACCGTATTATCTGTTACTATGTTCCAAATATTCTCCGTAACTGAAATGATTATTAACTGACTGCCGATTTGATTCATCCGTAGCCGAGCTAATTTTTATATTTAGTGCTTTTATTTTTAAATATGTTTTATAAAGTGCAATGAAAAATATGTCGATGATATTGGTTGTAAGCAACTTATTTTACAATTGAAAATTGATTCTAATAGGTATTTGAAATATTTCATATTAGAACAAGTTCAAAATGGTAAAATATATAGTTGTTTTCAATTTTTTCTATAAGATTTTTTTTTAATTAAAGGGGAATGGCTGTGAGTTTGAGTATGATGATCGGGCGTACTGGGTCTGTATTCGGCACGAATGCAGCTGGCTTGATGCTGAACGCAGCCTGTGAAGCCACATTTTACTCTTTTGGAGGACTGCTATTGTGTAAGTTTAACAATTTTTAAGAACTAAAAAATTTCAATGCTCAATTGCTCATTGATATTAATTACTAAATAAATATATACTGATTCATGACAAGTCAAATGGTTCCAACTAGAGGAGATATCTATATAATATATCCTTGATTCAAAACTTTTCCATAGTCTTAAAATCTAAAATTACTTTATACTTTATTATTACGTATAGTTATTAAATGTGTTGCTCATTTAATGAACCGTTTTCAAAAATTGTAAAAGCAGTCTCAATATCGACAATAATCTAAATCTGTATAGAAGGTTTTAAATTTACAAAAATACTGTAATACAATTAGTGGACTTATGAAATATTAATATTTAGTCTTTAAATTTTTAATCGATGAATTATTGTCACGTTTGTCAATCTTCACGCAACCTGTGTATCATGAGGTTCTTTTTAGAATACAATAGGATTTTTCTGAAACTTCTTTCAAGCGCTTCATCCTTGTTTGTTTCATATTATCATAACCTGAGCTTTGAGTTGTGTATTATCAGTTGGCTGTACCTTTAAAGCCGCGATGTCTATGCACTTGCTTTTTGTGCAAAAAGCACAGGTGATTATACAACACTGGGGTTCATTTGGTATTTACATGGGCAACTGTCATTGATTCTCCAACCCCAAAAGCTGTGCGCAAACACGAGTTTCCGTTGTTGCAAGAATAGACATTAGCTTCAGCATTTAGCAATATCCCAGAAATGGTGTGACGGATTTCACACTTCGGAACGCCTGCGCCTGCAATCACGTATTCGATTGCCGTTCCGAGTCTGGGTGTTTATATATAATGTTTTTTTTTAATTGCTGAGGAACAGCAGACAGGCTGACGGCCCATTTAACAGCAAGCTGTTACCATCGCCAATTGATGTTTGCGACGCTAAGGGCACAACGAACACGCTGCAGGAACCTGGGTCCCTAATGGCGGAACATAACACAAGGTTGTTATGGCGGCATACTTATTAAGACCAAGGGTGGTTGCCATCCAGACAGGCTTACCACGTAGCTAGGGTGGGTAGTTTTGTCGCCTTTTACGACAAACGGACACCGACCGCAGGGGTTAGTATTCTTACTTCGCCCCTGCACGGAGGATATGTATTAATTTACAAAAGAAAAATATGTAAGTAGTATATCAGGATATCTAATACTCATAACCCGTCAACTTAACTCCGTTTACTTTGGAACTAGATGGCGCTGGTTGAATTTGTTAAAACCTACGTGTTTTAGATATTTATAATCAAAACACTGGCATGATTTAAAAAGTATAGTTTAAAAATATGCTAGTGACTTTTATGTTGTCTTTTTTTTTGTTACGTCTGTCATGAATAATTAAAAATACATTCTTGGCATCTCACAAATTTTTATTTTAAAGAATTGCTCAAGGTAACAGCAATTCTTTTTGGCAATCTGCTTCAATAGAATTGTCACAGTATATAAATTATTACTGAAATGAAACTGCTATTGGACAGTACTTGCATTGGATGTGAAAATAGCTTAGGATGCATTTATAGATACTCTTTATATGTACTTAAAATATCTATAGAGTACTGGAGATAAGTGAAATCATAAAATGAGATCACCGGAGTTCGGAACCCAGAACTTAATTCTCTTTTTTTCTTCGTGCAGGGGCAGAGTGAGAGAACACTAACACCTGCGGCCGGAGGCGGCCTATCGTAAAAGGCAATAAAACAACCCTAGCTACGTGGTAGCTCCAGGCTAGAATTTATGGCAACCACCTTTGGTTTCTAAATATGTCGCCATAATAACCTTGTGTTGTGTTCCAGCATTAGTAATCCAGTTCCAGTTCCCCTATGCGAGCGGCAGCGTGTTATTTTTACCCCTGGCGTCGCAAACATCCATAGGCGGTAACTGCTCACTACTAAGTGGGCCCTCAACCTATTATTGGTCAGCAAGGAAAAATATCTCTATTATAAGTTTTCTTTTTAAATTTACTGTTTCTTTCCAGTCTGCTGTTTGCTGACATTTTTGCTACCGAGACCTAAAGGAAGAGAACCTAAAAAGAAAAAGCCGGAATTTGTCACCCGCTTATGAAAAACAAAATCAAATGTATTTTGTATAAAAAATTGTAAAATAAATTAGTTTTATGAGTTCGTATATTTTGTCTACCTGAGTCTTGTCCTATTTATTCCTTTTGGTTCGCTTATCATTTCTTTTTAAAATTACGGTTGGATGTTGGCGATAGTACACAATCCTGAGGCCACACCAACATTGATGATCAGCAGCAGCCATCAACAACGACTTTGATGCTGCGCCCAGCGAGAAAGCTGTACCTATAGCCAAGTGCAAACGTGTTAAATGCATTAATCACAAATTGAAGCGATTGGTGCAATCTATCACTCAACTTTTTCGCAACTAAGTGTTGTCGGTGGATGACACAGTGAATTGCAGTGACCTCTAGTATAATTATTTTAAGATGGCTTTTATTTCCACGATATCGCTCGACCATGGCAGGAGGCTCCATCTATTGCCACCGAAATAACGTTTGTGAATGGAATCGATTTCCCCCAAAAAACAAAACTCTAGTGTCCGTCACCAAAGTTTTCGCGAATAGTAGCTCTTCATGAAAACCTTTCAATATCATAGCTCATTTCATCAATACGTCTTTGTACAGTGTTGTTACTCAAAAGAATTCTTTTGAATATATGTCAAAAGGAGATTTGTGCAGAACATTTTTAGAACCTTTTCAAGAGCGGGTAAAATTAACTGTTAATGAGATATTGTAAGATGCCCGCAAGCTACCATCGTTACTTTCAGATGTTATAGCGAACATACTGTGCATGGCGGGTCTCTTTTCATATTTTTCCTTCAATGCTTGAAAATATTGCAAATCTTTAACTATGTTATCAGGATGACACCTTCTTATATGATTTTCGAGCTGTAAATAAAAAAAACTTTGTTTTAGTAATCTTAGGGCGGTCTTACTCAACAAGATATGATTATTTTAACAGAATAGTATTCCCTAATTAATTATTGCAATGCAATAAACTAAGTACCGAATGCAACCTGATACTAATTATTAAAAGCAATAAATCACTTCTTAGAACTCTAATATTGATCTTAATCCATAGAGTTTTATGAATACGTGAACCGATTTTAACATAATGTAAAAAAATATTTTTTCATAAATATACATTGTGTGTGTAATACAGGGCGAAGAATCCGCCTCTGCATTGCCTGTTTCTCGACTTGCGGAAGGCCTTCAACTGTGTTCCTCGCGCGGTAATCTGATGGGCATTGCGATCCAAAAGGGTTCCAAGGGCCTATACTGACATCATCCAAGACACTTTGATTCCGATTCCGTAGTTCGAACCGCTGTTGGCGACACAAAACCTTTCCCCATCACCGTCGGGGTGCACCAAGGAGTCCTTAGTCGTTTTCTGTTTAGCGTGGTATTAGACATATTGTCAGACAGCATTAGAAACTCACATTAGCAGTCCCCGTGGCTGCTCATGTATGCTGATGATATCGCGCTGGCAGATTCGGACAGGGGTAAGCTGGTGAGACGCGTGAAGGCGTGGAATGAGTCGCTTGAGAACGGTGGTCTGAAGCTCAATTTGGCGAAGACCGAGTACTTGACCTGTAACTGCACAGATCCCACACCCGTACGCATAGGCGGCGACACTGTCGAGCGCACGGATCAAGCAAAATAACTGGGATCTGTATTTTATGCGTCTAGTGACATCGATTGCGACGTCAAGGCACGCATTGCTGATGCCACAAGATGCCGGTAAAGTTGAAGGGATAGGTCTATAAGACCATCATTAGGCCTGTCCTTTTATACGGCTGTAAAGCATGGCTCGTGTTAGAGCGACACAAGCAAGAACTGCATGTCAGAGAGATGAATATGCTGTATGTGGGGTAACGCGTTAGGAACTCCCGCATTCACGGCAGTCTTCGTGTCCGCGCGTCACATTGCGTATAAATTGCAGGAGTGTCGGCTCCGTTGGTACGGTCTCGTTTTACGGCAACCGGATGCTTACGTAGGAAACAAATGTCTGGTCATGCCGCCTCCGCTGGGCCCCAGCAGGAGTGGTAAACCCAAAAAGTGCTGGCTTGACGTCGTAAAGTGTGTTATGCGTGCCAATGGGCTCACTACCAGGGATGCTGAAGACCGTGCGAAGTGGAGTAGACAAAGTCGGAAAGCGGACCCCGGGCACCGAAACGGAAGTTTAGGTTGCAACCGGGATACAACGCTTAGATGATGACGATGAATACGAATATAAATAGTATTGTATATCTATTTAGTTGCGCATTCGTGTCGACTTTTGTTACATCAAATTGTAGTCTGACTTAGTCTGTAAGGTGTTGATATTTTAGTTCAGTTTAGTTTTTGAGAGTATGGCTGCAAGTATTATTGATTTTGCCAAAGTCCAAGGTACATTTTTAGTTTGCAGTTAAATTAAAAAACTTTCATGCCTTTTTTTTAAATCTATATAATATTTTCTTGTAATATAACATAGTTTAAACATTTTTGATTAGTGTGTAGAAAAATAATTTTCTGTTCACAATTTTTTTTATTTAATTTAAAAAAAACTAATTTGTTTCTGTATTCTGACATTGGTAAAATCAGTGCCGAAGTGAAAGTATTGAAGCTATACATAAGACATAATTACTATTTAGTTCATAGTTTGAGAAACTTCAGTGATTCGGTGTTTATTTTATTTACCAATAAAGTTACATACTTCATTACGTTTACGTTATAATGAAGCCAAGTTTCATATGATAAAGTTTTATGTTTTTAATTTTTATCTTGTACAGAGTGAAACAAACCGGCAAAGACAAAAATATTGTTCGTGTAAGATTTTCTTATTCATAATATCTAGTACCACTTTATTGTGGCTAAGATATACCTATATAAAATCGCTTCTTATTAGATATAAGATCTCTAGGTCATGCATAATATAGAGTCTGATAGTGAAGACGAATTACCTCCGGGTTGGGAACAGAAATCCACTGAAGATGGCAACGTTTACTTTGTAAAGTAAGTTATTATTTTATTTGTATATAATAAAACAATGCACCAATTTTAATTTGTAATCACGTAAATCTACTATAATTTTACTTTTATTCTTGTAAACATTGTCGTAATATATCAATATTTTATAAACTCATGCCCATATATGTTTAAATACATGTGCGTGAAGCATTGGGTATAATTAAACTGTTTATGAAATATATAATTGTAAATAAAATGATAATATGTATTTTGTAAATGAGTAAGGTATGTAAGCAATGTCAATATGCATTATGAGCATGCCAATGTTTTGACCAGATTTGTTCTATAGTTATTGTGTACCTTTAAAATAATTTATATACCATATTTTTTAAACATATGTGTGTGAAACATAAGATGCTTTAAGATGGGATTGATTGTTTTATTTAAACTAATAAAGTGCATCAGATTTTTTCCTAATTAATATATGGATATTTTATGAGGTTTATCTGATTTCTCCTTAGTGTAGTTTATCATAATCACATACATATAATTAGAGATAACTACTATGATTAATCTTAAAAGGATAATGTTATACTTTCCAGCATTTCTACCAAGAAAATACAATGGATCCATCCAAGGACTGGTAAAAAGAAGATAATACCAGAACAATTGCCTTTTGGCTGGTCTAGGTCTATAGACGAGGAAGGGAAAACTGTGTACACACAAATGGAAACTGGGAATAGAACTTACACAGATCCAAGATTGGCCTTTGCACAGGATGAGAAGACACATGTTAATGATTTTAGACAGCGATTTGATGCATCATCTACAGCTTTTCAGGTATATTTTATTTTCAAACTAAATTGCATAAGAAAGCTGTCTTGTTTCATTTATTTACTAACAGTAAATAAATACTTAAGCATTTTGGCTGCTCAATCCCATGTTTACAAGTTTCCTTTACCACACTGATTGTCTATAATAGTTTTGTTGTTTGCCACACTCTAGTTGCAAAGGAAACAAAAAAAAAAACAAACAAATCTACAATTCACACAGCAAAGTAAGCAATAGAGCCTTTTTTGTTATGGGTTATTAATATACTATTTGTATAATTTTCTTTAGTAAATTAATATGTACTATACAAAATGTCTCCTCTGTGGCACAGACCTCTTCCTCATAACTTGATAAATTCTTCAAATTGTACAACAAATAGCAAAGTGAATCAAATGTCTTTAAAACTAAATAATTATCATCGTCCAAGTGGTTAATCCAAAATGCTTCAAAAGCACTGGAGACCAATGTTGAGTAGGACCAAGAATGAACTAGTATGCAAGACCATAAGTTGCCATTCTTAACACCTCGATGTATTTATTCAGGAAAATCAGTATACGAATAGAGATTCTTTTTTATTGCTGAGAGACAGCAGACATGCCACTTAATAGTAAGCAGTTACCGTCGCCTATGGTTGTTTGTGATGCTAGGGGCAGTGTATATGCTGCTGTTTCATAGGGTAGCAGATCTTGTTTAAATATTTTATAATAGAGGGTAGGTTATTACAGTTCTGAGTGGGTACTATCACAAATAGTGACAATAGTGTGTTAGTTTCACTCTACTTCAGCTTACCTTATTACATACATATATACCTTATTACATCATAAACTGACCTAACTCAAAAAACCTATTTTTTGGGAAATCGCAAAAAACGTTTTGTCATTTACTACTTATCCCATATATTGACTTTTAACTAAATAGCGGTAACTCAGCGTGAGAAAGAGATATCGAAATAAATCTTAGTTTAGCCGATAGAGGGCGTCGATACAATGCTGCCCGTTATATTATCACACTTTAGACCTAAATCGTAATCGGTCAGTTTATGATTAAGCATGCGATATTTTTTACTATGCTTTAGGTACTACATGGCGTAGATTTATCAGGAAAATATTGCATAATAACAGGATCGAATGCAGGCATTGGTTATGAAACTGCTAAATCATTGGCCAGACATGGCTGTAATATTCTTTTTGCCAATAGAAATATGGAAGCTACACAAAAGGCCATTGAAGATATTGTCAGAGAAACAAATGCATCAGAGGACAACTTGAAAGCTATATATTTAGATCTGGCTTCCTTGCACAGTGTTAAGAAATGTGCATTGGCTGTTAAAACAGTTTTTTCAGAGTAAGTGTTTTTTTATAATATATATAAATATATACATATTTAAATCCAGTTTGTCTTGTTTGATGATTTGTTAATGATTTATTTTTTGGCTTCTACCTTGTCTATAAAAACATCGCACTACTGGCCTCGAAATTCTCCTTAAAGTGAATGAATAGTTTACTCGCTGCACTTGTCCAAGGTGAATTACATATATTTGTGATCTCTGTATGCAGGTATTAGCACCATATCTTTCTTTACCATTGTTACAAAGCAAATGTGGTAAAATATTCACATGAGAGGAAAAAATCCTGCCTAAGTGTTGCATGTCACTGTTGGATTTGAAACTGGGACCTTTTAAGTCATTCTCTGCATGTGACACCACATACTTACCCTGTCTGTTAGGTTACAAAGAAATACTTATATGGATTTTTCAACTGAATTTATTTATCGCCAAACAGTGTTACATCATGTACTTAACACACAATAATGTTGTATATTATAATTTTACAGTTACCTTGACATTGTGATACTTAATGCTGGAGTATTTGGTATTCCATACACTGAGACCGAAGACAATCTTGAAACAACATTTCAAGTGAACCATTTGAGTCATATGTTCTTAGCCATTCTATTGGAACCACTGCTGAGAAAACGTTCAAGGGTTGTGTTTGTGTCTTCGGAGTCACATAGGTAGGTTTTCCTTGAAATAAATATTTTATTGTTAATTAGTGAAATCCTGCTTTGGTACATTCTTATCACACAACCAATTATTACCAGATTCAAAAATATTGATGGAATAGGTATTACAGAATTTTGTTTGAAACCTGTTTGAAGCAGCGTCAATTAGTTCAATGTCCACTGTCAGTTTTTCCTAATTAAGATTTTTCTGTGGCCGCGAGAAACAAGAACATCTTGGAAACTGTCAACCTAATAATAAATATATAGATAAATAACTGACTATGAACTAATTACATTTGTAACGGCCTAAGCGCACATACATAGTTATTGAAATGCTTGATAGTGAATGTGTTAAATGGGCAATTGGTTGCCTATTTGGGCCTCTTTAGGTTGTTAAGAAAAAATATACAGTCATTATTATTATTATTAAATAAAATATTATTATCTGAATACACAGAATACATAAGGGAAACCAAATAAAAAGGAATAAATATGATGGATGTGTTAATTTGTTACCAGGCAAACAGGTTTTTTTTTGTAACAAACTTTATTAAAATATTTCAGATTTGCCAACTTGAAAAACATGTTTGCACAGCAGAATCTTTCAATGTCAAGAGATCATTATTCAGCCATGATGGCTTATAACAACTCAAAACTTTTCAATGTGGTAACAGCTAAGGTACAGAGCTTCTCCCTAATTTACTCTACTATTATAAAACAACAATGTATTTTAGATTATCTTTTGATAAGTTTGTGTGAATATTTGTATTAAGTAAATTTTGTGGTGGTTTTGTAGAAAATTGAAGCACGACACATTTTTTAATTTACTTTTTTTTAATTATGTATTATTTGTTTAAATATCATACTGAGTATTAATACTTTCTGGTTGCTTCATTTTCAGTTCAGTTTTCGAAATTATATTCAAAATTCAAAAACAAAATGAACGCCTTCTCGCTTCCAGCAAG
This sequence comes from Malacosoma neustria, assembly GCA_963693495.1. Lineage (NCBI taxonomy): Eukaryota > Metazoa > Arthropoda > Insecta > Lepidoptera > Lasiocampidae > Malacosoma > Malacosoma neustria. Next base: position 14,568,336 of record OY856384.1, read on the forward strand.
ATCTGCTCAGAATTTTGTATATTTATCATGTTCTTTTTATCATTACATAATATTTGTTAATATTTTAATAATATATTAAAATATATAATCTTAAATTAAAATATATCTTTTATAAGGTCCTGTTTTTAATATAAGAAATATTAAAGGGTGTCTCATTGGACGTAATACACATTGACTACGTAGCCAGCAGCTCGCCGAGGCTATATCAACATTTCACAACTAATAATTAACTAACTGTTTATTATGTAATTGTTTTAAAAATATTAGTTTTAGATATGCCGTCATAATAACCTTGTGTTGTGTTATGACATTCGTGACCCAATTTCCTGTACCCCAATAGGACAGCAGTGTGTTCGCGGTGCCTTTAGCGTTGCAAACCCATAGGCGACGGTAACTGCTAAATTCTGAGTGGGCCATCAGCCTATCTGCTGTCCTACAGCAATAAAAGAATAATTTAAATGTATGATTGTAAGTCATGGTAATAAATACCAGTTGTTAAGATATTTGTATCTGAATCTGAACGAGCCTGAGGCTTCTAGCTTACATATCTTGTTTGACCTCTATTTCCAGATTTTAAGTGACGAATGGAAGAGCAAAGGGATATGTGTGAATTCTCTGCATCCTGGGAATATGATATACACGAATTTGTGCAAGTCTTGGTGGTTGTATAGATTAGTGTTTTCTTTGGTTCGCCCATTCACCAAATCCTTGGTATGTATTTTCATTAATATGTTTTTTGTTAAATCAAGGCCATGTGGTCTGAGCTAACAAGAAGAATTAACCCCCCCGAGTCCTGATTTATTTAAAACTTGTTGATCCGGCAAACGTTGTTCTGCCATATGAAATTAAAAAAAAAGTAGCCTATGCCCTTCTCCAAGGTCCAGTCTACGACTATACCGAAATTCATCAAAATCCATTCAATAGTTTTTCGCTTGAAAGAGCATCAAACATCCATACATACAAACTTTCGCGTTTATTATATTAGCAAGGATGTAAATGTAAACATGTTGAAACTAATTTATTTTCGCGCGTCAATTTTTACGCGAGCGCCAATCGTATTAGGGAATTGGCGCAACGCATGCGCATCCGCACGTTACTGCAAGAAAAACATCACGCACGTGTTAAATTCCAATGACGAGTCAGACTTCATCTGTAACACTGGTTATTCATATCGATGACGAGTCAGACTCGAAAGAACATAAGTACAGTTTTTCTCTTCAGGATTGTTATGTCAGAAAACATTTTTGTGGACAGAGTTTGTACCGAAAATTTTTGTCTTGTGACATTCTTCTATACAAATAAGATGATAGACGTTGGCAGTTGTGCGCACATCGCGGCAGAACTACTGAGAAGATTTCAATAAAATTTTCTAAGTTTTATTTCTTAGGCACTTGGTCCCTATAAAAAAATTATTGTGATATCTTCATTTAATATCAATTCTTAGGAAACACTGTGTTTTCTTGCCAATGGAAATGGAAAGAAATGGGGCTCTCTAAAACTTCTAATTTTTTTCGATTTACTTTTTTCTGTTATTCGACCAGTGATGCGGGCGGGAACGGCTAGTATTTGATAAAAAAAACTTAAATCTTAATTTGCGACTACAGTGAAAATATCTTTTAAAAAAACTATTACTATACTATAGAGAAAGTAATAGAAAACTATTGCATATTAAAATGTAAAAAGTTTTCAGATTTAAGTTTTTGAAAGCAGGTTTTTTTTCTAACTAAGTTCTATTTTATTCCAGCAACAAGGCGCCGCTACTACAGTGTATGTTGCAACCGCACCTGAACTAGATGGCGTCACTGGGCTGTATTTTAACAACTGTTTTTACTGTGATGAATCTGTCTTGGCCAAAGACAAGGATATTGCTAAAGAAGTATTCACGATAAGCCTCAAAATGATCAAAGAACGTGTCGGTTCTGATTATTTGCAAAAATATATTAAGAAATATGAAGCTAAACCCGAATCATAACTTTTCCGAGGCTTGTTTATTATAATAATTATTGTTTGGGATGTATGTTATTTTTATAAATATAATAAATATTTTTATATGTATTATGTGATATGATTTTCATTAATCATAGTTTAAGATTTAATGGCACGTGTTTTGTTGTTCTATGAGTCGGCGTTCTACACTAGGGTAAGGTTGAAGCTAGATGGGGAAGGATCGTTCCTTTTCCTGTCTCGTGACTAGATCAAGTAGAGCTAATTTCGGACAGTTAACAGCAGTTGGACAGCGTCCAACCAAGATTATCAGACAAATTCAGCGGACTTTTCAATTTAAAAATTAATTAGCAAAGACCCTGTCTATCATAGATATAGAATACTGAAGAATGTATTCTATATCTATGGTTTTATATTTCTATATCTATGGGAATATAAATACTACCCACTTCATACTGAATATGGAGGATATGTAATCCTTAAATGCATGTTCAATTGGTAAGAAATAATAGTTTATTGTATCATAACAGTTATTCACCGTCAGTTCGCGGCTCATAAATATGAGAGATAAAATGAATTAGCGATGCATGCCATCGTGAAATTCGAACCCGTGACGTCGAAAGGGTATGCAGGATTTCAAGAGACTACCTACTAATAATTCCCGCTGTTCTCCAGTCGCCTAGTTTTTGACCCGACAGACAACTGGCCTACCGATATAATGACCAAGGCCAGTACCAGCCTAACCCTTGTCGAAGCGGGCCTCTTTCATTATGTGCGTCAGATAGTAAGGATTTCGACCCCCCTTTTTTTTTCGGGGAAAAATCTCTTGACGGGCTCCCCCGGCCCGGGGGGACCGAGCGACATGTGGGACTCCGGGAAAGTTTTTGGCCATCCGACTACCCACTAAAAAACCCCGCTGTTCTCCTATCGCCTACGCCCGGGCCTATGGATATATGGCCTGCCGATCTCGTGGCCTGGGCCGGCGCCGGTCCGCCCTTTCTCGTAAGGCGGGCCCCTTCTAAAGTGTTGGCGCCAGGGGGTCAGGCTTTCGTCCCCCCGGCGCTCTCCTGTAATAACTCTAGGAGTTGAGGGGGGCCGCGGAACAACATGCAGCCCTCACCCTCGCGGCAATGGTGCGGGCGGCGGATCCTCCCCCGAGGGGCCGCCCGCGGCCGCTTTTTACGGCGGCCGGAGGTCGTTATTTGCCCTCCGGCGCCGCCGACGTGGCCTGCGTTGGCGGGAGGGGAGTGTGGTGGTCGACTCCCGCTCCCGCTCCGCCGCCTCCTTTGCGGACATGACTGCCTCGCAGAAGGAGGCGACTGCCGTCCATCCACGATCGCCCCCGACCATGGACAGAACCAGGGCCGGAAGCGACAGGTCCACGCCGATTTGGGCGACGAGGGCGCGGCGCTCCTCGCGCCACGCAGGGCACACGGCGACAGTGTGGTTCACCGTGTCCTCCTCGTCGCCCACGCCACAGTGGTGGCACCCCGACGTCATCTCCCACCCTATGCGACACAGGTACCTCCCGAAGCAACCGTGCCCCGAGAGGACCTGCGTCAGGCGGAAGGTCAGGGCGCCGTGGCGCCTTTCCAGCCATTCGACCAGGACGGGCCTCACCGCTTCGATGGTGGCGAGGCCCGCGCTGGGGTGCGCGAGGCGCTCCTTCCACTCCACCATGAGAACCTCGTCGCGCAGCTCCGCCCGCTTTACCTCAACTTCGCGAGGCGCGGGGCGAGAGCCACGCTCGGCCGCGTCCCGGCGCCACTGGTATAATAGCGCCAGGACCCGGGCCTCGAGATCCCATGGTGGGGATCCGGCCAGCAGGGAGGCCGCTTCGAAGGACACCGTGCGGTATCCCCTAATCGCCCTGACGGCCAGGACGCGCTGCGGCCTGCGTAGCAGCGCCGTCGTTTTGGCCGTCAGCCGATCTGCCCAGATTGGGGCCCCGTAAAGGGCCATCGACCGCACGGTTCCCTCGAAGAGCCTGCGCCCGGCCCGCCAACGTTCGGCAGCAAACGGGAGAGTCCCGCCGCCGCCCGAACTAGCTTCGGTGCCAGGCGTTCGTTGTGCGCCGCAAAGTTCCATCGCCCGTCGAGCATCAGTCCGAGGTAATTCATGGACGGCCCAACGGCGATGCGGACGCCTCCCACCGTTATGCTCAGGCCCGGTGGCGGCCTCTGGCGGGGCCCGTAGAATATCAGGGCCTCCGTCTTGTTCAAGGCCACCTCCAGGCCGAGTCGCCGGATTCTAGCCACCGTTTGCGCCACCCCAGCCGTGCCCAGAAGGCACGCCTGGCAAGGGTTCCTCCTGACAACCAGGTTTATCTGGTAGTGTAACACCATTTGGCTACCACGAAATATAAAATAAATTTTAGTTTTGATGTAATTTTTTTTTTATAAAAATCTGACATATATTTTTAGGAACCATACACAATTACATATAAACACTAAGGCTATTATTCTGAAATCTGTTTCATAGTCTATGATTTTTTTTGTATCCGCACTATAGTTAAAAACCGCTATTCAATATCGCAATAATATGCCTTTAATAACAACATTATGTTGTGCCACGGTATTAGGAAAATGCTCGTAAATGTCAAAAAATATTTTGGATAAAAATTAATTTTGTATTTGGCAGTCAATTATTTAATTAGATAATTGTATGGTGAGGTTCTAAAAACCACTCAGCGTTAAAGTCCGTTGACATTATTTGGCAGGAAAAAGTTGCTGGGAATAAGTTTAGTGCGTCGTAATTTATATGTATCGTGTAATTCCAAAATGAAGAATTTAGTCTATGGATTTATAGCGAATAGTGTTTGACATTACTGATTTGGTGTGATTTGTGTCAAGGTAAATTGTCAGAATTGCTGTTATTTTTCTCCACATAATAGAAATTGAAATTTTAGTTTTGTTTTATTCAATTTGTGCGTGAAAAAATAGTAATGTGTGTGTGAATAGGTACCTCGTACTTTTTACAAAATATAAAGCAAAGCCAAAGTTTTCCAAACTATGCTTGTTCGGACGCTCGCAACGGATTTTAACTTTACCAAACAATAGTAAGAAATGGTTGATAAAAGAAATGTTTATGTTATTGATGGTTGTGTGTGGTATTAAGACTATAAGTTAGTGTTTACAATTGGATCGCAATGGAGGAGAAAATAAACAGAGAATACTTCGAAGCGGATGCTGGTGCAGCCTTCAACTACAATAATGTGGTAAGTAATTATCATTTATACTTTTACTTATACACAATGAGAAATTAATGGATTGACGTGTCTATTATATTAATCCACATCTCAATTTTACTCCTCTATTTTATACCATATTAATTTGCAATGATTTAAACAAACCAAGGTGATGTTAGTAATTGCTATCTAAACTTGGACTAGAAGGAAGTAATATTGTAAATTTACATATACAATCAATTACATTTCAATTACAATACTTCCTTAAGTGTTAAATGGTCCATTTGTTTCGATAGTTTATATCATAGTCTATCTTAAACTCAAACTGCATCTATTTCTACTGTGTTAAGTTAAAAACATACCTAAGCACTGAGTAAGGATACTGACATCTCTGGCCTGCCATGAAACTCGAGCTAGGTAGGGCTCCCACTTGAATGGTAATCACCTCTGACTTTTAAATATGCCGCCATAATAACTTTATGCTTTGCTCAGGAACGACAGACAGGCTGGCGGCCCGTTTAATAGTAAACCGTTACCGTCGCCTATGGATGTTTGTCACATTAGGGGAACACGTGAACACGCTACTATCCCATAGGAGTACAGGAGCCTAGGTCACTAATGGCAGAACACAACAAAAGGTTATTATAGCTGCATACTTGTATAAGTATGCCGCCACCAGGGGTGGTTGCCATTCAGACAGGCTTGGGACCCTACCACATAGCTAAGGTTGTCTTGTCGCCTTAGTAGTGAGGTTAGTATTCTTACTACATCCCTGCAAGGAGAAATTTTAGTATTATTAGTAGCTTTTATACAGATTATTTTTACTTAAACATTTTTTCTATGGCTCTGAAGACTAAATAGCTATTCCAATTTAGGTGCCAAAATAAATTCCTTACTCTGAAACTGAAATGCTTCACAATACAACTAGGTCAATAGGTTGTAATTATGTCTAAAACAGTACAACAAAAGATGTATGGTACTGCATATCAATCAAATGTTTATAACAATGTATATGTAAGACTAATTAAATATTGTTTATAAGGACAGCTGTTTAATTACATTACAGTAGTTAAACTTAAGATTAGGGGGTCTGATCATCTCGGAATTGGGTCCTCTTGAGACAATTTAATAGAGCCATTCCATGAAGAATTTGTGTCTCTTATCTAAGAGATATGGACTCATTGGCAAAATGCACAAGTCACACACTACTATGCAGTGGTATCCCACATGTATGTGAAAAAGGGGTAAAAAATGTAAAGGGAGAATGTGAAAAGCATTTCCACCTTAGAAAAAATACTTAAATTCTACTTGTAAAAAACATTATGATGGTTGTATATTTGATATCTAGTTTTTCCATTTTAACGAAAAACATGCAAGACGTCTATTGCAGAAATTCCTGTAAACAAACTACTTGAGAGAACAAGATGAAACTTGTCATGGGAACTAGTGAGACATGCACCCAGGGAGGAATAATAAATTTTCGCTGATTGGAACATAATTTCCTATATTAGGCCGATAAACTTTTCACCTTACCCTCTTACTAGTTGTTTTATTAGGGCAAAATGTGCTTAATTTATATTTAAATGGGTAAAAAAGATGCTAACATCATCATCTTAGCGATGAACCCGGTTGCAGCCCAAACTCTCGCTTCGGCGCCCGGGGTCCGCTTTCCAACTTTTTCTTCTTTATTTCACACGGTCTTCAGCATCCCTGGTAGTGAGCCCATTGGCACGCATATCACCCTTTACGACGTCAAGCCAGCACTTTTTGGGTCTATCAGACATTTGTTTCCTACGTAAGCATCCGGTTGCCGTAAAACGTGGCCGTACCAGCAGAGCCGACACTTGTAATTTATCCGCAATGTTACGGACATGAAGACTGCCGCGAATGCGGGAGTTCCTAACGTGGTCCATCCGCGTCACTCCACACATCCACCGCAACATATTCATTTCCGTGACACGCAGTTCCTGCTAAAAAGATGCTAACAAAACTAGAGAAAATAAATGTTAATAAGAGAACAGCTGTGTGAGCAAGACAGAACATGTGCTAATGCTGGACCCTTTAGAAAAACATGGTACATGCTACAATTACGATTGTTTTCTATCTAGTCATTTTTAACAAATTTATTTCCACATCTTTGTTGGTATGTAATGAATGAAGTTTTTCCATAATTTTCTTGGGTTATTGAAGATACTAGATCTTCTAAAGCAAAGAGCATATGTAGCCATTATAGGTGCTAATGACGACATTTTGATATAAGGCAATAATTCTGTGTAAAAAAAAATATAGTAATTATCTTTGCAAATAACCTTAATATTGCAAATAATTGAAATATGGAATGAAAAATGTAAGTTAAATTGTCTATTTTAACATTTTCTTCTGTAAAAAGGCACTGGAAAATATTATTTTTGTAAGTGGTGATTTTAATTATTGATGTGGAATCTAATTTCTTTCCTTTTGGATCACTTCCAAAGCTTTAAGGCCTTTTCCTACAGTTTATTAATAAACACCCAAGGATGTAGAAAACGATTCAAGTTTATAGATTTTTTCCAGGCAATATTTCCAATTCTTTATTTTTAAATATTTAAAGTGTTTACAGTGGTCCAGGTTGAGGCTAAGATGACAATTATGTTAATTAACCTTGAATATTGAATATTAATATCTCTTTAAATCGCCAAATAATCACTGTAACAGTTGTTTATTTTTTGCTAGCGTGGATCTAAGAAAACTTATCTTTCCTTCATAATAAATACTTATTTAACTCAGTTGTACACCTACTGACATGTAAAAATATGATATTAGTATAATTTAGAAATGTTATACCTTATTTACTTGTTTCTTTTACCAGTCAGTTATTTATTTCCTTAAGCATTTTGTCAAAATATAAGTTGAGCTGTATTCCGTATTAAATAATATTTAAATTAATCTTGTGTTATTTCAAATAATCATTAATTAGTTGTCGATTCTTCGAAATAGTTATAGTCAAAAATAAAGGTCAAACCTAATATCAATTGTCATATATACTCGTTTACTAATAGTACTGTAACACGCGACAGTCTTGTCAACGTGTGGTAACTGAAGTCTATTGACATTTGACACACACGCCGCAGGAGACATTGTCCATTTATAAGTATGTAGTTATTATGGCGATTGAGTATAGAGACAAGTGTTGGTTTTTCCACAACTTCAATCGAGACATCACTATATAACATTTTCACCTTGAAGAAAGCGGAATAAAATTCAAAATGTATTATTTTCGTTACATTCACGCTTCAATGTTTTAATTTAAATTTCTTACGGCATCATCGCGAGAAAGCTTAATGGACGTCGACTGATTTTATCATAATCTGCATCATACGTGCTCTCGCTTATACAAGTCGTTATGTCCGATTCCGTGTTGTTCCCGTGAAAAAAATAATACCATTGTTCGCATTTTCTATTTTGCCGACTTGAATCCGTATAAATACAATAATTGTATCTTGGTCGCACGCTGAGACAATGTAATGTAGGGCAGGCATTTGACACTAATAAATTTGCGCGAAACATTATGCTAGTAACGACAATAGTTCGTTTTTTGCTTCAATGTATCCACCTGTATTTGTTGCAATACGCACCATAATACAGTAGAACCTCTTTAAGTTGAAAACCTTAACTCGAAAAAATGTGTTCCCTTCCCTTAAACCCTTCCGATGCTCGAAACCTGAACCCTCTATAAGTGGAAATAATTAGGGAGACTCTATAAGGAAATTCAGTACTTATTATCCCTCTATAACTACAAAAAATAAATCGAATCATGTATCTCAAACATAGAAATGTTTGATTGTTCAACCATTACAACTCGATTATTTCGAAACAGACAGCATTGTTATAACTAGGAATTTAATATACATATTTCACCTCGCTCACTCAAAATGAGTTGGAATAAATCTTAATCTCTACAAGTCGAATGTTTCCTTACAAAATTCGTTTAATTCGAAATTCCAATTTTTTGGCGTCAAACTTCAAATTCGACTTACAGAAGTTCTATTGTACAATTATTTCTTTAATTCATTGCACGCCATCAGTTGCTATCCAGCTGTCGCATCATGGATGCGAACGTTCAAGGATAAATCCCAACCTTTTCGAAAATTTTTTACAACATTGTATAAAATTCTTTTCTATATCGATATCAGCAATAAATTGCTTTGCACATGTATGTTTGAAGGTTTTAAACTTGAACGATTCAACATTCCGATGTCGTAATTTTTTCTTTGCTGAATAAGGTTCGTTAATTTTTACTTTTCAGTATTTTTATATAATTTTGTCTTGGTTGCATGTTTAAGTGAAGCAGTAAGCAGTTTCGTACCTGGATTATAAAAATATTTGAATTTCTCGCAATATGAATCGTTCTTTTGTCATAACACTAATTTAGAAGTTAAATCGAAAATATTATTAATCCACTTATTATTATTTTTTATTGAGGTCTGAACCAATTTAAACTGCTGTACTTTTTATTTTATATTTTTTTAAATCGAGGACCAATTACCTCACAAGTAGAAGTCGTGCATAAAATATCTTGCAAGTTTTATCCGTGCAGGAGCGGAGAAAGAATACTGACCTCTGCGGCCGGGTTCGGCCTGTCGTAAAAGGCAACAAAACAACCCACCCTATCTACGTGGTAGGGCCCCAAGCTCGTCTGGATGGCGACCACCTTTAGTCTTAGTAAGCCGCCATAATGTTCCGGCATTAGTGACCCAAGTTCCTGTACCTTTATGGGACAGCAGCGTGTTCGCGATGCCACTGGCGTTGCAAACCCATAGGCGACGGTAACTGCTAAATTCTAAATGGGCCGTCAGCCTGTCTGCTATCCTACAGCAATAAAAAAATCGCAACTGCATCATCGTCCCCAATAATGCTAATAAGGAATTAGAGAATGTATTAATTTCACTTTTCAGTAATGCATGCTTGCATAAGTGGTTTAGTAATTGTATAAATAAATTACGTTATTAATTCAGTCATCTGAGATTATAACGGTAATTGATTTAAAGTAAATAAAGTAGTATAATTTTTCGTATTGCAAAAGTAGACACGATTTGTTTCTACATACAAATAAAGCAATGAAAGTTACTTTTCTTGTTTTAACTTTAGTATATTTCTATGTTATCTTTAGTATTGCAAAAGCACCGCGCTATTCTAAAACGGCGCGCAATAGCACATCTGTCTCGCTCACATAACTTTATCTACTTTTGTTAGCTTCTTCTTAGGGGACATCGATTAATTACGTGAGCTATTTTTCGATCAGTTTAGACTCTTCCCCCCCCCCCCCCTAAGTGAGATTTAGTGAGATTTGCCTGGACCGGGGGGTCGTAAGGGGAGGGGGGCCTCCCCTTACGTGAGATTGGCGCTAAAAATATTTTAAACTAAATTTAGTTTTACTATTCGGGAAAATAATAATCCGTTCAGGTATACTATTTATTTAAATTAAATAAAATTTAGATTTTCGATTATTCCCCCCTTGGTTTAAATGAGATTTGGTGAGATTTCATTGGACCCCCCTCTCATTCTGAGCTCACGTAATTAATGGATGTCCCCTTATACACCATTTTCGTAAATATAATAATATCATTTTGCTGGAATAAAACATGGGATATCGGAATCTGGATCTAATTTTCATAGGTAACAGACCTAACAAGACTTCCGAGAAACAGCTGTGCTTGGAAACCAACAACTGCATTCTATTGGAGGCCAGGAACTCCTGCACCTCCAAAGTATAAAATATATTCCTTTTCAAGTTAGTTTTTTCTACTTTTCGCCATTTTAATGTACATACGTAGAAACTATATGGTTCCTCAAATTGCATCATGTTAACAAATTTTTTTATATACAAACATTTGAATGATTGCTGAGTTCATTGGCACGCTTTAATTTAAAGTAATATTTCTACATATAATTTATTTAAGTAACTTTTTACTTTGTAAACATTATTTTATTACCAATAAATTTTTATTTCATTTCAATAGTAATTGATTGTATTGCAAATAAAATTCAAGAATCTCTCAACTAGACAGACATCTGTGATTCGCGCCTTAATGTGCCTGATGAAAAATAGTACATCAACACCAGTTTTATCAGCCTAATGTTTATAAGTTACGTATAAAATATTTAAATATTTTAACATAGCTTATGCTTGGTGATCTAAACTAGTCGACTATTTGTTGTAATTTTGTATTAGTAAATAAGAAAAGACGTGTTCATTTTAGTTTGTTTATTATTGAAAGTAAATGGTAACCTAGTAACATAGAATGCATGAAGAATTTTGAATACTAAAGGACAATATGTATAAAAGCCAGTGTTATTACAATGGCAGAAGGAAGGTATGGCAGAAGAAACATGAAAGCAGAATAAATGCAGTTGAGATGAGAGCGGTAAGAAGTATGATAGGAGTTAAACTGAGTAACAGGATAAGAAATAGTGAGATAAGGAAACGTTGTGGTCTGAAAGAAGATGTAGTGACAAAAATTGAGAAAGGTATGCTGAGATGGTTTGGCCATGTTGAGAGAATGAATGAAGAACGATTGACGAAAAAAAGTGTATAAGGCGAGTGTGAATGGAAGTGTTGGAAGGGGTAGACCTAGGCGGACGTTTCGAGACCAGATCAGGGACGTCTTGAAAAAAGGCCAGGTCAAGAGTACCCTAAACCGAAGGGCATGTATGAAGGGAATAATGAAAGTGGACGAAGCGAAACAAGTATGTAAGGATCGTAGCAGGTGGAAAGAAATGATCTCTGCCTACCCCTACGGGAAAGAGGCGTGATTATATGTGTGTATTATTAAAATACACCCCCTTAATCAAAATTCTCACAAATAAATAACACTATCTAGTCTAATATAATCAATGTTCCTGGCCCCATAGTCGTGGGCTAAACAGCAAAATTTCGTGTGTAATCGATATAACAATGTTCAAGTTAGGCATGCAAATCGCGTGTTTGTAGCTAAACCTAATTCGTAATGTTCAGTACAATTTTGTCAGTTCGATTTGAGCTTGCGAAATAGCTGCTGTCTCGAAGGTTTCGAGATTTATCGAATGTTAGCCTTTAATATAGGTACATTTGTATGTAAATATATTTTAAGAGTTTATATATAATATGTTTATATAAAATTCTACTCCTGCGCAAGAATATAGTGCAGTTATAAATATAAGTGTAATATTGCTTTAATGGGTGAAAATGTTTTTATTTCCGTGAAGTGATTGTTTCTTAGTGTCAAGTAAGTGACACAAATATGGAAAGTCATGGATCCCAAACAGAAAGTGAAGAAAATGGTCTGTACTTTTGTTTCTATTATTAACTATTTCAGGACCATTAGATATCTAAGACATTAGACTTCTATATTTATATAAGTATGCAAATGTTTTTATTTTATCAAGCAGAAAATTCGACAGTTGGTTTTTAACGTTCAGAAATTAGTTGTCTTGGATATACGTCTTATTAGGACATCCAGCAAAAAATATCGATTAGGTAATAAACAGTTTTGAATTTTAAGAATGGGAAAAATATAGACTGAAATATACTCGTCCATCATCAAACACATTAGTAGGCTGAAATTACAGAATTTATAAAATTAAACATTATGATGAAACATACATACCGAGATCACCGGTATGTGAAAATCGCCAATCCGCCTTGGACACATGGTGGGTATACTGGCCGTTCTCTCTAGGAGTACACCCGAGCCCAGTAGTGGGACGCTATGGGCTCTTAGTATTAATAATATTATTTTAATATACATATATATACTTAACTTTTATTTTACTTCATATAGAAATAATTCGAAAGTGCGTTGTCACCATAAGATAAAAGACGCACATAGTCAAACATTTCATGTTTTTAGACTATCTTGCGCACGTGCTTTTCTACGAGTCAATAGTTCGTAGTTTATGGCGCTATTTTTAGATAACGATAAAGTAAAACGTAAAAATGTGACAAAGGCTTATTTATCTTGACTAAGGGACCATAAACGGTTAGCAGGTGGTTGAGATAGCTTTTTGTCTGTCGTTTTTCAGCTAAAATCTTTGTATTATAAATGAATACGGAATAGTTTATACACTAGTAACACATATCTCATCGTATCTCATGGTATCGGCAACATGCTGCCATATATAACACCTGGACTAGAGTTCATTACAAGCCCAACGTACGCGCCGCTACGAAATATACTAACAGACAGCCCCGGCCCTATCACTGTGATGCTGAAGCGGATGGCTTCTGACATCAGGCCGACATGGACCTAGCCGTCGTTGAACGCTCGACCTTCAACCTCTATAGTTATCCATCAACAACAACATACTGCCTGTTTTTTTTTTTTTTACGGGTTGGGGAAATCCTCATGGACTACCTCCGCCTGGGGAAAGGCGGAGGGGCATGCCGGACTCCTACGTGCTAAAACCACCACCCCGGTGTCTCCTCAAACGTGCGCGCGGGGCCGCGGGAATCCAAATTCTTCCGCAGCCCCACACTAGTGCTGGCCCGGTCTGTCCGGGCCTCGACTCCTGCACGGGGTAGTGAGGTGTTTAACTACCCCGTGCATCGCCTCAGAGGCGCGCGCCGACACCCGCGCGCGCCTCCACCTCGGGTCCATCGAATAGGGGGCGGGAACTTCCCCAAGTCCCTCGCCCCTCGACCTATTTATGGGGGCCGGAAAAGGGCGTTGTCCGCCCTTCTCCTTCGCCCGGTGCGCCTTCTGCAGCCGAGGAAGGGAGTCGAGATCTCCCTCTCCCGTTCCGCAGTTTCCTTCTGCGACATCACGTCCTCGCAGAAGGACACCACTGCGTCCCACGACTCTGCGCTACCGACCATCCTCCGCACTACGGCCGGCAGCGACAGATCTCCTCCTACTTCAAGTCTAAGTATGAACAGAACAGGCTTGTTTGCGGGAGAGTCTGTTTCGCCGTCTTTTCTCTGCCAGCTCTAACTAGCTGTAAAACGGTAGTACAATTGATTTGTAATTTGAAAGTCATTATCATACCCTGTTTCTACCTTTAACAGCAGCCGTCGAGCCGAGTTTGAATCTCGCAGAAGGTAACTTCTCGAACAAACTGCACTGATCCCACTCGGCAGAGTTGCTAAGGTCGTTGAAGCAGAGCCCCTCTTCATTAGGAAAAATATATATTCCATTATCAATACACATGTATTCTTTGAAACCAATATGTTACTTGATTAGCTAGTACCATCTTAGAGTTCAAGTTTTGATATTATCTAGCGAACATAAATAAAATAAGTTCGGAATGAGGTCTTCGAAATACATGATTGTACAATAAGTAATGTCGTCATCATTTCACCGCTATGTACCGATTGTATCCGAAAACTGGTCTCCAGGTCTAGCTGTTCCCTATTATCTAATTGGTATGATGGTGTCAACCTTTAACCTTCTTTTTAAAGTCAAATGACTAAAAAAACAATTCTCAAGTCATGGCGAAACCCATTATTTTCCATTAGTTTTCTTTAAAGCTTTGATATTGTGAACGTAACTATAGTTCAATCTTTTTACGTCATAGCAAAAACCAATTTTCTGTTCTAATTTTTTACTTAAAACGACAACAGCTAATTAATTGTTATAAGAATACCAGGAACTTGACTTACGTATTTATGCAAAAAATATTGTCTTCACGCTGTTTATTTTTCTTATTTCATCTAGATATTTAAGAGGTTTGTGTCGCAAAATAATTTAAAAATTGAAAATAACATTTATTCATCCGTATAGTTTAAATATGTTACATGCATTATGTTATGTACACAGACAACAGTATATATGTGACTCGTTTATATATAGTCGAGTTATATGCGAATAGTAAGGGGTGAAAAATATTTAAAACTATAAATTTATTATTACTATAAAAAAAGCCAGATTCTCTTAATCCGTGCAGGGGTGGAGTAAGAATACTCACCCCTGCGAACGGAGGCAGCCTGTCGTAAAAGGCAATAAAATAATCCTAGCTAGATGGTAGGGCTCCAAGCCTAACTGGATGGCCACCCTAATATACCGCCATAAAAACTTTGTGTTGTGTTAATAAGTGATCCACGTTCCAGTTCAACTACGTGGACGGCAACAGGCAAAATCGTCCATTGGTGACGGTAATCATACTATTAAACGGCCCTTCAGGCTGTTTGCAGTTCCAGAGGAAAAAAATGTCTCCACACTTCGGCATCTAAATTCTGTGCTATTATAATAGCAGTCTAGACGGTAAACCAATTACGTATTATGACCACCCACTTAGGTGCTATTATATAGAAATGTCTTCTAACTTTGTGTATAGCGTTATTAAATATTTTCACCAACCGCAGACCATATAATTTCTAATAGATATTGGATATTCTTGTGTTTTTACCGTTTGTGAAAATATTGATCAACGAAAGTGAATTTTATATAAGTAGGAGAAAAGTTTTAACAATATTAAAGACGTTGACTAGTTTGATAATAGTGTTTATTTGCAAGATGGTATTATCATAACAGAAAACACAACCAATAGAATTGCTATTTGTGAACGAGCAATGAAGAGAAGCATATAGGAGTAAAGGGAGGGGAATAGAATAAGAAACATCAACATTAGGAAGGGACAAATGGAGCAAAATAATTACACATTGGTACTCAAGGGAAGGTAAAAGGAAAACAGGCATACAACAAAAAAGATGGGACTATGATATCAGGCAGGTTGCAGGCATAACATGGAGTAGAGTAGCCAGAGAGAGATCAGAATGGAGTAGGTTGGAGGAGGCCTTTGCCAACTGGCAAACGGACTTACAGAAAGTAATGAAACACCAAATTCGCGAATAATTTTAATTGTGTAAAATACATATATTATAACAATGCAATAAGAAACATAATTGTATATCTGTCGTCCGAATAAAAGACTTTTTTTTTATTATTTACGTTTTTTAATATAATTACATATCATTTTATAAAATATGAATCTTAAAAAATATAATATGTATTTTATTTTATAGAACGATACTTACATAATTTTAAATTAAAAAAATGAAAAACTGTCCGTCGCTGGGAACGAGGCCAAGGGCCCAAGCTACTGGTGGTTAGGGCTCCAGAGAAAGGAATCTCCTCACTACGCGTGCTGTGCTCAGGAGAACTGCCCTTTGTATCCGACCCTTCACCCATTTACCTAGCGAAACCCTCTAGGTGTTTGTCGAGGCTCTTCGTTATAAGCCCGTTCACTGACACCACTATAGGTACGATGCTGATTCCATGCGCTACATCGCGCTAACCTCGTGAGCGAGATCTTATTATTATTATCATATTTCTACGTAACAATTTTTCAATTTGTGAATGTCAATTCAATTCTTTTTCTTCTTTCAATTCAAGCTGTAGCTCAGAACCTCGGGATCTGCTATCAAGTATTGTCAAAGGACAAAATGAATGTATGGCTTTTAGAGGGACCTCCGCCGCATAATCCCCAATTCTGAAAGGAAAACCTTGTGACAGCGTCTCGTTAGTTGTTTATCACGGTTCTAGGGAAGTTGGTTTGAACTCTTTACGTCCCAAATATAGTATAGTATTCTATCTGAATTCTTAACTTCCCCTTAAAAAGAACAGATAGTATGCTTTCTACATAGATACATAGATTTTACACTATACATTACAGTTCGGTCTTCCTATGGTGAAAAATCAAATCTTTATTTCACTAGTTACCTAAAAAGCAACCAGCTGAAAGTTAAGAGAGATTATTTGTTCAAGCCATGTAAGGGACGTTTGTAACTCAACAGTCTAAAATTAATGATACGTAAACCATTTGTTCGAAATAGAATTCTATTAGAACATTCTGTTCTCGGTGAGTGAAATTAAATAATAAACATTTTCGAAAGTACGGAAATAGTTTATATTGGCATTGATTTACCTTTATTCATACAATATAAGATGATAAATTAATATCTTATGATTAAACTGGATACTTCTTGTTTGGCTACATGGCCGTGTTTTTACTTAAAACACGGCCTTTTATATTCTATTTAAAAACAGATGAGGTCCACCCACTATGGACACTCAAATAAGGTTTCATATTATGTTTAAGTATGCCGCGCCGCGACCGCCCCGCGCCCGCGTGTTCATTCTGGCCAAGCACTTAACACGTTCATCGCCGGTTATAATTTTTAAAAATTTTCAAATTTTTACATTGACTTATATGATTGCTTATGGTCTTAATTATATATGTATATAAGTTTTGTTGTAAAATATCTTTATTTTGCTATATTTTGGGTTTTTTTTAAAATGCCGGTCATTTCAACCCGGCGTGGCCTAAACGGAACAATTATTACATTTAGGCCGCGCCGGGCATTATGCCGGGCAGAGTATTGAACTCGTAACGTTACGTAATTGTGGTACTTGATAGAAACAATCAAGCCAAAAATCGTCATTGATTACAATAAAGCTGCTGTAGACTTATCACATCAAATGTCTGCTTATTCGAGTCCCTTGAGAAAGGCTTTAAGGTGGTATAAGAAACTCGGCATCGAATTGTTACTTAATACCGCAGTAGTAAATGCGAGAGTACTTTACCAGAATACAACCAATAAAAAAATCTCTGTTGTTGATTTTAGACGAGTGTTAGCTAAACAATTAATTCAGAGCAATCAAGAAAATACAGAAAATATCACACCAAGACAAAAAAGACAAAAGCACGAGCTAAAGAAGAAGGAAGGTGCAGTATCGTTAAGTAGAAAGTTTTGTCGCGATTGTTATAAGAAAAACGTTCTATTACATGGTAGAAATGGCGCCAAGAACAAAACAAAAAAGTCTCCTGGTATTGCACTGTCTGTCCTGGCAATCCTCATTTATGCCGACAATGTTTTGATAAATGCCACTAATTTTTTATATTTTAATTTATGTTACGGGTTAATTTTATGTTAAAATTTTATGAAAAGTTCTAAGAATTTTATAATGTCATGACAAGATAATGATACTTACATTTGTTTATTTTAAATTGAGATTTTACGTTAACATAACTTTTGTTTAATTTCATATCTTATAATTTTAAATTTAAACTTGAAATTAAAGGTTTGGAGGATTAACCGGACCTCCTATGGGGTAGATTCTCTAAGCGAGAGATTTAATCAAACACGGGAATCTCACTGACTCACTATTTTTAATGGTGGTGTGTATCATGTTATTGTGTGATATAAATAATTAATAATTATAAAACTTATATAATATAAAATAATTTAGTGACAGCTCCGGAATAATATTGTTACATTTTTGTATTGATATAACATAACTCTCGAAAATATCTAAAAAGTATACATATAAATAGAAAGAAGAATATATATGAAAGAATACAATTATTCGATTTTAGCAGTGTAAGAAATCAGGTGGCGAGTGAGGCGCCACAAAGGTTTTATTTTCTATTTGAAATTTTCTGTTTTTTTTTTCTAAGTCCAAAAAGTAGACATGCCAAGAAAAATCCTAAAAACCAACTTGTAATACGAGTTCACTGGGGCCGCGCCGGCCATGTTATGCGGCTAAATTCATAGCGTCGGCCACCTGCAGCGTATACGGGCATCGGAAAGTTAGGCATGTTATGCCGGTCATTTTAACCCCCCATGGCCTGAACAGGTGGATGTAGTGCCGGTCATTTTGACCCACCATGGCGATGAACGTGTTAATATATAAAATTAGAACTTAACATTCAATCCTATTTCACCTGCTTCAAGCTTCATTGTAGCGACAAAAAGTAGTCTATTTATGACCCTCTGCAAGGTCCAATCTATATCTATACCGAAATTCATCAAAATTTGTTTAGCGGTTTAGGCGTGAAATACGTTTTCAGACAAAGTTACTTTCACATTTATAATATTAGTATGGATACGTGAACCCAAAACGCTGTACTCCTTTTTTTACGAAAATCACGTGGACGGTGGAGTACGAAAGGCACAGTTAAAGTTTAAATCTAGGAGGACTGTGGAAGGCTTTTGTTATAATAATGCTTAAAAATACATAAATATCAATAAATTAACACTTTAAATGCTAACTACGCGGTGCCGTGTATTTATTGGTGGGGTTCGGCCCTCAATTTTTTTTCAAATAATGTCTTACCATATTTTTTTACCTATTCATATGTGGCGAAGGCGAACCTACATACATATTTTAAATTATGGCGCGGATTGCGCGCACGCCGCATATGACCGGTCACCTGTTGCCGGGCGCGCCGAGCGCGCCAGTACATGCAAACTCCCGCGCCGTATGCATGTCGCTGTGCTATTTACAGTATTTTCTTACATTATCAAGTATTAATTCTTACCATTAATTAACTGTGTTCATCTTGTCAAGCTTTATAAACATCAATACACATTCCTACATTGGTGACCCCTAAGAAGAACAAACAATGCCCAAAGAAACGGAATTAAGCCGAGTTGGAGTGCGTGTACCACCATTTTACCCCGATAAACCAGCGCTATGGTTTTTACAATATGTATGTAGGTTCGCCTTCGCCACACATATAATAAATAGGTGACCATGAAGTTAGGTCTTGTTTGAAAACTGTCTAATTAAGTGCATCCCTTAAAACAGTGTAAACTGCGTCACTATTTGGGATACCCCACCAATACCTTCGGTTCCCTAAGGAAACTACAATTGATCGACTAACCCACGGATGAGTTTCTGGCGCAAGGATTAGATGTCACACGACGTCACAACCATTTGGATTATGCTGATTATATAAGAAATTGTATCATTTTTTACAATATGTAGTAAAAAAATCGTTTCTAGTTTTATAAGTTACATTATTCACACAAACAGTCTATTATAAATATTTATAATTATGTACTGTGAAGTATAAAACAGTACGTATAGTAATATTTTTCTTTTATATTGCTTGTCTAATTTGCTTGTGTCATAAACGAGTAAAAAGCTCATTACATCGAGAAAAATATTTCTGTGCAATTTTGATTTAGTTATTTTTTGCTTTGAGGTTGAACGTAATCTAAAACAAACCTTGTCCAATTAGGTTTTTATATTATATTTCGCTGTATCTTGACGACATAGTCTTGTTTATAATTTGCCAAACCCCTAGTCGTTTATGTAAGGTAACTTCAAAGAACACACTTGCAAGGTTTTATGTATTGTTCGTTGAAACCTCACATTTGCTGATTGAAAGCAAACACTTCTAGTGTTTGATATTAATTATTAGCTCAATTAATTATTGAAGGAGGTTGACACTTGTAGCTCATGTTCGGTAAATATAGATTGTGTTTAGCCAGAAGCCTTCAGAAAAGTATGTTTTTTTATAAAATAGTTTTTTTATATAATTTTGTAATTTTGTAATGTATAGAGTATTATAATGTATATAATATGTAATTGTTTTAAGAATGGAAGTGGAAGAAAAGGCGGCCTTGATGTCCGTAACATTGCGGATAAATTGCAGGAGTGTCACCTTCGCTGGTATGGCCACGTTTTGCGGCAACTGGCTACTTACGCGGGGAGCAAATGTCTAGCTAGCCATACCGCCTTCGACGGGCCCCGACAGGACTGGAGAGTAGACTCAAAAAATGTAGGCTTGATATGGTAAAGGGCGATATACTTGCCAATAGACTCATTACCAGGGATGTCGATGACTGCGAAGTGGAGAAGGAAA
The DNA here is from genome assembly GCA_963693495.1 of Malacosoma neustria. Classification (NCBI taxonomy): domain Eukaryota; kingdom Metazoa; phylum Arthropoda; class Insecta; order Lepidoptera; family Lasiocampidae; genus Malacosoma; species Malacosoma neustria. The sequence goes on from OY856384.1 coordinate 14,589,076, forward strand.
AGGCGGAAAGCGGCCCATGGGCAACGAAGTGGACGTTAGGTTGCAACCGGGATTCAACGCTAGGATGATGACGATTTACTGTGTAATAGTAATATAAGAGGTTTAAATATCGTATGTGAGTACTACACACAACGAAGGATACGTACCTACGTAGGAAAATGTACGTTGTTGAATGTCTTCACAGGTCAAAACGTCGGCGCGTGATTTTATGTCTATATCCTTTTATAAAGTCAGTGTATAGAATAGATAAGATGATATGATGACATTTGGTTTTACCAGCAGTGTTCAGTTTTACCTTCTGATCTTTTATATAACATCATCAATATGTTAATATTATAATTATTAACTGTCTTGTCAACATTCGTTCGCCACCATTCGGTTAGGTGTAATAGTGGTCGGCGACAACAATACGCAATAAGCGCATCACTCCGGAAGTGCGGGCTGCATTTAGAAAGTGTCCATTTTGTTTAGTTCTAATTATGTGTATACAGATGTAAATATCGCCATCTTATGTTGAGTTTGTTCAATATTTTTATGGAAAAGTATTTTACATATAATTTCAAATGTAGACAGTCATTTAAACGATTTAAGCACACATTTTTAAAGTTAAATGAATCCAAAATCGAATAGTTTGGTATATAGCAGTTGTTATCAGGTTATTTGATTCTACAGAAAGGTAATTATAAAAATACGTGCACAAGAATAACACAAAGGCAATCAATTTAATTCACTCGCATAAAGTTAATATAAAACTGTTGTTAAAAAACTATGTATCGTTTCATTAATTTCATTATCATTGTTGTATCAGGTTCATTACGGAGCTCGGATACGCTGTTGAGGATTGTAACGGGGCTATGTGTTATACACTTATTTTTCTTATGTCAATGTAGCTTTTACTGGGCTACTGCCGTCTGTCACTTTAAACACCAAACTGGACCTGTGAACCAGCAAAAATAATCACCCACTTTTCATGCCACACCAGGATAGAGATACAGCCACGTGACCCCTTTCTCATCAAATAATCTGTATTGTTTACGGGTAAAGTACAGTGTAGATTATGCCTATTATCTGAAAATTATTTTCGTCTATAATATAAATAATTTGTTATCATTTGATAACTATATCATCTTATATATAAAATTCTCGTGTCACAATGTTCGTTCCCGTACTCCTCCGAAACGGCTTGACCGATTCTCATGAAATTTTGTGAGCATATTGAGTAGGTATGAGAATCGGCCAACATCTATTTTTCATACCCCTTAGTGATAAGGTCACTATTCCACGCGGACGAAGTCGCGGGCACAGCTAGTTATATGTATATGTTAATTATTTAATTTATTGACAACCTACGTGGCGTGACGTGGCTTTCGCATTTTGGAACCCTCGGAGGTTGAAGCCAACCTGCTAAGTCTATTTGGAATACATGTAAATTATATTAAATACTACTCAATGTTTCTGAACTAAATCTTTACGTAGTCTGAACGCTCATGGAGTACATGTTGTTGTGATTTTTAGAAGACGCGGAAAATTCTAATCGGAACGACGACATTGATTCTTATATAAATCAAGGAAGCTAGAATAAGTAGAGATTAAATTTGGCTTAGAAACAGTGCTTTATTCTAGCGACGAACTTATAAGAAAGGATTGCAATATTTATCTGTTAAATAAGAACCAAGTTATATAAATAGTAGAAGTGACACTACGTATTTGTCGTATAACATAAGAATACTAAATTTCGTCATTACATATACTTCAATCGACAAACATGTGCTAAGACTATTGTTATTTATGATTATGATGTGTTATTTTATGATTTGGCATTTGCAGTTCCAAGATGAAAGTTAGTGCTTACGTCATTTCCGTGTAAGCCTGCGCACGACCTCGAAACTAGAAGCCTAGTACTTATACGGTTTTTTAACACATACCCTCCCACACGCTTTAATTGTCTTTTGTTGCCTCCTTATTTATTTTTAACTAGCTGACACCCGCAAATTCGTCCGTGTTGCTTGATATATTAACAAAGTTTTCGTCATGAGGCAGAGGAAGAAGAGACTTCCCCTCCCCTACGCATGCGCGCTACACCGCTTGCCCCACTTCTCCGCGACAAGAAATCACACATCACCGAACACGTATTGCTTATAAAAATCGTAGTTTCTCAAAACTTTATATTAAATGAATATATCGCAATATTTTTTATTTAGATAAGGGCTTATGAAATAAAACAGACGATTTAATTGAAATTTATCCAGTAGTTTTGTCGTGATGCGCGCATAACTGCAAACCTTTATCATTTTATTTATATAGATAAGGCGATTCTACTTCTTTGCCACGGTTACATTTACATCTTACATTTAAAAAATGGGGTTACATTGCTAGGTATTTTCAACTCAGTTCAGCAAAAGTTCTGTGCGCCGCTTTCATCATTGCTCTTCAGTCATTTCTGTTTCCTTGTGTGAAGAGGTTTACAAATTCTTAGAATATGGAAGTTAGCTAAAATTTGAATTATTTTCAACTGGTAATGAGAACCAAAATTTACGTCATATTTTAAACATTGTCTATGGTATGTATTGTAATAAATATGGCATCACCCTCCGCATATCAAGTTTTATCAAAAGTTTAAGATATATGAAATAAATTTTGAGTAAAGCAATAAATACCAAATCTTATAGGAATTGTTAATATTAATATTCTGTATGTACAATCGGGAAGGAGGAGAAACATACGCCCTTAAATCTTGAGGGATTTGTGCTGTTTAATGAATATTTAATCTTGACCATACGTTTAAGCTATGCAAGTCATCTTACCATATGCGCCTGGGATTCAAGAACGGGTGATATTGAGTTCTGATTGCCTTTTTGGGCTGCATCCGGAACATATGGCGGATCCACCTTGCATTTACCAAGATGTTTTTTGTTTTATTTCCATCGATGTGTCTATTGTGGTTTCATAAAAGAAACAGAAGACGTGATAGGTGATTTATTAATGTTTTCAGTTCTGTATTTTGTTCATTTATTTAATCTAAATTATGTATCGATGTGATATTTATACAGGGTGACTTTGACAAACCCGTCCAAATTCACACAGAAGAATCTTTAGTAAAAGTTATGAGAAACATGTATTTTAGTTTTGTATCACGTAGTACAAAAATGTTGAGTAATCAGCATCACAAACGTTTTTCTGCTCATTCGAGTAAAATCGGGGATACTTTTTATAGATTAAGAGCTTAAAGGCCCCAGACACAAATTTTTTTCTTAAAGACGAAATATAGGGCATCGAGTAAGGTTCAGTACATCGAATGCCAGCGCATACCTGCTAAGTTGGTTAGACGGCTTTTTATGTATTTTAAAACTTTATTATTAATAATACTGATATTTATTGCAAAAAACTTTCAAAATTTTTTTCAATTAATTATAAACAATTAAAAATTGATGAAATTTAAATAAAAATCACGTGACTATAAACGCGCCATGATTGGTCACCATAGTTGTGACGTCATAATGTTATAACTATTCAATAACAGTACAGTAATGAAGGCTATTATTACACGTGACTAGACAATAATATTGAAAATTTATTGCTAAAATACGAGTTGTTAGTTCCGATTAGCTATGTACGATAAAGGATTTATTAAGGCAAAGTCTGATAATATTCCTGATGTTGATATATTTATGATACCATTTTTTTAAAAATGACGTTCCGTTTAATTCTGCTGAAGTCCGAGGTGCCAAGGCATCAAGGTAAGTCTGTTAAAAAATAATATAATAAATGAAAATATTTAAGTATTTACTATATTATTTTGTTTTGGGATTATCACGGTGTACTGCTTGAACCATTTATTTCGACATTTGTCATTTTGGGGAACATTTAAAACATTTTGTCAGGAGTTGTTTTTGTAGTATTCGTACATAATGGTACAAAACAAGAACGATAAATTTTTAGGTTCGACATTTTTAATATAAATTTAACTTACGAGACTTACGAGCTTACGACTAAGCACTTAGCGATGAGTCTTATATACAACAGGTTTTAAAACTAGGTTTCACTAAAGACGTATGAAGACTGAGTTCCTATTCTGCGTACAAACGCGTTTCGAGTATTTAGAAGTACCAATAAGTCTAGTTTGAAGTCACCAGTCACCAACACTAAAAAAACGTTTCGAAACTTGATGCAAGACCACCAAACCAAGACGCGTTCGCATACGCGTTCGATGAACACCGGTGTGAGTGAGGTGCTTACAAAAGCCAAATGAAAATCAACCTTATGTTGCGAAAATTAGGACATTTTTTAAATTCACTGAACTCGTAATACTCGATCACGGCAAGACGCGATCGACGAACATTATGTATGTGTGAGTGAAATAAATCTCGATATTGTACATAACAATGGTGTAAATATATAAATTATTATATTGTACATAGAATGAATTGAAAACCTCTAAATACGCCAGATCTCGTGTAATGGGTTATCTAATTACTTGGCTTTTATGTCAGGGTCCGAAATAATATGGTCATTTATCATATTTCACATTTAAAACATTTCATAATGCATTGTTACGTTAATAAAATGTTTGTAAAAGTACGTTATAGTTACTTATCAATCACTATTATAATAATAATGATCATTTTATTTTAGCCTTGTTTAATTTGTAATTTAGATAATTTGCTTATGTGAAGTAAATTCAAACTAAACGTATTATCAAATTTTAAAGTTGATAGTACACTGACGGACTCATAAACTGCATCAAAGTAAGACTACTTTGAAATAAATATTTTAACCAAGTATGCAAACTTTCTATACAAATTTAAATTGAAACCTCTAGATTGGTTCGTGAACTTTAAAACAGCGTAGGGTTATGACCCTAAGGACATATCCTTAAGTTTAAGTTTGTGTACTGGAAAGGACCTTAAGACTTTTTTGAAGAAAAAACAGAAATTTAAGGAAAATTGGTTTAATTAAAAAATTGGTTTTAACAATAGACACAAACTTTATGCAAGGGTTTATTTATGTTTTAATAAGGCGTATTACCTCCACGTGCCCTTATTACGGATTCTAATCGGTTCCGCATAGATTTTATTAGGGTTATTAAAAGATCTTGCGGAATATTGTACCATTCTTCTGAAAGTGCTGTTCTTAGTGCTGCCACTGTCGTGGGCAAAGGGTTTCTCGCATATACAGCTCTTTTTAAATTGTCCCAAACATGCTCAATGGGATTAAGATCCGGGCTGCGTGCTGACCAATTCATTGTACGTATCTCAACCTCTTCGCAATATTGTCGAACTTGTGCAGCAGCGTGCGGTCGGGCATTATCCTGCATTAAAGTAAAATTTTCGCGTATGAATCCCATGTAAGGCACCACGTGATCTTCTAAGATCTCTGTTATGTAGCGATGTGCAGTCAAACCCCCCTCTATTACCGTTTTGACGGACCATGTCTATGGACACAAGTTCTGTTCGCCCGTTCATCGATATGTCACCCCAGACCATACATGAACCGCCTCCAAAAGGAACACGCTCCTCAATGCAACTTTGAGCATATCGCTCCCCACGTCGACGATAGACTCTTCTGCGACCATCTGCACCATATGAACATGTCCTACACTCGTCCGTGAACAATACGGAGGCCCATTGCTCTTCTGTCCAATACAGGTGATCACGCGCAAATCTTAAGCGAGCTTGTCTGTGGGCTACAGACAACTTTGGACCATTTGCTGGTCTAAAAGGTTTGATATCCGCTTCCTTTAACCTTCTTCTTATTGTTCGTGCACTCACGTTTACTCCACGCACTTCACTAAGCTCTGTTTTGATGTTAACTGACGTGAGGAAACGATTTCGCAGGGAAGTTGTAACAATAAATCGGTCATCACGACCGGTGGTTGCTCGAGTCCTGCCTATACCACGTCTTCTTCTGTAAGAACCTGTCTCCACAAACCTTCTGTATATTCTAGAAACCGTAGACTGGTTTAAATTTCTACCAATCGTTCGTTGATCCAAGCCCTCCCGCACCAATGCTACAATTTGAGCCGCTTGTTCGGACGAAGTATCCATATTATGGTTAAAAAACTCTCGATGAGTTAAAAAACTAACCCAGAAATTCTGCTGGTAACAATAATTCAATTGACAAAAGAATAAAAAATCAATGAGAATCAATTTAAAACTTTGCTATAAATAATACGCAAATCTGATACTACGAGTAAATTTTCTTTTCCCGGCTTTAGTCATTTGTTTTACTGCAGTTCTATTTTAAAATTTTCCTTTTTTTTGAGATTAAGAGCCAGTCTCTCCATATTTATATAATTTAATCTAAAAAGTTTGCATACTTATTAAAAAAATCATTTCAAAGTAATCCTGAACTTTGATGCAGTTTATGAGTCCGTCAGTTTACGTGTAGCCTGAATATTTCCTTTCCGAGATTATTGATTCCGAGATTATACGTTTTGTCTTGATTAAAAATGAAATCATTCACGATAGGTAATCATTTAAAAATATTTACTGTTTAAAAAAGCGGACAGACCTAAGCCTGTAAAAGTATGAAGGGAAGTTTTTAATAGAATCATTTTCGATTAAACTTATTTACTAAAGCTCGAATGCATCCATTGTAACAACTTCCATTTTGCGACACTTGGACTCGTACTTCTAAATACTCGTGGAGCTAGTCTTTGGAACCAGTATTTAGTATTTACACGTACTCGTACTCGTCAAACTCAGTACCCGTTTCGACGAGTATGACCCATCATTTTAATTAAGCACAACTCGGTCATGACACCGAGTGGCACTTTTCAAAAATAGATTAGTAACCCAAGTTCCCAAATCTGGATGGCAAATATAAAGATTTTTGTTGGGTTAACTAGATTTTGTAAACAGCAAACCATACCGCGTTTCAATTTTGTACAGCGCCATCTATTGACAAAATGATTAAACTTTTTCTCATACTAATATTTTTGTTTTATATTTTTCATCTTTATATCGTTATTTTAAATTATTATCAAATAAATTAGACAACAATTAACATTAAAAACAAAAGACTGTCAATTTATAAATATTAAGTGTACGAGACACGATGTTTTCAATTTTCATAGTTGACACAGTGTTCATGTTGATTTTATAAAATATCATTAATTATTATAATTTTCAATATTTTTGAAGTTGAATTCAATACACTGTTTTTGTTTGGAGACTAAAGTTGTATCTGAAAACTTTTTCATTTCTGATTAAACTTCTTGTATTTTTGTATTATGTACTAAGATTAAGAAGCGAGTACTGAGCCCGGACAGTGAACTAACTACTTTTTATGGTCAAGTATGTATTATATATGTATTTATGTTGTTAAATAGATATAATTTGATTTTGTTGACTTATCTTGTAGTGTTATTAGCTTTTTCTTACTTTTAAGCATATTTTAATTTAGTGTATTTTGTTTGCCAAATGAGTGTATCTTTAAATATCTCCAACGTAGTTATGTTACAAGTGTCGATTTTTCGTGAAATCACTCAATATGCTGAGATATCCAATTGACGATTATTATTATTGTGTGTACTGCTTTTGTAGCAATAGTTAATTTTGTGTCTTATATAAACCATTTCTTTGTTTCTTATTTTAGCCTTTATTACCGATTCGATGCAGCAGATATTAATTTGTTAATGATTATTTTTATAGATCCGTAGGCTTTGCATATTGATTTATTTGTTAAATTTATTTCTTTATCATTTATCGTCAAAATTTTTATTGTAGTACCTAGCGGAATTGTTTCCGTTTCTGTTATAAATATTTTGGTAGATATTTTAATTTTGGTTATTGGCGAGTAATGACAGGAGGAGAGACAGTCGGCCTGTCGACGGGTTATAAAAACTAGCGACAGAATATTATAGAAGACGGTGTTATACTAAAAAGTAGACAGTCTAAGAAATATAATTCATAAGTGGTGAAATATATTCTTCTTGTGTTTTTTTTCTTTCTTTTTCCATTCACTCCATTTTCTTACTTGTCATTTCAATATTGAAGCATTTCTTAGGTTGGCTTCATAAAAGCAGTGAAACATTTATGGATAGTTATTACTAAACCATATTTGGTTATATTCCTTATTTGGTATATAATTTTAGAATTGAAAAGAACCATGACATCTATCTATTTCTACCCACACTGTTTTTATGAAATGGATAATTATAACGCTTTTTAGAAAGTCCATGAGTAGTTCAGTATCTGCATGTAATATAACAGATTATTTTCCCTTTTTAATTAATCCCTTCAAGTGAAAAGGTGTGAATATAATAGCAGTAATTTATTGTGTTGTATTGCAAAGACAAAAATCTGTTATTAAAAGAATAGATACATATTTATCAGTCACGCGAACGTATTATTATGATGATTTAAATCACACTTGCAATCACAAGCAAGCCATATTAATCGCTCTCACCAAAATCCGATATCATTTCCTTACTTTGATGTACAAGTGATGTCAAAATTACAAAGCTCTGTACGCCTGTCATTGGCATGTACGCATCTAATATATAAAATTCTCGTGTCACAGTTTTCGTTGCCATACTCCTCCGAAACGGCTTGACCGATTTTGATGAAATTTTTTGTGCTTATCCGGTATCTATGAGAATCGGCCAACATCTATTTTTCATCCCCCTAAATGTTAGGGGTGACCCACCCCCAATTTTTTTTTAATTTTTTGACATTTTATTATTTATATGGCAGAACAACGTTTGCCGGGTCAGCTAGTATATGTATATGATTGTTATGTTTGTTATATCATGGTCTTATTTAATGTGTACTGTGCTGTTGGTGTACCTATAAAAATAAATAATAATAATAATTATTGTCCTCGGAATGTTTTTATATATTTTTTGTATTAGACCATAGGCAGTTTAAATTGAATAGACAGGTCTATCAGAACATCATTTGGCTTGTCCCTTTATATGGCTGTGAAACATGGCCGGCCTCTCTTTCTCTGGACACAAACAGAAACTATCACGGAGATGAACATACTGAGGTGTGTGTGTGGACTGATGCGGAGGGACCGCATTTGGAACTCGCATCTGCTGTAGCCTTCACGTCCATGAATTTGGGTATAAATTGCAGAAGTGTCGTCTTCGCTGGTATGGCCACGTTTAACGGCAATAGGCTACTTACGTGGGGAATAAATGCCAAATAGGCGGGATAGACCCAAAAAGTGCTGGATTGACGTCGTAAAGGTTGACATGCGTGCTAATGAGCTCATCACCAGAGATGTCGAAGACCATACGAAGTGAAGAAGGAAAAGTCGGAAAGCGGACCCTGGCCTACGAAGCGAAAGTTTGGGTTGGAACGCTAAGATAATATCTTCTAATATATAAAATTCTCGTGTCGCGGTGTTTGTTACCAAACTCCTCCGAAACGGCTGGACCGATTTATATGAAATTTTGTGTGCATATAGTGTAAGTCTGAGAATCGGCCAACATCTACTTTTCATACCCCTAAATGATAAGGGTGACCCACTCCTAAATATTTATTTTTTATTTTATTTAAACAAAATTTTATTTTTATTTTATTATGATTTAGCATTGAAAAATACATACAACTTCAAATTTTCACCCTTCTACGATCAACCCCTGTTTTTTAATCGTGATATTTGATTCACAGAACCGCAATATAGTTTCAAGATGGCAATCGAATATAATATTTGTTGTATGATAAATTCATGTTATTAATGTTTATAATTACAATTTACTTTAAAAGAAACTTTTATTTCTTAGGCACTTGGCCCATATCTAAAAAGCATTATTGCGATATCTTCATTTAAGATTTAAAGAAACAACGATTTTATGGAAGTGGGGCTAGCGGTGTAGCGCGCATGCGTACGAAAACTTTTTTCGTATTATTTTTCTATTATTCGATCAGCGAAGCGGGCGGGAACGGCTAGTTTATATATAATATTTACATATAGATATGATGTCACCTTCATTAATTAACTGTAATCGGGCATATTATATAAATTTACTAGCAGCCCGTCCCAGCTTCGCATGGGTATTTAACAAAAATTAAATCCTTCTATTTTTTTTCGGTCTCGGGGAAAAACCTCTCTTGACGTGTTCCCCCGGCCCGGGGGGACCGAGGGATATAAGGGACTCTGGAAAAGATGTTCGACCATCCGACTACCCACTAAAAAACCCCGCTGTTCTCCCATCGCCTACGCCCGGGCCCACGGATATATGGCCTGCCGATCTCGTGGCCCGGGCCGGCGCCGGCCCACGCTTTGTCTTAAAGCGGGTCCCTTCTAAAGTGCTGGCGCCAGGGGGTCAGGCTTTCGTCCCCCCGGCGCTCTCTTGTAACAACTCTATGAGTTGAGGGGGGCTGCGGAACAGCACGCGGCCTTTTCCCTCACGGCAATAGTGCGGGCGGCGGATCCTCCCCCGAGGGGCCGCCCGCGGCCGCTTTCTACGGCGGCCGGAGATCGTTGCCCGCCCTCCGGCGCCGACGACGCGGCCTACGTTGGCGGGAGGGGAGTGCGGTGGCGGACTCCCGCTCCCGTTCCGCCGCCTCCCTTGCAGACACTACTGCCTCGCAAAAGGAGGCGACGGCCGTCCATCCAGGATCGCCCCCGACCATGGACAGAACCAGGGCCGGGAGCGACAGGCCCGCGGCCAATTCCGGACGGGACTCGCATCCCCGTTGCGTGCTAGTCAGGCGTGTGTACGACTACCAGACGACACTCCAGAAAAAGCAGAGTCGCCTGACGTCGTAGCCGGCCCAGCAAGACCAACCGACAGCGAGGATGCAATTCCCGCCCCGGGAACACTCTCTGTGCAGGCGCAGTCGAAATAGGCATGGTTTTGACTACCAAATCAGGTCCCATGGGACCCCAATCAGTATTCGCAACCATCCCATCGGGGACCATGCCACGAACAGAGAGCTAAGTTGGAAAGGATGTAAGAGGTAGACGGAAAGAAAGGTAGGACTCTGTCGCCTCGAACGGAGAGGGGAGTGAAGCGACGGATGCTCGGGCACCTCGGGTACGCACACCCGTGCACTCCTCGGATAGAGGAGCGCCCCTGGGGGCAAACCCTTCTATTTGCGTCAGGTTACTAAAAAAATAAAATTATAAAGAAAGTTTGAATATTATTATTTCTATGAGCTTTTATTTTAATGATTTTTTTTGCTATTACTTTTTATTTATTTTTCGTTATTTTTTAATAAGTATTCTAATTTTTGTAAAAAACCCCAGTGACGCACGCCTACATTGCATAAGGTGCTGCCTAGCTAGCCGAACAGGGTGAGCGGCTACCACGCAACATTTTTCTAATACTTACATTTTTAAACTCGTGATATCTTTCGAATGGAATATCCGAATTGAATAATTCAAAAAGTTATATAAAGGTATTGAAACAGTTTTGAATGTGAAGTAATTTATTTTGATAAGGATTAATACCAAGATCCAAATAAAGAGCCTTTTCTAATGGCGGCATTTCAATTAATTTTTTAAAATAAAAGAACACTTATTGTGGCATAACTATAATAGTTAGACATATGCTGTCGCGACACTTTTTGTAAATAATGATGTGTTCTGCAAAGTTGTAGTACATTATTTTATTCTATCATCAATAGTTTTCACAACGCACGTGATTTAAATAATATTTTAGGTAATTTTTTTACACTTTGGGTTACATTATTAGAGTTTTAGTAAGGATCCCTAATTTTTTTGAAAATATAATATAGCCTATGTCACCCGGGGATAGTGTAGCTTCCCAACAATGAAAGAATTTTTTAAATCGGGTCAGTAGTTTCGGAGCCTATTCAAAGCAAACAAACAAACAAACAATCAAATCTTTCCTCTTTATAATAGTAGTATAGATTATAAAGTATAAAAACTTTTATTGTAGTGGGAGTTTGTCAATAAAATTTGCAGCCTACATTCATTTGGATGAATAACGCGGGTTCGACTTCGCTTTTAAATTTGATTGAAAGGTATATTTGTGTAAAGCTTTACTCACTACTTACCATTCACTGAACTTTTTTCATTCTTTAATTTACTTTTTATGTTTTGTTTAGTGGCTATGTGAAATCTATATGCAAGTATGTTCAATAATTAATATATTTGTATGTTCTCCAAATAGATTTTCTGCTCTTAGTGTACGTGCCTGGTATAATTTTCACCTAGTGCACTGGTCTCAGTCTCACTATTTTAGGACACTGATCTTCTTGTAATGCAGTTATTAAGCATAATGCGTGCAACATTTTTAGTTAATGTCTGTTATAATGTCATGACTCCGGAATATCTGGGAGTGGACCGGTATTGCCTCCGTCGAACAGCTGTTCCGGCTGGCTGCTGATAGAAATGAATACAGGAAGCTAACGGCCAACCTTCAGGATTAAAGAGGCACTGGAAGAAGAAGAAGAAGAATATATTATTTCACAAATTTAATTTTCTTTCTACTTCCGTTACAAGCGTACCAAACATTTACACGATATTAAAAACAACTAAACGCAACATCAGATAATCAGTTAAATCAAGATGAAACAAAAGATATTGTAACCATTTCTTGCATAATCCACTTAGTATCTTCAAACGGATCAAACAAACGTCTGTCGTTCATCTAATGATATTTGAGGCCATGAGAACCATAGTGGCCTAACTAAGTTTTTTACAATATTGAGTTTATGATTTCTTACAGTTAAAATTAAACATTTTGATAGAACCAGGGTGGCCTAAAAGTGATACAACTAAAATTCACTAGATGGCAGCATAATCACTGTTATGGTTTTTAGTCTGTGATCTAAATTTGGGGTGCCATACTGGCCTAAATAAGATAGGCCACTATGGTTCAAGCCCGCTAAAACTTCACTTTCATGATGACATTAGTTAGGCTACTTTTTGACTATCTATTAATGGTATTTGTCATTATTTTTCCGCCCCTGCGTACTAAATCTTTCATAAATTATTTGTGAATAATTGGCTATCTGCCTGGAATATGGAAAACTGCTTCTGCTGAATCTAGGCATTCAAATTAAAGAGTGTATCAGGTTCCTAATTACACAGCTTTGGACCTACTGCCTGGGTATTCATAATTTTCATAATGATGAAGTAACAATGTATCTGTGGAATGAAACAATAGCCTCAAGGAGCCTCAGGAGATTGGTTCCTGCCTGTTACGTTACATCAAAAAGAAAGTCAAAACTAAAAACTTAATTATGTACTCAGACCAGTGCGGTGGTCAAAATAGAAATATTAAAATGCGTTTGCCAGTATATTGTTGCCCATCCAGATTACACAGTAAATAACATAGACCATAAGTACTATGTCAGTGGGCACTCATATTTAGCATGTGACCAAGATTTTGGATTGGTGGAGAAAAAGAAAAAGTTTTTCAAAACTATTTGCGTACCAGATGACTGGATTACTGTAATTAAGGCAGCTAGGGACAGGAACCCATTCAATGTCATAAAAATGACAAAATATGACTTTATTGCAACAAAAAAAAACTGGAAAATAACATTACCAATAGGAAGGTAACTGCTGAAAAGTCAAAATGCATCCATTTACATTTTTTTTAAATATTCTAATAATGAAGATGTATTATTTGAAAATGTTGATTTAAAGAAAAGGGGCTTTATACATTTGACTGGTATTAAGCTGGATCCTCTATACCCTGATGGAAAACACATCAGTTCTGAGAAAAAAAGGACTTATTTATACCTCCAGTGCATCACAGCTTTTATACTAGTATCAAAGATAATGTGTCAGTTAGAAATGACATATATGTTGAGGATGACATTGTGGTATCCTTTTATTGTTAGGTGTACTTAGTGTTAATGTTGTTTTTTTATTCAAGTGTTTAATTAACAATTGGCCTAATAACCATTTTTTTATAATCTATATAAAAAACCCTACTGCCAAAGTGGCCTATCTGTGATTAAAATGTAGAAAAATAGCAATAAAGCTATTTCGTAGCTATTAAAATCATTAATTAGAACATTATTAAGTTAATTAAAATAAAAAAGTAAAACAAAGTATGTTTTCTGAAGAGTGGTAATTAATTAAAAAACGCTGTTTTTGTTTTCTATGGTACTCAAAAGTCTTGTCTGTTGAATTAGGCCACTATGGTTCTCATGGCCTCATTTGTAGCAATACATCGGTCAATCACGCGGTAATTTTAGATTGTTATCTAAACTTTTTTAGACCTCGGTTTAATTCTACGGTATACTTTTTAATTAATTCAATTAACGAAACCCAATACATGTAGTTTATCTTAAAGATATTCGCGAGCTTGGTCGACAAATTATTTGCATAGAAATCTATTTAATAATTATGTTCATAACTTTGAATTTAAAACGATTATCCTTTTTAAGCGTGTAAAATGTAAAAAAAGTAATTTATATTTATTATATTTTTCTGTTATATATATCTACTATTATTATATTCTTAAAAATATTATAAATCCGCCAACACCGGGTCCATTTATCAGCGGTTATAGAGACAGAGCCAGGAACCTCCTCACAATGCGTGCGGTGTCCAAGATAAGCTTATTAGATTTATTTATTATTATTATATGATGACTAAAATTGCCAGCTAAACACATTAAAATTACCAACATAATTGCTGTGTTACCGACGGTAAATAAACAGGTCGTGGAATAGCACTCTTTATCACCAGTGTACTGCGTGGTTCGCTAATCGGGTATAACAGTGGTCGGCAATCCACATACCGCTCTTTGTTTGACTCCTCAGCTACGGCTCTTCCGCGAAATGTTTAGTCCAGGCACGGAATATTGAATGAAATGAAATTAAATGAAAATTACTAATCAATAAAGCAAAGTATATATGTTAAAAAATTGGCTTTTTGAATAAATTTCAATTGTGTATATTTGGCTCTTTTGGATGACAAGGTTGCCCACCATTGGGGTATGTACACTCGCATACTATTATGTTCCGTTCATATGTGCTTCGCTGAGACAGTTCTTTTTCCGGCTGACTGACGGACATGTGACACTTCGTTTTTCTATTCTTGTCGGAACACCTTCGGTGTTACTTGTTCTATTTCCGCCACTTGTCTGGATTTTTATGTATAGCCGCTGTCCATAAAGTTCCCACTGCTGGGCTCGGGCCTACCCCTGGGGTGAACGGCAGTACCCGCCACACTTGTCCAAGGTGGATTGGCAGGTTTCACATACAGGTGATTTCGGTATGCAGATTTCGTCATTGTTTTTACTTCAACGTCGGTAAATGACAGTTATGCTATAATATGTTACTTTATGCTATAATAGATGAGAAAAACTGCCTAAACGGTGCATTCCACCGTGGGATTTGAAACCAGGACCTCTAGATTGGTAAAAAACTCTAGATTGGTATCCGAGTTTAATGCCACTGAGCTACCAGCCTTCATCCTTTTATATAATACATATTTATTTTCAAAAGTAAAGTGTATCAGTTGTCTAGTACCCATAACAAAAGCGCTATGCCACTTATTTCGGGACTAGATAGCGCTGTATGAGTTGTCGCAGTTTATTTATTTATATGCAAGGTACTTTCTCCGCTTCAAATGAGTTTTTTTTTATTTAGACATGAAATATCTAAACGTTGGAGATGCTATATAACATTATTCATGCAATGTATCTTATTAATAACGTATTCAGAATGTTTATTTATTTCTGTGACAATCTGTGTTCAAGATCTGAGAAATTCATTACTTATGGTTTTTTTTTTACTTATATCGAATGTGTTTGTTGGTACAGTCAACGTTCAATAATCCATTAGAATCGTAATGTTCATAATAGTATGTCTGGATTAGCACGTATCTATGTCATTGTGTGTATCATGTTTCTAAACATTCAAACGTCATACAGTATCAATACGAGAAAGTATAAATGTGAGTCGATGCGAGACAAAGATAACATTATTCTCAACGCTTGCAAGTGTTGCGCTGAACCTATACTAATACAAAAATTTGTACGGAATTTTATACTGAATGTAAGGTAGTTCAAATCCACCCTCATAATAGTTATTTCTTGCGTAGTTTCGTTAGTTAGTTATTTATTATTATAATTATTCTACTAAAGAAACATTTTTTATTCGTATCAACATTTATAACACAAAAAGTCAATATGCCCCATTGCAGATCCAAATCATCACCTTTACGTAAATATGTAATTATACGCTCAAACCACTTAGCCACAGCAGCGCTTACATACGAACTTCAAATTAACAATATCAATCCTAGCAAGCGAACAATGTTTGTGTGCTTGAATTGTCTTCAAAGAAGAGACATAAGTACAGCTAGTGTGGACGCTATAATTTCGTAGGATTGCTAATGGACTTTTGAACGTGACTGTACATACAATCTCTTAGTCGTAATCTTTATGGGTCCCTTTTTCTTCCGTCCTTTTGCATTCTATAGAAGTATAGACTATAAATAAATAATAATAAAGATACAATTCACACAGCGCCATTTAGTTCCAAAGTACTTGTGCAGCAGAGTACTTGTGTTATGGGTACTAGACAACTAATGTATTACATACATAGATATATACTTTTGTAAATTAATACATAAACACCCAGCAAGTGTATCGAGGTGCGTTAGCCACAAAGGTTGTCAATAATAGAATTAATCTATTTACAGCCTTTTGCGGCACCCTAGATGTATTAAGGAGAATGAATAAATAATAATAAGGCATTTTAAAATATACCTTTCGTTACACATTCAATTCTTTAATAGGAAATCTCTGTATTCCTTTCATAGAACAGAACAGTCAATAGAATCATTATGACCATAGTTTTATGCAAAATGGTTGGTTACCTCTGATGTCAATTCGATTCGAAACAGCAATTAGCGATTTTTTCTCCCATCCTTTTACCATTTAAATCTGATACCTCAAGGCGACGCTCTTGATTAGTAATTGCCATTAAAAGGTCGTTTTTTTTAAAATTAAATTATCGTGTTATACGCTATATTAGTAAAAAACAACTTTTATTATTTTATGTAAATCGATACTTAAATAAAAAGTTTGGAGGCGAAGTATTTGAACTTTGAACAGAAGCACTTTAAAGCTGGAATAATTAAAACTGGATTCTCCGGGAGGACGGTTGTTTTATTATATCCAGAGACGAATATAAAATTTAAGATCTTAAAGTATTTTCGAATGGTACTTAAATGTTTTTCTCTCCTTTGTTAGCGGTTAGCCGCCATTATGATATTCCGATTGTCAAAATTTCAGTGTCATCGTTATTTTCTACTATTATTAGGATTACAAATAAGTTTCTGCCGTTTTTTGGCTATAAAAATAATATTTATTGTGAAAGAACGGTAAGTTTAAATTTAATCGTAGTATTGTCCATCATTAGCAACAAATTTTTCTCATCTTTCAGACAGCGTTCGGATTCCACGTCTGAAGAACTCCTTATCTTTTGAGGCTATCCACAAATCAACCCAATTTTTGGTATCTTCATATGATGTGAACCGCTGCTCCGACAGAGCATGTTCCATTGACCGGAACAGATGATAGTCGAACGGCGCAATGTCTGGTGAATACGGCGGGTAGGGTAGTGCTTCCCAATCAAGTGTTTTTAAATAGTTTTTCACCGGAACCGCTACATGCGGACGAGCATTAATATGCAGAAGAATAATTTTGTCGTGTCTGGAGTAGTATTGAGTGCGGTTTTCCTTCAGAGCTCGGCTCAATCTCATCAATTGTGTTTGGTAGAGAGTTTCAGTGATTGTTTCGCTTGGATTAAGCAACTCGTAATACACCACACCCAGCTGATCCCACCAAATACACAGCATGAGGTTTTTCCATGAATATTCGGTTCTGCTGTGGATGTTGACGCGTGGCCAGGTAGTCCCCATGATTTTCTTCTTTTTGAATAAATTATCCACTTTTCATCACCAGTGACGATTCGATGTAAAAAAATACTTTTTTGTACCTTGCTAGCAGCATTTCACTCATGCATAATCGGCGATCAACAGCTCTCGGTTTTAATTCGTATGGAACGCAATAACCTTATTTATAAATCATTCCTAACGATTTTAAATGATGTGAGACTGATTGCTGAGTGACTTCTAAAATAAGTGGAAGTTCCTTTTTGTGTTTGAGATGAATCTTCCTCCAACAATTCCTCCAATTCTGCATCCTCGTAAAATTTTGACCTTACACTGCGATCTTTGTCAATCACCATTTTTAAACTTGAAACCACTCACGATATGTTCTCTCACTCAAGGCAACCTCATTATACCCTTCTACGAGCAATCGATGCGCCTCAGCTGCAGATTTTTTTCAAATTAAAGAAGTAACTTAAATGCTCCCGCAAATGACGCTTGTTATGCTAATACGAAGTTAATAATATGATAGGGTTATGTTGTTCTTGAATGAGCAACCTAATTTTCAAGCCGGTTATCATCTGCGAATTCTAACATAAGCTTCGTGCCATGCCATCTCTCTCAAAACGGCGGAAACTTATTTGTACTCCTAATATTTATGTATCTGTGTAACATCATTTTAAAAAATGGAATTTGGAAATACTTGTAATATTAATGAGCAGATTTATTATTAATAAAGTAATATATGTACGTGTGTATAACATAATATTGTGATCGGGCCACGAACAGAATGTCCGCTTTCTTTTCAACCTGTTGTCCTTTAGCGTCAGTACGTGGCAATTCTGTTATAATATCCAGGAAAACTGTCTAAGAGTTGTTTGGCATAGTGAGTGAGATATGAGACTAAGTCATACTGTATGTTGCGAATCTAATATGATGCCATTTCAGTGCGACGCGTTCTTTTTTTGCATTTGAGAAAATTTAAAAAGGGAACTCGCTTGTGATTCGAATTTCAAAATAATAAAATAAACGAACTCTTAAAGGAAATAGTGCTAAAATCATAATAAGAATAGTGTGTATTCCATAAATATCTAGCTACCGATTAGAAACTAAGCATAACATATTTTCACTTATTCTAAAAACCAGTTAAGTTACTTGCCAATTTGCCAAGTAGAAAACGGTGGAATATCTAGATTATTCTATTTTTATTCAACTTGATCTTGACTCGATTAATTTTACAGCTTGTCTTGTGTGACCAATATGCATCCGTGTGTATCGCTTAAGGTACTTTAAGGGTTTAAATAAACAGCAGTAGTTTGGGCGACGTCTGGTGTCTTGGTCGTACATCTTTTATGTTTTTCCTTCTATTCTTTTTTAAATACCTATTATTTTATTTTTATGCGTTGGGACAATTCACACTGCGACATTTAGTCCCAAAGTAAGTAACATAGTACTTGTATTATTATAAGATAACTAATAAATGCATATTATACAAAAACAACCAGACGCGAGACGGGAATAGAACACTTTTTTTTTGTCTCGGGGAAAAACCACTCTTGACGGGTTCCCCCGGCCTGGGGGGACCGAGGGATATGTGGGACTCCGGGATTTTTCCGACTACCCACTAAAAACCCCGCTGTTCTCCTATCGCCTACGCCCGGGCCTATGGATATATGGCCTGCCGATCTTGTGGCCTGGGCCGGCGCCGGCCCGCCCTTTCTCGTAAGGCGGGCCCCTTCTAAAGTGTTCGCGCCAGGGGGTCAGGATTTCGTCTCCCCGGCGCTCTCCTAACAACTCTAGGAGTTGAGGGGGGCCGCGGAACAGCACGCAGCCTTCACCCTCGCGGCAATAGTGCGGGCGGCGGGTCCTCCCCTGAGGGGCCGCCCGCGGCCGCATTTCACGGCGGCCGGAGGTCGTTAGTTGCCCTCCGGCGCTGCCGACGTGGCCTGCGTTGGCGGGAGGGGAGTTTCCCGTGACAAGCGTACCGAAGTGAGACTTTACATTTAGTAAGTGGTTTTTTTAACTGCATTCTTAGTTGTTATTGTTACACATGATAGCAACAAATCTTAGTATGAATACCTGACCTTTATGATTCTAGGAAAGTAATCTGATCTATCGCCAGTAGCAACTACAAATGTGTTGATCATCAGAATGCATTGTTATAATTATCACGTACGGGCAGGGAAAACGTAGCGAGCAAAACTACGGTCTACTTAAAATTCCGCAGTGCTTTGCTGATATACTGGATTACTTCGAACGAGTTTAGTATATAAGAATTCTTATGGTGTGATTAGTAATGTTTTGGTCTGAATGTATAAATAAACTAGCTCACCCGGCAAATATTTTTCTGCTATATAAATAAATAAAAACATTATATAGTGGACCGAATTGTGAATTATTCTCAAATCAATTGAACACTCAAAAAAATTCATCAAAATCTATCCAGCCGCTTAGGAGGAGTTAAGTCACATACATACAAACGCACAGAAGAATTGTATAATACGTAAATATATAAAGACATGAACATAATCTTTACAAAAGTGAGTATTTCTTTTCTGAAATTGTTGTTTTAAAGAGTTACGTTCCAATTTCGTTTCTTTAGTGTAAATAACATATATAAATAAATATTTATACATATATTTGTTGAAAAGCATGCCACAAAAAGAATATAATTGGAGTTTCTTGCTCGTTGCAGCACGAGTTGTAGTTGTAAAAATAATTACTTGTTTCAAGTGTGATATAATTTACCTATAAATAAAAATATTTTCGAATTTGATAAAGATTACTTGAGGTAATTTTTTTGAAAAAATTATTAATTGAGATTCGCTAGATTCTTAAACATTTAGGAGTTTTATATATTTATATACAACTCGAATAGATAATATGCATAAAAGAAGGAAACAAAACTACATTTCATGAATTTTAATCGCTTGCTTCTGTAGCTCTTATTACTAATTTAAGGATAAATTCTAACGATAAATAATTAGTTAAATTTATAGTATCTGTAAAAAAAATTTAGGTACGAGAAGAATTGGCTGTCAATATACTAGGAGAGAAATTTATTCACTTCTTGAAAAGTAAAAGCGCAGAAATAATACGAAACATGCGAGAGTTGTAAAAGTATCCGAATATAGTAAACAGGCTGTATTTATTATAAAGAGTTCTTGGTCACGAAATACAGAGAGTTCTTTATTGCACTAACTTAAATACAAAGACAACAAGATACTTAACCGATGTTTTTACGCGATTCCGCTCAGGCTTAACTCTTGGTGCTATACTAACGTACAATAGATGCGATAATTTTACTTCATGTGAAATCGCAAATTATGTTATCAAACATACAAATTTGCATAAATATATTTATTGTTAATCAATGGGAAGTGACAGAAGTGCAATTTTAATTCAATGCACTTTTATAAGTCTCAGTATTACCAGCGTGTGTGTAACCCGACCATCTCAGCGGAGCTATTTAAATTTCCCTGTTATTTATAGATTATTAAACAATAAGTCTCTTTGTCGCCTTATATTCTATTACGTCTTATACTACTGCTGATAACTGGAATTAAACAAGTTCTTAGTTGACGGAGATTTTTGTGATAAAAATTTTTAATACACACCCCACCGTTTGGAGAAGCAGTGAGGTAGTATAGGAATACCGGACTAGTTTCCTGTTTGTGCAAATGGTGAAACCACTAATTCTTTGTGTCAAAAATTCCAAATGAATTTTGGGCCATTACTCGTAGTCCAAATACACAGAAATTTTTCTATTCATTGACTGGACTTGACGCCAGATATATCTACACTTCTCCCATTTCAATCCATACTAATATTATAAATGCGAAAGTAACTCTGTCTGTCTGTCTGTCTGTCTGTTCCTCTTTCACGCCTAAACGGCTGAACGGATTTTGATGAAATTTGGTATGGTGATAGATGATAACCTAGAAATGGTCATAGGCTATAAATAATCACGCCATCGTTCTTAGGGGGTAGGCAGTAGGCAGATAACTAAATTGAGTTAGTGATTTTTTGTGCTTATCCGGTATCTATGAGAATCGGCCAACATCTATTTTTCATCCCCCTAAATGTTAGGGGTAGTCCACCCCTAAATTTTATTTTTTGACATTTTATTATTTTTATGGCAGAACAACGTTTGCCGAGTCAGCTAGTAGGTTATAAATAAAACATGTGTTTGACATATATGACAATAATTAAAATGGCAGCTACCGATGGCAATCATATATATATAGAAATGTCCCTTAGATTATGATAGTGAGCATTAGTAGTAGCTTCTATAACATATTTTCTAAAACTTTATTAATTATAAGTGATAATAAATAATTATGTTGGGATTATTCACACAGCGTCGTCTGATACCAAATTAAGCAACAGGACGTTTGTCTTTTGGGTACTAGACAGCTTACATTCTACTTATACACTTATCTTTTATAATTAAGTGTATATTATACGCTATCAAAACATCGAATTAGAATTATATCTAACGATACAAAACACAGTTGTCTTAAAATGTAGCTCGTGTTCTTTCTCCTGGGTGTTTGAATATAAAATGATATTGTAAATGTAACACATTTAAAAACGTGCCCTTTTTTAATTGGGATACGTAAGCTCTCATTGAGCTTGATTATTTATTAGTATCCTTTTTAGTACGAAGGAATTGCTGTTCATCAAATATGCCTTGTGTGAGTCTAAGTGTGTATTGGGAAACTCAACACTATTAACGTGACTTAAAACATGTGCACGATTCGATTTCGACACTAAGAATTCATGATACGTCTAACATTCGTGCTTGATATTAGAAATAAATTACATGAGAATAATGTTAGGGATGGGTTAACGCTGTTTAATATGAATTCTGTATCTTAGAATACAGTACAGTTGTTGGAGGAATGTGTCAGAACTGCTGATATAAGGAAGCATTTAATCAACAGTCTTAGATTAAGTCAAATCGGCATAGGAATGTTACATTGTGTAATTAGTAGATATAATGGGACTGACATGTTCAAAAAAAGAACAAAATCCCTTTAAAAAATAATATGAATTCAAAATTGTGTGAAAAAATTGAACATTTCGTCTTCGATCTGGCCTGTAGACAGCGACAAAACAACCAAGTGGTAGGACTCCAAGCCCAATTGGATGGGAACAATCTCTGGTCTCGAAATATGGGGACATACCTTGTGTTTTGTTCCCGTATAAGTGACCCAGGTTACATTTCTCCTACGCAGACGGCAGCGTGTCAGCGGTGCCCCTGGCGTCGCAAACATCTGTAAGCAACGGTAACTGCTTACTATTAAATATGGTGGGCAGGCAGCCTGTTCGCTGGTCATTACAAAAAAAATAAGATTAGTTTTTTTTTATTTAAAAATTAACAAATTTTTATATTTGCATACTAAGCCATCGCATGTAAAAGATCACATTAGTCCTTTTCTCGTTTTCCTTTTTTTAATATTTAGTACTAAATGTTTCCTTACTAATGCAAAATATTTTTATTTGATGTTGCTCTGAATGTAAAAGAGTGTTAATTATTACACTTTCTTTTCGCAACCGGTTGAAAGAGTCTTGTAACTGTTTTCCAGTCAGATAGTAGCTTCTTGTGCAATTAATGTATCTTTCAATTAATGTATATTTTATTCAAATTGACCGAAGACGTCAGAACGCCTGCGGGGGGGTCACAAGTTCAATTCCGGGCCCGAATTTGGTGTTTGTGTATTATATGTAGCTATTTATTTCCAAACAATTTTTTTATCTACTTGTAGGTAACAAAACAAGTGCTCCGCTGCTTAATTCGTAGATGCCGCTCTGCGTGTGAATAGTCCCTATATATTTGTTTATTCCAGCGTCCAAATTCAAAGGTTTTAGATATCTTGATTTATAGGTTATTTATTTCTATACAGAAGCAAAAGCTAAACAAAATTGTTATATTATATAATATTTTCGTTACTTTATGATCAGAAAAATATTTATTTTAGTAAATATTTTTTTTAATGTCTGTCTGCAATTTGTTAATCAAAGCATAATACAAACAGTCCTACAAACGAATCTAGGGTACCTACGCGACTGAAAGTTTTTTTGGTACCTGTAATTTTCTTTTAAAACCAACTAACTATAGAAATTATTTAAAGTATTGACTAAATTATTGTATTTAACTTGACATAATATAATTTTGTATTATTATATAATAAAGTATGTCACAGTTACTAGTAATCCCTATATAAAAGCTAAATGATGATTTCTCCGTGCAGGGGCGTAGTAAGAATATACGACCGGGTTCGGCCTGTCGTAAAAGGCGACAAAACAACCCTAGCTAGGTGGCAGGGCTCCAAGCCCATCTGGATGGTAAACATGGTTTCTAAATATGCTGCCATAGTAACCTTGTTTACGGCATAAGTGACCCAGGTTCCGTGGACATGGACGGCACCGTGTTAGTAATGCTGTTGGCGTCGCAAACATCTATAGACGCCGCGGCCGCTAACCCGTTAACCCGTCTGCTGTCACACAACAATAAAAAAATATCAATGTATATTTTAAATGTAATGTGTAGTGTAATTGGCAATATTACTGTCAATTATTGGCGGGACATGAAGTGTCTTCATAGTGGTATGAACGCACGGTAAATGTAATACCATGTATCATATACCACTCGTCACCGGATTGTTAAAAGTAAATATTTACCAAACTGTGACACGTTAAATGCTACGTATATGAACTATTTAATGTATGCAGAAATATAAGTGTACGCTTACTTTTGGCAGAAATATGTTGTTTGTCGGTGTTTATACTTATTCCTTACTGCAGTCGATATGACACACCGGTAACCTATTTATGAGACAGTAAAGGTGCTGCCCCGGCCGCCACACCCCGGATAGCGCGATCCATGGTCTGCCGTACCCTTTTGTTGCACGCGAACATTTTATAGTGATACATATCTCTATTTGTTGATGTTGATTGATTACGTGAGTTTTTTATTGTAAAAATATAGCTTCAAAGAATATTCGTTCCTTACATCACTCCCGACGTTCTCGAACTGTTTAATCATGATTGCATTGAGAAATTGCAATTTGAAGCTCGTTTTTTAGTCATGAATGTAGTCAAAAAGCTTGAATAAACGTCAGCGCGCTTATTGCGTTGATGTCTTTCGGTGACTCTTCTTTTTTACCAAAGACCTACTAGAAAGTATAATATGGCAAACTTCGTCGACTGTCGTCCATCAGCCTTTCGTAAACAAAGATATGTCCTTCTTTTACTGATTGTGTGCTAGCAGGAGTTATCTGTGCTAGCATATTTGTTGACTTTTACGACGCCTACGAACAGAGGGATTCTGTACAATTACTACGCATCGACCGTAGACTCATAGCCAATGACGTTTTACTTGGATTATTGTAGTTTTTATTAATCAGTCCCCTATAGTGTGTATATATAATTGCTTAGCTACTCGTAAAACTATAGCAAAATACAGTAATTATAATATTATATCGGCGTTATATTTTCGTAGATTTTTCAGTTTATAATTTTTCGTTTAAACTCAGCAGTCATAATATAAGGGATATTTTATATGCAGTATATAATAACGGAAACGCATATGAAGTTAATTATAACAAATGCAATTTATGCGCACACATTATAAACGGTGACGTCATTGAGTTATTTGTAATCATTTCATTATGTTTCGTAAATACGTAATGTGTTATTATTATTCTAAGTATTCAGCAAGATGTACTGTAACATCAGTAATTCAAATGAAGCCAATTTAATATTAGTGAATTAATTTTAGTTAATAAAAACAACCCTTAACGGGCATTACTTAGGGCTTAGACCTTCCCTTAGAGAGAACGGACGAATCCCCTTCAATCCTGGATTGACAAGAAGAGGGCCAGAGGGTCGAAATCCTTACCCGAAGCCCGCCCTGACACATGGGGCGGGCCGGCGCTGGCCTGAGCCACTGAATTGGCCTGCCAATTGTCTTTAGATCCAGGCTTTAGGAGAACAGTGAGGTTTTTACAGGGTCTCATGGAGTCCCACATACACTCCGACTCCCTCGCAGTGCGGGGATTAGGAGATGTGTTTTTCCTTAAAAAAAAAAAAGCGGGTACGGACAGCGCTCACCACGCTTGTCCAAGGCAAATTGGTGTTTTCTTGTAATTATTTTTTTACAGTAAGTATGTGGCATGTTATATGCACAATAACTAAGAGAAAATACTTAAGTAGTGCATGACATTGTGGGAATCGAATCAGTGATACCAACTAGCTTACCACCTGAGACTAAACCACGTACTTATGAATCAAGTAGTATTAAAATGATATACAAATACAGTTCTTTGAAATGTCATTTATCAAAAAGTTTTCTTCCTGTTGTAGTAGGTTTCTGTACAAGTGACATTGAAAAATAAATATTCCACATTTAGTTTCGGGTCTAATTCATAATTTGTCACGACATAGCGACTTTCTAACTTATTTACGGGAAAGTGTATACAATACAGTGAGTTTACTTTTACGCCTAACCGAGAAAAAATTGTAAAAAATTACAAAATAAAGGTACACATCTCGCTTGATTGACACCTTGCTGTAAGAGGCCCCAGTCTTTTTGCTCGCGTCAGTAACGACGCGCTCTACTAACTCATGAGACGACGCAGTACGCTAATTTTAAGACAAATTCGTGACAATTAACCGTGGCGATGGATAGCGTCGCATAATATTACAAAAGGTGCCGAAATTATTTTATTGCGGACCAATTTGGTTGTTGGCACTGCGCGTAGTTTCTCAAATTTGATGTTGGTTTAGTTGTATCTAGAGAGAGTGCTCGCGGCTTTACTCATCCCGATCATAAATAAAAAGTGAGCTTCTGACTTAGGAAATTCATATTCTTACAGAATCAAAAAAGGATAGATTACTACTTTTGTTAATTTCATCATCATCATCATCATTTCAGCCGGAAGACGTCCACTGCTGGACAAAGGCCTCCCCCAAAGATCTCCACGATGATCGGTCCTGCGCTGCCCTCATCCAACCTATTCCGGCGATCTTGACCAGATCATCGGTCCATCTTGTGGGGGGCCTACCAACATTGCGTCTTCCGGTACGCGGTCGCCATTCGAGGACTTTTCTGCCCCAACGGCCATCAGTCCTTCGAGCTATGTGCCCAGCCCACTGCCACTTCAGTTTTGCAATCATCCGGGCTATGTCGGTGACTTTGGTTCTCCTGCGAATCTCCTCATTTCTGATTCGATCTCGCAGGGAAACTCCGAGCATAGCCCTCTCCATTGCCCTCTGAGCGACCATGAGCTTTGCTAATTTACAGACAGCAAAACGAGGGGACTATTTCTTACGAGTTCAGGGAGTCACACGGCAGCCCCTTTCATGAAGACAATGTTAGGCACACATTCCAATTTATTTTTAAGAAAAAGTTTCGTCTTCTTAAAAAGGTTTAAACATTTTTGTTCAAGAAAGAAGTGTCGATGAGTAAGTGACTGAACTCGACAGTGGACTACCGGCTTCAGAGTGCAGCTTTAAATACAATGTGATTAACCACTTTGTTGATGATAATAAGGGATATGCCTGTAGTCTTAATGCAAAACAAACTTACCCTTTTTTCCGGGGTAAACTAAAGTTTATTAGTGCTGCGTCGGAACTCACGGGAAAGTTGACGCGGGTATGTGGGTTCTTCTTTCGACTGGCTAGTGGTAGTCGCGATAGCGATAGTCAGGTTGATCGCGGCGGCGTCCGATAGGAATGTTCCAGGTAAATCCACCCAGTCAGAGAGAGGACATCCCTTATAAACTTAACCTACGCAACATAGTTAAATGTACGAATTTTATCGGTAACGAATTTTACTGTACAGAGTTCTTTTTATTAAAAAAAATCTCAACTAATGTTAAATTTCTAACTTTTTTTTTATTAAATTATACAAATAATATTGAATTTAACATGACATAGGTAAACACTACAGTTTGAGATTTCCTTCTTAATACAAATAAGAATATTTTATAATATATCAATGCCGACAAAGTGATGAGGGTGAAGTATTTATAGAATGCTATTGCTTATTTGTTGAGGCTTAAGTGCCTCGCATAAGATCCACTTAAACTTATCTGATGTTTGAATGCAAGTAGCGTTTAAATATATATTTTATGTATGAATGTGTGTGAGTGTATATATATATATATATATATATATATATATATATATATATATATATATATATATATATATATATATATATATATATACAGGGTGACTTTGACAAACCCGTCCAAAATCACACAGAAGAATCTTTAGTAAAAGTTATGTGAAACGTGTATTTTAGTTTAGTATAGCATAGTACAAAAATGTTGAGTAATCAGCATCACAAAGTCATTCAAAGAACTCGCAATTTACATAATACGGCGCGAGAGTGTCAATGACCTCTCCATCGGTACAGCAAAAAACTGGCAATGACCTAGTAAACGGGCGAGGACGGCGGTCATTGCACCGGGCAAGCGAATACGCAATACTCATTTACGCGGGAGTGACAGAGACAGGTAATAACAGGTTAATGTACGGAGTTTGCACCATATGACTATTCTGTACGATTGAATTAAATGATCATATTTTCCTTGGAATGAAATATTTTTTTGATATACAATTTTTTTTTGCAAAAATGGGTTCCTTAAATGATGTTTAGTGCGTAAAAAAATTTGGACGGGTTTGTCAAAGTCACCCTGTATATAAACTGACTGTTACTGTTAATTCACGTTCTTCTAAAAAATATTTTATTGCTGGTATGTTATGTTTTTATGTATTTAGATACTTTCATTATTGTTTGATCGTTTCGTTTGAATATCCGATCCATTCATCATAATAGTTCAAGTTTTATATTTCGGTGAGATACGGAAAATAGTTACATATATGTGTATGCCTATTGAATTAATATTCAAGTTAGTATCCGACTGAAAGTTCGGTTTCGGTTTCGGCCGAGTTTCGGCCAAAAATCAAGTTTCGGCGGCAGTTTCGGTTTCGGCCAAAATTGTCCGAAACTTTTGCCGAAACCGAAACTGATTTCTAACAAATATACTCGGAATCGTCACAATAATTTACGTGGCGGAAACGTAGACAAACTGCTTTTCTTGGCGTACAATATAAGACTTTTTAATCATGAATATTAATAATACGAAAAACCAAAAAAGTAACCCTAAATATAAGATATTTAGAAGTTTTTTTTTTTATTTGATTTTATAACTGTTTTCAATTTAAATGTTTAATGTAGTTTAGTAGTGAGTTACTTAAATTTATGACACTAAATAAATAAACATTTTGCTATGAGAACTTAATTTGAAAAAATAATAAAAATATTTTTTATATTATATTAAATAAATGATTACAACAAAATTAATATACTGTGTTTTCATTTCATGTCCTAATTTTAAATAATAATGGCTAAAATGCACCAAATTTCAGTATTTTAAGGAATTTTATACTTGACCAAGTGAGTTTCGGCTACGGCCGAAACTGTATCCACGGCCGAATATTCGGTTTCGGCCGGAAAACCAGTTTCGGTCGGACACTAATTCAAGTTACGTTTGATAAAAAAAAAACAACTAGTAATTAAAATGTGCTCGACGATTGTGACCGCTCCATTTTGGTTTTATAAGATAAATTCGTACTTGAATTCGTGATTATTTCCAATGAGCAGTGATTTTAATTGTTTAAATTATCAATTAAATTTATATTAAAATAAAATAAATAAATGTACTAAGAGGCAATTACACAGCGCCATCTAGTCCCAAAATAAGTAGAATAATATATTTATTGTGCACTACTTACCTAATTACTTTTTTTTTTCTAAATTAATACATATTATACAGAAACACCCAGACGCGAGACTGGAATCGAACTCGTGACATCCGCAAGTGTGTTAGCCATGGAAGTCGTCACATATTAATATTATATATTCCATAATCAGTGTTAGCCTAAAAAAATGCCTATATTTCGTTTGTACCAACTAAATTTTGATATAACTGAATTTACCTATTATAAAAATATATTTACGAAGAAACTTCGTGAAATTAATTGTACCTACCACAAAATTAAAGTATATTAATTTTCTTCTTTCTACGTTTTATTTAGATTTGCCTCAACGTTCTACATTATTTTCCTTTTTTCATGTCACAGTCCGGCGTGTAATTTGATTTTAAAAGTAAAAACGCCCACTTTAGAAATCTTATAAAAGTTGAAACAACATTATCATAATCGAAACCCTATTTTATAAATAAAACACATCACGTTTCGTCATTTTGATAAGTAATTTGTATGCATATACGACATGCTCCGGCCCTGAACAGATTATAGGCAAGAACAACCTTTTGTGTGGATGTCATATATATTTACATTATTTAAAGCTGGACCTTCATGATACATAATCGATATATACAAAAAATTATATGTACGAGGGCGCCACTGATAGTTTCTAGAACTGGCCACTTTTAAAGAATATAATAAAAAAATAAGCTTAAATTTTGAAAATAGAACTCTTTGTTAATATTATTGAGTACTAATTTCATTCATTTGTCATTTTTTTTACGATTTGGCGGCAAATTGAAATTTGTCTGTGTCACGCCAGTATGAATTTAACGCGAGAAAATTTTTGTACTATGATTTTTTATGACTTTCGGTGTCATTTAAGTCAATAAGAATGTTATGACAGACTTCGATTGGCCTTTCACGATGGAGCGCCTTCTGGTGCCACTGTTTATAACTGGTTTAATGAGTTTAAACGTGGTCGCACCAATCTCAACGATGCTCTGCGTGAGGGACGGCCTTCTACGGCGACGACTGAAGATAACATAAGGTTTGTGCGGTGTATGATAAATACTGGTCCAAGAGTAACGTATCAGCAGATTCGGACAAGCTTAGGCATCGGTATGAGTCAAGTGCACAAAATCCTCCACAAACATTTAGCCGTTAGGAAGCTTTGTGCCCGGTGGATACCTCATTATTTGACCGAGGCCCAAAAACTCCGTCGTGTTGGTTGGTGCCGTGAAATGATACAAAGATTTAACGAAGGTGACTCAAAAGCTGTGTTCGACATACTTACGCTAATTTATTGCTATGATCCGGAAACAAAGACAATCTGCTCAGTGGGTGTTTCCTTCCGAGGAGTTGCCAACTAAATTGAAGAGAGGTCGAAGTGTAGGAAAAAAGATGGTGGCCTCATTCTTCGGAAGGACCGGTCATTATGCGACAATTGTTTTAGAACATCAAAAGTCAGTTACTACAGAGTGGTAGACTAACAAATGTTTACCACTTGTCTTGGAAAAAGTTAGAGAGAAACGACCTCGCAGTACGATTCTCCTTCACCACGACAACGTCTCCTTGCACACCGCCGGGCGAACGATCGACTATTTGGCGTCATCAGAGGTGGAATTGCTGGGTCACGCGCCATATAGCCCCGATCACGCACCTTGCGATTTTTATTTATTCCCGAAAATAAAAGAAAATCTTCGAGGAAAACATTATATGGACGCTAAGGAAGCAGTGGCTGCGTTCCAGAAGGCCATCGAAGAGACCCCTAAGGACGAGTGGGCAAAGTGCTTTTGTCGGCGGTTCTATCGAATGCAGCGACGTATTGATGTGAATGGAAACTATTTTGAAAAGATATAATAAAAATAATAACTTGCTAGTTTGCTCAGTTTTTGATTTTCTAAGAACTTTCAGTGTCACCCTCGTATGTTTAATTTTTG
This sequence comes from Malacosoma neustria, assembly GCA_963693495.1. Taxonomy (NCBI): domain Eukaryota; kingdom Metazoa; phylum Arthropoda; class Insecta; order Lepidoptera; family Lasiocampidae; genus Malacosoma; species Malacosoma neustria. Next base: position 14,620,587 of record OY856384.1, read on the forward strand.
GCGACATGTTGGCCGTATGTCAAACCGGATATGAGAACTTACTAACCAACATATTTACTAGAATTTGAGTACTGTTAAATCATAAATAATCTTTAATACTACATTTTGTTAATTCATTCCAGATATACTATGTCTTTACCTATGAAATTGCCGTTCTGCAGTACTGGCCATTTCAAATCAAAATAATTTTTGTTAGGCTAAGAATTCTAATTTCAAATTAATTTTATTTTAAAAACATGGAATTCTTTTTCCAAAAGTAGTCATTTGTTTATTGATTAGTGTTACATTTTTATCGCATTTCAATCTTTTTCGTCATCATGGATACGTTAAAAATTCGAGTAATTATGGAATATGAGTACCGTTGTGGCAGCAACGCGGCAAGCGGCACGCAACATCAACGACGTTTACGGAGCTAACACTACAAACCAACGCACCACATTGGTTTGCTCGCTTCCGTTCTGGGAATTTCGACCTGAAAAATGAACCTCGCGGTCGTCCGAAGACTGGTCGACAATGACGAATTAAAGGCGATTGTGGAAGCTGATGATACACAATCTACGGCTAAATTAGCAGCAGCTTTCGACGTTAGCGTCAAAACAATATTGGTCCATTTGCGTCAAATTGGCAAGGTAAAAAAGCTTGACAAATGGGTGCCCCACGAACTCAATGATCGCCAGCGCGAAGTACGCGTCGAGACATGCCTTGCACTGCTCAACAGACACACAAATGAAGGAATTTTGAACCGCATTGTTACCTGCGATGAAAAATGGATTCTGTTTGATAACCGCAAGCGCTCAGCAAGTTGGTTGGATCCTGGTTCAGCACCTAAACAATGCACTAAACGAAAACTTACCCCTAGAAAATTGATGGTCACTGTTTTTGGTCTAGCGCCGGTGTGATTCATCACAGCTTCTTACCAAACGGGGTGAGCATTACTGCAGATTTGTACTGTTAAGAACTGAACACAATGATGGAGAAGCTGGCACATCTCCAACCAGCATTGGTCAATCGCTCGTCTCCGCTGCTCCTGCACGACATCGCGCGACTTCATACTGCACAGCAGACGGTCTCTAAGTTACAAGAACTGGGGTTGGAAGTTCTCCGTCATCGCCCTACTCACCAGACCTTGCGCCTACAGACTACTACTTTTACCAGAATTTGGATAACTTCTTGGCGGGAAAAAAAATAAATACCCGAGAGGCAGTACAAAATGCCTTTGAAGAATTCGTTGCCTCTCGTCCAGCTGATTTCTTTAAGAAGGGCATCAATAAACTGCCATTGCGTTGGCAAAGATGCATTGATTGCATGCGTGATTAGTTCGATTAATACAAATAAAAAATACATGAAAAAAATTCGTTTAAATTTTTTCATACAAAACGGCAATTTCATAAGTAAAGACTTAATATTAACCGAACTGCTAGAGGACGTGAAGGCCTTAGTGTTCAATTTGTGTACGCTTATAACATAAATACTACCTTTTGACATACTACTGGCTTGTTCTCAGTGGGATGCCGGTAAGTGGAGATAGCCGGCTACCGCCACCCCAAACAGTGCTTGCCCGCCTTGGTCGCGGGACTCAGTAATTCGGAGAATAACCCGCAGCCAGGAGCAATATAGTTGATAATGCTACTCACACTCAATGTGTCATCATTGTTTGTAACTTGACTAAAATGACTATAAATACTTCGACAAATATACCTAGTCAGGTCATAAATTCTGTCACATGTTTAATGTAAAATAATTGTAACAAGTTTATTAATTATGTAACCATTCATATACCAAAATGAACTTAACAAAACATAGATTCTTATGACATTAAAGTTTATTCAAAATGACCTCCGTGATTTTGAATACAAGCCTTCAATCTGCGCGGCCAGTTGTCTATCGCAGCACGAACGAGGTCCATGTCAATATCGGCGGCTGCCTTAATCAAGGATGTCTTGAGTGACTCCAAATTGGGATGAGGCTTTGAGCACGCCTTTTCCTCCAAGTGTTGCCATATCTTGTAATCTAACGGATTCAAATCTGGACTGGAGGAGGGCCAGTCTTCGTGCCGGATGAAGTCGATTTCACGAGCCGCCAGCCAGTCTTGTGTGCTCTTCGCTCTATGAGCTGGCGCCAAATCTTGTTGGAATACCCAATGCCTGTTATTGAACATGGTATGAGAAACAGGTTCCACAAGGTTCGTCAGGACTGTATTTTGATACACAACAGCATTCGTTTTTATACCTTTCTCACAAAAATGTACCTCTGTTAAGCCCCAATAAGAAACTCCCAACCATACCATGAGCGAGGATGGAAAATGACCTCGTTGGACACGCGGAATACGGTTGCTCGCTTCTTCACTACTGTGTGCGTACACCTTATCATTTTGTTTGTTGTAGCTCTCTTCTACGGTAAACATTTTTTCATCCGAAAAAAGAATTTCCCGATATTTTTTTCCCGCGTACCGCTTCAACAAAGCGCGGCATCTCTTCAGTCTCAGGTCCATTAGACGAGCATTCAAACGATGTCCTGTTTTTCTTCGATATGCCCGAAGCCCTAAGTCTTCATTTAACACCCTTTTCACCGTGGTTCTGCTTAACCCCATCTGAAGGGCCAACAGTTTCTGCTTACGTTTGGGATTTCTTTGAATTCGTGCCTTCACAGCTTTTATCACTGCTGGAGTCCTAACAGACCGAGGGCGACCACTTCTTGACCTGTCATCTACACTAGAGTCTTCATTGTATCGTTTGATGGTACGATAAACGAATCTTTTGGTAATATTCAAATTTTTCAGTATGTTAAAAATTTGAATTGGCGCGTAACCGCAACGATGTAACGCAATAACTGCAACACGGTCTTCTTTAAGCGTCCACTCTATATTTAAAAATGAGTAAAATTCTAAAAGTTATACATTTTTATTTTCATGAACAATTCGAAATTCTAATTCAATAAACTTTTTTGTGGCCAGCATTCTAAAAGAAAAGTTTTTACTGTGTGACAATACTTATGACCTGACTAGGTATAATACTTCGACGACGACTTCCATGGCGTAGCGGCTGACGCACTTCGGTACGCTTGTGGAGGCCACGGGCTCGATTCTCGTCTCGCGTCTAGGTGTTTAGATATAATATGTATTTATTTACAAAAGATAAGTATATATGCGGTATATCAGTTGTCTAGTGCCTATAATACAAGTGCTATGCTACATACTTTGGGATTAGATGACGTTGTGTGAATTGTGTCAGTATATTATTTATTTATAATAAAGGATTTTTGTTTCAATATGGTACTGTTTTCAATAAAACAATGCAAATTTTCGAGACGTAGCAATAGAACTCTTTATTGATATACCGACTTACTAATTGGAGTGTAGTATCTTAGTAAACGTACTAAGACGGCACATCTAACTGTCACATAATGAGCCATAAGCTTATAATTCATGACTGTCACATAAAAGCAAGCTTGGATTATTTTTATTATACAAACAGACGACGCCCACAAAATGACCAAAAGCTTTCGCTGGGTTGCGTCACGTTGCAACAAACTTCCATTTAATTGTGACCGCACGAGCGTACACTAATATGAGCGTTTCTGTGATTCCACTCTTTAAGATAATGTAGTAGCTGTTTTAATAATGATATTTACTGTCCTTACGTTTCAGTATAATTTGCAATGTAATTACAGAACGATCAATTGCTTACAATATGATTAAAATTACGTTAATTTCAAAAAGAGTATCGATTGATCGCAATCTTTTAATAGGCTCTCTGTCGTACTCTCAATCACAATAACCTTGAGTTTTCGGAATGATGCTATGCTTCGAATGATGCAAAACGCTTTCCTTGACTCTGAACCACTGAATTTCGTTCACTGCAGATACTATTGATTTGTTTCTAAAGTTTAATAGTATTGTATCGTCCAAAGGAACAGGCGATTGTAACATCGGTTGGATGACTATTGAATTCCATTGAATCGATTCAAAGATTGATGCGATTTGACCAAGTATTTTTTTGCTCAATATGCAGAAAATGTGGCATCAATCCCCCGCAATTATTTCGTATACCTAATTATGGGAAAAGTATTTCACACCCTCTATGCGTTCCAGCATAAGTGCCTTACGCGGAGGAGAACGTGTCAGCGGTGCGTTTGGCATCGTAAATATCCATAGGAACTAGTTATTGCTGTGGTAAATGCCGTCAGTCCATCAATAGAAAAATCACCCTTTCTTTTGATATCCCTTCTGTGTACGTGCGCACAGCATTTATTCTTCATACGAGTCATGTTCGAAGGACATGCGACTACTTTTAATTCGGCTGCCAACTTTCTAACAGTTTACTTCCATGTCAAATTGAGTGCCCGTCAACTTTGAATGAGTTTCCTTAACACCATTTCTGGCTGGGCGAGAGCTCTTCACCTTAACCTCGTATACATATTTACATGAATATACAGTCATTTTAACTAGTTTCAACTTTTTCCCAATGTTAGTTCATTATAAATAAGTTACGTCACAAACAGCTGAATGCAGCTGTTCATACCGAATACAATTATTGTATTCGGTATTAAATAAGTTTTAGTATCAATATTTAATTTTTATGTTCTTAATATTACAGTGTGGTATAAGATATCACTTTCGAAGTTGCCCGAAACCACAACACTACTGTCGATTTCTTTTCGACCTTCCGGTTTAATTTCACTTAGTTTCTTAACTGATATTAATCCGAATGTTTTATGTGGCTTGCATATACATACAACCCCATGTTTACATGCTTAGGACTGTTAAAGTTTTGATGGAAAAAACTTTTTGCTTACTCTGATTTATTTTGCTGTGTTTCTTCAAATTCTAACGTATCCTAGCATATTGAATAGTATACTAATTATTATACTATTGATTAAAATTAAGCATAGGGTACAAATACTATCAAAAATACATGTTTCTATTCAAAGACAAAGTTACACACAATGTTTATTCGCCATGTGAATATCAAAATACATTATCTATGCTCACACGTCATTCGTTTATCAAAATAGCGCCTGTAGCAACAATTTGCTCCTTAATAATGATTTATTATTTGGAGTTTCGCATCCGTGATTATCAGAGAAAGTTACCGATAGCGCATAGTTCACGAGATCGCGGCCGCCATAAAGGCTTTTTTCTCGGGGAAAACCCCTGTTGTTAACGGGTACCCTCGCCAGAGGGGACCGTATGTGCGACTCCGGGAATAATGTTTGGCCATTCGTCTACCCACTAAAAACTTCGCTGCTCTCCTATCGCCTACGCCCGAGCCCACGGATATGTGGTCTGTGGATCTCGAGACCCGGGCCGGCGCCAGCCCGCTCTTTTATATGATAATATTTTTGACTTTGTGCCCTCACCCTCGCGGCAGTGGTGCAGGCGGCGGATCCTCCTCTGGGGGGCCCTCCGCTGCCGCTTTCTATTGCGGCCGAAGGTCGTTGGACGCCCTCCAGCGCCGTTGACGTGACTTGTGTTGGCGGGTGGGGAGTGTTCTAGTTAGCTCCCGTTCCGCCGCCTCCTTTGCGGACATAACTGCCTCGCAGAAGGAGACGACCCCTTAAAAGCTTCATTAAGTTATCAATCAACATGTTCGAAAGTTAGCTAGCTTTTAATTTTTTTATTTTATTTCAATAATAAATATATGTCTATATATTACAATAACCAGGTACTTATACATTTTTTTCATTTGCATAGAAATTGTTAATTTTATTTTTTATTGTTATTATTAATCATTTACTTATATGATATTATATAGATTTAATGTTAAACAACTACTATGATGGCAAATGTGTGCACCTATTGGCATAAATTAGAATTTTTTTATTGTACATATATTATAATTATATATTGAATTTTATGTTGCACGCGTTGGTATACCATATGAATAAATAAATAGAGAGATAGAGTATGTTAGCCAGTCTCATTATTATTTAATTTTTGCATATTATGTATGTTATTCTCGGTTTTTGTCCCATAAATTTCGATACCATACACGATACATTGCCAACCGGAAAGACTGAGCAAGATTATTTGAAGTTATCATAAGGGATTGTATGCTGAAAAGATTATTGTTGTAAAAACTCAAGAAATATAATAAGTATTCCGCAATATTTCAAATCACTTTTTTATATCATCTAAGAGCGTTTTTTTAGAATATATTCTTTCATATAATTTAATTATGGATTATAATTATTCGAATTATAATTTGATAATCCCTTAAAACGTGTGTACTCGGCACGTGAAATATATTATTACTTACTCCTATTGTTTCAATATTTTTTAAGTTGACTGAGCCTACAACGAGATCAATCTTGAAAATGGTTTCAAAGTTCCGTTGTGTATGTGCTAACCATGTAATTATAAGCGTGCAGACAAAATTACTTGATCAATTCGATTAACGTTAACTCTGTTGTTGTCGTTCACCAGTGTTGCTTGAGGTAGCTTTCGAGAGTAATTTGAATGCCGAGGAAAACATGCTTATGTATGTATACGTGTTTAGTTGCGATGCGTGAGTGTGTAGTGTGCATTGTAATAGATGGAAGACGATATATTTATCATCCACTGCTGGATATTGAACTCCTCAAGTTTGTTACAAATCCTGGTACGATGCGTTTTCCAGCAGGCCCCTTAGTTCCTAAAATCGGGTCCACGGGAGACTCGACTTTATATGCTTTCGATAGTGAACAACTAAAATGTTGGCTTGACTTCACCTATGAATGATTGGCAGATAATAATTTACGACGCTCAAGCGACTGTTACTTGTAAAAATTTGCATTAAGAAAATAATCGTTGAAGCTTGCTAGTCTAGCAAACTTAGGTAAATCCTATATGCTTACTCATGAAGCTGTGTTTGCCTGACTGAATTTTTTGCCCATGTACTCCAAAGTAATCACTTCCTTGTCCAAAGTATATATAAGACTGTGACTTGTTTTTGTGATTAGTGCAAAATATATTGTTGTTGAAAAAAAAATGATTTCGGTTTAAATTAAACTATTTATGTAGTTGGCATAAATGGCATTTGAAAGAAATATTTTAAAAGTCATGTGACACTAAAATCTCGCATATGATAAGCTTTTCATTGTTCTTCATTTATATTTTGAGTAATAAAATATGTGAAAGTTTTAAATGAATTAGATGTATATACATATACCTAGTCAGGTCATAAATTCTGTCACATGTTTAATGTAAAATAATTGTAACAAGTTTATTAATTATGTAACCATTCATATACCAAAATGAACTTAACAAAACATAGATTCTTATGACATTAAAGTTTATTCAAAATGACCTCCGTGATTTTGAATACAAGCCTTCAATCTGCGCGGCCAGTTGTCTATCGCAGCACGAACGAGGTCCATGTCAATATCGGCGGCTGCCTTAATCAAGGATGTCTTGAGTGACTCCAAATTGGGATGAGTGTTGCCATATCTTGTAATCTAACGGATTCAAATCTGGACTGGAGGAGGGCCAGTCTTCGTGCCGGATGAAGTCGATTTCACGCGCCGCCAGCCAGTCTTGTGTGCTCTTCGCTCTATGAGCTGGCGCCGAATCTTGTTGGAATACCTAGTGCCTGTTATTGAACATGGTATGAGAAACAGGTTCCACAAGGTTCGTCAGGACTGTATTTTGATACACAAGAGCATTCGTTTTTACACCTTTCTCACAAAAATGTACCTCTGTTAAGCCCCAATAAGAAACTCCCAACCATACCATGAGCGAGGATGGAAAATGACCTCGTTGGACACGCGGAATACGGTTGCTCGCTTCTTCACTACTGTGTGCGTACACATTATCATTTTGTTTGTTGTAGCTCTCTTCTACGGTAAACATTTTTTCATCCGAAAAAAGAATTTCCCGATATTTTTTTCCCGCGTACCGCTTCAACAAAGCGCGGCATCTCTTCAGTCTCAGGTCCATTAGACGAGCATTCAAACGATGTCCTGTTTTTCTTCGATATGCCCGAAGCCCTAAGTCTTCATTTAACACCCTTTTCACCGTGGTTCTGCTTAACCCCATCTGAAGGGCCAACAGTTTCTGCTTACGTTTGGGATTTCTTTGAATTCGTGCCTTCACAGCTTTTATCACTGCTGGAGTCCTAACAGACCGAGGGCGACCACTTCTTGACCTGTCATCTACACTAGAGTCTTCATTGTATCGTTTGATGGTACGATAAACGAATCTTTTGGTTATATTCAAATTTTTCAGTATGTTAAAAATTTGAATTGGCGCGTAACCGCAACGATGCAACGCAATAACTGCAACACGGTCTTCTTTATGCGTCCACTCCATATTTAAAAATGAGTAAAATTCTAAAAGTTATACATTTTTATTTTCATGAACAATTCGAAATTCTAATTCAATAAACTTTTTTGTGGCCAGCATTCTAAAAGAAAAGTTTTTACTGTGTGACAATACTTATGACCTGACTAGGTATATAACAATGATTTGTAAACGTTTTGGTAGATGTATTCAAATTTTGATAATTGGTGCACGTAAACGAGTGTTGTGAACTAAATCTCGGACGGCTACGTCAGTTTTAAATCGGCGAAAGTAGTTGCGTGACATGCGCGTGAGCACCACTTTTGATCGCCCGAACACTACTCAATACCATATATTTAAACCTCCGTTTCATATAAGCCGACGTGGTAAGTGTCAGAAAATTGCCTCTTTCGGACGTGTTAACAACACTATTACGTTAAAAGTGCCTTAAAAAGGGTTTAATGTGTTACTGTAATGGTTGTACAATAAAATAACTGCATGTTTGGAGAAACTGTTAGTTTCTTCTATCTTCAGTCATTATATTTTTGTTTGGACAACTCTAGCTTGTGTCTAACTTATCAATTACTATTTTATTAGTTCTGATACGAGATGTTTTCTTTATATTAAAACTTCTGATTATGCTCTAACTAGATTGCAACGCGAGTTCTTTAGACAAATCGAAATATTCTGCAACTGCGGATGCATTTCTTATTTTAAGAGGCTATAATATATTATATAACCCAAGACAATTCTAGATTGAATAGTTGTACGAAATAAGGAAGCAATAGACATATTAGGTACGATGAATCACGCAGACAACAATAAGACCTACTTGAAGGTTATAAACACGATAAAAAGATCATGTATCATTTTATCGAGGACATTTTGTAAATCTATATTGATAAGATTTCTTAAAAAGAACAACAATAGAGCATTAACTGGGTAGGGCAACATAGTATATATAAGTAATATTTGCTGTACTCTATATAATGTCGATATATAGTAATTGATTTTTTTTATTTGGGGAATGTTTATTCCCCAAATAATAGATGTTTATCTATACAATATATACTAAATAATTTTACATATCTATAAGTACCGTTTTTTACATGTATGAACAACAACATTTCTATGTATTAATTTTCTGCGATTTAAAACTAGGTCTAAGTGGTACACTTAAAGCGATAAAAGTAGTAATTAAAAATAATATTAATAAAAAAATAACCAAAAAAAGTGAAAAGAAAACTATAGAACAAATACTAGACAGAATAATAATAATAAAACAGCATATATATATTTAAAATAGAAAAGATATAACAAGAGAGAAAAGGAATCGATATTCAAATATAAGTAATATGCTGCTTAATGTGCAGCAGGTGGCCCACCACTGAGAACCTCGATAATCTTTGATTGGAACCGATGTGCAGATGTTGCAAAAATATCTATATTATCAAAAGCATTATTATATTCATGCAACATTCAACCTAAGGGAGAGCGCACACTTGCGTTGGTCCTACATTTCCGAATGGCAAACAGAGTATGCGCCCGCAGCTCGCGTCGATGAACTGTTCTTGGGACAGTGTAACATAATCTATTAGTTATTTCAGAACAATCAACAGGGTTACGACATATTTTGACCAGCAACGTTGCCGCCAATATTTGTGTAACGGTTGAGAATAAGGAAGGTGAAATTAATCTTTATGAAAAATATATCTCAATAATACTTAGGATTTTTTTGGCATTTCAATTGATTCTTATAGATACGATACAGAATGAGCTCATAAAGTTGTTATTCCAATACATTACCTTTTCATTACCGTGCAGGGGCGGAGTAAAAATACTGACCCCTGCGGCTGGTACCGGCCTGTGATAAAAGGCGGCAAAACAACCCTACCTAACTACAGTAACTGCTAAATTCTAAGCGGGCCGTCAGCCTGTCTGCTGTCCTACGGCAATAAAAAAAAAAAAAACTAGATGGTAGGGCCACGAACTCGTCTCGATAACAATCACCCCTGTCCTCTAAATATGGCTCTATAATAGTGTTGCTTTCCGACCTAAGTAATCCATTTCCCTATGCAAACAGCAGTGTGTTCGCGGAGCTCCTAGCGTCGCAAACATGCTTAAGCGAGAGTAACTGCTTAGTCTTAGTCTCCGGAGTTAGGGCAGCCGCTATACAAATGCTTAGCCTGTTTGGTTAGAAGAGTAAAAATACTTCCCAATTTCTCAACATAAAATAATATTTATTGACATAACAGGCTATCAATTTGCGCGTGCGCAAATCAATCTCGTGGTATCATTACCACCGTTTACACAATTGAACATTGTCAGATCCAATTTCGAAATTAGAACAGTGTAAAATTACTTTTCGTCATATGCTCTGCTCAAATAGACGTCAAGTTTGTCAGTTATATATTACGCGTTACGCAGATAAAAAAGGTAAAATTAGATACATCGTTACGTATACCTTCATTTATGGTGGAACACTCAATTTGTTAAGAAAATTGGTCCACTTTTTGAGCAGTGAATGGTCAACCTCGTGCCCATGTCGGCTTCGTGACTGGAAGCTATTAATGTTGCTAATGAAATAGCAATTTTGTCTTTGCCCCTCCTAATTTTTTCAATTCGTCCTCATAATTCATAACATAACATACTAATAAATAATCCAATTATTATTGTTATATTCTTGTCGTGAATTTTGACATTCGACCAGACCCACTAGTGTTACATTTTACAAACATGTCTTAAGGACTAGATTTTAAATTATGACATATATAATATTCATCAAATTATCACATTGATTTAAGTTTTTCTGTCAATTAATTTACGAAACAAAGTTTGTTCTTGAAACTGATATGGTAAGGTCAACTAGAGACCACACCTGCAGACCATCGACAGACGTCAATGCATCACTCTCGCTTCTTTAACATTTGTATGTATCGAGGTCACCGTGTCACTTTCGTCTTATACGATCATCAATACTATTTATAGACCTATTCAATATTTTGCATGTTTCATAAGTAAAATTAAATTAACTAAACAACTTCCGAAATTTCACTACCAAAACAACTTGTCTGAATCTAAACGGTCGCAGTCATTACATATATGTATCTTACGTCGACCAAAAAGTCTAGTCAGTTTTGATTACAGCGTGCGATGAGCACAAAATAAACTTTCTTCATAAGTGCATTGTCAAATTTCTCCTTGCAAGAATAACGCGTGCCAGTTACTTGGTACAATAGACAAATTAGTGCTTTCCCATTACCCTATTGTTGTTTTACCGTGTGACGAGAAGATATTTTTGTTAAGTAAAAGTCGCTATTAGCTACTGTTTGCTTACATTCATAATTTACCAGTGTATTATGACATATTACCTAATTTTATATACCTTGCACTAAAATTTTAGTATTGCTATCTCTATTTCCGTCAGAGGAAATTATAGATTCGTAAAATGTCGCTTTTGTGGAACCTGAGATCACCTTTGCCATAAACATTGTGCTTCTGACCTTGCTGCTTTGATTTGAACTTGACCTAAACGAACAAGACGTAATTTGCTTTAGTTGTGTGTCTAGTTTGATAATTCGGTTATAGTGGCGGTTCAGTATAATTATTGCAAAATTTGCAAAGATGTAGGTAGTTCTTTGTTGTATTCTTTTCCTTCTCATCAGAACATCAGTTCTTGGTTGTATCTAAAGCATTTTTTTTTTCAAACCTCGTGCGTTCTCGATTCTTTGACAACATATATGTGGCTTAAATCGTGTTTTCTTTGATTGCCGTATTAGCCTCAGTTACAACAGAAAACAACAAATGATGTGCTATGGTCTCTTGTTAGTTAGCGGAAGAATAATCTATTTATCGTCTTTTATGATCTGGTATCCATTTCCGATCTACATCTCCAGGTAAGATTTTATGAAAAACAATTCTAATATATTTTTGACAATATTAAATATTTTTATGGTTTGTTTTTTGATTTTTTCATAATTGAAAAAAAATATTAGACTATTTAAAAAAATTAATATACTCTCGTAATTTTTATACAATCTATGTCGATGGCAACCTCTTATAACACTTTATACATCAATATTGCTATTCTTATAGCTATGTTTTTGATCGATAAAATTGTGCAACATGATGGAAACAATGAAGCGTTAAGAATAAAATGGATTTGCGGTCACATAACGCATATCATATTATTACGATCATAAGACAAATTAATGTTTTGCAATTATTCTTGAGTCGAAATGTCGAGAATGTGGCTGCAATTGCAAAGCATTATGTATGTCAATGCTAATAACGACTAATGTGCACCCACTCGACGGATAAGGTCGTGCCTAGGTGTACGTATTCTAAGACTGCTTTATCTTCCTTATTTGTTAACGCGTGTAGGATTTTTGGTGTGATGAAGAAATCTTGTCTCTGGAACTTGGTGTATACATAACCTCTTAATTTTCTTGTTAATAATCATTGTTTGGAAGTTTTAACTTTATTACCGAGAGACGGTGTTCAACAATATTACATCATGGTTTTGTTTAGGGAATTAGAAACCTAATATGTGAATAATTGTCATTGATCGTTCTCTTCTGATATCACGTATGTTCAAAAACTCCTTGCGAGGAGTCCGCTCTGGATAGGCGCTTAGGCGCTGAATTGTAATATACAATCATCAAGATCATCATGAATTTCTATCTATAATTCTTTCTCAGTAAACAATAAATAATTTTGGTGATGCTTACAATTGTCCAATTGAAGCAATAAGAGATACGAAATATTTTAGTGTTGAAATAACATTGAAACCTAATTCTATGATACGAATGAAGAATGTTGGCTCATAGCAAGAATTGATTTAAATTGACCATGTCCCTGTGCGCCGAGTACACAATCGACAAGCCACTGACCCGATGATCACGACACTCAACACATTTTATTTGTAATGCAAAACTACAAATATCCTATCGCGGGACAGCATTACGATGTCGCCTACTGAGCATTATAAACGTTTATATTATCAATCACGTCATGAGAGTTATTGAAGTGAAACTTCTTTGGGCGCATGAGGGTAAATTTTTATGGATGAAACGGAAATTAACGTCACGTTACGGATGAAACGCAAATTAGCGTCACGAAGGTGTGAAACGTTTTTTTCTAATGCTTATTTTTTTTATGCTGAGGAACAGCAGACAGGCTGGCGACCCACTTAATAGTAAGCAGTAGCCGTCGCCAATGGATGTTTGCGGCGCTAGGAGCACTGCGATTACGCTGCTGTTCCATATGGGTACAGGAACCTGGGACACTAATACCGAAATACAACACAAGGATGTTATGGCGACTAAGGGTGGTTGCCATCCGGACGGGTTTGGGGCCCTACCACGTAGCTAGGGTTGTTTTGTCGCCTTTTACGATAGGCCGACCCCGGCCGCAGAGGATAGTACTCTTATTCCCCCCTGCACGATGTGATACATCGATAAATACATCGTTTTAATGTTTTTTTAACTTTAAATTACCTTTATTTATTGTTTATTTACGCCATTAGACTCTTATGTCCAAAATGCAAATCTAGCCCGTCTGGATGGCAACCATCCCTGGTCTCTAGATATGCCGCTCTAATAATTGTGTTGTATTAAAGCATAAGTGACCCGGGTTCCCTTACGCGAACGGCAACGTGTTAGTGGTGCCCCTGGCATAGTATCTGTATCATCATCTGTATGCGGCGGTATTTGCTTGCTAACAAGTGACCGTCAGACTGTGTACTGTTCCTCAGCAATAAAAAGAATCAAATATATTAATGAGATTTTTGCAATAATTACATTTTTGAAGCATTGTTATACTATAATTACAATACCGAGGCGGAAAATGATAGTCCATAATGTGTATCTCTGGAAACAGGAAAAAAGAAGTTATTTATCATCTTAATTATTGAATTCGGTTACATGTTAAGTTTAGACCTCGGGAACACCGTTCCTCTACAGTATATTGCAATGTGCGCCTTTCCACAGGTGAGGTTAACTTGGACTCAAATTTCTTAGTGGAGACCACTCACACTCTTCATGTAACATGTTACTAATGTTTTGTAGGTAAAAAAATATTAACCATTTATATGAATGTTGGCAGAAAGAGTGGAAATATGCATAAAGTATTCACTCATTGTTAGTAGATTTTACTTACTAGCAGTGGGGGGCGACACCTACTAAGGTGTTAACAAATTCAAGTATTTGGGATGTACCGTTACAGATACAAACCAGAGAGAGGAAGCAATTAATACCCGTATTCAAAACGCTCTCAGATGCACAGCAACTCTTCACAAGGTTCTAGTATCCAAGCTGATACGCAGAAAAACTAAAATTCGTTTACAAAACTGTCAATAGACCAATTTTAATTTATGGATGCGAAGCCTGGACGCTGACTTTAAAAGAAGAGAATAAGCTCTTAGTGACGGAAAGAAAGATTCTGGGGCCGACAAAAGCGGAAGACATAGAACATAGAAATAGAAGACCTAGTGTACATGAACATGATAAACATTATTGGAGAGAGTAAAGCGGCTAAGCTTCAGTGGCATGGACATCTAGAGAGACAGGAAGGATAAAAAGAACGGAATCGTGTCGTGAAGAGAGCATACCTGGGACAACCAAATGGGAGACGCCCGGTTGGACGTCCTAAATACGCTGGGAACACATTGTAGCTCGAGATCTGTTCAACCTCTGCCGTAGCTACTGGCGAGAGCTAGCGCAAGACCGAGAGGCTCCGAGACCGTGTTCTGGTGACGAAGGCCAAAACTCACTGTAGGTCGTTGCGTCACCGTAGTTAGTTATATGAATGTTGTTGTTAATACACATAAGTACCACAGCAAAGCCCGAGGTTTTTCTTGAAATATGTTTGCATATCCTCGTTGTTTGTATAGGTTAAAATTTAAACGATACTCGGAATCCGCTCTTTGATGCACTACACTGTTTATTAATGAGCACCAGACCGTGTTGGCTTTTGAATATGGACAGGAAACGAGTTAATAAAACGCTCGAGCATTTAGCCCCGCCGTTGAGTGCACCGATACGTAAAACTCAACTCTCGAAACTAATGACTTAAGTCAAATAAAACTAGTAGATTGTAGACCAGTGTTAAGTTATTGTAAAATACATTTATTTAATGCTGTGCAACAACAGACAGACTGACGGCAGTAATAGTAAGCAGTTACCGTCACATATTTATGTTTGCGACGCCAGGGGCACCGCTAACACGCTGCCGTTCGCGTCGAGATCTTGTAATCTGGGCCACTTAAACCGGAACACAACACAAGGTTATTATGGTGGCATATTAAGAGACCAGGGGTGGATGTTTTCAGATGGTCTTGGAATCCTACCACATAGCACATAGGGTTGTTTTGTCGCCTTTATGACAGGCCCCCGGGCGTAGAAGTTAGCATTCTTACTGCGGATCTGCACGGAAAAACTATTCTAATGGTGATGATTATTTGAAAAGTGTCAAAAAATAATACTATCTTAGACCGAGTTTCCTATTTATAGAAGAACAAGAAATTTTATTTGTTCCATTTTAATTTTTTTGTTTGCTATTTAATATGTAGGTATGTTTTTATATTCGGCTGAACTAAGTAATAATTTGTTCAATTGCTGTGTTGTATAATTTTAATCAAACTTCCGCAGCTGTCGTTATTTGCAATTATAAACCGATAAGATCTTTACCATAATGTCTAAGATATCATGACCTCTGTACATTATTATACCCTTATGTAAGACATAAATTATTATGTACACATGAACGACGGAAATAAAGACAATACCTTGGTAGGTTCTTGATAAATCTCCGTAATTACAAGTTTAGTTCATTAAGAATAATAAGTACCATTATTGGTAAAAGCTATTATAATAACATGTAACACTATGAATAGATCGTATTACTGCGCAGTATTGTGATCCATATCCATTTCATCATTTTTGATAGCTGTAGTCGACATGACATAACTAACAAGTCTATTGACTCGGTGATGAATTGATCCGATGATGTGGGCGGGATGGTTATTAATCGTCTACAATTTCCATTTCACTATTATTGTGGTATACCGCACAATTATCCCATCATAGTGTGATTTGCATCATCAGTAATGATCTTGTGTAATAAAGAAGCGAAAACATCTACTAAATTCAACGTCTTTTGTTAGATGTGACTTACATAATACTTGTATTATACATATCGTGTCTAGTTTACCGCATATGATCTTTCTTAAATGTGTGAATTTATAACCATGCAAAATTAAAATCGCCTGCATAAGCATTTTGACCGAGCGAACGATAGTAAAAGTCCTATTGACACCAATTCTAATTTTGAAGACAACGGAACAAAACTATTGCAGTCAAATATCAGTTACAATTGGTCAATTTTAGTAATTCTTATTTTGGGACCTACTATATTTTTGAATGTAGGTTACATTTTACAATAGAACAAGCTACGGATAAGTTTTTAATGCGGCATGTCGGCGCTAAGAAATCTAAGAATTATCAAATCACTTTTTTAAATAGAATGAGAAACGATCGCAAGAAATAATAGTCTCACAATCGCTACACTTAGAAATACTTTTTAAAATTATTCTTTAGTGATATAATAATGTATTATTATATTAAATTAAATTATGTATTGCAAGGTCCGTGATGATGAAGGTTATTTTAGTTATTTGTTAAATTGCTGGCATACATTGCTGGTAACAAAAATAAAACGAAAATTATATGGAATAATTATTTGCTACAAGAGTAAAGTTGCGACACGAATAAACAGGACGTGTATAAGAAATAATTCTACGATTAAGTAATAGAGATCAACTTAGCATAGTCGACTATTAACGTAATTTCGCTTCCGCCAAGACTATCATGGAAAAATCTTTATATATTTTGTAACGTTACAGGCTCAGTAGTAGTTAAAGATATGATGTCAGTAACCATATATTTGTTTATTTTAGCAATAAACTTTGATTTAATTATCTAAGACTAGATTTATTAAATTCAGGCGTCACGCCACTCTGTCGTTTCACGTGACTCAGGTGATTTCGTGTCACGGCTTTTCGGGCGGTATGTGTCGCGTTGCTCAGATAGAGCAAACGATAGAGTGCCAACCCTGTGCTGCCGGCGATGAAGACACGGTGCTCCACACCCTCCGCGTGTGCGTGCATGGGCATCGGAGCGCCGAGAGGACATCGGATTGGACCGCCCCACGTTCCCATGGCAAAATGTGCATAGTACATTTTCACCTTCAAAACAAAACGTACTAAATTAACATAATTTATTAAGTTAGCAAATTGTTTCGTCTTGCAAAAAATAAAAAGAAGTGTGCAGAACTGACTGCCAACCTTCATTAGTTGGAGAGGCACCCTAAGAAGAAGAAGAAGTAAGTTAGTAGACTTTAAATAAAAACTAAACTTATAAAAGAAATAGAAGAAGAAAGATTACTAATAAGCTTCTAACTGTATGGCTTCTTTTCTACATAATATACGGAATCGTCCTTAGAAATCTAGCCATTGACTCTCTACATTGATGTACTTATTTGTATAACAATATGAGGGTGGTCTGAAAAGTTTCCGACCTAACAAAGATACAAGAAATTTTTTCAGATTTTTTTTATTTTTCAGCATAATCTCCTTGTAACTCTACACACACTTATCCCAGCGATGCTCCCATCTCTGTAACCCGTCCAAATAATACTCGTTATTCTTTGTAAAATAATTGTTCACGAAGGTGATTGCTTCTTCAATTGACGAAAATCCCTGTCCTCCAAGCGCAATTTTTAGATGTGAGAACAAAAAGAAGTCACTTGGGGCTAGATCTAGTGAGTAAGGCGGATGGTCAAGCAGTTCAAACCGTAATTCGTAGATTTTCGCCATGACAACCGCTGAGGTATGAGACGATGCGTTGTCTTGGTGAAACAGGATTTTCTTTTTCTGCAAATATGGCCGTTTTTCCGCAAGTTCTGCCTTCAGCTTATCAAGTAATGATGCGTAGTATGCTCCTTTAATGGTTTTTCATTTTTGAAGATAATCGATTAAAATAACTCCATGACTATCTCAAAAAACAGTCGCCATCACTTTCCCAGTCTAAAAAACAGTTTTTGCTTTTATTGGAGCCGGTTCTCCCCTTTGCAATCCACTGTTTGGACTGTATTTTTGTTTCGGGCGTATAATGGTGTATCCAACTTTCATATACAGTAATTAAGCGGCGCCAAAACTCGGATTTATGGCGCCTAAACTGCGCCAACACGTTTTTGGTCTAACGTGATCAAACGCGGCACCTAACGCGCGGACAGCTTTCTCATGTCTAAATGTTGATTTAATATGTGACATACACGTTTTTTGACATGTTCATAACCTCTGCTATCTCTCTCACTTTAATTCGGCAGCCGTATAGTACCATTTGGTGAACTTTGGCGATGTTTTCGTCGGTAGTTGCAGTTTTTGGACGTCCCCAACGTTCATCGTCTCCCAAGCTCTTACAGCCAGGTTCAAAATCAACTGCCCAAAATTTTACTGCGGTAAATGATGGCGTAGAGTCCCCATAAACAGAATCCAACTTGACAGCTTGATACTCGATTTTGTCTATTTTCATAAAAACACATCAACTCACTCAAGCGACTATTACATAACAACTGTGCGTCCAGAATGCCTGAAACTTTGGTGAGTAACTGTCAACAGATAAACAATGAAATTCACTAACTTTTATTTACAAATGCTGCTATCTTCATGTTGAGGTCGGAAACTTTTCAGACCACCCTCGTATAACGAATTCCTAGCCGTAGCGGAATAAAGGCAATATTTTTTAAATGTTATCATTCAAAAGTCCAAGATTTACAGATGGAATTTATTTAACAAGATGATAGATAGAATAGAACAGAACAATGCTTATTATATTAAGCATTGTTTTGTTCTGTCAACAGAAGTGATGAGTAAATCAGCCTTTAGCAAGAAGAATAAGCTCTTAAAAAGATTCCGACTAGCAGGTTGTGGGATAGGGATTAAACTTAGCATCATGATGCCGTTGTTGATGATAGTTGGATGCAGTAGAAGTGTGTTGGATTCAAGTAAACATTTAGGGCTCAAGCGAGTCTAACTCAGGGCAGATAACTCTGATTTTAAATCATCTTAAACCCATTACCAAAATATCGTTACAGATCCTGGCTCATTTCTCAATTATAATAATATAGAATAATTTACTATTTATTGAAGTGATAACTTCTTATGGGAGGGTAAACCGCTTCGTTACGTAACGCGTTACGGCGCCAGTCTGTCTGGCTCCCCTTTCTCACGCATACGGCAGCGGTGGGTAGGCTCGTCTCTCACTAAACCACAGCGCTAGATCTATTCGAATTGCGACTTTATTACAATATAATACAGTTGAGTTTTTTGTTCTTTATAAATAACCTACATTAGGGAATAATTTAATTTGATATAATTTTAAAACAGCTTTTGAAAATATTGGAAATTCGTAAATTTTAGTTATTATTGAATTATTTTTGTTTTTATTAATAAATAACCTTTATTTACATTATCATATTAATATACACATAATTTAAGTAATAGCCCAAGCTTTTCTCAAGTTAAACAATGTCAATATTAAATAGTTCAACTTAGATTAGTTTAAGTTATCACTTATGTCGGGCGTCTCGAGACGCACACGTTTTTTTTATTATATTGGCTAAATAATTGACACAGAAGTAAGAAAACATCACTATTGATGAGCGAATTAATAAATAAAGAGCCTTCCCGCTGGCAGTAACAATACGGATTCTAAAATGATTAGATATACTATAGATACGTAAAATAATCCTTACTAATAATATAAATGTAAAAGTAACTCTGTCTATTATGTTTTCACGCCTAAACCACTGAACCAGTTTTAATGAATTTCGGTATAGAATTTAGATTGGAATTTGGAGAAGGTCATAGAGTACTTTTTAATTTATATGGCAAAACAACGTTTGCCGAGTCAGCTAGTCTCTTATATAATAAGAAATCATTCTTCTTTCCTCTTGTTAAACTCCAGGTTGGGCGAACCAGCAAATTACAACGTTAAATATGTTCCAATCTGTAATATTGGAACTAGATGTTGGCGTATGGCGTACAACGAATGTGTAATAACACATTCGTTGTATTAAACATTGCAAAGATCTAAATTTAAAAAAATGTCATATATCCAGTTATACACAAGTTAAATTCAGAATGATCGTAATGCCAACCCTGGCCAGTTGTGCGAGCTATGTTCATAATAGAATACAATCCATCAAATTGCATTTGCTAAGCAGTTATGCTCCAATTTCATGTAATTGCATTTGCGCTTGTTATGCAAAATGCACCAGGGTGCCAACGTCATTGGTCATTGGTCAATGCATAACTGGTAGCAGATACTACGCGAGAGAACAAAATGCACTATGGTCATTTATTCTATTATTCGTTGCAGATACTTTTTATATGAATGAACATCATTAAATTTTTCACCTAGAGACCATCATCTGTCTTCTGAGATAGATCATACGATATCATATATCATATCATACGATAATCAGATATTGATTATTATATTATTTTCTACGTAGTAGGGCCCTAAGCCCGTGTGGATGGCGACCACCTTTGGTCTCAAGTGTGCCGTAATAATAACTTTGTGTTGTGTTCCGGCATTAGTGACACAAGTTCCTATACCCTTTTGGGACAGCAACGTGTTCGCGATGCAACTGGCGTTGCAGACACTCATAGGCGACGGTAACTGTTAAATTCTAAGTGGGCCGTTAACCTGTTTGCTGTTCTACAGCAATAAAAAAAATTGCTGATCCTTAGCTACTTCCGGATTTAAGGTTGCAGCTTTAGCTAAGTAGGTTAGCCCTTTAATATTTATCTGTGAAGGGATGACTCGGCGATCACAAATCAACGGTCAACGGCCGTTTACAAATTTTATGAACTTATCTTCTCCAAGTTATGACCCTTTCTGTGCCCGTGGCTGCCGTCAAACCTTGGCCTTCGTTCGAATGAAACACGCTTCTAGTGCTGCTGCCAGCTGCACGGTTGGCTAGGCAACTAAGATCATTACTTAGTTTTGCACGTAATTACGTAATAATGTCTTCATAGGCTTTAGACCCATATGACTGATGCTCATCTTGAAGTTTTGCAGCTAAAATAGGTAGGTAACGTACTATGGTTATGTTTCTATTTTAACATATAATCCACTTAATTTTAAGTATATATTATATGCTATTCCCAAGATCAATAATATTATACGACATTGTCACATTTGCGATTTGCGTAATTTCAAATCAATTCATAACCTTAAAAATAATTGCTCATGTCCGCACGTGCTCGAAAGGTCAAGTCTTTAGGACTTTTTAACAACGCTCCATAATTCACTAAAGAACAATCAACTCGTATGGCTTCACAACGAGTATTACCGAATCAAGTGTACATATAGTGGGCGAAAAAATAATATGTAAATTTATTTTAAGGAGAGGAAAGTGCGCTGAACTCTTTGTATACTATATATGGATACCTCGGAACCGTAAAATTATTGGTTTGCCTTTTTCTAATTACCCACAGGTGGACGTAAACGGTGTTCTCGAACAATACATTATCATTGAGGTTAATTAACATGTTAGCAATACACTCTATGTCGTGATTCCGTACACTCTTCCGTAAGCCACGACTATTGCTTATATTGAACAGAAAACAGTTTTATAGTAACTGGAGCTGTGTTAGATTTGAAGAACTAATGGAATGTTATTGTTAATAAATGTAATAATGTTCTGTAAAATATAACATTCGACGAGTTTTGAACATACTCGTTTATGCAATATTTGAGAGTAAATAGTAACCATATGAAGATTTATAGGTACTTAGGCTAAATCTTACACGTTTATTCCTGAAGGCTGAAATATTGGTAATCCGCACACCAATCGATATCTGATTTGACGAAAACCGTCACCGGCGTAAGGTTATCTGATGGCATTGTGAATAACAGCACAGCGGTGCCTGCCGCCGACGTCACCGCCAGCTTATGATAGTCTCGTGCAAACGATTACCTTGGAAATATAATTTCATATAGCTTGGGAAACTTTAGCAACAACTACTCCTGGCTACAAGTGCTCGATAATTCAAGATCATTTTGACTCAAACACTTCCCATGTTATATGACTCATTGCATTTCAATGACGACTTTAAGCTGGTTTTAAACAACTTTGTTAGTAATTACTTCCTCATAACAAATAGCAAGAAGACATTGTGTACTATTGTGTGGACTACAAAGTGATACACGTGCGTACGGCTGTGAAAGCTTTGGACGCGAGTGACAGTGGACAGTGAAGAACTAACTCTGCCCTTACAATAAGAGCAAAAAGTTGTTTATGAACTTTAATTTAACACGCTTAGCTTTGTAAACAATTCGAGGCCAATAGCTTCCGAATATGGTTCCATAACGTAAACAAAACTTTCATTTATCTTCGTATCTATTAATATAGAATAGACGGTAACAAACTGCAATTTTGCTGCGTTCGACGTTGACTATACTATTATATATTTCATAATACTAATTTAAGAATGTATCAGAAGTAACGATACGTGGCAACCGCTAATAAATTTGTACTGATTGATTTTACATTGATTTTTATTTATGAACGACGACCCCCCCGTAGCGAAATCGCTTTCGCTCGTTAAAACGCCTGCACGGGCTACGGATTGGATTTCCGTCCATGTTGAAGTGATTATATTTAATACTTTTTAACAAAAAAAAAATACATATAAAAGTAATAAATCAATCGTTTAGTATACATAACTCTGCGCAAGCGCACTGCTGCTTTGGGACTAGATGGCACTGTTTAAATTGTCACAACTTAGTGAATTTGTAGTTATCAGCTTGAGTAAGTGATTGTATCCACACAGGACATACATATACTTTACTCTAAAAGTTCTTCAAAAAACTGTATAACAATAGTTAAGCAACTGAAAATTAAAATTTTTAAGAAATAAGTAAATACCATGCCACAGCTTCAGTGTTCACAAAAACGTAAAGTTATTTCTTAATATAAAAATGTACTTCGCAATCGTGTATTGCCTTCTAATGTTTATTTCGCTAACACCCACGTATTGTAATCTTCATACAAGAAAAATATATATAATAATAGTAATTGCCAATAATAAAACTAAATAAAAACAATGTGTTCGAGAAGATTTAAAAAATTGTGTTTCGTAAATGTGAGGCAATCATGAAATAAATATTCTTTTCTACTGTTATGAAGGCGTACAAATATTGTACGTATATTATGTCGTTGTAATAACAGCTCATTGACTTCTACTGACTTGAGCTCATAGACTTGAGGCTCTTCCTAGAGGTAACGCACAGCGTACCTGTCATACTTGTCCAAAGATTAGCGGATTACACACACCGGTGATCACGGCATGCAGGTTTCCTCGCGATGATTTTCTCCATAGTCGGTACGTGGCATCCTGCGGCCACAAGCTGTTTGAGTATCTTCTTCTCTTCGTTTCGCTCTTGACAGAGCGGTCGTGGTTATGTTGAGGCATCCACGTCGGTGATAGAGGCGGACACAGCTCTCCGCAGGATCTCCCGCCATCTTTCCCTGTTGGCAGAGTGTTTGGGGCAGTCAGACACACGGTTTCCCACTGCGTAGGTGACATGCCGTGCGATCTGGTTTCTTCCACTTTCCTTACACTATTAGCCACTCTATGGAGTGGTTATCTCGTCTAGAGACATGCCCAAAGTACTGTAGAATGCGCGATAGTACTACGGCTGACAGACGCTCTTAGAGTATGGACACGTTGGTGAAGAACTCAGTCTGCGATATCTCAAGCATCTTCTTCCAGCACCACATCTCCAGAGTATCTATCTTCCGCTTTTCCAATTCACGTACTGTCCACGTCTCCGCCGCGTAAAGAAAAATGGGGAATACCAGTGTCCGCACAAGCCTGACTTTAGTGGCTTTGGTGATGTGACATGAGTCTCTAAGTATAATTCCCAATAAATAAAAGAATATGAACACCCCATTTTGATCCTAGGACATCCTAAGAGTTCGGAAACCTTTGCTAAGTCACAGGCTGTAAAGAATCTTTCAGATTTCTGAACTGATTGTAATCGATCTTGTTCATCAAAATCCACCATGGCTGCAGGGGTCTGGCTGCAAGATAAATCCGTCCATCTCTTCGCCGTATACATATAATAATATGTAAATAATAATACGTTATATAGCCATCCAAGGTAGTCTGTTACTTTTTAATTTGTCAATCACTAGTGCTACTTTCTAAATACTTCTTATACGAGGGCTGTTTGATAACTCCGTGACTATTTGAATAAAAATTTTTTTTTCGGAAAATACATAAGTGTGTTTTATTTTTCAACATAATCTCCTTTTATATCAATACATTTAGTCCAGCGTTTTTCCAATTTTTTTATTCCTTCCAAATAATAGGTTTTCTCAGAGACCTCTTCATTCGACCCAAATCTCTTACCACCCAGCCATTTCGTCAGGTTTGGAAAAAGAAAATAGTCGCAGGGGATTAAAGGGGGGGCCTCCTGTGAGGCGCGCTCCCGGCTCGACCGCTGCATGGGGACCAAGCGAAAACCAGCTACGAATGGCAAGAATATTTTTATTGGGGACTATCGGCTCCACCGGTGAAGTCGATCCTATTCTAATCTACCGTTTCGGAGTGCTTATAGCTGAGGGAGAAGAAACGGCGAAATAAATTCCCCCGCAACACGTCTAACTACGTGTGGATTTATGTAGTGTGGATTGTGTGTCTATAGGCTATGGGGGGGCGGAAGGCATCCCTAAACCTATTCAGTGGGGCTGGTACATGCCGGACTGGGGAGAATTGCGATCACGAGAACATTCGCTTCAGCGTCCTAGTAATGGGGTCGGGTCTGTCTGTCTCACGTTTCGCAGGCGAAGACGCGCGTGGGCGGCTGGGCGTATAATTGACTGTCTCCAACACCAGTGAATTGGGGTGGTGGCGTGTAATGGATCCATGATTGTAAAAACTCGCCAGGATTGCGGTTGAACATCGCTAAACACTCCTTTGAAGTGGTCACACGGTTGTGCTTATGGTCGAGTGTGAGCTATCGCGGCACCTATCTCGCGGATAGCTTTTTCATGTCCAAATATTCATGTAAAATGTGATGTCCTCGCTCAGTTTAGATGCCTACTGCCTCAGCCACCTCTCACGTACTTTCATTCTCTGATCGTCCAATAATATTCCATGAATTTTATCGACGATTTCTGACGTGATGAACTCTCTTGGGCGACCTGAACGTACAGCGTCACTTTTGCTGGTACGACACCACAACGTAAGTTTTTCTTTGGTGTCAGTGATGGTTTTTTAACGCAAAAAATAATGCTTAATCAACACTCAAAATTCGCTTTTTTATTTTTGTTAAAATTCACGAGGTTTTCTGCTTTTAACGGCTGTCATACACAAACTAAATGACGCAACTTGCTCAAAATTTGACAGTAGCCTATTAAACGACGGTGGTTAACGGCAGCAGTGTTGCATTTAAAGTTAATCCGCGCTCAATTGAAAAAGTCACGGAGTTATCAAACACCCTACTCAAAGGGGAAGGTGATGATAAAATGGCGTACACAATTTTTTCCTGTCATAATAATAATTCTCCGTGTAGAGGCAGATTAAGAATACTAAACTGTAATCGGGGTTGGCCTGTCGTAAAAGGCGACAAAACAACCCACCCTAGCTACGTGGTAGGGCCCCAAGCCTGTCTGGATGGCAACCAACCTCAGTTTAAGTATGCCGCTATAATAATCTTGTGTTGTGTTCCGGTATTAGTGACTCAGGTTCCTATTATACCCCTATGGGACAGCAGCGTGTTCGCGGCGCCCCTAGCGTCGCTAACATCCATAGGCAACGATAACTACTTACTATTAAGTGGGGCGTCAGCCTGCCTGCTGTTCCTCAGGGAATACAAATATTTCCATAAAACCGTACGTAGCCCTAACAATGTTGTTGTCATTATAAAATTACATATGGCCATCAGAGACCGTTAAGGCGATTAAGTTATAATAAAGCGCTAATGTCTACACTAATTCTATTTACCATATAATATTAGGTACCGTTTTTAAACCTAACGACTTTATAACTATCGTAGACTTATCACGTTCCCGTGCATGCTTTCGTTAATAATATTTCTCAATGAAATCATACAAAAACTGGCAATAAGCGTTAATATTGCGTGTTTGTAATTGACAACTAAAGTAGATTAGTGATTTATTTAAATTGAATAATACTGAGAAATACAAGTTAAAACAGTAATAAAATATTACTATAAGGAATCACCTATACTTTGTTGACCGTTTTAGCTTTAATATAAATATGAATTAGTATACTTACATGGAGCTTAATTTCTCTTACTTCAGTCTCTTGTTGCTTGTTCCTTTTCTAGACTAAAAAGGTACTTTAAAAATGTTGAAACAGATGGGGATGAAATTGGGTTTAATAAGAAAAAACTGCCGTCAGACCCCAAATCCAAAAAGAGAAACTGAACTTTCTTTTGCTATACGTCTAGCCTCTTGCTCGTTTGACATAATCAAGTTGGTAAAGACACTTTCAAATGTTCTTTTTTACGTACTTTTCCATTCACAAAATTTACTTATTAGCTAGATCTGCTTGTTGAATGTGAATCGGTAGGTGTTAATCGACAATTACAAGTAAGATATTTGAAATATTAACACACTGACTGCCGAATACTCGCATCCGAAATGGATCACGTTCGAATCCGCTGTAACAGTGATTCATTTTGACGGGGAGTTTTTTTGTTCCCAGACATGTTGTGTGCCAACCACTCGAATCCGAAGAAAGGTTAATTAATAATAATAATAAAAAAAACATCACCGCATTTTATCCATTAGTGTATACGTAATCAAAAGTTTCCTAATACAACAAACGATATTTCTATTTTTTATTTTATTATATTTGAAATGCCAACCAATGTGGAAATAATCAACTGTGAATGCGAACCTCACTATTCAGTCCTTGAGACTAATTGCAAATTACACGTTTAATTTTGAGAATTCCAAAATCCAGTTTCGATACAAAATCAAGCTTAGAAAAGTGAGAGCGAAGATATTTCGTAGGTCGTTCACCTATTCGCCCACACGATAAATCGATTGTTCCTGTACCACTCCTTGGTGTTTTAATTTAAATGATTTTACCATAATTAAATATCTCATTTATAATAAATACCTGGAAGCATATTGGTAATACACTTGACTACCAATCTAGAGGTCCTGGGTTCAAATCCCCTGATGCCATGCATCACGTAGGTAGTTTTTCTCGTATAATATACATATTACAATATATCCGTATCATTTTTATCTGTGCAGGGGTGGAGAAAGAATTCTACCCTCTGCGGCCGGGGTCGGCCTGACGTAAAAGGCGACAAAACAATCCACCCTACCTAAGCCCGTCTGGATGGCGACCACCTTTGGTCTTAAGTATGCCGCATAATAACTTTGTGTTGTGTTCCGGCATTAGTGACATGTATCCTTATGGGAGGG
Organism: Malacosoma neustria; assembly: GCA_963693495.1. NCBI lineage: Eukaryota > Metazoa > Arthropoda > Insecta > Lepidoptera > Lasiocampidae > Malacosoma > Malacosoma neustria. The sequence continues at coordinate 14,648,386 of OY856384.1, forward strand.
ACAGCAGCGTGTTTGCAATTCCACTGGCATTGCAAACACTCATAGGCGACGGTATAACTGCATGAATATTTTTAGTTTTTGTCTGTAGAAAATTTGAAGAGACTTAGTATTTTTATAAGTTAAATAAAAATATGTATGTACACTATGTAGTTATAACTCATAACACTTTCACAGCTTCAAAGTCAAAGTGTTTTTTAAATGTACTATATAGTATCAGAAGAAACAAGGTTTCGTCGTATTTCCAAGTAACACTCGCTCGAGGGTGAGCATTCCATTGTCCCAATTTTATCCTTATTTATTAGTCCCCTCCCTGAAATATAAGCTACGTGTTTTCTACAAACAAATAGTCATGTATTTTTATTTTTTGGACAACTTCTTCGAACCTCGACCATGTTTGATGTTTGTGAAATCAATATTATTATTTTAATGCAAAAATTTGTTTTTGTGCTAAGTGGTAGGGCTCCAAGCCTGACTGCATAGTAACCACGCCTGGTGTATAAGTATGCCGCCATAATAATCTTGTGTTGTGTATAAGTGACCCAGGTTACAGTTGCCCTACGCAAACGGCAGCGTGTTACGCAACGGTGCCCCTGGCATCGTAAACATCTATTGAATTAACTTTGATTATTTCCAAAAAACTACGAGGAAACGAAAGCCTTAAAAAATTTTCAACAATTAACAATATTAATAACGATAATATATAAATAAAATTTCTATCAATGCCAATTTAAAGAAAAAACACTTGTTAATTTTCTCTCACTGAGTTTCACTCAGTTTCACACACCGTCATATATTATTCCCAAAGTAAGTAGCATAGTACTTGTATTATAGGTACTAAACAGCTGATATACTACATATATACTTTTTTGTAAATAAATACAATTATATACCTAGTCAGGTCATAAGTATTGTCACACAGTAAAAACTTTTCTTTTAGAATGCTGGCCACAAAAAAATTTATTGAATTGGAATTTCGAATTGTTCATGAAAATAAAAATGTATAACTTTTAGAATTTTACTCATTTTTAAATATGGAGTGGACGCTTAAAGAAGACCGTGTTGCAGTTATTGCGTTGCATCGTTACAGTTACGCGCCAATTCAAATTTTTAACATACTGAAAAATTTGAATATAACCAAAAGATTCGTTTATCGTACCATCAAACGATACAATGAAGACTCTAGTGTAGATGACAGGTCAAGAAGTGGTCGCCCTCGGTCTGTTAGGACTCCAGCAGTGATAAAAGCTGTGAAGGCACGAATTCAAAGAAATCCCAAACGTAAGCAGAAACTGTTGGCCCTTCAGATGGGGTTAAGCAGAACCACGGTGAAAAGGGTGTTAAATGAAGACTTAGGGCTTCGGGCATATCGAAGAAAAACAGGACATCGTTTGAATGCTCGTCTAATGGACCTGAGACTGAAGAGATGCCGCGCTTTGTTGAAGCGGTACGCGGGAAAAAAATATCGGGAAATTCTTTTTTCGGATGAAAAAATTTTTACCGTAGAAGAGAGCTACAACAAACAAAATGATAAGGTGTACGCACACAGTAGTGAAGAAGCGAGCAACCGTATTCCGCGTGTCCAACGAGGTCATTTTCCATCCTCGCTCATGGTATGGTTGGGAGTTTCTTATTGGGGCTTAACAGAGGTACATTTTTGTGAGAAAGGTGTAAAAACGAATGCTGTTGTGTATCAAAATACAGTCCTGACGAACCTTGTGGAACCTGTTTCTCATACCATGTTCAATAACAGGCACTGGGTATTCCAACAAGATTCGGCGCCAGCTCATAGAGCGAAGAGCACACAAGACTGGCTGGCGGCGCGTGAAATCGACTTCATCCGGCACGAAGACTGGCCCTCCTCCAGTCCAGATTTGAATCCGTTAGATTACAAGATATGGCAACACTTGGAGGAAAAGGCGTGCTCAAAGCCTCATCCCAATTTGGAGTCACTCAAGACATCCTTGATTAAGGCAGCCGCCGATATTGACATGGACCTCGTTCGTGTTGCGATAGACAACTGGCCGCGCAGATTGAAGGCTTGTATTCAAAATCACGGAGGTCATTTTGAATAAACTTTAATGTCATAAGAATCTATGTTTTGTTAAGTTCATTTTGGTATATGAATGGTTACATAATTAATAAACTTGTTACAATTATTTTACATTAAACATGTGACAGAATTTATGACCTGACTAGGTATATTTACAACCCTCAGGGGCGCTTCTCTGTCCGAGGAGTGCACGGGTGTGCGTACCCGAGGTGCCCGAGCATTCGTTGCCTCACTCCCCTTCCCGTCTGAGGCAACGGAGTCCTACATTTCCTCCCGTCTACCTCCCACATCCTTTCCCCAATTCCCTCATCTTGGGTCGGGTCGGCTGTGTGTCGGTGTGGCTGGGGGTGTTTGATGTCGCTCTATGCCCTGGATTGGCGTTCGACACTCACGGCCGTTCTCTCACTGCAACCACTTCCGACCGAAGATGTTACGCCTTGCCCTAGACTTTGTGGTTGGGTCTGGGGTGGCGTGTCACAGCCACCTGCGTTACGGCCTACGCAGCGGAGCCGTACGTCGGGATGATGGGATCCTGCGAGGCTGAGCCGGTGTAGATGGGCAACCTGTCATCGGCAACACGCCCGTTTGGCCCGGATTTCTGACCAGACGGCTGCCTTGTAGCTTAGCCAGCTGCAGGGAAATGGTCATGGGTGGTAGTGTCAAACACACCCGGCTAGGGAAGGTCGTCAGGTAGGAGGTCATGGTGATGAGGCAAGAGTTTCGTGGCCTAACCATCTGCGTCTCTCATGCCTCGGATACCGCACCCACCGCCTCCGACTACCCCTATATCCCGTTGGTAGCCCTGGCGGCCCTTGCGTAGAGCTCTGCTCCGCCTGGGTCGTCCCCACTTGCGGACTCCATGGAGGGTGGGGAGCCAATGGGATGAAACCTATAATTACATGAGCATGGATTATTCGGTTGAACTTAATAATAATAAGGAAGGAAGTAGCAGACAGGAGGAAGAAGATAGGGAGAGAGACAATAGTAGTGGAAAGAGCAGACCTCTGAGGAGGTCTCTAAGAACAAGGAGGAAAGAGGTAGATAAGGAGTCAGATTCCTCCATCTCGTGTGCTGATCTTCCTCCGATTTCCGCCAGAAGGATGTCCTACGAGGATGGATCCGAGGAGATCAGGATCAGCAACGAGACGGGGGACAAAAGGTTTAAGGTGAAGGATGGGGCCGAGACTGCTGCGAGAGCGGTGGTTTCAGACCCCGATACAAGGGCAACAAGTACCCTCAGAGCGCGTAGGGGCAAAGGGGGGAAAGTAGTTATTTCCAGGCGTTCCAGCGCCGCCCCCGGCCCTGACAGTGAGTCGGACTTCAATGTCGGGGAATCTGTGAAAATTATGGGGGAGCGGATGCTGGAGCGCATATACAACAAGTCGGGGAGTTTTTATGTGCCCACAGCAGACATAGAATTTGAGTCGACCGAGGAGACCCCAGAAAATCTGGAGTCCATGGACCTCGTTCGGCTCAGGGCCGCTGCGGGCCATGAAGTGTCCCAAATTCAGCTTGTTGCCACTCGATCGGGCAACCTGAAAGGGACCTTCATCAGGCAGCTGAAGGCGTCGGCCGCCAGGATCACAGACATCGTGGAGATCCTGGCGGAAAAATCAGAAAGCGGAGAAAACCGTCGTCTCCGGATTGACAACGACCGCCTCAGACGCGAGCTCGCGGCTGTCAAGGGCGAGCTCAAGGCGCAGAGGCAGGCCTACGCGGAGGCGACGGCCAATAGGCGCTCCTCCCCCCCTCCTGCCGTCTCCCCGGCCGCAGTACCAACATCCATCGTGACCGGGTTTGACATTGACGACCTGAAGAGGTCGGTCTTAGAGACGGTAGGGAGGTTGATCGAGGCCCGTTTTGAGGGCCTCGAGGAGCGTCTGTTGCCGGCGATCAGGAGAAGGCCCCCCCTCGCTGCGGACGCCAGACGAGAGAATGGGGTCTCGGCGTCCCAGAATCTGCTAGGGGCGATCAGGCCTCCGACGCCGCCTGCTGGGGGCGCTACTGGGGCGGCGACTGGGGGACCGCGTGGTCCCTTGGCGGGCGTGGCGAAGGGGAAGCGCCTGGCAACCCCGGCCCAGGAACCCCGGATGGGTGCAGCCCAGGAGCCTGGGAGACTGGGCATGAAGAAGAAGAAGAAGAAGAAGAAAAAGAAGGCGGCCCAGACTCCCGGGCCCTTTACCGAACCGGAGGTTTCCCGTGCTCCAGCGTCCCTACATCCCAGGACGCTAGGGGCCCGGAGACATGTGGCGGCGCGTGGTGTTGGACCACCAGGAACGCAACCTCCTGTCCGGCCCACCATACCGCCGCCACCACCTCCCATGTATGGAGCAGCGGGCCCGTCGTACGTACCGTCGCCGTGGCCCGCCTTCCACCCGCCAACTTATCATGCGAGGTGGAATCGGGAAGACTTCCCCCAGCTGCCACCCAGGAGGGGGCAGACGGCCATAGAGCCCCAGCCTCCCCTGCGACCCCTCGGGGAGGCATGGACGGTGGTGGCCCGCAAAAAGGGGAAGAAAAAGAAGGGCAACAGTGCCACGGCGCCTCCGGCCCCCTCTGCTTCTCCCCCCAAAACCCAGCAGGGGGGGAAAAAGAAAAAGGTAAGGGTAGATCCCCCTAAGGTGGCAGTAATCCAACTCTCGCTGCCACCGGCCGCCTCAGAGAGGGGGATTTCTCTCCCACAATTGGCCCTGATAGCGGAGACCCAGGTGGAAATTAAGGACCTGGGTTTCCAAAGGGGCCTCAGGAGTCGCCGAGCTGCCGATGGCAGCATCTTATATGAGGTTGAGGGGGAGGGCAAGGAGGAGAAGGCGGACCTCCTTGCCTCCCGTATGAAGGTGGTCCTTGGGGACAGAGGGCTCGTGTCGAGGCCAGCCAAAAGAACTGGCCTCTACATACACGGGCTATCTGTCTCCGTCACGGAGGAGCGCCTTCTGTCGGCGCTGGCGGAGGCAGCACAGGTCCCTGCTGATTCCCTCAAGGTTTCGGAGATCAGGCAGGGACCAGGGGGCTTGGGCTCATCAATTGCCCAGTGCCCCATCGAGGGAGCTCTTCGGCTCACTCGTACCGGGGAGTTCAGCATCGGCTGGGGGGCGGCCCAAGTGAGGCTCCTCGAGCCGCTCCCCAGGCGGTGCTATAAGTGTTTCTCGATGGGGCACACCAAAGCGATGTGCCCCTCGCAAGTGGATAGGTCGGACCTATGTTTCCGGTGTGGGAAGCCGGGACATGGGTCCAACAAATGCAACGAGCCCCCGCGGTGCGCCGTCTGCGCTGATGCGGGCAAAACGGCGACCCACGTGATGGGGGGCAAAGAATGCCGCCCCCCCAACGTTAAGGGTATCTGGCGCTCCCTGCCACGACAGGGAGCGTCAGAACCGACGGTTATGGAGGTTGTGGATGCCCCTGTCAATGGATAGCGTAGGGGGCATGCGCATCCTCCAGGGGAACGTTAACCACTCCGCGGGGGCGCAGGACCTCTTCCTGCAGTCCCTCGCGGAGTGGGGTGGTGATGTTGGAGTTATTGCAGAGCCCTACTTCGTCCCGGTCCGTGACAATTGGATCGGTGACTGGGACGGCACGGTGGCAGTGACCGCCCGGGCAGGTGAAAGCCTTCCTCTCCAACTCCTGGAGAATGGGTCGGGATATGCGGCGGCAGGTTGGGGTGATTTCGCCATTATTGGCGTGTACTTCTCCCCCAACCGCCCCCTGGTGGAGTTCGAGTCATTTCTCGACTCCGTCGGGGCCGCCGTCGGCCGGATGCCGCCGAGGAAGACCTTGGTCCTCGGTGACTTCAATGCCAAATCCCGAGCCTGGGGCGGTCCTACCACCAATGCAAGAGGTAGGGCCGTAGAAGAGTGGGCGCTGCGGAGTGGCCTCGTCCTCCTGAACAGGGGGGCGGTTCCCACTTGCGTGCGACCACAGGGCAGTTCAATTGTGGATCTCTCGTTCGCCACTCCTGTGGTCGCATGCAGGGTGGTGGACTGGCATGTCGAGGAGGAGGTAGAGACGCTATCTGACCATCTGTACATCAGATTCAGCGTCTCCCCCCTCCGCAGCATTCCGCAGCCGCAAAGAGGTGAAAATTTCCCTCGCTGGGCACTCGGCCGTCTCGACAAAGAGATGGCTGAGGTCCAGGCGATTGCCGAGCGCTGGGTATATAACGCATACCCAGCGCCCGCGGGGGAAACAGCAGAGGAGGCGGCCGGTCGCCTTCGCACGGCCCTCACAAGGGTCTGCGAGGCGGCTATGCCACGGGTCCGGCGACGTCCGGCTCGGAGGCAGGTGTACTGGTGGTCAGCCGAAATAGCGGAGCTGCGCAACGCTGCGCAGCGCGCCCGCAGAGCCGTCCACCGGTACCGACACCGGAATCCGCAGCCGGACGAGGAAGAACTCCGGAGGATTAAGGGGGAGCAAAATGCTGCCAAGAAAGCCCTTCAGCGGGCAATTAGCCAAGCGAAGGCCCGGGCTTACGAGGAGCTCCTCGAGGGCCTTGACAGGGATCCTTGGGGGCGTCCGTACAAGTCAGCGCGCAAGAAGATGCGTGCTGCGGGCGCCCCGGTAACGGCGACCCTATCGGAGGAGGCCCTCAATCGCATAATTGAGGGGCTCTTCCCGAGCCCGGGAGCATTCACTCCCCCGTCTATGGCCGTCCCTCTGCTTAGAGTGGAGAACGTTGATCCTCCCCCCACAACAGAGGAAGAAATAGAAGATGCCCTGCGACACCTTCAGGGCACCAAAAAGGCACCTGGACCCGACGGGATTCCGGGCAGAGTGCTCCTCCAAGCCGCCACTCACCTTGGCGGCTGGCTTCGGGAGCTGTTCGATAAGTGCTTCAGCACCGGACAGTTCCCGGCCCAGTGGAGGGAGGGCAGGCTTTGCCTGATTCCCAAAGAGGGCCGTTCCCCAGATGATCCCTCCGGCTACCGCCCGATCGTCCTATTGGACGAGACGGCGAAGACCTTTGAGAGGGTAGTTGCGAGCCGTCTCGTCCAGCACCTGGACACGGCAGAGCCGGGACTCTCCGCCGCCCAGTACGGATTCAGGGCGGGGCGCTCCACGTTGGATGCGCTAACCGCTCTGAAGGGCATATCACAAGAGGCGGAGAGTCAGGGAGAAGTGGTCCTGGCGGTATCGCTTGATATAGCGAACGCCTTTAACAGCCTCCCGTTCGAGACGATACTGGAGGCGCTCCGGTTCCATGGAGTGCCTCTGTATCTGCGGAGGCTGTTGGAGGCATATCTCCGGGACCGTTTCATAGTCTGGGAGGATGGCTACGGTCGGGTCCGAAGGAGGCGCGTTGCGTGCGGCGTTCCGCAGGGGTCGGTACTGGGACCACTTCTGTGGAATATCGGGTATGACTGGGTCCTACGATGCCCAGTCCCGCCCGATACGAGGGTGTTGTGTTATGCGGATGACACCCTCGTCGCAACTCGGGGTGAGTCTTACGAAGATGCAGTCCGGAGATCCACCATCAGCACCTCGCTGGTGGTGGACCGAATTGAGTCGTGCGGTCTGAGGGTCTCCGTAGAAAAGACGGAGGCCCTCTTTTTGCATGGACGACGCAGGAGAAGACCACCCCGAGAAGCACGCATCGTGCTCCGGGGCGCAGCGGTCGAAGTGAAGCCCCAGATGAAATACCTGGGGCTCACACTAGACCCTAGGTGGAGCTTCGGGCCACATCTTGCCCAATTGTGCCCGAGGCTGGTCTCGGCCGCTGCCGCCCTGGGCAGACTCCTGCCCAATGTGGGGGGGCCGGGCACAGCCGTGAGAAGATTGTACACTGGCGTTGTGCGGAGCATGGCAATGTATGGTGCGCCTGTCTGGGCAGACCACCTCACGTCTCGTAGCAGGGCCCTCTTGAGAAGGTCTCAGAGGGTCATAGACGTGAGGGCCATTCGGGCGTACCGTACAGTGTCCTGGCGGGCGGCTGCACTCCTGGCAGCCGACCCGCCCTGGGAGCTGCAGGCGGTTGTCCTCTCAGAGACGTACCGCCTGCGCCACGACGCCAGGGAGAGGGGACTCCGGCTGTGCCCGGAAGAGTCGCGACGGGTCAGGGATCTCGCCCAGGAGGCCTTGACCCAGTCTTGGTTAAGGATCCTGGGGCCTCCCGAGCCGGGCCGGGTTACTGTTGAGGCAATCCGCCCCTACTTGTCGGAATGGGTCTCGCGATCAAGCGGGACCCTGACATACAGACTGGTGCAGGTGCTGACCGGCCATGGCTGTTTCGGCAAGTACCTGCACCAGATTGCGGGGCGGGAGCCGAACCCGGCCTGTTGGGAATGCGGCGCGCCAGTAGACACCGTAGAACATACGGTGTCCGAGTGCGCCGCTTGGGGGCCCCAGCGGTTTAATTTGCAGGGTGTGGTGGGAGGTGACCTCTCGCTGCGGGCAATCGTAGGTCAAATGCTCCGCAGCGAGAGGAACTGGAACGCGGTGGTCTCCTTCGCTGAAAGTGTCATGCGGCAGAAGGAGGCCATCGAGCGTGCGAGGGAGGAGGACGCGGCGGCTCCACCGATTCGTCGGCGTAGGACGAATCGGGGAAGGAGACGCTATGCGCACCTCATCCCACCCTGAGAAGGGGTTGCCGGTCGCTCTCTTGTAAGAGCGGCCAGCCGGGAGTTCCGGGGGAAGCTCCCGGCGAAGGCAATGAGACGGAGGGTGCCCTACCCCGACTGGACACTCTGTGTCTGGTCACCGGCAGGTCTAGTGTGACCGCCGGCAGCGGGAACTGTCACTCGGGGTACCCTCATTGGAGACGTCTGGCTGGGGGCCTAGCAGAGTAATGCCAAAAGGCGATCCTGCGAAGCCCCCTCTAAGGCCAAGAGTGGCGACCGGGGTTTTTAGTGGGTAGGACCGGCGGCCTTGGCCCCCGGTCCGCCCGAGGGGAGTAGGCAGCCCCCTCGGGAGGTAATCCCACATACCCCACCGGCCTTCCCCCGGAGGCTGGTGGAAACTGTAACAGTTTTCCTCGGTATAAAAAAAAAAAAAAAAAAAAAAAAAAAAAAAAAAAAAAAAAAGGTATATTTACAATATATTATATCATATAACCTCGGTTATGTACGATATGTTATAATATATTTATAACATATCGTACATAACCGAGACCCTGACATCAATCTAACCCGTGACACCTGTAGCCATTCCGATGTACGAAAGCTGCTACGGAGGTCATCAGTGTAAGGAAAAAGTGATAAGAAAGTGGTAAACAAATAATAATTTATGACAAAAGTTGTTACAAATAATAAACTACTTATATGTGTAATTAATAAGTGTACAATATACCTAGTCAGGTCATAAATTCTGTCACATGTTTAATGTAAAATAATTGTAACAAGTTTATTAATTATGTAACCATTCATATACCAAAATGAACTTAACAAAACATAGATTCTTATGACATTAAAGTTTATTCAAAATGACCTCCGTGATTTTGAATACAAGCCTTCAATCTGCGCGGCCAGTTGTCTATCGCAGCACGAACGAGGTCCATGTCAATATCGGCGGCTGCCTTAATCAAGGATGTCTTGAGTGACTCCAAATTGGGATGAGGCTTTGAGCACGCCTTTTCCTCCAAGTGTTGCCATATCTTGTAATCTAACGGATTCAAATCTGGACTGGAGGAGGGCCAGTCTTCGTGCCGGATGAAGTCGATTTCACGCGCCGCCAGCCAGTCTTGTGTGCTCTTCGCTCTATGAGCTGGCGCCGAATCTTGTTGGAATACCCAGTGCCTGTTATTGAACATGGTATGAGAAACAGGTTCCACAAGGTTCGTCAGGACTGTATTTTGATACACAACAGCATTCGTTTTTACACCTTTCTCACAAAAATGTACCTCTGTTAAGCCCCAATAAGAAACTCCCAACCATACCATGAGCGAGGATGGAAAATGACCTCGTTGGACACGCGGAATACGGTTGCTCGCTTCTTCACTACTGTGTGCGTACACCTTATCATTTTGTTTGTTGTAGCTCTCTTCTACGGTAAACATTTTTTCATCCGAAAAAAGAATTTCCCGATATTTTTTTCCCGCGTACCGCTTCAACAAAGCGCGGCATCTCTTCAGTCTCAGGTCGCGTAACTGTAACGATGCAACGCAATAACTGCAACACGGTCTTCTTTAAGCGTCCACTCCATATTTAAAAATGAGTAAAATTCTAAAAGTTATACATTTTTATTTTCATGAACAATTCGAAATTCGAATTCAATAAACTTTTTTGTGGCCAGCATTCTAAAATAAAAGTTTTTACTGTGTGACAATACTTATGACCTGACTAGGTACAATGTAATATACAATTGACGTCAAACGCAATGTTTTTTCAAGTGTTCCTAAGTTTATCTAATTCTGAGTAAATCGTTTGTCACCAACTCTGAGACCACAACTCGCTTCGGCAATTGTTTATAAGATTTATTTTGTTTAACGCCTGAATCACGTACTTTATCAACGTAAACAAGCATAATTATGTTTATCGAATATTCTTATCAGTCGATGATTTTGACCGTACCGTTGTGCCTTTTAGGCATTTCTTCTCCGCCTTACTTCGCCCATGGTTTTGTTATTTTTATTTAAAGATAATTTCAGTAATATTGAAGTGTGCTGCTTTTTTGTTGCTATCCTAATATACTTCGAAGATTTCTCGTATTGTGGTTGTTTTTATTGCATAATGCAAGAGATAATATATTATCAATGTGTTGGTGTTATTTTTAATGATGCATTCAAACTTTATAAATCCTAATACAAATCGAGGTTAAACGTATATTTTACATCAGTTATGGTGAATTATAACTAAAGAATGAAAATAACAATATGTACTTGTATAATTAAATGAAATAAAAATATATGATTTTTTTCTTTACATTACATTTCTACAATAACTTACATTCTCGAATTATTTGCACACACCATAAATTTATGCTATTTAAATTATTTATGATAGTGTTTCTGAATAGTAAACCCTAGCTTGAGAATATTTTAATGAATTTGTTTAACATATTTTCTGAGTGTTCAGATCAAGCCGTTTGCAACAAGGCTTTACAGAGGTGTTGTAATTAAATTACAGTTAATACCGTTTGCCATATTCAATCAAGGTGCAACAAACTTTCCAGTGTTCCATCTGTTTCATTGTGTGCAAGGAGGCACGTCTAGTCCTCGCGAAAACGTGACGTGCGTCGGCCGGCCTTGGCGGTCAATCTACGATCGACCATAATCGCCTACAATCGGCTCTAACCCTTGTCTCTTTTTCACACAATGATAACTCGAGCGGTCTCGAATTTCCACACCCGACATTCAACGGAACTGACTCAGCTATGATCACTGCGAAAAGCAAATAAGGCTTTATATTCAACCCAGCAAAGTACGTTTTACCCGCACACCAGCACTCAGTTACGGTCTTATGATTCCGATACGTTATTTATAGTTCTTTCTCTTTTGCCCAAACCAGACAGCTGGCTTCTTCCAGTATGGTAAAAGCGTTCAAGTGATATGGACTTATCGTTATTCAGTTTGTATACCTACTTGCTGTCAAATTATATCGAATCAACGACGTGTTTTTCTACACATTGTAATTAGCCATTTCGACATTTGATACTAGTGGTACTTTATACGATTTTAAACCACATACCACATTATTTTATATTGTGGATATAACGAAACATTTTTATACGATGCGAAATCCTTTTTTGTGATAACATAACATCGGTGGCAGTTGCCTGTAGTAGTGCAGTGACAGTACCGGTATTGAGAATAGGAAACGGCGATTATTAGTGAGTGCGTGTTGCTGACACGGCCCAGTGATTGGGGCCCCTGTCTGCAGTGTCCTCAGTGAATTCCACCACAAGGTATAAGCGTTGATGTGAATAAAAGTGACTGATGGAAGATTGTGCTTCAAAGGTTCATGTCGGGCGCCATGCAGGCCCCCGTGGTTGTGACTAGGGTCCCAGTACATCGACAAAACGGCGGCGAAGACGGCAGTCGTCCTTGCACCACAGGTTCGCATTACTTTTACTTTAAGTAATTTATTGATTATACATGTTTTTTTTTATTATTATTTAAAATGTTTGACTAAATTTAAATGAATGTATCATTAATAATAATAATACTCTATGAAGGGCTAAATATTAATTACCCGATGAGGTTTTATCATATAAATATTGCACATAATTTATTTATTTAACTAAACTAGTTGACCCGGCTAACGTTGTTCTGTCATATGAATTTAAAAAAAAAAGTAACCTATGTCTTTCTCCAAGGTCCATTCTATGACTTTACCGAAATTCATCAAAATTGTTTTAGCAGTTTAGGCGTGAAATCATAACAAACAGACAAACTCACTTTCGCATTTATAATATTATTTGACGTATATAATAGTAGATGATTATAGAACACAAACATAGTTTTTAATTACGTATTAAACTGGGAGTTGACTATTCCGATATACCTACTATGTGGAAATAATACATATAACTTTTACATGGACAATCTGTGATAATATATTCTAAATATAGCTCAAGATATATTTGCAGTATAAGATAAGCAAATAAATATCAACGCAGCTCACTGAGCAGATGAGAAAGCGTGATATTTTCATTTTGTGATTATTATCTCATAATTTAGTAGTTAACTGCAAATGTCACAATTTCATTTACGAATGCAAATAATGCTAAACGATTATAATAATATGTAAATATTGTGAAACGAGAAAAATAATTTAAATAAAAAGGATGACAGATATTTCCCCAAAAAGGGGTTAACGTCAGGCAGGCGGCCGGTTGTAAAGACTAAGCCACAACTATTACAACATGTTGTGCCGACCCCATATGACGTGGGATAAGGGCAGGAGGGAGAAGAAGAAGAAATAATGCTAAAGAGTAATTTTAATATAATTATATTACTGCATTTTTATTATTTGATGTATTTTCTGATTAAAAATGATCTTAACCAAGTCGCTGCTAATTGTTTTGGTATGTGATTAATTTGAATATTTGAATACCCTTGACATGTTAAAGTTGATAAAGGTTAAAATATGTCTGGGGATACAATCAACTTAACATTTAATGTTTTGTTAATATTCCGCCTTGGGCTGTATTAGCTTTAATTATTTATCCTCAATACCTTATTACCGGCCAATTATTTTAATAATTGCTTAGTCGAACGTGTTATTATAATAATACTTTCTTAAATTCTTTTAGCTGTTATTCATCACTAGTTGACCCGGCTGAAGAAACGTTGTTCTGCCATGTGGAATTAAAAAAATCATACATTTTGGATAGTATTTCCGTAAAATCACTTCTTAGTGAGCATTTGCATCGAGAAATAAGTAACCTAAATAATGTAAATCAATCGGGATATAGTTTTGGAGATCTCGTGATGCCTGTTATTTCGCTTACATATACATACACACGCACGCATATATATATATACATATATATATAGTATATTTCGTATATTCTTCTTCAGAATCCTAGTGATTCGTGTTTGGTTAATGTTTTTGTTGTTTGACAGTTTTTAAGATTTACTTACAAATGGCGTTTAAAGATTTCGATGTTGTTTGGTATAACAATTATTTTCTGAATAAATACTGTTCCCAATTACAAATGATACCTTTGTTTTTTTTTTATATATAGTGTTCAATATAAACGGTATCTTTTTTCTTAACATTCCTTATATAATGGAATGAAACATTGTTTTTAGGTCTACATAAAAAATAAACTCTATTTTAATTTAACAAGCGCATGATAGATTAGATACCTAAAGTGAATACGCTCAATGTCTTGTAACAAAAGACATTCTAAACTCTTAACGATGCCCCTGTTCTTTAGAACCTTTTTCTAGAAATGAGATCAAACATGTTTAAAGTGTACCGGAAACAAATGAAAATAACGTTTTACTTTATTTATTCATCAGTCAATCGATATGTTCGATTGTAAACTTTTTGTATTCCTTCTAATCACAATAGGTTCGTACACTGACTCCTTTTGTCGCGAATAAAGTAATGCGAAAAGCAATTTTATCGTTTCTATGTTTCGATACATTATTTTCGGTGACGTAGGTGTAGAATGTAAACGATGTCTACCTTACCGGTTTTTTTTTTCTCTTCGTTAGTATTGTCCGGTAGTACCTTACACCTAAAATGCCTTTAGCTGCACACTTAACGTTACGTTTTGTTATCTGATTAGCTTCTGATACAAACTTTACCAACTTTTCTTATGATTTAAGTATTTAAAAGCAATGATGATACGCGATTTTCAAACCAATACCGACCAAAATAATACGATGTAAGATGAGTTTAAAAACAGGTGGAGGTTGTATGTTTCTTTTCTTTCAACCTAGAAGGGTTATATATGTACATCAATTATTAGGAATCTTTAAAGAAATGAACGTATTCCTGATTAGTTTTATTTTATTGCTGTAGGACAGCTGACAGGCTGACGGCCCACTTAGAATTTAGCAGCTACCGTCGCCTATGGGTGTTTGCAATGCCAGTGACATCGGGAAAGGTGGTCGCCATCCAAACGGTCTTGGGGCCCTACCACGTAGATAGGGTGGGTTGTTTTGTCGTCTTTTACTACAGTTCGCCCCCGGACGCAGAGGTCAGTCAGTATTTTTTCTCCGCCCCTGCACGGATAAAAATGTGTTCACAATTATCAGCTTTTGTTGTAATAAATGGACAATATATGTGATGAGTTCTATTTATATTATACTGGCTGACCCTGCAAACGTTGTTCTGTCATATAAATATAAAAAACAGAACTTAATTACGTACACCCACCCCTTTTAAATTTAATTTTCGCTACAAGAAAAGCCTTTATCCTTCCTTCTCCCAGGTCCAATCTATCTCTATACTGAAATTTATTAAAATTGGTTCAGCAATTCAGATGTGAAAACGTAACAGACAGAGTTACTTTCACGTTTATAATATTAGTATGAGATGAGTATATTTTCTGTAACAAAATAATTTAATTTACATAACATCATGACCTTTAAACCAAAAATATATTCTATTAAAGCACTTGTTATTAGTACAATATCAATGTTGAAATTGATACAATATTATTAGATAAGTAATCACGAGTTTAAAATAATAAAAACTTGAAGCTCACGAAATATTTGGATAAGAGATATCTTTCGTGTTATCGCGGAATGACAAGAATTATAAATGTTACAATTTCTTTGTTTTTATATTGATAGTTTCTAATGTTATAATTCTTCTTGTGTTAATAAATCCTCGTGGTTTTATAATTCTGTACGCCATAAAAATTATAAATTTAGAGAATATTTTGCGACGGTTAACGCACATTGATACGCTTGCGGATGTCGCGGGTTCGATTCCTGTCTCGCGTCTGGATGTTTATGTACAATATGTATTTATATATCCAAGAAAATTATTTACGTAGTCCATCAATTGTC
Organism: Malacosoma neustria; assembly: GCA_963693495.1. Lineage (NCBI taxonomy): Eukaryota > Metazoa > Arthropoda > Insecta > Lepidoptera > Lasiocampidae > Malacosoma > Malacosoma neustria. The sequence continues at coordinate 14,663,838 of OY856384.1, forward strand.
TGGTATCTATTTTTTTTTTTTGGTGTCGGGGAAAAACCTCTCTTGACGGGTTCCCCCGGCCCGGGGGGACCGAGGGATATGTGGGACTCCGGGAAAGATGTTTGGCCATCCGACTACCCACTAAAAAACCCCGCTGTTCTCCTATCGCCTACGCCCGGGCCCACGGATATATGGCCAGCCGATCTCGTGGCCCGGGCTGGCGCCGGCCCGCCCTTTGTCTTGAGGCGGGCCCCTTCTAAGGTGTTGGCGCCAGGGGGTCAGGATTTCGTCCCCCCGGCGCTCTCCTAACAACTCTAGGAGTTGAGGGGGGTCGCGGAACAGCACGCAGCCCTCACCCTCGCGGCAATGGTGCGGGCGGTGGATCCTCCCCCGAGGGGCCGCCCGCGGCCGCTTTTTACGGCGGCCGGAGGTCGTTATTTGACCTCCGGCGCCGCCGACGTGGCCTGCGTTGGCGGGAGGGGAGTGTGGTGGTCGACTCCCGCTCCGCCGCCTCCTTTGCGGACATGACTGCCTCGCAGAAGGAGGCGACGGCCGTCCATCCAGGATCGCTCCCGACCATGGACAGAACCAGGGCCGGGAGCGACAGGTCCACGCCGATTTGGGCGACGAGGGCGCGGCGCTCCTCGCGCCACGCAGGGCACACGGCGACAGTGTGGTTCACCGTGTCCTCCTCGTCGCCCGCGCCACAGTGGTGGCACCCCGACGTCATCTCCCGCCCTATGCGACACAGGTACCTCCCAAAGCAACCGTGCCCCGAGAGGACCTGCGTCAGGCGGAAGGTCAGGGCGCCGTGGCGCCTTTCCAGCCATGTCTGGTATCTATAACACAAGTGTATGCTACTTACTTTCGGACTAGATGGCGCTGTGTGAATAGACCCAGTTTAAAATATATTATTCTTATTATTTTTCGACTTGACTACATTGGGAGCATATAAACATTTTTGGTACTGACGCAACCGGTTTTTCAGTAAAACCTATTTTTTATTGGCATTTACCTGAAATAATAACCTTCCCAGTCTAGATACAATGATTTATGTGATAATTGGAACAGTTCAGATAATTTACGACATAAACTGGTTTTTAAGTTATTTATAACTCAACAAATTGGTTTACAAGGCAGATTTGTTGATTGATGATTTGTTTCGCCATTATTATACATATCTATATTACTAATTATATACGTAAAAAAAGAAGTGACCAATTTTAACCCATCATTAATAATTTCAACCCTCTCTAAGCTATTTTGATCATCAGATTCTACGTTTAATTCGTGAATTCCATATTTTACAATATTTTGACCTTTTACACTAACATATGAATACTATGAATGTAACAGTAAATAAAATATTTTAATTGTCTACAACAAGAGATTTTTATAAACCTTTATTTTTGTCTTATATTGCTTGTTTTCTTCACTAAAAAATTTTCCATTTATATAATAAAAAACGACAGCTTCACAGTCATTCGTCAGTATAACAATTAAAAAAGTTGGTGATCTCTGTATTTATCATTCCCATTATTACCGATATAATTAATTACTGTTCCCGTTATTCGTCTAACGATATTTTAATGTATTATTAGTATGTATATTAAAAAAGCGGACGATATGTATGCCAATGATTGAGTTCATTGGTCATGTGTCTCCACAAGTTCCTTTATGGTTTTATTTAACCTGTGTCACATGTATAATGTTCGTTAAACGAGTTTTTAAATTATCGCTTTGGAGAAATAAATTACAGATTTTAATATATTATCTATTTTAATCCTTACATTTCTAATACTTTCCAATGAATGAAAAAAAAATATACAAATTTCTATCAATATTTTTCATCGTGCATTTGAAACTCTGATTTTGTTCCACTTCGGAGAAGGAGCACGGGCTCCTTTGTTGAATATATCAATATTATAAGAGGATAGTAAAACGCGCGTCGCTGAGCTTCCGTGATACTTTTTTATGTGAAAACAAGAGCAAAAAGTATATGTAGGTATATTTATATAAATAATATCTGCCTAAGAGCGACTCCCTGATGCTTCGTTAATATCAAAAAATACTTGAATTATATTTATTGAAGGAATGTGCGAATAGTATTCGAATCGAATTATTCGAGTAATTTGAATAGTTTGAATAATTGGAAAAATTCGAATATTCGCACACTCCTAGTCTATTGAGAATGTCTGTGAGCTGTTACTCACTGTCTCTTTCAATTTCGGATTGATAAGGAGAAGGAAGGAGAGCCCCATGGCTCATAAACCTTAATCCTCCGTAGTCGGGGGCTTGCAAATGTGTTAGTCGTCGAAGAAAAAAATTAAAACCTCAAATACAAATTACTGCGATGCTCAAGCTGTATAGATGAAAAACAATATGCGTGCATTGATGACTACTATGATGATACTATTATACTATTGATGAAAACGTCTAAATAATTGAAACATTGTCTATTAGCTCTTCGTGTGCAGCATGTTCTAGACATTTCAGGAAAAATTATAACAGATATATTTAATTTCATTACAATGATAAAATGTAACGCCTTATTATAATTTTACTTTGCGGGAATAACATTTCGCACCTTTTCGACAAAGGTGCGATTTGTTCAGTCACATGCGACTAGAGTATTGTGCAACCATGTAAATGATATATCAAATACATACAGGCACGTTTTCGACAGCGTTTGTTACAATATGACCTACGTTAGGTCCTATTGTTTCGAGCACTTATAAGCTTCATGTATTTATACGTTATATTTGTTATATTTTAGTGAATTAATTAATTTAGTTAAATGTTTTAACATTAATCCTATTTATTTGTTAATTTAGTTTCTACTGTTTTATTAATTACGCATTACATGGGTTTTCTTTTTTTACTAATAAGACTGTAATATCTTCACTCTCGATTTAGGCATTTTGATTAATTAAAAATATAATTTAATTGTAATTCCCCTATTTACAATATATGTTTTACAGGACTCACAATATATAATTATAATGTACAATAAAAATAAATTTTAATATTTCCAATTCACTTTGGGAGACTATTTGTTTGATTGCTTTGCTCTGACTTTTCGACACTAGACACCAGTAAATAAACAGTGCAGACACGATTATGTTAATATTTGCTACTCGGTCGGGGAACGTGGCACCCGGGACACTCCTCTCAGCAATGACCAAAAGTCGATCCTGTGATTCTCCACATAAGGCTAAGTGGCAACCGGGATTTTAGCCGGACCGTCGTAGGCATAGAACGGTGAGGTGAAAGGTGAAACATAGGGTTTCCCCGGGATAGAAAAAGGTCAATAATTTCTATTAATTTAAAGTTGGCTCCTAATGTCTTTGTACTTTACCTAGTCAGGTCATAAATTCTGTCACATGTTTAATGTAAAATAATTGTAACAAGTTTATTCATTATGTAACCATTCATATACCAAAATGAACTTAACAAAACATAGATTCTTATGACATTAAAGTTTATTCAAAATGACCTCCGTGATTTTGAATACAAGCCTTCAATCTGCGCGGCCAGTCGTCTATCGCAGCACGAACGAGGTCCATGTCAATATCGGCGGCTGCCTTAATCAAGGATGTCTTGAGTGACTCCAAATTGGGATGAGGCTTTGAGCACGCCTTTTCCTCCAAGTGTTGCCATATCTTGTAATCTAACGGATTCAAATCTGGACTGGAGGAGGGCCAGTCTTCGTGCCGGATGAAGTCGATTTCACGCGCCGCCAGCCAGTCTTGTGTGCTCTTCGTTCTATGAGCTGGCGCCGAATCTTGTTGGAATACCCAGTGCCTGTTATTGAACATGGTATGAGAAACAGGTTCCACAAGGTTCGTCAGGACTGTATTTTGATACACAACAGCATTCGTTTTTACACCTTTCTCACAAAAATGTACCTCTGTTAAGCCCCAATAAGAAACTCCCAACCATACCATGAGCGAGGATGGAAAATGACCTCGTTGGACACGCGGAATACGGTTGCTCGCTTCTTCACTACTGTGTGCGTACACCTTATCATTTTGTTTGTTGTAGCTCTCTTCTACGGTAAACATTTTTTCATCCGAAAAAAGAATTTCCCGATATTTTTTTCCCGCGTACCGCTTCAACAAAGCGCGGCATCTCTTCAGTCTCAGGTCCATTAGACGAGCATTCAAACGATGTCCTGTTTTTCTTCGATATGCCCGAAGCCCTAAGTCTTCATTTAACACCCTTTTCACCGTGGTTCTGCTTAACCCCATCTGAAGGGCCAACAGTTTCTGCTTACGTTTGGGATTTCTTTGAATTCGTGCCTTCACAGCTTTTATCACTGCTGGAGTCCTAACAGACCGAGGGCGACTACTTCTTGACCTGTCATCTACACTAGAGTCTTCATTGTATCGTTTGATGGTACGATAAACGAATCTTTTGTTTATATTCAAATTTTTCAGTATGTTAAAAATTTGAATTGGCGCGTAACTGCAACGATGCAACGCAATAACTGCAACACGGTCTTCTTTAAGCGTCCACTCCATATTTAAAAATGAGTAAAATTCTAAAAGTATACCTTTTTTATTTTCATGAACAATTTGAAATTCGAATTCAATAAACTTTTTTGTGGCCAGCATTCTAAAAGAAAAGTTTTTACTGTGTGACAATACTTATGACCTGACTAGGTATAAGATGGCAGCGTTTTACGGTGCCATTGGCGTCGCAAACATTTATAGACCACAGTAACCGCTAATCAGGTAGGACCGTGTTTTTAAGTTTAAATGTTTGTATGAATGAAATGAATTAGAATAAATTTTAATAATACTCGTTATAAAGTTAATGAGTCTTAACGCAAGTAGGACTTGTGTTAGGAGGCGGCGGAGCGGGAGTGGGAGTCCACCACCACACTCCCCTCCCGTCAACGCAGGCCACGTCATCGGTGCCGGAGGGCAAGCAATGACCTCCGGCTGCCGTAGAAAGCGACCGCGGGTGGCCCCTCGGGGGAGGATCCGCCGCCCGCACTATTGCCGCGAAGAAGAGGGCCGCGGAACAGCACGTGGCAGCAACTCCTACAATACAGGAGAGCGCCGGGGGGACGAAACCCTGACCCCCTGGCGCCAACACTTTAGAAGAGAGGCCCGCTTTGACAAAGAGCGGGCCGGCGCCGGCCCGGGCCACGAGATCGGCAGGCATATGGCCCGTCTCCGTGGGCCCGGGCGTAGGCGTTCTCCTATGAGAACAGCGGAGTTTTTTAGTGGGTAGTCGGTAGTAGTATACACAAGCGTATAATTTAATTTACTTAAGAGTGATTTTATTACGTTTATTGTATGAATATTTGAATATCTTCAAATAGTTTTAAATGTCTCTATGCCGTTGTTAGTCTAGTAAGTGAAAGCAATTCTAGATTTATTTATTACAGCTAGAGTTTCGAAAAAAATGTTAAGTAAATATATATAACTGCAATAACTAATTATCATTTAAATAGCTGTGTTTTTCAACTTCTAAAACATTGTAGGTATTATTAAAGCTAGACATCTGCAGTTTTTTAATGCTGTTGCACGGCACGAAGGCTTAGGCCCACTCAATAGTAAGCAGTTACCGTCTTATTCTGCCCCTGCACGAAGGAATTGTAGTCGGAGAAATCTAGTAATTGGAGGAGAACTTTGAGACTGATTTTATCCGTGCAGGGGCGGAGAAAGAATACTAAGCTCTGTGGCCGGGGTCGGCCTTTCGTAAAAGGCGACAAACCAACCCACCCTAGCTACGTGGTAGGGCCTCAAGCCCGTCTGGATGGCGACCACCTTTGATCTTAAGTATGCCGCCATAATAACCTTGTGTTGTGTTCCGGCATTAGTGACCCAAGTTCCTGTACCCTTATGGGACAGCAGCGTGTTCGGAATGCCACTAGCATTACAAACACCTATAGGCGACGGTAACTGCTAAATTCTAAGCGGGCCGTCAGCCTGTCTGCTGTCCTACAGCAATAAAAAAAAGATTTCGGTTCGTAACAATGTAAACTTGCAAAACGACATTTCTGTAATTGGTGCCCTTTGTCTCAGACATCCATAAGCGGCGGTATTATTATTATTATTTATCTATTTTCTATTTCTCGGCTTAACCGGTTTATTGATAGCCACGGGCCTAAGCCAAGTGACTACCATGGGATTTAATTTATCTAATCAAAATTTTTTCATGTATTTTCGCTTTCAGAGGACAAAAATTATCGGACTACTCTACATGTATTAAGTATAACAGATTTTTGCAAATTACGAAAGAGATATGGATGTTAGATTAAGGGATTTTATGACGTATGTATTTGCTCAGGTATCACACCTGTAGTAGAAATCATTATTGGTACAATCTTGTAATTTCGGTTTTTAAATCTACATATTTTGCTAGTTTTTTTGCTATGGTATTTTGTAAAATCTGAGTATATCTCTATATACAGGCGGATTTTTTTGGCTTTGTCAATTAATACAATGTATGGTCTATTAAAATGTATCGTTTGGTCGGTAATATAATTAATAAGTAATACAATTTGTGTGCATTGTTTTCTAAAATGGTTTCAGGGTGGTATTTATAATAAGATAACTGGTTTAAGGGTATCTGGAATTAGTTTATACTTTTCTGCTAGCTTTTGATGTATAATATTAGCGACTTGATCGTGTCTGTGGCGGTAATCAGATCCTTATAATGCTGAGGTGCTTGTTTTGGCAGCAATGTCCGGTTAGCGCTCTCGTTAACGTGCATAGCTGATTCCTGTTTAGTGGTTCAACCGCAAGTTTGCGGTTGTAGGCTTTTACTATTACTTTGAAATTATTTTAGTCTGGAATTGTGTTCCAGCGTTTAATAGATTCATTGGTGCTTTGATCCCTGGGGTGAGCCGGATCAGGTTTTTAGGTACGCCACAGCACGGTTCAGGTCTGTACTGAGCTCCCTTGGCCCCTATCCGGGCAAGTTCATCGCCCTTTTCATTGCCTATGATGCATGCATGCCCGGGGATCCAGCGAAGATATACTTTATTTTACTCACCTAAAGTATTAAGTAGTCTATACAGTTTTTGACGAGTTTCGACGCTGGTGAGTAAATCCAGCGCCAAAAGTGCTGCTAGATCTTGAAGTGGCGGTAACTGCTTACTATTACGTGGGCCCGTCTGCCGTTTCACAGCATAAATAAACATTCGTATCCCTGGCCGGGACCATGTGGTGATAATGTGGTGAAAACAAAAATATATGTGTCATTCAATGAAATGAAATGAAAAAATCCTTTATGTTTTCCCAAAACATTACAAGACAGTACATACGAGTACATATAAAAGTGCAACAGGTAGAAAGTGTATCAGTAGCTCAATGAATTAGAGGGAGACAGGAGTCCAAATTGAGCAGAAGCCCGTCCTATAGATCTCCTGGCCTCTTCTCTCTTTCCGTTGACATAAGGAGACCCAGTAAAAAACAAAACAGTTGTGTAATTGTGACGGTGCTCGCGTGCATGCGTGTGTGTGTGAGTGTGTATATGTGTGTTTGTGGGGTGGAAGCACGCACGTGCGTTTATGTTTGTGTGAAAGGATTTGTGCAATAAATAAATAAATAAATGAAGTAAGAAAATGCGATGCATGATTAAAAATTAACTTATTACAGATTGTAACAACATACAATAGTAGGGAGTTTACTAATTCGTTTTTTTTTTTCAATTCAATCAAATCAATGTAAGCATAGCAGCCATACGTTTGAAAGAAACGTCCTTGGTATACGGTGTTTCAAATCACCTTTTTCGTCTAACCTCATTTTCGTGAATTTACTTGTACAATGTCGTGACGTTAAAATCGAGAGCGTGCCAGGTTTCACTTTAAACTATAATTTTTTGTTGCATGGAGTCGCTTTTCGTCAATGGCAATTTTTTTATATAGTAAGTACGTTCTATGTAGGATGTCCACGATATTCCGAAATTATCAAACGGCAAGCTTGTAATGTAATAAATTAATGATACAAGTTTAAAATCTTTATCATTGGTAAAAATGCAGAATATAAAAATCGTGCGGCCTATAATTTATTAATTAAACTTTTTTATTTTTTATATCATTTTTACAATTTGCACGTGTAATTTGTAGTTGGACTGCGATAAAAGTAGAAAGACGTGCCTAATTGGACAAAATGTGTTATGTTTCTGATAAAATGTGAAAGAAAAAGAAACGAAGTTCTTAGTAATGGTCAATTGTTAACCATCGACGCATCCAACAAACACGAAACAATCATTATACATAGGTACTTGAGATTGGATCTATAAGAAAGTAATTAATAAATTGATTTACAAAGTAAATGGTAAATATATTACCAAAAAATAAACAGAATTTACGTACATTCTTATACTGGTATAAGTATAATAATAATAATAAATTTGTGGCGCCTCACTCGCCACCTGATTTCTTACACTGCTAAAATCGAATAATTGTATACTTTCATATATATTCTTCTTTCTAGTTATATGTATACTTTTTAGATATTTTCGAGAGTTATGATATGTCAAATACAAAAAATGTAAGAATATTATTCGGAGCTGTCACTAAATTATTCTATATTATATAAGTTTTGTAATTATTAATTATTTATATCACTCAATAACATGATACACACCACCATTAAAAATAGTGAGCCAGTGGATATATGTACGTGTTTGATTAAATGTCTCGCTTACCCCATAGGAGGTCCGGTTAATCCTCCAAAAATTGTATTCCGAAAACTAATTGGTAATTGGATAATATATTAAACAAGTAAAAATTGACAATTTATATATGCTGTACCTCAAAAGGGTCTATGTATAATGTATTGTTATATATAAGCATGAATAAATTGAATTGAATATTATTTAGATGCCATTTTTTTAATCTTTATTTTTTTAAGGGACTTTATTCTCTTTCATCTCAGTCCCATTATATCTACTAATTATTTTCTTCTCAGAATGACTTAGATGACTTATAAAATATTTTAATTCGTTAGCGTTTAATTATTTTTTTCATAAAATTAGTTATTCTGCTATTTTATTGAATAATATCATCATCATAAATCATATTTGAACACCTTGGTTGTCCTTTAAAAAATCCAGAGAAACCGTTTGTTTCTTAGGTAATTCATGATTAGGTTGAGATGAAAACGCTTTATTGTTCACCAGCTAAATCTACTTACAAATAAGTTACAGTGATACAATGGACGGCCTTATAACTAAAAGTGATCTAGGTTTTTCATTTATAACTGTTAAAATGCAGTAATGGTTATTATTATTATCATTAAAAAATTACATCCGGTTTTTTTTTAATTTGGTTAACACAAAAATGAATCGCTGTTATACGCAGATCCGAGTGGGCACTTCTTCAAGGGTCCTGCCCCAATCGGATTCTAGAATTCGGGAGTTATGTGATTTCCATTATAATAAAATTCACCTCTGCAAGCCTGTACCTTCACCAATTTCTTCCATTCCTCTGTCCCTTGTACCTCTTCGTCAGTTTCCATCATCAGCTGACTTTTGATATGGTACATTAAAACTCATTCATATAATCAAATGTTTACTGACAGTTCGTGTATGACCTGCGTTGATATAACGCACCAGTGCCCACCCTATTATTCAGTACCGACTAAATTACCGGTTAGTGTGGCACTCAACTGCGCATACGCCACATAGATAGAAATATAAAACCAAGTGGTACATTTAATAGACGTCACCCAGCCATGCGAGACCCGTTCGAACACGGCTATAAACGCCGTATCCAGACGAAACAAGTACCTCAATGCTTAATAACGAATTACAGCGACTTGGAATAATCACGTAGGTTTATACAACCAAATATGAGCACGATGAGCTCTTTTGCCATTTAATTGAAGAATCATTCGCTTTATTCAGCTTGAAGCGTTCGCAGAGGCGTCCATTGTGAGAGGTGGCCTTGTGCCCACTGACATTGGGCATGCCGATTTCGAATCATTGTTGCCCACATATACCTTTGAATCCGTATTATCACACAAATCTAACACGTGCACATATTTTTTAAAGTATACGTTTACTTTGAATTTACAGAAGACGAAAAGACATGAAATGAAGATGAAAGAAAACTTATCATCAGAATCACGTCGATTGTTTGCAGGACCCAGTAGATTACCTTGGTTCGGCTTTTCCACTACGGTCATAGTGGAAGATCCATTATTTAACCGGCACTCATTCGTGAATCTAGATCGTGTATAATGTCATTCGTTGATTTGTATAGTCGAGCGTTTTTATAGACCGTGTAACGCGGTTGTTATTTCTTTCAACGCTTTCCATTATCTTGATATCGGCTCTTATTGAGTCTCTGGTAGCCGATGCTTAATGCGATAGGGAACCGTTAATTAAATGCTGCAGGGGATATCATAATATGCTTTTTGATTGCTCACTCCACTTATTTCTGGGTTAAGAGCTTCTTGTAAACTTTACTTCGCTTATTTTTTATTTATTTGGTTGCAAGTAATAGGTGTGTTTAAATTTGTTATTTTGAGAATCCTACAGACGTTTGGACCTTTAATCGCATAAAGAGATGCCTAATATTGCCATATCGTGCTTGCTTCTAACGTATAAAATGGTACTTTAGGCCTGTTTAAACTGTTTCCGATAAAGTCACGTTATCTGGCGTTTATATTAGTGTCTCAGAGTAATGCCACCAACCGCATGTTAAATGCTGCGGTTGTTTGCCATCTACGGTGCATTCGTCTCGAACGAACGTCGACCTACCTATGATTTCTTTCTTTAACCTATAAAATCTCAATTGCAATACGCAATTGATTTTTTCACCCAACCGAAATAAACGGTTATGAAAATTCAACAGTGCGGAGCGAAATTACATCTAATGTGTGTTATAAATTATGAATGAACAGGAAGAAAAACAGATTCCAGTGGGAAATATATTGACAGTTCGCATCAGTCACGTTGTGTTGCGCACAAACGTAAATAGAAAGTGTCAAATGGTTCGCATAAGTGTGCCGTGCTGAATACTTGACGAGCCTCTGCACCTTCCTAATTACGTCGGGTTTGCTACAATCTGTATTACAGAGCCACTAAAGCATTGCGATGAGATCATTCACCGTTTAGAATGGCACTATCTTTAAACATACATTGTCTTCGTTATATTTAACTATGGCTATCAATTTGCTTGTTGGCACAAGTGTATTATCATCATGTTTGCATTTGAAGCTCTCTCTCTTTGGAGTCCGAGGTCCGCTGCTGAATATTGTTACAGGAAAAAACTCCTGAACGCGTCTTTTTTTGCATAAGAATGAAATATACATTCTTCTTCCTTCCTGCCTTTATCCCACATTATACGGGGCCGGTACATGTTTCCTTCCACTTTCCTCTGTTAGCTACTAACTTCTCTCGCCATACCTGTTTAAACTTCTTTTTTGTTTAAAGTTTCCCCGGATGGGGAGTGGATCATTCTCGTTTCTAGCATTTTCCTAATCACGTGGAAACTTCCCTTTACATTATATGACCATATCAGACAAGTATGTTATTGTCAATACGAATTGAATTAGATTTCTATATACTCGTATATGGGCGACTATCGACCACCACAACCCCGAAAAAATCGAACCGTGTATTTGATTGTTTATGAACGGTAAAAAGGAGTAATACATTTGACACTGTTTATGATTCTTTACGTAACTTATGGAATAGCCTTTTTCTTATATTTGACGCAGACCACACGCCTATTTTTTTATTTTCAATATATATTAATGATTTCATTAATTTGTTCCAAAGTTAAAGCGTGCTTTTAAGTAAATACGAGGCTAATTCAACAGTTATGGAATTATAGGCTAAGGTCGATGGGATCGTTTTGGTCGCATTATACCTTCATCTTTATTGTAAATTTTAATATTAAAAGGTAGTACTGAATTGAGCGATGCAGGTTGCATTAAAAGATGCATGCGATAAAATAATTTAACCAAAAATAAACTCCTGCATTGTATTGTGGACTTTTGTGGGTCTCACCGTTATGAGAGAAATTACACGTGACTTAAATAATAAATATTTTGTTACAATTTATTATATTTTATTATACATTATTCACACAGCGCCATCTAGTCCCAAACTAAGTAGCATAGCACTTGTGGTATGGGTACTAGACAACTGATATACTACTTATATACTTTATTTTTTGTAAATAAATACATATTATACATAAACACCCAGACGCGAGACGAATCTTACCCGTGACCCCCGCAAGCGTACCGAAGTGCGTTATCCGTTACGCCACAGAGGACGTCAAATGATATTCCACATGCGTTTAGATGTACACAGTATATAAATTAAAGTCAGACTTGAGTTATACACAAGTAAATTAAGCACGCAAAAACTATACAAAATAATAACCAAACATTGTTTTTATTGCTGTAGGACAGCAGACAGGCTGATGGCCCACTTTATTAATAGTAAGTAGTTACCGACGCCCATTAATGTTTGCGGCGCCATGGGCACCGGTAACACGATGACTTTAGTTTAAATTATTATTATATATTTTCTTTATATTTGTTATAATATTTTTTATTAGTATACAAAATGACAAATCCGTCCGTCTCACTCACATTTCTTGACGAAAAAGCTTCAAGCAAACGGATAAAAATTGGCATAATCTGCATTAGGAACTGATAGACTAATTATAATTAACATATATACTTTTTCTATTGTAAATAAATGAATATTATACATAACCACCCAGATTCGGGATGGGAACACCGTACACTTAAGCGGGTTAAAGCTACAACCCTCCACGGAGGTCAAATTTCCCATAGATATATATACTCATACAGACGATATGAAGGTACGGACGATGGTTGCTCAATGGTATACTCGGAGACCAATGTAGAGGTCCCGGGTTCGAATCCCACTGTGGCATGAACCGCTTACGCAGTTTTACTCGTCTTTTGTGCATACTACGGAATAATTGCCATGTATCAAGTCTGAAGTAAAACATTGTAAGAAAAACCCGCATACCGAGATCACCAGTATATGAAACCCGCCTACGGTATAGATACTGTCCGTTCCTTTAGAAAGAGACTTGAATATATACGGAATATAAATTAGATCAATATAATAATGACATCTGTCAGCGGTCGATTGGATATTCGCAAGTCACGTTCCACTGCACTTGACGGGGATGCCGTTCATGCAGAACGGGCGCGCATTACAAAAGCTGGCTTTAAGAGACTATTTGTACTGAACACCCACAATCCTTATCTTACTGTACAATAATAGTAAGAATTGGTTTTACCGTACGTTCCAGTTTTAATTAAATATAATTTAACAGACAAAAGGCAACAGAGGTTTCGTTAAATCTTGATAAAACACTTGAGTTTACTGGGTCGTGTTAGTGTCCCGGATCCCGGCTAGATATGAGAATATGGCTGCCACCCATCTTTTGTGATTCGGGAGATGGGAGAGCCAATTTCTTCTTTCTAGTCTTAAAAGCACAAGAATATAATGTCGGTGAAGAGTATCGACGTAAATAAAAACACGATAGATACCCGTCAATAGCCGTTTTGGAATCCAAACGGATTAAGACCCGTAAAAGGGCGATCATAACTGGCATTTAGTTAATTATATAATATTACTATATCGTATCGTATTCGTGTTCATCTGCACCATTGTATGTATACCAAATATTTTTTTCTTATCACGACGTTATAAGTCTAATCACAAGAAATACCTAAGTATAAAATATTTTTAAAAACAAGTGTCAAGAATACGAATCTACAGATAACAAATTTGTTGTTGCAATCAAACCAACTGTTTGTGCTTAAATGTAATAATTATTAACATGCTTTATCTTTTTTCAGGTAAGAAGCGCCGAAATGACGTCATCATTATTTCAATACACTCAAATAAAATGCAAGTATTACTTAAACTAACGTAATTATTTTATTACTTATCTTAATATATGAGCAATTTTTGACCTTTCCAACCAAGTTTGCGTTCAGGCGACTCATGGTCATAACCATTACAATATTTACTTATGCAATGGGAAGTATTAACATGTTAATTGGCATTTTGACGCGTATGTGCCTATTAGACCGTTGCAAGTGTATATAGTACATATCCATCTCTATATTATACAGACTAGTGGTCACCCAGGGGTCGAAGTTCGACCATAATTCATTTAATTTTTAAGTTTAAACCTTACCAGGGTGCTTTTGTCAAAGGCAACCTCTGTAATCCAAGGTTTTATCATGGCTACTTAGTTAATTTCCCTTTTTCTACATCAGTTTGAACAGCATCACTGTAAAACTGTTTCGCGTTGTAAATCCGTTTCGTAACAATATATTCGCATTTTGTAAACACTGTTCTCATAAATAGGGAAGAGTAAATAAATCAATTCAGATTACTTATTTTTTTTTTTATTGCTGTAGGACAGCAGACAGGCTGACGGCCCGCTTAGAATTTAGCAGTTACCGTCGCCTATGGGTGTTTGCAACGCCAGTGGCATCGCGAACACGCTGCTGTCCCATAAGGGTACAGGAACTTGGGTCACTAATGCCGGAACACAACACAAGGTTATTATGGCGGCATACTTAAGACCGAAGGTGGTCGCCATCCAGACGGGCTTGAGGCCCTACCACATAGCTAGCTAGGGTGGGTTGTTTTGTCGGCTTTTACGACAGGCCGACCCCGGCCGCAGAGGTTAGTATTCTTTCTCCGCCCCTGCACGGATAAATATATACCATATACATATATACCATTTTCTTTATGCTTGAGCAAGATGTATTCACACATTGTAAATAGCTATACAAATAAATACAATTCTAAACTTACGTATGTGTGTATACGTTGTGTATCATTCGAGCAGTAGTTTTTGAATTGTTTATTTTAATTAATTAAAGAAAATAGCTTTCTGCACTTCTACTCCATATAAACTTTACCAAAGCCCTCCGCCCGCGCAATTTTCGTTAAGTAAAAGGGGGTACAAAAAATTTTCGCTTCACGTATTAATATACAAATATTTTGTTTACAAATAAGTATGGCCGTATAATACGAAGAGAATAATGTCATTTAACATGAAAAACGCTAGAAATTTGTGTGGATGAGTTGACGCCTAATAGAGGAGAGTGGAAGACCATGACGTATTGTGCCATATAATGTGAGATAAGGACCTGAAGAAGAGACAATTTTTATTAGCGTGATAGTTTCCAGGATTTTATGGTTAACCGTGGCCACAGAACGAACTTAATTTTGTTTCCTACATTCCTTTTATGAATTTCCAATGACTTTAAAATACTAGTTTTTTTTAATGCTGTAGGACAGCAGACAGGCTTACGGCCCGCTTAGAATTTAGCAGTTACCGTCGCCTATAGGTGTTTGCAACGCCAGTGGCATCGCGAATACGCTGCTGTTCCATAAGGGTACAGGAACTTTGGTCACTAATGCCGGAACACAACACAAGGTTATTATGGCGGCATACTTAAGACCAAAGGTAGTCGCCATCCAGACAGGCTTGAGGCCCTACCACGTAGCTAGCTAGGGTGGGTTGTTTTGTCGCCTTTTACGACAGGCCGACCCCGGCCGCAGAGGTTAGTATTCTTTCTCCGCCCCTGCACGGATAAAAAGTTTCAATATTAATTTAATTTGCTAAATAAATATTTATAAATTCGACATAATATACTTGTAATATGAACAGTTTCAAAATAAAAGCAACGTTTATTTAAGCTATTAAGCTCGTACCGTTATATTAGTTGGTACACCATTTGCCCATCCCCTTGTCAGTGTCAACCGCACGACTGTTCCAAGGTTTTTATTTATATTAATAAAATGTGTAACTAATATTAAATGGAAAATCAAAGTGTACTGATTTATATGCCTTCTCCAAGAGAGGTTTCTTTAATGGACTACTTTTTGTACTTACTGCGTTTACTCTTTTTGTTTGTATTATTTGTATACCTAAGAATTCATCTCCGTTACCCGGCGTGTGAACAGTGTTTCTCAGCGTTATTGTCATTTATCGCAATTTTTATGCTAACTTTTTATGTAAACCAAACCGACCTACCTATATTTTTTAAACTTAATGTTCCAAATTATGGGCGAACTTTTTTGATTAAATGTCGAATTAAATTAATGTAAGGAAAACGTAGCCAAATAAAAATATTAGTAATAATAATTTAATTCAGAAACAAGTCCCATGCATTACAAATACATTAAAAATTCAAAGTCAAAATCAATAAAGGTTGCAAAATTAAAAATATGATTGAAAAATAAAACAAAATTAATATTAATAAATTACAAAATACAACAAATAAATTATAAACTATGCAAACATTTCTTTTATATACGCGTGACAAAAACGCTCGGTTAAAATAAACACAATTCACAACTCCAACGTACGGTATAAAATAATTGTTCTCATACAAAATTCCTCCAAACACAAAGCTATCTCTTTCGAAGTTTATCTTTGTATAGTTTCTGAAAGTTAGTTTTTTTTCCGAAAACTAAATCAACAAACAAAAATGTTAGCGTACCCACAAAGCAACATAACATTGTTATAACAAAACGAAGTTCTTTGCTCTTTGAGATTGTATCGACACATCCGACGCTGAGGTGCGTAATTCAATTACGCCCATTGATCATAAATGGGTTAGTGGCCCGGCTCCCTCACAACACGATACGCGTAAGAGGCGTCATGAGGTTATCACGTTACTGGATTACATCATTTGGGATCCAGATCAGTCGTCAGACTTATATTATGAGATACTTTGTTAGTAATCATTTCATTGTAAGAGGATCGTTGATATGAATCGAGTAGGAATGACAGCCCCACCTCGTTTATATTATAACAGTCCATCACGTCTCACTGTTGGCTTCAGGCCTCCGCATACTGGGAACGGACCGTATACCTGGCACACTTATCCAATGCAGTTTGGCAGGTTGTATGTAATAATAATATAATAACGGTAATAAATAATAATTATTGGAACATTTCGCACCACGCCATATAGTCCCAAGGTAAGTAGCATAGCACTTGTGCTATGGTTACTAGATAACTGATATACTACATATATACTTTTGTAAATAAATACATATTATACATAAACACCCAGACGCGGGACGAGTCGGTCGGTCGCGGATCGAACTCGTGACCTCCGCAAGCGTGCCGACGTGCGTTAGCCGTTACTCCACGGATTTCGTCAACCGTATATGGTCGGTGATCTTGGAATCCAGGTTTGCTCACGGTGTTTTCTTTCACCTTCGGTACGTGGAAATTATGTTCTAATATGCTTAACCAGCGAAAAAAGCTGCCTGAATGCATGCAGCATGCAATGCCGAAGTGCATGCCTTTCGTGGAATTCAACCTCGGTTTATCTAGGTAAGTGTGTATGCCAGTCGTATCACACTTGACCGAGTGTATTTAAAGGTTTAATATTAAATTAAATCAATTTGATTGAATATTAAAAAAATTATTCCTTGTCTTAATAACTGAAGTTTAGTTCAACTTTAGATTAAACAAAGATTAGAACAACAAATTCTAGTCAGTGAGCGATCAATCATTTAAAATTATATTTTTGTAACGGAGAACTTTTAAAGGGTCGTGACGGGCTTCCTCTTGTATGTTGGCATCGTTTATTATATAATGATAGTCTTCTTCTTTTTCCTGCCCTCATCCCACATTATTTTTATCCGTACAGGGGCGGAGAAATAATACTAACCTCTGTAGCCGGGGTTGGCCTGTCGTAAAAGGCGACAAAACAACCCAACTTAGCTACGTGGTAGGGCCTCAAGCCTGTCTGGATGGCGACCACCTTTGGTCTTATGTATGCCTCCATAATAACCTTGTGTTGTGATCCGGCATTAGTGACCCAAGTTCCTGTACCCTTATGGGACAGCAGCGTGTTTGCGATGCCACTGGCGTTGCAAACACCTATAGGCGTTGGTAACTGCTAAATTCTAAGCGGGCTGTCAGCCTGTCTGCTGTCCTACACAATAAAAAAAAATATGGTGTCGGCACAACATGTTCGAGAGGACATGTTGTGTACACTCTCCTCTGTTAGCCGTCATCTCAACATTCACACTTTTCTTCTACATATATAATTTTTCTATGATGCTACTAAGTCTTTATATGTATACATTGTATATAACAACTGATAAATTAATATAAGTGAAGTCGATAAGAGACGGCCTTGGCTCAGTTATAGGGTCAAGCTCGTTAAAGAAAGCGAGATACAGGTACCGGATATCATAGAGAATGAATTTAGCAGACGTGAAAGTTAGCGATTAATATTGTGCAACTATTATTTTCTATTTTCTACAGCGTCCAATATTACGTGTGCGTATCGAACGGTCGATGTTTATAGTCATGTACAACGGCACGCCACGCGTGGCGTGATGCGACACATTTGCTCGCTCTCCGGCGATGTATGGAACATGCATTATTTGAATTTAATACCAAGACCGTTGGATTCCGCTCTCCATTCATTCGTGTGAACTTTCTAGTGCTTTTTAAATATGGTAAACGAGTGATTGTCGCATTGTGGATTTGCAATCAAATTATTTTGCTGAGGAATAGTAGACAAGTTGTAAGCAGTCAAGCATTGACTTAACAGCAAGCAATTACCGTTGTTACCATATTTTTGCAACGTTAGGGGCACAACGAACATGCTCTTGGGTACAGGAACCTGGATCACGAATGCCGAAACAAAACAATGTTATTATGGCGGCATAATTATGGACCAAGAGTGGCTGCCATCCAGGTTTGGGGATTTACCGCGTTGCTAGGGTCGTTTTATCGCCTTTTTTCCAGAGTCAACTGGCACTCACCGCTGAAAAAACTAAATTATGCCACTATTTCATCCATTTTCTTGTCTTTGCATAATAAAAGAAAGTGTATTATTTGCTTTGAGATAGTAAACCCTGGCTTGAAAGAAGCAGCAATTATTTAATCAAAACACCTTCTTTATTGAAAAAATATTGTCATTAACTTCACACTAAGTTTTTAAATTATAAGAATTCCAAATGAAATAGCTCCTAATTATACAGAATAAATACCATTATTCGAAACATATAAATTGATGTACAAGGTAAACCGATAAAATATTTCAAATTTCTTGAAATGTTATGCGAAATCACCAATGGAACTAACGATATAAATTCCGTTCACAATTTCCCACTGACTGATCACGACTACTTGTAGAGCATGCGAGTCCATTAGCAATACGAGAGACGCGTTTTAATTTAACTACAAAAGCTACTGATGCATGTCCGACTAGCATGTGGATCTAAAGAATACAATTCCCACGACTTATTAAAAACCTATTGTATTCTATGTTAATAGAATACAGTTTGGTGCACCTTTGAATACGTGATACAATTCAAAATTATCAAATCGGCATGCACGATCTCGAATCCCTTTAGCAACATAAATGTGTGTCCTTATATTAAAGTCTACATTTTATTTGTACTGCGTATTCTGTTATTACTTGTTTTATGGAGTTCTTTAACTTTATAGACAAAGTTGAATTGAGTCTGAAGATTTTTTATTTCTTGTTTGAAGATTAATTACGTGTATATATTATTAAAATTGTGACCTGTTTGGCCTCATTCGAGTAAATAAACTTGTAAATAGTTAATTTTTTTTTATTGTTGAGTCTAGTAAGCAGTTATTATCGCCTATGTATGGCCGCCCGCGTAGGGGAACTGAAACCTGTTATTATTGCGCCATATATTTAGAGACCAGGAGTGGTTGACATCTAGACGAGCTTGTGTAGAGTGATTGTCATCTAGACGGGGTAGGACCCCAGTCCTACTATCTAGATAGGGTTGTTTTTTCGTTTGTAACGACAGACCGCCCCTAGCCCCAGGGTCAGTATTTTCACGCAGCCCCTGCACGAAGAAAATGATAAGAAAAAATGATGTAAAAAACATCTTTAACAAGTGGTGAAACGATCGTATAATTAAAATCAAAGCGATATTTTGATCTTTATTTTGTAAGGAAATGAGACCTTATTTGCCTGTTGTATTTTGCATACTTAATATTATTTAAATTAATTTTAATTTTAAGAATATAGCAAATTGCAGTCTAGACTAAAATGATCTAGTCAGATTATTTTTTTGTCGTTAGTCAAAATACGATTTTACTGTATATGATAATCCTTAAGGTGTTTATAAATATTTCTCAACAGTTAATAGCTATATAATACATACATGCAATTATATTAAAACGTGAGACAATGCATTAATATTATCAAATAATAGCGTTGCATTTCACGTCTTGCGATGTGTAAATTATTTTGCAGCTGTGATAATAACACTGATATTATATTCGTCTGTATAATTGCAAAAATAGATACTGTAATGGATATTGTTGTAAAATAATACTTGCTAATCGTCTTTTTTTTGTATGACACAAAAACAAAAGGATGCCATCGTGACGGACGTTACGGGTTTTGATTGCGGATGTGGCAAAAAACGCATTAAATGTCATAGGATGTTTTTATAAGTCATTTTATTTATGTATTTACTACACTCTGACTCTATCGATGCTTTGGTAATGACTTTATTAAAAAATTCTCACTTGCAAGGGGTTCGGTTGCCTGATCGTGTTATTTAAACCATTTTACGCCTTATAAGATGCTCTAAGTACAAGATAAGGTCTTTGAAGAGGACCGTGAACGTGAGCCAGCATCTGTCGGGGCCCCGGCCTGACTAATCCGTCGCGTCCCGTGACCTCGACACTTAAGGCGTGTGAAGGAATACCGGGTGGTTTTAGTGGGTATACCAGAGACGTGTGTCCCCCCCAGCCTAGAGAAGGGGACGTACGGGCAGTACACGAGGAGTCCCGCTACCCCGCCGCCCATTCCCACGCGGCAGGGTGTGCGTCATGTATTTCCACCTCCCATAAAAAGTACAAGATAAGATAAAGAATATAAAGTCCTATTCTGATTCGCTTGAACTACATGATCAGTAAAAAAATAAACACGTAATTTATAGTGATGCTAAAACTTTCAGAACAATTCTATTTAGAAAATAACATAAATGTTTGAAGCATTTTTTTATCTTATTGTTCTTTGAATAGTTATAAATGCGGCTAATGAGGGATTTATGTACTTTATAACAATAATTTTAATAGACAGACAAAATAAATGTACAGTGACAATTCACACAGCGTCATCTAGTCCCGAAGGAAACAAGAAAGCGCTTTTGTTATGGGTACACTACACAACTGATTTACTACTTTATACTTTTGTAAATACCTAGTCAGGTCATAAGTATTGTCACACAGTAAAAACTTTTCTTTTAGAATGCTGGCCACAAAAAAGTTTATTGAATTCGAATTTCGAATTGTTCATGAAAATAAAAATGTATAACTTTTAGAATTTTACTCATTTTTAAATATGGAGTGGACGCTTAAAGAAGACCGTGTTGCAGTTATTGCGTTGCATCGTTGCGGTTACGCGCCAATTCAAATTTTTAACATACTGAAAAATTTGAATATTACCAAAAGATTCGTTTATCGTACCATCAAACGATACAATGAAGACTCTAGTGTAGATGACAGGTCAAGAAGTGGTCGCCCTCGGTCTGTTAGGACTCCAGCAGTGATAAAAGCTGTGAAGGCACGAATTCAAAGAAATCCCAAACGTAAGCAGAAACTGTTGGCCCTTCAGATGGGGTTAAGCAGAACCACGGTGAAAAGGGTGTTAAATGAAGACTTAGGGCTTCGGGCATATCGAAGAAAAACAGGACATCGTTTGAATGCTCGTCTAATGGACCTGAGACTGAAGAGATGCCGCGCTTTGTTGAAGCGGTACGCGGGAAAAAAATATCGGGAAATTCTTTTTTCGGATGAAAAAATGTTTACCGTAGAAGAGAGCTACAACAAACAAAATGATAAGGTGTACGCACACAGTAGTGAAGAAGCGAGCAACCGTATTCCGCGTGTCCAACGAGGTCATTTTCCATCCTCGCTCATGGTATGGTTGGGAGTTTCTTATTGGGGCTTAACAGAGGTACATTTTTGTGAGAAAGGTGTAAAAACGAATGCTGTTGTGTATCAAAATACAGTCCTGACGAACCTTGTGGAACCTGTTTATCATACCATGTTCAATAACAGGCACTGGGTATTCCAACAAGATTCGGCGCCAGCTCATAGAGCGAAGAGCACACAAGACTGGCTGGCGGCGCGTGAAATCGACTTCATCCGGCACGAAGACTGGCCCTCCTCCAGTCCAGATTTGAATCCGTTAGATTACAAGATATGGCAACACTTGGAGGAAAAGGCGTGCTCAAAGCCTCATCCCAATTTGGAGTCACTCAAGACATCCTTGATTAAGACAGCCGCCGATATTGACATGGACCTCGTTCGTGCTGCGATAGACAACTGGCCGCGCAGATTGAAGGCTTGTATTCAAAATCACGGAGGTCATTTTGAATAAACTTTAATGTCATAAGAATCTATGTTTTGTTAAGTTCATTTTGGTATATGAATGGTTACATAATTAATAAACTTGTTACAATTATTTTACATTAAACATGTGACAGAATTTATGACCTGACTAGGTATATACATATCATACTTGAGCACCCAGACTCGGCTTATCAAAAAATATAGATATAACTAAATAAAGCCAACCAATATCTGAAACAGTGACTAATCTTTTGTTCCTTCAGCGGTTGAAAAAGTGGTTTTATAATTATTAAATAAAACAACACAAATGGAAACATGTTTTAAAAATAAATTAAATATAAAACTAAGAAGTTACAGCCTATCGTGTTATAGCCATATAATGAAGGGGGAAGAATGCCATATAACAAAGAAAATTATGCAAATGAGAGTGGATGGATACAAGAGGAGAGTTAGACACAAAGAAAGAGTTGGATTAAAGATATTGCCAACGAATTTAATAATTATTTTATTGATAAACTAAAACCGCTAATGAACACGGGTGAAAATGTTACTCCAATTAAAGATGAATGGATTGCGTATAAGATGACACGGTGAATAAGGATGTAAATGTTGAGATGATGGCTAATAAAGGAGAGTGGAAAGAGAGAACATGTTGTGCCGACATGATTGTAAAATGTTTGTTGCAAAATTACCTATCTCCGTCGCACCAACTATTCACGTAATATATGATTGTAGGATATTAGGATTGTGTCGATAAAAGCCTTGAAAAGTCAAACGATACTCTTGATATCTGATAAAGTTCTAAACATATCACGTATCGCATTCCGGTCTACTTATTTGAAATAACGTATCCGATGTCCAACAAAATAGACACAAACGCAAAATCTCATATCCGTGCCGTGGAAACCAATTCACGTCTTTTTAAATAAAAGATGTCAAAGAATCATAAAATGTTTATCCATGTATTGGTGACACGGCGACGTGTTCGGAGCGGATTTACTTTTAATGTCCTTATAATAGAGTTGTTTTTGTTTATTCCGTTTATTCCATAAATTTTAATAATTAGTCTAGTATTTGTATATTTATATAATTCTTTTTATTCTCAGATTATATTCAAATATAATATTGAGGTGATAGAAAGCGACTTTAGGTTTACCTAAAGCTGGTGTAAACCTAAAGCTATAGCTTTTATTATGTATCAACTTAGGACACTTGTACCGGCCAAGTATCTTAGTCTTGCCAGAGATTAGAAATCTAGTGTCACAGCACACTCGATTTCTAACATCAACAACACTGTATTGCACTATCCAATATTATAAATGTTATGTACGTTATTGATACTGGGCACAATAATTCTTTACCGTCACAATGTGTCGGTCCAAAAATCCTTGGTATGGTAACACACTTTTTCATAAGACAATTCCTTTCACCAATATATCTTTGGGCTTTTTCAACAAACATTTTAATTTTATTCCATTAATTATATATCAAATACACAGGATATACGAACCACTCAGTCAGCCGTGTTGAACGTTTAAACTTTTTTTTCTTCTTACAAGCTTTTCAACTTGGTTGCATCCGAAGCGCATATTTCTTATACGGAGATGCTCTGAGTTTCAAAACTACATTTATTTGCGTTGGTGCCGTTTCTTCGGGTCCTTTTCACATAGTTGGTTCCTGGAGAGATTTTTGGGCTTCAAGTTTGCTCTCTACCTCGGCATAAACTCGAGAGGCAACGACTCCCTGATGACGTGGCTAGAGCTGCGTAAGCCCACATATATATGTTCGGTATTGAGAGCCACAGCTCTACCATGGCTCATCTCGGCTTGGTAGGCCAATATTGGTTATTCGTGGCCATCAGCGGCTTCTGTTGGCCTGGGTGTAGTTCGGTTGTTTTAGCGACCTAAGTTGCATCTTTTAGATCCAACGAGCGTTCTATTAAGTTTCTGGAGGTCGGTAACTATAATAAGTGCCGCGATGAACCTGTGGCTGGGCATGCAGAGTGTCATTCCGTAACACTGCCTATTTCTCAGCAAGAAACTATAAATTGTTTATGTACAAATTTCTATTTTAAGGGACTATTGTCTGAGCCACCAATCTCGAAAGGAAATGCTTTAGTGCATTGCAAGTGCACTAGTAGAGCAGTCCTATCCTTTTTAGACCATTTGGCCTTTTAATAGAACTCTTAAAACCTGATTATATAATCAACACAATTCAAAATACGAGTAGACTGTTAATCAATTGAAAATATAATATTACAAATTCTGAAAATTAAGTTTAAAATAAGATTAGTTTAAATGAATGATCATGGTTAATTTTCTCATTTAGATGTTATTGATATGAAGCCTTTGAAGTTTTCAGCCTTGTACTCCCATAGTCCCCGCAGTGACGTCACGTCATAGAGCGCGCGCGCCCATGGACCGTGACGCCGCTTCCGTCGGCCATTTCCGCCTTTACCGCAAATTATGTGAGCTGTATAAACGGATTTTCACGTAACATTCGGGTATTTTAGCAGCAACAGTTTTCTTCTTTTTTTTATAGGTAGAGTTCAGCAAACAGGCAGACGGCCCACCCTGGCAGGTGGTCACCTACGCCTATGGACGTTTGCAGCACCAGAGGCAATACCAACGCGCTGCCGGCCTCGAAGAAATTTTATAACGCCTTTTTTGAAGAAACCCATATCGTACCGCGCTGAGAAAACCTCAGCCGGAAGCTCATTCCAGATCCTGAGAGTACGTAGCATGAACGTTCTAGAGAAACGTTGCGTACAAGAAAGAGGCTCCAAGAAATGGGGATGAACACCCAGCCGATGGCGGGCAGTGCAGTGGTAGAAAGACGATGAGGGCACTATTCTGAATAGTTCTTCAGAACACTCCCCGTTGTACGGACGGTAGAATACGCAAAGAGACGCAAAGTCTCTCCGAGTCCAAAAGTATCTAGACCGTCTGTGAGTATGGGATCGCCGACAATACGAACTGCGCGCCTTTCTTACTGTGTCAACCTTGTATATATTATTATATATACCTTGTTATTTATATCATACCTTATTTAAAATATATCATCTAATTGGCATGTGATCTTGACTAATCTCTAGTAAGCCTTCGCTTCGTAACTAAAGGCCTTCAGCTTTTCTTCATCTACCATGTGTATTTATCTATCATGAGTCTACTTTTCCGTCTTGCTCGATATTGTTATATTTTTTTTTTTGTAAATCTCATACAGCCCCTTGTAGAACTTAATACATTTTTTCCAAGCATTAATGTGAGATTTAGCACGGTCTTATTGATTTATAATGTTTATTTCTACATCTGCGGTTATAAAAATAGCCCAGCGCTCGCCGTGGGTACCCTGTCTTTATAAAGAACGTTTTAATTGCTTGATTTAGAACTTGATGATGTTATTCTCAATGCTGTTTTAACCTAAATTTACAAAGACAGTGTTATTGCAGCCAGTTTGTTGTCCCACTTAGTCATGAGTAATAATAAAATTGTTACGAATCAAAATCATCGCTATTAAAATTTTGTTCCAATTTAAAGTTGCGATGCGATTTTAATAGAAACGAAGCGGAGTTATTTATGTAAAGCGAACGTCGTTCCGGTTTGTTGTGATCATTTAATATGTTGTTTGTTCAATTGAGTAGTCGAGTATCGAAACACATTTTCGTAATAACTGTCATCAAGTTGTTTTCTCTTGCTTTATCAGACACATGTATATAGGGAGCTCCCTACAGAACCCTTGTCAGAACCACACAGACTAGCTAGTCTGTGTGGTTCTGACAAGAAAAGGAAAAGGCTACCTTAGCACATACCTCGTAAAGGACTAATAATGATACCTTTTTCAAGGTGATAGGCAGCTAAGAAAGTTGGAAGCAGCTAGGGTAAGCCAGCTAACACACAAGAGGTCGGCCTAGTTAATTCGAGCCTTAGGCGTACGCGACAGACCTTCTCCCAGGCGACAAACAATAGAGAAGCTGGGATGGTTTCAGAAGGAACACCAGTGGCATGACAAAGGTCAACTGTGCGCGTGCATAGGCGCATTGTATGGGAATCTCACTACCCAACTGCGAGCCCTCATGCGGCGGAGTGTGCATCTAGAAAAACGAAGCTAAGAATGATCCAAATTTTTCCTATCGGGGTTGGGGGAGGTAGTTCCACCCCTATAAAAACAAATAAAGTCAAATATCATTCAGCTATTTTCTTGTGACTATACGAGAAACATCATCGCAAAAAGACGCGTTAAATTTTTCCTATAACCGTGCTCAATACTGCACCGCCTTGAGCCCCAGTGTTTTTAATGACCACTTGGATGACGATAATGATAGTTTACTATATGATATCAATCAAAGTACTTAATTAATTACAGTACATTAATGGGTGTATTTACATTGGTAGCAGATATTTGGCTCTATTCTAAAAAATAAAACCACTTGATCCAATCATGAAAGTTAACTAGAAGTTGCCTTCTGAATCGAGAGCATTTTCGAACCACAAGCAACTGGAGCGTTGTGAAAACTACGCCAGGGGTTGTCCGTTCAGCGACGATTTCCAAGTTACGAAGTATTCGTCAGATGTTTAGTAGTCGCACAGTTTAGTAGAATTTAGATAGTTATAAACATCCTTACGTAAGCGATATTGTTTTTGACTAAAATTTTGGTATTAATAATTGTAGTCAAGCTAATTCTATTTAATCTTTAGTTTTATATTTTGTATTTAGAAAAGAATAGTTGATTGAATAATTTCGACATTTATGTGACTATTTCGTGGAATAATCGCCACGGATATAAAAGAGGAAATATTAGTTATAGTTTTCAAACAGAGAGAAGAAGAATTTTAATATGTATGTAATGTAAGACTTGTGACGATGTGACGAAAAACAGTTAAAATGTTCAACTCAAAATCTCTGTATGTATAAAACACATAGTAGTTACACAACCCTAGTTAACATAGCTTACAACTCCTAGAACCGATTTCGGTTCATGTGACATATTGGCCACACGATACGTAAGTACCGTAGTATCAGATTTCTAGCTGCACTTTAATTAGTGCACGGAGAACTGATTTGTTTGCAGTGAACCATTATGTCTCTGCAGCGGTTCAACTAGAAAGTGAACAGCTACACATTTTGCAATGTGTGATTCAGTTCTCGCAACTAAGTATTTGCTCTTTCGAATGGTATTAGAAAAGTATATGCAGATGTATGTTCATTGCTCTTCATATCATAAACAAATATCTATACTGATTCATAACTAATCAACATTTCTAAACGCCCGATATATAAAATAAAGCTTTTTTATTGTTGAGGAATATCAGACAGGCTGGCGGCCCACTTAATAGTAAGCAGTTACCGTCTTCTATGGATGTTTGCGACGCTAAGGGCACAACGAACACGCTGCTGTTTCATGTGGGTTAGTTAAGGTTATTATGGCGGCATACTTATAGACCAAGGGTGGTTGCCATCCAGACGGACTTGGGGCCCTACTACGTCGCTAGGGTTGTTTTGCTGCTCCGTCTCTACAAGAAGCAATAAAGCTATATTAGACATGTTAAACTGAATATTTATTATGATAAACTTCTTCAGTCCATACTCAGGAATTATACAGTGTTATTATTTTTTGTTATCATTAGATATTAATCCCTGCTTGTGAACTGGTTACGTCATTCCCTTGTATTACGGTCGGGTATGTAGATTCGATCCTTACTCAAGACAAACATGTTTGTATGACTAAGTTCCGGTCTGCATGCATTGTTCGTCAAGTGGTTGTTAAGACAGTCTGGCAAAGTATTGGCTTGTTCTAAAATTTTATACTGTGCTTATATAAATTTATTGACCCCAAATTCAGCAGATTCTGCTACTAATCTTAATAATTCAAAAATTATGACTATAAATGTATATTATATAATTATGTAAAATGAATTAAGGCTTTACTGCCTTAATTCATTTTACATATATAATATACATTTATAGTCCAAAACTATTTTATGGGGGATTTTATAATAGACTAGTAATGGTATGGGATTTTGATTCACAGATTTTAAAAATTTTAAATATCAAATTATTTCCGTAGAGATAATAAAATTATTGATATATGGTATGTATAAGGTTTTTTATAGACCTCGTTAATGAAACCAGTCAAATAGAAAGCGTCAGCCACAATAAGTAATTCGATTGTAACCTTTAACGAAATGTATCATGCATATGAAATATGATTTTAAGGCCGACCTCTACAAAATTGGACACTATCGTAAATATTATCGCAATTAGTATTCCATTGCTCAAGCTATTGTTATTAGCAATTACTTTGAAATTTAAAAATAATATTTTTAATTTGAGAATTTAATTTATGTTGTCATTATTTGTAAATGGTTTATATAATAATATTGATACTAAAATAGTAAAAAAAATATTGATACTAATTTTTTATAGCTGAGATCAGCGGATAGGCGAATGGCCCACCAGTTATAATGTGGGTACCGTCGCCTGTATATTTTACAAAACCTATATACTTGGCATTACCAACGCCCTGCCGTCCTCAAACAGGAACCGAAACCTGGACAATTGTGCCGAAACATAGCACCAGGTCATTATGGCTGTATACTATCAAAACTAAAGATGGTAGCCAGCCAATCGAGCTAGGAACCCTGCCACCTAGCTGAGGTTATTTTGTCGCCTTTTACGACAGGCCGCCCCCGGCCGCTGGGGTCAGTCAATATTCTTACTTCTACCCCTGCAAGGAAGAAGAAAAAATTTATATGACTGCATTCATATTCTATGTAAATATACATGAAACGACTATAATAATTTACATTAATTGACTATTGTATTGCTTATCTCCGTTGGCGTAAAAATCTACGATATGTCGATTAAGACACTACAGATAAGTAGATAGTTTTTTTGAAATTTTATAATATATTACGATGTAATTTTTATACGTTAGAAAGTAATCAGTGACATTACAATTTTATATCCTTTGATGGACGTGAGGCCTTAATGGGTCCCCGCACGATATTATCCGCTGTGTCGATATCGGACTGGATTATATAGGATTTTGATTTAAGACTCGTGAGTCAGGGCTTTGCCAGTGAAAGTGTCCCACTCAGACAACAATCGATTATTCTTTGTGTCACTGTTATAATCAGCAGCTTCCTAGAAATATGGCGCAATGTATTCACACTTTCATCATTAGAATATCATCGCCCAGTCTATGATATAAGTAATGGTTTGATAACTTGAAATTAAATTTAAAGCATGTTTATAATATAGTTTTTTTTTATAAGATGAACAGATTACGACATAAATTGAAAATTGATATTTTCAATTAAAATTCCTTATACATACAATATCCCTTGAATTCAATGCAGTGTAATGTGAGAAGCACTGCAAGCAATATCAAACACACTGCACAAGGGCGTCGCCAAGGGAGGGGGGGAGGGCAACTCCCCCCCCCCCTAGAGATCAGTTAGATTTAGTTATTGTGCTGTCGAGGGCTTGCGAACTTTTATACATTGATATTAGAACCGTTCATATTACAATCGTCATCGAGGCAAAGACTTCCAAAGTGTAACGCTTCTTGCTTTCGACTGTACCAGGCGTTTATATTTTTTATCCTCCATAATATTGCCCCATTACCCCCCCCCCCCCCTTAGTCATAAGCTGGCGACGCCCTTGACACTGCATCTAAATGGCAGGCAATAAAGCAGCGGTAATATTCTTCTACGGCCCTTTCAAGTTCTTCATTCGATGCATAGCTTTTCCAAGAAATATATTATTTATGTTCGAGAATATAGCCTAATAGTTAGCAGTTACTGTCGCCTATGGATATTCCGATGCCAGAGGTACCGCTTACACGCTTCCTTCCGCGTTGTAGAATTGGAACCCGAAACCTATGTCGCATATTTAGAGATCAGAACACCTTTTACTGCTATACTATATACCTTTTACTTTTAAACTATCCTTTCTAAGTGGTAGTAGTAGCTGCATGCTCATGTAGATGCTAACCACTTCTGGTAGAGACCAACTCAGAGAAGTTGCTTAGAGAAGCATGTCGCCATAATAACATTAGTAGCCATAATAGTATAGTGTTCCGGCATAAGTGACCCAAGTTTCAGTTCCCCTACTGTGCGTGTTAGCCGTGCCCCAGGCATCACAAACGTCTATAGGCGACGATACCTGTTTACTATTAAGGCCATCTGAAATTTTATTTGTAAAATATAATAATAATAACAGAGAATAATAGTTAAAGGGAATACCATAAAATTCGACCTAGTTTGGCCATAGCACGTCGATCTGCGTTTCCTTGTTTACACGTGAATGTTTTTATGGCGCCGATTGTAAATATTTATTGGCCGCTCTTGATTGATAGAAACGGAAATACAAACAGTTTCACCTTTCTAGGAAATATGTATTATATGGTCATTCCGAATTTAGCCATGCTTTCTTTTCTCTTGATTATAAAAGGGTTACGCTACGGAGGTCGTTTATTTACAAATTTAAGATTTATAAACCTTTGCATACATTATAAATATTTTGAATGAACGTACGATAACTTTGACATTCATAATAGAATATTTAACGTACTCATTACGTCGTTAATGAAATGTTCTTGAGACATCTCCCGTTCAACATTAGACAAAATGAGACACGATAGTTTACTTCCATGACTATTTCGGGCCACCCACATACGAATGTATACAAAGCTACAAATTTAGTAACCAACCGTACCTCCGCAACTTGACTATTTTTAACATCGACCTGATGATATTTATGAGCTTCTCAGTATACTGCATCGCGTTCTCGCGTTAAAACCTGGTTTCATCGCACGCTACTGTTTGGGTGCCTACTACTTTTTGAATAACCAGTACCAAGTTGGCACTCCAAGGTGAAGCCGACGTGGTTATGTCAGTCTCATCGTTCTTAACCTTACGGCGGCCTCAACGACACACCTACTAGAACCCTGGTCACATTAAAGCGTTTACATTAAACATTTAAATAATATGGTATACATAAAATTGTGTTCGCAAATTATTAGAACACATAAATTTTTTTTATAGCTAGAGTTCGGCTGAACTGCGCGCCGTTGGATCGAATCTAGGGGATTGAGCTGACAGGCGCGTACTCCAGCCCATAAATGTGAGCAGTACTCCTTATGTGGTCTGACCTGTGCTTTGTATAACACAAGCCGTTGCCTTGGACTGAAATACTGCTTGGACTGGTTTAGCACACCTAGCTTTTTGGAGGCAAGCTTAGCTTTACCCTCCAATTGTCCCCTAAACTGCACATCATTTCAGACACGGGTAACCCTATGATAATCGTTACTTGGAATTGTCATCAAAAATGTTGTATAAATAAATAAATACACTAATAATGGGAGTATAGTACACAGCGCCATACAATGTAAAACACGACAATATAATACAGGTATACCACGCTGATGTCATCCCATAAGTTACTGTACCTGGTACGCTACTGTTGAAATAGTTAATGCGTTATGAGTTTAAACAACAGATTTTCTATTTTGGTGCACAGGGAGCGCCGACCCGATGTCTTGCACTCTTCATTCACAGCTCTGATGATTCATTTGTATTGTTAGCGCCTACACTCAGCGCTACAGTCCTCGAGCCATATGGCAAAGTTTACCGCAGCACACTCCTATCACTCTTGGCCCACTTAAGATTACCGAAAGTTTATCTTTCGTGTCCCCCTTACAACGACTCGTGTTTGGATTTTTCTTAATGTTCGTGTGGTTCCGGACGATTACTGGAATAAGACGACTTCATTTCCTTGCTAGGACGTCATATGTAAAAGACTACTGGAATGTGACGAATGAATTTTTCTTTCCACTAGCTCATAATATGCACCAAAAGAAGGTTATAATTAAATTTTTAATTTTTTCTTCACTATTCACACAACGCCATCTAGTCCCAAAGTAGTATATGTAGCATTTGTATTATGGATACCCAGACGCGAGGCGGGAATCGAACTTGTGACCTCCGCTAGTGTACCGTGTGCGTTAGCCAAAGGTGCCACAGAGGCCGTCAATTTTTAGATTTCCTGTATAAAAACGAGGTTTAGTTACATCTACTATTTTATCAATTTTCTTTTTATTCTTTGGCCAAGTACAAGAGTCATAAAGGGGATAATCCTAAGCAAAAATATAACGTGCAAAAATTCTGCATTGTATCATATTTAACAACGTACATACGCGATACTTCATCTGAATTAAGTGATAATCTGAATATTGAATAAGTAAATGCATCTCGTAGATATATAAAAAAAACAGTAGTTTTTTTAGACATCTTTTTGGTTAAGATAAACATATCTTTTTGGCTTATATTTGTCGTCACCAGACACTACTCACCATGATTCAGACATGTTGAGCGCCACTCTATTGAAGGCACTTACGAGTCATTCACCGGCATGCACCCGTCAATTAATTTCAATTGGTGTTATCTGCTTTAAGTGCATCTGGATGCGTTTCGTTCATCTAATATTCACCCATGTTTCACACAAGACTGTGCAACGCTGAGAGCGATCATAATCTACTTGTTGAGCAACACTTTGATATTCTTTGTGTTTCGTTTTGCTTTGCACTAGGGACTACCCTTAAATACATAAAAGTTCTCTTTTGGTTGGTGTATTGTTCACGGCCTAAGAGAATAATAGGATTACATATTATTACTCTTGCTTGGTCGAAGACTGCACAATTCTCTGAAAATCATATTTAACCACATTTATTCAATCTATTTTCTATATATAAATTGACATGGAATGGCATCCATGCAAAAAACATAAACTTTTGCCCTGTCACAATAGTCAAGAGCGAAAATTCGGAAGTAACAAATATAATAAATAATAAATTTACTGTGACAATTCACACGCCGCCAAAAAACTAGCCCAGCTCTTGTGTTATGGGTACTAAACAATTCGTATACTGTCGCTACAATTAAGTAGAGAATAATTGTATACTGTGTAGAATATACTGAATTTGATTAATAATTTTAAAGACTATCCTCTTTCAAATACCACTAGAGAAAAAGAAATAATGATTTTTAAAAGTAAATGTTTTCCGCAATGAACATCAATGGAAATAAATGTTTGGTCCGTTGTATACTATGTATGTGTATGACGTGTGTAATTATTTCATTATACTTTACGTCTCATTCGATTATGCATAACACTTCTTAAAAGGGAACTATTCTTTCCGTAATTTGCAGTTTCTTAGTTTCAGCTTAATATTGTTATTCAAATAGATGTTCTCAATCAAAATATCCTCCACGTGATTGTTATGCAAATTTAAACTAATAAGTACGAAATAAATTATCTTACTCGTCAGTCAAGTTTCGCTTTGTACAATTTGTCTTCATAAATCTCACGTGGCTGAAGTGTCGTTGACCTGAAGCTTCCGTAGTGTGAGTACCGATCCCTATTCATCCCATTGCTGGAATCACTTGGGGTTCCCTAATGAATACTATCAACCCGATATACCAATTGTTCGAAAAGGATCCATTTCCTTTTTATTGACTTGTATTTTGGAACATTTGTAACATGCACTGTGAGTAAAAGATTTTATAATCACCAACTTGAAGATTTATTTTAAATTTATAATATTAATGATTTACGATAGTTTCAACAAACACATTATCTAGCCTATTACTCCATTCTACATAATAATAATTATTATTTATTAAACAATATATGATGTAAGAAAGTTAGGTATATACACTATAAATTACCATTTGTTTTCCGGTTTTATGATATATCCGTGCAGGGGCGGAGAAAGAATACTGGCCTCTGCGGCCGGGGTCGGCCTGTCGTAAAAGACAACAAAACAACTTTTCTATCTTTTGTTTTCCTTCACCAAGTAGTCTCCAACTTTTTTAATATCATCTATCCATCTTTTTGCCTATCTACCTCTTTTCCTTTTACAGTCACGTGGTAGCCATTCTGTTATATGTGTCTTCAATTTTGTTCTACTGGCCCTTCTCATGTGCCCCATCCATTCTACATTGTCTGTTA
The DNA here is from genome assembly GCA_963693495.1 of Malacosoma neustria. Taxonomy (NCBI): domain Eukaryota; kingdom Metazoa; phylum Arthropoda; class Insecta; order Lepidoptera; family Lasiocampidae; genus Malacosoma; species Malacosoma neustria. Next base: position 14,698,204 of record OY856384.1, read on the forward strand.
GTTAAATAATGGTAACATCTGCATTTTTAATTGAGTTTGCCTATCCAAATTTATTGCTCTTCGCATCTAGCACAACTTAATTGTAACTATTGCAAAGTGTTTAATTAAATTCATGTTAATGCTGAGTCACCAATGTTAAGACTGCCGGATGTGAGCCACGAAACCCCAATGCGCAAGAGACCTCGAAATAATGAATATTTTAATTTTAACCGACTTTAACATGTACTCAGTCTTATGAACTGTATTCAATAAGTACATATCATATATAATACATCATTTTGCAAAATTTTTTATTGTGTTTACTTAACGTTTTATTTAATGGATATTTTTTCTTAATTTATATAAGTATGTCTTCACTTCCAGTCAAATTAAGACTCGAACCCTCGACCTGTTGTTTAAACTTTATCTTTTAATTAATTAGTAGATAAATTATGTATATTATTGATTGGTTTATTTTGAAACTTCACGTGAAATTTTACTAGCTGATGACATGGATAAAAATAACTACATCTTAGATTAATCGGTACATCATATCATTACCAACTGAGCATTTATTTTAATTATAGATTTTAAAATATAAGTCTAAAATATTAATTTATTTAAATTGGAATTTGTTACTCTATAACGAAAATGTAAAATACACCGCAATGCGTTTATAATTTGATGATTCACACGAAAGTAATTCAATTGTTACTCGAAACATGCATGTGACACAGTAGCTGCTTCTGTCTGCAGATGCCATGAATAATAATAATATCATTACCAAATGGTTTTACTCATTAAATGTGGTCAACTCCATTTCTATATGATAATTGATGTTATTTTTTATAACAATGATAATGGATCCTCATTTACATATAACCCTAATTCATTATATTAATATAAAAATATATAAATATTTGTTTCAAAATATTACTATATAATGCAAAGGGGTAAATGTCACATGACAAGAAATGTGCTAGAATTGAGATTGGACGGATATGGAAGAAGGGGAATATCAAGAATGTTGAGACGACAGTTAACAGAGGAGAGTGGAAAGAGAGGACATTTTGTACCAACCCCAAAATTAATGTGCGACAAGGACAGGAAGCAGAAAATGTATGCTAAACGTTTAAAATTAATAAAATGCTACTGTTACTTAATATGAGTTTTAAGTATTCCTAAGTAGTTTTTAATGTAAAACATATGTATCAAATATGTAGATGAATGTTTATAATATTACTTAACGTATTTACATGATGTTTGTAAACATTCAGTTTGTGTTCTGTACTTAGTGGTCTGTTATTAGAACTGGTTGCGTAACCGGTTTTTAACAAATATATTATTGAATAACTACCCTTTCATTTTATTTGCATATTAGCAGTCGGCTGTGAGGCCCAATAATGAATTCTCACTAATAACTACTTAAAGTAAATAACCTTTGCATAATTACGTACACGTGTTCCGTTTTGGACTTTAGACAATGAGCGCTAGTGTAACATTCAACCAATTATGTCCAATTTGTATTACTTGGCTTTGCTATCATGTTATTATGAAACACCAATCTGTAATTTTCATCTCCGAACATTGCGTGGCGTGGTTATATAGTTTTGAGGAGATAATTAAAATAGACATATCGCATGCTTCAATCATAAACTGACCTAACTCAAAAAACCTGTTTTTTGGGAAATCGCAAAAAACGTTTTGTCATTTACTACTTATCCCATATATTGACTTATAACTAAATAGTGGTAACTCAGTTTGGGAAAGAGATATCGAAATAAATCTTAGTTTGGCCGATAGAGGGCGTCGATACAATGCTGCCCGTTATATTAACTCACTTTAGACCTAAATCGTAATCGGTCAGTTTATGATTAAGCATGCGATATGTACATACGTTTGCCTCATGGCCATATAAATTCACTATGACCACATTTCTCTGTTGTTTCCGTTTTATTGCGACTATTCACTAGGTTTTAATTGATATAACGCACTTCAGTACGCTTGTGGAGGTCACGGGTTCGATTCACGTTTCGCGTCTGGGTGTTGTGTATGTATTTATTTACGAAAGAAATGTATATATGTAGCATATTAGTTATCTAGTACCCATAATACATATTTATCCTAGCTAGAAAAATCCACACTTACACACATACGCACACACACACGCATGCACGCTCAAACATACACACGCACGTGCACAAACGCTCCCTGGCACTCTCCCATAATCACACTCACATTGTAAAATATATTCATTTTTAGCAGAATTAGTTAATTAAAATTGGGAGAGGAAACTTAACCCAGAGATACAGTTAGATCTAGTTCTGGAGCAAGTGGAATCAATTATTTTATCTACTTTTAGTCATTTTATATAGGTTTGTAGTATTTAAGTTTCACCCTTATAATTTTTGGTGCAATAAAAGCAAATTAATTTATAAAAAAAAATTCAAGTGCTACTTTGGGGCTAAATGGCGCTGTGTGATCCTAGTATATTGTTATTATTAATTCGTTCGGCACAGCATGCAACGTGTCTGCTGCCTTCAAATCGTTTAGGTGGGTGCAACAATTGTTTGCCCACGCGCCAACTTTAAAACAATGAACCATAGATAGATAGATAACTCTTATTTTGTATGGGACCATCCTACGTGTTAATTTTACCAATTTAGCTTTAGTATATACTCGTTATTACGCTAGGTTATATCATTTTTTAAGAACATTCACTAATATTATTAAATAAATAAATACACTGCCATTCAATCACGCACAGTTCTAAGGTAAGCTTGTGTACTAAAAAAATACTACATATTATATTAATATCCTAAATAAATAAATATTATATACATAAATATAGATTCAGGACGGCGATCGATTCCCCGCAGGCGTTTCGAAGTGCAAAAGCCATTTGGTCATTGCTTTTGTTTATCGCAGTATTTATTATTATTATTACTGAGGAACAGCATACATGCTGACGGCTCACTTAATAGTAAACAGTTACCATCGCCTATGGATGTTGCGACGCTTGGGGCACCGCGATCACTCTGCTATCCCATACGGGTACTGGAACCTGGGTCACTAATGCCGGAACACAACACAATGTTATTATGGCGGCATACTTATAGACCAAGGGTGGATGTCATCGAGACGTTTACGTGTACACGCTTTTTTGGGTTGTTTTGTCACCTTTTACGACAGGCCGACCCCGGCCGTGTAGGGGTTAGTATTTTTACTCCGCCCTTGCACGGAGAAACAATATCAACAATTTACACTATGAATAGCATAATTACATATTAATAAGATATAGTGTCAAAAATTGAGAAAGGTATGCTGAGATGGTTTGGCCATGTCGAGAGAATGAATGAAGAACGATTGACGAAAAAAGTGTATAAGGCGAGTGTGAATGGAAGTGTTGGAAGGGGTAGACCTAAGCGGACATTTCGAGACCAGATCAGGGACGTCTTGAAAAAGGCCAGGTCAAGAGTACCCTAAACCGAAGGGCATGTATGAAGGGAATAATGAAAGTGGACGAAGCGAAACAAGTATGTAAGGATCTTAGCAAGTGGAAAGAAGTATATATCTGTATTCAAATTGAATTGTAATCTCATGTTCATATGAGCAATATCTCACGCGCGTAACATTGTTTTTACGTTTTTAAAGAATGCAACATTGCGAAATCTACCCGCATTGTCTTTGCTAATTGTATTGTTCTTGATAAAATGCCTTTGACACTCTACACTAAAGTTGTTCAAATAGACTGTTGCGAAATAATAATTAATTGAGACTTAAATTGGTACAGAAGTCGATTCAATAGCTTTAAGTACATAGTTTTTGTTGATCTGATCTGAATCTGATGAATATTAATTATATCTTTAGTAATAATAAGAATCTGTATTTTGAGCAAATAAAATTACTTACTGGGATAGAATCCCCAGGGATAGGCGCGAGCCCAGCTGTGGGACGTAATGTGCTAAGAAACTTGCCTCTTTTTTGTTATTGTTGATAAATGAACAGAAAAAGGCATTGAACCCTTTTATGTTACTTATACTTACTTAATTTCGAATTATATAACATTAATTCAACTAACGACTAACAAAATTTCAACAGTCATATCTTTAATAAGGGATGAACATATTTTAATTAGAATATATGCTATGTAGCAGTGTGTCACATAGCAGATTTTATTTGACAAAAATGTAGCTGCGGCACATAGCAGATTTTAAAAAGTGGTCGTAGATCGTCGTACTGTGCTCATAGACACATAACAGTTTTTTATATGGTAGATAGGGCTGTGAACTATACGAAAATGTCAAAAAGTAAAAATCTCAAAAAGTGCACATAGCAGATTTTGGTTTGACAACGACGATATGTATAGTGTTATACTATTTTATTATTGATTAGAAAATCTTTTCAGTTGTGGTGATATGCTAACGCTACTGTCGATTCGAATTATAAGCCATTACAACCAATGCTTGTTTCAAATCAACGCGTGTGTTATATATAATCATGTATTTGGCTCTAACAATTACGGTGCGTTGTTTATTGGTATGCGGGTAGTTTCCGTATGCGTGCGCCAGTTTGCGGCATGATTCAATTATCTTATAGTAAAAGCATTTTTTTCATTCGAACACCGGACTTTTTATTTTTCTAATAACAAAGTATAATTGTTTAGCTAGAATATGTCTTAAATTTTATCCGTGCAGGGGCGAAGAAAGAGTATTAACCTCTGCGGCTGGGATCGGCCTGTCGTAAAAGGCGACAATACAACCCAGCCTAGCTACGTAGTAGGGCCTCAAGCCCGTCTGAATAGCGACCACCTTTGGTCTTAAGTATGCCGCCATAATAACCTTGCGTTGTGTTCCGGCATTAGTGACTCAAGTTCCTGTACCCTTATGGGACAGCAGCGTGTTCGCGATGCCACTGGCGTTGCAAACACCCATAGGCGACGGTAACTGCTAAATTCTAAGCGGGCCGTCAGCCTACCTGCTGTTCTCCAGCCATAAAAAAGTATTTTTCAAGGGGCAATGTTAATAATTTTATCAAGTCTACTTTCAAAAGCATGTAAATATTTTTTATTACTGCAGAACATCAGACTCCACTTAATAGTAAGCAGTTACCGTCGCCTATAGATGTTGGCGACGTTAGGGCCAACGCAAACATGCTGCTGTCCCGTATGGGTAAAACACATGGTTATTACGACGGCATGCTAATAGACCAAGGGTGGTTGATATCCAAATGGCTTGGAGCCCTACCACGTAGCTAGGGTTGTTTTGTCGCCTTTTACGACAGACCGATCCCGGCCGCAGATATTAAGCAGTATTCTTACTCCGCCTCTGCACGGAGAGAAATTATGATAAAAATGTTGATATAAATATATTTAAGTGCATATTGTACTAGTATCTAATATCCAAATAAAAAAGCTTAACATCCGTAAAACGTGAATTTCTTTTGTAAAATCTTTCACTAATATAATCGCATACAATAATGATAATATCAATGATTACAAAACAACAATTATTCGGCTAATCTACGTAACAATCGTTACTTTCAAAGTCAAATGTGTAACTAATGAAGTTAGTATGCAAATTGACGTCGTCTACAACCACTTGTTTAAATTGATGTCATTATTTGATTTGATTAAATCTGCCTCACTGTTTTACTTAAAGTTTAAAATTGTGAAATTTCTGTACACTTTACATGTTCTGTGTCTAATTATAAAAAAAAAACAAAAATAATTACCTATATTAATTAATTTCATTAGTTTTATTTATTAAATGGTTTTCTATTGATGTCTATGTATACTATAGCTGTTGTGACATGACCCCTCGGTAGACTTCGCCGCCCGCCCCGACGTGGCAACGCTCAAGGCACGCGTGCTGTTCCGTATGCTTCTCTCAATCCCGGATTGACAACGATAGATGAAGAACAGCGCCTAGACGATTGGAAAACAACAAGGGTATTAGTGTTTGAGTCAGTCTCACGGAAAGGAACAAGCGAACGAGGAATTCAGATACTCGAGAGAGAAAAATGTCTGTCTGAGAGAAAAAAAATCTGGTCTGACATACTCCCACACTGACATTATTTTTTCTGACCGGCTATCTGTTAGATTCTAATTCTAAATTTTAGAATATACCGTACAATCTTATTTTAAATCAGCTACCGTCTATATTTTCTTGTAAAAAGTTCGATTAGATCAGAAAGTGAAAGCTTATTAACGCTCTATCTGATCCACAATTACTAAACGGTTAATTTTATATTGATTATTTTATAAATATATTTATCAAAGAACCTATTAAGACCTTGGCTACTATTCTAGTGCGAGCTACTAGTTTTTCTCACGCGCCATCTTGGCACTGTACGTCCAGTTTCACCGTTGGTCTTAATGAGGTTGTTTTGCCATTTTTAAACGCGACTGTCACCGTTCAAAGCCGGAACACCGTATCGGCTCTCCGAGTAGGTATAGTCCATTTAAAAAATTGCACTTTACGTGGTTGATTATGTTGAAATATAAACCTATTGTTTGCTTCTTATGTATTTTATTGAGTTGCCGAGTTGTTTATTGAAAAAGCATTTTAATATTTTAGTGTACAATAAGTTCAAGATTGTTATATATTCATTATACTTACAAGGTCAACATTGAATTACACCTGGGCAACTTTTTATTAGGGTTTTTTTAGGCACTGAAGTATGAATGTAATTACGACATTGAAGTATGAATGTAATAATAAATTCATGTTATAATAACAGCCCATAATTTCTAATTGCTGTTTTCCGGCCTCAAGTTAAAGGGAACGGAGAATAGTGTCCGCTTTTTGAGGCGAAATGGCTGTTTATAGCAATTCTAATTTACAAAGTACGTTAAGAAAAATTACCTAAGAGGATAAGTGTGTTATTACTTGGCATTCACATATTCGATACATTTGTATTTGAATAAAAGCAATTGTAAATCTTACAACTGGCTCGGCTACCGCTGATCTGCCAAAAAAAATAAACATTTTCGCGAGACAATGTAGCCGATGTCCTTCTCCAAAGTCCAATCTATATACCGAAATCCATCAAAATTGGTACAGCGGTTAAGGCATGAAAACTTAACAGACAGACATTCATTTTTATAATATTAGTATGGATTGAAATATTTGAAAACGTAATTGCTTTAAATTTATCATCAATATAATATACCTTGACACTTAGATACAAAGACGTTACTTAAATTTAATCTTTTTGCTTACCATTTTTTTGCTACACGAATTTATACCTAACCTATTAATGTAAACTCGTCCATGTCCTATTTTTTTACAATGATAATTTGATGGTTGCGCTTATGTATCGCGTGTTGTGCTACAATTTGGGCATGTTCCACGCACACAAGTTTGTGTCATTATATTCTGTCGTGTTTCTTTATACCCGCGCTCGAGTATTTCGCTTTTTATTTATTTATTTTATTGATACACAAAACAAATTATAAAATTATAAAAATGAATGTCTGTCTGTTAAGTTTTCACGCCTAAACCGCTGTACCAATTTTGATGAATTTCGGTATATAAATTGGACTTTGGAAAAGGACATCGGCTACATTGTCTCGCGATACCATTGCATAGAACTAGCTTTGGCTCGACGTAAATTATCAAGTCATTGTAGGTTTATACAATGCCTTGATTATATATTTTATATACTAAGTAAGACAATGGAAGTTCATTCATCAAGATATATAATGCCAAAGGAAGAGTAACATGTTATAACATGGACATTAACAGGGTAGTTCTAGAAATAGAAGTAGATGGATATAGAAGAAGAGATAGACCATAGAAAATATAAATTGCTTTTTTATTGCTATAAGACAACAGACAGGCTGACGGCCCACTTAGAATTGAGCTTCCGTCGCCTGTGGGTGTTTGCAACGCCAGTAGCATCGCGAGCACGCTACTGTCCTATAAGGGTACAGGAATTTAGGTCACTAATGCCGGAACACAACACAAAGTTATTATGGCGGCATACTTAAGACCAAAGGTGGTCGCTATACAGACGGGCTTGAGGCCCTACCACGTACCTAGGGTGGGTTGTTTTATCGCCTTTTACGACAGGTCGACCCCGGCCGCAGAGGTCAGTATTCTTTCTCCGCCCCTGCACGGATAAAAGCTTAAGAGATGTATGGCAAAAAACGGTGTGAATGTTGAGAGGGCGGAGAAGATTTGAGGGAGAAGACATGTGTTGATCTCACAGGATAGGGTCAAAAATAAGAAATTTTATGTAATGCAATTATTTGCATGTGTTATATTTGCCACTTTTGCTTAATAATAAAATTTAAATACTGACTGACCGACTGGACCTTAAAAGTGTAACAAATAGGTTCTCAATAGGTTTTATGATTCAAACAGCCAAGAAAGAAATGATGAAACTTTTAAAAGCTCATAGACACTGACTGTAAAAACAACTTTAGTATACAAATCAAAAAAGTCTAAGCAACATGCATGATATGACAAATTTACCGTTTATACTAATTAATTTCTAAGTCTTTACTCACTCAAAGTGCGTAGGTATGTAAACTTTTTTGTTAATGATGACATACTGGCTGGTTGTAAAAAAAAAATTTCGATTATGTTTTGTTTTTTCATAAAATTAAGTGAAAGGGAATTTGTTTGAATTTAAGTGTGTTTTTATTGCTACGTTTAGTCTTGATTTTATAATTTTACCAACCATTTAAATAAAGTTAGCGACAAAATTGAATTGTTAGATATTCTTTACGTCATGGAGAGACGTCATTTGACGGCAAATGAAATGCAAAGAGCTGTAGGGATGTTGTAAGCGGGAGGTAATCAATCTCAGGTATCTCGGCATTTTGGCATTCATTTCTATGAATGTGTTATTTGTCGTCTTTGACAGCGCTACAATAATACAAGGAAACCCGTTGAACAGCATTCAGGCCGTAAAAGGAGTACAACCACTCGGCAAGACCGGTACATACAACTGACTGCAAGACGCCAGCCGATGTTAACCGCTCGAGAGATGAGTTTGAGGCTACAAAATTCAAGTGGTGTTGATGTAAGTCCCCAAACTGTGCGAAATCGACTGCATGAGTACGGCCTACGAGCTCGACGCCCAATTAGGTGCCCACCGATACGTCACGGGAATCGCGCTCGTCGAAATGAATGGTGTAGAGAACGCAAAACATGGACCCAGGAACAATGGGATAAAATTATGTTTTCCGATGAGTCGCGATTCGGGTTTAGGCCTGATACAAGAAGGGTGCGAGTGTACCGTCGGCCCGGAAATACTGAAAGGCTCAGGTGCATTCAGGAAGTTCATCCATACAGCGGCTCATCCACCATCCTAAAATTTAAATTAGTACATGTTGCTTAGACTTTTTTGATGTGTGTATTTCCTATAGAATAAAGGTTAAATAACTGTTCTAGCGGTTAAAATATGTACATATCCTGACCAGCTTGCGTATGAAATTTATAATCAATGCATCAACCAAACCTGTTATATTAGTCTAATGTGTAACTAGAAACAAATGGAACATGACTGGTATGTTGTTATTACTCGAGTTAATTATTCTCACCACATATATGTGAAATAATTTGGAATTTGTTTCATATACCTTTAAATTGATTTCATATATTTTTTTTCTTTCTGCCCTTATCCCAAACTACACATGTGGGGTCGGCACATGTTCTCTCTTTCCACTCCTCTGTTAGCCGTCATCTTAACATTCACACTTTTTCGCCATATCATATCTTACGAAATCCATCCATCTACTGTTACTACCTCTCCTTCTGTATCCATCCACTTTAATTTCTATCTTTTTCTAGTTATATGTCATTTTTCCCTTCACATTTCATGGCCAAATCACGCTAGTCTGTTACTTTTAAGTTTTTCAACCACTGTGCTACTTTTTTTTCATTGCTGTAGGATAGCAGACAGGCTGACGGCCCGCTTAGAATTTAGCAGTTACCGCCGCCTATGGGTGATTGCAACACAAGTCGCATCGCGAACACGCTGCTGTCCCATATGGGAACTTGGGTCACTAATGCCGAAATACAACACAAGGCGGCACACTTAAGACCAAAGGTGGTCGCCATCTAGACGGGCTTGAGGCCCTACCACATAGTGGGTTGTTTTGTCTTCTTTTATGACAGGCCAACCCCGGCCGCAGAGGTTAGTATTCTTTCTCCGCCCCTGCACGGATAAGATCTAATATAGGTACTCATTTCTAATATAAGAAGCAAAAGTATGAAAGCGTACGAAACTGATATTTAGGAGACGATTTGATGTTAAGATTATGATCTTGTCTTCTCGAATAACAAAGTATCTAATTAAATGCGAAACGCCCGACCGAACTGGTGAACTTTATTATCTAACTCGTATAATAACGACCGCTCGATGATGACCGTTTGATACATTGAACTTTACGAAAAAAATGTACAAGGTTTGTGTTTAATAAAAAAAATAGCAATAAATTAAATGTGTTAGACAAGTGATATTACATCAAACATGTAAGTCTGCCTAATATCCATATTAACGATTACCGCGTACCGACGGAATACGTGAAGCTTGGCCAAGCCTGGCTATATACAGTCCGTTCCATTTAGCTGGAGGTTCAAGCCCAACACAACCAACTCAAAGTGGACGATATTGATCTGTTACATTATAAAATAAACCTTAAGTCATTATGAATAAGGTTTGTATTACTGGAGCAAAACTCCGTCTTACATCTTACGAATTCTTACGATTAGGACACGTGACCTGATGCGAGTTTAATATTTTTTACCCATCAAAAAAAGTGCACAGCGCCGCTAAAAAAGTGTTCACTTCAAAAATGTCTGTAACAAAGGATTCTTATAGAAAAAGGTCATCCAATCAATTATATAATATATGAATTAAAAAGAGTCCAGTAACTTAAATGTCAGTGAAATAATTGCTAATAAATTCCATTTTGCCATCATTGATAAATGGCAACTCGCATCTGTTCGATATTCATTTTTTTGCGCGTTCGCTGCCAATAACGGTCCGATCTGCGTACGCGCAGATGTTTTCATAATACGGGTGTACCCGTTCCTTGTAAGGAAAGGCACAAAATATCGACAGTACAGAAATTAAGCTTCATATTATACTCACTTGAATCAAACATACGTTAGCTAAAAAAATTAAAGATTTCCCTTTGATGGTTGGTCCAACTACAAAATTGTTTACCATTAAAATCCTGAACAATCATAAACTGGAAAGTAATTATAATATCGATCGAAGTGTTCCACGTGCCAATCGCTTCGTTTATAGCCATGAACAGACGCATCGGTGAATTCGATAATTATTTGAATGTCTAAGAAGTTTTCTTCTTCATTTCTCTCAGTTTCGGTCTAACGTGGATAAACAAATGTGTATTAGGTACATGCGCCTTTATACCTCAACACGGCGAGTATTTTGTGGTAGCGACGTGACACGTTGCAATTACGAAATATAATAACAATACGCATTTCAGTGAAATGTTGTTTCACATTATTATTACGTTACGACATTTTAATATCCCTCTAGTATTTCTGGGTACTGTGTTGATGCGGTGTGACAATCGACATTTGCTGATGCGCCGATGTTGCAAGCCCCGCGAAACACTCGGGTAATGGGTATTTTATTCACGATTTTATGGTTGAAATAAGAAAAAGGTATTTTGCAACATTTTCGATATGTTCAAATTGAAATATGCAAACAGTCAGTATTATCGAATGCAACTGTTACGCCATGCGCCTCCGGAATACGTACGTTCGAACCTACAAAGTCCAGCCTAAGCTAAACCCTATTTCATATGATTGATGACATAAATCTGAGGTTAACTTAAATTGGAAATTCAACTTACAAAGTCCAGCCTAAGTTGAACCCTATTTCATATGATTGATGATGTAAATCTGAGGTGAACTTAAATTGGAAATTCAAATTTCTGCAACTTATCATTTTGAACAAAAACTATTTTTTTTTTCTAAAATAAAAATAGCCTAAGTTACTCCTTGATAAATCAGCTATCTGCCAGTTAAAGTCGCGTCAAAATCGATGCAGCCATTTCAGAGATTAGCCGGAACAAACAGACAGACAGACAAAAATTGTAAAAAATGTTGTTTTGGTGTATGTATCGTGTATACGTCCGAATGCATTTAGTAAAAAGCGGTTATTTTAATATTACAAACAGACCCTCCAATTTTATTTATTTCTATAGATAATAAAAATGTGATAAATATTTAAAAGTCAAATAGGTTTATGTAATTAAAACCACATCGTAGGAAACTATACAATTAGTCGTTGGCTAATGATCTAGTGACCGGATCTTCTATCTTTCCGCAGCATTGTCCAAATAAATGCATCCTTGTCCCCGTTCACATACACCAGAATACTTTGAAATTATCTATCTACACATTGTAATTTTCAAGCGTTCCTACGTTTTATTATTCAATCATATAATATTCATGCCACATTCATTAGCTGTTTGTATTATCCGCTTAATCTAGATCACTTTGTTTTCTTGTATACAATCACTATTTGTTGATAACTGCGCGAAATTACCTTAAATTATTAAAATTTCGTAAGTAAATAATTAAATTTACTACTAACTTTAAAACAGTCGAATGAGAAGGAAATTGAAAAAAAAAGGTCAATCGAAATCTAAAATTTACGATATTTATATGATAAACTTGAATCTACTCAGTGGTAATACACTCGTAGAACAATCTAGAGATCCCAGAGTCGAATCCCACTATTTGCTGCAACGTTTTTATCGTCTAAATGCATATTTTAATATAATTGCCATGTGTCAACGGTGGTGGAAAGCGCCGTGAGGACACCTGCATATTGAGATCACCGGTATGTGTAATCCGCCAATCCAAGCGTGGCCGTACTGTCCGTTTCCTCTAGGGGAGGCCCAAGCCCAATTGTGGGACCTTATAAGCTGTTATTATTATTATTATTATAGCCGTCAGATACTGTACGACGTGTACGTGCATCTATCCGTAGATGCTAAGTGATTCATTAACTAAAGACTTCACTTAAATATTTATGGCACCAACGTCTTTGGCATTGATTTTGCCAATTAAATGTCCGGTGAAACATATAACAGGTTTATTAAAAGTTTAAAAAGAGTGAGTGAGTGAGTCTTTGTGTGTAACTTTACCTTTAGAATTTGATTCGAATCGATTCAGAAACATTTTGGAAATGATCTTGATTGTTAATGAAATATTTTTATATTGGTTATGTTAGCTCTTTATTGATATCAGTGCATGTAATTTATATTGTAATTTTGGCTAGTACACGTTAACTCATAGATATGGTAATAAAAATTATAGTCGTTATTTGGGTTGAGCGCTCTTTTAATATTCCTAACGGTATGATAATTCGGGTCTCCCATCGCTGCGCACGTAGCGCATCAATCACTGTGAATACTATTGCGTATGGAATTAAAAGTGTGCTCTCCTCAGTATTCGAATGGCTAATAAGTGATAGGACGAAGGAACAACTAATTTTTAATCTTTGAATTTCTCTTCTTGTGAATTTGAGCGTCTTCTCTCAGCGTATATTCGCTAGCATTGCAATTAAAGCTAAATTTATTTGCAATACCGTCTTTATCAGTGCAGGGGCGGAGAAACAATACTAAACTCTGCGGCCGAGGTCAGCCTGTCGTAAAAGGCGACAAAACAACCCACCCTAGCTACGTGGTAGGGCCTCAAGCCCGTCTGGATGGCGACCACCTTTGGTCTTAAGTATGCCGCCATAATAACTTTGTGTTATGTTTCGGCATTAGCCCCTCCGCCGGGCCCCGGCAGGAGGGGTAGACCCAAAAAGTGTTGGCTTGACGTCGTAAAGGGTGATATGCGTGCAAATGGGCTCACTGCCAGGGATGCTGAAGACCGTGCGAAGTAGAGTAGAAAAAGTCGGAAAGCGGACCCCGGGCACCGAAACCAAAGTTTGGGTTGCAACCGGGACATAACGCTGGGATGATGATGAAGATAGGAAGTGATACAGGAAATTTGGATCAGTAGACTACCGATCACACCCACAAATACAATTATGATTTTTGGATAGTATTAGGCATAAGTACATGTCTCGTCGGTAGTCTGTAATCTTGTTCACACAACTAGATCTTTACCTCCAAACCATACCAGACTTCTCTTGAAGTTGTCGTTATAGCATATGAACAAGCAAAAGACATGCTCCTAGTGGCAATGTCGCAACTACAAAGTAATTAAAATACGAATCACACGTTTAACAGACGTCGTTACGTATGTAAAGTATCCATTACAAGTGTTACAGAATCAATAAGCGGGTGTCATTGACTTCGTGATTAATCAATCACCTTCATGGAATCACTACGGACGAGACGTGATGCCCTCTTTAACATGACGTGGGTAACGCTAGCATAACTTTTTTATTCTTCCAAACGTCACTATTAGACTGTTAAAGAATGTTTTATATATTGATCGATCTATTTGTATCATGTATGTGAACGCATGATTTAGAATATAAATAAGTTTGTAAAAATTTAGTAATTTAAATGCTGTTGATGTTTTCTTAGTTTTTAACAAGTGAATTTTGATTTTTGACGACCTTCGTGGAGCAAAGGACTTTCGCACGTCTGGGTAAACACTCCGGTAAATCTTATATCTTTAAACGAGCAATTCTTGTATATATATATTTGGAATCTCGGAATCGGCTCCAACAATTTTCATGAAATTTAGTATACGGGGGGTTTCGGGGGCGATAAATCGATCTAGCTAGGAATCATTTCTAGAAAATGTCATTTTATTCGCTTTTTTTTACTGGAAAAAAAATAACAAAAAGGTGACGTTTGAGTGGTCCCAATTTAAACTGAAAAATGACTCTTCCTGACATCTATTGGCGAATAATAATACTATTTTTTTATTGCTTTAACGACACAACACTAAAGCTATTCCAGCAGATGGCGTTGTTAAGTAATACGAAGTCAATGAGTGTTTGCTTTGAGGTTAGACTAAGAAAATCAATTTCCAAAAAACACAATTTATAAAAAAACATACCGAGCAAAGCTCTGTCATCCAGCTGGTAAATATATTATATATCATACATAAACATGATTATACATTTATTTACAAACATAAAAGTATTTATCCGTACAGGGGCGGAGAAAGAATACTAACCTCTGTGGCCGGGGTCGGCCTGTCGTAAAAGGCGACAGAACAACCCAACCTAGCTACGTGGTAGGGCCTCAAGCCCGTCTGGATGGCGACCACCTTTGGTCTTAAGTATGCCGCCATAATAACCTTGTGTTGTGTTCCGGCATTAGTGACCCAAGTTCCTGTACCCTTATGGGACAGCAGCGTGTTTGCGATGCCACTGGCGTTGCAAACATCTATAGGCGATGGTAACTGCTAAATTCTAAGCGGGCTGTCAGCCTGTCTGCTGTCCTACGCAATAAAAAAAAAAAAAGTATTGTATTTTAATTGTCTAGTACTTAATTGCTACCTAACCTAACATACGTGTTATCCTGCTTACTTAGGAACTAGTTGGGGCTGCGTGAACTGTTACATTACATTTATGTTCATTTCATTTTTTTGAATAGTAATTACATTTAAATATGTTTGGCAAATAAATAAGATTATTAAATTTCACAATTTTTAATATCAGTTTTACCAGGTAATTTTTTAATAATAAAAACCAAATGAGATTCTATTTGCTAATTGGGACCGCCCGCGGCGTCCTCGCACGGATTTCGTTTCATTGTGTAGAGTTCACTTCGCGGTGTAAATGTAGCTACTTGGAACTTTTATTTTGTTACTATCTACATATAAAATCGGTAAATCGACTTCTATGTGTTTAGCATAAAATATTTTACATTATAATGATGATAAGTGTATATTATATATTATACACTTAAATTTTATAAATTTTGATTTGATTAGTTTATTTAGTAATCAGAGTACCATACAACGAGGTATAGATTTTCCTTTCAATTTAAAGAATACAAACTATCGTTATTGGATTTATGGATTTAAAACTTAATCGAATGTAAATTAAACCATTTAAAAATGGGAATACCAAAGAGTTTAAAATAAACATTAATAACATGTTTTGAATAAACATTATTGTATAATGTCATTAGTGTATGTCCCCTTAGTAAACAATAAAAAAAAAACTATCATTCATCATTATCTGCATTCACGAAAGTGGCATTGTGTAGATGTGTGTACACGGCCATAATTTGCGTATTGTTACGTCTCGATGAGGGAAATTAAGCAGATGGCGGATCCGGCTGCTTGGACTTATTATTATGGGTGTCGCTTTGGGCTATTCTGTTGATTTCTCCATTGAAAAGATTAATATTATTAAGAAGCGTCTACGATATCTCACATCTGAACTCTTTCACGAACTTCCCTTTAGAGACCTTTAGTAATATAGGATCTCAGTGTTCATACACACTAAAGCAAATTTTTTCAAATCGATGTAAAATTCTCGTCACTTATGCTAAAAAATCGGTAAAAATTTAAGCTCTTACCATAGTAATATTTTCAAAAAGTGCAACATCGAATTTAAAATTTTCCATGGATTTAACTTTTATAAATTAACATTGAAAATAGTGTTTGACATTTATTTCACCTGTATACTACTATGTAAAGCTAATTTTATTTAACATTAAATTTTAAAATATACTTCTCACCAAATAATTGAAACACTACTGCAAGTATTATTCAGGCGGCATTTAAATGAAAAAGAGGATTGATATCATTAAAAAAATACGCCAATAAATAGGTGGTAGCTTAGTCTACACAATGGTGTACCAGAATTCCAAATTTGAATTTAAATTTTCGAATTTTCATCCAATAAATTAATGTAGAGATTGTTTTCATTGTATATTCTGTCGAAATTTCTGCACTTAATCACATTTTTTTCCATAAATTATTGTTATTTTTAACAGAGTTCTCAGTCGAGCTGAGCATTATTGTTAACTAAGCTCTGTGATGTTCTAACAAAGAGATATTTTTCTAAGAAAATATAAATACCACGCCCACCTAAGCCGCCCAAGTCGTGGCGTTACTGGATGCAAGGCATAGTCAGCGTGTTGTGGCTACAAGATTGTAGCTGAGCCTTTCTGCTGTCAATAGAGTATATTAGCGTTATCGGGAGACTGGTATGCTTACTCGCCGTCCAGGAACTGGTAGACATCGAGTCACGTCTGAGCAATATGATCATACGGTCATTGTGTAAGTTTCTTTAAGAAATCGCCACTTTATTGAATTCTATTCAACTGCAGCAGCGGCTCCGTGAGGTTGGAGGATTGACTGTAAGCGATTCTACCATTAGAAGAAGATTGGCCGAGTGTGGCATGAAACCTCATAAATCAGCTAATGGACCAAAATCGACGGTAGACCACCGAAGAGCGCGCTCAATTTTGCACTTGAGTATACTTAAATTGGTCATACCTTCAATGGAACAAAGTCCTCATGCTGTATGGTAATGACAGAAGAAAGAAAGTATATCGAAGAGAGGAGAGCGTTTTGTACAGTGCTGCATTGAAGAAAGAGTCAGTTACGGTGTCCAAATATGAATCCCATAAAATACCAATGGGATGAGTTGAAAAAACAAGTCAGAGCAAGAGATCCTGCTCTGGAGACGTTTGGCCAGCTTAAAACGGCTATACAAGAAGAGTGGAATAACATCCCGCAACACAAGATTGTAACGCTTATCCGTTACATGAGGAACCGCATGGAAGCAGTGATAAGAGCCCGGGGAGGAAATATAAGATACTGAATAAACTTTTTTTAACATCTTACTGTTTTACATCTTTGTTACTAACATTTAACAATTTCTTCTTAAAAGGATTTCTTCGTAATTAAACATACCTGTTCAACAAAATACAATAGCTAAAGAAATTTAATTTTAATTTGAAACTTTTATATCCGTTAAATGATACCTTATGATATCCACAATTAACGGGCATTATTTATATTTTTGGTTAAATGTAAAAATAAAATTAAACTTATTACTTCAAGAAACCGTATGAATGAGTGCACATTGTAGCTTTACGAATAAGAATGACATCCAAATGAAATATTTTAGAAATTTTACACAAAGATAATTTAATAACACTTGTAACCGAGAGTTGTATGTCTTTATCTATATCTATTAAATACTTCAATGCAGCCTAATGTTTGACTACAAGTTGCATGTCAAATAACGATGCCGATGTAATAATGCAAACAGAAAAATCATAGCGACTGCTTCCTCAAGCGATTCAGTTGGCATAAAATGTTTGGTGAATAACCCTTGAGACGATCTAAGATTTCCTCGAATAAATTAACCAAGTCAAATGCTATCATCATAGCTGTCAATGTTTAACGAGTTGTGGCCTTGCGGTGACGCAACCGTGAAGAAAGTGAAACTAAGAAATCGCCACCAAAACGCGTTGTCATGGAATGAAAAGTACGTCGAACGGTGGTTTGTCAACAATACTGCCTACCGCTTTATTATTGCCGCCGGAACACGCTTTCAAGACATTATATATATGTAGTCTACCAATGTGGTAAATTTTGAGATCTTATTAAAATAATACCACATTATATATATCCCTAAAACTAAGCAAATTGTGTTTGTAGTACCTATTGGTATTCAACGGAACATTTCGAAACCGACGCGACGACCAGAACTTCGGGAAGACTGTTTCCGAATTTACCCTACCGAAAATCGAATCTGTATATTTGAAATTCAGTTGCTCGTAGGTGACAATATTATTGTGTTGTTTGCTACGAGCCTCTGTTTCTCCCTGGACTGTAATCAGAGAGTTGTTTTTTTTTTAAATATAGAATGTAAATATGTTTTTGTAGATTTATGTACTCATTTAAAGATCTATCATCACTTCAGAAAAATGGCTATCATTTCATCCAGGTCAGCTCAAGGGTCAAAAGAGTCATTTCTGTCCATTCTGCATTTCTCACGCCTCAAATAAGACTATATTTATTTGACTTTATATAAAGACAATATACAAAACATTTTTACGTTATGGTATTATAAATTGAGAAATTCTATATTAGGATCGAAATGAAGAAAGTGGTTGGCTTTTTGCCATTTTATTTGAATATATAGGTATCTACCATTTCTAAAATAAATGTTAAACAAGGAAGTAGATCGTCTTAATTCTAGACCAGAGGTTCTCAGACTTTTTTCTCATAGACTACTTTCAAATTTAGCTGCTTTCGGTGATATTCAGTACAACACGTTGTACTGAATATGGAAGATGCAAGTTTTTACAAGTAACAGTCGCTGAGCTTCTTAAACTATTATCTGCCTACATAGATAGGTGAAGTCAAGCCAACATTTTAGTTGTTCACTATCGAAAGCAAATAAATTTTCGTGGGCCCCCACTAACCAATTGTGAACCCCCATTTTTTTGTCACGCCAACGGGGGACGGGGGTCTACCCCGTCGAGTTTCCCATGGACCCCTGGGGGTCCACATGGACTACTCTGAGAACTAAGGCTCTAGATGCTCACCTCCTAATAATTTATCACGCCCTTTATTATATGTGCTAGGATAATACTTTTAGATTGTCAGAAACGATTGTCTATTGTTTAATTTTAATTGTATTTCATATACAGTTGAAATTAAACAATAGACAAATGCCTTTTGACAGGCGAAAATATATGATTTACGACTAAGTAAATACAATCATCATTCATCATCGTTATACTTGTTAGAATATTTCAACAACAATATTACGTTAATGGATTTTTTAAATGTCAATAAACAATTTATTATTATAATTAAATGGTGTGAGACATATGTTAGACTTGCAAACATAGCTAATATGCACACATCCTTACAGAAAGCATGAAGCCAGTTCTTACAAGAAAATATTTCGATTTTAAGTAAAATGGTTAAGATCTTGACATGGAGATTTTGTAGGACGATCCTGGGGTAATTGTAGTGGTGCAAGGGGCCTCGCAAAGTATATCAAAGTCACTTCTACTGAACTACTGACGCTAGGTTTCATTTTTGGGGTTGCTGTGTGCTGTTCCACCAAAGTTGGTGAAACAGAAAAAAGTTCTTATTATCCAGAGACAAACCTGTGCTGACACAGGAATAGTAAATGCCATGAATACAACGCAATCGACACACATTAGAACCTTATCACAGTGTCATAAGTGTCAATGAAAAGCTCAAACCCATAGGCACAACAATAAACATAGATTTTAGTCCTTTCATCGGACGAGTCTCAAGACTCTAATCTAAATTTAATGAAATCTACAAACAGAATTCAAACTCCCCAATAATATTCAGTGTGTATTTAGTACTTGTGTATTCAGTGTGTACTAAATATTCTTACTTTTACAGTATTTTGAATATCTTAAGGGTTGTCTAGAAAAAAAAAAAATTGTATGGTCAGCAATTTAATTTAAAAAAATGTTTTTTGTTTGTCCGGGCCGCGGTGTGCTTCATGCATTTCCTCCTCCCAAAAAAAATCTTTGTGAACAATAAAGTTTAATTTATGATTATGACTTGTGTCTAGTATGAATGAAACTTTATTTCATTGTCCATCTAACAGTAGACTAGTTTTTCCCTGTAGTGATTGTGTCCACTACAGCGAAAAGCAAGTGAACTAGTTATATTTAAGATACAGTTTGTTGCATTGTCATCCGGTTAACTCGAAATTATTTGAAAATCAACCATGTGTACCGTGAATATTGTGAAATGAAGCATCGTTCCTTTATCATGATGTTGCAATACGAATATCTTGAAATTGAACGACAACAGTTTATCAGCACTTTGGAATTGACATGAACATTTCTCTTTGGATCGTATAAACCTTATCGCAGCCGATAAAAAGGGTTTAGTAATTTGTTGACATCATTCCTTTAACATAGCCGAACATGATTGATATAAAAAATGCTTACACATTGTTAAAATACGTATTGTCAACATAGGCTTATTATTTGGTGGTTTATTTTTATATATTTTTGAGCAAAGTAACTTCCAGTTTCAATGTTTAATTGTTACTGAAATAGGGTATTTTGCTTAATGTAGATAGCAGTTTTAATACTTTAAAACATGTTTCCTCTACGTATGAAAAAGTTCTCTAAGCGCAATAAGGCGTCTCCATTTATCCTACTATATTAAATGTTATTTATTGAGTATGTATTGCCATTTATTGCTGAGAAACAGCGTACAGGCTGACGGCCCACTTAACAATAAGCAGTTACCGTCGCCTATAGATGTTTGCGACGTTATTAGCACCGCGAACACGCTGCTGACCCATAGGGGTACCTGGGTCGCTAATGCCGGAACACAACACAAGACGGCGATAACCTCCTTATTCGATTAAAATTTATGCCCGGTGAGTTACTTTCAAATTTAGAAACAAAAACAAGTCGCACGGGGCCAAATACGGCGGATGGGGTAGCAGTTTGCAGCCTAATTCTACCAATTTGGCTGTGGCGACGGCGGAGGTGTGAGCCGGTGCGTTGTCATGATGGGGCCGTTTTTCTGCAATTCGGCGTCGAATCGACCAAATAATTCGGCATAGTAGAGCTAGGGCTCCGTAGGTAGGTAGGCTCCGCAGGTGACCGTTTTGCCCTTCTCCAGGAAGTCAATGTAGATCACAGCTATTGAATCCCAGAAAACGGTGGCCATCACCCTTTCGGTCGATAGGACAGTCTTCCTTCGCCTTGGGTCGGCTCGGGTGATGTCCACTGTTTCGACTGTTCCTTGGTCTCTGGTGTATACCAGTGTATCCATGTTTCGTCGACGGTTACGAAACATGCAGAAATTCTTTCGAAGCATCATCAAACACTGCTCTGTAGTGGTCTCACGGTTGCGCTTGGTGTCCGGAGAGCAAACGCGACACCCATCGCGCCGACAGCATTATTCATGCAGGATATGACCCACGCGGTCTTTTGAAATACCTACTGTCTCAGCTATCTCCTACACCTTCAATCGGCGGTCTGCCAATACGAGATCGTGGATTTTTGTCACGTTATCCTCTGTGGTAGCCGTTTTCGAGGCACCTGGGCGTGGCTCATGAAAAACCAACGTGCGACCACGTTGAAACTGGTCAAACCAATTTTTGACGGTCGCCGTTGAAGGAGAAGAGTCACCGTACACAGCATCTTTGATTTCGCTGCGTTATTTCCCTTCCGAAAACAAGAATCAAATCACCGACCGATATTGCTTTTTTTCAATTTTTTTTTCATATCCGCGGACACACTCGCTTCCACACGGGCTCAAAACAAAACTACGCGTTCGTTTCAGCTGAAATTTTTACAATTGCTGTCTACGAGAATGTACTACGCAATAAAAAATTGTTCTTGCGATAGTAGTGTTATCGGGCAGTGAGGCTAAGTACTAATCAGACCGCCCTCGTAGTTTTAAAATTTTAAAAAATATTCATAATGCTGTAGTTGGGATTGATATAATTACTAACTATTAATTAATATTATAATTTGTATTTACATAATATGTTAATTTTAATAAATTTTTACTTTAAGTTTCTTCTCTGCGAATTATAAACTGGTCATAATTAGCACTTCACATCTCTAAAACTTAGTTTGATTGTTACAGCATTATAAATTATAAAAATATATATTTCCACCTTAAAATTATCCGTTATGCGGCACAGATCTTTGTTACTCGTTATTCTCATACTTTGAATGCTTCTATACAAACTTTGTTATAGCTAATAGCCATTTAACCTCGGTTAAAATTCATTGTCTTAATTTCGTAAACTGCATAAACAACCAATGTTAAGCGGTTTGCAAGATTACTGCTATCAACTTCAATTTAATTTGTGATCGGGATCTATTTACTAGCACGATTAAGCTATACGTATTTATTATAAGCAACGATTTTTGCAATATGACGGTATCTTTAAGTTTCTCAACTTGATAATTCGAGTGGATTGATTGCATACTTTACAAGCGGATATGTTTGATTATTCGTTAGAGTATCTACAATACTTTGTTCATAATCATCACTTGGACTCCGGATGTCATTTGTATGCAATTGAACTGATATAATACATATAAATCGTAAGAGCCGAATCTAATTCAATAGATTTACTATTGAAAACTAGATTCGGCTATTTATTTTAATGTAGACTATTTATTTAGTCTTCTAATAATAAAATTGTGTTTTTAAAATAGCTGTGCTCCAAATGAAAGACTTAAAATTTAAAAATATTGAAGTATTCAGGAATGCAGAAATTTTATTTTCTTTAGAATAATAATATATGTTCGCATTCATTAAACTGGTACTAATTTGTTGTAGTATATTCGAATTGTTTTAACAGTGATTATCGCAAACGCAACTACAATTAAGTATTTTCTTTTATTTTAAATATTAAGTATTTTTATATGTATAAAGTTGATATTATAAAATGTCTAAAGGCGAAGATGAAGAAGAGAAAGACTCCACAGTCTTTCTTCTCCGCAGGCTTGCCTTTCCCACCATAAGTTAGCATCTTTCAACATAGCGCTAAAATTTGTCCAGCCACGTCATATGTAATGCAAAATTAAATTTATCCCATAATTCCTTTCTATGTTTTAATGAATCAACATTAGTAATTCTTTGCGAAGTTTCGAAGAAATATTTGCCTCAATAATTATTTTATATTCGACTCGAGTCAAATCAATTGATTAATGGAGAGAACCAAGACATTCACTATATTGAATGATAGAAGCAAACGTACGGCTGCGACAGTCTCCGACGTGATAGAATTGTTTGCACCGTCGCATATTCAAATAGAGATTGGGCAATATGCTTTTTATAATGCAACACGAGCATTATAATGGTGGCCAAGGAAGAACTTTTGTGGCCAACGGCGCGCCGCGCCGTCCGGGCATGCGTTCGACCGTGACGCAATTTTACGCCCGCAGGCAAAGCGGCGACAATATTTGTTTCCCTTTTTTTTACGAAAACTGCCTATGCAATCTTTATGCTACCGTGGTTAACAAATTGCGAGCGTAGAAACATGTAATTTAAGTTTAAAAACATACTAGCGTCCTTGATAAAATTGTTTTGTAATATTTTTTTATATTATTCAGGTTGACACGATAAATGGATTTTTTTAAAAATACTTTTTAATTTACAGACGGGCGGTGCAGACAGCGCCAGCGGCGGGTCAGGCGGTTCGGGCATGGAGTGCCTGCAGTTGCGCTCTCAGCCTGGACCGTTCCACTACCTCATATCGGAGCAGGCTAAATCGCTCGTCGCTTTACAGGTAGGTACCAAAAAATTTGAAATATACACATTAAAAAAGTCTAACCAACATGCATGATATTACAAATTTACCATTTATACTAATTAATTTCTAAGTCTTTACTCAGTCAAAGTGCGTAGGTATGTAAACTTTTTTGTTATTGATGACATACTGGCTGGTTGTAAAAAAAATTTCGATTATGTTTTGTTTTTTTTTCATAAAATTAAATGAAAGGGAATTTGTTTGAATTTAAGTGCGTTTTATTGTTACGTTTAGTCTCGATTTTATAATTTTACCAACCATTTAAATAAAGTTAGCGACAAAATTGAATTGTTAGATATTCTTTACGTCATGGAGCGACGTCATTTGACGGCAAATGAAATGCAAAGAGCTACATAATACAAGGGAACCCGCTGAACAGCATCCAGGCCGTAAAAGGAGTACAACCACTCGGAAAGACCGGTACATACAACTGACTGCAAGACGCCAGCCGATTTTTTTTTATTGCTGTAGGTCAGCAGACAGGCTGACGGCCCGCTTAGAATTTAGCAGTTACCCTCGCCTATAGGTGTTTGCAACGCCAGTGGCATCGCAAACACGCTGCTGTCCCATAAGGGTACAGGAACTTGGGTCACTAATGCCGGAACACAACACAAGGTTATTATGGCGGCATACTTAAGACCAAAGGAGATCGCCATCCAGACGGGCTTGGGGCCCTACCACGTAGTTAGGGTGGGTTGTTTTGTCGCCTTTTACGACAGGCCGACCCCGGCCGCAGAGGTTAGTATTGTTTCTCCGCCCCTGCACTGATAAAGACGGTCTTGCAAATAAATTTAGCTTTAATTGCAAAGCTTTGGATGGTGCAACAGAACCATTAGTTTCCCTCTAAACAAATAGATATAAATCTAAAAGACATTATTGGTTCAAAATGTTTGCATTTCAACTAATTTTATGAGGAGATAGTTTCTATTTTTTGAGAAAAGTTTCAATTTCATATTCAGCAATGCATCATATAGTGGTGATTAATGTCGGTGACAATATGCCAACTTTATAATAACATAATGACCTCATAAAATCTCTAAAATTTCCAGGAACTTCAGAATGAAGTCGGTGCTCTACTCGAGTTCCGCGACCTCGTCATCGAGACATTCCCCAACTTGCGCTCGAAAATGGCGCCTTCGACGCCCGCGAGCGGTACCCGCCGCGACTGGGAGCCAGGGGTGCGCGTACGCCGGAAGCTCGCTGGCGGCGGCGGAGACGCCACTCGCGCCAAGCCTCAGCCCTCGGTTCAGGATTCGGGGTTCAGCACCGAGACATCCTGCGGCAAGGATGCGCACTCTTCAGCGTCCGCGTCGACATCAGCGTCACGGTCACGGCCCCTCGAGGATGAGTTGTGGGCGCTGCTCGATGTCATTCAGCGTAAAGGCGGGCGGCTCAGGGACGAAGCAGAGCTGCTGCGGAGTGAGCTGGATGAGAGACATTCGGGAGACGCCACGGCAGAAGAGTCGTTTGCACGCGCGCTTGAGGATGGGTGCGGTGATTGTGGAGACGTGCAGCGGCTGCGGGTGGAGCGGGATGCGCTCTTGGCGCGCGCCGCCCAGTTAGAGGCACGCGCGGGCGAGGCGCACTGTCCCCCGCTGGGTCGGCTGGACCTAGCGCTGGGCACGCCGATCCGCATACCGCGCGTCCCCGCACCCGACTCCAAGAAGTTCGCGGCGATTCTCCTTGAGAGTAATCCCGTCGAACTTCAGCGTCAGCTCCTCGTATCCACCGTTCAAAATCAGGTTCGTAGAAGCCTCTTAGTATTTTTTTTGGTATGTTATTTTATGTAATTACTATGTGAAAACCTATATGGCAGTTTGTATGGAAGGCTCACAAACGTTCAACCGGCAAACTAACTATCAAACATACACCCAGAACAGGACAAACTATTTACGGCTCATACAATGATTTTGTCCTCCTTCCAGGGAGGTCTCCAGACCGAACTTACTTAATGTAATTGGACCATTTATTGTATATGATATGTTTTCAATTCTTCGTGATTCGTATAGTGAAGTCCTGAACGAAGTATGTAATCAGCTTTTCACTACATACTACTAATACATAGATAATTTCTATATAATATTTGGCTTCTACTTTATTTGGAGCTTTCGACCTCATAACAAAACTAACGAGAGATCATTTCTATTATCAAGGGGCACACATAGTAGTAACTTGTCCACCAAACCTCTAAAAACAATACGACAGCGTGCAAATTTCAAAGCATGAACCTATATATGTATATTAAGGGTGCTCATTACCTTCAATGCGTTCGGCGGTAATTATTTTCAGTGCGAAATAAATGGTGTGAACCACTCACCAAAAATAGCCACTTAAGGTTGTCCAACACAGGTGAGGTAACGCAGTACGTGACGGCGGCATTGTCGACACTAAAGAGGGTAAACGACTGTTTCGTAATCGATTTAGATTTCGGCGGAATTACGCGAAACGCCAACTACTGATGGACTGTGGCCGAGCACTTTGTCATTACGCGTACGGCGATTAGTGTCAAAGCGCCTGCCGTTCATTGCGAATGGCTTGTGTCATAATTGCGGACCTGCGACATAATATTGGGGCTTTTTACGTCACATATAGCCGACCTTCGTTGCGCAACGGTTAGCGCGACTCAGAACGCCCGCGTTGTCAACGGTTCGATTCCTCGACTCGAGTCTGGGTGTTTATATTATGTATTTATTTACAAAATAAAAGTGTGTAAGTAGAATATCAGTTGTCAATAGACATGTAATAACATGTAACATAAGCGTTCTGCTACTTTATTAGAGACACTTAGGGACGTCACACGTTAAAGGGTATCACCCGAATGTGACAAGGGGCAGGGGGCTCGAAAGCTTTGTGACGTCACGATATGAATGATACGCAATGAATATGAAGGTGTGGGTCCAAAATCTATGGTCACAAGATGATTAAGATTTGTATCTTTAATTAACATTAGTCGTTTATTGTTTCCTAACTAGTCGCTTGCTTTCTCGGTTATCTAAAATATTTGACTATATGTTGATTTTATTAAAAATTATTAAATAAAAAAAATTGAAATAACTTTTTCTTTTGATTATTTTAATACATGCATAAAATTTAAAAATGTGTGACGTCACATCAGGGGTGAGGGGGTTCGAAAAAGGTGACAATCTGTGACAAGAACAGGAGGAGGAGTTAAAAAGTCCTAAAATTCGTGTGACGTAATTTATGGATGGCCCCTAATGAGATTATTGTTATGATTTCCAGGTTTTGTGTGAACGTTTAAAAGCGGCGGCTGCGCAGCGGACAATGTTGTTGGAGAAGCTGGAACGTGCGCGAGACGTCAATGAGGACCTTAAATTTAGGGTAAGTTGAATTATAATCATATCTCAAGCACATAAGACTAGCATTCATGGGAACCTCTTATGAGGAAATTTTAATGGCCCTTACTTAATATGACGACTTACATGGCGCCACGGTTTTCAAATGGCGAAATGACTGCGAGCGTAATGTGTGTGTTTGTTCGATTTCCGTTTCGAGTTTGAGGGTAATTTGTATTTTTATTTACGAAAGAAAATGTTGAAAATGTCAGTTGAAAACACAAGCGCTCTGCTTAGTTTGAGAATAGTCAATACATTAAGCGCTGTGTTATACATATATATTTATATATTTTAAAACAGTGAAAGATATTGTTACTATGTCTTAAAAATTATCATTATCTTAGCGTTAAAACCCGGTTGGAACTAAAATTTTCGCTTTGGTGCGAAAACCATAGTCAAATTTTAAAACACACGTGATTGTGTGAAATATCCGAATAAATTTATTTATTTACACTAATAATTAAAAACGCTGTTATAGTATCACTATTGTTTATTGAATCATAATTCATTTGACTTCTTTAAAGTAACTAATCGGGGTCCTACTCTTCACGTTGGCTGAAACGACACAGCTAATTGTAAAGAGATATCATTAAATGTTATTGCCGGTAATAAATTCCAGTTGGAGGAAAAGAGTATAGAGGTGGAAGGAGCGCGAGCACTGGTACGACAGCTGGAGGGCAAGCGGAGGAGTCCGGCGCGAAGTCTCGAGCGGGCCTCCGGCGTGGGGGCCAGGCACTCGCACAGCAGCATGCGCGACATGGAGCCCCTGCCCATCCCCGATGGGGAGGCCGAAGCCGATGGCGACGGTGATGACGAAACTCGTATTTGCGAGACGCCAAGGCGCACTCGGCCCAGCCGCATTCCACTGCACAAGGTTTGTGAGGTCATCCCATTAGTGAAGTAGAATCACTATCATTTAAGCGACGATTCCTAGTCGCATTCTAAACCTATTCGTAGCTGCACAAGCTTCGAAAAAAGTCCGCACTTCAAACAGGTGATGCTAAAGTAACAACACCTACACGTGAAATAATGTTACAAACATGTTTGAAACATATTATTAGCATATTTTTCTTGTAACACACACCTCGCGTCTTCCTTAATAATCCTTCCTAAGTACTAACATGCATAAGTAGCTTAAAATTACTTTAAAAAAGTTATGTGTAAGCGATCGGTCCTAACTCCTATCTCCTGTACATACATACTCATGTATTGTTTGTCGGCGTACAGCACAAGGGTAGCGCGCCCCGTCCGCCGGCGCGATCCCCCGCCCCGCCGCGGCCGCCCTCCGCGCACTCCACCCGCTCGGCGCGCTCGTCGGCGTCAGCGCGCAGCGCGGCCGCCGCCGCGGGCACCGGCGCCGGCGGCAGCAGCGGCGGCGCCAAGTCGTCGGTGCCTGTGCGCCGCTCGCCGTCCGCGGGCGATGCCAAGGTGCGCGCGCGCTCCTTCTGGAACACGTGGTTCTTTAAGGACTCGTAGGGGACAGGGGCCTCCACCCTATCTCACATGCCATTATGCCCATTGTAAGTTTGCCCTAACAACACTATTTATTTCGCCTTCGGTTCCCTTTTGCGGCTTGCGGTCGATTCACATCACGGGTGCACAAGAAAATCTATATATACATGCAATTCATTTATTTCAAAAAAATTGTATAATATTCTCTTATATGTTTTATTACATAACTAATATATTTACGGAATGTGAATGGTATAAACAGGTATTTTTTCAAAGGAAGGAATCTGTGAAAAACTGGGTTAAACATTGTACGGCTAAAAAAATAATTAATGAATTTAAACCAAGAGCAAAAATTAAATATTATAAAAACAAATACAGACTTGATAGAACATAAAACGAACAAAGGATTTCAAACGAAATATTTTGGTAATAAAGCAAACGTCCATTAAGCTTTCAAATATTCCTTTAAACTATATTTTGTAAAACCCCAGATTAAAAATTACTCGAATGTGAATCGACGTGTTAAATTTTAGTTTGTATTGTTTTGTTAAGATTACTTTGAGTTTAGTTATTACTATTTGATATTCGGACCGTAGAGGCGAGCATGTGGCCGAACGCGCATGCACCCATTACTGTGACTAACACTGTCAGGACGTCTAGAAAGATCACTTACGAATCTGAACCAAGTAAACAATCTAGAAGTTTCCATGCTATTCATTCTATATTCGTTCATTTGTTGTAATATAAAATATCATATATCATACTAGAATATAGTTTATATTTAGTGAAAATTATGTTAAATTTTTTATAGCGTCGGCAAAAAAAGCAAAATTACACTGTGACACACTATCAAGTGTTATAATAACTTGTGCTCTTTTGATTTTATAAGTAAAGACATAAAATAAAGGGACCATTTGTTATTTGCCATCACGCGTTGAAGTAAAACTGGTCGTCAAAAGATATTTAATAAATACATATTTATGTGTTCGTCCAAGTAATTAATACCGTTTGTAACCATAGTTATCTCTTTTTAGCCCGATATCTACTGTATAATGCAGCACAAGCCGCTGTTGCGGGTAGTTAATGAAACTTTCTCATTCATTCTTTCCTTACTACGAGATAATCATCTTAAAATATATAGCATAGAGTAGTAGTAATTTGGATTTTATAGGACAACTGCAATCTAACCGACTCCAAAGGAAAAACCTTGCATCGTTCTTAAAGCAAAACTTGATATTCAGTGTACATCTTACGATAAATATATAAAAGTACGCTATTATTTAATAATTTTATTCAAACACCATTTAGTTTTTAAATCACCAATATGATTGATCCGACAGTGTAAGTGAGTGATCTCTTTAGTGCCACCGGTTTGTGTCATTACCATGTTTGTGGCGTCGAAAGCGCAACACATTCGCAGTTATGTTCTCAACTGTTACTGCGCATATGTCGGTACTTTCGAGAGCCACAATTAGCGTCTCGGAACAAACTTGGATTTTGAAGAAATAGTCGATCAAACCTTCAATTTATAATTTAAATGTATTCCATATAGTGCTAAAACGTTAGAGTTATTGTAATGTTTATATTATGAAGAGAAACGACTTCGACGCTCGAAGGCAACCTTCGCCAAGCGACATTGAGTAAACTTTCCAGGAAAGTGATTTGAAGTTCAAATATTTATAAAAAAAATAACTTACCTAATTGTTGTGTGAAATGATTATTTATTTTCTGTTGGATCATTGCAATTAGGTGA
Source organism: Malacosoma neustria (assembly GCA_963693495.1). NCBI lineage: Eukaryota > Metazoa > Arthropoda > Insecta > Lepidoptera > Lasiocampidae > Malacosoma > Malacosoma neustria. Next base: position 14,728,972 of record OY856384.1, read on the forward strand.
GTTTTACTTTTTATTTTATAAATATTTGAACATCAAATCACTTTCTCGGAAAGTTCACTCAATGTCGCTTAGTAAAGGTTGCTTTTCAAGTGTAGACTTGCGTGTTCCGTATCTACTAAAAAAATTATTGAGTTTCTTTTACCAATAAAAACCCGAAACAAGTTGAGGTGGGTTGCTAGTTAACTGTATAATCATTACATTTGTATAAAGTTTCGAATGTTAATTAATGTTTTTTCGACTATTGATTCAATTATATTTTATGTTTATTTGAAATTCGAACCAGAAGCGTAACTAATATGTTCCTTGCACATCACAAAAATTGTTTTAACTTTGTTTTTATGTGACCACCATGTGTTTTGTATGTGATTTATGTTTGTGTGTGGTTCGGATTTCAATATCGTTACATACAGTGTAAACTCTTTATAATGTCACTCGATTTAACGTCAAACTCCTAAAAACGTCGATATTGGTTGACTTTGGTTGGTTTACCTTGTAGGTACCGTTTTATCCGTCTAAGTGCGGGGAAAGAATACTGACCTCTGCGGCCGGGGCGGCCTGTCGTAAAATTCGACAAAACAACCCGCCCTAGCTACGTGGTAGGGCCCGAAGCCCGTCTGGATGGCGACTACCTTAAGTATACCGCCATAGTTACTTTGTGTTGTGTTCAGTGACGTTAGAAGTTCCTGTACCCTTATGGGACAGCAGCGTGTTCGCGATGCCACTTGCGTTCCAAACACCGATAGGCGACGGTAACTGCTAAATTAACTAAAGTAACTGCTTCCTATTAAGTGGGCCAATCAGCCTGTCTGCTGTTCTACAGAAATAAAAAAGGTACTTTTATTTCTCTCGATTTAACGACCACTCTCTATAACACCGAAAAATGCTCAGTCCGTTAAGTATCGTTATATAGAGTTTACATACTGTATTTCAAAATCATGTTTTCATTTAAAAGTCACCTTTCAGTTATAATAGTTTAAGCATATTTCATATTTAGATACTAGTTTCGTTTCATTTTAGGTGTTGGTCAGTTTTACATACGTACATATCATTTTTATTTTAAGGTGATCAGTGCCGGTTTTATATACAAAAAAAAAAATTTCCTTGCTTCAAAATTTTGCTGTTACAGATAATAAATATGTACTTAAAAATATTATATTGTAATTTTTTAAGTACCAAAGAACTACAACACTTATTTTTCCGTTCATGCAATATGTAATATAAAAACAGTTTTTGCTTCTTCTAATATTAAAAGGAATTTTAATAGTGAAAATCGGCACTGTTGTTTTAACCTTAATATATTTCGATAAATTATTTAGTTGACAGTGCTTTTTCTACTTTCAATTTTGTATGAAACCTTAAATGCAATTTATCCAATTAACCAATATTCCGAAAGTTATGATATTACATATAATGTTCAAGTAAGTCGCAAAATATTAAAACTACATATAATACATACAATATACTGGTTAGGTTAAATCGTATACAAGTAATTTATAAATAAAATATACATAATAATAGACAAGTATTATGAATATAATGGTTTTCCTTTTTGTTAGTGAATATTTGAATTATTAAATTTATTATGATACGATTTTGTTCAATTATTTTTGGTTTGTGATAGATTAAAAAACATGGAGTTTAATAAAAAATAAAATAAGCATATTCTATTTGCTAATAATATAGAATATATTTATTACTCATAATATGTTATGGGTACATATCAATTAGTTTTATTTAAACAAATTAAAGAGACGATTTGGTCAATCCCTATATGCAAAATTGAAAACAATGACTCGTGCAACATACATATTTCATACAATCATATTGTGATATGCATTATGTCTTTTAGCTGGAGCCACCGGTGAGTAAGTTGTGAATACATAAATATGCCGCTATTATTTTAATTTGCCACTTTATATCACATTTTTCAGAGCTAGCATTCGTTTAATTTCATTTATTCATTATTTTGCGAGTACATAGTGGCATAATGGCAACAATTGGCTGAACACGGAGTAACAAAAAGCTGGTACGGCCCGACACGTTTTAAACACGAGTTGAATTTTGAAAACACAAGCAAAGATCATTTACACGAATGTCACACAGTACACAGTTGATCGACTGCAAACAGTAGATTTCAAGCGTTTTACACACACTTTATTCAATATAATTGGGTCAACGTATATGTTTGTGATAGAAATGTACTGTGAAACACTTCAGAATATGGATTGTCTGTTCTTGTATCATTTTGCTATATCTTAATTATAACTTAAGAACCACAAAGTTCAAAAATTGTCTACAAACTAACAGAAGCGGTAAATTATTTACTTCTCACTAAGAATGTGATGGGGTAATAAAGACTAAAACAAACTAATAAACCAAAAATATCTAAAGAATAACAGTGCTATAAACAATTGAAAATTTATGATGCATAACGTTTCTGAAAAATAATTATTTATATAATTTTTATTAATAATAATTTAAATATATTATTATTACATTAAAAGATACAAACACAGACGTCCATTCGATACAAATAATAAATACAAAGTGATGATATTCATATGTTCAATAATGTTGTGATAAATGATTATTGGAAATCCCGACAGAGATCCGGCGGAAGGGAGTTCTCGGTCGGTTACGAGTCGGAGCAGTTCTTGGACTCGCTGCACGCGAGTGCGGCGGACCTGGTCTCCGAGTACGTGTCGCGCACCTCCCGCCTCGTGCCGCTCCTCCCTAAACTGGAAACCGTTCAGATCCGCGCGCGCCCCCTCCCCCACGACATGAGACTGGCGTACTCGCCGCTCAACCTCGCCGTAGAGCTGTCCAAGTCGATCCTATACGAGAATGCGGAGTCGCTGCGGTCCCTGGGGCCCGACTCGCTGTGGAACGGCAAACCCCAGCAGTACTTCGAGAGCATGAACTACGGCGCGAACACGCCCTCCGATGACAACGCCCTTGACGGGGACCAATATGAGAGCGATTCGCTCGTGCCCTGAACTGAACCGCGTTCGTCATACGAGTAGACCCCGCATATATATCAACTCTACTAATCCGGGTCTAGTTTATGCAATTTCGACTGAATATTCCTTTGTTCTCCAACATGAACTAATTATTAAGGAGATGAGTTTATAGTTTTTTTTAATCATGTCTATTACTAATTATCTCTTTTTAATTGTTACAGTCGGTTTTTAAGTTTGGTAATACGTTTTGTTTTAAATTTAAATATATTCTATCCAAATCGAGTAAACATTTTCCGCTTAATATGTTATATAATTATGTCAATTGGAAAAATATGTATAATTAAAGCTACATTTTGATGGATAAAGCACTGGTTAAACATTAATATTATAATTCTAAGGTCTGTCCTCTCTCACTCCGTTAAAATATAGTTGTTCTTATATAATAAAACTCGCTTAGTTCATAAGGCGTAAATGGACGCTTGTACTGAAAATATTGTTTCCTAAACTCATCATTCCGTGAGTCCACTTAAGAGAGGTTTCCATAAATATATTTAGTGATCTGTGATAAGTCATCGTTTTGATTATTTCTATTACTCGTTCTAAAAACACGATTTAACATTTTAAAACTCTAGTACACAAAATTATGAAATTTAATACTATATAAGTTATTTTTAATTTTTTTTTTCACTCTCATATAGATAGGCCCTCGAAAATATAGATTAAATAAAATATATATAGATGTATTAACCTCATTTTTGGGACAAATAAGTTTCCTTGTAGATAGTGTAAATTTTTTTATTATTAGAGATTCGTGCGAATAATGGTAGCTATTTATCCTAATTAGAGGTCTGTTCCAACAGTGACGATCAAATTGTGCCAATACGTTACGCAGCCCAGCGTAAATGCAGTCGTACAGCGTGCAGTATATACCTTAGATGTAACTTTTTGAATTATTTTTTTTTTGGAATATTTTAATTATTAAATTAAAAATGTATACAGTGCTCACTACATACAGGGTGCATTATTAAAGTAATGTGCATTTTCTGGGAAATATAGATTTATGAATCCGATTGGTACAAATTGTTAAAATTCTTTGAAATATGAAGTTGCTCTTGGACGTTCTCTTCTGACTGCTAGTCTTTTCCTTCAGTAAGGGGCACAAAAAAGTCACACGGAATCAAGTCTGGGCTGTAAGGAGGCTGGGCCACATTGGGGGTCTTGCTCTGGGTCAAACAGTTGGTAACGACGAAGGCCGTGTGGCTGCGGGCATTTTCGTGGTGGAGCTTGAAGTCATCTTGACGCGCGCGACCCTGTGTCTCAATCTCTTGAGCACCTGCAGGTAAAAGTGCTTTGACAGCTTGTCCTTGCGGTACAAATTCAAAATGAACGATTTTTCGGACGTCTAAGAAGACGGTCAACATAGTTTTGATACGAGACCAGCGCACCATTTTGGGTTTGGGAGAAGATTGTGTATACCACTCGGAGCTCTGCCTTTTGGATTCCGGATCGTACTCGAACATCCAGGATTCTGCCCCGTTATAGTTCAAAAATCGCGTACCGCTGTTCCAGTGAACGCTCCATTGCGCCGTGACTAAATCGATAAAAGGGCTTTGTGCGAAGATACGTCCAACCTCTCCTACAGCTCATAGCAAACTGAGATTAGGCGCGTTTGGAAAGACACACTCCTCACCACATCCTAACGCTCCGAGCGCACTGCGATGTATAATTACGTCACAAAAAATTCATGCGCATTATTTTCATAATGCACCCTGTAAGAGATTAAATCCAAGTGAAAATGGGGTAGAATTAATTATGTTACACATAACTGCCGAAGGAACGCATTACAAATTTGATTGTCACGTACAGGTAGTTTGAACGGACCCGTCGTCATTCCTAAGCCTGCGAGTGCAGAGAAGAGTGAGGAGTGCTTGGAACCACTGTAGAAAGGCTGTGAAACACTTAGTGTGGTCTCTGGATGTTTCTAACGGCGATTAAGAATTTAATCTTGTAATTTAAATACCTATATAAAAGCGCATTTTAAGGCTTTAATAATTTTATCTATATGACAACCACAGTGGCGTAGCGGCTAACGCACTTCGGTACGCTTGCGGAAGTCACGAGTTCTATTCCCGCCTCGCGTCTGGGTGTTTATATGTATTTATTTACAAAAAAAATATTAGTTGTCTAGTACCCATAACACAAGTGCTATGTTACTTGCTTTGGGACTAGATAGCGCTTGTCACTGTATTTATTTATTATATATTCCATATTTACTGGAATGTTGGCCAATCCGACTGACTTAAAATTGTTTATAACTGTAATTACGATTTATTTTTTTCTCATTCAAATATTGTTTACATGTAAGTCTTATAATGTGCGAATTTTCTAACGTAACATTTGTAGTAAGATCAGGTAATAAATACGCTATGTTAGTGAAAGCATAACCGTGCTTACGTAATGTTAAATGAGTCCAAACGTCCATCTCTGAACGTCCCAATGCGATATCGCACGACTGCCTTCGTGTTAGGTTTTTGAGGTTTATCCAATATGAAAATACAACATTGAGGCTCATTCACACTTACCATAAAAATCAATCAATATTTGGAATTAAAAGGCTAACATTTGAGAACTAGTAAAAAAAAAAAACTTTAATATTTCCTTCCGTAGTTTACCTTATGATGCGAATTAATGTAAAGTATGAGAATTATTTGAAATTGCTACTTGTTGAGTGTGAATGGACCCCTAACGGCGGAAATCTGTAGCAAAATATAAAATAGTAGGAGACTGATTTTGTATAAAAAACCTAGTGATATGCTTAAACCAAGGTAAGTTATTAATATGCCCATACGTTTCTATTTAAGTTATTGTAAAAATTAAGTTTACTATTAAACTAAGCGTAATTACTGATATTCCAATTCTATGTATTATTGCCTAATAAGGTTAATTAAGTCAACTGTTTTATTGTATAGCTTAATTCACTGTTTGTATATTTTTAAGCCACTTCCTAATTTAAGATACTCGTAAATTGTCTAGTTGACTTGAATCTAGTTGATGACTTGTGTAAAGATGTACAGAAATCATATCATTATATACAAATAAATTGTTCATATCAATTTGGCGTTTTATTTTCAATTTGCTGTCTTGTGGACACCGAAGGAGGGATTTGGTGTCGTTTATTAGGACTGTGGCTCAGTTTAGCGCCACCGTCGACGGTAAATTAATAAAGGTCCCCATTATGCGTGTATCTTCAATAATGATGACTGCTGGCAATTTTTTTTATCGCCAAGGAAGGTCGTCTAACGTAGGAAGGAAGTCACCGAGTCACTCGACTACCACTTGATAGGAGAAAAAGGCTAGACTAGTTTTCAATTAGTTCATCACGCTCATGACTGGCGCGTCCTGAAGTCGCTAAGTGGCCGCAGGGAACCGAACATACCTTGAAATTCTGACGGGATATTAGATAAAAAAAAATCCTACTGCAATCATTTTATCCAGGTTATATCTAGGCTACTCCAGAGCCTAACGTACTGTAACAAGGCTGAGCTTACTTATCCTTAACAAAATCCAAGATTTGTATTTTGCCTTTCTGACCTCCAAAAACCTTATCTTGCTGTCTGCAAAAAGACTAGCAAAAAAAAACACATCCATATGTCGCCTTCTCAGTGAAATTATAAATAAAATAAAACAAATAGAAATAATTAAATTTATTGCTACAAAAATTAAATTCTATTCTAACGTTTGTTAGAACTATCTTTAAATTAACAAAATTCATAACTTAAGTGTTACAAATCAAAACTAATGTAATAACAAAACAAACATTAATAGCAAAAATATTTACTAGAAACGAGTTAAAATTTTAACTGAAAATGTTAAGCGACCATTGTGGGGTCTGAAATGGCAAACAGAATAGCTAAATTTACTCTTGTTCTTAAGGACAAGTAGCAATTAAAATGCATATTAGAAAAATAAACTCTTACAAATAAATACAACGTCATTATAAATTCATAGAAAAACAAAGAAAAATAAAAATATGAAAATAAGCCATACATTATGTACATTGGCGTAACATAAAAATTTATCTAAACAATCCTACTCACAATAACAAATATTAAATAAATAAATTAACAGAAATTCTATAAATAACTTAAAAAGTGCAATTATCAAACTTGGCGCCGAGCGTAATGTGCTTAATTTCCAAAGTATTTGGTATTTTCTCAATTCTTATGAATTGGTATTGGTTCAATCCTAAAATAAAAAGAAAAACAAATATTTAACGAGGTCTGCCGTTTGATAGTATATTATTTCAAACAAATATACAGTTGATCACAGTTTATTTAGAATCTTTTAAACCAGGGAAAACTATTCCAGCTTTCACCGGCTTCCAGGGCTTCGTAGAATTGCCGTTGCCGTGCTAAGCCCGCGGAAGTTTAGGATCTTCCTGGCCTATGATGCCTACGAGGCCTCCTACTAATTGATGTATTTGAAAAGAACCTAAAATATAATCTTTCGATAAACTAAAATGAACACGCCGTTTGAATCCCACTATAAATCACGGCGAGATTTATTTTAAAAGGCCATATTAAAATATCCATTTCGGCCATTTTGTTCTCGCTGAAATAAGTTTCCTTTTTCAGCAACCAGTTGCTAATAGAAAGAATCTGAAAGCAAGATTTGGAAACTAATCATATCCCACGCTAGATGTAGGCCTTTCCAAAACCAGTATGGCGAGACACCCTCGTTACGATACGAACTTACGTTAAAATATTATATTTATAAATAAATATATTTGGACATATCATCCAGCGCCATCTAGTCCCAAAGAAAGTAGCATAGCACTTGTGTTATTCGTACTAATCGACTGATATACTACATGTATACTTTATTTTTGTAAATAAATACATGTTAAATACAAAAATACCCGGACGCTGAACGGGAATTGAAACCGTGACCGCCGCAACCATACCAACGTGAGTTAGCCGTTACGCGGCATTTGTAAAAAAGCCCTGCGTCTTAAAAAATCTAAATTATACATTATCCCAATTTACTACCATTTATTATTCGACGTAATAATGTCAAAAATTATCACATTTCAAAAGAAGATAAAGCTCTTGTTGCATATACTCACTGAGCAGCGAGGAGAAGCACTTGGCAGCGATGATCCTCTCCGAGCCCGGGATGACAGGGCCGTTTTCAACCAACTCCTTCACGGTTATCGGGTAATGCTTCGCTTTGACCATCGTCAATATTTTTATTATAGTACCCTCAGTGCCCCATTGGTCTCTAAAATGTATTTTTTTGTTATATTTATTAGATATAGACAGTCATAAATTATTCTTTTTTCTTTAAATATATGTAGAATATGTTATTTAAATACAGATAAATGTCTTCGCTTTCCTTCTGTTTCCCGTTGGTGTAGTTGGTAGACGAAGTTGCCATGGGCCCCGGCTTTGAGGGGCTTCTTAAATAATTCTTTAAAACAAAAAAATGCTCTTTGAAATCTAACTAAAACCGAGTACAATATGTTTGTATATTTAGCACGTGATTAAATGAGTCACAAATTTGCAAAGTTTTTCCGTCTACAAAAATATTCAACAGCCAAGCGGTCTGAATTTAAATATTACGATGTAACATATATGAATATCATAAACACCTACAGGTAGACTTAAAAGTTAATAATCGCCCAACCCTGGTCGGATGTCTTTTACCCTTTTTGCGGGTCCCCCCGACCGCGAAGGAGTCGAGGGGTATGTGGGACTTCGGAACTACACACTAAATAAAAGCCTCACTGTCTATGTTTTCTGTCATCCATGGCCTTGGTGGAAGGTGTGCTTATATCGTAATGCAAGCCGTCGCCGGCGAGCCCCTTCTAAAATGCATGCTAGGGGGTGAGGATTTTAATCTCGCGACATTCCCCGTATCCACCCTTGGAGGAGGCGAAGCGAAACAGCACATGCGCCCTTTTCCCTAAAATACGCTTAATTTATTATCTAAAAAAATTATCCAATAAAGCAAATAAGACTACTTACTGTAAAAACTTCTTAGACGGTGACAATTCTGGCTCGGAGTCCCCTAGGGACACCTTGGTCCTGTCTAGACTTCCGAGAGGCGTTTCTGTGCCGTTGTTGGAACTCCTTCTGCCCTTCGAAACTCTTCCCTCGTTACCGGTGACCCTGTTCGCGTCAGCTAAACCGTTATCCTCTAGCATCTGAGTTAAATCTTTGGTACGTAAACTTTTGTCCAACTGATGCGCATCTTCTGGAATGTTCTCCTTGTTCGCTTCTAAAACAAAAAGACGACGAACACATCGTTTAGAATAACTTTTTAAAAAAGATCATTATTTCAAATAAATATTAAGTGTAGTTTTGACTATGCCTAACCTATTTTTTCGAAATCCATTATTTTACTATAGTCCATTCGCGTTAAGAAAATAGTGAGTCATCGTTTTCCGCCGGCCTAGCCATGCCCCCGTACCAATCAGATCACAAAAAATTAAAAACTATGTTCACAGTGACCAGTTGACCGTTCGGAAATGATGATCTGATTGGTAGGGGGGCGGAGCTAGGTCGGCGGACAACAATGACTCACTATTTTCTTAACACGAATGGACTATAATAAAGCCTTCAATTTCAAAAAGCTTTTATTCGCTAACCAATCAAATTTGCAGTTTTAACATCTAATTATACAAGTTATATATAAAATAATAAGTAAAATAAATATTAGATTACATTTATATGCTAAATATTAAATATTTCAGCATCTAGTTGGCCACATTATCTTTCGACATAGGCCTCCCCTAGTTTCTTAAAGTATAAGCCATTTTAATAATCCGTATCTCGCGCTGCACAGTCCGATCGAGCCAGGCTAGATGGCGTTACAAATATGAGATTTCTTGTGTTGTGTTACAAGATATCATATATTATGTGCTTTTCTTTTGTAAATACATGTTATACGTATAAATTTCGCTAGGGGGTGGCCTCCAATTCCGTCTGCATTGCTACCACCCCTGGTTTTTTAATATTCCGCACTTTGTTGCGTTGTGTTGTGTTCCAGCATAAGTGACCAGGTTCCAGTACCACTTAAGCGGACGTAGATGAGCAGGTTGGAGTCGATCCCTAATTATCGGTTGTTTTTTTATTGCTGTAGGATAACAGACAGGCTGACGGCTCGCTTAGAATTTAGCAGTTACCGTCGCCTATGGGTGTTTGCAACGCTAGTGGCATCGCGAACACGCTGCTGTCCCATAAGGGAACAGGAACTTGGGTCACTAATGCCGGAACACAAGGTTATTATGGCGGCATACTTAAAATCGAAGGTGGTTACCATGGAGATGGGCTTGAGGCCCTACCACGTAGCTAGAGTGGGTTATTTTGTCGCATGGACACATAATAAATTGACAAAATTATGAACAGATGTTGACAACCCGGAGTCGCGAGTCAGAAGGGCGAATTCCGTTGTTTTATGTTTTATTTTGGAATTGTGAATACAATTCTGAAAACTCGTCATGACTATGCCGAGTAGGAAAAACTATTTATCGAAACAACCAAAAGTATAAATAAAAAATAAATTTAAAAATTGTGTTGTGCGACCTGAGTGGTCGCTAAAGCACTATGCAGAATAAAGAAAACACCTACTTAGATGGAATCAAAACCGTGACCTCCGCCACCGAATCAGTGTGTTAGCCGTTACGTCATGGAGGTCGTCATAACTTTTATAGATAAACTAGCCGTTTTCACTCTCTTCGCTGGTCGAATCACAGAAAAAAAATTTGACGATCCTATTTTTTTTTTCTAAAATAAAAGTAGCCTAAGTTACATCAGCTATTTGCCAGTGAGTCCCGTCAAAATCGGTACAGCCACTTCAGAGATTAGCCGAAACTAACAGACAGACAGACAAATATTGTAAAAAAATGTTGTTTTTGTATATGTACCATGTATACATCCAAATACACTTATTCTACCGGCACGCTATGATGGTCGTTTTGACGTTTGTCCACTCCATGAAGTTTCGTATTAATTAGTAACTACACGTCGCTATTGACATTATAGAACAGCAATTTGCTCCTTCAAATGTAATTACTAATTAATACGAAACTTCATGAGTGGACAAACGTCAAAACGGCTATCACAGCGTGCCGGTAGATTAATAAAAACCGGTTATTTTAATATTACAAACAGACACTCCAATTTTATTTATTTGTATAAATAAATTTATTATAAATTAGAAGATTAAAAATTCTATAGCAATCTTAGGGAGTCGTAAGGAACGTTAATGGAATTAGGTGTTTTTTAAGAGGACTCACCGGCATCCTTGGCGAGTAGGCCCGCGATCCATTCTCTGGAAGACCACACGCCCACCGCACGTCTCTTGCGCGGCTAAAGGAGATGACAAATTTTTACAAATCAGTATATAGGCCCTTGATCGAAGTTTTGTGTAACTCATTCGCTGTGATTATTGCTGCGGAACAGCAGACAGGCTGACGGCAGACAGCCCATGAATGTTTGCGACGCTAGGGGTACCGCGAACACGTTGCTGTCCAATAGAGGTACAGAAACCTGGGTCACAACACAAAGTTATTATTGTGACATATTGTACTTATAGGGTGGTTCTTATCCATACGGGCTTAGGGCCCTGCCACGTAGAAATAAAATAATATTATTCATTTAATAATGATCATTCAAGTGATAAATGTCGGATATCTCTAACATGCTCCTAAGCCAGTACTGTCACTGACTGATACTGTACCGTATTACATATTTACCAAGACACAAGTACAGATAAATAATGAATTTAGCTGAATTCGGTATTTAAAGGAACAATCGTCATCATAATAATTTGTCTGCCCAACTTAGAAATACTGTATGGGACATTTTTTTTTTAAATCCATTTGCTTGTATCTTTCACTCAAGTGGTGTCTAGTCAACATGATCCAATCTGTTCAGTTCAGCTCCAATCTGCTTTCAAATTGGGCAGCCGAATTCTGAGCCTCGTGTTTTGCTGGCAGTTGAAGATATTGGTGGGTCTCCGTACAACGTCTGTACTTGTATGTTTGAACGACATAAATATCAAATAAAAAGACTAGGTCGCATCTGGAGCGGTACTGCATAAAAATAGCAGGAGATGCTGTAAAGCGTAACAATGATTTCCCTTATCTCAGTATATTACAGGGACTTACAGGATAATAAATATTCATAGACCTGGAAAACGTTTTAGCCTTTTTTGTTGTGCGATGGAAAATGTGTAATGCACACCCCGCCGCCTGGAGGCTGGCAATGGGGGTAGTGTGGGGATCCCGAGCAACGCGCTCGCACGCCTTCCACAGTGGACAGGTACGCGTGTCACTGGTGTGCCCATTGGAAACCACTTCAACGTTCCTCTTCTGCCCGGTGCTCAGGATGGAGGGATATAATTTCGCGTGCGGGTCCCGCTGGACCGGGCTGAGTCGGTCGTGTTTCACAATGGCTGACCTGACCTCCCCTGTGTCAGCCGGGGTATGTGTGTGTAGGCATCTACCCGCCAATCAATATATAATTAATCAATAATATAGTCATGAGCAATATAAGCCCTTATCCATGATAGGTAACATAACATACAGGGACTGTAGTAGTTCCGAAAAAAAAACGTCAAGTACACGAGTATTAGGCGTTTAGCGGCTGTAAAAGGTAATAAATCAAACTCACACTAGGCACATCATCCGTGGTGACAGGTTTCTCTTGTTGCACGGTCACTAATTTCTGTGTGGGTAGTTCGGAAATATCCATTTCCATGGAAACTACCCTCTTATCTGTGACATTTAAGCTTTGCCGCGAGATGTCCTCGGCTATCTCTTGCATTCGCCGCGAACGGTCCTCCGGCAAGGGCTCCACTTCCTCTGCGACCGTTTCGAGGGGCACGTGCTCTCGGGGTACTTGTTTATGGGTCATGGCTTCCTAAAATTGATTACAGGGGGTTTAGCAACGTGGTTCCGATTGTGAACGTAAACCATCCACCACAGATGTGTTTCGTTAAATCAATCTAGTGGTTTTTAAGATTAGTTCCTAGACCTCCTCAAAATTGTGAAATCATTTAATCTCAAAGTTATTTACTTTGATACTGGATGCATAGCACTTTTGTTATGAAAATTACACACCTGATATATTTACAACAGGTATATACTTTCCATTTTTTTGTATTATTTTTATTTATTTATTTATACATGACAACTACAAATTTAAAAAATAAAAGATACATAGCACAGCAGTTCAAGTACAACTAATTTGACTAGAGAAAATCACACTGGCCCCTGAACTAGTGAATACTGTATCTCAGTGGGCCAGTATTTTTAAAATAAGAACTAATATATAATAATTACCATTATATTAATAATTAAATAATATATAATAGTTAAATGAGATATAGTAGTAAAAATAAATAATAATTTAAAATAAAATATTAATGAAAGAAGAAGGGAAAGAAAAATATATATGATACATAATACATATATTAACTGAAACAATGATTGTATGTGAATATAATGTATGTAAATTATATATAAGTAAAATGTAATATTATATTTAAATAATTGCTTTGATAGTCTCTTCTGACTCTTGATAATTCAGCTCATTGGTATATAAAATACATATTAAACATAAACAAACGCCCACGCGAGACGGGAATCGAACCCGTGACATGCGCAGACATTCAGATGTGTGTTAGAAGTTACGCCACGGAGGTCATCAAATTAAAAATTAATTCCTAGATCATTGTAAATTTATTAATACTAGAAAAATCTACACTCGAGTACCGATGTGTTCAACCGACTTTAGAAAAGCGTAACAGATATAATGTTATTTGTAGTAACCTAGAAATAAATAATAACCCACGGCGTCCCACTTTTGGGTTGGTTGGTTGGAGGGTGGGGGGGGGGGGGATCAAAAATCTCCAAACATTGCGTTACTTAATACTTGAACGCTCCCAGAGGGAATGGACAGTATATCTGTCATGCTTGTCTGAGGCGGATTGACGGGTTTCAATTACCGGTGATCTCGGTATGCAGGTTTGATTTGGTTTTCCTTCACCGTCAGTACATGGGCGAGAAAAGATGCCCAAGCGGTGCATGCCACCGTGAGATGCGAACCCGGGACCTCTAATTTGATCTCCGATTGTGATACTTGATCACTTACCTTAATTATTTATTTATTTAATTAATAATAAGATGTAGCCCATTTCTTAAAGCTAGATTCTGACTTTTTTTACAGCTTCCTAGTAGTCTAAATAGTACACACTATACTATCTTTGGTACACTCGTTAGGATAAACTAAAATTATTAAAAAAAATTAACTATTAGCCCTAGATGCCTTACCTGTATTCCCCTTTCAGCGAACGGAATGCGTTCCACAGACGTGTCCAAGTGGCGTGTGTAGAGTTGAGTCAGGCGGTGGCTCAAACGGGAGTATATTCCGAAACAGGCGTGGCCAGGTCTACGGGAAAACTCGTCCCACGGCAGACGGACCACTACAGTATCTTCAAAAGGCGTCTGCGTGAAATTTAAAAAGTGGAAGGAAATCAGTAAAATATTTATTTAAAACCTTTGTAATGTAATCTTCATGTCAAATTCATCAAAATTCTAGTAGAAATTTATTGATTATGATATAAAATTTACAAAAGAAAAAGAAGTAAAATCCCAATTAAATTGGCGTGCTTTTACCCTGAAGACTGCGAGCAATTTGCAGTATGTCCGATGTTAGTGGCCCCTTGTCTTATGTGCTATCCCTGCTTGCCACGATGTCCTTCGCCGAAGGTTATGTATTGTTGTGAAAAGAAGCCGCGAGTTTCAAGGTCTCTAACTTGCCAAAAGGAAGATGGCTGTGAGCCACCACCAAAATATATGAAGGTGGACGCATTGTGCGCAAGCTGCCTGTGTCTGCATTCAAGCGCAACGGAATGCAGCACCAAGAGCATTCGAAGACGCTCGGCACTGCGAATTTCCTAGCCGTGTCGCTTGAGGATATATTAGATGATTGACAACGAAATTTAATATCCTCCTGAAGGAGGACATGAAATTTCGTTTCTCGTTTCTCATTGAAATGAAAAATAATTTAAATAAAAAAGATGACAGGATTTTCCCCAAAATGGATTGACGTCAGGCAGGCGGCCGGTTGTAAAAACTAAGCCACAACTATTACAACATGTAACATGTTGTGTCGACGATAGAATACATATTCGCAAATCCGGGGCGGGATTTTCACATGTAAACAAATCATAGAATTTACAATACTTACATATAATCAAATTACCATTCAAATATCACAATTTTGCAGATGACTATTAATATATTTTTATAACATTTTAAAAGAAATCAGTATATTATAATAAACTAGCTCAAAATTATTTTCAATAATTAGAAACACATCCAACGCGTATTCTTCCCACGTAAGACTGAACTCAATGACGAAGTTGTCATTAATTATAATATAGTAAGTGGGTAGGAAAGACTCGTTTCATTTTCATTTTTTATTTAAGGTTAATTTGAATATTAGTTCCGAAATAAACATTTATACATTTTTAAACGGATTATTTTATACAATTAAAAGTATTTACTGAATTTATTAATATTATTTTTTCATTTATAGCTGTGCCCGTATAAGTAAAAAATGACAACGGCGAGCGCTTCAAGAAGCATAGTCTTGAAAGTTCTCTGCTTGAAATTCAAATTTATAATTAAGATATCGTTAAATTATTAATAAACGACTTTTATTTACGAACTAGCTGATACCTGTTACTTCGATCGCATGCGCGCTACACCGCTTGCCTCACTTCTCCGCGACAAGAAAATACATGTTTCTTAAATCTTTAATAGCTTTATTTTAAATTAAGATATCGCAATAATTATTTTTTAAAACTAAGAAATAAAACTTAGAAAATTTAATTGAAATCTATCCAATAGTTTTGCCGTGATTTGCACACAATTGCTGACCTCTATCATGTTATTTATATAGATAGTATACATATTTTATATTGCAACTATTTATAAACATTAAACTGAATTAAAAACAAGGATTTATAAAAAAATCTCCATGTAGGGGCGAAGAAACAATGAATCCTGCAGCCGGGGACGGCCTGTCGTAAAAGGTGATAAAACAACCCTAGGTACTAGGTAGGTGGTAGGCTCCAAGCCCGACTGGATGGCAACCACCCCTGGTCTCTATATATGACGTCATAATAACCTTGTGTTGTGTTCCGGGATAAGTGAAAAAAGTTTCCCTACACAGGCGGCAGGCCGTTATCGGCGCCCCTAACGTCGCAAACATCCATAGGCGACAATAATTGGTCATTATTACAGGCTGTCAGCCTGTTTACTCTTTCACGGCCAACAATCCCTTAAGAAACCCTAAGGGATTAAATAATAATCAAAATTTACTTATTATAAAAAAAATTATTCTTATAATATTTACCGCAGCTCGCAGTTCCAGGCCGGTTTGAGCAATTCTAGACCTCAGGTAAGTGCCACTGAGCTGGGTCTTTTTGTCTACTATCAATTTGGGCAGCCGCCGCCTTTTGGGCCTGGGGGGCTGCTCTTCGATTTCCTAACAAATAAATACATTTTGTTAAAACCTTCGTTTTTATTATTTATTTAATCTAAGCACTGGCATGTTTTAAAAAGTATAATTCAAAATATGCTACGGACTTATCTCATCATCATCATCTCAGTGTTCGTCCCGGTTGCAAACCAAACTTCCGTTTCGGTGCCTGGTATTCGCTTTCCGACTTTTTCTACCCCACTTCGCACGGTCTTTAGCATCCCTGGTAGTGAGCCCATTGGCACGCATATCACCCCTTACGACGTCAAGCCAGGACTTTTTGGGTCTACCCCTTCTGCCGGGGCCCGACGGAGGCGGCATGGCCAGACATTTGTTTCCCACGTAAGCATCCGACTGCCGCAAAACGTCGCCGTACCAGCGAAGCCAACACTCCTGCAATTTATCTGCGATGTCACGGACATGAAGATTGTCGCGAATGCGGGAGAATGCTACGGGACTTTTCTACTGTAATATTTTTATTTCTTCTGTCTGTCATGTTTTTTTTAATAAACATATTACTTTTTGGACCTTTAAAGGTGCAGGGGTTCCTGACCTCCAATAGATTTGTTGTTGAGGGCATAATTCTTCTTCGGAAGGCTTCTCGGTAGTAGTGTTCGTAGGAAAACTCAGTTCCAGGGTTCCATGATTTATACGAGGAAAATGCAATATACAAAAATGGTGTATAAAAAGATGCTATTTTAATAAGATCTACACGTAGAATAGGTGTGTTGCGGGGGGGTTCTTTCGCGGTTTCTTTCCCCCCCAGCTACATATACACATTCCGAAACGGTAGTAGATTCGAATAGGAGCGGCTTCATCGGTGAAGTCGACATGACCCAAAAAAAAAATTCTTGCCATTCGTGGCTGTTCTCGCCCGTTATCCATGCACGCAGCGGTCGAGCCAGAGACGCACCTCACAAGGGGCGCGTCTTCACGCAGCCACGGGGTCGGAATGCGTTTTCTTTTAAATCGTCTGAGACCACAACAGCCTTCCCCATTTATAAAAATTTGTGTGTTGTATATTTATGTATTTCTATCTGTAGTAAAAAATATTCTATTCCAAATAAATACTTCCAAATTTATTTTCCTTCATATTCTTACTCAACTGAAACTATCATCACTTGCTTCCAGGTATTCTGAGTATGTGATTTCGTTAAATATGTGTATATTTATATAGTAATTACTAACTGTTCCCGCTTGCTTTGGTCGAATAAAAGAAAATTAAATCAAACAAAGAAGTTTCGTACGTATACATGCTACACCGTTTGCTAAACTTCTCCGCGGCAAGAAAACACACATTCTTAGAACTAATAACTTTATATTATCCAAATGAAATATTTTATTTAATTAAGGGCCAAGTGTCTAAGCAACGTAACTTGAAAATTTCATGATGCGCGTACAACTGCAGACCTCTAACATTTATGTAGAAAATAACAACCCATAGCAAAAAGGTACCTAATAGATAGCACAGAATTACACTCGAAGACCAACGGAGGTCTGGGGTTCAAATACCACGGTGCCATGCACCGTTTTGGCATTTCTCGTCTAATGTACACATTATCACATAATTGCCCACGGGACGTCGGTGCAGGAAAGATCACCGGTATGTGTCAATTCGCCTTGGACAAGCGTGGCGGGCGTACCGTCCGTTCCCATAGGGGGAGTCCCAGTAGTGGGACGCCATGGGCTATTATTATATTATTAATATGGACTTGTAGTTACAACAAATAAAAAAAAAATTACACTAACTTTCGTAGGGAAATTTAAAAGGGCTACAAAAGTATAACTAATACACACGTGAGATACGACCTCGGTGGCGTAACGGATAACGCACTTCGGTACGCTTGCGGAGGTCACGGGTTCGATTCCCGTCTCGCGTCTGGGTGTTTATGTATAATATGTATTTATTTACAAAAAAAAAGTATATAAGTAGTATATCAGTTGTCTAGTACCCATAACACAAGTGCTATGCTACTTAGATTGGGACTAGATGGCGCTGTGTGAATTGTCACAAAAATATTAAATATTATTATATATATATATATATATATATATATATATATATATATATATATATATATACCTAATCCATATTTACTATATCATCTGATTTATCGTGCTCAACTAAAAGACAGGGAAGTGTCAGGGAAGGGTGTCAATACAAAAATACCCCAAAGATTATCTTGTAACGTTTCACAGCATCCTCTCACAGGCTTTGAAATGACATCTTTACACAAAGTTCATATTTGCAGAATTAAAATAATACGTAATATTTTTTCTAAGCATAATTATCTATAGGCGATGGCAACTGCCGTCAGCTGCCTCGCGGTATTAAAAGTAATCTTACCTCTAATTCGATTTCTTCCGCTTCTTCTGCGCGTTTCCTCTTCTCCGCATCAGATACTTTTGCGGTTTTCTCCTGCTCTGGAGTCTTTTGTCTATTTTACATATAAATTACATATAAGAATATGTTTTTTTACGTATTAACCTCTCTAAATTACGTATTAATTACTTGAAGGAACCCCGATAACCTGGAGAAACTGACGATGACTGGAAAGGAGGAGGGCAAGAGGCCAAGAGGACGTAGTCAAAAAAGGTGTCTGGACCAGGTATCCGCTAACACCTAAAAATACCTGCCAGCGCAGCACTACCAAACCATGGACCGCAGCAAGTGGAAGGAGACGGTAAAGAAACTGCAGCTCTGAGGGACCAACTAAAGAGAGAAAATCTCTCTCCGTGCAGGCGGAGTAACAATGACCCTGGCGGGTGGGGGCGGCCTATCATAAAAGGCGACTGAATAAACCTATCTAGGTGCTAGGGCTTCAAGCAAACAACCCTGGTCTCTAAATATGTCGCCATAATAACCTCGTGTTCCGGCATAAGTGACCCAGATTCCTGTACCGCTATGGGACAGTGGCGTGGTCACGGTGTCCCTGACGTTGGAAACATCCATAGGCGACGGTAACTGCTTACTGTTAAGGGCCGTCAACCTGTTTGCTGTCCCATAACAATAAGAAAATCAGGACCATAATACATAATTTTATATTGTTTTGTGTAAGAAATTAAATTTTCTTACTTACTAATTAATCAATAATACATTAAAATTATTACTAATTTGTCATAAATGTCATACTGACGGCGAAGCAAAAAGACGTGAGGAAACTTGCAAGGCTGCTTGGAACAACCGCCTGTCAGCGCAGTCCCCTATCGGCCATCAAACGGCGCGCAGTTCGTGTTGTCGACGATCCTAACAGACGGTCTAAGCTTGCTTGGCTTTCGGAGACTGCGTCTCCTCCAAGTTCGTACTCTACCGTTTGTACAATGGGGAGTGTTCTGAGGGACTTTTCTTCTCTCTTGTACGAGACGGTTCATGTTGCGTACTCTCCGAATTTAAGTTCCAAATGACGTTTTCCCATCGCAGTACGATATGGAGTTTTTCAAAAAAGACGTTATAGAATTTTTTAGAGGCCGGCAGCGCATTGGCAATGCCTCTTGTGTTGCAAACGTCTATAGGCGACGGTGTCCACCTGCTATCGGATGGGCCGTCTGCTGAACTCCAGATATAAAAAAGAGATAAATGTGTGTAACCCGCCAATCCGCCTTGGATATTTGGCGAATATTCTGTCCATTCTCTCGAAGGTAGGAGCTCAATGAGAGGTTATGTACCGCTATTATTATAATATACAGTGATAGGAATTACCTAGTCAGGTCATAAGTATTGTCACACAGTAAAAACTTTTCTTTTAGAGTGCTGGCCACAAAAAAGTTTATTGAATTCGAATTTAGAATTGTTCATGAAAATAAAAATGTATACTTTTTGAAATTTTACTCATTTTTAAATATGGAGTGGACGCTTAAAGAAGACCGTGTTGCAGTTATTGCGTTGCATCTTTGCAGTTACGCGTCAATTCAAATTTTTAACATACTGAAAAACTTTGAATATAACCAAAAGATTCGTTTATCGTACCATCAAACGATACAATGAAGACTCTAGTGTAGATGACAGGTCAAGAAGTGGTCGCCCTCGGTCTGTTAGGACTCCAGCAGTGATAAAAGCTGTGAAGGCACGAATTCAAAGAAATCCCAAACGTAAGCAGAAACTGTTGGCCCTTCAGATGGGGTTAAGCAGAACCACGGTGAAAAGGGTGTTAAATGAAGACTTGGGCTTCGGGCATATCGAAGAAAAACAGGACATCGTTTGATTGCTCGTCTAATGGACCTGAGACTGAAGAGATGCCGCGCTTTGTTGAAGCGGTACGCGGGAAAAAAATATCGGGAAATTCTTTTTTCGGATGAAAAAATGTTTACCGTAGAAGAGAGCTACAAAAAATAAAATGATAAGGTGTACGCACACAGTAGTGAAGAAGCGAGCAACCGTATTCCGCGTGTCCAACGAGGTCATTTTCCATCCTCGCTCATGGTATGGTTGGGAGTTTCTTATTGGGGCTTAACAGAGGTACATTTTTGTGAGAAAGGTGTAAAAACGAATGCTGTTGTGTATCAAAATACAGTCCTGACGAACCTTGTGGAACCTGTTTCTCATACCATGTTCAATAACAGGCACTGGGTATTCCAACAAGATTCGGCGCCAGCTCATAGAGCGAAGAGCACACAAGACTGGCTGGCGGCGCGTGAAATCGACTTCATCCGGCACGAAGACTGGCCCTCCTCCAGTCCAGATTTGAATCCGTTAGATTACAAGATATGGCAACACTTGGAGGAAAAGGCGTGCTCAAAGCCTCATCCCAATTTGGAGTCACTCAAGACATCCTTGATTAAGGCAGCCGCCGATATTGACATGGACCTCGTTCGTGCTGCGATAGACAACTGGCCGCGCAGATTGAAGGCCTGTATTCAAAATCACGGAGGTCATTTTGAATAAACTTTAATGTCATAAGAATCTATGTTTTGTTAAGTTCATTTTGGTATATGAATGGTTACATAATGAATAAACTTGTTACAATTATTTTACATTAAACATGTGACAGAACTTATGACCTGACTAGGTATATGATCGGAGACAGAATGCAAGAATGGAAAAACATACAATGGCTTACAGTACTGTATTAGATAATGAATATGGGTTTAGTATATAAAAACAATTTACGAAGCAAGCTACTAAGATATTGAAACTGAATTTAAGAAGCAAAGTAGTTAGAAAATATCTAAATATGTAAATTTATTAATTAATAATAATTATTAATTAATAATTATTTATTAAATAATAATAATTATTAATTAATTAATAATAATTATTTATTTATTCATTAATTACGTAAGGCGTTTTTGAGGATTTTATGACATCGCCCTGGTGAGATTTCGTGAGGTTTGCCTGGACCCCCTGTCTAATCTCATGTAAGATCTTTCAAAATTTTTATTTTGTATATAAATGTGTTGGAATTATTCGTCGAAACATAATTTTTGTCGTTATTCTTATTAAGACTAGTAGTAGACCACCTTTGGTCTTAAGTATGTCGCCATAATAACTTAATACTGTGTTCCGGCATTAGTGACCCAAATTCTTGTACCCTTATAGGACAGCAGCGTGTTCGCGCTGCCACTGCGTGCAAACACCCATAGGCGACGGTAACTTTTAAGTGGGCCGTCAGCCTGTCTTATATATACATATATATTAGTCATATATGCCTTGAAGTTGAACTGACTCAGCATAATTGTTTCTTTTTTAATTGCTTTAGGACAGCAGACAGGCTGACGGCCCACTTAGAATTGAACAGTTGCCGTCGCCTATAGGTGTTTGCAACGCCAGTGGTATCGCGAACACGCTGCTGTCCCATAAGGGTACAGGAATTTGGGTCACTAATGCTGGAACACAACACAAAGTTATTACGGCGGCATACTTAAGATCAAAGGTGGTCGCCATCCAGACGTTTGTCGCCTTTTACAACAGGCCGACCCCGGCCGCAGAGGTCGGTATTCTTTCTCCGCCCCTGCACGGATAAAAATATCCCGTATAACTATATACAGTAGGTAACAAATAAGCAAATGATTTATGAAATCTAAGTATCTAATATTCTACAAGCAAACTATGTATGGAATAATATACGACACATGTACGAACACATCTATTTGAGGTGCGGATACTTCAGGAACCGGGATTTCAGGAATTTCGAGGATATCTGTGGGATTAAATTAGCTTTATTATTCGGGAAATCCAACCCAAGATCGCGGGATAGATGGATAGGATAATGTATTAATTCTAATTTCCACGAAATGACACGAGCAAGCCGTCACAACAAAATTACCGGTGTGTGCAACGCATCCAAGCCGATGTAATTTTGTTTAGGGTACCAATAAACAATATTCGTTAACAGTATCATCAAATTTTCAATGTATATTATACCAACATAACTGGCAAAAATAACCTTTGTGGTGTAACGGCAAACCCACGTCAGGACGCTTGCTTGGGGGGGTCACGGATTCGAATCCCGCGACTGGGTGTTTTGTGTACATATATTATGTATTTATTTAAGAAATAAAAATTTCTAAGTATCTGAAGTGTCTAGTGCCCCATAACGTAAGTACTACGCTACTTGCTTTGGAACCATTTTTTCTTGAATAAGGATGTCCCATCACAAACATCTCACACTTGGATTAAAATTAAGTGATTATTAATGAATAAAATTAAAAATTTAACTTCTTTCAAGCTTCATCCCTGTTAGCATAATTTTATTGCATACATTATTCAAATTATGTCTGGAAATGGAATAGGATGGATGGAATCCAGACTGTGACCGTGTCAAGAAAAATATTATATATTAGTCATTAAAAAAATTTATTTTTATAATATGTATAAGACAGTTGATGTAAAAAAAAAAGTGTTTAAAGACATATTTCATAAAAATCTGGAATTATTAATGACTTGAGTGTTATACGAACATTAAAAAATATCTATACATATTTGGAAAATGGGGTTCCTTTAACGCATCATAACAACAAAACTACTGAACATAATATCGGGATGGGACCACCATTCGACGCGGAAATTTTCGTACATGGTTTTTCGATTTACTTCTGCCTGTTATTCGCTCAGCAGAGCGGGCGCGATCGGCTCGCGATGGCTTGGGCCATTACAAAAGTGCGAACTGTCATATAACAAAGGAATGTGACAATGCCGCGCAACTCGATATCGATAAAGGGATGCCGCTCGGGTTCAGACTGGTACATGTAAATTGTAGGTTGTAGGTGTTTGTAAAAATTGTGTTATAATAGTTATCATTAGACAATCCTACGCAAACCATGGATTCATTATTCGATAACTTAACTTTGTTAAATAACGTCACAACACTAGAAGTGTGAGCGAGAGATCCGATATGCCTATAAGTGTGAGCGATAGGTCTGATAAAAATGATTCATGACTCAGTTCGCACGTTTGTAATGGCCCAAGTATAGTGAAAAGGATAAAATCAAATTACCTTTCTCTTCAGGCGGCGGTAACTGAGCGGTTGATGCTGGAAAATTAAATATCAAATTAACTTTTATATCGATAACGTTGAAATAAATAAAGGAATTTTCCTTTTGGTGCCAGAGTTCCTAAGTTTTTTTAAGTCCACTTCGTGATCAGCATTTCTACTGAGTCTATCGGCACATAGCCTTGCCCTTCACAGACTCAATTTTTTTTATTCAAAATAAATTAGTTACCACCGCTTCACGAGGTGGATGTTACAAGGAGAAAAAGTAGGAAGGAGAAATTGATGAGAAAGACGATGAGATTGTCATAATCCCATTTTCCTCAAGATCACACCATCAGCACTTGGGTCTACCTTCGTATCGCGATCCGACAGGACAATGTTCAGACATTTCGTAATCAATAATGGTCAAATTATTTAGTATTTAATTATTTAGTAGATAGGTCACACGTTAGATATTGTTTTTGTGTCATTTTTTTTTTTATATGTTTAAATTACCTTTAACTATTAATTACCTATAACTAATATTCTAGTTTTTTTTTATGTTTAAGTCTGTATTTCAATTCTGTGTCTCTGTCCGTGATGCTGCTCGACAGGCCTGACGGAAGACCAGCGCTGGTTTTAATCAACCAGCAATTATGCTGAGTCAGGTCTAATTCAAGGCATATATTACTATTTGTATATTGTATAAGTCGATATTATATTGTAGTATTATTGTAAAATGTCTTGAATAAAATATTTTTCTTTCTTTCTTTCTTTCTTCAAATTGACGATAATCGTGCCTCTGTTCGATGCACGTTACGCAAGTGGTCTGGGACAGTGAGTGGTTAGGCGCCTCATCCTATCCTTTTTTTCCTGACGGCGATTTCGAATAATACCACTCGACCACCGCCGCGCCGGCAAAAGAGCTATCGCCCGCGCCGACGACACGTACCGTCGAGTCTTGTATAAACCCGCACGAGTTTTTATATGTTTGGAACCGCTAATTATAAAGGCCTAGACTCCAAACCGCAGAACCAGCTGTGGAAGGTAGCAGATCGGAGAACCTCAGGTGAGTTGCCCCTCTTTCTGACTTTCTGGGTATTTCCGTCTCCTTTCCTTTCCACGTTAATTATTATACCTTTGTTTCGGGCATCGCGGCTACCATCTTTCGAGACCTAAGCCGCACCATGCTTTACACGGTCCTTCAGCCTCACCAGTGAGTGAGTTAGATTGGTATGGAGAACCAAATATTTGTATGATGCAAATTGTTCTGATCTGGGCGTGTGCCCATCAATTGTATGTTTGGGATGAAGTCTTGCTATTTAGTTCTTATGTAGTGCAGGGAAAATGTGTGTGCATGTGTGTGAGTTATTTTGTTTATTTGTGTATGCACGTCTCTGCGCGAGTGTATAGTGATCGCGCGCGCGCGTGCGGTATGGGTGCTGTGTGTGCGCGCGTGCGTCTTTATGTTATCGTGTCTATGTGATAATGTGTGTGTGTGTGTGTAATAAATGATTTAACCTCCATTTTCACCTCAACTGCAATATAAAGAACAGAGATACATACGTCGCCCGAATACGGTGATGTCGTGCTCGGATAGCCTCTCCATGCGGGCCTCGGGCGCCACCAGCCGCGACCTCTCGTGCGACCGGTCGCCCTCCACCCGCACGTCGAGCGTGAGCGCGGATGTTTCCACTTGGTGCAGCATCACCTCGATGGTGCGGTCTTGGAGGAACTGGAGCGTTTGCTCGGGGTTCTCTTCGCCGAAGCCGTCCTACGTATACACAACGATTTATTATATATGTATGGTCTTTTATAAGTTCATAGTTTGTACAAAAAATATCGCGACTTTTGTGTTTTCAAAAATTATTTCTTTATTCTTGAATATATTTTGATCCCATCAAAGTAATATCCGTGCAAGGGCGGAGTAAGAATATTAATCTTGGCAGCCGGGGTCGGCCTGTCGTAAAAGGCGACTGATCAACTCACCCTACCTACGTGCCTACCACGTAAGTCCATCCACAAGTCCGTCTGGATGGCGACCTTTTTGTCTTAAGTATGCCGCCATAACAACCTTGTGTTGTGTTCCGGCATTAGTGACCCAGGATCCTGTACCCCAATGGGACAGCAGCGTGTCCGCGGTGCAATCATTCATAGGCAACGGTAACTGCTTACTATTAAGTGTGTCGTTAGCCTGTCTGCTATTCCTCAACAAAAAAAAATACATATATAGGTATATACAGGGTGACTTTGACAAACCCATCCAATTTTTTTTACGCACTAAACATCATTAAAGGAACTCATTTTTGCAAAAAAAATTGTATGTAAAATTTTCACCATAAAATATTTCATATATGATCATTAATTCAATGGTACAGAATAGTGCTATGGTGCAACCTTCGTACGTTAACCTGTTATTACCTGTCTCTGTCTCTCCCGCGTAAATGAGTAGTGTGTATTCGCTCGCCCGGTGCAATGCCGCCGTCCTCGGCCTTTTACTAGGTCAGATGGAGAGGTCATTGACACTCTAGCGCCGTATTATGTAAATTGCGAGTTCTTTGAATGACTTTGTGATGCTGATTACTCAACATTTTTGTACTATGTGATACAAAACTAAAATACATGTTTCTCATAACTTTTACTAAAGATTCTTCTATGTGAATTTGGACGGGTTTGTCAAAGTCACCCTGTATACTTGTACATAAACACCCAGACGCGTATCGGGTATTGAACCTGTAATCTTCGCAGTCGTACTGAAGTGCGTTAGCCATTACGCCACGGAGGTCGTCAAAATAAGGAAAAAGTAGTGTCTATTACTAACTCTGATAATTTTAGGGACCTGACATCATTAGATAGTGGCCAGTAAAACGCTTCTCCAGTCTTAATATGGACCCATACATCATCAACATGAAAAATCAACACATACACGATTCAGTAAAATCGAGATTCTAATAAAAGTTTATCATGAATATACATATGTACGTTATGACAATTTTACATATTTCTATAAATAGCGAAGCGATAAAATTTAGTAATTTACAAAATTATAATAAGCTCTTAAGTAAACTGGCAGATATTTTGCTGTCTCGTAAATATACTTAGGAGCTTTGAACCCCACCGTGACATGCACCGCTTACGCAGTTTTCACGTCTAATGTGGATATAATAGCATAATTTTAAATTTTCATCCACTATCAGAGATGCAAGATTTAAATTAAAGGAATGTCTACTTACTTCAGACCACCACAAAACTGAAACTGTGGTACGATAGCTTTATAGAACACACAGATAACACACTCGCATGCACTCAGATTAGCTCATTCATATACACTCACTCAGACACACACACACATACACACGCACTCTAATTTTATTATATGTTTACGTTCTTTTAATTTGTAAAATATTTGAACAACTGTGGACACTGGCTTCTGTAAAACAGTCTGGTCTAGCTCAGAAGCCAACATAAAAAAAATTGTTGTATGTAAATTACTGTATATTTTGCAAATAAACTTATTAAACTTAATTGCCATGTATCGATGGTGAAAGAACGCATCATGATGAAAGCTGCTTTAGACAAGTGGCGGGCATTCCAGGGAGGCTGGAGCCCCCCTAGGGGCTAATATATAAATATATTACAAATGTAAGAAAAATGATGTTGACATCAGTAAAGCGTCACTAATTTCTCTTTCGTCCGAAATACTCACCGTGGGCGGTTGCACTTCTGGTATCACCTTCTCTTTCAGTGTTATATCTTCGATATTACGGACCACATTGCTCCTGTTCTGTAAACGCAGAAGAAATCTTTCATATTCTGAACAATATACACCTAACAATAATATTGTAAACTTTAAGTAATCAATATAATATTATATTAATACTTGACTAATTATATAAAAAAAAAATATAAAAATAACGCCAGTGGTCGTGAAGATGAAAAAACTAGACTAGCCTGGTATGGAATGCGAATAAAAGAACGTCATGCAACAAGGAAAATGCTAGAAATGAGTATGGATGGATGCAAAAGGAGAGGTAGACCAAAGAAAAGATGAATGGTGTAAAAGATCTAAGAAAAGATCTAAAAGAAGAGAAATCTTTTTTTGGTGTCGATTTTTCGTTTCATCGAATTTTTAAACACAACGTTGGTAAAGAACTTTCACTTAAAAAATAAGACTTAATTTAAATAGGTACTAATAAATATTTTGTGACAATTCATACAGCGCCATCGAGTCCCAAACTAAGTTAGCATAGCACTTGTGTTATAGGTACTAGACAACTGATATACTACATATAAACATTTCCTTTATAAATAAATACATACTATCCGTGCAGGGGCGGTGAAAGAATACTGACCTCTGCGGCCGGGGTCGGCTTGTCGTAAAAGGCGACAAAACAACCCACCCTATCTACGTGGTAGGGCCCCAAGCCCGCCGGGATGGCGGCCACCTTTGGTCTTAAGTATGCCGCCACAATAACCTTGTGTTGAGTTCCGGCATTAGTGACCCAAGTTCCTGTACCCTTATGGGACAGCAGCGTGTTCGCGATGCCACTGGCGTTACAAACACCCATAGGCGACAGTAACTGCTAAATTATAAGCAGGCCGTCAGCCTGTTTGCTATCCCACAGCAATAAAAAAACTATCATAGATAAACACCCAAACGCTAGACGGGAATCGAACCCGTGCCCCCTCAAGCGTACCGCCTTTGCCGTTACGCCAGGAGGTACCGTCAGAGAAAGGCAGGTATAAAGACACCCGCATGATTCCCAAATGGCAGCGTTTAAGGAAAAAGGGTGTGTGAGATGAGTAAGTCGATGGTTTAGAGAAAATATTACGGTAGGATTATATTATTAAGGATTATAATCCAACAGACCTGGATCAATTCTTCAATTCTTGGCACATCCTGAATCTCTTCTTGTGGAACAAACGGTTCTTGTTGCTGCTGTTTTGGCTCCTTTGTTCTGGTCTCTTCGTTATTTTTAATTGCATATCTGAGAGACAATATAACATCAAAGATTAATCCTAATTACATTAACCAGATTATTACTGGAAAAGTTGGTTTGACATGTCCTGCTTTCCCAGGACATATTTTTGTAGTGTTTCTAGTGTGTGTAGTCCTGGGTTGTTTTGGATAGTTTTTGAGTAGCATCGTGTGTTTTTTTAATATTCAAATACTTGTTATTAAATAATTCTTATTATACTAGTTCAAATACTTTTATTATTGAAAAATATGATTATTATCATTACTTGAATTTCATTTAACCTATTTTCACTACATATTAATTTAACTAATGCAACACGATTCAAGCTCTAGTTTTTTTAAATTTGGGGTCAGCAACCCTAGAATACAGGAAAAACCAGGCTGTGGAATTAAATAGCAAACAGGCTAACGACCCACTTAATAGTACGTAGGTAAATATATAAAAAAAGAACTGTGTGTGCCAGCTCCGACGCACGACTAGTTTACTACTTAAGTACGATTGTCTAAACATACGCAAAAAGAGTTTATTTAACTGAAAAAAGATTAGTACCATATGAAAGGGTAAATTAACAAATTAATGAAAATAATATACATATATAAAAAAAAGTTTTAAAACAGTTTTAAGTTCAACCTAATTACAACTATGGCACCTAGTAATAAAGTCACAAATCTCCAAAACATTATCTAATACTTACGATCCTCATATAAAATGAGCAAAGCAATAAATTACTCTTGTCACTTACAAATGAAAAGACATATGTTAAACAACATTTAATGTGAAATCAACCTAAGTTGTAACAAATAATTTTTGCCTTGAGAGATACATCGTTTTGTTTTGTGTGTTCCGGTGCACGCGCACCAAAAACGTAACGAGGTCATTCATTAGTAGATTTTACTCTCACATTTTTCTCATACCAGGCACCTTATATATGAAAATCGATTCTTAAGGAGTAAACTCCAATATAGTATGTATATGGGCAGTATGAAAGAGTTTTATCATTTAATTTACTGACAGCTTTTTTTAAATACTGAGGAACAGCAGAGGCTAATGCTCACTCAATAGTAAGCACTTACCATTGCCTATGGATGTTTGTGACGCTAGAGGCATGGCGAACACGCTGCTGGGTACAGGAACCTGGGTCACTAATGTACACAGAAACTCAACACAAGGTTATTATGGCGGTATACTTATAGACCAAGGATGGTTGCCATCCGGATGACCTTGGGGCTCTACCACGTAAAAAAGCTAGTTAATCTTTTCCAATACATAATAGAAATAATTGTAGCTTTTCTAGATATTATAGTCTGTTTTTAATAGAAGGGCCTTCTATTGTTTATTTTCAGTTTAAAAGAAACAAACAAATCTTATCTCTTTAAGTATTGTAGTAATACCTAATTAAATAATTAATGTTGAATTGTTTACACTTACTTTCTATTAACATGTTTGTTCACATTGGCATTCATCATACATATATCACCTAAAATCAAATAAAAACTGTTAATAATAAGCTTATAAAAAGTTTCTTACAAAAAAAATTGGGTTTTAAAAATTCATATGCCCATTTAGAATACTTTTATAAGCTTATACCTTCAAGTCAGATTGTAAATACATATTTAATTTGATATTCAAATTCCAAGTAATTTTTTTAAAATAATTTGGCTATAGCAAGGAGCGTAGGATGCCCACCTGCGAGGTGGGGCGACGAATTGCGAAAAATAGCTGGCAAGGACTGGAACAAGTCCAAGAGGGCTCCGTGGCAAGCCTTGGGAGAGGCATATGCCCAGCAATGGACATTAGTACTTGATAGGCTGATGATGATGAACCATTAATAAAACAATTTTAAGTACAGGGTCTAGTTTTAATCGAACATATATAACAAATTGTAAGAAGTAACTAGCAGGTATGGCAATCAAAATACAATTGAGCAAACAAACACCAATGATATAGCTATAATGCATACTGACCAATCAAAAGTTGTGCTTTTCTATGGTACAATATCACCAGCCCTCGCAATAGTTGAGAGCTGAGACGCAAAGAGAATCTCTTGTTGGTATTTCCTGACTCGGTTGTCATGACTTCACGCAAATCATCGCTGTAGCAAAAGTTAGCAGTTATAATATATTATTTTGGTTTAAATTACATAATACATATTCAGAAGCTCAAATAGATTAAACAACAATCCATGCCATGACTGTTTCTTGAGTGTTTCACAGTCTAACACTTCGGAGCAGAGAATGGCAGAATATGGTTACAGCTATGAAATACTGATATTATTCTTGGGTTTCGTAAATCAAGCAAAACATAAATGCGTTACGTAAACCAAGGAAAACATATACTATACATTGGATAGCTTGCAACTCACCTAATTTTACGGACATCGTACGACCAAATTTGTTTCTGGGACATATTCGCAAATCGAATCGGCCACGAGTCCGCAATCCAGCACGGATAAAATCTACCTCCTCTGCGTAGAGAATCCGATGGATAAAACATTTTGAGAAATTTTCAAACAATTATAAAAATAAATCGAAAAATAAAATGACACGACAAAACAAGTTACCAAATGACGCCAAATTTCCCGCCTTTCATTTCATAGGGCATAGGACTGTTGATAAATATCGATATTATTATTTCGATATATCGATATTTATTAGTAATATTTTTTGGATGCTATATCGATAGTTCGATATTGAAATGTAGATATCGATCGTCGATATTATTTTTAAATAAATTTTTATTTTTTTTCGTAACTTATTTAATATACAAAATTATCGTAATATACCTCTGTGGTAAAACAACTACTATAATCTATGATATTATTTAAAAAAATAATTACTAGAAATTATAACCTGACACTTAAATACACTTATAATTTAATTTGTTTTAATAAATATACTGGACTATAAACTGTGTAATCCTTTTTGAGCTGACTGAAGATTTTTTTAAATAAAGTCGATATATCGATATTTTTAAAAATATCAACAGTGTTAGTATGGCACGGCGTTGTTTTATTTATTGTCATACGTCATTTCATAAAGATACACATTTATGGCTCGACTATTTGCCTTTTGAGAATTATAATTTAAAAAACGTGTGCGTCTCGGGACGCCCGACAGAAGTGATAACATATCGCATGCATAATCATAAACTGACCGATTACGATTTATGTCTAAAGTGAGATATTATAACGGGCATGTATCGACGCCCTCTATCGGCCAAACTAAGATTTATTTTGATATCTCTTTCCCACACTGAATTATAGTTATGTCAATAGTAAATGACAAAACGTTTTTTTTGCGATTTCCCAAAAAACAGGTTTTTTGTTAAGGTCAGTTTATGATTAAGCTTGCGATATGTTGAACTATTTAATATTGAAATTGTTTAACTTGGGTTATGCTTAGATTATTACTTAAATTTGTATTAATATGATAATGTAAGGAAAGGTTATATAATATTAAAACCAAAAATAAAGTTTACGATTTTCCAATTTTTCCGTATTGTTTGTAAACTGTTTCAAAATTATATTAAATTATTCCATAATGTAGATTCTTTATAAAGAAAAAAAACTCCTAAAATATTTTATATTTCATTGTATTATAGTCGCAATTCACAAAGATCTAGCGCTGTGGGTTAAAGTGAGAGAGGAGGAGCCTGTTTACCGCTGCCGTATGCGTAAGAGAAAGGGAAGCTAGACTGGCGCCGTAATGCGTTACATGTTGAAGCGGTGTTCCCTCCCATAAGAAGTTATCACTTCAAAAACATATTCAGTATATTTATTTCATTCACGAACATTCCGTAATGCCTTAACCCATTTTATGTATACATTTTCCGCAGCTTTACACGTCTACTTAAAAGTATTTGATTATACTATAGTATTATCTTTAATTAATTGATATATCTCAATATTCCTTGTTTTCCAATTGCAGCACTATAGCACCTAATGTGAAAATTTCATTTTGTAATTTGAATCTATGTTCTATATATATTTTTTTCAACACTGAACTTAGCGCACTCTGCTGGTGCATTTGAAAACTAATTCACGTTCCAATTCTTCCAATTAACCGCTTAATTCGGCATTGTGCGCGACTGAGTCGTAATAATTATGCTCGAAGCTGTAATTGGAAAACAAGGATTATTAATAATTATTTTTTTGTCCGAATTCTATAAAATTCGCACGTCTTCCGCATCAGAATGCCTTGTATTTTCACTCCTAATTAAAGGATAACAATACTTTAACTTTATAATCCCTCATTAATTTAATTAAAAAAATTATGGTCTGGTAACAAGATCTTGAAGTCGTCTTATGATAAGGATTTATGAAAAAGTTATCTACTTGTTTCCTGTTTAAATAGGTACCTACTACCACATAAAAAAGAAAATCAACATCTAGAATTTTCTTCAAAGATAGGTTACATTGCAATTACATGAGCTAGAACTTCAAGTAAATTGTGTTTCCATGAAAATACGACGAATAAAACAACATGTATTTTCGTAACTAGGAATTTAATAACTAAAATTATAGCGATCAATATTTATTACTTTCCAATGAATATGTCGAAATATTTTTTATTAAATGCTATCAATTATCAAATTATAATAATTTATGTAATTAATGCAAAATAACAGTAATGTCAATATTTTTTACACATTTCGTATTGTATTAATATACTGACGATGTTAGGGCGCGTTCCCATTTTGCAGTGACGACAGAGGGAACGGCTAACACGACAGTTGTAAAACGATAAAAATATCGTCTTGTCGTTTACACGTAGAGGCGACTATAGATTTGTAACTTGCTAATGATGTGTAACCGATAAAGCGACTGCCGTGAAACGATAAAATGTCGCGATCCAATGGGAACAGCTAGATAGTCGCTAAACGAAAAAAATTTTTGACGACAAACAATCGTTATAATGGGAACAGCTAGAGACGACAGTCGTCCAATGATAAATTAATCGTTACGACATAGTGGGAACGCGCCCTCAGTTAACACAGTGATTCATGTAAAATGATTGTGAAGACATGACTAATTCATGTAACTAATTTATACATTTCCGCATATTAAAACTTAAAATTAAATAGCAACACCGATTTGCTTTCCAGAAGCTTCTACAGCCGATTTCAACCTGTCTAGACAGGTTTTATTCAAATTTTCCTTCGCTCCGTCTTCAATAGCTTCTTTTAATACTTTAATTGCGTCATCGAGTGAATCTTCCATTATATAATAGTTAATTAATCTCGAATATGCATTTGCTACTGCACCGTCATTAGATCTTTTATTTTGTTTTAGTGCTGCGATCAATTTCTTTGTAAGTTCTGGTTCTTTTCTAACATAGCTCTCTTGTAGTAGCCGTCTAAATACAATTTTATCTGCATTTATTAGGTATTTATCCCAAACATCTTTGGCTTCCTTGTCCTTACCGGCTAGTAGGTATTCCATCCAGAGCAAGTTTATGGGGATGTTGTTGCCTCTCGATGCTGCTAGTTCAGCTACTTTTCGGCCTGATAAAGTAAGAAAACCTAGTTAATTCCGTTGCATAGATACAGGTCAAGTTAATATAAAGTGTGAAAAAACCCAAATACTTTCAATAGATTTTTAATTGACTATTTGAAGATTTTCTTTTCCTAGGTGGTGTCCCAGGTGTTACTCATTAACATTTTATTGCATTTAAGAGCATTAATATCAAAATAAACATGTTCTCAAAGTGAAACATACTAAATAATTAATAAGAAATAATTTCATAAAGCATGTGATGGGTAAATTATATTATGGTATATTAAATAGATTTTAATGTTTATACAAATATAGAGGATGCTATTGTGCATTGAGAAAGTGCAACATATACGCTTTTGTGCGTCGCTGCTCTTCGTTATATTTAAATATGCACAAGAAATAACATGCATAGATGTTAAAATTCAATTACAGCTGCCACCTTTAAAATCTAGAAGATTAAAGCGATTGGTGTCGCCATTGTTTTAATTTTTATATTGGAATATTCCATGTGTGTGCAGCAGGGATCATATTATAACCAAAAAGCAGAGTATAGTGTATATAATTTCACTTACATTTATCAACAAGCTGTTCATTTTGAATTACCGAGGCCAAAGCATTACTCCTTGGGAAAGTTTTCAAAGCTAATTCTAACTCTTCATTAGTTTTCGCCGATTGGACAGTTTCATACAAATTGTCCACGTGTTTGGCCCCTGAACCCTGATTGAATATAGCCACTGTCAATTTGTCATCATATGTAATTTTCTTTTTCAATCCCTCTCTTATATATTGGCCCAATTGCTTTATTTTCTCCACATCACCATTATCAGCGAGTTTTTTTAGTAAATACTTCAAAACATTTGATTTTGGTATTAAACCTTCTTTTATAGACTTCAATGCAACATCTAAGGCATGCGCTAATTCATTTTCTTGTATCAACTTTTCAATTTTGCCAGTTTGATCTTTTGTCGGTGTCTGTGTTGCAATATTTTCAATATTTTTCTGTGTACTGACATTTGAGCTTGTATTTGGTATGACGAATGGTACTTTTCTGTTATTCGCTTTAAGATGCTTCCCTAAGTAAACGAGGAACTGTTCACTAGGCACTTCGCCTTCTTCTTGCAGAAGAGTCCATAATCCCAAAGCCTTGTCTGTTTCATTTGCTTTGCAATATGTCACAAGTAAATGGTAGAATATATTGGAACGGTCAATGGTGGATAATTCTTTAGTAGCTTCCAGTAGCCCTTCCAGGTATTCAGATTTGCCTTCCTGTAATTATAAAAGCTTATCACCAAACATATTTGTTACAGATGTTTCATCTCAGTTACATTCAGAGGATATAATCGAGAACATTAGGGAGGTACACTGCTTAGAGTATTATCAGAATACAAATCTTCGTGTGACGATCTGCATCAATACTTTACTTAGTACATCAATCAAGTTTTATCCGTGCAAGGGCAGAGAAAGAATACTAACCTCTGCGGCCGGGGTCGATCTGTCGTAAAAGGCGACAAAACAAACCACCCTAGCTACGTGGTACGGCCACATGCCCGTCTGGATGGCGACCACCTTTGGTCTTAAATATGCCGCCATCATAACCTTGTGTTGACTCGAATTCCTGTACCCTTATGGAACAGCAGCGTATTCGCGATGCCACTAGTGTTGTATACAGCCATAGGCGACGGTAACTACTAAATTCTAAGTGGGCCGTCAGCCTGTCTGCTGTCCTGCAGCAATAAAAAAAAATCCGTAAATAATCTTCTTTACTTTATCCAGAGCAGTTGGTCTCCGAAATATACTGGCTGTCTATTTTAGCTCATCCTCCTAACACTTGTTTTGCCATGTATAACATTATTTAACCTCAGAATAAATATGGCTTTTATGGGGAAACAGTCACCTGAATCTGCAAGTAAGTAATGGAAGCCATTTCACTCCCTAGGTAAGGGGGGTTTTCGGCATTAATGACCTAGGTACCCCTATGCACAAAATAATTAAACAATAAATTTAATAAATAATTACAAACCTCTACATATCTCTGACACGCGTCATCCAGTCTGCGTTGTCTAGTTTGTAATCCTGGCGTTTCTAAAATACGCCGCGCCTGACGAAGTCGACCGCATTCCACGAAAGCTAATACTAGGTCATGTAGAATATTTGCTTCACCATGAATCTAGATTTAAAAAAAAATATATTTTGAGTATGAACATTTATTAATTATCTAAGTACATCACACAAATCATACATGTTTATAAGTATGAATATTTATAAAACATGGCTCTATAATGACAGCTCGTATCATCTCATAGCCACGCTCTATGCGCAGATACACAGATTGCACAGGCCTAAGAAATCGGTGTAGGCAAACGTCAACAGGCTACTTATGTTGGGAACAAATGTCTAGCCATGCCGCTTCCGACGGGCCTCGGCTGGAGGGGTAGACCCAATAAGTGTTGGCTTGACGTCGTAAATGCATGCCAATGGACTCACTATCATGGATACAGAAGACCGTGCAAAGTGGAGAAGAAAAGGTCAGAAAGAGGACCCCGGGCACCGAAGCGGAAGTTTGGCTAGCAACCGGAATTCAACACTAAGATGTTGAGGAATGAAGCAAAAAAGCAATAAAATCTTCTCAAGAGGTGGATGTCATAGTAGAAGTTTCACCCAAACATTTGGTCATTACATACTTTTTATAACATTACAACTTATAAAATATTAAGATCGGAATAGAAGAACCATAGACCATAATACACTTTCCATCTCTTTGGAACAGAACTAATTTCTGTTTATATATTAACTTCCTAAAAATTCTACCTTAAATTTATTTTTTAATTATGTCATTCATGTAATTCACAACTTAATCTTCTTATGGAATGATTAAAAACAACACCATAAAGCTATCTCCCACTAAAAATTGCAGTAAAACTCCAAAAAGAAACTGAATGCAATATCATATAACGATGCTATAAAAAAATTAAGACCCTATAGAATCGCTTGAACTTGGAATTTGTTTCCATATATCCTCATGCTTAACTAAAATTTAATCTTGCACTTTCGTCTGATAGTACAAAATGATAAAACTGAAAACAGGTGCCTACCTGTGTACTAATATCTGCAAGCCATTGCAATTTATGTGCATCTTCTTTCATTATTAGCGCTTTCATCAGCTCACCCTTCCACGGAGTACTTCTGTATTGTTTACAGCAATATTCAAACTCATTCAGGGCACTCTCTATGTCATTGTTGAGGAGATGTACTTTTATAAGTGGGCCGAGGATCACGTTTGATGGGTCTACATAGTTGTTCTCTATCAGGGCTTTGGTCATCGCTTTTACCTATCAAATAAAAAAAAGATTTTAAACAATACATATAGATAGCACCAAAAAGTATTTTACTTTAACATTTAATTTTGTTACAAGAAGCTGAATTGTGAACATGATAGCTACTTTTTAAAGAAAACAATGCACAATGATATAAGAATTTACACTTACCTTTTCTCCATCTTTGCTTTCAGCTAATGTGTTGAGTAATTGCCAAGATTTAGAGCTAAGCATGAAGTTTGTGCCCTCCAATTCCACATTTGGTTTATTAGACTCTAAAAACTGAATGGCTTCGTCATATCTATTTGATTTAACCAATGCATATGCCATTAGCACTAATTTATACCTTGAAAGGTTAAATTCAGGGTCTTTCGCTATTATCTGCTCTTTAACTTCATTTGCTTTGTCAAGTTTATCATTTAAACAAAAGAATTCAAATAACTGGGCATACATAGCTGTTGACATTTCAAAATTTGTTGATTTTAACTCATCCAAATAACTTTCTAACTTAGCAACATTATTCTCTTTGATGTATGTAGTTATTAACAGCTTTTGTAATCGGGCGACATTAGTTCCACCTTTGCTTTTAAGCTGTTCTATTAAGGCTTCCAACTGTACACTGCTACGCGTTATTGGACCACGCTTAACATTCTCGATTGGCGCCAATTCTAAATCACCTGAAGTTAATTGCGCTAGCAATTCAGATAATGTCGTAGTCAAATTTTCACCAAGATATTGTTGAATTCTTTCAGCTGTTTCAGTATTAATACTGATCCCTTTACTTTGTAGTTTTTGTAGGAATTGTTCACATAACTCTGGCTTAACAAGTGACTTTATTGATAATGTAACTATACGGCCAAGTTCATTGCTCAATGTATCATCTCTCTGAGCTTCATCAGTAGCAGAATCTTCTTCAACCACAACTTTTGATGTGATAACATGAATTATACTGACTAAGGAGTCAATATCTTTGGTCTTGTTCAATGCTTGTATAAGTGGTCTTGTAACAAGTGAAAATTGACCTCTAGGGCGAAACTGTAATGCGATTCTAGCAGCTTTTATAATTTCACCAGCTTCTAAAAGCTCAACCATAACATTTCTGGCTGCAAAAATTGGTGATATGTTTGCAATTTGAAGTTTCGTTATTATATTCTCAGGGGTATCTTTCTTGATCATGTATGGTAAGACATAATCTCTCAAGGCTTCACCAGAAGGTGTGATATTATTTGAATTCATTTCACGTAGGATTTGCAGGAGACCTTCTTCGTCGCCTTCTTTTCCTTTCTGAGCTAATAAAGGCCAATAGAAGTGTTGACGAATTTCAACACCTTCTTTCTTTAATTCTTTGAAAAGCTCCCGAGCTAATACTGTATTACCTTGTTGTAAGGCAGTTTCTGTAGCTATATATAAAGCCTTTGGCACTAAATCTTCTTCCTGTAACTCTTTACATGCCTTGATTAAAATTTCCGGCGATTTATTAAGTCTCAACAACTGTTTGACGAAAAAAGCTCCTTTAAATGGAGTATCTTCAGCATTTTGTGCTTTAGGCATCGTTTTCATTACTTTTTTTGCAGTTTCTTCGTGGCCTTTATTGAGTAGTCGTAGAATGAGATTGCATACATCCTGGTTATACCCTACGCCTTTTTGGAGATGTTGGAATAGAGGTTCAACTTTATCACCATGACCACCAATGGCAAGGTGTTCAATAATATCCAAAATATCCTAAAATTAATGATTTTATGTAAATTATTGAGATAATTAAGTGAGCTTAATTATAAATATTTAAAGAGCAACAAATTGCAGTAGATTAATAAAGGGAGATATTTAGTATCTTCCACAATAAAATGTTGATAGACTTAAAATGACCAAAATTTTACATGGACAAAGTTCTTACTTTGACAGTTTATCATATATTGAAGGTAACTAAAAAATCAAGAATACCGTTACTGTCACACACATTAATGTCACAGATACACTTGCTCACCTTGTCAGTCATATAAGCATCCTTTTCAGTGGAAAGCTTAATCACATTCTCAATGCCTTCAATATCACCTTGCTTAGCATACCCACATGCCAACAATGTGTATGTACGATTTGTGGGTTGCAAACCAGCGCCGGCCATTGTTTCTAGAACTGCCTTAGCCCCATCTGTATCACCATGAAATGCATGGCCCATGACTAATGCATTTAAAACTGGTTCCGAAACTGGCAAATTCAGCTCTCGCATTTTTTCTAGAACTTTTGTTGCTCCTTCTACATCGCCCTCTTGGCAATAACGCCACATCAATCTTTGGTATGTTACTCTAAAATTGAAAAAATTATTAATCAGTTGATTTTCAAAAAGAGTATAAAGTGATTATTCATAAATACATTTTTGTAGCAGCACCACGATTTGCTCTTCACTCTTACAAGCAAGCGAGACAAATGTGGCGAGCGCAGAAAACCACGTTTTATATTTACCGTGTGTGACACGATACATAGATGTCTTCCGTCTCGCTCACACAGTTGCATTTTATACTTGTATATTGTATCGTTTTACTTTTAACTTAGCATCTATTCGTATACCATATTTGTAAATATATATATAGCACATTTTCTTAATAAAACATGGAACTAAGTTTTATTACGAACAACAAAGAAGCCTTCCGAAGAAGAACTCTGCCTCTACAGCAAACCTACTGGAGGCTAGGAACTCCTGCACCTCCAAAGATATCTGTAGTTGGCAAGGTACACACTGGGCTTTGGCTAGATTTAGTATGTAACTGGGACTTTTCTTATGAGGTGGAAAGGCTTGATGCACAGCATATTGCTTGGTGGTTTGAGGTGGGGTAGAGTGGGATGCCCATTCGCCTCCAGTCGACAAGCAGACGCAGGTCGATGGTATATCCTCTAATATCGCTCCGGTATTCCTCTCCAGCTTGAGGCCCAGACAGATGGATATGCTTTCGTGTACCTCTAATATCCGGCTGGGAACTGGGCCACACTTTTTTTTATTGCTGTGGAACAGCAGACAGGCTGACGGCCCACATAACAGTAAGCAGTTACCGTCGCCTATGGATATTTGCGACACTAGGGGCACCGCGAACACCCTGTTGTCCCATAGGGGTACAGGAACCTTATTCACTAATGCTGGAACACAACACAAGGTTATTATGGCAGCATACACCAGGGGTGGTCGCCATCCAGACGGGCTTGCGGCCCTACCATGTAGCCAAGGTGCTTGGTTTCATGGCCTTTTACAACAGGCCGACCCCAGCTGCAGGGGTTAGTATTCTTACTCTCTGCCCCTGCACAAAGAAAAATACAGAACACTGCTAACACGATGATTGATTAAAGTATTTACTGAGTTTGCATTTATAATCATGATTCACTTAGAATACTTTGATCTATTCTAATCTTCCTAATTGGTACTCAATTGGTCAAACCCTAAATAAATATTATTACAAAAATACCTGTTTGGTTGTAAACCTTTCCTTTCCAACTCATCTAAAAACTGAGCTGGTGAGAATGGATGCTCATTTTCAAGATATACCCTTAACAAAGCATTGTAGTGAGATATATCCATAGGAATACCTCTTTCTATGAGGACACTCCATATTTTTTGAACTAAAAGCGTTCTTTGTTCTGGAAGTTCTTCAGGTACTAATTCACCTGTAAAAATAACACATTCTCTGCTTTAAATTATATTATAACAAAACGTTTTAACTAGGTTAGTGGATAGGATATTTCTTTTATAACTGATTTCACATGCATAAATTAACAATTGATAAATATTTGTAATATAAGAAATTGAAATTAAGTTTTTTTCAAGGAGGTAGGGTTGAATAGCTGTCATCTTTGTCTAAACTAATTTTAGGTACCTCCATTTCATAGCAGTAAGTAAAAAGCATATGCTTGCTTACAAACATTCAGTTTGGTGAGGTACGAACCCATTATATCTACATATACTTTGAATTAAAAATATGAAAAATAAAAACTTTTCTAATGGCCTTTTGCCCAGGAATTTAAAATGATACAGAATATGATATACAACATTCAAAACATTGATGCAACTAGGGACACAGTATAGTACTTAACTCTACTATTCTCTTTGATGACTACACAGGATACTTTGGGGTATGTAATGTAAATTTTAGACACAACGTGGTGTGGTGTATTTTTAATGCAATGTTTCGTCATTGAAATGGCTAATCATTATTGCATTTAAAACATTTGGGGTTTACTGTCGAGGAGTCATATGCAAAACTTTTTTGTAATGATGCCTTTTGGTGTCATTATTTCTTAAATAAACTACAATAATAAATAGATTTGGTGAAATTTGATTTGAGGTGAGATTCTGATAAAATACTGCTATTCACAGTCATTTAATTCTTAACATCAAAGATTAAGTATCTTAGTCAGTTAATTAACAATTAAATGCCTGAATAATGAGCATGTGTTATTTTCTCCATGCAGGGGCAGAGTAAGAATACTAACCCTTGCGGTTAGGGTCGGCCTGCCCTAAAAGGCAACAAAACAACCCTAGTTATGTGGTAGGGTCTCAAGCCCATCTGGATAGCAAGCCCATCTGGATAGCAACCCCTTTGGTTTTATAAGTATGCCACCATAACCTTGTGCTGTGTTCTGGCTTTAGTGACCCAGGTTCTAGTAAACCTATGCAGAAAGCAGCATATTGACAGTGCTCCTGGCATCGCAAACATCTTTAGGCAAAGGTACTAATATAAGTTACTATTATGAGGTTTGTCAACTTGTCTACTGGTCCTAGGCTATAATACAAATTACTTACCACAACATCTTATAACAAGAAGAGACTGAGAACTTGTGATGTCATTTTTGGAACGGATCTCATCGAAAATCTCATCTATATCCTTTTTATTAATTCTTCCAAATCTACGGAGTTCTGAATCCAACTTTGCGAGCAATGGTTCGAGACTTTCTTTCTTTTTGGATGTGGCATAATCTCGCATAACAACACTGGTAAAAACACACATTGTGATTTAACTGTTGTATTGGTAAAACAATAGAAGTTATTTATTGTGAAATGGTTGTTATATTAATAGCCAACAATGTAAAAACAAAGACAGACTCTTTATTGTACTCAAGAACAACAAGTATAAAAATAATAAAACAAATACCAATTTCCAAACTCTGTTTCGATTTTTAAATAAATATCTTAAACCTCATAAAACTACTCACAAAAACTGGTAAAAAAAAAGTATGCAATTTTCTCCTAACTGAGACTTTGAGACCCGCAGACAAATGCTGTGTAAACTACTTCTAATGTAAGTCTTTGATCTTATTTAGAGAGGTTATCGGAATTCCTCTTATTACGTTACAAAAAATTTAGACTGAAACCTTGCAAATAAAGTACAATTTAGTATTCCAATATTTGATAAAAAAAAAGGCATCAATATGACCTAAATTTAGGAATCGTGAGACCATTTTGATACATTTTAATTGAAATGATAGGAAATGTGAAAGAACATTAAATAACTTACTTGTTAACTGCACCAAGGCTCTTGGAGTTAATTAAAGAATTTGCTTCGGCAGTTTTAGCTGAATTATGAATGAATGTTCTAGCCGCACCGGTGAAGTAACGAACGAATTTCGTTGACCGTAGAAGCGATGACATATTTTCAACGTGTTTCCTTAATGCATTAAAATTTAATCACTGTTCAAAAAATAAATTACAAGTTTATCTAGTTGCAAATTTATTCGTGAAATGGTTTATTTTTTAGGTTATGTCGTTATGTCATCACAACTGTCTGTCTTTTTACCATAGACTATTCTATTCAGTTCACCGTGCCAATTTGGTATTCTAGTTCTGAATGCTCAAGCCATGGCTCAAGCGTAATTTTTTAACCATTATTCTATATGAATGATTATGTCTATTGACTACTGCTCAACGAAAGGTTTCTCATAATTAATTTAATTGAAAACCAGTTATAGCAAACTGAATGTTAACTAGTAGACGTGAATGTAAATACCAATTACCCAAGCATTAAACTTCATTAAAGTCATAAAAAAAAACTGAACGTCGTCGGCTTATCGGTTTTCTCAAGCTCTCATAAATTACAATTATAGTGAGCAAATAGGTATATTCTCTGGCATAAACACGTAATACTAAAACTGGGAAGTGAAATTCATTACATTTTACTTTTGTCTCCAAGAGCACTCTCTATTATAAGATAGTATTAAGATTTATTTCGTCTTCAGTTATCGCCGAATTGTAAAATGGTAAGATTTAATAATAAAATCTCTTCCAGTGACATTGATACGACCTTTCCTAATGCAGATGATATATGTAGTTTAATGAAATAAAATATTTGTTAATAAAGTTGTTTCTGTACCTCGGGTATAT
The DNA here is from genome assembly GCA_963693495.1 of Malacosoma neustria. Lineage (NCBI taxonomy): Eukaryota > Metazoa > Arthropoda > Insecta > Lepidoptera > Lasiocampidae > Malacosoma > Malacosoma neustria. Next base: position 14,773,045 of record OY856384.1, read on the forward strand.
TTAACCTTACTTGACATTTTCTTTACACATCTGTCGGTTCATAATTACCTACGAATTTATCTCTTGCAAAATAGTTGTGATAAAGTTATCAAATAACTAAATGGCTTTAATTTATTTAATGATTAAAGACTGTAGTCGACGATTACAATGACACTGTTTAATTGTTGTTCATCTTCAAAAAAGGAGGAAAATACGGTTATTATTAATGAACCAGTTATGGTAATATGCAATTTTTTCATTATATAATAGTTGACGTTCGAACTCTATCTTTAATTAATTTCTGTATAATTTATTTTAATTATCTAGAAGCATTGTTACCAAGGTACTTTAAATAGTTGTTTTTCTCAGGTATTGTACTAATAAAAACATCATGTTTGGATCTGTGCCAAAAATTCATAACATCAGTGTTTTTTTTGCAGTATGCATTTATGTAATACATGAAAATACATTTTTTCTTTTCAGGCTGCACCAATCAAAGTAGTTGTGACAGGTGCTGCTGGGCAGATTGCCTACTCACTCCTCTATCAGATTGCTTCAGGTTCAGTTTTTGGACCAGACCAACGTGTTTACCTCCATCTTCTTGATATTGCCCCCATGATGGGTGTCCTAGAAGGTGTTGTTATGGAGCTGGCTGATTGTGCTCTGCCATTGCTTGCTGGAGTTCTACCTACAGCAAACCCAGAGGAGGCTTTTAAAGATGTATCAGCTGCTTTCTTAGTTGGTGCTATGCCAAGAAAGGAAGGTATGGAACGCAAAGACCTCCTTGCAGCTAATGTTCGCATATTTAAAGAACAGGGCCAAGCTATGGACAAGGTTGCCCGTAAGGATGTGAAGGTTCTGGTTGTTGGTAACCCAGCCAATACGAATGCTTTGATTTGCTCAAAATATGCACCATCTATTCCAAAGGAGAATTTCACTGCTATGACCCGTTTGGATCAGAACCGTGCCCAGTCACAACTTGCAGCTAAACTTGGAGTGCCAGTTCAAGATGTGAAGAGAGTAATTATTTGGGGAAATCACTCTTCCACTCAGTTTCCAGATGCATCTAATGCTGTCGCCAAGATTGGAGGTGTTGAGAAGCCTATCCCAGCAGCTATTAATGATAATGAATACTTAAGATCTACGTTTGTAACAACAGTTCAGAAACGTGGTGCTGCTGTTATTGCAGCAAGAAAGATGTCATCTGCCCTTTCTGCAGCTAAAGCAGCTTCTGATCATATGAAGGATTGGTTCTTGGGTACTGGAGACCGTTGGGTCAGTATGGGTGTTGTGTCGGATGGATCATACGGTACCCCACGTGATGTTGTATTCTCATTCCCAGTCACTTGCAACAATGGTGTCTGGAAGATTGTAGAAGGTTTAACTATTGATGACTTTGGTCGTCAGATGCTGGACGCCACTGGCAAGGAGCTTGCTGAAGAAAAGGCTGAAGCTCTGGAAGTCTGCAAGGATTGACTGAGTAACATTTAAGTGTTAAATAATAAATAGTTTATTGTAGGCGTAGTTGTTTGGCAACAACTGTTGATTTTGTTATCATTTTGTTCTCATGTCATTTATCATGGCTGCAAGTTCTTTATTCATTCCGATTTTGTTATATTTTTTATAAAATTTGCTTTACACCTAGATGTATGTTCAATCAAATAAACTGAGATTTTATAATTATTATCATGTCTTATTTTTTTTGATTATGCTTTATCTTATCATTATTTATTGATTGATTATCCATTTGTTTACTCATATTGAGAAATATGTAATAGTTAAGATAATGTTTTCCATTAATTGTGCGGTTTATGATTATTAAAAGAATAATCAAATTATGGAAAAATTGTCTATAACAACATAATATTTTATTTTGTTCTAGGAAGATCTATGTGGCGTATGATATCACCTAGGGAGGTGTCGCAAAAGGTGATTACTTCGTTTTTTAATCACGCCGAAAAGGGCGCATCCGTAAATTATGTCACACGAATTTTAGGACTTTTTACACCGTCCTCCCGTCCTTGTCACTACAGGTTGTCACATTTTTATAACTCCCTCCCCCTCTGATGTGACGTCACACTTTTTCAATTTTATACATCTATTTAAAAATAATCAAAAGAAAAAAGTTATTTTATTTTTATTAATCTTTAATAAAATCAACATACAAGTCAAATATTTTAGATAACACAGAATGCAAATGACCAGTGAGCAAACATTAAACGACCCATTATGTTAAATTTCGTCATTTTGTGTCCATGGACTTTGGACCCAGTCCTTCATTCATATCGTGAGGTTATAAAGTCAAATATTTTAGATAACAGAGAATGCAAATGACTGGTTAGGAAACATTAAACGACTAATTATGTTAAAGTTACAAAATTTAATTATTTTGTGTCCATGGACTTTGGACCCAGTCCTTCATTCATATCGTGATAGTTTTTGACGGGAAAACGTTTTTATTATTTAAGGAATTTAGTAATTCTTTAAAATGCTCCCCCATTTTAAGAGGGTGGGGGTGTAGCACTGACACTACTTCAATTAAGAATTGTGTTGGGTAACACATTAAACGCCAGGGGGGGTCACCAGTGCCCAGTACACATCTCAAAAGGTTAATTTCAAGATGATTTTTTAATTTTTCTGTGATGGTGTTTAACGTGTTAATGTCAAGTGTACAAACTAGGGGAGGGCGGGGGAACAGCCTCTCCCCGATTAGGTATTATATACTCGGTCGAAAAAGTATCACCCTGGACATGCCCAGGAGAATGCACGAGTCGGAAAAGTCGTAGAGCTATGATCAAAGGTCGAACCAGTTATACGCATAAAGCCAGGCGGTGGTGAGCGAGATTTATAGTTTGCATGCCACCGCCAGCCAGCTGAGTGGTTGTAGTAGAGTGGAGAACCCCACATACCCTGCGGCTTGTACCCGGAGATCTAACGCGGTACTGATAAGGTGTACATTCTTAACTTAAATTGGTTGTTGTGCGTGCATGCGACAGATAAAATGTTTGTCTTTTTTATTCAGGCGTTTCGATGACAAATACATATTGCTAGTATGTTCTATGCTGTGCTGTACTATGATACGATCTTTGTTTAATAGTCATACGAATATACATAGTGGCAGGAGGGGTAGACCCAAAAAGTGATGGTCTAACGTCGTAAGGAGTGATATGCGTGCCAATGGGCTCACTACCAGGGATGCTGAAGACCGTGCGAAGTGGAGTAGAAAAAGTCGGAAAGCGGACTCCGGGCACCGAAACGGAAGTTTCGGTTGCAACCGGGATTTGACGCTGGGATGAAGAAGAAGATGACAATACATTCATTCAATAAAATTCATCACAACCCTGATTAGGATCGCCAGGATTTAAAAAATGGTGACGTATTATAAATTACGCATGATGAAATATTTGAATCGAATTGTGATGTCTGATGAAATAGTGAATGCATAATATTCCCTATATAACCAGCGCCCCTAGCGGCGCCGCGTAGATCTAGGTTTTATACAAAATATATTACCCAATAAGCGAGCGAGAACGTGATTAAGATCATTGTAGTGATCATCATGCTAAGAATAAACAGAACGAAGAAGTTGGAAATTATATTTTACATAAATCAATATTAATTACACGATAAATGACGTAATAAGTTGCACAATATACGAGAGCTGATTGATAACTCTGTGAAGTTTTCAATTTCTCGTGCACTTTAAATGCAACACTGCTGCCGTCAACCACGATTTTTAAATTAAATTTTGAGCAAGCTGCGTCATTTAGTTTGTGTTTCATCATCATCATCTTAGCGTTGTATCCCGGTCGCAACCTAAACTTCCGTTTCGGTGCCCGGGGTCCGCTTTCCGACTTTTTCTACTTCACTTCGCACGGTCTTCAGCATCCCTGTTAGTGAGCCCAATGGCACGCATATCACCCTTTACGACGTCAAGCTAGCACTTTTTGGGTCTACGCCTCCTGCCGGGGCCCGGCGGGGGCGGCATGGCCAGAAATTTGTTTCCCACGTAAGCATCCGGTTGCCGTGAAACGTGGCCGTATTAACGGAGCCGACACTCCTGCAATTTATCCGCAATATCACATGAAGACTGCCGGGAATGCGGGAGTTCCTAACGTGGTCCTTCCGCGTTACTCCACACATCCACCGCAGCATATTCATCTCCGTGACACGTAGTTCTTGCTTGTGTCGCTCTAACACCAGCCATGCTTCAGAGCCGTATAAAAGGACAGACCTAATGATGGTCTTATAGACCTGTCCCTTCAACTTTACCGGCATCTTGGGGTTACAATTGACACCAGTTACCTTGCGCCATTTGGCCCACGCGGCAGCAATGCGTACCTTGAAGTCTCAATCGATGTCACCAGACGCGTGAAATACAGATCCCAGGCATTTCACTTTTTTTTTGCTTTTACACAGATTCGATATTGATTTAAAGCAAAAACTACTACATTTGACGTAAAAAAAGCGCTGTTCCATCAAGACAATGCACGAGTGCACACGTGTGTTAGTCACTATGGCAAAAATCCATAAATTGGGCTACGAACTGCTACCCCCATCGAGCATATTCTCGTTATTTAGTTCCCTGTGACTATTTTCTTTTTCCAAACCTGAAGAAATGGATGGGTGGTAAGAGATTTGGGTCGAATGAAGAGGTCATACCGGAAACAAACGCCTATTTTAAGGGCCTTGAGAAAACCTATTATTTAGAAGGAATAAAATCTTGGAAAAACGCTGGACTAAATGTATTGATCTAAAAGGAGATTGTTGAAAAATAAAACGCTTATTTTCGGAAAAAAAATTTTATTCAAATAGTCACGGAGTTATCAAAAAGCCCTCGTATCATTTCCATCTTATCTGCTCCATGAAATCGTAGCATGTGTTGTACCTACACTAAGTCATTGATTTCGATTATGTTACTTCTGCATTCCAAAGATTATAACTTTAATCATTTTTATGTAACAGTATTATTTATTACTCCTATAACTTATCTTCTGAATGAAATACTGGGGGTAAATAGTTTAAGGTTTTATAATAGGTTGTGCAAAGACTTCTTAGTTTTTTTATTGCTATAGCAAGTAAGCTGAAAGCCCACTTAATGCAATGCTAGGTGCACCGCGAACACGCTGCTTTCTGCATAGGAGTACAAGACGAGGGTTACTAATGCCGGAACACAACACAGGGTTGTTATGGCGGCATACTTAACCACCGAGGTTGTCATTCAGACGGGCCCAACCCGGAACCTTACCTAGCTAGGGTTGTTTTATTGCCTTCTGAGGCAGGTGACCCCGGCAGCAAGTGCCAGTATTCTTACTCCGCCCCTGCACGAAGAATAGCTCGTTTTCTTAAAAATCATACAGTTTGTACATTGCTACTTAAATGTATGTGTGATTATGATTAACAATTATCAATGTTTTCGCTACAAGCGAAAATACCTTTTACCACCGCTCTGCTGCTTTAAAATCGTTTACCAATTATAAATTAAAAAAATATATATATACCGCGACCATTCACACGCCGCCATCTAAATGGCAAAGCGGTTGTGCTATGGCTTCTGGACAACTGGTACAATTATCTTTTGTAAATAAATAAATAAATATCATGAAAAAATCCGATGTGCGAAAGCCACAGAGGTTAAGCAATAAATTGAACGTTCATATCGGGATCAGAGTTTATAGACGAAATGAAGATAGCAGTCAGTTTAGTGGTAATTCAATCTACGTGGAGAAACACTTCGTACTTCATGGTGTGTTCTTTTCTATTATTATTATTTTCTCTTATACTTGTATATCTATTCATCTGGTACTACCAAAACAATTTGAAACAATCAGGAAAATAGAATTAAAAAATAGCGTTAAGCGTCACTACTATTGCTCAAAAGGAGCAAACTACAGAGTGGTTGTTTTCAAGGCGAAACAATGACTCCATAGGGCGTCCAATTAGAGTAACCAGGGAGGTCGAACGTCGACCGTCCCGTCCAGTTATTTCGTTAGAATTTTATATAATTATTATATTGCACACGGTGCAAAAGGCGGTTATCTCGTCAAACGTTGACACAAGAAGACTATTTTTCCGTCCCACCCTCGCTTACCATTATTACCTCACCGAGAGTGAGGGTAGATTACAAAAATCAGGTGGCGGGATTTCAAATACCCTTTATGCAAGGATCGAACATAGGCTATGTTGCTATATACATTTATTAACATTAAAATATATATAATACAATAATTTAGGAAAATAAAAAAATCTGGATAGGTCGCCGTCGCCTATTGCGAGACAGTCACGTCTGCAAAGGAAGCGGCAGAAAGGGAGAGGGATCATGTAAAGCTCCCTCCCACGGGACGGAGGTTTTCAGTTACATGCCCGAGGAGTTGGCAAGTTGGTGTAACTCGCGCCCACCTCACTGCGTAGGAACAAGATGAATTGAAAAATACAGTTTTAAGGAGTCTGCCCACTACACCGTTCCATACCATGACCGTGCTAGGACCGTATCAGACATAACAGCAACACGATACGCTATACTATGCCCGTATGCAACCCGTATGTTGCCCGTACGTACATATGTATCCACCAAAACCGGTAGAAATCGGATTTCATTCTCGCATGCGTATCAGTGTTGCGTGACGTCTTAGAGTGCTATCAAGTGTTTAAATACTAAAATAGGTATGGCTATTAGAAAATTAACTGTTAGACAACTAGCAATGATTGCCATAATATTGGATGACGAAGAAGAAGAAAACAAAAAACACACTCGACGCTACTGGATTCACGATTCTATAAAAGAACGATAAACTGTAGGATAATATTGGACATTATTCAGGCACTTAGTTGATGATGATGAAAAGTTTTTTCAGTATTTTCGAATGTCTACATTCCAATTTAATGTTTTGCTGAAAAAAATTGAAAATAACATTGTCAGAAGAAACACTAACTTTAGAGTATGTCTATCATCTAGTGAAATCATACGCGGTTACAACCCGTATACTCACCGGCTCACCGCCTGCGCAAACCGGTTTGGCACCGTCGCGTACCATGAACGGAGCGTATCGGCACCGGAAAAATATTCTCGCCGACAATTATTGACGCTCCGTGCATGGCACGTGACGGTGCTGGTCGGTTACGGAACGGACTAGTGGGCATAGTCACATACAAAGAATACAAAGAATATTTTTTTGCCTGGCACGTTCCTAGCACGGTCATGTTATGGAACGATGTAGTGGGCAGACTCCTTTAAGGTATTTCTTCGACACGCAAAACAAGTGTCACGTAGATAAAGTGATTAACCTCTAGCGGAAATAATTATATATTTATATCGAGAAGATTAGATAATATTGTATAAAATTGAACTAAATTATGATATTCTCCTCATTAATAATAACAAAATTGCTTTGGCAATATGCTTAAAGTTAAAATATATTTTATATTCTTATATTTTGTGGTTTGTAAATGTTATAATTTGGAGTTACAGACACCTAACACGGCCATTGACCAAAATCTGCACAAGGAGGTAATAGATGATGAAGAATGTCATCGGCAAATCAGGGTTATACGACGGAATACTTTTTATACTATGCAGTGTGAGTAGGTATAGTTTTATTAATCGACAGTAAAATTATGATGTAAATACCTCACATTAGTTTAATCCGGTTGTGTACATCTATATCTATACTACTATTATAAAGAGGAAAGATTTGATTGTTTGTTTGTTTGTTTGTTTGCTTTGAATAGGCTCCGAAACTACTGACCCGATTTAAAAAATTCTTTCATTGTTGGGAAGCTACACTATCCCCGGGTGACATAGGCTATATTATATTTTCAAAAAAATTAGGGATCCTTACTAAAACTCCAATAATGTAACCCAAAGTGTAAAAAAAATACCTAAAATATTATTTAAATCGGGTGCGTTGCGAAAACTATTGATGATAGAATAAAATAATGTACTACAACTTTGCAGAACACATTATTATTTACAAAAAGTGTCGCGACAGCATATGTCTAACTATTATAGTTATGCCACAATAAGTGTTTTTTTATTTTAATAATTCAATTGAAATGCCGCCCCTAGAAAAGGCTCTTTATTTGGATCTTGGTATTAATCCTTATCAAAATAAATTACTTCATATTCAAAACGGCTTCACTACCTTCATATAACTTTTTGATTTATTCAATTCGGATATTCCATTCGAAAGATACCACGAGTTTAAAAATGTAAGTATTAGAAAAATGTTGCGTGGTAGCCGCTCACCCTGTTCGGCTAGCTAGACAGCACCATATGCAATGTAGGCGTGCGTCACTGGGGTTTTTACAAAAATTAGAACACTTATTAAAAAATAACGAAAAATAAATAAAAAGTAATAACAAAAAAATCATTAAAATAAAAGCTCATAGAAATAATAATATTCAAATTTTCTTTATAATTTTATTTTTTTAGTAACCTGACGCAAATAGAAGGGTTTGCCCTCAGGGGCGCTCCTCTATCCGAGGAGTGCACGGGTGTGCGTACCCGAGGTGCCCGAGCATCCGTCGCTTCACTCCCCTCTCCGTTCGAGGCGACAGAGTCCTCCTACCTTTCTTTCCGTCTACCTCTTACACCCTTTCCAACTTAGCTCTCTGTTCGTGGCGTGGTCCCCGGTGGGATGGTTGCGAATACTGATTGGGGTCCCGGGTTCTACCCTGGGACCTGATTTGGTAGTCGAAACCATTCCTATTTCGACTGCGCCTGCACAGAGAGTGTTCCCGGGGCGGGAATTGCATCCTCGCTGTCGGTTGGTCTTGCTGGGCCGGCTACGACGTCAGGCGACTCTGCTTTTTCTGGAGTGTCGTCTGGTAGTCGTACCCACGCCTGACTAGCACGCGACGGGGATGTGAGTCCCGTCCGGAATTGGCCGCGGACCTGTCGCTCCCGGCCCTGGTTCTGTCCATGGTTGGGGGCGATCCTGGATGGACGGCCGTCGCCTCCTTTTGCGAGGCAGTAGTGTCTGCAAGAGAGGTGGCGGAACGGGAGCGAGAGTCCGCCAGCGCACTCCCCTCCCGCCAACGTAGGCCGCGTCGTCGGCGCCGGAGGGCGGGCAACGATCTCCGGCCGCCGTAGAAAGCGGCCGCGGGCGGCCCCTCGGGGGAGGATCCGCCGCCCGCACTATTGCCGCGAGGGAGAAGGCCCCGTGCTGTTCCGCAGTCCCCCTCAACTCCTAGAGTTGTTACAAGAGAGCGCCGGGGGGACGAAACCCTGACCCCTTGGCGCCAGCACTTTAGAAGGGGCCCGCTTTAAGACAAAGCGTGGGCCGGCGCCGGCCCGGGCCACGAGATCGGCAGGCCTTATATCCGTGGGCCCGGGCGTAGGCGATAGGAGAACAGCGGGGTTTTTAGTGGGTAATCGGATGGTCGAACATCTTTTCCGGAGTCCCTTATATCCCTCGATCCCCCCGGGCCGGGGGAACCCGTCAATAGAGGTTTTTCCCCGAGACCGAAAAAAATAGAAGGGTTTAATTTTTAATTTTTTGTTAAATACCCGTGCGAAGCTGGGACGGGCTGCTAGTTATTTATATATAACTAACCTAGGATTCAGTTCTTCTTTGCGAACGGCAGCGTGTTAGCGATGCCTCTGACCTCGCAAATTTCCTTAGGCGACGGTCCTTAACTGCTTCCTATTGAGCTGGCCGTAATCTTATCTGCTGTACCAAAGAAAAAAAATTATATCCGTGCAGGGGCGGAGAAAGAATTAACCTCTGCGGCCGGGGTCAGCCTGTCGTAAAAGGAGACAAAACAACCCACCCTAGCTACGTGGTAGGGCCCCAAGCCCGTCTGGATGGCGACCACCTTTCGTCATAAGTATGCCGCTATAATAACCTTGTATTGTATTCCGGCATTAGTGACCCAAGTTCCTGTTCTCTTATGGGACAGCAGCGTGTTCGCGATGCCACTGGCGTTGCAAACATCCATAGGCGACGGTTACTGCTAAATTCTAAGCGGGCCGTCAGCCTGTCTGCTGTCCTACAAAAAAAAAATTAAGAACGAATTAAATTGTTTTCGTTGTAATATTTAAATTATCTACAACTAAATTTAATTCTAAGAACTGATTTTGCAAATTTATAGTTCAACGAAATAATAACTATTGAAAATAATATGTTTTTTGGTTGTTGTTTATTTATTTCCCTTCGATAAATTGTAAATAGGTTGGTAATATAAGATATTTAACGTTTTTAGTAATGGATAATTTTATTTATTAATTTATTTCTTCAAACAACATTATTTACATACACACAACATATTACATGAAGTAAAGAATACTTTTTAATTTATGTGATTTAGCACTACACTACAAATACAGATTGAGCATATAAAAATGTATGCATGTACAACATTATCATCTATAAAAATACTATCACCTAAACTAGGCCGAGCCTGTATCGTAGGTGAGAGTACCTTCCTTATGTGACGAAGATTTTTTTTTTAATATAAATCTATAGACGATAGTTAAAATGATTTTATTTCATACATATTACATTTATTATTCATATATTATTTATTGATGTTTTGGACTTTGAAACTTATTGCAGTCGCAGACGCCGGTATAAGGACACCCAGAGGTATATTTCAAGGTAATAGTCAAGATTTAGGGAACTACCATCAATGCTTGGGTATCTATCACGAATTGGAGGACATGTCAATCAAAGGCAAGTACTGCCTCATTAGGGTTCCTCTAAATCAAACTTATCATCTGCCAAGACCTCAGGATACGGAGCTGTGGACCTGGTTTGACCCATCTTTTTTGAATATCGATGAGAAGACTAGGCATGAAATTGAGAAAACAGCTTTGATGCGAAGGCATATGCAAATGTTGACGGGGGTTTGGGAGGACGATACTAGGTTTGTATTTCACGATTATATCTTTATTAAGACTATGTTGAAAAGTACTGTTTTTGTTCCAAATTTTCATCTTAATCATGTCTTTTAAAAAGTTTCGAGGTGTCACTATTATCACTAAAGTGATGAATTATAATCACCAAAGTGAGCGGGTTGTCGAAAAAGCTCTTATTTGGTAAATTATATGAAAAAATATCTGTTTATTACAATCAGTCACTGTGTGGCAATTGTGGGTTACGATAGTCTTTAACTCTTTCCAACGATGTCTCATGATCATTGGATTGTTATGATTTGTCCAAATAGCCTGGATGGACGTCTAAATACAGTATCAGAGAATGAAACTGATCTTCCTTCGGTACTAGATAGGGTCATAATTATACTTACCTACATATTTCTTTTTCAGGACATTATTACCAGTCAATCCTCTTGCTGGTCTGACATTCAGACTTGCTGTCTGCATCCCCAGGCCTTGCACAACACAACAGGCCATTACTTCGCTATTATTTAATATCACATCGATTGGATTCCGGTACACTGATGATTATTGTCGGTTGCCTGACGATAAGCCACTTGTGCCTGCTGATATTGTGTGTTTGTAAGTATTTATAGTGTTTTTTTTATTGCTGAGAAACAGAAGAAAGGCTGACGGTCCATTTAATAGTAAGCAGTTACCGTCGCCTATGAATGTTTGTGACGCTAGGGGGCAACACAAACACGCTGCTGTACAGGAACATGGGTGACTAATGCCGGAACACAACACAAGCTTATTATGGCGGTATAATTAAGAACAGGGGTGGTTGCTATCCAGACAGGCTTGGGGCCCTACCACGTAGTTAGGGTTGTTTTGTCGCCTTAAACAACAGGCCGCAGGGGTGAGTATTCTTCCGCCGCAAGTATCTGGTAATAGTCGTTGATTTCACCACATCGTTTAGCTTAACAGTAAAGGATGGTAAACCTACAAATTCACTCATAACTATGTTAGTTATGCTGAAGACCCTACCAAGTAAGATGTATCGTTTAATTTAAAACATGACCACAGGTTCGGACTTGTTATACAGTTCCTAAGTCTTGCTAATGGGTTCCAATTGAATTAATGTATAGCAATAGTATTCATAAAGCTTGAGGGGACTATATTATTATGACTGGAGTAGATCAGAGCTCTCAACCCATCCAATGGCAGTCAGTTATAGGTGTGAATGTATTTTTAAGTACGATAAGATTTTATGTTTTTTCTTGACGTCGTAAGGGTTGATATGCGTGCCAATGGACTGACCATCAGAGATGCCGAAGATCGTGTGAAGTGGAGAGGAAAAAGTTGGAAAGCGGACCCCGGGCGCCGAAGCGAGAGTTTGGGCTGCAACCGGGATTTATCGCTATAATTATGATGAATATTTTATGTTTTTCGTCTCTTATTATCCATTATTATTACACAACTTGAAATACGTTTAATATAATATAAGTATACGTATAATATAAGTTATAGTAAAGTTCGTAATTTATTTTATTGCTGTAGAACAGCAGACAGGCCCCTTTATGGTAAGCATTTACCGTCATTTAAAGATGTTTACTATGTCAGGGGCACCTGAAAAGAAATGTCATGGAAATACATCGATGAAAAACATAATATACTGGCCGTATCCGCCCGCTTCGCTGGTCGAATAACGGAAAAATTAAATAGAAAAAATATGAAACGTTTTCGCACGCATGTGCGCTAGACCGCTAGGCCCCAATTCTCCGCGGCAAGAAAAATCGTTGTTTCTTAAAACTTTAATAAATTTATATTAAATGAAGATATCGCAATATTTTTTAGATAAGAGCCAAGTGTCTGAGAAATGAAACTTAGAAAATTTAATTGCAATCTATCCACCAGTAGTTATGCCGTGATGCGCGCACAACTGCAGACCTCTATCATTTTATTTGTATAAATATATAATAATATAGAAAACTAGAAGTTTTGATAAGTAATAACACACAATAGCAGATCCTGAACTCCACAGCTCTGGGTGTAACTGGAATGAAACACTTGATGGAAAAAATACAAGAATAAGTATAATAACACTTTGAACATTATTATTAATTTCAATAAAATAATATGTTCTGAATAAAACAAACTTAAGCTATACATTAATAATAATACAATCTAAAGGGATCTATCTAAATCTATCAAGATGCTATCAGTGGCGAGTGTTTTCGGGTGGTTGGTAGAGTGGCCACACTAGATAACAATTCCTATTACATGTGTTATGTTGATGTATATGTAAAATAGTTGTATTCACGAGCAATATCTCATTTACAGAGTGGTTTTCTCAATAATAGGAATACTTACTTTCATAAGCACAACCTATGATTTGGTCAATACAAAAATATTTAACAAATGTAAGTACAAATTGGAGTTGTTTTATTAATTGATAATAATAATAATAAACTTTTTTGGACACAATTATATAAATAAATAAATTCCAGTTATTATTAACGGTAGAATTAATGGTAGATGAGATTGAATGAATACAAGAAGAGAGGTAGACCAAAGAAAAGATGGATATATCTATTATGTAAAAAATAATACGGTATAAAAAGGTGTGAATATTCAGATGACGGCTAATAGAGGAGTAGATATAAATCTCTATTTTTACTTCATTATATTGAACCGTTTTAATGTGTGCGATTTTAAGATTTCATAAAGTATTGAGAATACTTTCATAGAGCATGAATAATTTAGATTTAATTATATTGTTTATGGTAGCCCGACTTCCGGTAGTTCAATTCACCTCCTTCCTTTTTCTTAATTTTTATATCTACCATTTTCCTATTCTTCTTTATTTCAAAAATTTCAAAGCAAGAAGGAAATTATCGTTTGGACTATTTGATAGTTCAATATTTGGAATATATAGTACCATATGGTTTTTGAGCTAATCGTAGTGTTTTGCAAATATTTATTTATATTTTATGAAACATACAATTATAATAATGATCAATCTAAAGATGCAATAAGAAAATTACAAATCAGTGAAGTTTTCATTCAAAAATAATAATACATATAATTGTAACATCCAGTACAATATATCATTGCCCATATACCATAAAATTACCTATATAATTCATCAAGAAAAATCAAAAGATATCACTTTGAAAGAATTTATTTATTTCCAGCTCCAAAATCATTAAGTCCGTTATCAACATCATTCTCGATCTACACAAATGGAAGAAGACTAATGACATTCACGAACGATAAGAGTAACCTGCAGTGCGTCGATGGCATACGGACGATTGCTTTGATGTGGATCATTGTTGGACATGCATTTAGTACTGAACCTTTTATACTGAATGGAGGAGACACGTTCAGTGTAAGTCTCATATAGTTTTTTGACGAAGAGCTGACGAATAACAGATAGGTTGACGACCCTATTAATAAGCAGTTGCCGTTGTCTATAGATGTTTGCGACACTAGGCGCACCGCGAACACGCTGCGCATACGTCATTAATACCGGAATACAAAACAAGGTTATTATGACGGCATACTTATAAATCAAGGGTGGTTGCCATCCAAACGGGCTTGGGGCCCTTGGTTTTGTCGCCTTTTACGACAGGCCGACCCTGGCCGCAGAGGTTAGTATTCTTACTCAGCCCCTGGACGGAGACAAAAATAATAAAGGATATGTTTAAGATCTCAATCAATCTTGTCAGTGTGATTTCGAGACCTTAGGAAAAATATTTTGTTTGACTCACTGAACTTTGTCATTTATTTATTGGCCAGCATAATAAGAAACAACAAAAAGGATAACATATTATAATTTGGATTGCTTTATATTTTTTTCAAGTTGAAAATGATTTCGCACACTCGGCTCGGTAAGCGCGCTGCTGGATAGTGTAGAAGTCCCGAATGCCCCTTTTGGCTAAAGGATGCAGGTCGCTGGCATACCCACTAAAACTACTCTATGTTCCTTTGTATGCGGATATACTCGTACAAAGTAATGTAGACTATTTTAAAAATAATGTCAGATTTAGTGAAATTATTTCAGAGATCAAATAATATTGTATTATAACATTTATTTAAAAATAAACAAGTCCCAAAGTTCTTCATTTAACACATAAGTCTTATTTTCAATAATATGAAACGGTCTCACCAAGTTCCAAGAATTCACGTTAACGTAAACACAGATCTGTGGCCCCGTGGTTCGGCGGCAACGCTACCAACGCAGGCCGATACCTCGGTGATTCCCCGTTCACTTGTTTACGCGACGTACTGCGTCACACTTTAAACATTCTATCTATATTTAAAATACTAGCCGTTCCCGCCCGATTCGCTGGTCGAATAACAGAAAAAAGTAAATATAAAAGTGCGAATAAATTTATTTTGTTATTAATACACTGACAAAAAATAAGATATATATATATATATATATATATATATATATATATATATATATATATATATATATATATATATATATATATATATATACATCAAAAAAGTCTAAGCAAAATGCATTATATTACAAATTTACCATTTATAATAATTATTAATTTCTAAGTCTTTACTGAATTATTTTATTTTAGTGGGTGATATCGACAGGAGCTCTTTGGATTACGTCAGCGACTATATCCGTTGATACATTTTTCACTTTGGGTGGTTTATTATTGGTGTACACGACAGCTGGAAAATTGAGTCATAGTAAGTAAAAGATATATCTTAATTTTGAGTTCTTTCGTGGTGTCCATTACAAATCTATGGGTACATGAAGATAACACTTACACATAATTACAGTGTGACCTTAATATGTATAACGAAATCCCCTACGACTACATTACAAATATATATATATATATATATATATATATATATATATATATATATTTTTTTTTTTTTTAATGTTAATAAATGTATATAGCAACATAGCCTATTTCAGCCGTGACGGGGCACGCTACATACAACCTACAATGTATGGTCGACATTCGCCAAACCACAGCAAAGAGCAACCACTCTGTAGTTTGCTCCTTTTGAGCAATAGTAGTGACGCTTAACGCTATTTTTTAATTCTATTTTCCTGATTGTTTCAAATTGTTTTGGTAGTACCAGATGAATAGATATACAAGTATAAGAGAAAATAATAATAATAGAAAAGAACACACCATGAAGTACGAAGTGTTTCTCCACGTAGATTGAATTACCACTAAACTGACTGATAGCTTCATTTCGTCTATAAACTCTGATCCCGATATGAACGTTCAATTTATTGCTTAACCTCTGTGGCTTTCGCACATCGGATTTTTTCATGATATTTATTTATTTATTTATTTACATTGATAATTGTTAAACTGCTTTGGTAACGGCAAGTGGGCTGCCAGCCTGTCTGCTATCTCGCAGCAATTAAAAAATGAAGCAGCAGCAGTTGGGCTTTGCAGTACCTATCTTCCATGTTAAATGTAACGAATAATATTGGTGGTTTCCAGTGTCCTTATTGAAGAATCTTCACCTATTCTACTTGAACCGTTACTTCCGGATGTTCCCGCTCTTGGCTGCAGCGGTGCTTCTTCAAGTGTCATACTTCAATTGGATATTCGACGGGCCACTTTGGGGATCTCAAACTACTGTCTGCAGGGCTTATTGGTGGACAACATTGTTGCACGTGCAGAACTTATTGAATCCTAATAGTATGGTAATATGATTTAGAGATTTATTTTATTTATAATCATATTAGCGTTAAATCCTGGTTGCAACTTAAACCTTCCGCTTCAGTGCCCAGAGCCCAGCTAATAAATACATTTCCGATTGAGTCCCCTATTCTTATTCTTGACCGCAAAGGCGTTATAACATTATTTCGAGGCCGGCAGCGCGTTGGTTATGCCTCTGGTGTTACAAATGTCCATAGGTGACAGTGACCACCTGCCAAGCTGGCCGTTTGCCTATCTGTTGAACTCTAGCCATAAAAATAAAAAAGAACAACATACATTGTTAATATTGATGATCCATATTATCCATATTTTTTTTTATTGCTGTAGGACAGCAGACAGACTGACGGCCCGCTTAGGATTTAGCAGTTACCGTCACCTATAGGTGTATGCAACGCCAGTGGCATTGCGAACACGCTGCTGTCCCATAAAGGTACAGGAACTTGGGTCACTAATGCCGGAACACAACACAAGGTTATTATGGCGACATACTTAAGACCAAAGGTGGTCGCCATCCAGACGGGCTTGAGGCCCTACCACGTAGCTAGGGTGGTTTGTTTTGTCGCCTTTTACGACAGGCCGACCCCGGCCGCAGAGGTTAGTATTCTTTCTCCGCCCCTGCACGGATAAGATAATAATATACAAAATCACGACAAGATAATAATTTTTTTTTCTATATTTCAGTGCATCAGTCAATCGTGGTACATCGCAATAGACTTCCAGCTCTACGTGCTATCCCCGCTGATTCTGTTCTGGGTGTTCAGAGGCAACAAGAAGCATGCCTGGGCTGCGTTGACAATTGGCCTTCTGATCCCTTTAATAGCATCCA
This sequence comes from Malacosoma neustria, assembly GCA_963693495.1. Taxonomy (NCBI): domain Eukaryota; kingdom Metazoa; phylum Arthropoda; class Insecta; order Lepidoptera; family Lasiocampidae; genus Malacosoma; species Malacosoma neustria. The sequence continues at coordinate 14,790,386 of OY856384.1, forward strand.
CTGTGTATAACTTCCAGAACAATTTTCCCGCTGGGACAGTTGTGCCGAGGTAAGACTGTTATGATACGTTGTTCTGAATAATATCGGCTTGGCGTGGTCTGTACGTACGATCCCCATGAAATATATTCTTGAAAATAAAACCTCGCAACACACGTTTTTCACATAATGCTCTCTCTCTCACTGCTATTCACCATAATAGACTCATAACAATGAAAATAATATCCCAGAGCTTCATTTAAAAATTCAATTAATTTTAATATAATTATTTTTACGGTATAAGACAATTTTCTTTACTTCTTTTGTTTTTTTTTGTCAATAGTATTCATTCACACTGATTCTACTTGACCAAAGAGGAATCCTGAACCTGATTTTAAAAGAAAAATTAAATAAATAAATAAAAAAACTGTGACAGCGCAGCGTCATCTAAACCGAAATTTAAGCTCCTTAACAGTTGTGTTGCGGATAAAAGACCGCTGATATGCTTTTATTTCTTGGAGGATTAACCGGACCTCCTATGGGGTAGATTCTCTAAGCGAGAGATTTAATCAAACACGGATATTTCACTGGCTCACTATTTTTAATCATGGTGTATATCATGTTATTGTGTGTTATCTAATTAAAATTACAAAACTTATCTAATATAATTATAAAATAATTTACTGTCAGACTCCGATATTCTATTACGTTTGTATTGACATCTCATAACTTCTCGAAAATATCTAAAAAGTATACATATATCTAGAAAGAAGAATATATAAGAAAGTATACAATTCTTAGATTTTATCAGTGTAACAAATCTGGTGGCGAGTGAGGCGCCACAATTTTGTAAATAAATACATATTATACTTAAACACCTCGATTCCGAATAGTAATCACAGGCAAGCTTTGCGCGTCGGAGATTGCGCTACAGAGGTCGTTATTGGCGCTCTACCTACTACTCTATACTTGTGAGCTAGTAGACCATTCGTTGTCTTTTCGATACTTTGGGAAAAACGTGGGGTGGAAATCTAAAGAAAAAGGTACAAAATACTGAGGCATAAATACAAGCTTATCGATTGTAGCTGACGCAGAAGTTAGTTACTGCTCGGGAGCTCTAATTAAGCTCCCGAATTTACCCTGTTTACTTTATAGCATATAGCAATAAAGTATTAAAGTAGAAACCAGTCTCTAGATATACAGCCGAACGGATCATTTCTTTTATCGCTGAGAACCAGTAGATAGGCTGACGGCCCACTTAATAGCAAGCAGTTAGCCTATGGATGTTTGCAACCTTTTATCCGTGCAGTGGTGGAATAAGAATAGTAACTTTTTAATTAATGGTGAACGTTCTTAAATAATTTTTGTTTTTTTTTGTTTTTCTTCTCTGCCTTAGATATCTTTCATTTTTCCATTACTTTATAATATGTAGGTATATAATATGTACTCTAATGATATCTTTATATTTAATTCTAGATCTGTGTAATTGTAAATATTTATTGGCCTGTTATTGGCCTTATTAATTTATTAATAAGTAACATAATTAATTGTATATATATATATATATATATATATATATATATATATATATATATATATATATATATATATATATATTGTAACGCTGTTGGTTTTTTTAAATAAATAAAAAAAAAACACTACTGCGGCCGGGGTTCACCTGTCGTAAAAGGCGACAAAACAACCCACCCTAGCTACGTGGTAGGGCCTCAAGCCCGTCTGGATTGCGACCACCTTTGGTCTTAAGTATGCCGCCATAATAACCCTGTGTTGTGTTCCGGTATTAGTGACCCAAGTTCCTGTACCCTTATGGGACAGCAGCGTGTTCGTGATGCCACTGGCTTTGCAAACACCCATGGGCGATGGTAACTGCTAAATTCTAAGCGGGCCGTTAGCCTGTCTGCTGTCCCACAGCAATAAAAAAACCTAGGAGCACCCGCTGCTGTACACAACACAAGGTTATTATAGCGAACTTCTAACTTATAGACCAAGGATGGTTGCCACGTAGCAAGGGTTGTTTTGTCGCCTTTTAGGCCAACCCCGGCCGCAGAAGTATTCTTATTCTACCCTTGCATGGAGAATAATAACGGCTACACTTATAAAAGACACAAGATTAATAAAAATGATCCAAATACCATTTTTAATTTTCAGTCGTTGGCTTGAACTGGGAGACTATATGGCAAACTACTACTTGTTCACATTGACTCGGGCGTCTCCTTTCTTTGTCGGCATGATCTTTGGGTATTTACTACACTTATGCAACGGAAAGAAAGTTAACATGAACTTGGTATGTTACTTTATCGATCATCAATATTATTATCCTGGGGTCCACCGTTACGGATTGTTATAGTAAAATGAACTTAATTTGCATTGGCACTCATTCGTGAACCTTTTTGTCACGTATAGACAAGGATAGAAAATAAATGGAACATGTTTAACTAAATTGATATATACTATTTTTTTTATTGCTGTAGGACAGCAGACAGGCTGACGGCCCGCTTAGGATTTAGCAGTTACCGTCGCCTATAGGTGTTTGCAACGCTAATGGCATCGCGAACACGCTGCTGTCCCATAAGGGTACAGGAACTTGGGTCACTAATACCGGAACACAACACAAGGTTATTATGGCGGCATACTTAAGACCAAAGGTGGTCGCCATCCAGACGGGCTTGAGGCCCTACCATGTAGCTAGGGTGGGTTGTTTTGTTGCCTTTTACGACAGGCCGACCCCGGCCACAGAGGTTAGTATTCTTTCTCCGCCCCTGCACGGATAGAAACGGCTATACAGGGTTATTGGTAATTCGACGTATTCTCGTTATAGGTTATAGGTGTGACTATTTGCGATAATTTTAACCACCATATGCACTATGAAAAGTGAACCATTTTTGAGTTGTCATGTTTTTTAGCTTTTTCAAAATAAGTCATAAATGCATCATCAACAATTTTAAAAAGTATCAATTTAAATCACATTTTTTTCTTCTGATTTATAAAAACGATTAAACACTGGTTATTTATCAATATTAAAACAACAATTATCGGTCCAAATTTAAAAATGCGAGACGAAAAACGATATTATTTCAATATTTTTTGTGATTTTTCCACTAAAATGCCTTAAAAACAAAAAAAAGAAGTTTTGAAACTTGGCTTGCAGTATTAAAAATATAACCGTTTTCTTAGCTCTTCAACAATGCATAACAATTAGGAACTTATTTCAAAGGAGCTGGAAAAAAAGATCACAACGGAAACAGAGGGAATAATTACTCGAACTCAAATTCCTACCTTTTTGGACGATAATTTGAAATTACAGACAAAGAATTTCGTATTTGAAATGGATTCCCTGTGGAGACAGACTGACAGTATGCTTCACCTTATCTAAATCTTTAAGAACAGTTAGTTTTAAATGACAATTCCGAACGTGCCTGGGAAGACTTTGTTAGATCCTGCCTTATCAAGTCCCGAACTGAGCCAAGATGACATGAAAAGCAAAGCAACATCTAAAATAAAATAAAAAATTGTAAGTTACTTAGAAATTTAGACAGTTTAATTAATGGCCAGCATTCCCGAAAACATAAAAACTTCACAAGGCGGTTAAACCAACTTGTAGACTTAACCTTTCTCGTGGCGATATTAAAGGTAAGGCACGGATTATTTTTTCAAATGATATCATTGCTCCCACTAACGTGACCACATTGTAATTCTCGGATGAGGTTTCCGACTGTTTAGTTACTACGCGAGAGAGCGTTTTTAAAGCAATGATGTCCTTCAGATGTAGTTCAGCTGGTGGACTAGACGGGCTCTCCCCACACTACCTAAAAGACCTATTGTATGGAAGTACAGGTACTGCTGGCGAGACTCTTTTGAAGGATCTAACTGAACTAATAAATTTAATGCTGTCTGGTCGGGTTAATAAATCCATATTACCAGTTCTGTATGGTGCGAAACTTTTTGCTTTAATAAAAAAAAAACATCCGGGGCAGTCTTTGGGGACTGCCGATAGAAGTGAAAACTAAGTAACTTGTGAATTGTATCGTCGAGCTATTAGATTATTATTTTCGGTTTGTAAAGAAGTGTTCATGATCAAGGATTAAAGTTTAAATTGGTCATTAACACTTCTTTACAAACCAAAAATTGTTCACCCAAAAAGTGTAACTGTATTTCATTGTAATAAAGTCGCAATTGGAATAGATATGTATATGTAATGCAATGCAATCATTTAAAAATTACATTATTAAATCAACCTTAAGTCATTATTAATAAGGTTGGTATTACTGGAGCAAAACTCCGACTTAGGAATTCTTACGATCAGGACCTGACGCGAGTTTAACATTTTTCACCCATCACAAAAAAGTGCACAATGCCGCTAAAGAAGTTTTCACTTTAATAAAGATGGTGGTATTCGCCCTATAGCGGTTGGAACCACGTATAGATCCCTTGCCGCCAGAGTTTGCTGCTAAGCAATAAGACCCTTAAGTACAAGATACTTTGTACCCCATCAGTTAGGGTTCGGTACTAAGGGTGGTTCACTCATTAAGAACTTTTATAAAAACAAGTAGCTGTGACGTGGTCCTTAAGGTGGATGTTAAAAACGCATTCAACTCCGTCAACAGGTCGGCCCTGCTGGTAGAAATTCAAAAACATTTCCCCAAAATATATAAATATATTTGGCAGTGTTATAGTGCGAACTCATTTTTAGTGTACAAGGATAATTTAATTCATTCGGCAACTGGTTGCCAGCAGGGTAACCCGCTCGGGCCTACTATTTTTGCTCTAGTCTTTCATCCAATCATCACTAAGCTAAATTCTAAATTGAACGCATGGTACTTAGATGATGGTACCCTCGGAGGTGATATAGCTACCTTAAAGAATGACTTGGTTTTCCTGACAGAAGAGTTTGGTAAAATCGGTTTGGACCAAAATTTTTCTAAATGTGAACTTTTTCTAAATAAAGACTGTTGTAACCTTGTTTTAGATTTTCTCAATTTGGCACCAAATTTAAAATTAGTCACTAAAATAGTTTTAGTCTCCTTGGGTCCCCGGTTTGTGAAGAATCCTTTTCTTCTTTCTTTGATGAAAAATTCACAATTTTATGTACAAAATAGAAATTTTTTTTCCATAACGCCTATTTTATTATTCCATGCTGTTTATTTGTTCTAAATTTTACATGTGTTTTACAGTGCTCCCCTTTTTGGAGACACCAAAATATTTTAAATGATTTGGACTCTATTATTACGTCTGGACTAACTATTTAGTATTTTGAACATCCATTTAGACGACCGTACGTGAATCCAAGCTTCCCTACCGATTAGGTTGGGGGGTTTGGGTATACGCAAAATTTCTCATGTAGCTTTATCTGCCTTCCTATCCTCAGTTCACACAGTGAACCTGTGACCTCATCGGCAAAATTTTACATCCATCACTTAGTGATTTGAGGTCCCGTACTTGGGTGAGGCAAGAAGTGCTTGGTCTTTAGTATGCTCGAACACTAACTGTCCAATGGAGCCCAAGATACAAAAGCTTAGGGACGCTCCGCTCAGTAGTTTAGCGCATAAAAATCTTTTATCTTCTAGCACTAACAATACTGTGCGCGCCCGTCTTAGAGCTGTCTCCAAGTGGGAATCAGGTTTATGGCTTCAAGCCTTACTTTAGGTGAATTTAGGTACGCTCCTGGATGTTATTTCGTTTAGAATTGCGGCCTCAATTCGACTGGGGGCAACATCTGTAGTTCCTCATCGCTGTAGGTGTGGGGATAAAGTCGAAAGCCTAGAGCTCCACGGTTTATCATATAGCAGAAGCGCTGGCCAAATACGACGACACGCTGCATTAAATGACATCATCCGTCGTTCTCTTCTTACCGTTGGGGTAGTTTCTATTTTGGAACCGAATGGACTAAGTCAAGAGAACGACGAAGGCAAGAGAGCAGACGGGATGACATTGACATTGGACGATACCTGCGTAGACGACACATTAGCGGCTTTCCATCTTCCAGATATAGCTCTGATAGCCGGTGCTGTTGCTACACAACAAGAGGACCTGAAACGCCTCAAATATTCATCTATTGGTAGCGAATTCATATTTGCAGCTTTCGGTGCAAATATGTGTTTCGGTGTTGAGAATCTGAGGCCGTGGGGTCAACAAGTATTTAGCCTTTCTCGAGACCTGTCAAAACGCTTGATAGAGGTCTTACGGGATCAAAAAGCTGGTTTGTATTTAGGGCAAAGGATAAGTGTTGCCATCCAACGCGGTAATGCAGCCAGCGTTTTGGGAACGTTTGCGGCTGAAATCGGTTTGGAATCAATTTATTATTTATAGTTTTCGTGTTTTTGGTTCCGTTCTTTTTGTAATATAGTGTAGTTTTAAAATTAATTTAATCATATTTCTTGTAAATAAAAAAGATCCTACTAATCTATATGTTGAACTATTTCCTAAAAATGTTTCATTTAGTCACGTACTATTCGTTCTTCGAGCATTTCTTTTTTTAATTTTACCTGTCTCACTGTTATTTTCTTTGATTAATACTTTCCTCTTCTCTGATTTGTATCTTCTTTTCTTTTCCTTGCTCTTTCCTCAAGACATTGAAGTGATATGTTATTGGAATGTCAGTAGGGCATTGACGAAAAATAAAGCACTGTTTTCTTTCTTAAAGCGTCTTTTCTGGACTCATTCGTGGCGTCGAGTAAGTTATTTTTACCTCGACATAAACTCGAGCCGCAGAAGTCCACGCCCTTAAGTTTGGCGTAGCTTTACATTGGCCCCTCTTAGAATGGTGGGCTAAACTTAGCAATATCTTCTGTTGGTCTGTCTGTAGCATAGTCATCTCGTGACCTCTATTGCTTATCTCTCAAATCCGATGAAATTTTAATAGCCAATTGCCGCGGTGTTTCAATAACCGGGCAATTGGCCGGGCGTCCAGAGGCAGACTGAGATGCCATGGAGCCCTTATCGGTGCGGTCGAACATTCGACGCGCAGACCTTGCCACAAGGTTTTGCCTTGTAACACCAGTTTATCGGATGCTTTCAGATGTTGCTAAGCACTCTCACTAAAATGATGGGTAAATGAATTGAATCTTATTTTTTCAGATTTTAGTACGTCTATTGTGGATAATTTGTTTGAGTACCACCACTTTGATATTCTTGTCAACATACTTCATTAAGCAATTTGACTGGAACAATCAGCTGGTGGACAATCTGATGAACTCTTTCATGAGACCGACTTGGGGTGTGGCTTTGGGTTGGATTATCTTCGCTTGTCAGCATGGATATTCAGGTTGGTATGCCTGAACTACATATGTGTTAACGGTAGCGTTATAATTCTGGTAGAAATCAAAATTAGATGAATTTACCATATGGTTTGAAAAGTTTGAAGGAGTTTTCTGATACTCGTTAGCCTCGTCGTATTTGCTTGTTGTCTTTAGTTATCTTGTAATATTAACATTCGATCAAATTATAAGACCCGGGTTTAATCCGCTTTCGTAGAAAAATTTTAAAACTATGAATAGGTGTAATTAATGTAATTATTGACATAATCGAGTGTGGAATAGTGTTTAAGTAGTCTATTGTTTATTGTAATACAATGGCTTAAATCTTATTTCTTCTTTGGTTCTTATTATGATCGTTTACCATACCGAGATTACAAAATGTAACCCTCTTCAACCTTTTTGAAAAAGCTTGTTGAATACAGTGACTATTTTTACTGTATACCTATATTTTTATTTACCCACTCTATTAATTTTAGCACTCGAAGCACCTTTATACGTAAAATATTTATAATTTTTTAACTTCAAATCGACGTGTCTTTAATAATTAGTATATTTTAAAAATCTATCATTATGTTATTACTGTTTAAATTTCAGTTTTTATTTTATTTAATTAGGCATTAGCTATTTACGGACAACTTGTATTTTATATAAGATCATTCTGTATTTGTATATTTATCTTTCTGTTTTCGCAATTAACTTCTTGAGCAGGCAGTCGTCGCTTAAAATTATGACAACATTTTAAATTATAATATGCCTTATTAGTTTGTGGTTGTGTAATTTATGCCATGTTGATGATCTATTTAATTAAATAAAAATAAATAAATATGAAAGATAAATAAATTTAGACTTATTTATTTTCAGGTCCAATAAACTGGTTTCTAAGTTTAGATATATGGAGGTTTCCAGCTAGAATCTCATACGCAATGTTCATATTTCACTATCCAATGATGTTTGTGATTAACAACTCCACGACTATGCCCGTGTACTTCTCGGTAGCAGGGTTTGTAAGTGTTATAAGTGTATTATATAGAGGAAAAATTAGGCTTTGAAATAATCTTTTTTACTTGGTGTATGGACTCAGTGGGTTTCGTAAATGTGGTTGTTAGCGTAAATGACTTTACGAATGTGAATGTGCACGGAACTTCAAAAGTTGATTTGTTATCCGTTTCTATCTCTTCATACTTTTGTATATTCTGAATTTATTTTTTCAGACGTTCAAATTTCTGGCCCACTACACATTGTCAGCCGCCGTGGGTTACTTGTTTACGTTGGTGGTCGATGCGCCTTTTACGACCATACTGAAGCAACTATTGGATCCCAGTAAGTTTCCTTACAGAATTTTAAGTTTCATAATTAGTGTAGAATAATAAGGTAATATCATTTTTCGATGACCTTCGAGTGTGAATATTGTCCAAGTCTGGGTATTTATGTCAGTCTTTTGGTACCCATAACATAATCGCTCTTCTGCTTATTTTGGGGGACTCGTTATACCTCAAGTTCAAGTACTCTAAATAATGTATTACAATTGTAATTCACACAAAGAAAGACAAACCTAATATTTATAGTTAAGAAAAACAGCCCATACCGTCCGAATGATGGGCTCATTCCTCTCGCTTAAGGGAACGGGCAAAATACCCACACTTGTCCAAAGCGGGTTGGCGAGTAGCCTAAAGATATTTTCTACCTTTATTAGCTTGGCTACAATATAGCTTATAAAATTATTGGGTAAGAATCAAACAAAACGCAAGTTTTTATTTTCAGAAAAAAAATCATCGACATTGCCTACACCCAAAAATGAAGCTCAAACTGTTTTACATGAAGAAAAAACTCATCCTTCGAAGAGTCTTGTAATAATAGATAACACAATTGTACATTTACCACCACCAGTTAAAACTGATGCAAGGACTATTGAAAAAGTGGACAGTGAAGTGAATGATGTTGAAAATATTGATGACAACGTCTCTGATTCAAAGCCTGATGATCAGATTGACATAGATGATATTAATGAAGATAAATATATAGATAGTACTTTAGAAAATGAATCTAATGAACCTGTTAATATAGTTCAAAATACAAAAACATTTATTAATGAAGTCGGCGATTTAGCAAATGAACTTACTACAGATGTTCCTATAGGTAATGTTTTAATAGACTTTGATGATTCAGATTAATTAAAAATAAATTGATATTTTTTTTCAAAATGAAATTCATAAAAATGCATTATAATATGAAATAGTAATTCTGTAACTTGACACATATGCCAAAATAGAAACAAGGAGTTTGTTTGTATTATTTATAATATAAATAGTGTTAGTATTGATATAAGATTGAAAAAAATTATTGTAGAATATTTATTCAAGTTAAAAATGATTTAGAATTGTGTATCAAAAGCTATCAAGAAATTTTTAGATGTTATGAATTTCTTTGTAGGCGAGAATGTAAGAAATGAATTTAAGTGAAAATTATTTGATTGGTAATTTTTATTTATTATTCATTATGTTGTAAGATAGGACTGTTAATCAAAAATAAATTGTTACATTTCAATTCTTTGTTTTATTCTTATTTTTTTTTTTTACTGAGGCATAGCAGACAGTCTGATGGCCCACTTAATAATAAACAGTTACCATCGCCAATGGATGCTGTCCCATAGAGGTACAGAAACCTGGATCACCAATGCCTTATACAACACAATGGCGGCATACTTATAGACCAAGGGTGGTTGTCATGCAGACGGGCTTGGAGACCTAACACATATCTAGAGTTCCAGTCCCCGGGGAAACTGAAGTTTCCCAGTACCACGTCCGGACTCCAGGAGAATGCAACGTAGTTATATGGAGTTCTCCGTCCTAATGTTACTACATTCACCGAGACTGGCTAGCAAGTGATAGCCAGAGGTGGCCGCGACGGCATACCCAGTAAAACCACCTAAAGTCATTTTTGGGAGCATCGCAGGATCGACATAGTCACTACTCTGCGACGACACCAAATGTAGTCACACCCACTCCATCGATTTACCTGCACTGTTCGCTTCTTTAAAAAAATAGGCATAGAATTGAATAAGCTTATTTAATCAAAATGCTAGTCGTGCAAATAAATTGCTATTCTAGCAATTATTTCCGACTTATTGAATGATGAAGATAAAAAAAGTTATTATATAAGAGATAATTGAAAGTAATTACCGGAACTTATTATTTAATTAATTTTAGTGATTTCCATTATAAATATACTGTTATATTTTAATAACATAATGTAGACACCTAAAAATTATTAACAATCAATAATGAGACGTTATATTAGATTAAGAACATACTTGGATATCAAACGGAGCTGGATTCTGCCAAACAAGTCAATGATGACCCGCAAAATGAATCCAAATTAATCAAGTCTTTGATCTATAAACGTATAGAGAAGACGTTCCATGTTATCCTTAATTGTTCATTAGAAATATTTAACTCAGTATTATATCGTCGACAGTGAACAATTAAATTAGTAATATTAGATATTATCATAGTATAAACTCTTTTGCAAAAAAACGGGTGCTTTTTTATATTTGGGGTATAGTAGTCAATGTTACGTCCCACAGCGGTTAAACGTGAGTCGTTCAACCGTTCAAAGAACCTGGATTCGATACTAAGAGACAGGTTCCGTTCAGAGAAGGCAAGGTTTTGGGCACAAAGTAGTTTTGGGAGAAAATGTTGCACACAACCATGAGACGACCGCTTTTTAGTGACTCGCGTTGAGGAACCGCAAATGCAATTACATAGAGCTCAAAAGAAACCTTGAACAAGTACGAGGAGCACATGTTAGCCTATGGATTGTGAGGACGTGGCTTTTAGCGGCTGATATACGCAGTCGAAGGTCAGCGCGGGCCAAGTTACTCCATGAGCATTGGATTGCTCGATTGAGCTTCACTAGAAATTGCCTATCTGGAACTGAACTGGAGTAGAGTATTCTTCTCCGATGAGGCTCGAATTTCTCTGCATGGTGAGTACCGACGTCGGCGAGTGTAACGAAGACCAGGGAAAAGCTATGCTGACATGTGTTTTGAAGAAATCATTCCTTATGGTGGGGGTCCGTTATGTTTTAGACGGGCATAACTTCCTGCTATCGTACTGAGATAGTAATCATTGAAAATGGGTCACTAAATGCGCAAAGGTACATAACAGAAATCCTTTGTTAACATGCACACCCCGCACTGACTGTAATTGGTGAAGATGCCATTTACATGGACGATAATGGGGCCCACCGTTCTGACGACGTAGATGCTTATATGTAAGAGGTAATTTCAAGACGATTACGTATATTAATCTCTGCAAGAGGAGGTCATATTCTTTATGAATTTTTATTTTGCAATGTTTTCTTTTATTTAAATACCATAAAAAAACTCTGTCATAATTTTGATTATACCCATAAAATGTCCATTTTAACATGGCTCTCTGTTTATATTAGCTAAAACACCGATTCCAGGATTTAAGTTTCAAAAACTATATTCTCATTGCTAATAAGAAATTTCTAATCATCTAAGCTACATGCACTAAAAACATTAATATCATCCACAGAAAAGCCAATGACTGTAAAGTGCCCGTTTTTGCACAGGAGTGTATAAGATCTCCTATTGTGTCACCTTTGACTTATAAATTGAAAGAAAGGAGACTAGTGTGATATTTAATAATAAGGAATGATAAATGAGAATTATGAATCCAAAAGATAAGGATAGAAATAGACCTAAAAATAAGAAGAAGTCGTAGAACACTGATTTAGAATATTAGAATTTAAGAAAGTGCCACACAGTGCCGACTTATAGAAATTGAGATAAGGTTAAGAAAATTGTTATACTTGTAAATACTTTTTCATAAAATTCGTAACAAAGTAGAGCTCTGCTTTATAATTTGAGCATTAAATTTTGACGATGACTATATTTTACTAGTTGACCCGGCAAACGTTGTTTTCCCATATGAATTAAAACTAACATCTAAGTCCTTCTCCAAGGTCTAATATATGATTGTACAGAAAATCTTTAAAATTGGTTAAGCGGTTTAGGCATGAAAGCGTAAGAAACGAACAAACTCATTTTCGCATTTATAATATTAGTTAGGATAAGAACTAATGGAATAAGTTTTGCAGTTGCTGGGATAGTAACAACGATTGCGTTACAGGAAGGTATTAAAATAAATAAATTAAAGTAGCAAAAACTTTTGCGAGTAAAGTAGGAAAAAATATTTTCATGTAAGATTCCATTTTAATCGATTTCTCAAATTGACGTTGAAAAACGATAAGATATAAGATTAAATAATTAATTACATTCCATAATTATTTACCTAATCTTGATTACAAGGTACATTTTTGTATAATTAAAAACGATAGTACACCATCACTTTTGTCGTCCACTTATGATGTAAAAAGTATATCTAAGCTAGTATGATAAATGTTACAATATTAGTGAAACTAAACTTTGTTTGGTGAAGTACACGATAGGAAAATAAGTGTCATTTAAAAATGTTATATATTTAGTTAAAATAAAGATTTGCTGAAATATCGGCATATTTAATAATTAGAAAGACAAGATTATCTCCAAATTAGTGAAATCGTTATTAGAATCAAAGTACTACAAAATTTAAATATTCAATTTTGATCTAATTGTTATTGTATTGAGGTTGAAATAATAATATTAAAGAAAATGATTGTAAAAAAATGGAACATTGTAAATGTGATTATATTATTTGGACTTGTAAATGGTCACTTACAGTGGCAAACACCCAATGAAGCATTAGATCTAGATCTGTATGAAGAAGTGCTAGATCCAGAATTATGCCACGAACAAATAAGATTGATTCGGAGTAATTCGTTTCTAGGAATTAACTGTAAGTACGTTCTGTGGTGTCAAACTCCGAAAGTTTTTAGAACTGAAATTGAACTATGATAAGCAAAGTTTTCGATAAATAATGACTATTTTGTAAGGGGCGTTGATGAATTTGTTTCATTTGAATCAAAGTTTATTACAAGTATTGTTGTAACATGAAACAATACAAATTGGGATTGTTGGGAAATAGTTTTAGCTATTATAAAGCTTGATTTATATTCTCTGACCATTTTTACATTAATCTATACAAATAAATAAAATTGGAGGGTCTGTTTGTAATATTAAAATAACCGCTTTTTACTAAGTGCATTCGGACGTATACACGGTACATATACCAAAACAACATTTTTTACAATTTTTGTCTGTCTGTCTGTCTGTTTGTTCCGGCTAATCTCTGAAATGGATGCACCGATTTTGACGGGACTTTCACTAGCAGATAGCTGATGTATCAAGGAGTAACATAGGCTATTTTTATTTTAGAAAAAAACAGTTTTTTTTAAAAATGATAAGTTTCGAAAATTTTAATTTCCAATTTAAGTTAACCTCAGATTTATATCAACAATCATATGAAATAGGGTTCAGCTTAGGCTGGTCATTGTAGGTTTTATTTAAAATTTAAGTTGATTTTTAACATCAATCATATTATGAAACTAGTTATGCCCGCGACTCTGTCCGCGTGGAATAGTGACTTTGGGCAGCATTTTTGGATATATCTTATGGTATATTTTGGATTGCAAACCCTGTTAACACTAAAATATAAATAAATGAAATATGCAAACAGTCAGTATTATCGAATGCAACTGTTACGCCATGTAAGTAGTTTTTGTTAAACATGATAAGTTTCGGAAATTTTATATTCCAATTTAAGTTGACCTCAGATTTATATCATCAATCATATAAAATAGGGTTCAGCTTAAGCTGGACTTTGCAGGTTCGAACGTACGTATTCCGGAGGCGCATGGCGTAACAGTTGCATTCGATAATACTGACTGTTCATTTATATTTTAGGATTTATAGGGTTTGTAATCCAAAATAAACCATAAGATATATCCAAAACATTCTGCCCAAAGTCACTAATCCACGCGGACGATGTCGCGGGCACAGCTAGCATCTATAAATGTAATTTATTCACTCGTTTAATCGAGTGAATATAAAATATTATTTTTATTTTAGTTGCCGACGCCGGTATAAGAACACCAAGAGGCGTTCTTGAAGGTAATACAGTAGATCTCGGAAACTATCACCAATGTCTTGGTATAAATTACGAATTAGGGGAAACGAATCTCCAAGGCAAATATTGTATGATCCGGTTACCTTTATCTCAGAATTTCACTCTCCCAAGTTTACGGGGTTTACCTGGCCTAGGGTCGCTGCAAATAGATGAAACAACTATGGAGAAGGTAGAGAACTTTGCCTTAATGAATGCCGGTTGGCAAGCAATGGCTGGTAGAGTTGACGAATCAAGGTAATTTTTTAATTCTAAAATTAATGCGCTGGTTTTATACCGAGTTATAATTCAATGACGTGAAATCTCTAAGCAACTTCCGTGCAGGGGCGAAGAAATAATACTGACCGTTGCATCCGGGTTCGGCCTGTCGTAAAAGGTGACAAAACAGCCCACCCTACCTACGTGGTAGGGCTTGGGGCCCTTGTGGGTGGCGACCACCTTTGTTCTTAAGGATACCGCCGTAATAACTTTGTGTTGTGTTCCGGCATTAGTGATCTAAGATCCTGTATTCCTATGGGGCAACAGTGTGTTTACGATGCCACTGGCGTTGCAAACACCCATAGACCACGGTAACTGCTTAATTGTAAGCGGGCCGTCAGCCTGTCTGCTGTCCTACAGCAATAAAAAAGAAACAGCAGATTAGAACCTCAACATAATGTTTTTTAAATTTATATTTGAACGTCCACAGGCAAAAATATGCTGAAAACCTTAAATTGTAATAAAATTTTGAATAATGCACTTTTCAATACCATACTTTTTATAATTGTAGAGTTAAAATGTAGTCATTATGTAGTAGCAGTAGTAGCCTTGATGAAACCAAATTATTCTATTTCTTGTCCCCCTTCACACAAGAACATATGCAAAAAACATCCATAAGTGTTATGCATTATAGGACTTTGGGCTGTGAAGGAATTATTTTGAATTAAAATAAATACTCTTATACGGTGACAATCCACACACATCATTTAATCAAATTCAAATTCAAATTCAAATATTTATTTGCACATCTAAGTGTTTACAATAACATCTTACATTAAACATATAGCACTTAAAACTTAGAGGGTCATCTTCTGACGCTGCAAACTAGTGGTCACAATATTAATAATTAAAAATTATTCATTATTATTAGAAAATGGACTATAATAAAAAGTAAAATAGGAAGAATGAGAACAAAAAAAAATTAGAATACAAGAAATGATAGTAATAAAAAATATAACTCAATAAAATACAATTGTCTATTTTTCACTAAGTATTAGTTTGTCATACATATTATTTGTATTATTAAATTTTCCCAGTGGTAAATTTATGTTTCAATCAAATTAATTATTCTTAACGATTAAGTTTGTATTTATGACTAAATTCCCTTTTTATTTGTTATTGATACAGTACCACTATTTTTGCATTTTTAAAAAGTCAGAAATTGAATAATAACAATTTTCGATTAGGTAGGTTTTTAATTTTTTGCTAAATATTTTTAGTTTACTTTCCCTTTTAATCTCCTCTGGAACTTTATTATATATATTTACAGCCATATAATAGGGACTATTTCTTACCATATGAATCCGCGACGGTGGTATGTAAAGTTTATCTTTGTGTCTTGTATTTAATGAGTGTATGTCGGATTTTTTAGTAAATAATTGATAATTTTTAAAAACAAATAAACAAATATCGTGTATATAGATAGAGGGAAAGGTTAACAGTTTAAATTTTTTAAAGAATGGTTTACAGCTTTGTGTATTTTTTATTTGGGCAATTATTCTAATTAGTTTTTTCTGCATTATAAATATATCAGATGCATGCGTACTATTTCCCCATAACATGGCTCCATACCTCAACCACGAGTACGCATGAGAGTAGTAAACTGTTATAGCGGTTTCTGTATTTGTAGAATATTTTATTTGAAAAAGTGCATAGGTGAATTTCGCTAACTTATTTTTAATATGTTCTACATGGGATTTCCAATTGAAATTTGTGTCTAAAATTAATCCCAGTAAATTAAAAGTATCTACATTTTCCAAAGTATTATTTTGAAAACATATGTCCAACTTTAAAGGAGGTTTGTTATAAGGTCTAAATTCCATTATTTTGGTTTTACTGAAATTAATTTCGAGATTATGTTCATTGAGCCATTGTGTTACGGTTTGTAAAGTTTCATTTAATATAACGTTAGGGTTATCATTTTTATTACATTGGAGTAGAATCGAAACATCATCAGCAAATAGAATCCCAAAGCAAGAATTAATGTTAGGTGTTCTTCAGTTCTTCAGTTATACTCGTACTACTTATATATATATATATATATATATATATATATATATATATATATATATATATAGGTATATATATATATATATATATATATATATATATATATATATATATATATATATATTTTCCTTTTCTGACTGAATACTTATTATACATAAACACACAGACTCGGAAGGGGTATTGCACCCGTGACCCCTGCAGAAATTCCGACGTATAAAAGCCGTGTAAAAAGAAGAAGTTTTTAGGTCAGGGCAAATCATCGATCTCAATGTTTCACTTAAGCTGGAGAATTCCTCAGGCCTCAACATGTTGGCGTAGCTGTTTTGAATAAAAGAGTCTTCCTTAATCGTGCTGAAGTTCTATTTATTATAAGCTAATATGAAAATAAATGAAAACATATTTCAGGTTACTACCGGACAGCTTTCTTTCTATGTTCACATTTAGATTAGGCACTTGCATACCTAAGCCATGTTCTACTCAGCAGGCGTTAACTTCTTTACTTTTTAATTTAACGGAATTGGGATTAGAGTACCAGGATGAGTTCTGTCGTCTGCCCAATGATAAACCGTGGGTTGGCGCTGATACAGCTGCTGTGTGAGTAATTTTTTAAGCCTCCTTACTGGGTTAATTTATATGTACCTAGATATAATCAGTGTAATAGAATATATGTCTTATAAATGTCTATCTCACGTCTGTACGAAGCGTTTACTGTCTTATTTTCAAATGGCTGCCCTAGTTCTTTTGTAATAATAAAAAATAAAACATGTAGATGGAATAGATATGAATGAATTTAGGTATTGCAATGTCAGCCTCTTTTTCGTCTAACGGCCCCCAGCCATGCGTATGCTATGTATTCTACGTCACTCATCACAATTCAAACAAACGGGAGAACACTATCCATGCAGGGGCGGAGAAAGAATACTAACCTCTGCGGCCGTGGTAGAGCCTCAAGCCCGTCTGGATGGCGACCACTTTTAGTCTTAAGTATGCCGCCATAATAACCTAGTGTTGTGTTCCGGCAGTAGTGACCGAAGTTCCTGTACTCTTATGGGACAGCAGCATGTTTGCGATGCCACTGGCGTTGCTAACAACCATAGACGACGGTAACTGCTAAATTCTAAGCGGGTCGTCAGCCTCTCTGTTGCCCTTCAGCAATAAAGAAAAGCACTTAGGCGCCAAAATCCCTCCCATTATGGAAGAAGCCTTATCAAGGGGCGGACCATCCCGTGACTGGGCCACTTTCCTAACAAGACCATTTTTACATCGAGTCAGGTAACAGAATGACAGCGTGGTGTTTAGTGGGTAGACTCGAAGAGTAACACATATTCCTTCACTCTCTAGCGGCTGTGGGAACCTGTAAAAGGTAGGGATGACTCCTGTTTGAAATAAAGGCATATAGGCCTCAGTTTAGGACTCTGTTCCCTAGTACAGAACTTGTAGCGCACCGTTCAAACTGCCTGTGCAAACTTGGTATTATCCAGCAGTGTATAACGATTATTAAGCTATATAGAATAATAATAATAATATGCCTTATTGTACATCTCAAGTATATAATAAACTACCTACTTATAAAAAAATAGAAACTATAAATGGCGGTCTTGTTACTGAGAATCTACGATTGTAGATCTCTTTTACCTGTTATATTATGTTATGTTATATAACAGAAACGTTATTCAATTTATATCATACTAGCAGCCCGTCCCAGCTTCGCATGGGTATTTAACAAAAAATTAAACCCTTCTATTTTTTTTCGGTCTCGGGGAAAAACCTCTCTTGACGGGTTCCCCCGGCCCGGGGGGACCGAGGGATATAAGGGCCTCCGAAAATGATGTTCGACCATCCGACTACCCACTAAAAAACCCCGCTGTTCTCCTATCGCCTACGCCCGGGCCCACGGATATATGGCCTGCCGATCTCGTGGCCCGGGCCGGCGCCGGCCCACGCTTTGTCTTAAAGCGGGCCCCTTCTAAAGTGCTGGCGCCAGGGGGTCAGGCTTTCGTCCCCCCGACGACAACTCTCTGACTCTTGTAACAACTCTATGAGTTGAGTGGGGCTGCGGAACAGCACGCGGCCTTTTCCCTCACGGCAATAGTGCGGGTGGCGGATCCTCCCCCGAGGGGCCGCCCGCGGCCGCTTTCTACGGCGGCCGGAGATCGTTGCCCGCCCTCCGGCGCCGACGACGCGGCCTACGTTGGCGGGAGGGGAGTGCGGTGGCGGACTCCCGCTCCCGTTCCGCCGCCTCCCTTGCATACACTACTGCCTCGCAAACGGAGGCGACGGCCGTCCATCCAGGATCGCCCCCGACCATGGACAGAACCAGGGCCGGGAGCGACAGGTCCGCGGCCAATTCCGGACGGGACTCGCATCCCCGTTGCGTGCTAGTCAGGCGTGTGTACGACTACCAGACGACACTCCAGAAAAAGCAGAGTCGCTTGACGTCGTAGCCGGCCCAGCAAGACCAACCGACAGCGAGGATGCAATTCCCGCCCCGCGAACACTCTCTGTGCAGGCGCAGTCGAAATAGGCATGGTTTTGACTACCAAATCAGGTCCCATGGTAGAACCCGGGACCCCAATCAGTATTCGCAACCATCCCATCGGGGACCATGCCACGAACAGAGAGCTAAGTTGGAAAGGATGTAAGAGGTAGACGGAAAGAAAGGTAGGACTCTGTCGCCTCGAACGGAGAGGGGAGTGAAGCGACGGATGCTCGGGCACCTCGGGTACGCACACCCGTGCACTCCTCGGACAGAGGAGCGAGCGCCCCTGGGGGCAAACCCTTCTATTTGCGTCAGGTTACTAAAAAAATAAAATTATAAAGAAAGTTTGAATATTATTATTTCTATGAGCTTTTATTTTAATGATTTTTTTTGCTATTACTTTTTATTTATTTTTCGTTATTTTTTAATAAGTATTCTAATTTTTGTAAAAACCCCAGTGACGCACGCCTACATTGCATAAGGTGCTGCCTAGCTAGCCGAACAGGGTGAGCGGCTACCACGCAACATTTTTCTAATACTTACATTTTTAAACTCGTGATATCTTTCGAATGGAATATCCGAATTCAATAATTCAAAAAGTTATATAAAGGTATTGAAACAGTTTTGAATATGAAGTAATTTATTTTGATAAGGATTAATACCAAGATCCAAATAAAGAGCCTTTTCTAGCGGCGGCATTTCAATTAATTTTTTAAAATAAAAGAACACTTATTGTGGCATAACTATAATAGTTAGACATATGATGTCGCGACACTTTTTGTAAATAATGATGTGTTCTGCAAAGTTGTAGTACATTATTTTATTCTATCATCAATAGTTTTCGCAACGCACGCGATTTAAATAATATTTTAGGTAATTTTTTTACACTTTGGGTTACATTATTAGAGTTTTAGTAAGGATCCCTAATTTTTTTGAAAATATAATATAGCCTATGTCACCCGGGGATAGTTTAGCTTCCCAACAATGAAAGAATTTTTTAAATCGGGTCAGTAGTTTCGGAGCCTATTCAAAGCAAACAAACAAACAAACAAACAAACAAACAATCAAATCTTTCCTCTTTATAATAGTAGTATAGATTAATTTTTACGACTATAAATAATAATAAATAAATATATATTCTGTGACAATTCACACAGCGCCATCTAGTCCTAAACTAAGTAGCATAAGCACTTGTGTTATGGGTACTATACAACTGATATACTACTTCTATACTTTTTAAAATAAATACATATTATACATAAACACCCAGACGCGAGACGAATCGAACCCGTGACCCCCGCAGACGTACCGAAGTGCGTTATCCATTGCGCCACAGAAGTCGTCGATAGAGTTATATAATGATAATATTTTGTTCTGAAAGCTAGAACTATCTAGAGTAATCTTTAGTTGATAGAGAAAAAGTAGTATTTACAGTCTATGTCGTATTTTACTAATAATAATTAAAAATGATAATATTTTATATCATCATAAATTCATTCGATTAATTCGATTTCTGAATGTTTCATGATTTTCAGAGTCGTATTCTCCGTCCTTGGACTAGTGACTTTGATGAGTACTTGTCATGACCTTTATCATAGATTTATTGTTAAAAGGGGTAAGTTAAACTTTTTATCTTTTCATCCCTTTAACTTAAATTTTGAAAGGGACTGACCTGCCTTTAGGCATCGAGGGTTCAATCGGATTAGGTTACACTTGTAAGCCTAATACCTATTTACGATGAATTTTTTACAACTTAATTGATAATAGTTGTATTTCCAATAGCATTTTATAAACTATCTTGACGTTTTCACTTTAAAATGTTGTTTATCACTACATAGTATAAAACATAGTCGCTTCCCGCTGTCTGTCTGTCCCTATGTTTACTTAGATCTATAAAACTACGCAACGGATTTGGATGCAATTTTTTTTTCAATAGATAGAGTGATTCAAGAGGAAGGTTTATATGTATAATACATACATATTAATAGTACAGAAAAGCCGAAAAATTCTAAAATTTGTAATGCAATATCGTAACAAACATTTTTGTGCGCTTAAATCGCAAATACTGGCTAAACCTTACGAGATAGATCAAATGGCTGAATTTTGATGAATTTCGATATAGAGATAGAGTAAACCTTGAAAAAGGACATAAGCTACTTTTATTATTGTTTTTTTATTTATTTATATGACAGAACAACGTTTGTCGGGTCAGCTAGTTATTATTAAAAGAGTAGCTAGCTAGCTATTATATAAATTAGAGTAAATTAGCCATAGACGTTAATATCTCTAAGTTGGTTGCTCTTATTTTGACACGGACGGGGAGCGGATATTAAGGTAAGAGGAAAAGAGATGGGATATAGCATCATCTTATAGACCCATTATAGCCAAACGGCGTTAACAATGCGACTGTACGTTCGTAAAAGAGATCTGCAATAAATTATTATTAGCTATTTTTATTTTCTATATTAAGGTGTGTATGGAATGCGAACTTCGGGCCCTATAAACGCCTCACCTATACCACCAGGCAAAAATGGAGACGAGGTTCTGAAGGGAGTTCTTCCTTTCATTGCGAGACATACTGCAGTCACTATATGCTAAATTTCCTTTTAAGGTCTTTTATCAATGAAAGAAGATCTTTACCTTTCTATTTTTTTAATGTACTGAAATTGGCGCAAACGATGCGCACTTTATATATCCTATGACAGGATTAACTTTAACGAATTTACACCACTTCCTTGATTGTAGATCCAGATAACAAATACACCAACATATTCTCCGTTTACACAAATGGAAGGCGTCTTATGAATTTCTCTTCAAATCCTGGGACTTTGGACTGCTTGGATGGCGTCCGAGCGATAGCCATGCTTTGGGTATTATTGGGTCACACCTTCACTTCAGAACCTTTTTGGAGCAATCCTATTGTAGGTTATGAGGTAAGTAGCAGAATAGCATAATTTTATTTATAAATCATACATACGTAATATTATGTTACCGTGTATGGATACAAAACGAGGGGTTGATCAAAGAAAAGATGGGTGAATTGCGTAAAAGATATGGTGAAAAATGTTGAGATAACAACTAAGAAAGTAGAATGAGAGAACATATTGTGCCGACCCCATGTAAAGTGGAACAAAAGCAGGAAGAAGAAATATTATGTTAAAATATTATGACATGTTGAGAGAAGAGTCAATTGTTAAATTTTTATAAAATTAACATAGTTACACAAAGAAGACTGATGTCTTAATAGGTTCCATTCGGTTTTCTTTTCGGTGTTGGGGAGTGACATTGCAGTCACTTCTACCAGATTTAGCCATAAACATTTTCATACGCACAGAGGACTGTGCAATGAAAAAAATACTTAACAATTTTACGCTGAAGTACTAGTTTTACTTAAACAATTTTATCCGTGCAAGGGCGGAGAAAGAATACTGACCGTTGCAGCCGGGGTTGGCTTGTTGTAAAACGCGATTAAACTACCCAAGCCAGGTGGTAAGGCTCCAATCCCGTCTGGATGGCAACCACTCCTGGTTTTTTAATATGACGCCATAATAACTTGTTTTCTGACATAAGTGACTAGGTTTCAGTACCATTACGTGGATGGCAGCTCCCCAGGCGTGGCGGACATTTATGTGCGATGGTAAATGCTATCTACTAAGTGGGCTGACAGCCGGTCTGCTGTATCAGAGAAATAAAAAAAGGGATTAAATTTCAAATCACATAAGAGTGCATTAGGTGCTTTACGTTGAAACTTCAAAGTGTTACATCCAAAAATAAAAATCTTATTCCATTATTTTTATAAATAATATTTTTATTATTTTCCAGTGGGCTGTGACTATAGAATCGCTGTGGGTTACAGGAGGTCACGTTACAGTGGACACTTTCTTTATGATAAGTGGAATACTTGTAGTTTATACTACAGTCGGCAAATTAAATAGTGGTGAGTTGTTTGTATGTTATACGTACGTAATATCACATGCATCATGCAAATGAATGGTCAGTATACTGACCATTCATTTGCATGCTGCATGTGATATCATATCAATCAATCATACACTATAGTGTATGATTCATGGATCTTATGAATTTTTTCGCGTCTAAAATGTGTACAGGAAAATATTGCAAGGAAACCTGTATACCAACATCTCCGACGAGTGTACCAACACTTACTGGATAAGCGTGGCGGATATACCGAATGTTTCATCTAAGGGGAAGTTAAAACCTCGGAGCCAATGTTATGGGCCATTAGTGTTATTATTTGTAGCAATGAATACTAATATGTATTATAAATGTGAAAGTGAGTTAGTTTGTTGTTACGCCTTGTGTTTGCTTTCACGCCTAAACCAATGATCAAATTTTGATGAATTTCGGTATAGACATAAATGGGACCATGGAAAAAAACATTTTAATTTATATGGCAAAAAACAGTTTCTACTGATGCAATATTGTACTGAAATTTATTTATATCCGTGTATTTTGATAATAATATTTGTACAATTTTTATGATAATTATTATTTAATAATTGCGATAAGCTAAAATAATACCTATTATTGATCGCTATAAAGCGTAAAAAAGGTTATATTATTATTAAAATAAGTATTATTATATTATCAAGTTATGCTATTGAAATCAGATTTGTATGATAAGAGTATAAATCAATCAGTGTAATCAGTTTTATGTTAATACGTTTAGCAGTTTTTTTTTAAATTTCAAGAATACAATATTTTTAAAATTACTGTGTAAAACTGATAATCCTTTGATTTTTCTAAGATATATTTTTGTTATCGATTGATATTAAAAACACTGTTTTAGATCTTGATTCATCATCATCATCCTAGCGTTAGTCCCGCTTGCTACCCAAACTTTCGTTTCGGTGCCCGGGGTCCGCTTTCCGACTTTTTCTACTCCACTTCGCGCGATCTTCAGCATCCCTGGTAGTGAGCCCATTGGCACGCATATCACCCTTTACGACGTCAAGCTAGCTGTTTTAGATCTTGATTGTCTTTGATTAAAATAAAAAGAGGAAAGAAAAGTATTTATTCGGTGATTTACAGATTTAAACATTATTATACTAAACTGCAACAATCAGCTAGGTCAATAGCTTAGTGAGTTCCTGCATCAAGATAAATCGACACAGCACTGATTTTCAGTGTCAACCTCGTCTACGTGCAAAGTTTACGACCCAAATCACATAGGCCCGAATAAAACTAGTATATACTTAGATTTGTTTGTAAATACATTGCCCGACGACAGCCGGATAACTTGGATAAGCTGATCGTGACGGGCAAGGTGAAAGGAAAGCAACTCCACGGCCGATCACCTAGCCGCTGGTGTGACTAAGTACTGCGCTTACTGGCCTCCCAATAGCAAACCGCTTTCGAGAACGATCAGCTTACGAGACAAGCCATGGTTGATTTCACGGTTGACCTTCATCTATGAAGAATTCGACCGAGAATAAAGACATTATATTAAGAAAATTATTGTTTCTTGTAAAATATTGTATAGTTTATGGAATAAAAATTAAGGTATAATGTATATTACCCCTGAGGTTAGTTTTGTATTTGAATTAATAAATACACTAACAATTAGAAAATTAACGGTTCAACCAACCCAACTAGCCCCTATTGTACTCGTATATATCCAGATGATTAACTTTCTTTTTGTTAGAGTGCCGAGGATCTCTAGGGATAATCAATATACCAAGATAAAGTAATTTAGTTCGAAACGTTTAGTTTGTTGGACTTTTGCACTCACAAATAAGACAAACAGAACAAAGATTAATTTTATATTATTGTTTTAGTGAAATTGTTGAAGAATCTTCACCTATTTTATTTAAATCGAATCCTGCGCATGTTTCCAATATTAGCAGCGGGAGTTTTGTTGGAGGCGTCTTATTTTAATCGCATGACCGATGGTCCGTTTTGGAATACTATTGCCAGTCAGGCAAACAGATGCCGGACGTTCTGGTGGTCTACATTACTGCATATTCAGAATTACATGAATCCCGAGTTCACCGTGAGTTAAAATTTTAATATAAATATTTTTCCTAGTTAGATTGTATAATTTGTATCCAATACTATCTTTGATAGACCAGTTAACGTGGTTTTTGTAGTTTTCAGTAATTGTTTTTTTAATCGAAATTAAGCCTGATTTTTAGTGACTGAATATTTTCTTATAATATCTAAAAGAAAGTTCGTACCCATTTAGTAATGTTTGACGACGATTAAATAAATATTTAAACGCCTCTAAAAATAATCATATCGAGGGCTGATAGGCTAATTGTTTTAAGCGACATTTCAGAGATCGGAGATATTGAGTTATATTTAAATTCGAAATCAGCAATATTTACTGCATACCTGTAGATGGCTCTCCTCCAAAGTTTATAAAATGTCGCTTAAATTAATTAGCCTTTGATCTATCTATTTGGTAAAATTCGTATACACAATACATACTATTACTAATAAACTCTATGATGATTATCAATCGGTATAAGTTAGAAAGATAGTGCATAAGTCAACACATCTTTTTAATATTTTTTCAGTGTATAGGACAAACATGGTATTTAGCTATAGATGTTCAGCTTCATATAATATCTCCAATTGTATTATTCTGGGTGTTAAGTGGAAATAAGAAGTATGCATGGACTGGATTGACACTGGGCTTGCTGGCCATACTCGCAGCATCAACGCCGTACAATTTTATCAAGAAGTTTCCTTCTACAATGATGAGTCCTGGGTACGTCCTAAATATTTTATTAATTTCTGTACTTTTAACTTACGATATGCTTAAATATTTGAAGTTATTGCAATTTGTGTACATTACCAACTTTTGTAGGTTTAGAGCAAGAAAAAATTATTTGAATACGTAGTCCTTTCTTAATAATAGAAATTTCATTCTCAGCAAGATCAATAAATTATAATTTATAAACGCTCAAGATTTATATTTAATATTCTGTCTCACTGGTGTGATTGCATAGTCTCTAGTATTTAGTAATGATTTTCAATGAATGCACTCATATTTTTTTAAAGGATTTAATATTTTAGGACACTATGTTACACACTTACACATAAATAACTCAGTCATATAAGTCCTAAATTGGATCTAAATAAAATCATCGCTGGACTTCCGCTAGCCCCATGAAATGATGTCAAGTGGCCTCGCCTCACCACGATACGGCGAGGTCGTTCTTGCGTATAACTTGAACCCGCAACATTACCATGATCACTTCTACCAACACGTTCTGCGAAGATAATGTCTCTTTTTTCAATGGTGATCCTTAATTTAGCTGACACACGTATATTACTAGGTTTTAATATTACATACAATGTTTTAGGCGTGAACATCAAATGATGTACTATTTAGTGTATTACTACGTCAACACACTAACACGAGGAGCGCCATTTTTCGTTGGGATGATTTTTGGATACTTATTACACTTGTACCGAGAGAAAAAAGTTAAGTGGTCGAAGGTAATACGTACATTTTATTACGTTTAATGTATTTATAATGTAGTTACTTGAGAATAATATTTATAATAAAGGATCGTTTAGAAAACCTTGTACAACTATGACAAATACATTAAATGTATGTTTTGTCAATTGAATATTCTGTAGAGTTCATAGGGAAATATTTATCAAATTCTAAATTGACGATAAGTTTAGAAGTTTTTATACAAAACATTTTAATATGATTAGTTGACAATAAAGATTCTTATTTTTCCAGGTACAAGCCCTTTTAGTTTGGACATGCGCTCTTTCAATCACTACTTTCGTGATGTATGCTACGTATGAAACGTCACAGCCCGACTGGAACAATCAATTGTTGGATAGCCTTTTCAATTCTTTCATACGACCGATGTGGGCTACTGGAGTGGGTTTGATCATATTTGCTTGTGCACAAGGTTATGGAGGTAAGGTCATCATCAGTGTTTATTCTAGTTGTATACTACTTTTCATTTCGGTTCTTACAACAATGCTTTCAAATTTCAAAAAGACATTATGCATGCATCTTGTAAAAATCATGATGCATAAGCTAGCAGAGCAATTATAATTGAGAGCTGAAACTCTTGGTGAAGTATTATCACTTAAAATAAATAAACTGGTACCACTCATGACCACTGAGCGAACTTAAGCTTAATTGGAGAAGATAATAAGAAGCTATGTTTGACGAAGTATGGTGATCTTAAGCAAAGGAGTGAGGAGGATAGTGAGTCTTAAGCAAAGAGGCTTGAAAAAAAAATGGTTTAGCAGTAACGTTATAACGTTTCATTTTATCACAGTTTCACCTTTATTTCCTTCATGACAGATGAATAGATTTAACAGTATACTTAAACATGGAGTAATTAATTGTTTCAGTATTTTTCAAGGTTTTTTTGTTCTATTCCTTGTTGTTATACTTTGGCTTTATTTCATTTTGTAAATGTTTTATTTTCAAGCCTAGAACTGTTGATTTTTCCTAAGTATGTAAAATTAATTTAAAGTCTTTTTGTGTCGATGTTCCGGTATTTCTTTCTTTGTCCAAAAATATTGCCGTTTTATTACACAAAAATAAATAGGCTACCCATAGAGTCTTTAGAATAACTTCTTCTGGAGTGATTCTTTTTAAATAATTAGAAGTAAATGTTAAAATACTTGATAATAATAATTTGAATATTCTCAGGTCCAGTCAATTGGCTTTTGTCTTTACAAATTTGGAAGTTGCCTGCCAGATTGTCTTACGGAATGTATATATTCCATTTCGCGCTTATGACGGGTGTGAACTCTGCAGCGGTGTCGCCTCAGTTCTTCTCTGTAGCAATTATGGTAATGTTATTTGCAATTTCGTTGATTAATGTTCTATTGATTATCTAAATTGTTCTAAAAATTACTTTGAAATCATTATTATCTTTTTTATTATTATATTGTTCAGTATAGTCACAGAGCTAAATTTTAGTATCCTTTTTGCGATGCTGCCTCTCGGTCAGTTTTTTTTATTAAGAAGGCATAAGAAAAAATCGCGAGAATAATTTAGACTAACTTTTGTTTTTACAGTACCGACTGCCATCTGAGCCTTATAAAGAAAATTTAACAGGCATCTTCCTTTTCTGTCTGAAAATTAGCAGAAGAAGCCATTAGTCGCTATTCAATACTCACTAGGAAAGTGATGCGGTCGAATGAAGCCTAAATGTCAATTTTTGCCGCAGTCAAATATTGCGGTCGCGACCGCACTGCCAGACATATAATATATGTTAACAGCTCATAGCGTCCCACTTCCGGGTTCGGGCCCAGATCGGATTAGTGGGTTTCATATACCGGTGATCTCGATATGCAGGTTTCCTCACAATGTTTTCAATACATGGTAATTATGTGCATTAACAAAAAAAAAAAACTACATAAGCAGTCCACGGTATAGTGGGATTTGAAGCCAAGACCTCTTGTTTGGTCTCCGAGCTTAATTGCACTGAGCTACCAGGTACAGCCAACTGCCAGATATACTTGAAAATAGTCTGAAATTATATTATTTTTGTTCAACTTTTTCTTATTGATTCATTGTTTCTTTCAGACTTTCAAATTCCTTGCTCACTTCGTTCTGACGTTTGTTGTATCATTTATCATGACACTAGTTGTAGATGCACCGTTCTCGACGATTTTCAAAATTGTTTTGGGAAAAGGTACGATCTGAAGGCTATATTACTATGTATATACTTTATTAAAGCACGCTAAAGATATTTTAAGAGCCGTTGTTCAAATTTCTTTGATTTTTGCTTTAGATCCGATTGACTAGTATGATGACTCTCAAAATACTAACTAGATAGTGAGCCCGGAGCTAACTTTATTTTGTATAGCTATTGGCCAGGGTTTATTCCTATTTCTCATGCATAGTGCATTTGGTTTCCCTTTAAATCATCTCTCTTTGAAAGCCGTTAACACATATGCACTAATATTGCAAACGTTATCAGAACACGGCAAAAATTTGCTTTCTGATAATAAATAACAAAGTAATGGTTATTGGATAAGCAATTATTAAAGCAGGATGTGCAATGAATTTTGAATGATGGGTTTAACTATCTGCTACATTTCCAGTTGCATATATAGGTACAATTTAAAATGTTCTTATGTGTGAACTAAAATCGGATTTGACAATTAATATTCAAGTAAAACTGATAAATGTTTTCAATTTAGCAGGCCCAAGGAAACCACAACAGCAGGCGGTTAATGAGACAAATGAAGCGGCAAAGGAAAACAAACAGATGTGAGAAAGCGTTTCGTATTCAACCTTTGGAAATATTTGACTGTAAATAAATCATGCGGCCTGTTCAACCACTTCTTATGAGTGATTGATGTAACTCAAACTTTGAGAAAGTATTATTGTTTTTTTTTATATTAAAAATATAAATATATTAATTATTCCATATGGATTATATT
The DNA here is from genome assembly GCA_963693495.1 of Malacosoma neustria. NCBI lineage: Eukaryota > Metazoa > Arthropoda > Insecta > Lepidoptera > Lasiocampidae > Malacosoma > Malacosoma neustria. The sequence goes on from OY856384.1 coordinate 14,819,872, forward strand.
AGATTATAGAATATATATTGACAAATAATTTTCTTGCTAGTTGATACAGCTCCAGGCCCGACTGCATGGTAACCACCCCTGGTCCACCAATGCGTCGCTATAATAACCTTGTGTTGTGTTCTGGGCATAAGTAACCCAGGTTCTAGTTTCTTTATGCAAACGGCAGCAAGTTAACGGTGCGCCTGGTGTCACAAACATCGATGAGCGAGAGTAACTGCTTACTAGCCTATCATCTGTTGCACAACAATGAAAATGTTTACATATCCGACTACGAAATTAAAATTTAAAGAAACTTCCTATATTTTCGATACAGCTTGATAAAAAATTAATAACACTGTACGTATGTACCATGAAAGCAACGCATCGAATATTTATGATTACTTTGTGTATGTAAAAGTTGCGGTGCGGTCCTTCCTTTAGTCTTTATTTAGCTATTTATTTCTTATATTACTCTATTTTAATCGTTATGGATAAGTTAACTATTTATTTTTGTATAAATACTCTTTTTTTATTGTTATTTTAATTAAAATAAATAATATTAAAGATATTAGCTTTGTCAATTTTGTAATTTGTATACAATGTTATCACAATCATCCTAGCAGTTAATATTCCAAATTTATTGCTTTGTAACTTGTGATCTGCTATTGAGTGATATAACAGGAACGAAAACGTTATTTAATTGCAGCAACTTTATAATTACGGGGATAACTTGTGTAGTCATGTCGCTTCTGCCGGGCCCCGGCAGGAGGGTTAGTCCCAAAAGTGCTGACTTATCATTGTAATGGGAGATATGCTTGGCAGTGGACTCAATACCAGGGATCGCAAAAACCATGCGAAGTAGAAAAGACAAAGTCGGAAAGAGAAGCGAGTCTTTGGGTTGCAGCTGTTATTAAGATGATGATAACAGGAGAAAAAAATTGTTTTATGTAATGGTAACTATCCAATAATCCCTTTACATATGTCTAATAAATTAATTGGAATAGATTAAACTATATGGTTTTTAAGGGGACAACGACTTTCTGACTGCCAACTCAAAAAAATCTTGTTTACTCTACGTCGTTATCCCGAAGGTTTTGGTAGAACCCCTTACAAATTTAATGTACAATGTAATAAAGTCGTTGATTAATATACTAAAAATTGTCGTCGGTTGTAACAAATTCATTAAAGTTTAAAACTTAGACCTTTGTCATAGGGACTCAATAATCGTTAAAAGTTTTGTCAGGAATTACAATTTTATACTAAATATTTTTATATTTTTCTATAAACATATTCATTTAATTTAAAAAAATTACAAGGTAACATTATTATGAAGACATTTGGCAAATATTTGAAAGATTTTCGTTCCAACATACGCAGACGTATTTGAATGATTCTATTTGCCTAACCATGATTTATATCTACAAAAAACCCATCGAAAAGGGACTAGAACTTGATTAATTTGCCAACTTTGAAGAGGGTTCAGTCTGGGGCCTTGAATCAATCACATGTCGATAGATGTCGCCAATTCACACAATTCACTATAGACCTGCTATTAGTCTTTGGTTGGTGAATACAGGTATAATGTGTTCAGTGAGAAAAACTAAAATTAAGTTCTTGTCAGTTTTCCTTTTAATTTCTTTCATTTATTTCATTCAATCGTTATAACGATTGAATATATACACAACAATGTGTGTATATATACAATATATACACACATTATAGCATATATGCTACAATGTATGTGTCTTCTCACAAGAATATAAATTGTCACAGGAAAACACCACCGCTTCAAGTCGTTCAGAGAAATAATTTTAAATCCTTTCGAAACAGCAAGTTATTTATAAAATGCTATTATTAGATACAACATTGGTTGTTGATGCAAACAGAGTATAACGATACATGTATCTTATCTCGAAGAGACAATTATCCAGAATTAAGAGCTCTAGGTTCAAGAACAATTGTGGTGCAAAATTTATGAGGGTTTAATCAAAGATTTTACGGAGTCGCGGAAACGCCAAAGTTTTCTAATAAGACCTAAGTGCACTGTAAAACCTAACTAATTTCGAGTTCATTTCGAATATTATTAAGGAAACGGCTTTAAATATGTTATAAAATACTTTAGTTAGATAATTTTAATATTTTATATAACTTTAAAAGAAAATGCAATTACAAATTGTTGCATCATTCGTACGTGTTTATGAATATGCGAATACATGTTTAAGATTTAAATAATAGATAAATATAAAATTTTTGTGTGAAAGTTATTATAATTGGATATATGATAACTAAATAAAAATACTAAAGTGTCTTCATGTATTTTTTGAAGTTTCATTAGGATTATGACGCTTCAGTTAACAAATGAATTAAAATTCGTTTACATTGTGACATTTCGAATAACTTACACTATAAAAGTTAAAATAAAAACTGAGATGAAATCTGCATAGAGATCATCAATGTAACTCTTGTATCTTCTAGAGATAAGACCAATTCCATGACTGCAGTTATGCAGGTTGTTAGGCTGTAAGGCTCTTATTATGAGTGAATTTCTGTCATCCACAATAAAAACGTGTTTTATTGATTTACTTCTTTTCCTTTACCATTTTTATCCGTCTAGGGGCGGCGAAAGAATGTTGACCTCTGCGGCCGGGGTCGGCTTGTCGTAAAAGGCGACAAAACAATCCACCCTAGCTACGTGGTAGGGCCCCAAGCCCGTCTGGATGGCGACCACCTTTGGTCTTAAGTATGCCGCCATAATAACTTTGTGTTAAGTTCCGGCCATTAGTGACTCATGTTCCTGTACCCTTATGGGACCGCAGCGTGTTCGCGATGCCACTGGCGTTACCAAACACCCATAGGAATGCAAACACCGTCAGCCTGTATGCTGTCCTAGAGCAACAAAAACATCAAAAATCATCTTAGCCTTAAATCATGGTTTGAAACCTTAGCAGCGCAGTCGAGTTATTGCCAAATATGAATGAATAAAATTATCAAATCATGCCTTTTTGTTTTAACTGGATTTTTATAGGTTTAAAGAACAGTACAAAATAATGATAAAAGCATAATATATCTCACAACGGCACGTGTCGTCAACGCCTGGCATATGCCCCAGTAAAGATTCATTCATTCTTAAATCTGTGAAATCGTATACAATAAATTATTCAGCTCAAATGACACTTAAGAAACACTTTTATACAGAATCAAGTATATTTTTATGATTTTTGGTATCCTTTACGGAAATCTTAGTCTTTATCAACGGCTGTAGTTTTACTTCGCATCAACTTGGAACTATTTGTGCTATGTACTTGTAGCTGAGATAATTGTACGTCCACGATCAAATTAGCTCAATTAAAACCTTAGTAGTTAGAAAAGGTATTGTTTGTAACGATGGTATGCATCCTTGGCAATATTCCTCTTTGGGGTAGCATGAGATTTTTTTATTATTATTGAGGAATAGCAAACAACAAACCCACTTTAACGTTGTCATGGGAGACTTCAACGCAAAATTGGGGAAACGTAGCAGCGATGAGTTGAGAGTGGGGCAATTTGGGTTCGGAAATCGGAACACCCGAGGCCAGATGCTGGCCGACTTCATGGAGAAGGAGGACCTGTATATGATGAACTCCTTCTTCATGAAGCCAGAACAACGCAAATGGACTTGGATTAGTCCCGATGGTGCCACCAAAAATGAGATTGACTTCATTATGTCGACCAAAAGACAGATATTCAATGATGTCTCTGTGATCAATTCGGTGAAAACTGGGAGTGATCACCGCTTAGTAAGAGGCACATTGAATATCAATCCAAAATTGGAGAGGTCTCGACTGGTGAAGTCTACGCTCCGACCTGCACCCATACAGATCCAAAACCCGGTAAACTTTCAACTCGAATTGCAAAACCGCTTCGAATGCCTCGGTGACTGCGTTGACGTGGACGAGTATAATAACAGGTTCGTGGAAGCTGTTCAAACGGCCGGGTCTAAATTCTTCAAGGCCAGCCGTTCAAAAAGAACCGGAAAAATCTCAGATTCTACTCTCAAATTGATGGATGTGAGACGTCAAATGACCCTTCAGTCCCCGGACGATGCTTCCCAGTATAGGCAGCTAAATAGACAGATCTCCAAGTCCTTGACTCGCGATATCCGCCGCCATAACACAGACTGTGTAAAGGCGGCTATAGAGCGTAACAAGGGCTCTAAAGTATTCGCACGAGACTTGTCTATTGGGCAGAGCCAACTGACGAAGCTGAAGACCGACGACGGCAGGGTCGTTTCGTCTAAACCCGAACTTTTGAGGGAAGTCGAGAAGTTCTACGGACAGCTATACACGACCACACGGGCACCTGTTAACAACAAGGCTAAAGACCCAAGAGCCAAATTAACCCGACACTACACCGTAGATATCCCAGACGTCAGTCTGTACGAGATTAGTGTGGCCCTTAAACAGCTTAAAAACAACAAGGCGCCGGGTGATGATGGAATTACAGCCGAGCTTCTGAGAGCTGGTGGTACTCCTGTGCTTAAAATCCTCCAGAAGCTATTTAATTCCGTCATCCTCGATGGCAAAACGCCGCAGGCCTGGCACGGAAGTATAGTGGTGCTGTTCTTCAAAAAGGGCGACAAAACCCTTTTGAAGAACTTTAGACCGATATCACTTCTGAGCCATGTTTACAAGCTGTTTTCAAGGGTCATCACGAATCGTCTCGCGCGCAGATTTGACGACTTCCAGCCTCCCGAACAAGCCGGATTCCGAAAAGGTTTTAGCACCATAGACCACATACATACGCTGCGGCAGGTTATACAGAAGACGGAGGAGTATAACCAGCCACTATGCTTGGCGTTCGTGGACTATGAGAAAGCCTTTGATTCGATCGAGACCTGGGCGGTGCTTCAGTCTCTCCAGAGGTGCCACATTGATTATCGATACATCAAAGCGTTGAAGTGTTTGTATGAAAACGCCACCATGTCAGTCCGTCTCCAGGATCAGAACTCGAAGCCTATCCGACTGCAGCGGGGAGTCAGACAAGGCGATGTCATATCGCCGATGCTGTTCACTGCTGCGTTGGAAGATGTCTTCAAGCTTCTGGACTGGAACGGACTGGGCATCAACATTAACGGTGAGTACATCACTCACCTTAGATTCGCAGATGATATCGTAATCATGGCTGAAACCATGGAAGACTTAAGCCATATGCTTGATGGCCTCAATACAGCTTCCCAAGGAGTAGGTCTCAAAATGAACATGGACAAGACGAAGATCATGTCTAATGTCCATGTCGCACCTACCCCCGTAACAGTTGGGAACTGTACTTTCGAAATTGTTGACGAATACGTCTACTTGGGTCAAACGATCCAGTTAGGCAGGTCCAATTTCGCGAAAGAGGTCACTCGTCGAATCCAACTCGGATGGGCAGCGTTCGGGAAGCTCCGTAAAATCTTTTCGTCCCAAATACCGCAGTGTCTCAAGACGAAGGTTTTTAACCAATGTGTGTTGCCAGTGATGACATACGGAACGCAGACGTGGTCGCTAACTATGGGCCTTATGAGAAAGCTCATGGTCGCTCAGAGAGCAATGGAGAGGGCTATGCTTGGAGTTTCCCTGCGAGATCGAATCAGAAATGAGGAGATTCGCAGGAGAACCAAAGTAACCGACATAGCCCGGATGATTGCAAAACTGAAGTGGCAGTGGGCTGGGCACATAGCTCGAAGGACTGATGGCCGTTGGGGCAGAAAAGTCCTCGAATGGCGACCGCGTACCGGAAGACGCAGTGTTGGTAGGCCCCCCACAAGATGGACCGATGATCTGGTCAAGATCGCCGGGATAGGTTGGATGAGGGCAGCGCAGGACCGATCATCGTGGAGATCTTTGGGGGAGGCCTTTGTCCAGCAGTGGGCGTCTTCCGGCTGAAATGATGATGATAGCAAACAGGCTGATGATCCATTTAATAGTCAGTTACCGTCGCCTATGAATGTTTGGGCTAGGAGCATCATGAACGCAGGAATATAGGGGTACTGGAAACTGGGTCACTAAAGCTTTTTGTTGTAAAAACAAGGTTATTATGGCGGAATACTTATAGACCAAGGGTGGTTGCCATTCAGCCATCTTCTACGGAAATCTTAGTCTTTATAAACAGCTGTAGTTTTACTTCACTTCAATTGGAACTAGTATTTGTATCATGTACTTGTAGATCTGAGATAGCCATGCGTCTTTCATGATGTATTTGGTACAAGTAAAATAGTTAGAAAAGGTATTGTTTGTAACGATGGTATGAATTGGATTGCTTGGCATTATTCCTCTTTAGCGTAGGATAAGGTTTTTGTTATTACTTTTACAACACGTACAATATCTTTTATTCTGCTTTGATGAAGAAACTTTGAGCTCTCAAAACCTTAAGCCTCTTTAAAACTTAGGCCATATATTAGTTACTTTGGCAAATATAAAACTGTAATTACTGACTTAAAATTTACGTCTAAGATAAGGTTTCAAGACATATTTTTTATAGCTGATGAGTATGTATGTTTTTAAACCAGATGTGGTTGCTATAAAGTGGGGCTTAGGGCCCTACCATATAGGGTTGTTTTGTAGCCTTTTACGACAGGCTGAGCTCTGTCGTAGGGGTCAGTATTCTTACTCCGCTCGTGCACGGCGTATATTTTAATACTTTTTTAATCATAAATTTGAATAAATAAATAAGAGACCAAAGTTGGTCTCTAAAGCTTGTCTAATGGTGCAACATGGCGGCTGGTAAGTTATCTACTAAACAAAGTGAATGCAAGCAAAAGAGAATTTTATGCTCTTGGATGTCAACACAAAGGGTAATGCGTTTCCCTCTTGAATGGGAATGGATATGGAGGGGACTCAATGCAAGCGAATCCAGTCTGTACTGTTTATATTTAAATATTTTTCAACTATCAAAGGCCTCGAGGAAGTCGGTCGGGACTACTTCGATAGTATGAATTGTTTTACATTAAATGAATCATGATTTATAAAATGTAAAGACATTTATTAAATTTTTTTAATTGTTTAAAATGTTTAGTGATTTATAAATTATTTCTTTTGATGTACAAAGAGTAGATATGCCTGCTATTATAACTGAATTTGATGTATTTTAATTCTTAGTATTTTTATTTATATTTCGCGAAAATATGGATGTTAAAGCATTTTTATTATGTTTTATTATTATTGTCATCACCCATATAGTTAATCCAGCTGTATCGAAAGTTTATACTTTAGTGGAAGTTTGTGAGTAGGGTAAACAAAGATAACCGACGAGTAAAATTTTATTTTGCAAAATGAATAAAAATCGAAGAATTGATTTTTCCGAAAACAACAAGTTTGAAGATTCAGGGCACTATAATATATCGTAGTGATTTGAATTTCTCAGGGATTTTTCGGAATACCTACTTTAAGGTTGAAAAATTACCGACTATATCTTTCATTTATTAATTTTATCTAAAGTTAGACTAAATTATCTAAATATCTTTAAATTCAGTCAAAGTTATTGCATCGAAAGAAAAATTTCGTCAAAATTAATTAATAGTATATTATAGAAAATTCCGTCAAAATTATCAAAATTCTAGTGGAAATTTATTTATTATTATATAAAATTTACAGATGAATAAGAAGTAAATCTAAATAAAAATGACGTGCTTTTATCCTAAAGACTGCGAACAATTTGCAGTATGTATAATATTAGTGGCCCCTTGTACAAAAACGTGCTATGAAGATCCACCTACATGCTATCCCTGCTTGCCACGATGTCCTTTGCCGAAGGTTATGTATTATTGTGAAAAAGCTGCGTGTTTCAAGGCCTCTAACTTTCTAAGAGGAAGATTGCTGTGATCCACCACTAAATTATAAGAAGATTGTGCGCAAGCACCTGCGCAAGCTGCCTGTTTCTGCATTCAAGCGCAATGAAATGCAGGACTAAGAGCAATCGAAGACGCTTGACACTGCGAATTTCCTATTTAGAAGCTCTCATGACATAGTTGTTGAATGTGATTGTGCACGGACCCCGTAATAGTCGGCGACCCAGCAAAAGTGTCACCCTGCACATCCAAACCGACACTCGGATGTTGTTTGTTCAAGAAGAAACCAATAAAAGTGTAGCTTGAGGATATGTTAGATGACTAACAACGAAATTTCGTTTCCTACTTTCAATGTGAAACCAGAAAATAATTTAAATAAAAAGGATGACTGATTTTTTTTCCCCCAAAAAGGGCTTAACGTCAGGCAAGTGGGCGGTTGTAAAAACTAAGCCATAACTATTGCAACATGCAACATGTTGTGCTGACCCTATATAATGTAGGATAAGGGCAGGAGGAAGAAGATTTTCATAAATGGAGATCAGCAGATCTTATCTTTATGCTATATATAAAAATAGCGCATCGTTTACTACTTATTTTAATAATTATGTGTGTGATTGAACGTTTGAAATCTGAAAATATAACCCATTTCAAGACTATACTACAATTTAGATAAGTTATTATAAAACATACTCCATTAATAATAGTGTTTATAAAGATAATACAAATCAACTGTCATTATCATGTATTATAATGGATCATTATCGTTTATTTTAGTTTATTGGAATTTTTATTGGTGTCGCTCATATATATGTGTAGAGTTTAAAAATAGTTGTGTGAAATTGGAATACTTTGTAAACTATGTTGTAGTTGCCCATTAATTACTACCTTTTATTGTCACTGTTGTAGTGTGTGGTGTCGCACCAGAATAGCACCACCCCATCTCCTCCCTTGGGTGTCGTAAGAGACGACTAAGGGATAGAAAGAACGGAGGATGGGCAGCAGCATCTTTCCGTGAGAGCATCACCAACTGCGAATACTGCGATCGCCAACCCGCCTGCCAAGCGTGGCGATTATGGCAAACCCCCCCCCCCCTAAAATGACAGATACACACAGGCCCCGGCCCCTAGTCCCCGGCGGCCCCGTTCGTGGTGGTCACGGTAGCAGCCACATAAGCGACGGGGCAGGGGGTGCGAAGAATCCCCGGGTTCGGATTCGCTACCAAGAACGACGACCTTTGGCCCTGGCAACATACAATGTCAAGACACTGCGGACCAACGAGAAGTTGGAGGAACTGGAGGAAGTTTTGAGCAGACTGCGATGGGATGTTGTGGGGTTATCTGAAGTCCGAAGACAGGGAGAGGACTCAATAATCCTAAATTCCGGAAATCTGCTCTACTTCCGGGAGGGCGACCAACTGTCCCAAGGTGGTGTCGGGTTTCTCGTTCACAAGTCTCTTGTGAACAACGTTACTGAGGTGGGGAGTGTTTCGACTAGGGTAGCGTACCTAATACTCAAAATTACCAAACGGTATTCGTTGAAGGTCATTCAGGTTTACGCTCCGACTTCGACACATCCTGACGAAGAGGTGGAAGCCATGTATGAGGACATCTCAACAGCCATCCACACTTCTAAAACCCACTTTAACGTTGTCATGGGAGACTTCAACGCAAAATTGGGGAAACGTAGCGGCGATGAGTTGAGAGTGGGGCAATTTGGGTTCGGAAATCGGAACACCCGAGGCCAGATGCTGGCCGACTTCATGGAGAAGGAGGACCTGTATATGATGAACTCCTTCTTCATGAAGCCAGAACAACGCAAATGGACTTGGATTAGTCCCGATGGTGCCACCAAAAATGAGATTGACTTCATTATGTCGACCAAAAGACAGATATTCAATGATGTCTCTGTGATCAATTCGGTGAAAACTGGGAGTGATCACCGCTTAGTAAGAGGCACATTGAATATCAATCCAAAATTGGAGAGGTCTCGACTGGTGAAGTCTACGCTCCGACCTGCACCCATACAGATCCAAAACCCGGTAAACTTTCAACTCGAATTGCAAAACCGCTTCGAATGCCTCGGTGACTGCGTTGACGTGGACGAGTATAATAACAGGTTCGTGGAAGCTGTTCAAACGGCCGGGTCTAAATTCTTCAAGGCCAGCCGTTCAAAAAGAACCGGAAAAATCTCAGATTCTACTCTCAAATTGATGGATGTGAGACGTCAAATGACCCTTCAGTCCCCGGACGATGCTTCCCAGTATAGGCAGCTAAATAGACAGATCTCCAAGTCCTTGACTCGCGATATCCGCCGCCTTAACACAGACTGTGTAAAGGCGGCTATAGAGCGTAACAAGGGCTCTAAAGTATTCGCACGAGACTTGTCTATTGGGCAGAGCCAACTGACGAAGCTGAAGACCGACGACGGCAGGATCGTTTCGTCTAAACCCGAACTTTTGAGGGAAGTCGAGAAGTTCTACGGACAGCTATACACGACCACACGGGCACCTGTTAACAACAAGGCTAAAGACCCAAGAGCCAAATTAACCCGACACTACACCGTAGATATCCCAGACGTCAGTCTGTACGAGATTAGTGTGGCCCTTAAACAGCTTAAAAACAACAAGGCGCCGGGTGATGATGGAATTACAGCCGAGCTTCTGAGAGCTGGTGGTACTCCTGTGCTTAAAATCCTCCAGAAGCTATTTAATTCCGTCATCCTCGATGGCAAAACGCCGCAGGCCTGGCACGGAAGTATAGTGGTGCTGTTCTTCAAAAAGGGCGACAAAACCCTTTTGAAGAACTTTAGACCGATATCACTTCTGAGCCATGTTTACAAGCTGTTTTCAAGGGTCATCACGAATCGTCTCGCGCGCAGATTTGACGACTTCCAGCCTCCCGAACAAGCCGGATTCCGAAAAGGTTTTAGCACCATAGACCACATACATACGCTGCGGCAGGTTATACAGAAGACGGAGGAGTATAACCAGCCACTATGCTTGGCGTTCGTGGACTATGAGAAAGCCTTTGATTCGATCGAGACCTGGGCGGTGCTTCAGTCTCTCCAGAGGTGCCACATTGATTATCGATACATCAAAGCGTTGAAGTGTTTGTATGAAAACGCCACCATGTCAGTCCGTCTCCAGGATCAGAACTCGAAGCCTATCCGACTGCAGCGGGGAGTCAGACAAGGCGATGTCATATCGCCGATGCTGTTCACTGCTGCGTTGGAAGATGTCTTCAAGCTTCTGGACTGGAACGGACTGGGCATCAACATTAACGGTGAGTACATCACTCACCTTAGATTCGCAGATGATATCGTAATCATGGCTGAAACCATGGAAGACTTAAGCCATATGCTTGATGGCCTCAATACAGCTTCCCAAGGAGTAGGTCTCAAAATGAACATGGACAAGACGAAAATCATGTCTAATGTCCATGTCGCACCTACCCCCGTAACAGTTGGGAACTGTACTTTCGAAATTGTTGACGAATACGTCTACTTGGGTCAAACGATCCAGTTAGGCAGGTCCAATTTCGCGAAAGAGGTCACTCGTCGAATCCAACTCGGATGGGCAGCGTTCGGGAAGCTCCGTAAAATCTTTTCGTCCCAAATACCGCAGTGTCTCAAGACGAAGGTTTTTAACCAATGTGTGTTGCCAGTGATGACATACGGAACGCAGACGTGGTCGCTAACTATGGGCCTTATGAGAAAGCTCATGGTCGCTCAGAGAGCAATGGAGAGGGCTATGCTCGGAGTTTCCCTGCGAGATCGAATCAGAAATGAGGAGATTCGCAGGAGAACCAAAGTAACCGACATAGCCCGGATGATTGCAAAACTGAAGTGGCAGTGGGCTGGGCACATAGCTCGAAGGACTGATGGCCGTTGGGGCAGAAAAGTCCTCGAATGGCGACCGCGTACCGGAAGACGCAGTGTTGGTAGGCCCCCCACAAGATGGACCGATGATCTGGTCAAGATCGCCGGGATAGGTTGGATGAGGGCAGCGCAGGACCGATCATCGTGGAGATCTTTGGGGGAGGCCTTTGTCCAGCAGTGGGCGTCTTCCGGCTGAAATGATGATGATATAGAAAATGTCGTGCAGTTTTTAATACCTTTCCTTGATTTCCTATACAATCATGATTTCCAAAGCTCTTATCAAAGTTAAAAAGAACTTTAGCTTAGATTGACAATAAATTCGCGGAAAATCAACGTAACAGGCTTTTTGATTACCTTACATTAAAGGGCATCAAATTTCAAGCAAAATGGATTTTTTTCAGACTTTCCTTAAGATTATTTCAGAACCAAATATTATAAAAAAATTACATGACCAGTTCTGAAAACTAAACACTTAAAGCTACAATACACTTTCTTTTTTATTGCTGTACAATCATTTTCCATAGAGTTACAACTTGTTGAATATCACTCTAAAATTAAAACATTTTTTTATCCCTTAATTGTTGTGGCTAGTGTATATATAGATGGAGGATAACTTCTCATTATTCAAGACTGAACACCACCGTACGAATTTCCTCGCCTATTACGAGGTGTCGCATAGCTATCACTATTCTTCTCTGCTCTCTCATTGATTTTCTCCTGTACAATTTTTTCTAAATCATCATTTATTTATTCTATCTCAATTATATTATTATCTCAATATAAACCATTATTTTAATCTCTATTCTCTCTCATTTAGTTGCACGTACTTTAAACACGTGACCGACAACGTACGGAAATCAAAAGCCTAAACAAGTCAAAAATATTAATTATTTATTCTCGACATTGTAAATTCATGCTTTATTTATAGTGCCTGGATGACCGAGCTTTGCTCGGTATTATTCGGCTTCGTGAAGTTAGATTGTTTATAAGGGTTTTTTTCCAAGATCGTTTAGGCATTTTTAAGTGAACACGTGCATTAAGAAGACACAAATAATATAAATAAATAATTGATTTTCTTAGTCTAACCTCAAAGCAAACACTCATTGACTTAGTGTTACTTAACAATGCCATCTGCTGGAATAGCTTTAGTGTTGTTGTGTCGTTAAAGCAATTTAAAAAATAGTATTATTATTCGCCGATAGATGTCAGGAAGAGTCATTTTTCAGTTTAAATTGGGACTACTCAAACGCCACCTTTTTTTTATTTTTCTTCCAATAAAAAAAAGCGAATGAAGTGACATTTTCTAGAAATGATTCCTAGCTAGATCGATTTATCGCCCCCGAAACCCCCCGTTATTAAATTTCATGAAAATTGTTGGAGCCGATTCCGAGATTCCAATTATATATATATATATATATATATATATATATATATATATATATATATATATATATATATATATATATATATATATATATATATATATATATATATATATATATATATATATATATATATATATATATATATATATATATATATATATATATATATATATATATATACTAGCTGTGCCCGCGACTCCGTCCGCGTGGAATAGTGACTTTGGGCAGCATTTTTTGGATATATCTTACGCTTTATTTTGGATTACGAACCTAGAGAGTTCAGTCTAAGCTGAACCCTATTTTATATGATTGATGATATAAATCTGAGGTCAACTTAAATTGGTTATATAATTTCCAATACTTATCATTTTTAACAAAATCTATTTTTTTTTCTAAAATAAAAGTAGCCTAAGTTACTCCTTGTTACATCAGCTATCTGCCAGTGAAAGTCCCGTCAAAATCGGTCCAGCCGTTTCAGAGATTAGCCGGAACAAACAGACAGACAGACAGACAGACGAAAATTGTAAAAAATGTTGTTTTGGTATATGTACCGTGTATACATCCATATACACTTAGTAAAAAGCGGTTATTTTAATATTACAAAGAGACCCTCCAATTTTATTTATTTGTATAGATGTATAGATAAATATACAAGAATTGCTCGTTTAAAGATATAGGATAAAGCAAATAATTAAACAAGCTTTAATTGTAAATGAAAATTAACGATCGCGGCTTTGATCTACGCCAGTGGCTAATTGACAGAAATATAAATATGTATTATAAAGTTCGTGGAAAATTGGAACAACGGGACCTGATAATACCTCTGGCAATGCTTTGTTGCCGAATTTTTGTATTTAGGTCGCAAAGTGTCAAAGGAACTCTAAAACTACAGACACACTACGGTAATATTATAACAATATTATCTAAAACTAAAATTTTATTTACATCGTTAATGAAATGTATCTTACAGGTAACGAAGTTGTTGCTAGTTAAATGGATAGTTCCTTGGTATATGACCCAATGTGGTTGTGTCCGAAGGTTCTACCCTCACGTTAGACAAAGTTTATGTTTAATCTGCAAAGAATATTTTCTGGCCTTGGTGTAAATGTCTATCCAGATATTAAGTGTATTTTTAAAATATAAAGTAATATGTAACAATAAAACCAACCAAGTAATATGTAAAAAAATAACAAATTTTCCTGAATTACCTTTTCCGATTACTATTCAATTAGATGCTATAAATATTAATAAAAAAAATCCGCAAACAGTGAAACAGTTTCAAAGTGTAATTAATATTTTTATAAAATTTATATCTGTAATAACGATAAAAAATAATCAAATTATGATTAAACATTTTATTAACGAATAAAATTTAACAATAAATAGGATTAGTGATGTAAGAGATAATTGATTTTGCAGTTAACACTATCTCACAGTTGTTTAATAATTATTTATATCAATCAAAAGAAGCAAACGATTTGTTGTTATCCATTTGAAATCGATTCGAAATGTTCAATCCTCACATAATATGACCTATTAATGCCTGAAATTTTTACTTAAAGCAATTAATTTTATATTATAATGAAATATAAATAATAGCTATTATTAATTGAATGAATTCACTATAAAATTAATTTTAAAAATGAGTAGTATGGTAAGCAATGAAACGGAAGTGTCCAACTGGAAATCAGTGTAGTGCTAAAAGCAAAATGTATGTTAAGAAGGTAACCCTATAGTACGTTTTGTATAATATTAAGTTTGTTCCTTAATTGTAATGTCAGTGTATGGTAATAAATGGTATTAAATTCCTTCCAAAAATATCTACATGTTTATATCCATATAGAATTTTTCAAACAAAACTTCCGCGGAATGTGGCACTATCTTTATTGTACAATATGTATAGTGCCTTTTGCTTATGGCTTAGTTGATGGAAAAATACCATCCTATCTCTACTAAAGAAATAATTGAAATTTGGTTCCAGTTATAAAATAATTTTGTGATTATAATCTACATTATTAAGTTTTAAATACGTTTTAATGATAAATTATAAAGTCTTCAAGGCTTGAATTATACGGATATGGTATGAAAAGAGTTGAATACTATATGACTAACTTGTTGAATATAAAGCAAATATAAAAGGTGAGTCTAAAAAATCCGGCATTATATACGTGATCTTAAAATTTGTGATGATACAACATAACAAGTCAATTTTTATATATTCAGCGTTTGAGGAGAATAGGATTTTTTAAAGCTATCTTAGTCACTCAAATGGATTGCTAACACATAGTAAACACAGGTTTTTCTATTCAGGATTGGATTTTATAAGGCCATCGCTATTCTAAAATCTAAGCTATATTTTTAGCCCTGGGGACACTTATTAGACTACATCAGAATTCCAGGGAGAAGTCGACTTGATGATGTCGATGATCTTCCCTACAGCAGATGTTCTTCAATGCTGCTCGCTAGATATGGTGGTGGTTAGCAGCGGCCGCGATGCCATACTGTCTAAAACCCCGGTTGTCACCCTGAACCTTAAATAGGAGGTTTGTTTCATCACTGCTGTGTTACAAACAGATCTAGTTTATCTATTTTCTAGCCTTCTGTTGAGTAAGAAAACGTTAATAAATTTTCATATGCAAAATGTCGGTGTGTTTAACTTACGTTATAATGGCACGGGCAAAAAAATATCTTTATGATATATTAAAAGCCTGCATAGGTGAATTCATTTTGTCGTTATAAGATACAATGCCACAAATAGATGTAGATATTGTTCCAAATTCAAATATAAAAGTGATTTTATTTCGGCTTCTACAAAAGAAATAAAATCGACTAATTTAGAGCGAGCTAATCGATACATTAGATTAAGAGCTATTATACCATAGACAGATATATCCAAAACAGTTAAAATTAAGTATATGTAACATCAACTTTTCGGAATATTGTAAACAAATCAGGGATGTAAGCAATTTAATCTATTTCAATTTGATTAAAAACTTAAGGGAATTTCCAGATATTCCCAAGCGACAACCATATTCATGAACAACGGAATATTAACTTCTGAAACTTGATACGAGTAGTGAAGGTTTCGTGGATTAATTTAACGTAATATACATCTTGTCTTGAATATCTAAGATTTAAGAAAATCGAGGAATAAGGCCATTTTAAGGACGGCTTTCAAAATAATGTTGTATTAAAAAGTAATTTGTGTTTTTTATACATTGAGAATTCATACAGCGCCATCTGGTTCCAAAGTAAGCAGCAGAGTATTTGTATTACATTTAACTTATAAAAAGAAAATAGTATTTTATCTAATTGAAAAGATCTATTACACTAATTTTATTTAAGATATTAAGGCCGACTTGCACAACCAATCACTAAACCGATTTAGTGCTAAACTTATTTAAATCGTCATTCTGTCCCTGTCAAATTTTGTCAATGTGACAGGGACAGAATGATGATTTAAATAAGTTTAGCGCTAAATCGGTTTAGTGATTGGTTGTGCATGTCGGCCTAAGTAGTATTGTTGTATATTATTTTAAATCGTTCCAGCATATAAAGCAAGCGATAGAAATTTTATAAAAATTTATTTACTTGTTTGACAAATCCGTTATCCATGCAGGGGCGGAGTAGGAATACTAACCCCCAGCAGCTGGAGTCGGCCTGTCGTAAAAGGCGACGAAATAACCCATCCTAGTTATGTGGTAGGGCCGCAAGCCCGTCTGGATGGCGACCACCTTTGATCTTAAGTATGCCGCCATAATAACCTTGTGTTGTGTTCCGGTATTAGTGACCCAAGTTCCTGTACTCTTATGCGACAGCAGCGTGTTCGCGATGCTACTGGCGTTGCAAACACCCATAGGCGACGGTAACTGCTAAATTCTAAGCGGGCCGTCAGCCTGTCTGCTGTCCTACAGCAATAAAAAAAATGCAGGGGCGGAAGTAGGAATACTAACCCCTGCAGCCGGAGTCGGCCTGTCGTAAAAGGCGACAAAATACCACATCCTAGCTATGTGGCAGCCACCCTTGGTCCTCTATGGAACAGCAGCGTGTTCGCGGTGCTCCTGGCGTCGCAAACATAATTATACACAGCTAAAAATATATGCTTTTGTCTATTGCTGAGGAGCAGTAGACAGGCTGACAGCCCACTTATTAGTAAGCTATTATTACTCTGGTGTACGGTCGATTAATACGCTACATGCGTAAGGCAACTGGAACTTAGGTCAGTTATGCCGGAACACAACACACCAAAGAGAATTAAGATGATGACATATGGATGCGAATTATGGTAGCGCGCATGCCTACGGAAACTTCTCATATTTTGTCGATTTAATTTTTTCTGTTATCCGACCAGCGAAGCGGGTGGGAGCAGCTAGTTATAATATAAAGCTATATAAACTATAATCAGAATTTACCTTTAATCTAGCCTAGATATTAACTATAACTTTTTATCTTAACTTGAAACAAGTGAAATACAAAAATAGACATATTTCTTATCATTACCTAAACTTAGTGATTTATTGACGAACTAAATGTTATCATATAAACTTGAATATTTGTGACGAAAGAGCTTTTATAAGTCGGAACGCCGCGAGGGTTACCGGTTTGATTTGGGAAACCAGACTAGGCTTGCGAGCCTAGTCTCGATTTTTATGGATTAATACCCCTTTTTTAATTCCTAAGGATCAGCAGTAAGGCTAATGACCCATTTAACAGTTAGCAGTTACCGTCGCCTATGGATGTTTGCGATGATAGGGGCACCGCGAACACGCTGCTGTCCCATAGGGGTACAGGAACCTGGGCCACTAAAGCCGGAACACAACACAAGGTTATTATGGCGGCATACTTAAGACCAAGGATGGTGGCCATCCAGATAGGATTGGGGCCTTATCACGGAGCTAACGACAGGCCGACCCCGGCCGCAGGGTTACTATTCCGCCCCTGCATGGAAAAAGAAACGGAAGAAAAACAATATCCATAGTTTAAGTGCTCTGCTGCTTGCTTTAACATTAGTGGGGCTGTGTGAATTTATTACATTACATTTATTTATAACACATTATATAATATTACCCTATATAATAGATATAGCCTCTTGCAACTCATAATGATGGGCAAGGTTGCCGGTAAACGTCGAGTTGGTCGAAGAAAGAAGTCGTGGCTCCGTAACATCCGAGAGTGGACTGAAATAGCGAGCGTATCCAAATTATTTCGACTCGCTAAGGACAGACAGCAATTCCAGAAGTTGGTAGCCGACCTTCACTAGTTGGAGAGGCACTTGAAGAAGAAGAAGAAGATATAATATTATACATACTTCAAGCTTTAAAGGTCAAATTGCGGAATAATTACCAATCGGTTTTTGTATTGGAGAATAGCAAGAGCATCCTTATCGGGTATATAAGTCGTCCAAAATATCATAAAATATTCTGTTTCATGTGTTGTTTTATCCATTGTACTTCATGCCTCCATGTTCGTAAGACGGAAAATTTTCCAACCAAATTCGCTTAATGAAGTTAACTAACTTTGGCCAATTAATTGGTATGCCGTAGTAGTCTGAGGCGATTAGCACATCGATTTTCGATTGGGGAGTGTAGTGGAAAACGGTACATCCACTCGTGCCTAGATTTATGTATAACGTATTTTTATAGCTATAATTATATGTCATCATCATCATCATCTCAGCGATGAATCCCGGTTGCAGCCCAAACTCTCGCTTCGGCGCCCGGGGTCCGCTTTCCGACTTTTTCTTCTCCACTTCGCACGGTCTTCAGCATCCCTGGTAGTGAGACCATTGGCACGCATATCACCCCTTACGACGTCAAGCCAGCACTGTTTGGGTCTACCCCTCCTGCCGGGGCCCAGCGGAAGCGGCATGGCCAGACATTTGTTTCCCACGTAAGCATCCGGTTGCCGTAAAACGTGGCCGTACCATCGGAGCCGACACTCCTGCAATTTATCCGCAATGTCACGGACATGAAGGCCGCCACGAATGCGGGAGTTCCTAACGCGGTCCTTCCGCGTCACTCCACACATCCACCGCAGCATATTCATCTCCGTGACACGCAGCTCTTGCTTGTGTCGCTCTAACACCGGCCACGCATCACAGCCGTATAAAAGGACAGGCCTAATAATGGTCTTATAGACCTGTCCCTTCAACTTTACCGGCATCTTGAGGTCACAAATGACACCAGTTACCTCACGCCATTTGGCCCACGCGACAGCAATGTGTGCCTTGACGTCGCAATCGATGTCACCAGACGCATGAAATACAGATCCCAGGTATTTGACTTGGTCCGTGCGCTCGACCGTGTCGCCGCCTATGCGTACGGGTGTGGGATCTGTGGAGTTATAGGCCAAGTACTCGGTCTTCGCCACATTGATCTTCAGACCACCGTTCTCAAGCGATTCCTTCCACGCCTTCACGCGTTGCACCAGCCTACCCCTGTCCGAATCTGCCAGCGCGATATCATCAGCATACATGAGCAACCACGGGGGCTGCTCATGTGAGTTTCTGATGCTGTCTGACAATATGTCTAATACCACGCTAAACAGAAACGGACTAAGGACGGATCCTTGGTGCACCCCGACGGTGATGGGGAAAGGTTTTGTGTCGCCAACAGCGGTTCGAACTACGGAATCGGAGTCACGGTACATGTCTCGGATGATGTCAACATAGGCCTCTGGAATCCCTTTGGACCGCAATGCCCACCAGATTATCGCGCGAGGAATACAGTCGAAGGCCTTCTGCAAGTCGAGAAACAGGCAATGCAGAGGCGTATTCTTCGCCCTGTATTTCTCCGCGACAGTCCTTAGGGCAAAAACGGGGTCCATTGTCCCGTGACCAGGGCGAAACCCATATTGACACTCCGAGACAGTGCACTCCTGTCGAATCCGAGAGTCGATAACCCTTTCGAAGAGCTTCATGGTGTGGGACATGACCTTAATTCCTCGGTAACTACCGCACTCCTGCACCGACCCCTTGCCTTTGAAGACTGGAGTAATGATACTCAGTCTCCATTGGCTCGGGATCGTACCGGTGAGGAGTGTCCGGTTGAAAAGGTCTGTTAAGATGCCCACACCACGAGAGCCCATCGCCTTCCAGGCTTCGATGGGGACTCCATCGGATCCAACAGCTTTCCGATTCTTAATGCGGCGAAGACAATTCTGGACTTCTGCAGGCGTTATCAGTGGGACTAGTCCTAGATTCGGAGGAAGATCTGGCGGCTGCACCTCTTTGTGTTGCGTGTTCAGCAGCTCATGGAAATACGAGCGCCATCTCTCCTTCACCGCGAGGTCCTCGCATAGCAGGTTGCCCACAGGGTCTTTTACACAGCGGCACTTGGAAATGTCCTGTGCCGCTTTGACCCTGGAGCGCGCCAACTTATAGATAAGCTTCTGCCCCTCAGTCGATTCCAACTTATCGTAAAGTGGTTGTAAGTGGTCTCGCCTGGCTCTGGCAACAGCTCTCTTAGTGGCGCGCTTTGCTACCCAGTATGCGTCGCGATCTTCAGAAGATCTGGACGCTTGCCACTTCTTAAAGAGGGATTTCTTCGCTCTAGTCTCCCTCTGGACTGTGTCGTTCCACCACCATGTCTCCTTGTCACACTTGCGACCACCCTTAGACACCCCAAGCACCTCCTTCGCCGACCCAAGGATAGCCGCCTGAATCTTGTCCCAGTAAGCCTGAACTGGTTCGCCCATACCACCGGTGCACTTGTCACCGACGGCTAAGGCGAACTCCTGGGACGTGACTTCATCAAGCAGCCACCACCTGATTCGGCGCTGAACGCGCTCGGTATACGTGTCTTTAGGCTTAGCGCAGAGGTCCATGACAAGAAGACGATGTTGTGCAGTGAGACTCTCACCGGGTATGACCTTGCAGTTGGCTACTTTGCTGATGTGGTGTCTCCTAGTGAGTAGGAAGTCAATTTGGGTAGCATTTCTCCCGCTCCTGTAGGTGATGAGATGCTCGGGTTTCGTTTCGTTTTTGAAATACGTGTTCACGATGGCAAGGTCGGCCGCCGCACACGCATTGAGGATGTCCTCTCCTTCTGCGTTGCGGCTGCCGTACCCAAATCCACCGTGAACACGCTCAAATTCCCCACATTCATCACCCACTTGACAGTTCAGATCACCCCCCAAAACGATCCCCTGTGATAATGGGATTCCACGGAGCACTTCTCCGAGTAGATTCCAAAACGCTATTTTATCGGCGTCGTCACAACCGGCCTGTGGCGCATAGGCACTTATCAAGCGGGTAACTACCCCTTCGATAAGCACCCTAACGACCATAAGTCGGTCGCTATGACGTTTCACTTCCAAAATGTCGTTCTGGAACTCCTCCGAGAGCACTATGGCAACCCCATTCTCCCCACCAGGTGCACCTGTGTAGATCAGCTTGTAGCCATTCTCAATGAACCGGGATCTGCTGGCCTTCCACCGAGTCTCCTGCAGGAACGCCACGGCCACCCTCCGCCTGGAGAGCACATCGGCCAACTCTCTCGCGCGTCCGGTTAACGTGCCTATGTTCCATGTTGCGAAGCGGATCTTTCGAGATGTTTGGGCTGCGTGAGTTGGGGCTAGCGTCGTTAGCCGTGCCCGCCCATGATACGGTAGCCCTTGTCCACTTCTCACAAGAGCCGGGCGAAGCTCTTGCGCGCCGTTATGCGGCGGCGCCCTAGCCCTTATACAATCTCGCATTCGTGTTCTGTCCATTAGATTTGGCTGGTGTTGGCTTTGACGGGGGCGACTGCCGTCTGACCCCCCAACACCAAAAGGAAAGCCGTCGTCAGAGCCTCGTCCGTTATTCAGCAGGGTGCGCCGACTTGCAGGTGAGGTTGACTTGGGCCCCGAAGATGTTGGTAGGGCCCCTTACACCCCAGCTATAATTATATGTAAAGGGTCTCAAAATTATCTGATCATTAAAATATTGTTTTCTTACTGAAGAACAACAGCAGACGGGTTGAGGGCCCACTTAATAAGCAGTTACCATCGCCAACGGATATTTGCAACGTACTGCTAATATGCTGCTGTCCGCAGCTATACTGAAACCTAGGTCATGAATACCGGAACACAAAGTTATTATGGCGGCATACTTATAGACCAAGGGTGGTTGCTATCCAGACGGGCTTAGGGCCCTACCCTGTAGCTAGGGCTGTTTACGACAGGTTGACCCCGGCCGCGAGGGTTAATATTATTACTCCGCCCCTACACGAAGTACTATGTGTACGAACGTCTATTACATAGTCAGATTAAAGTAAACTATTTCATCATCATACATTTTGTCCTCGTTTCAAATTATTTGCTACTGTATCATCAATTCAGTGGTCCAGCTGTATCATCAATTGAAGCGGTAGTAACAAAATGTAACTTTGTAAAATGTAAAAAGTGTCATTGCTAGGGCTTTCGAGAGCGACTGCGAATGCGCCGAGAGTCGCCGCGCGCCGAGAGAAAGAGTCCTCGAAACGACGACCTCGTCGCGTCCTTGTTGCGCCAAAGTAAACCTACCTAACCGAAAGCTGAAATAGTATTTTAACTTCAATTTTTTTAAACATTATCATTCTAGAGCACATTTATAAAATAATATTCAATTTGGAATTGAAAAATTGAATGAAAGGGTCTTACAAATCCACGGCTTACAAAAATATTTTCACTATAGCACATTTCAATTTGAAATAATATAAACATACATAAATCCTTTAGGCCTACCTCTTAACCTTTCATGGATGTGGCAGCAAATAAATCTAATAACTTTCAAAGCGTGTTCTCTGAGTTTTTGATGTAGATTTATGAATACTTAGAAGTTCAAGGACAGTTGATATATATGTAACTTTATTTTATAAAAGTAAATTGTGAGAGACATTCTTCGTTTCCGGCCTGAAAGAGGATTAGGCCATCATCCAAAAAGTCATTACTGTTCTTTTCAAGTTATATTATAAAACATTTCTAATTACAAACTTGAAATATTTTATTTACAACATCATTTTATTTAAGCGTTATTTTTTACTGTATTATTTCAATATACATCTTATCCGTGTAGGGGCGGAGAAAGAATACTAAACCCTGCGGCTGGGGTCGGCCTGTCGTAAAAGGCGACAAAACAACCCACCCTACTACGTGGTCGGGCTTCAAGCCCGTCAGGATGGCAACCACCCTTGGTCTAAAGTATGTCGCCATAATAATTTTGTGTTGTGTTCCAGTATTAGTGACCCAGCTTCCTTTACCCCTATGGGATAGTAGCGTGTTTGCGGTACCCCTAGCGTCGTAAACATCCATAGGCGACGGTGACTGCTTATTATTAAGTGGGCCGTCAGCCTATTGAGCCAGTCATGTTGACGTTGGCTTTCAGGTTTTGGCAAATACTCCCATTTTAATAAATATACTGTGACAATTCACAAGGCTTCACCTAGTCTTAAAGTACGTATAAAAGCGCTTATGCTATTCCTAGTAGACAACTAATGAACTTCTTATATACCTTTATTTTGTACATAAATACATATTATAGTCGTCTAAATGGTCATCACACAGAGCATGGAGGTTTTTCCGAATACTTAGGCCGATTTAAATGTAAGGATCCCATACTCACAGACGGTATAGACACGCTTGGACTTCGGAGAGACTTTGAAAGCTTATCTAAAGCTGAAGCTAAAATGCGTCTAACACTTTCCAATTTCAGAAAAATTCCTACTTCACTAAATTATGATACTTATAAGCAAAAAGTTGCAGAAACCCAAAGATCAATTCGTTGGGCTAAATCGGAGTCTTGGCAAAATTTCTGCTCTTCACTTAATGAGGTGACCTCAGCGACCTATGGCGTAAAATGAGATGGCTCAAAGGAAGAAGGCCAGTTTCTATAACTATAGATCCGCTAAAGGCTGAAAACCTTTGTAGTTTGATGTCCTTCCCAACCTTTTTTTTCATCTTAGGTAACGATCTTGTATTAAATCTAAAGATACTTGCCACGGTTCTGATAATATATCTTATTCTATGATTCAATATTTGCCACTAATAACCAAAAAGTATTGGTTAATCTTTTTAAGAGGATTCCTAGTGAAGAACTCATTCCGAAACAATGGCGGGTGACACGTATAATCCCTATTTAAAAGACAGGACATGATATAAATTCGAGCTCTTCACTTGACCGATTTCTCTGATTTCCTGCATATGTAAAATATTTCACTATATACTCTTCTAAAGATTGGAATGGTTTTTAGAAAGTAATTTTATACTACATTCAGAGGTAGTTAGATTTCGGACATCTCGATCATGTCTGGATAATCTGAGCAGATTTATAACGAGTAAGCAACAGAGTTATCTAAAAATCACTTTACTCTAGGTTGTTTTATAGATATTGACGGAGCTTATAATAATGTAAACATTATAGCTTTATTAATTAAATTAAACAACATTGGGGTTGGATCCAGAATATGTAATTATTTGTGGACTCCACAAATATCTAAAAGACATGCGTCTCTTAATAAATATAAATGATACTGATATGTACAGGATATGGGACAGGGTCTGGCCCAAGGGGATCCTCTTTCTCCTTTATTATTTAAAGTAGCTAGTTTAGACATAGTAAGGCCATTTATAACATTAATATTTCGCAATATGCGGATGACTTTGTCTTTTATAAATCTGGAAATAACTAATAACTTCAACTAGCATTGGGTCATCTATCTAAAATATTAGCAGATATTGGCTTGTCTGTATCTCCTTTAAAAAGTAAAGTCTGTATATTTAAACGTGGTATCTGTAGAAAAGAAATAAATGTTAAACTTAATGGATTACTTTTAGAAAAGGTTAACTGCGTTAAATATCTTGGTTTGTGGCTTGACCGATTCCTAAGGTGGAATAAACATATAATAAAACCGTAGGGAAAATTTCCAAATTCTTAAATATATTCAATCAAGATTTTGGCTAGTCCTGAATAACCAACTACAAATCAACTCGACTTCAAATACACCCAGATCAACTAAGAATTATGTATTTTTCACTTATAAGAAGTAGGATTGATTATTCGAGCTTTCTCTTCGATAATAATTGTAAATCTCACCTTGTTAAATAAGATAGGTTGCAAAACCAGGTTTTGCGCGTTATAGGTGGCTATATTAAAACTA
The DNA here is from genome assembly GCA_963693495.1 of Malacosoma neustria. NCBI lineage: Eukaryota > Metazoa > Arthropoda > Insecta > Lepidoptera > Lasiocampidae > Malacosoma > Malacosoma neustria. Next base: position 14,845,029 of record OY856384.1, read on the forward strand.
GGCCGATTCACGTCATGGAAAGTGATTTATGTATTCCTCCTTTAGGAATTCGTAGGAAATATTTGGCAGACTAGTTTTATCTCAAGTCACGTTCCTTTGATAATAACTATACTATAGAATTATTAGTTAATCTGTCTTCATTATGTCAGACTACTTACTGGAGAAATAAAAGTAGCCACTTCTAGTTCGTTCTCATGAGTTATTGCAAAGCCTAAACATTCGTGCCTGCAAAGTCTCAGAAATTTTAATTTCATACTTGCATTAATAATATCAACTTGTTAGACACAATAGTTACAGAAATAGAAAATTTGTCAAAAACCTAAACACAAATACGATAGAAGTTCATTAAGAGCACTTTGTTCAAATTACTTAGAAAATAAATATTCCAGTTACTCTTTAATATATACAGAAGGTTTAAAAGGTGATTCTGATGTGGGTGCCGTCTTCGTGAATTTGGACTTAGAGGAAACTCTGAAATTTTAAATATGTAATTCAACTTCAATTATGTTAGCGGAACTTATAACAATCTCAGAAGTGTTAAAGTACGTAATTACTTTGTCTTCAAAAAAATTGTGATTGTAACAGACTCAAGTGCGTTCCAACATATACTCAAATGCTCCACCGCAAAAAGATGTTTACCTATAGCGTATGATATTATAGGACAAGTACTTTTAAAAAAGTCTAAAGACATTATTTTGCAGTGGATACCTTCACATTTTGGTGTGAAAGGAAATGAACTTGCAGATGATTTAGCCAAGAGTGCAATATCAGAAGGCGTTCATATTCACGAAATGCCTTCCTTTTTTGACTATTTGTCACATATTAAAGATATTTGCTGTCAGTACTGGAATTAATACTTCGATTTGCGGTCAAGAGAGAAGGGCATTTGGTATAGAACAATTCAGTGTTATGACACTAAATGAACTGACTGAAGATGTATGCATCTAAATCGCCATGGCTATTGCACAGCAACAATTTAAATAGACAAGATTTGATTATATTATTATGACTTCGTTAGGGACACATTCCACTTAACAGGTTTGTATATCTAATTGGTAAATCTCAATCTCCAAATTGTGAAGTTTGTGGCACGGTAGAAGATGCATACCACATTATGCTGGAATGTGTTCGAAACGAAGCTGCTAGAAATAAGTATGCTCATTCAAATAAATTAGTTATAGGCGAATGTATAGCTATACTCTCGCAACCACTGACACAGCCAGCTCGGTCGTTTATTAATATTGTTAAAGAGAGTATAAAAAAGAGAAGTTGATTAATTAGGTATAAATTTGTTTTTATAGACAAACATATTCTATTTAAGAATACGCTCTTAAATAAAGAAAAAAATCATAAATTCCATAAATAAATAATGTTAGAATATTATATACGTATAACATTTAATAATAATATATAAGTAAACGTAAAAAGTAAGCTCGTAGTATTAAGCTTTGTAAACAAGTAATACCCACCTACTTAGTATAAAATAATAACATTCACAGATGTCTAAAGAGTACCTATTCGTATCAGAAGGAATGTAATATAAAAAAGTTCATCATTCGAATATATTCATGACATTTCTTGTTCTTTATAAATCTGTCTGTAACTGTAAGTTTGTGGTACAGTCGTGAACAGTCACGCTGAATATGTAATGTACATATCAGATCAATCCATCTGTATCGATGGGAAGCCAGTTGATGCAAATATCAAGTAGACGGTATATTGAAACTAAATTATGCATTGGTATTTGTTATTGAAAACATAGCGTTGTTTTTTTTTAATGTTGATATCTTGGCCAGAAATAAGTATAGGACCACTCATATAGAGCGTCGCGAGGCGACGAATGTATTACTACTTATGTAAGTATACATATAGCAAAGAAATATTTCTCTAATTTCTTTTTTCGAAGTTGGGGTAGTATGTTAGAAACCTCATTCCGGCTATCAAAATGTACTTTGCACGTAAAATAAAAATGTACATTGAAATTTAAAAGAACATTAAATAATATACATAACTAGCTGACCCGGCAAACGTTGTTCTGCCATAAAAATAATAAAATGTCAAAAAATAAAAAATAAAATTTAGGGGTGGACTACCCCTAACATTTAGGGGGATGAAAAATAGATGTTGGCCGATTCTCATAGATACCGGATAAGCACAAAAAATTTCATCAAAATCGGTCAAGCCGTTTCGGAGGAGTATGGCAACGAAAACTGTGACACGAGAATTTTATATATTAGATTAAAAGTGATGAATAAAGATAATCTAAAATATATGTAGTCAAAAGTGATGAACATAGATTATTATTTATTTATAAAGATATAATACAATAAAAAATGATGTAAGACGAGCGTTTTTCTCACCGACAGACTATTGTGCGATTTGGTGAGACTACTGCCCTTATATTATTTTTTGTCTTTTAGAGATTAAATAATAAAAAAAACTAAATATACTTTTATTTCGTAAATAAAACCACCCGGACGCAGGACGGGAATCGAACCCCTGACCTCCGCAGCCGTTCTAAGATGCGTTAGCGGTTACGCCATGGAGGTAATACATGAGTAATGGGGCCTTCTGGTACAAAATCTCTTCTTCTTTTACTGAAAACGCAGTGAAACTCTGCCAACCCATCATGTGCTTGTAGTACAATATGGCGCATGCGAATGTATTAAGTATAGTATTTATAACAAGTTTCCAATTGTCCATACAATATGAAAGCAAATAGCAATTGCTACATGATCGATAAAAATTACTTGAAGGTAAAAGATGCTGATTACAGCATCTTTTTGCTTCAAGTAATTTTCCTTCAAGTAAAGTTTCGCCTTTACATAACTGTTAAATAAACTGACCTATATAAAAAATGAATCGTTACTATAAAAACTAATCCTCTTGTAGAAAATATATGAAGCTCAAAACCTTGTCGGCTACGAAGTATATATTTCATAATTATTTAGAAATAAATCCTTGATAATCTTCGATTCGTATGTTTTTTTTTATGGCTGTAGGATAGCAGACAGTCTGACGGCCCGCATTTACCGTCCGCATATTTAGCAGTTACCGTCGCCTATAGGTGTTTGCAACGCCAGTGGCATCGCGAACACGCTGCTGTCCTATAAGAGTACAGGAACTTGGGTCACTAATGCCGCAACACAACACAAGGTTATTATGACGGCATACTTAAGACCAAAGGTGGTCGTCATCCAGACGGGCTTGAGGCCCTACTACGTAGTGAAAGCTTAAAATCTCCACAGGGTATTTCCAAGGAATGAAGAGAATCAAACATTGAAATATGTCTGTGTTTACGCGGTGTAATATTTAGTCAATTTAAGCTTATAATATACACCTTTATTGTTAGGGTGTTATTTAAATGGCTAGCATAGTATTCGTATTTTTGTGAGCAGAAAAATATAATCTGTGAGCAGAAATAGGTAATTGATCAGCACCTCGTGGCCAGCAAACATTCCAAAATCAGTCAGCAATTTATGTCATTCTGGATGGCTGTAATTATTTTTGTACAGCATATTCGTTATATAAGCTGCAATGAGGTGCTCCTGTTTCATAAAATTTTGGTAAGCACTCAGAGGGTAAGCAAAAAAATTTATTTTAAGCTGCATATAAAAGTAACAAAAATACTTTACTTGTCAGGTGCAAAATGGGCGCATTCCTTACAAATATTGTTTAATTTATTTACTCTGTGTTTGGGTGTGTATTATTTATAGAAGTGTAAATTAATAAAAGATTTTTTTTATTCTTATAAAATATAATTGAGATAAATCGAAAAATACTATACAAAACAATTAAGTAGGTACCTAAGTACTTAGGCTATATCTTTATTCTTATAATAAAATTATAATCGAGATCGAAATTAAAAAAGCAACTTCTTATACAATGAGTTTTAAAATTAAAAATAAACAAAAATTCTTACAATTGTACTTTTAACGTACATTGCCGATTTTTCAACAAAAACGCAATCCAATTAGTTATTTTGCTCACCATGTTTTAAATATGCATACCAATCAAACACACTGCATATAGACATATTTTATCTGCTGATCAATCATGAAATCTTGCTGATCAAATAGTTATTTTGCGGACTGAATTTTTATTATGCAAACTCATGTTATTGTAAGCTGCCTATTTATGAATTAATTTTTGACCAGTATCAAAATTATTTGCGAAACAAGGATTGCTGCCTGATTTTTTAATTGCAAACAAAATCTTTGTATGCCGACCAAATTATTTCAATGCTGTTTTTTTGTGGCTCACCAAATTTTATAATTGCTAAACATTTAATTAATTGTTATTGTTATTTAGATAGATAGATAGATAGATAACACTTTATTGTAAACCAATTATATAAACACAATGAAACTTATTTACACAATCAATGTGTACTTGACTTACAATGGGCGGCCTTATCGCTACAGAGCGATCTCTTCCAGGCAACCCGGGCTATAGAACATTATTGGTGTTACATTGATGTGGAAGGGAGGTATGGTAATAAATAATAATTATATTTTATTTACATAATAAATAGATAATATACATAAAATTCAATAATACATATAAAATATAATAAATAAATAGATAAACATACTTAAATATTTATATTTGTAGAATACATAAATAAATATATGTTTTGTTGTTACACTAAAGATAGGTAGTGATTTTTAACCAATTTTTTAAAAGTTGGTAGTGACTTAGCTTGTCTCGTAGCAATAGGCAGTGCATTCCAGAGTTTGATAGCATGAACAATGAAGGAGTTATTATAAAAAGAAGAAGTATGAACAGGAGTTTTAAGCGATAGTTCAGTAGATGTACGCAAATTTCGGAGACCAGACGAGTTAAGAAACTCGAATTGATTCCTTAGGTAAATAGGGGCGTTTGGATAAAAGATAAATTTGTAAACGAGTGAAAGGATATGAGTTTTCCGGCGAAGATGGATAGGTAACCACTTGAGTTTTGTACGAAATTCTGAAACATGGTCATATTTACGTAAACCAAATATGAACCTGATACAAAGATTTTGGAGGCGCTCAAGTTTATTAAGTTGTTCTTGCGTTATATCTAGATAGCTGGCATCGGCATAATCCAAAATGGGCATGAGCAAAGATTCTGCAAGCCTAACTTTAGTTATTTATTTATTTATTAAAATATGTAATATGTATGTACGTGATTTTTGAAGTTACGATCCATTTTTCTCAATGCCTGGGGCGAAGTAGCAATAGTAACCCCTACGACTGGGGTCAACCTGTCGTTAAAGATGACAAAACCACCCTAGTAGAGCCCCAAGTCCGTTTGGATGGCAACCACCTTTGGTTTATATATATGCCGCCATAATAACCTTGTGTTGTGTTCCGGCATTAGTCACCCAGGTTTCTATACCCCTATGGGTCAGCAGCGTGTTCGCGGTGCCCCTAGGTCGCAAATAGCTACAGGCGAAGGTAACTGATTACTATTAAGTGAATCGTCAGCTTGTCTGCTTTTTCTCAACAATAAAAAAACGTAAGCTGTCTTCTAATCAGGTGGTAATAATAAAATACCATAATAATAATATAATAATAATAATATAAATAATACACTCTCACCATAAAATTCACCACACACTGCATTTACTTGGCTTTGGCCCGTAAATGTAGAAAAAACCAGCCTTAGAGCTGAGAAAAAAGAACAATAAATATAAATAATAAAATAATAAATAGGTAATAAATAAAATTGGAAGGTCTGTTTGTAATATTCAAATAATCGCTTTTTACTACATAAGTGCATTTGGATGTATACACGGTACATAAACCAAAACATTTTTTTTTACAATTTTTGTCTGTCTGTCTGTTTCTTCCGGCTAATCTCTGAAACGGCTGGACCGATTTAGACGGAATTTTCACTGGCAGATAGCTGATGTAACAAGGAGTAATTTAGGCTACTTTTATTTTAGAAAAAAAAAAATGGTTTTAGTTAAAAGTGATCAGTTTCGGATTTTATTAATCCAATTTAAGTTGACCTCAGATTTATATCAACAATCATATGAAATAGGGTTCAGCTTAGGCTGGACTTTGTAGGTTGGAACACAGTTTGAATATTTCATTTATTTATATTTTATGGTTTATAGGGTTTGTAATCCAAAATAAACCATAAGATCTATCCAAAAAATGCTGCCCAAAGTCACTATTCCACGCGAACGGAGTCGCGGGCACAGCTAGTGATTAATACGATCATGACTACACAATGTGAATGAAGAAATCTATTTTATGATTATCAATGGCATATGCCAAGTCCAACAGTAGGTCCTTGTTTATTGTTATTTTTATAATATTATATTTCAAACTTTCACAGTACATCTTTTTAAACTATGACTTGGCAGATATAGTATTATATATAGCAACTTAACTTTCACTTCTGCAGTGATTAAAAATTAATTAAAGAAAAGACTTCCTGGCGTGTCGGTGTATGGAAAAAATTAACAAATATTGTAATGTATCAGTAGGATCCAACCAACAAAAAAAAAGATTTACTCAGACTTTGAAAGTCATGGTAAGATCCCTTACACCCCACCGCACGGACCAGTACATTACTGTATATCATAGTGTAGTCTTTTATCAGATTGTTACACTAGAAAACATTAAGAGAACCTTATTGTACCGTGAATAGGCTAACTTGCTGTAATAACAGACAGAAATTGCAACACTATCAGAGTCTGAAATCTACCCCTTTAACGGTACCCTGGTGAGATGTTACGGTGACATCTTACAATGTGTATAGATAAGGGGCGAATCATATTTGAGGGATTTTATTGTCAGAGTGCTGGTAATGGGAGTATACCAAGGCAACTATTAAGTCATCATCATCTCTGCGTTAATTCCCGGTTGCAGCCCAAACTCTAAGGCAACTATTAAGTATCGATCTTTATAAAAGGAGTTACTTGACTGAAAAATAAACCTCATCACCGCATCGGAACTCTGGAGGAAGACGACGTTGATAAACGGGATTCTTTCACTCTGCTATTGCGACCACGCATCTGGCTAACTAAACACCGCCAAGGTGGTCGCGGCGGCATATTCAATAAAAACCCCGATTGTCGCCTTTCCTGAAGTCGCAGGACCGACTTTTGTTCATCAACACTAGCCAGTGTCACAGAGCGTCTACGTATCCAGTCATGGAGGAGACACCTCCACGCATGGCAGCCTTTCCGGTTAGTGACATGAAGTCATTAATGGTCTTTACGTCCCAGTGAAGCACGAGATGCACGTATCACCTTCTTCTATTAGACTTTTTTCTAAATGAGCTTTTATAAACAAAACAGGTGGATAGAGAAATCTTTATTGTTCATCAAATCGTTAAAGGATAGATAAATTAAGAAAACACATAGGAAATTATAGGCTATCTCTAATTAGTCAACAAACCAGTCAAGTAGGATAGTAAAAATGAACAATTTTACATAGTCTGGCTTTTACACAAAAATTCCGACACGGCACTAATAATGAAAAGTTTTATCTATACTTCTATACTACTATTATAAAGAGGAAAGATTTGATTGTTTGTTAGTTTGCATTGAATAGGGCCCGAAACTACTGACCCGATTTAAAAAATTCTTTCACTGTTGGAAAGCTACACTATCCCCGGGTGACATATTACATTTTCAAAAAAATTAGGGATCCTTACTAAAACTCAAATAATGTAACCCAAGGTGTAATAAATTACCTAATTTATTATTTAAATCGCGTGCGCTGCGAAAACTATTGTTGATAGAATAAAATAATGTACTACGACTTTGCAGAACATATTATTTACAAAAAGTGTCGCGACAGCATATGTATAACTATAATAGTTTTGCCACAAGTGTTCTTATTTTAAAATTTTTATTGAAATGCTGCCACTAGAAAAGGCTCTTTATTTGTATCTTGGTATTAATCCTTATCAAATAAATTACTTCATATTCATTGCTTCAATACCTTTATATAACTTTTTGAATTATTCAATTCGGACATTCCATTCGAAAGATACCACGAGCTTAAAAATGTAAGTATGAACGAGTAGAAAAATGTTGCGCGGTAGTCGCTCACCCTGTTCGGCTAGAGCTAGGCAGCACCTTATGCCTCTGGGGTTTTTACAAAAATTAGAAAAAAAAAACTTATTAAAAAATAACAAAAACTAAATAAAAAATAATAACAAAAAATAGGTATTAAAAGTTCATAAAAATAATAATATTCAAACTTTCTTTATAATTTAATTTTTTTAGTAACCCGATGCGATTAGATGGGTTTATGTGTGTGTATTATAATTTTTAATTTTGAAATTTTTGTTAAATACCCGTGCGAAGCCGGTGCGGGCCGCTAGTTTAGGATAAAGAAAGGGTAAATAGAATGACAAAATTGTCATTTATAATAAAAACAAAGAATTGTTTTTGTTTTATTGAAATATACAATGAACTCCAATGGATATAAAAGAACAAACCACATCCCTAAACTAAATAATACAGTCAAATCCGTAACACAAGCGAAAACTAAATTGATAACATTATTGTATTTAACATTTATGTGCCGATATTAGATGAGTGTAGAACCTTTTCCAATAGTGCCCCAGAGTATATTAATGCGAAAGGTACTACAATCTATCTCACACTATCTAGGGCTTAAGTTTGGAGTTGTTTCAGTCGTTTGTACCCTAAAAGGGATTGATATAGGTAAATCGTCTTTTAAATTGTTCAAAGAAATTTCGACTCTTCACCTATATTCTAAAGTGTATATTCTATTGACCTCTTTAATCAGATTTGGCATTTATGATCAACTAAAGAAGTTTCGTAGTGTCTCATGGATGTTGTGTAGATTTGGCTAATGGTTTTGTGGAGTGTTTTCTTCAAGCAGAATTGAATTACGTGTAAAGTATAAAAGTTCTTATAGTTGTAAATATTACTCTTAAACTTCTTATAGTTAATACGTCATTTTAAATAACATTTATGTAATTTTAAAATATATTTACATAGAAATGTATGAGGTCAGAATAAAATTACTATTGATTTAAATATTAGTTAATGTCAAGTGTTATCCTGTAAGATTATTGTAAATTAACTACTCGAAAATCATTAACAACGTTAAAAACTAATCACAGGTTAGATTTATCAAACGCAATTGTGTTATTTTGATGACGAAAATGAATATTATTCTAAATGGTCCTCCATGAAGGGGTAGAGTAAGAATACAAACCCCTGCGACGGGGTCGGCCTGTCGTAGAAGGCGAAAAACCAACCCCAGCTATGTGGTAGGGCCCCAAGTCCGTCTGGATAGCAAAAACTCTTGGTCTTAAGTATGATGCCATAATAACCTTGTGTTATGTTTTAGCATTAGTGATCCAAGTTCCTGTACCGCTATGGGACAGCAGCGTGTTCACGGTGTCCCTAGCGTCGCAAATATCTATAGGCGACGGTAACTACTTACTATTAAATGGGCTGTCAGCCTGTCTGTTGCTCGAGAGCAATAAAAAAATTGGTCCTCTTATTTGACACACTCATAAGAATAATGCCATAAAATTAACCAATAACGTTCAATATGTTCCTTCTAAGGAGAATCCAAAATCCAGCTGTGAGACATGATGGGATGTTAATATATTTATTGTAAAGTCGAGATTCAATCCAAATTTATTGTATTAACTTGGTTATTTTTACTCTAAGGACGTTTGTTTTTTTATCGTAAACTAATGAATAAAAGGCTAAGACTAGCAAGAAACATTTTGGTATATCTATCTTTATATGTATAAAGACTTTCCAAGCCCTTTCAAACCATCATCAGATAAACTCGTTGGAAGCGATAAAAACAAACCAACAATGGGGAAAATAATAACACGATATAAGGGTCGTAGAATGGAACAAACAAAATGTTGGAGTGGCTTTTGATAAGACGTTCCCATGGGCACGACCCATGGACATCCAGTTCTGTGGTGTTGCGATAATTTACTGATTTCACAACGTTTTCCTTATATCTGGGCTGTATATGTTGTAGAACATGTATTATTGTTGCTTTTGATCGTTTGCGCTCGTAAACCAAAGGGTGCAAAATGTCAGACATATCAAACGTTTTAATTAAACTTTTAATTGTATTTCGAATGATCAAAAGCTTGCAATACTCGTATTAATGCTTGGCTAAAATTAACTATTTTGTGTGGCGTTAGTTGCTTTGATATGGATTTGCAGAGATAATAATGAAAAAGTGTTTTTAAATATGTATCGGTTCTCGTAGAACTCGGATTAAGAACTTGTCTTGAAACATTGAATAATCCTGAAACTGACTGACTGACATTCATTAACAATATTTAGGAAAGTAAAGACCATACATACAGCGTAAGTATTTAATATCGTTGTCAGTATTTAAATGCCGTTTCCCTGTTGCTGTAAAATTATTCAAAAAAGCATCATCTACCTAAGTCATAAAGTTTGTGACATATACCTAACTCTACATAACTATGTTACATAATAATATTTAGAATATAATATAAAATATTGGCATCTCTACAAGAGCATCGCTATAGTTGAATGTATACAGGATATTAAAGAAGTCCAGTCGTGACATTTGCAGCTCTTTGAATAAATCTTCCCCGGATGCTCTATAGCGGATATATTCCAAACCCTTGAGGTGCAAAGCCGGTCACGGATCATGAGTGTACCGAACAACTGGAGAGTAAGATATAGAGAAAGAACAATGGAAGGAAGAGAGGTTGGTGAGAAATATTTGCAATATTTCCAAAACTTAGGTCCTGTAAACCTATATTGCTTGACTTTCTATTAGTGATGAGCAAAATCTGTCTTGTTCTTGCAGTCTTGGTCTTGCAAAATCGCAAGACTGAATACGCTAGACCAAGACCAAGGCCGGAGAAGCAAGACCAAGACCGTTACCAAGACTGTCTTGATCTTGGTCTTGCTTTGCTCATCACTAATTCTTGGTCATCAAATAAAAGATAATAAATATATGCGTATAAGTAATGCATAATAATATATAAGTATTTAAACTAATAGGATACGGTAACATTTATTGATTATTGTAAAATAAAGCTTAATTAATTACAGGAATTAATTGTTGATCATTTATAACTTATATCTATAAAAAGCCTTGAAAAATAATCAAAACGAAGTAAGTAATAAATAACAGACTATTTGAGCAAGACCAAGACTGAATACGCAAGACCGGAGATGCAAGACCAAGACCGGAGAAGCAAGACCAAGACCGTTACCAAGACTGTCTTGGTCTTGGTCTTGCTTTGCTCATCACTATTTTCTATCCAATGATAAACAAAACACTTGGTATTGTATAACATCCATGGAAAGTGACAAAGACTAACTGCTATCGGATGAACCGTTTACCTATTTTCTGAACTGCAGCTATCAAAAAATCTTTTATATCACTCCATACTAACTTAGTTCTGTGAAGTTACGAAATAAAAAATAACTTTCGCTAAACAGGGAAAACAAAAAATACAAGTAACTATTTGTTGACACGGATTTGTAAGTATTTCTTTGTTTTGAAAAAACTTTCATTTGCCACAGGACGTCCTCTTTTGGAGTGTCCACTGTCTCGGAGCGACTAAAGTAAAAAGGCATGAAAAAATAAGCCTATTCTCGCCACAGAAATGAGGGCTTTGGGAAAACAACGAGAACAGTGTTCCGTATTTCAAGTTTCCTCTTTGAAGTTAAGCTAGTAATTTAAAAGAAAATTTTGACTATGAGTATGAGCACAGCGTTAAATTGATATAAACATATAGGATCTTTTTTTAAGAATACACATAGATAAAGCTAATACGTTTATTATAAAATTCAAAATGAAGATAGTAAATTTTTTTTATTGCTGTAGGACAGTAGACAGGCTGACGGCCCGCTTAGGATTTAGCAGTTACCGTCGCTTATAGGTGTTTGCAACGCCAGTGGCATCGCGAACACGCTGCTGTCCCATAAGGGTACAGTAACTTGGGTCACTGCAGTTGAGATGAGAGCGTTAAGAAGTATGATAGGAGTTAAACTGAGTGACAGGATAAGAAATAGTGAGATAAGGAAACGTTGTGGTCTGAAAGAAGATGTAGTGACAAAAATTGAGAAAGATATGCTGAGATGGTTTGGCCATGTTGAGAGAATGAATGAAGAACGATTGACGAAAAAAGTATATAAGGCGAGTGTAATTGGAAGTGTTGGAAGGGCGGATGTTTCGAGACCAGATCAGGGATGTCTTGAAAAAAGGCCAGGTCTAACCTAACCCTACACCGAAGGGCATGTATGAAGGGAATAATGAAAGTGGACGAAGCGAAACAAGTATGTAAGGATCGAAGCAAGTGGAAAGAAGTGGTCTCTGCCTACCCCTACGGGAAAGAGGCGTGATTATATGTATGTATGTAACTTGGGTCACTAATGCCGGAACACAACACAAGGTTATTATGGCGGCATACTTAAGACCAAAGGTGGTCGCCATCCAGACGGGCTTGAGGCCCTACCACGTAGCTAGGGTGGGTTGTTTTGTCGCCTTTTACGACAGGCCGACCCCGGCCACAGAGGTTAGTATTCTTTCTCCGCCCCTGCACGTATGAAAAATATATAATGATAAAGGTATAGTAATAACAATAACTTGCTATTGTAGATATTCTATATAAACAGTTTAAATGTTAGGTTATTATTTAAATTTTCTTAACACAAATTTGTGATATGAAAGGAATTTAAATTCGCCTCATGCTACAAACCTATTAATTTTTATTTAGAATTTAGCAGTTACCGTCGCCTATGAGTGCCTGCAACGCCAGTGGCATTGAGAACACGCTGCTGTCCTATAAGGGTACAGGAACTTGGGTCACTAATGCCGGAACACAATTCAAGGTTATTATGGCGGCACACTTAAGACCAAAGGTGGTCGTCATCCAGACGGGCTTAGGCCCTACCACGTAGGAGGTTTGTTTTGTCGCCTTTTACGACAGGCCGATCCCGGCCGCAGAGGTCAGTATTCTTTCTCCGCCTTTGCACGTATTAAAGTACAAATAATTAGGCACAAATCAACAAGGTAACAAAGAAACAAATATTTCATTCAATTATTGAGCTTGTGCCTTCAGCTGTGTTTATCAATGAAGGATTGAGAGTTACAAACACAAGTGATCTCGGTGTATAGGTTTTATTTTGATGGTTTTCTTCATCGCTAGGATATTATTTTAAAATATTATAAATTTTAATAGGGATTGGTTTTTATCCCTTTGGTTCCAACTTAGCATGATACTTTTTGTACGAAAACCAAAATTTCCTAAAGAAAATTTGGAAGAAGGGAGAGTTTAATTAGTAAAACTTGTTAATAATCTAACAGAGGATTACCATTGTTTTTTATAGCTAGAGTTCAGCAGGCAAGCAGTCGGCCCACCCTCACAGGTGGTCACCGTAGCCTATGAACGTTTGCAGCACCAGACGCAACACCAATGCGCTGCCGGCCTCGAAGAAATTTTATAACGTTTTTGTTAATAGATATAATATAGTTAATAGATATACTGAATTATTACGAATATTAAGCCCTACTAAATCTAAATCAGGTTCTGACTGGGTTAGGCAATTTCGCCTGCTAAGTAGCACTGTATTGAATTATGAAAAAAGTTTTTTGCCTAAGTTTTTCCTCTAAAGTTACTTAAACTAGTTAAAGTAAAAATATATAAGGAATCTGTTTAACTGAGTAGCAAAGGCTAACTCCAAAGAAAGAATGTCAGCGGCGTTTAACTTATGATAAGAGATAGATACAGCAAAAATGGCCGAATATGATTTGAAGTGAACCCTGGTCCAATGTACAAATATAGCGGGTTTAAATATAGTCGTGGTTTCACTTGTAGCACAATTACAAACTTTCAAGAGGTTATATGAATATTTACCATCGTTCAAAATAACACATTATAACGTAATTGCAATATTAAGTAGTTAAATGTAACATATATATTGGCACAAAGTGTATCATCTATTGTATACAGTTTCCAGAATGTTCCATTCGTCAGTTGTGTAACTTTTAGGAACTAGTCGCTTAACTTCAATAGAAGACATATTATCTAGACAATGGCTTTGTAACCTGCCACTTTGTTGGGTGTGCATAGCTTATGTTTCATTGTTCTAACATTATCCATATAATATTCACGCTCAATCTCAAATATATCATTTAGAAAATATATAATATGTATATATTTTGTGTACCTATTTAAATATCTCAGATGTTTTTATTGCTGAAGAACAACAGATAGGCCGACGGCCCACTCAATAGTAAGTAGTTACCGTCGCCTATGGATATTTAGGACACTAGGGGCATCGTGAACACGCCGTTCCATAGGGGTGTATGTACCCGCGTCACCAATGTCGGAACACAACACAAAGTTCTTTGGCGGCGTGCTTATACACAAGGAGTGGTCGCCATCTAGACGTACTTGGGGCCCTACCACATAGCAAGGGTTGTTTTGTCTCCTTTTACGACAGGCCGATCCCGATCGCAGAGGTTAGTATTTTTAATCCGCCCTTGCACGGAGTAATTGTTATGAAGGCTGCAAATGTTTTCGAAAGACTTAGAAGTACCATTTTCATTCTCAAGGACTTAAATTCTAGCATAAACGTATTTATTTGTAAGGATGGATTACATGCAGCTTTGGAACCACCTTACTCAAGACCTTATCGCATTATTAGTAAGACCATCACCGTGGAAATGAATAGAGGACCAGTGACAGTCTCCATCAATCGAGTAAAACCTGCCAACATAGAATCGGAAGCTGATCAACATTTACCTGAAACCAAAGTTAATGGTTCTCAACGAGTGACAACTACAAGATTTGGCCGAATAATCAGATCCTAACATCTTTTTGGCAGGTATTCCAAACTCGAAGGATGTTGGTGTGGTATAGCACTAGCGACTCAACAACAGACCAAAAAGGTTGTGACAGCTATGACCACACTGGCAATGAAAATTATTATATTTTCTTGTCATAATCTGCCAAATAATTTGCAATGAGAATAACAGATAGGGATTGAGGTAACACAATCGGCTTTTACATTTGATTTTGTAAAACGTATTCCTTAATATAATTGTACGATGCCGGTCACGGACCGAGATTACACCGTACGGGAAGGAAGGATTGCACGAGAGCAGTGGACTGTATGAGAGAGGATTGGATAGGAGCGGTGGCTAGAGAGACGTGATGCCTTGCTATGGGCAAAGAAACTCGCACTGACCTTGATTCCACCCCTTCCCGGTTCGATTCAGGTCGCTGAGGAACTGTTGCACGGCACGTAACCAGGGAGGTCGAACGTCGACCGTCCCGTCCAGTTATTTCGTTAGTTTTTTTTATAAATATCGCACACGGTGCAAAGGTGGTTATCCTTTGTCAAACGTTGACACAAGAACACAATTTTTCCGTCCCACCCTCGCTTACCATTATTACCTCACCGAGAGTGAGGGTAGATAACAAAAATCAGGTGGCGGGATTTCAAATACCCTTATGCAAGGATCGAACAATAATAAAAGTCGAGAATCCTTGTTTCATTAATCTGGCAACCAGTTGACGGTACACAGCACCCCACAGAGCTTTACAGTAAAATCTGTTTAAGATAAATACTTATATTTTTTGTTCGGAAAACTTGTGTCTGATCAAGAATATAATACTTTAATATTTATGTTTTTCATTTTACAAACGATGGAATGACATAAGTTCTAGGTGCGCATCATCAATGCCTTATCAATCTATTGGTTGGAGAGTTAAAAAATGTTGCTTTTTTTATTGCTGTAGAACAGCAGACAGGCTGACAGCCCGCTTAGAATTTAGCAGTTACTTGCCTATGGGTGTTTAACATCGCCAGTGGCATCGCCAAGACGCTGCTGTCACATAAGGGTACAGGAACTTGGGTCTCTAATGCCGGAACACAACACAAGGTTATGGCGGCATATTTAAGACCATAGGTGGTCGCCATCCAGACGGGCGTGGGGCCCTACCACGTAACTAGGGTGGGTTGTTTTGTCGCCTTTTACGACAGGCTGACCCCGGCCGCAGAGGTTAGTATTCTTTCTCCGCCTCTGCACAGATAAAAACCAAATTGAAATAAAATTAATTCCTAAAAAATTTATCACTTCTTGCATAACCTGGGTTAGAAAAAAATAACTATTGAGAATTAGCACAGACGCTAACTCGCAGTTTTACACTGCTACTTCATCTTCCTGCTCTTATCTCAAACTATGTGGGGTCGGCATAACATGTTCTCTCCTTTCACTTTCCTCTCTTTTCTAAACACCTTTTTTAACCATATCATCTTTTACACAATCCATCTATCATTTATTTGGTCTACCTCTCCACTTGTATCCTATTTCTAGTGTCCTTCTTGTTACATGACGCTCCTCTCTTCACATTATATGTCCATCCATACCAGGCTAACCTATTACATTTTAGCTTCTCAATCACTGGCGCTACTTTATAACTTTATCCATTTTTTGTAACTCCGCTCATCCATCTCAACATTTACATATCTGCTGTATGCAATAACCTTTCATCTTTCCCCATTGTGGCCCAGTAGTTTGATCCATTTGCTACTCAACAGTGGCAAACTCTGAGCTACAAAGTACTAGTTTTCGACGTAAACATTAAATGGGTGATATTAGACATTATAAACGAAGGAACCCCTTTATTTCATCTAACCAACTGCTCAGTACCTTAATATTACTATATTAAGGTACTGTGTTACTTGAGTAGAAAGAGTCGAAAACAATTCGCACAACGGCCCATCCCTGATCAAAATGCGTAGCGAGTTCTGGTCAGAGGGGCGAGTAGATC
Source organism: Malacosoma neustria (assembly GCA_963693495.1). Classification (NCBI taxonomy): domain Eukaryota; kingdom Metazoa; phylum Arthropoda; class Insecta; order Lepidoptera; family Lasiocampidae; genus Malacosoma; species Malacosoma neustria. The sequence continues at coordinate 14,861,817 of OY856384.1, forward strand.
AACTCGCATGATTTAGTCATGGCAAAGTGTCTTACCGGGTGAAATGTTGCCGAAGTTGACGACACACCAAGAATTCTAAATGCTCATGTAAATGTTTTCATATTTATATCCGTAGTTCGGATCGAGAGCAGTTTCCCTTGTAATCGAATTGGGGTATTAGTTTCTGTAAATTATGACTTGCAAGTTTTTTTTGTTGAAGGGAAACCACCCCAAGATTAACGAGGGTGCTCTAATAACTTCGAGGGACATTATTAACCTGTTATCGGCTTGTTGGAATAAATTATTTTCATGTTGGACTTAAATATTCATTTCTTAATTTATCACGAGTGTTATTGTATGTCGACGGAAGAATGCGGAATTGTCGTATCTATAAATATTCAATTGGACACCAGAGACGAAAAATGATTTCAAAAATTCATAACTCGTTAATTAGTAAAGATGGAAAGTGGAAATTTGGAACATATTTTTATATATGAAACTTTTTGAAATCATTGTTCGGCTCTGGTGTCCAAATGGATATTTATAGATAAGACAATTCCGATTTTTGCCGTCGATGTGTAAGTATATACCTAATCGCACTTGTTCAAAAATCATTAAAAATGTTTCGTCTCTGTTTGTCTATTCTGAATTACTTTTATCTAGATATATAGAAAGACTTTTATCTTTACTGTTATACTGTATTATAGCTGATAGCATAACAACAGCCCATGGCATCCTACTGCTGGGTTCAGGACTTTTCGTAAGGGAAAGGGACCGTATACCCGCCATGCTTATCCAAGGTGGGTTACAAATACAGGTGATCACGGTATGCATGTTTCCTTTACCATTGGTACATGGCAATTATGCTATAATAGGCAGATTAGGAATTATTTTTTTATTAGGAATTATTATTAATTAGGATTCGAAAAAAAATTTCGAACAGGTCACGTGTCCTGACGCGAGTTTAACATTTTTTACCCATCACAAAAAAGAAACAACTGTATTTCATTGTAATAAAGTCGCAATTTGAATAGATATGTAATGCACGTGTTACGAATTTTCGATCAGGCCACGTTTCCTGACGCGAGTTTAACATTTTCACCCATCACAAAAAAGTGTACAACGCCGCTACAGAAATTTTCACTTAAATAGCCTAAGCGGTGTATGCCATCAGGAGATTTTAGCCCGGGAATTTTTTAATTGGTCTCCTAGTGTAATACCACTGAGCTACTAGGTACCTTATAGCTGATATTATAAGGAATTATTTAGTTACTTTTATTCAATAAGAATCCATAACTTCTTACTGCTGGGTGAGGCTTCCAAGGCGGATTGGTGTGTTACACGTACTGGTGATCTCGGCTTGCAGGTTTCCTCACGATTTTTTATCGTCGATATGTGACATTTTTTGTTATATTATGCACATAAGGCGAGATATGAACCCGTAACTTCCAAGTTGGTTACCTTGTATGGTATAACTTAGTTACAACGTGCCTTTGACTGTATATTTCAAGTGAAAAATAATTTTATGAGAACTCAAAGTGCATTCAATATCAGGAATGAAACATAGACAAAAAATATTTTTAGCTCATGAATATAAACTCTAAGCTAAACGAAAGCTGCAGTAAAAACGAGTTTAATCCTTTTAAGCTTTGAATCTGTTTAGTAACTAGATTTAGCTGCAAAGAGCTCCCTTCAGGTGCGCTGATTGAATTATGAACTATTACCTGACTCCGTGAGGTAAAATTAAAGTTTAATGTACCAGCTCCGGATTTATACTTGTTTAACTTTTGGCTTCATTTGCATATATACGTTTTACTGAGGATAAAGAGGGGGCTTAGTTATGCAAATAAAAATACTGTCTCTCAAGTAAGACTGGTTGTTTTGATTGCTCAGAACAATGACATTATTATATGGTGAATGATTTTTCAAGTGATAATTATTGAGTAACACATATTAAGAATCCAAAAGCAAGAATGCTATGTAACAATGAAAATACAAGAAATTAGAGTGGCAGGATACAGAAGGAGATGTAGACCAAGGTAGTGACCCCTGCCTACCGCTCGGCCTGTCATAAAAGGTAACAAAACCACCCTAATTGTAGGTAGGGTCTCAAGCCCGTCTGGATGGCAACCACCTCTGGTCTAATACTATACCGTCTTAATAACCCTGTGTTGTGTTCCTCCTATGCGGACAGCAGCGTGTTCGCGGTGTCCATAGCGTCGCAAACATTCATAGGCGATGGTAACTGCTTATTACTAACTTAACGTTTATGAATGTTGAGACAGCTAACAGGTGAGAATGTTATGTAGGATAAGGGCAGGAAAAAGATGAAGCCTGGGGCGTGTGTTGTGGGTACGGCCGGGAGGTGAACCCGTGACCGCTGAAAGCGTTTAATCGTGCGAATGAAGTCATGAAGGTCGTCTTGAAGGTAATTATCTCTTTTTATGGATGTGCGTCAAAATCCTTCATTTCAGAGCTTATGGTAAGCTAATGATTATTGTCTTTTCATCATATGTGTTTCTGATCACTGATAAATTAAAGGAAGGTATATGAGGAATAAAAATATAGATAATTAAACCAAACACATTCTGGGTTTGGTTTAATTATAAGTATACAGGTGCCGTCGGTAAACCATGAAAAAATATATAGTATCAGAATCTCATCCGTATTTTAAAAGTTAGGTAGGACCCCTAAGATATAAAACTAATATTTGGAGAGAAATTTGTTAGTCTTATAGAGATTCAAAAAAAAATGTAGACATTGCTTACGCAGAAAAATATTTTCTCTAACGACATTCCACTCTAGAACTGTAATTCCAGATTATTTTTGACAACATGTCTTCGTTTTCTAATAGCATTGAAGTTTAGCAAAAACTTAGAAATTATTCTTTTTACTGCCCTGGGACAGCAGATAGGCTGACGGCCCATTGTATAATAGCTATAACATACAAAGACGTCTGAGAGACTTCATTTTTTCTTGTGTCAAAACAATTATTGACGTGTCTCAGACGTCTTCAACATTCCATTGCGAGTTGTTAATTCAAAGACCAATTTCTACATCACGCGTACGTTCATATTCGAATACTTATAATGTAGAAAAGTTAAGAATAGTGAATTTTCGATTTAGTATCGCCGAAGATATGTTATCCACTATATCGTTACCAAATTATCCCAAACGTGGGCGTCCATCACAAGGATATTATTCGGCTAGTCTGCAAGCAAAATATTGGGCACATTTCCCAGAACATATACGTGCTATTGATAAGAAACTAAATAAAACCGTTTAAAAACACTCTGCGAAAAGATGCATTGTGTGCACAAAACAGGATACAAGAAAGCGAAAATAGCTTGGCAGTGCAAAAATGCCAAGTATCGCACTTTCCGAATTGTTTTGAAAAGTTTCATGCATTAGAAAATTTAAATTAATCATTTGCATCTAATATAATAGTCATAAATATATATATATATATATATATATATATATATATATATATATATATATATATATATATATATATATATATATTTTTTGTAACATTAAGTTTGACGATTTGTTATTCAAATAAAGTATTTTAAACAAGATACAAAGCTACATTTGAATGCTATAACAGCCGATAAATAAAAAAAAAACATGCGGGGCAGTCTTTGGGGACTGCGGATAGAAATGAAAACTAAATAACTTGTGAATTGTATCGTCGAGCTATTAGATTATTATTTTCGGTTTATAAAGAAGTGTTTATGATCAAGGATTATTTAAATTACTCATTAACACTTCCTTACAAACCAAAAATTGTTCACCCAAAAAGCGCTCAACGCGCCTAAAGCAGTTTTCACTTCAAAAACTCAACTGTATTTCATTGTAATAAAGTCGCAATTCGAATAGATATGTATAAGTAATGCAATGCAATCATTTAAAAGTCACAATAAAATATACCTTAAATCATTATTAATAAGGTTGGTATTACTGGAGCAAAATTCCGTCTTACGTCTTACGAATTCTTACGATCAGGACACGTGACCTGACGCGAATGTAACATTTTTTACCAATCACAGAAAGTGCACAACGCCGCTAAAGAAGTTTTCACTTCAATAATATTCCTGGACACTTTTGTGTTTAATGATATGTCAAGGGGTTAAGGATGTTTGCTCCGTCATGGGCACCGCTGCCGTTCGCGCAGCGGTACTGGAACCTGGTCACTTATACCGGAACATGACACAAGGTTATTATGAGGTCATATTAGTGTTGGTTGCCATCCAGACGGGCTTAGAGTTTTATTATCTAAAAAAAAGATTGATAAAATGAAGAATGATTATAATTTATATAGCAATACGAGCTTAAATAATTGACTGTCAAATGCTTAGACATTTAATCACGAATTCAAGAGTATTCTGACTAGACAAAAATGAATCAGCTTTCAGAATAAAATGATTTATTCACTCCATGTAAAGGCGTGATACATGAGGAATAGTAATGTGTTTATGCAATGACCGGGCATTATGTTCATGGCCAGGTCGTCTATGAATATATGTATCAGCTAAAATAAGAATTTATCAATCTATTTATTTATTTATTCTTTGTACACAACATTGATTACACACATAAAACTTAAAGATATGAGACATGTACATAGGCGTGCTTAACCCTAAAAGAGTTCTATGTCAATCTATGTTAGATATCAAAATCAAATGAATATCGACTCATCTTGAAGCTTTGGCAAGTAGGTACACATGCAAACTAATAAGATCGACATTTTTAATGCTAATGTTTATATATTTTTTGGGTGACAATTTTTTTTTCAGATGGTTCATGAAGTATTAGTATTGAAGTATTATTGCAAGAATTATTGCATTGTTCAGTATGTCATGAGGTAGCGACTGCATATGAGTAAATGCAGTCGCTAATAGCACGGTATATATTAATCAATCATCAATCAAGAAATTGTGAACAATAAAATTGAAATAAAATAAAAAGTAAATAGTCGTATAGAAAAATCACCGATATTAAAGCTAATTATTTCGATATTGCTATATTACATTTTCGTAGAAATGTAATGCTGTATTTAAAAGTGTCATTGTTTTACTATTTAAAATTGAATATAATTTGTTAACAAAAATTTATATTCTACAAAAAATGTTAATAATTGATTTATAGAAATGTCTATCAAGCTTACGACCCATCATTCAAAGACTGACTTAACGTATACAAGTTAATATTATACGTTTGTCTAGTTATGTCTCTATTTCAATGAGATGGTATATTAGTTTTAGCAGTTCAACCAGTCCAAAAACGCAGTAATCGTCTAGAAAGCGCTTTACATGTACTTTTTTATCTTCCTCATTTTTATCCTTCCTCAAGTTCAAAAAGCTAAATTAGACCTTGCTACAAAAATTAAAACAGTCTTAATATTACGCCTTACAATTAAAGCGTGATAAGATTAAAACCATTTCAGAGGAGGGGCAATTTGCATGAATTAATTTGAGAGTGCACAACGAAAAAGTAGACCCGACAGACGTGACGGGCAAACGGATTGGGCATTATACAGACATCCAGCAATTATAAACTTCGTTTGATTTTATACACTAATGGACTTGCCAGCGAATCAACCCAGTGGGCGCGGTTAGAATTAAAATGCTATTTGAATGGATTAATGCTGTTGCTAGTTACATACTACAAACAATTAACAATACATGTTAATTTTTTATCCCGAGATTGGAGATCAAACAGCTCGTATATCTATTATAGTATATAGTCATTTCATATAAATAAATATAGTCTGACAATTCACAAAGCGCCATCGTGTCCCAAAGTAAGTTACTATAGTACTTTGGGAGATTTTTATCCGTGCAGGGGCGGAGAAAGAATACTAACCTCTGTGGCCGGGGATGGCCTGTCGTAAAAGGCGACAAAACAACCCACCCAAGCTACGTGGTAGGGCCTCAAGCCCGTCTGGATGGCGGCCACCTTTGGTCTTAAGTATTCCGCCATAATAACCTTGTGTTGTGTTCCGGCATTAGTGACCCAAGTTCCTGTACCCTTATGGGACAGTAGCGTGTTCGCGAATCCACTGGCGTTGCAAACACCTATAGGCGACGGTAACTGCTAAATCCTAAGCGGGCCGTCTGCCTATCGGCTGTCCTACAGCAATAAAAAAATATAGTACTTATACACTTTACTTACTTATATGTAGGCAAAAGTTATTTGTCATTACTTTTAACTACTTTAAACTCAACGTGGGGTTAAAAATGACAAGTGTACTGAAATTTGTAAGGAAATGAAATATATTTGTTCAGTATTTTGATTTCTGATGGCCTTCATAATAACACTTCAGTTAGTATCTTAAATAAACTATTATAGATATAACTTTTTTCATTACACGTCATAAATAATATTATAAATGCGAAAGTGAGTTTTTTTGTCACGCTTTCACGCCTAATCCAGTGAAACAATTTTGATGAATTTCCGTAATGGACCTTGGACATAGATTGGACCTTGGAGAAGAACATAGGCTACTTTTTAAAATTCATACGACACAACAACGTTTGCCGAGTCAACTACTATTTTATATGTAAAAGTAGTGTCATGAAAGAGTAAGGATTACTTGAATATTAGTCTGTGAAATCACAAATTAATATTAACATCTACTACTGTCTTTGGTTCTGGAATCAAGTTTTGTAAGCAACCGGACATCCGTAGAAATTAGACACAAAAGAAAATCTCACAAAAGAAACTTTGTTCTTATGGCCGATAGATTAAGAGCCTTAAAATATTCTATTCCAATAATACTACTTAGTCCTTACCCATATTCAAATAACAAAGATTGGGTTTATTATTATTGTCAGAAATTCAGGGCTGATTAGATACTGCTGTATCTAAAAAGGTTAAGCCATTTTCGCCTAATCCCAAGAAGAGATGATCCTTTCCATTCCTCCTTACATTTTCCTGCCGCTACTTTGTTCAGGTGACTAATGTACACTCATTAATCAACTGGGTTTTTCATACGATATATTATTTCCTTAGGGAATGGTCAGTAAGTGGAATAAATATATGGGACAATTAGGTTGTTGCGGCTTAGAGTGGCTGGTTTGTTTCATTTTGTTTTTCTTTTGTAGGGTAACTGAAATCTTGCCGTCGAATATGCAACTAGCGTTATTTTTACATATTTTTGTTATTGTTGAGGAACAGGAGAAAGACTGACGGCCCACTTAATATAGTAAGCAATTAGTAGCTTATGGATATTTACGACGATAGGGGTACCGCGAAAACGCTGCTGTCCCATAAGGGTACAGCAACCTGGGTCACTAATGCCGGAACACAACACAAGGCGGCGGCATGCTTATAGACCCAGTGTGGTTGCCATCCAGATAGGCTTGGGGCCTACGTAGCTAGGGTTGTTTTGTCGCATTTTACGACAGGCCCCGGCCGCACGGCTTAGTATGCTTATGTTATGATTACTATACAACTGATATTTAGATAGATAGCTCGTTATTGATTAACTATTATTGCGGCACGCTATGATGGTCGTTTTAACATATTACAATAGTGATGTGAAATGTCAATTTATTCTCGATAAAATCTCTGCGTACGTTCGGCTATATCGACGAAATCCACAACAAAAGGCATAAACAGAGTCCAAATTAACGAGCAAGGGTCAACAGTACTGCAGTATCAATATCAGAAATCCAAAGCCAGGTTAAAACTATATCACAATCGCAGTGCATTCACAGTTTGTACTTTTCGAAGTAACGTCAAGTCGAAACTGCTTTGTTTTGCTTAGAGCATTGACGCGAGTTTGCCGGAGGTAGTAGTTGTGTGGCCAGCGATCCTATTTAACGATCGTATTAAATTTAGTTTTTTTAAATTTTGATTTTCAAAAAACAAATCCGAGTTGTGTGGTAAATAAGTACACCAATAACTATAATCTAATAAAAATAAATGTTCGCGGTACCCTAATATATAGCTTATTAATCAATGTAATAAATAAATTTTATGTCCTAAAATAATACATTCGATAAATTTAATGACTAACTGCATATCGCTATTGACAATAAAGAACAGCAATTTGTTCCTTCAAATGTGATTACTAATTAATACGAAACTTTATGAGTGGACAAACGTCAAAACGGCCATCATAGCGTGCCGGTAGTATACTTATAACTACTTATCAACTAGGTAAAATAAAACTAAATAAACTATTCTAAACAACAGACGGCCGTATCGCTCAAAGCTATCACTTTCAGATAACCTATTACTTTTAGTAGTAGAGAACAGTTTTTGGCGATGTAGGTTATGTGTGTGGTCATATTTATATAATTTTCTTTTGTAAATAAATACATTATACATAAGACCACCCAGACTCGAGACGAAAATCGAGCCCGGGACGTCCGTATGTGTTCTGATGTGTGGAAATCATTGCGTCACAGAAGTTGTTCAGCGTCGTCGGGTCCTAGCGCCTTTGTAACTTACCATCATCATTCAAGAGGTTATACAGGTTATCGCTTTCACATAGAATCAGATGTTCAGCGGGTTCCTTGGAAGAGATCGTTCTAAGCGATAAGGCCGCCCATTACCATACAATTAAGTATCTGTATGAAATGAAGTGTTTTTCTTTGATTCAGTTGTTGGTGTTGTTTTGAACAACAGTTCCGCTCATAGACAAAAAAACCATTTAAAGATAATTTTAATAGAATACACGTGTACTGAATATGTACGTGTTTTTTATAATAAATAAATAGTTATATTCTGACAATTTACACAGCGCCATCTAGACTCAATTTACGCTGCAAAGCGCTTATGTTATTGGTTATTAGACAACTGATTTACTACTGAACTGTACTTATATACTTTGATTATACATACGTAATTATAACATAATAATAAATAAATAATAACAGTATAGTAAATAGTGACATTGATTACCCAACTTCAAAGTGCCGATTCTTTCGAATTGAAACAGCACCAAGGCACATTTAAACATTGATAAAAAAACTAATTGAATTTCTTTTTTATTGCTAAAGCAATAAAAAATTAAATTCAGCCTGTTCTGTAGAACAGCAGACGGACTGACACGCCATACAATAGTTAGCAGTTACTGTCGCTTATGGATGCCAGGAGAACCGCTAACACGCTGCCGTGCGTGTAGGCTACAGGAAACTGCTCACTTATGCCGGAAAACAACAGAAGGTTATAATAGTACTATTTAGAAAGGTTGCCATCCAAATGGGCTTGGAGCCCTACCACCTAGCTAGGGTTATTTAGACGCCATTACAGGCCGATTCCGGCCGCATAGAAGGCCGAGAGAAAAAATATATTTATTAAATAAAAAATATCTTCATATTTGTGAATGGAAATATTCGCTAATGATTTCCTATCTACAGAACCGTGGCAATTTAATTAAATAACTGATTTACAATGTTAATAAACGTAGTGGCTTGGCCGCGTTAAATTGGAGGGATTGAGAATCTAAAATTAGAACGTGGAAAACTTGTATTGTCTGTGAAGATTGCTAGCGTGGCTTCAGGTTCCACTAAGTAGAGCTAATGGAAATGAGAGATGTAAAGAGACTCGCCAGTGACTCTTTTCTAGCCACGGGATATAGCTTTTTTTATTTTCGGTCTTCGGGTCCTTTCAGAACACTTTTATTTTCACGCCTTGTCATTAAAAGGACCATTATCGTCTCCGAAAGAAAATTATGCGTGAAATTCTAGTAGGTGTTTAACAGGTGGGGCTGCTTTGATTCCGAAAGACTGGACATCTTAAAATTGGGGTTGTCCAATTCTAATAATAACTTGCTTTCATAGCCAACCCCCGCCAAGCTTTCGCACGTCGGAATGTTTACGGATGTCAAGGTTTATGTCAGACCCGTTCCACTACTAAACTTGGGCCTTCCATTGCAGGGTACGGACACGTCACGCTTGGCCAACGCGGATTAGCGGGTTACATATACTGGTGATCTTGATATGCAGGCTTCCTCACAATGTTTTCCTTCGACATCGGTACGTAGCAATTATAATAATATGTACATTAGATGAGAAAAACTATCTAAGCGATGCTATTCATTGAGATTCTAACCAATGACATTTAGACAGATCTGTGTGTGTGTTACCGCTAGACTAAGTATCTATTCATTTACACAAAAAGTATTTCATTTGTTCATTTATAATCATGTATTTATTTATAGAAAGGAGGGGTAGACCAAATAAAAGAAGAAGAAGCATGAATTGCATAGAAGATGATATAGCGAGAAAAGGTGAATGTTGAATAACGACTGATAGAGGAGATGGGAAATATTTATTTATAGAAAAAAGTATCTTAGTATATCAATATCTAGTATCGCTCTGTTTTTTTGGAATTAAAAAGCACGATGGCTTTTGTGACAGTATATTTATTTATATATATAAATTCCCGGATATTTTAATAATTTTTATTTTTGACATTCGTTAAATGATTTCTTTCTCTCGTAGCAATGAACAAAGATTGTAAAAATGAGAAGAAAGCATTTTTAATTATTTTCATTTCCTCATATCCTCGTAAAAGGTAATTAAGAGCGCGGTAATTTTACTTAACGAAAACATTAACTTCAAGGAACTTGGCGACGTTTTGTTATATTTTTTTGAAAATTTCCGTGAACTTTGTTCGTGAAGAAATTACTAGAGTATTTTTTTATAGCTAGAGTTCAACAAACAGTCCAACGGCCCACCCTGGTAGGTGATCACCGTTGCCAATGGACGTTTGCAACACCAGAGGCATTACCAACGCGCTGCCAGCCTCGAAAAAATTTTATAACGCCTTTTTTGAAGAACCCTATATCGTACCACGCTGAGAAAACTTTAGTTGGAAGCTCATTCCAAATTCTGAGACTACGCAACATGAACGTTCTCGAGAACCGTTTCGTGGGGAATGGGAATGGGAAATGGGGATGAACACCCAGCTGTTGGTGGGCAGTGCGGTGGTAGAAAACCGACGAAAGCACGATTCTAAATAGCTCATCAAAACAGTCCTCGTTGTACAGATGGTAGAATACGCAAAGAGACGCAAAGTCTCTCTGAATTCCAAGCATGTCTAGACCGTCTGTGAGTATGGGATCGTCGACAACACGAACTGCGCGCCGTTGAATGTGGATTGGTGTCTAAGGGAATGAGCTGGCAAGCGGGTGCTATATGCGGCCTGACTGTACTTCGTATAGTACAAGCCGTTGCCTTGGAGTGAAATACTGCTTGGACCGGTTTAGCATACCCAGCTTTTTGGAGGAATGCCTAAGCATTCCTCCAAAAAGCTGGGTATGCTAAACCGGTAAGCTAACTTCTCCCTCAAATTATCCCCTAAATCCCCTAATCCCCTAATGCACATCATTCATGATGTCGAAAGAGGAGTTCCTTGGAACTGTGGCGCAGGTGCGAACGGGGTTTTCTTGGCAGAGAATACGCAGACTTGCGTCTTCGAGGGGTTGAACTGGACAAGGTTTTATCGTCCCCATTCAGATATTCTCTCTAGAGAGTTCTTTACTTCAGACACAAGTCTGACCCGACTTTCTTCCAAAACCGCAGGAGAGAGGTTTACACGGCCAGTGTACCGTGCTTCGCCGGTGCTATCATCTGCATAGTAATGAATGCCATCTATGGATAACATGTCATTGATATGCAGAATAATGCGTCGGCGACAGCACACAACCCTGGGGCACACTAGCATTGATAGACTTCACACTGGAGCAGCAACCATCAACAACGACCTTAATACTGCGCCTCACTACTACGCTTACTGCGACTCAGACCCTATAATACACTTATATCTAGAACATCATTTGCTAGTAAACAATATTCAGTATTCAGCTTATATTTATTTAACAAAGTTGTTAAATAAATTCATATTGCAACATTAAATAAATTTGAAATTAAAAATATATTAAAATCATGGCTATTAAAAATATACTATTCCGACACAGAAAATTTTATTCATATTAGAGAATAATACATATTTATATTAGCTAGAAGAAATCACACCTACACATACGCACATGCACATACCTACACACAACAAACACGCACGCTCAAACACAACTGTAAGGTACAACAACGTACGCGCACCAACGCTCCCTCGCACTCACGCATAATCACTCACATTGTAAAATGTATAATATTCATTTTTGCAGAATTAGTTAATTAAAAATGGGAGAGGAAACTTGCCCCAGAGATATAGATAGATCTAGTTCTGGAGCAAGTGGAATCAATTATTTTATCTACTTTTAGTCATTTTATATGTTTGTAGTATTTAAGTTTCACCCTTACAATGTTTGGTGCATTAAAAAGCAATTTATTATTATTATTATATAAAATAGGGACGGCTAAGTTGGATATGTAATATCTGTTGAAAAAATGGTGCTTCTTCGTTTTAGCTTGTAAACTTTTTTATTCAGCCTATGAGGAGAAAACAGAAGCGGTTAAACACCTTTTACGACTCTCTAGTAACTAGTAACCCTCACTTAAGCTAGTTGACACTTGTCTATGTTTCAAGTTAATTAATTCAGGTTAAATTAGTCGTATCTTGAGAATTATTCTCCTTAAATTATCTTGTACAAGACAAATGAGGTTTTAGCGCAGCGGGTAATTTGCGAAGAGACCTTTTCAAATAAAATATGCGTGGACCTAATGAAAACTGCCTACATTATTAAGCTAACAGGGTACTTAACCCTTCTGCTTCTACCTGGATAGTGTGATCCGACACAGACTTCGCATTATTTACAATGAAAAATACCGTGTAGCTTTCTCAAGGAAATGAATACGGTCCGACCATTTTGTCTTCTTTAGAGCGTGGTGGTAGTAAGTGACGACAAATAATTTCTTCTGTTTGCTCAAAGTATAATTTAGGTATTCCATTTAAAACACCATACAATAAAAAATTTTTACATTCTTTTAGCTTTAAATATAATTCTTTATTGGCTATATCACTAAAATATCTAATTTATTTTTCAAAAAGACGAAAATTATAAATAACATATTGATTGGAGATCGCATCAATATGCATGACCGCGTTGGATGGCAACATGGCATAATATAATTAATAAATTTAATATAAGGTAGATTTAACTTAAATAATTTAGTTTAATCGATCACGCAACAAAACGATTTACTTTGATATCTAGAATTAATATTAATAAGTGTAAATTTGGCAGCGATCATGTACAACAGTATTGGAGGAGTGTAATAAACTAAGAAGTTCCAAATATCGACAAAGTGATTGGATGCAGGGGCGGAGAAAGAAACCTCTGCGGCCGGGGTCGGCCTATCGTAAAAGGCGACAAAACAACCCACCCTAGCTACGTGGTAGGGCCTCATGCCCGTCAGGATGGCGACCACATTTGGTCTTAAGTATGCCGCCATAATAACCTTGTGTTGTGTTCCGGCATTAGTGACCCAAGTTCCTGTACTCTTATGGGATACCAGCGTGTTCGTGAAGCCACTGGCGTTGCAAACACCCATAGGCAACGGTAACTGCTAAATTCTAAGCGGGCCGTTAGCCTGTCTGCTGTCCTACAGCAATAAATTTAAAAAAATGGATGATTAATTTACATATTATTTCACATTCTTCTTATCTAATATTTTCTACCTCATTTCATCCAAAGCCCTGTTACGTATCGTTATAAGTTACTTACGCCTTTTTTTTCATTACTTCAGACCGCAACACATGAAAATAGACAGAATAGGCATGGTGGCCTTTGCGTGCCTGTTAACTAGCTAACATATATTATTTCATCTTTGAAGAACTAATCCTATTTGTGGGAACACTGCCATATCCACATTAGTCTGTCTCTTACAAACCGCGATCATGTTTTCCTGTTATTCCTTTCATTCTATTTCGTATACAACGTATGACATATAAAAATAGCGCAAAGAAATAACGTCAACAATAGGAAACGTTGGTACTGTTTGATTTATTGGAGCGTCAATTTTCAGCTTGTCACAAATGTATCAGTACAAAAACCTGTCGATAAAATGAAGGACGTTGAGTGCATTGTGCGGGTTGCTTGAGTTTAAACTTAACAAATTTGAGTTTATTTAACTAGTTTGGTTTACATCATCATAATCAAAGATGAGTCTAAAATTAAATCACTAAGCCCTGCGTGAGGATAATATTCAATATTGAGAAGAAATCCTACATTAACGGGCCTTCCGATTTTCAGCCAGTTACAAGTCATATGAAATTTTATGTACCCCATTAAAATGTAATCATGGTCCAAATCGTGGCTAAAATAATGAGACTGAAGCTTAGTTTATAATGAGATGTGGAAAGAGAGTGAATGTAGTGTAATTGAAATGGCAACGTCTTAGCAATGACGGATTTAAATGTAAACAAAAAAGGGAGAAAATGACAGAACGTTACAAAGCTAAGTACAGACGTTTAATTTGACAATATAACAAGAAAAATGCTACGAACAAAATGCATAGACACAGACGAAGTGGTAGATTCAAAAATGATGGGTGGAATACGTGAAACATGATATTGCTAAACGGTTTAATTTTGAACCAGTTAGATTTTCGACTAACAGAGGAGAATGGAAGGCCATGTTGCTCCAAATGTACAGATTTCGTCAATTTCATTTATAAAATGCAATTAAAATAAAATTTTATTTTTCCATTCCAACCAATTACGGAAGCATTGTACAACATCCATCAATTGGAAATCGGGATATAAAAAATAATTGTACCGTTCAGAAACTCTTATATGGCGACAATGGTTATTTTATTTTCACAGGGGTGATATAACGACATGGTTCTGGCAATGGGAACCTTGTAATAGGTGTACATTAGGCCTTATCGCAACCACGTGCACGCATAAACTTCGCGTTATTCCAGCGAATTGTTTTGACGTACTGTTTTCATTTTTTGTTATAAATATGATTATAAAAGTAAAAAAGTATCCAACGTAAAGTGTTAATAAAACTCTCAACTGAATGTTGTTGGTTGGAGAGCTAGCTTATGTAAAAACTCAGTTAATGGCAACATAAGACGGAACCCTCAGTGAGTTATTTCTTTTTTTTGCTAGGCGTTGAATTATAATAACACTTTTTACGGACCGTGTCGGATAAGAAATGCGCAGCGGGGTAATAAGGAACTACAATGAGATGAAAGAATTTTCAATTTTGCACAATACTTTCTTCAACTGAATAAAATCACCCCAGCGCTGCCCACGCCTAGCGTAGGGACAACTGTGGTTAGTCTGGTTGCCACCACAATTAGTGATAGCTCGCTTTCACAGGCCTCTTCACAGCCGGAAAGACTGGAAAATACCAAAAACGGCAGCTTAGAGAATAAAAAATAAATGTAAGACTAATAATAGCTTATTAGAACTTTGTAAAGATTTTTTTTATTTAAAAAAAAGTGAAGTTGAAAAGTTTAAGTTAAGTTTATGTTGATTTATTCGAAGTTAAAGAGTAAAAATGTAAGATGTAGTTTATTTAAACTTTGAGATTTTAACACAACTCGACGCAAAATATTAGTATAAGTTTGTTTTGTTAGAAAATTCTAATTTTGTTTAATTTATTAATGAAATGTAAGAAAACTGCTAATAGTTCCTTAAAACTTCAAGAAGATACTGTTTTGTTTCTTGTTTTTTAAGATGTAATTTAGTTTAAAATTGTATTAAAATAAATGAAAGTTGATTTATAAGCTATATTATAAACTATATTTTATTGTACTGAGTAACTTAGAAAATTGAAAAAATACTCTGTTCAAACGTCCGGGTTGTAAGCTCCGAAATCCGGGGTTTACGCGTTTCTTGTCCTGGTTGACAGATTTTTGAGATGAAAACCCTATGTTAAAGAGAGTTATCAAAATGAAGATCACTAGAGCTAAAAGATCAAATTAGCTACACAACCAACATTTGTACCAAAAACCAAATAATAGAATATTTTTTGAACACAATAAATGTTTTCATATAATTATTTATTTTTAATAGAAAGTTGAAATGAATCATTCTAAATGAATAACTTCGTAAATTTAAAGCACAAACAAATCAGCAATAAATAACAACTTTCCGACGAAATCGTAAATAAATTTTCCATTGCAAATAATTTAATGTATTTGTGTGTCCGTAAATCAAGGGACTTTAAACTTTTAGGGTTTTTAGACCTCCGGGTACTGAGTACTTTTTGTTTGGTTTGTTTCGTAATGTTTTAATGAATTGGTCAAACCTTTTTGAGAAAGAATGTGGAATAGGTAAATAAATATACAGTTAATATTAATCTTACACGGATATTAAAACATTTTCTGTGAATTTGTACATCTACGCATACTACGCATTTAATTATATCAATAATATGAATGTCAAAATAATAGTGATGAAATTAAAGCACTTGGTTGAGTTCTCCCTACGCGTCAACAAAGGAGGACGAGTGCGTGAGTGTTAGGATATTGCTACTTAGAAACCTATTTCTTATTAGCACTACTTAACTTAATTAGCGGTATTACGAAGATCAACCACAACAAACTAATAAAAAAATATTCTCTGCCCCAGTCTATTGCGAAACTCAGACAATTTAAAAGAGAAAGTTATGTAATTGTTTTATAAGTAAAGGACAATGTATTTTTCTTTTTTGCGATACCAGAGGCACCGCTAACATGATACCATCCACGTAGGGAAACTGGAATCTGGACCTTAAGACCTATTAAGACCAGATGTAGATGCTATTCAGACAGGCTTGGAGCACTAATATAATAAAATTAATTCTACATCTAATTTCTTCGTTGTCATTTTTAATATTCCACACTAAAAGCCTCGTTTGAAATCAATATTAACCATAACATCGATAATCCTATAGCTTCCTATAGTGATTTTTATTTTCTCACTACCAACGAATGTGAGAATTTTCTCATGGACCCTTTAAATAAATGATAAGAGGGAATACTGCGAATTCCCACGGGACCCAGATATAAATGAGGGTTTTGCAGATTTATGTTTATATCCCTTAATCTAAAGGTCAGGCATACGTATTTTGATAAAGTGGTTTCTTTAATAAACATAAAGTTCGTGGGTAGACATTTTGGATTTGATATGTCAATCTGTTGGTACATTTGTTCTAAATTTGAATATGTTATATTCGTTTTGATATTTGCAGTCTATCATTCGATTGAAACTGTAGCTTTTTTTCGTAATGCCAAGAGGCTGTCTGTTACAACGACCCAACAGCGATACTGGAAGATTTGAGCTTGCACCCAGCTGAGCGGGATCGTGCAGTCCATGGCAGAATGCTTGGAAGGCACCTCCTGTAAGATAGTATCAAGGGCCATGGGGGAAATATGAGAGTGAACCCTTAAAGCTGGAGACCGGGCACCGTGGTATAAACATGGTATATGGTATTTACACGTTGTGAAAGGGTCCCCGATCTAAAAACGGTCTCAGCTATCTGGGAGAGAAGAAACGGTGAAACAAACTCCCCCGCAAATGTGCCTAGTATCCTTTAGCGTTCACTTCAGAGTTCGTCGAAGTATGTTTTAATATTTTCACAATGCGAGACCATTTTCTGTTAACGAGCAAGAAAACATTGGCTTATGTAAGTATTTAAATAGAAAATTGCCATTCTCGGACAATGTTTATGATAATGATTATATTTAATGGATGTTCATCCACATGTCCTTATCTTTTCGTTCATCAGAACGTTTATGTTCTTATTATACTGGATATATCACCTTGAAGCCCACTATTGAGTAATATCACTAGATAGAATATATACGTATTTTATTTTGTCGATGCCCTCCCGTAGCTACGAGTATTTATTTTCTTCTGTAAAGAGATGGAAAAGAAAACAGAAGATAGATTAAGCTTGTTACGTTGTAACAAGAGTAGGATAATTAATTTTCTTTATATAATATTTAATCCTTAAATACTTAATAAAAATTTCGAATTAATCTCAACAATATATAATAATTAATCTTGAGGGTATTTAAACGGAACGAACCAGATAATAATTTCGATCGCGCACCTTAAAAGTAGGTAGATAAGAATTAAACGACGGCTGGGAAGAATCTTCGAGAAATCGTTCAGTTGAATAGCGTCCATCGATAAGTAAAAAGATGAATGAACGCGAATCATTCGATCGGTTACCGGTCATCGAAAATACTACAAATGAACGAAGAACGGGAACCAAGTGTCGTCAGGGCTTACGTCACAAATAATTCTTTGCCCCTCTGGCCTATAGCTCTGTCATTGTCTAAACGAGTAGCGGGTCCAAAGTACAGGTGCTACCCAGTACTTTTCCATGCCAAACCATTAGAAGCCAAATCTAGAATCTTCGAAAAAGTGGGCGGTGTCCTGACGGCTAGTATAAAAAGGCGAAGCCGCGATGGACGCCAAGATTCGGACACCAGCTACTCAGCCACTATGGTGGTTCGCGATTGTGGTTAATTTATTTTTAATAATGTTTAAACCAGTCACTTAATTAAGTAATCATGTTGTTCGTTCGAGAAATTATTTAAATTATGCCGCGTATATAACCCTCAGGTGAGCTCATAAAATTTAAGTCCATTAGGGCCGGTCGCTATTGCCTAGTTTTGTGCCTAAAAATTAATCCAAAATAATTTTTTTTTTTTTTATATTTAAATATTGCAAGTTAATATCAACAAGAAGCTACCGGGAATAGAATAGTCACGTGGGTGTAAATATAAATCATAACCTAATTATTTTGTGTTAGGCGAACATGCTCGCCGCGTTATTGTTTTAAATTCTTTAAAATAAAAAATAAAAATTAATTCGCGCAGTAGTTAACGTCGTGGCTTGTATGTATTCTTAGTTATATCTGTTTTTTTTCCTGTAAACCTAATGTAGTTGTAATAAACTTTAATGTTGATGCCACCGACGTATCGTCATAAATCTTATATATGTATAAAAATTAATGTCGCTAATTAGATCTTGTAATCTGTAAACGTAAGTTATTTTGTAATACCGTATTAAAACGGATTTTCCTTTGGAAGCCGACGATTCATATATCGAAGGTCATTTCATTGAATTGTTTTTTTTATGCTGAAACTACCTATCTCTGTTCAAATTTATATTTAAACTTTTCTTTGTGTTTATGGCGTGGTGGAATGGTGATAGTCCGAGTAATAGTAGTTAGTTGATTCCTGGTTAGACAATTTTCATTTTTATATTTTTTTATTATTTAATTTTCATTCCGTATTTTGCTTGTTATTATAAAGACGGACATAAGCTATCACCACTCCACTTTCGCATTTTATAATGTAACGCGAAGGATACCGACACCACTCCTGGTCGTCCAGGGTGTCAGGGTGCCGGGTCTTTCGCGCTACAGAAACATCTTCGACGCATTTCAGAGGAGAGGGTCCACCGTACGGGCTGAGAGCAGACGCCCCAGAACGGGTCCTTCGGAACAACAACCCGTAGCTGCCATCCTTCGCAGCGGTCTCGAGGCAGCCACCCTCAGTACGGGCTGGAGCTGCAGACCACTTCCAACGGCAGGGCACGTCAGGCCCCGTGAGAGGAAAGGACGTTGATGACCCTCCACGCGCAGGACGAGGCCTAAGCTAAGTCACCCTACACCCATACGATTTAACGCCCAATATAAACCTCTTAGTGCTTGTACCCACGTCCCGGTTATATATGGTAGACCGAACTCTATTTTGTTAATTCATTCAGTACGTTATATTAGTAATAAACTTGTATTCAATTTAAAATTGTTTAATTTCTTATCTATATTTGTCGACGACCGTCAGGTTGTCGTGACAAAGTGGCGCCCAACAATTAAAGCATAGCACAGAGAGGTTTATATTTTTTGTACTTTTGTGGTGTCCGTATTCTTCATCCAGGTGGTAAGTCTTTGCGGACGAGGCTGAACGGGGTGGTACCACCGATCCGTTTCTCCTTAAGAGAACGGGTAGCCGATTTTTGTCGCCTGGCTCCGCAGGGTAATCGACTAACATCCCAGATTGCCCACACTTGCGCGAGAACTACACAGTGGGATAATTTAATAAATGTTCTTTTTTCTACAACATTTTTTGTGTAGATTTAATTTTTTATAATAACTTTGCATTTTTTTTTATTTCTTTCAATTGCAGTTAATTTTTAATTAATGTTTTTTTCCAATTGTGTTTGTGTTGTGCGTAATTGTAATTTATTTCAGAGATATTAATATTATTATTAGTGCATATTTTGCATTTATTTAGTGGTTTTAACATTATTTTTATAATTTAATTTTGGTCTGAAAATTTAATGGCAATTACGTGCAATTATTTACATCATTCTTAATTTTTTTTATTTTATATTTTTACCCACGTGTCACATCTCGTTGCGTATTTTTTTTTTTCTTTAATTTAATTCAATATAGCTGTCTCGTTATTTAATTAACTTAATTTCGGTATTTAATAAATTTAATTAATTTAGTTTTTTAATTTAACTTGGCACAAATTTTTTTTTAATTTTGGATTAAAAATGGACCGTAACATGGATTATTTAAATTTGATTAAACCTGAGCTCACATACGTAATAGTCATTCGCAGGTTAGAAGTATTATGTTATAACACTTTAATAGTATCTTTGATCCTTATATCAAGTTACTTATGTTTTTATATTCGGGCGGATTATACGCGTTGGATTTATCATATAATTTTCGGTGGTTCGACCCATTAATTTTTTTTTCTCTCTTCGAATTGTTAACCGGAGGTATGATATGTTAGCATTTATTTTGTTTTGTATCGGTAATATTGATTACAACATTAGTTCGTTTGGTAGTTGATTATGGTCGCCTTTAGCGAATTAAAACAAGCCTACACGAATTTGGTTGTTTTGATAGGGAGTTTTATATTACTGTTGTATGACTTATATATGTCTGCACATGGTTTGTTATAATTGCTTTTTGTGCAATTTTTTTTAGCGGAGTATGACAGTTTCTTGGTATAGGTCTACTCGTCTGCTGTTTTTTCTCGTTACAGCGGGTCGTGACTGTAACAAATTCGCTAAAGACTAAACATACTCACAATGCCATTTAGTTTATTTAATTTTGTTTAAGCAATCATTAGCATATACAACGCTGTCACAGTTACCGGTTCGATTCTTGTTAGTTCAGTAATGTTCAGAATATTAGTTTAAAATTTTTAATTTTTTTTCTTTCTCGTTTACAATAATTTTAATTTTAATAGTTGTTGCGTTTCGGTCTCTGTCTGCGTTGCCTTTGTTGGATTTAAATAAGCCTACACGAATTTTTGATGTTTAGTTTGGGAGTTTTGTGTTGTAAGACTTCTATATAAGTCTACACACGTTATGTTAATTGCTTTGTGCAATTTTTTTAAGCGGAGTATGACAGTTTCTTGGTATAGGTCTGCTCGTCTGCTGTTTATTGTTTTGCGTTATGCGCGTTTAGAGCGGGTTGTGACTCTTTAAATAAGCCTACACTAATTTCTTCGTCAGAGCGGGTTGTGACTCTTTAAATAAGCCTACACTAATCTACTAGTTACAGCGGGTCGTGACTGTAACAAATCCAGCAAAGACAAACGTATTACACAGTACCGATTCGTACAGAAGTTTCACGTTACAGTATTTCTATCCCTTAGACGCTCTTTGTTATGCAGTGCTGTTCTTGAGTCCAATCTTTATTATAGATTCGTACTCTGGTTGTATGGCAGTCTGTAGATATAGAAATTTCTTCAGACAAATTATGACAGGTCGTGTGTTAGGACGTATGATAGGTATTTGATAGTGGATGTATGTAAGTAAGACAGATACTGGGCGGTTCTATTCCTATTAGGCGCTTACCGCAGCGGATTTTACTACGTAAAATCCTTTCTCTGGGAGAGGGGGTATTGTTACGTTGTAACAAGAGTAGGATAATTAATTTTCTTTATATAATATTTAATCCTTAAATACTTAATAAAAATTTCGAATTAATCTCAACAATATATAATAATTAATCTTGAGGGTATTTAAACGGAACGAACCAGATAATAATTTCGATCGCGCACCTTAAAAGTAGGTAGATAAGAATTAAACGACGGCTGGGAAGAATCTTCGAGAAATCGTTCAGTTGAATAGCGTCCATCGATAAGTAAAAAGATGAATGAACGCGAATCATTCGATCGGTTACCGGTCATCGAAAATACTACAAATGAACGAAGAACGGGAACCAAGTGTCGTCAGGGCTTACGTCACAAATAATTCTTTGCCCCTCTGGCCTATAGCTCTGTCATTGTCTAAACGAGTAGCGGGTCCAAAGTACAGGTGCTACCCAGTACTTTTCATGCCAAACCATTAGAAGCCAAATCTAGAATCTTCGAAAAAGTGGGCGGTGTCCTGACGGCTAGTATAAAAAGGCGAAGCCGCGATGGACGCCAAGATTCGGACACCAGCTACTCAGCCACTATGGTGGTTCGCGATTGTGGTTAATTTATTTTTAATAATGTTTAAACCAGTCACTTAATTAAGTAATCATGTTGTTCGTTCGAGAAATTATTTAAATTATGCCGCGTATATAACCCTCAGGTGAGCTCATAAAATTTAAGTCCATTAGGGCCGGTCGCTATTGCCTAGTTTTGTGCCTAAAAATTAATCCAAAATAATTTTTTTTTTTTTGTATATTTAAATATTGCAAGTTAATATCAACAAGAAGCTACCGGGAATAGAATAGTCACGTGGGTGTAAATATAAATCATAACCTAATTATTTTGTGTTAGGCGAACATGCTCGCCGCGTTATTGTTTTAAATTCTTTAAAATAAAAAAAAAAAATTAATTCGCGCAGTAGTTAACGTCGTGGCTTGTATGTATTCTTAGTTATATCTGTTTTTTTTCCTGTAAACCTAATGTAGTTGTAATAAACTTTAATGTTGATGCCACCGACGTATCGTCATAAATCTTATATATGTATAAAAATTAATGTCGCTAATTAGATCTTGTAATCTGTAAACGTAAGTTATTTTGTAATACCGTATTAAAACGGATTTTCCTTTGGAAGCCGACGATTCATATATCGAAGGTCATTTCATTGAATTATTTTTTTTATGCTGAAACTACCTATCTCTGTTCAAATTTATATTTAAACTTTTCTTTGTGTTTATGGCGTGGTGGAATGGTGATAGTCCGAGTAATAGTAGTTAGTTGATTCCTGGTTAGACAATTTTCATTTTTATATTTTTTTATTAATTAATTTTCATTCCGTATTTTGCTTGTTATTATAAAGACGGACATAAGCTATCACCACTCCACTTTCGCATTTTATAATGTAACGCGAAGGATACCGACACCACTCCTGGTCGTCCAGGGTGTCAGGGTGCCGGGTCTTTCGCGCTACAGAAACATCTTCGACGCATTTCAGAGGAGAGGGTCCACCGTACGGGCTGAGAGCAGACGCCCCAGAACGGGTCCTTCGGAACAACAACCCGTAGCTGCCATCCTTCGCAGCGGTCTCGAGGCAGCCACCCTCAGTACGGGCTGGAGCTGCAGACCACTTCCAACGGCAGGGCACGTCAGGCCCCGTGAGAGGAAAGGACGTTGATGACCCTCCACGCGCAGGACGAGGCCTAAGCTAAGTCACCCTACACCCATACGATTTAACGCCCAATATAAACCTCTTAGTGCTTGTACCCACGTCCCGGTTATATATGGTAGACCGAACTCTATTTTGTTAATTCATTCAGTACGTTATATTAGTAATAAACTTGTATTCAATTTAAAATTGTTTAATTTCTTATCTATATTTGTCGACGACCGTCAGGTTGTCGTAACAAGCTTTAAAAGTTAATAGAAGTGTTTGCTTTGTTTGTGTTTGTGTGTTTGTTTGTTTCCTAACCTTTTTATGATAAATAAGATGCTTTGTACTTTATTGCGCGTCAGCTAGCAGAAGGATTTTTTGAATTTTAAGTTATCTCAGGCTCAAGATAAGTATATTTTTTTATAACCTCTTAAGGTTAGCCCACGTGGTCAAAACTAAACATATTATTAACAGTAAGTAAAAGTTCTTGAATAGTTCAAGAATTTGATAGAGGCCCTTATCTTTATACTCTTTTTAGACCCTAACACATAAATAGTCAAGTAATTTCAGACAAATTGTAAATAACAATGCAAATTATAGCCCATAACACCTTAGAAAGAATTTACGAGCTCTCAGTACTGTAATGGGCGATAAACAAAGTAGCAAAGTAAACGTGAAATATATTTGTTTATTTCAAACAAAATTAAGGAGATTTCCATCATATTGAACTAAGCTCGTCATAAAACGAGAGCCGTTTGACAATATTGGATACAAGCCGTGGACCTAAAAAGGACTGCGAAGGCTCTAAGGGTACGAGTAAATAGGCAGATTCTTATAAATCTATTTAACTGTAGATTCGTAAGATTTTTAAATATGAAAAACGTGAGTGTGGAAATGTTATTTTCACTAAGCTATTCTTTAAGGATCACGAGAGCATATAATAAATAAAGTTTTTTTATAGTTTAATGAACATTGGTTTATTAGACCAATACCATGTCTGTAAGACAGTGTTTAATATTTGAAGCTCCTTTTAGTGTATACTACTAATGCGGTCTGTTTAAATTCATACTATTTCGTTTTTAAGCTGTAGTAAAAGATGACAAAACAAAAAAGAGATAGCAACAAAAATAGTTAATAAATAAATGTATAATACACAGCGTCATTAAGTTTAAAAGTAAGCAGCAGAACACTTGCGTTATGGGTACTAGACAACTTAGAAACTATTTATTTACTTTTCCTTTCTAAATAAATATATAAACACCTAGACTTTTTAGATCTAGGAGGCCGGCCGCGCGTCGGCAATGCGTCTGGCGTTGCTACGTCCATATACGACGGTGACCACTTGCTAGGGTGGGCCGTTATGCTATCTGCTGAACGGCAACAATAAAAAAAGTTGCGAAGGGAATCAAATCCATGTTCCTCGCAGGTGTTTTGACGTGCGAAAAAAGTTGCCACAGAGGTTGTTAATTACGTGCTACATACTTTTTTGATTCCCAACAGACTACAAACATATATTTACTGTGGTGGTATATGGTAATATATAATATGTTTATACATATATTATATATACACGCAAAGTTTTCATAATTTGCTTTCATAGAATGAATTTCTGATATAGTGATGGACTTTTGATCGTATTACTATTTCATTTCTATTGTATTTGGCTTCAACGCTTTGGGCATTGATATTAACAATGTCGTGCTAAGAGAAGAATTGATTGACTCAAGTGATATTACGAATAAGTTAATTTAACCGAAAGTATCCTGAAGAACTGGCGACAGTACGAAATCCTTCTTCCATCCATTATCCCAACAGTGTAGGGTCGATACAACATGTTCTCTCTATCCACTCTATTAATAGTCCTCTGAACATTCTCACATTATTTTCGTAATAATTTTTTAGACAATCCATCTTTTCTTTGGTTCACTTCTCCTTTTTTATCCGACAATATAAAATGTTATAGTATAAAATAAACATGATAAATAGACTATATTATAAACATATATCATTTATTTATAAGAATTTACTTGAAGAATTTAGTTGTTTCTTCCGGATTATTCAGTTCACTGGTTTTCCGGTTTTCGATTCCTTTCGGAGCGGATTTAGGGGTCTATTTGGCAACTATTCAAGTAATACCAAATTTCTCGACACATTCAACCTCTTCGTGTAATTTGCAGTGTTGCAAAAATTTAGATATAACCGGAATTATATATAAACTGAATGAAGTTAACTAAATGTCTTTGACTCTGATAATATTAACAAGTCGAGGTCGAGTGTACTGAATAATCTATCCGAAACCTGTATGCGGGTTGTCTAAAGATATCGCTAAAAGTAATAAAGTCTATTGTTATAAATACTATACTTACTAATACAAATATATATTTAGAAACTTTTGCACATATTAAATTCTACCTGAGCTTTATGTAAGGGACCTGGTAGCTCAGTGGTATTACACTATCACTATCACAATCTAGAGGGAGTTTCGAATGTCACGGTGGCATGCATTGCTTAGGCATTGTTCTCGCCTAATGCACATATTATATTATAATTGCCATGTACATGTATATACCAAGATCACCGGCATGTGTAAACTGCCAATCTACCTTGGACAAGGTGTTTATACTTCTCATTCCCTCTAAAAGGATTCGGGAGCCCAGCAGTGAGATGCCATGGCCTTTTATTATAAGCTTTATATATATTCAAATAAATTCAATTATAATTTATTATCTTACATAGTAAATATAACTTACCGAATGCTAGTATAAAACAAACGGGAACTGTGAAAGCAAAACCAAGAACTTGTAGCAGCAAAATTATGCAATGCAACTCAAAGCTATAAACTAAGTTAGAGTTCAGTTTTAATTCAATAAAGAACGTCTGGAGATAAACCGTAACAATTCTATGGCAAATAAACAGTTCTAAAAATACTGTATTTAGAGATACACATCTATAAAAGATTCCAATTAAGTTGTAATTCCATTTTTTATATATATGCTATTTTATATACGTATTTCTGTGTATGTAATGAATTACGTATATATAACGAAAACGTATATAGTTATAATAAATTCTTCTTCTTCTTTGTCGTAACCTCATAACTGAGGGACGTGATTGTGGTGCGTAGTCCTCGCCACCAGCTCCCTCCAGACACTTCTGTCTTGCGCCATCTGGATGGCGGTTTGAAGGATGGCTCCCGTAGCGTCCTAAATCGTGTGTGTCCAACATGTAGGAGCGCGCCCTCTGCCCCTGTTCCCCTCGACACAGCCGTAATAATCAGCCTCTTAAGACTGTCTGGGTCTCGCCTGACTGAGTGTCCGAAAAACTTGAGGAATCTCTGTTTGCATGTTGCCGAGAGTCCAGTTTCTACATTCAGTCGCTTGTCCAGGAGATTCCTAGCATACGGCGCCAGCACCACATTTCAAACGCATCAATCCTCGATCGCACACGAGCTTTTAGAGTCCAGGTTTCAGACTTCAGTTATAAATTACGTAACTTTAAATTCTTTATCTTCATTGGCTAACTCCCTGGCTGAACGACTTTCGCGAGTTGAAACGTCTGCGGGAAATACTGGTTAATTTCCTGTCCCCAATCTGGGTGTGTATGTACATACATAAAATATAAATAAATATACTAGGACAATTTACACAGCACCATCTAGTTCCAAACTAAGTAGAATACCAATTGTATTATGGGTAGTAGATAAGTGATATCCAAAATAATTGTTTTTGTAGATATTATGCGTGAAACGAAAATCGAACCCGTGAATGAGTGAGGTAATGAAAAATAGCTACAGTTTCGTTTACCTACTAAGATATTTTCTAAATAGTTTACTAGTCACTAATATATAACATATTAGGTCTTCACCTATGAAATTGCCGTAGAAAAAATTTAAACGAATTTTTTTTCATGTATTTTTTATTTGTATTAATCAAAGTAATCACCCATGCAATCAATGCATCTTTGCCAACGCAGTGGCAGTTTATTCATGCCCTTCTTAAAGAAATCAGCTGGACGGGAGGCAACAAGTTCTTCAAAGGCATTTTGTACTGCCTCTTGGGTATTGAATTTTTTTCCCACCAAGAAGTTATCCAAATTCTGGAAAAGTAGTAGTCTGTAGGCACAAGGTCTGGTAAGTAGGGCGGATGACGGAGAACTTCCAACCCCAGTTCTTGCAACTTGGAGACCGTCTGATGTACAGTATGAGGTCGCGCCTTGTCGTGCAGGAGCAGTGGAGACGAGTGATTGACCAATGCTGGTTGGACATGTGCCAGCTTCTCCATCATTGTGTTTAGTTCTCCACAGTACACATCTGCAGTAATGCTCACCCCGTTTGGGAAGAAGCTGTGATGAATCACACCGGCGCTAGAGCACCATCACTTTTCTAGGGGTAAGTTTTCGTTTAGGGCACTGTTTAGGTGCTGATCCAGGATCCAACCAACTTGTTGAGCGCTTGCGGTTATCAAATAGAATCCATTTTTCATCGCAGGTAACAATTCGGTTCAAAATTTTATTAATAAACACGTGAAGCTGCCAAATTTTTAGACCGTGACATAGAGTTTATTTAGGCCGTGTAGTTTTTTAAACATTGCAATTTGATTACACACAGAAAGTCTGCCACAGATCGCACCTTTACTGTAAGCCGTTAAGGAGTTCCATTGATCATCATATTCGACTACGACAATTACTTGACCATAACGACATTACGGTAGGGCGCTCTACTTTGGACGCGATCACGGATCTGAAGAGTCAGGCGAAAGACGTGGTGGTTCGAGGCAGGGTGATGTTAGCGGTGTCGACCCACGTTGTCAACGTCTTCAACACCCTGTCATGGAGCTGCGTGCGGGAGGCGCTCAAGTAATATCGGGTGCCTCTCTACCTCCACCGTATAGTTGGGGCGTATCTAGGAGAACGTGCCATCATCTTGTCTTGTCATCATGTCTTGTCATGTCTTATGTACGCAACCTATTAGAGTGTGCATCACCAGTGTGGAATCCATTTTACCATATTTATATCTCGCTTGGAGAGTATTCAAAAGAAATTTTTACGATATTCAGATTTTAAGACTAAACATAATTCTGAAAACTATCACGATCTATGCTTACGTTATCACTTTTTGCCACTTGAATACAGAAGATCCGTAAGTGATGTCTATTTACTTATTAACATTGCAAATGGATCATACGACTGTCCCGAACTTTTAGCTAATATAGGATTCCGTACACAGCACAAAAATTTTAGAAAGCGACAATTGTTACGTGTGCCATTTGCACCTACTAATTATAGACAAAATAGCTTTTTTAATCGAGATGCAAATGAATTTAATCAATTAGATGCCCAGCTAGATATCGATTTATTCACAACTAAAGTTAACAGATTCAAAGTAATGATGGGTAAATACTTTTTCGACACTGTTGAACATTGACTATAAGTTGTTATTCATTTTTTCTTTTCTTTTTACTGTGTAGAGTAGTGGTAAATAACTAAATGTTAAGACTTGTAATCAGCAACAGTTTTTAAGAATATATATATTGTAATTTTTATTAGCCTGTAAGTCTTACTAAAAATAAATAAATAAAATAAAAAATAAATAAATCTACCTGGTCCAGGGTGGCGGACAAAGGCAACTAGACGTCGTGTGCGGTGTTCCGCAGGAATTTCTCTTGGGTCCCCTGCTGTGGAACATCGTATACAATTGGGTCCTGAGGGGAGCGTTTCTCCCCGGTATCGGCTTAACAGATGACACACTTGTCACAGCGCGTGGGAGGAGCCCGCCAGTCGTGCATTCTCATATGGGGGATTGCCTGACGGTCAAAACGATGGCACTGCTACGTAGGCCACAACGCGGCTTGGCACGGTGTCCTTCGAAGCGGCCTCCTTGCTGGCTGGATCCTCACCATAGAATCTTGAGGCTCGTGTTCTGGCGCTGCTATACCAGTGGGCTGGAATGCCGTCGAGCGCGGCTTTTGCCCTTTCCTTGAGAAGTAGAGGTAAAGCGGGCGGAGCTGCGTGATGAGATTTTCATGGGGAAGTGGAAAGAGGGCCTTGCATACGTCAGCGCGGGCCAGGCCACCATCGAAGCGGTGAGGCCCATTACAAGAAGGCGCCACGGTGCCCTGACCTTCCGCCTGAAGCATGTCCTCTCGGGGCACAGTTGCTTCGGGAGGTACCTGTGTCGCATAGGGCGGGAGATGACGTCAAGGTGCCACCATTGTGGCGTGGGCGATGAGGAGGATACGGTGACCTACACTATTGCCGTGTGCCCTGCGTGGCGTGAAGAGCGCCACGCCCTAGTCGTCCAAATCGGCGTGGACCTTTCGCTTCCAGCCCTAGTTCTGTCTATGGTCGGGGGCGATCCTGGATGAACGGCCGTCACCTCCTTCTGCGAGGTAATTATGTCCTTAAATGAGGCGGTGGAGCGGGAGCGGGAGCTAAGTAGCACACTCCCCTCTCGCCAACGCAGGCCACGTCGACGGCGCCGAAGGGCGTCCAACGACCTCCAACCAATGCAGAAAGCGGTAGTGGGTGACCCCTCGGGGGCAGATCCAATGCCGCACCATTGCCGCGAGGGTGAGGGCTGCGTGCTGTTCCGCGGCCCACATCAACTCCTCAGGGCAGACAAAGGAGAGTGTCGAGGGACATAACCCTGACCCCCTGGCGCTACAAACACAGAAGAGGCCCGCCCCGACATAAAGGACAGGCTGGCGACAGCCCGGCCTACGAGATCGGCAGGCCATATATCCATGGGCCCGGGCGTAGGCGATAGGAACAGCGGGGTTTTTTAGTAGGTAGTCGGATGGCCAAACATCATTCCCGAAGTCCCACATATCCCGCGGTCCCCTCGGGCCAGGAGAACTCTTTAAGAATAGGGTATTTCCCCAAGACAAATAAATGATACAGAATGTATAGTTAAATCAAAAATCAAATCAACGCCAAACAAAATCAAACAATAATTTGATTCGGCCTCTCTCGAAGCCCTATTCCCAAGAACGTAACAGCGGTCAGAAATGCACTTGTATTTAAACAGGCCCTGTACAGTTCAGCACAAAAGGGTTCCGGAAGACTGGCGAATTTTCCGCTTGAGCGCGTTCCAGCGCGGACGGTTAAGCGTATAAATGAAACTATTACTGTAGCGAAATTTACCATTCGCATACTTTGTTCGGATATTAAAGTTATGTTGTGTTTTTAATTGTCTAAATATTAGGGGTGTTGTTATTTTAACATCCATTTCTGTTTGATTAAATTTGTACGATCGTTGCCTCCGTTTTCTTTGTAAAGACAAATTCATTAATTTATATGCAAATATTTCAGATACGTACACGGGTGGAGAAAGCTGACCTCTGCGGCCGCGGTCGGCCTGTTAGCTGGTAGGACTCCAAGCCCGTCTAGATGACAGCCACCCCTGGTTTTTAAATATGCCGCTATAATAACCTTGTGCTGTGTTCCGGGATAAGTGACTAGGTTCCAGTACCACTACTTAACAGCGTGTTAGCGATGCCCTTTGCGTTCCAAACATGCATAGGCGACGGTAACTGCTAAATTTTGAGTGGACCATCAGCCTCTCTGCTGTATAACAGCAATAAAAAACATACAAGTTTTCAAAATAAAAACTTATTAGTTTTTTTCTTGCTGTGGAACAGCAGGCAGGATGACGCCCATTTAATAGTTACCGTCGCCTATAGATGTCTACTTCGTATAGCATATTTAGAGATTAGGGGTGGTTATCATCCAGGCGAGTTCGGAGTCCTTTGGAACAGGTCGCCCCTGGCTGTAAGCGTCTTTATTCTTACTCTACCCCTACATGAAAATTTAAACAAATTGGTCATATCTCTATTTATAATAACTCAAAAGTTTATCACATTATATAAAACCTTTTATATTGGATATAGCTAGGGTGTAAACAAGCAAGGGTCGTTCGATTTAACAGTGCATTTATCGATGCGATACAGCGTTATCGTCGGTAGCGACTGTTAGTCGATATCTTAGAAGTATCTTTATAACTTTTGTCGTCGCTCACAATACCAAATTTCAACTCGCGAAATGCTTAAAGCAATTTTGTTCATGAATACAAACATCTGCAAGGCTGCGTTCCCGGACGGAAAAAGGTAATACTATCTTATAACTTTCTTATAAAGTTGTGAAAAATGAATCTATATATTATATATACTCGTGCATTATATACATATGTGAAATACCACTCATCACGAGATCCTATGTTACCCATTTTGCGATGTAGACACTCACTAAGAACAGATTTTACAGAAATCCTATCCAAAATGTAATTTTTTAAATTTATATGTCAGAATAATATCTGTCGGGTCAGCCAGTGTTTAATGATTCACAGACAGTAAACATAGTCTGTTGTTCTATTTTGTCTGCTTCAAAGTAATCCCCATCACTTATTATACTCGTATATATTGTGACACAGCGCCATCTAGTTCCCAAGTAAACAGTAGTTTGTATAATGGATGGATGGTGACTATTGGTATATTATTGTATCCGTGTAGGGGCGGAGAAAGAATACTAACCTCTGTGGCCGGGGTAGGCCTGTCGTAAAAGGCGACAAAACAACCCACCCTACTAGCTACGTGGTAGGGCCTCAAGCCCGTCTGGATGGCGACCACCTTTGGTCTTAAGTATGCCGCCATAACAACAAGTATGCCGCCATAACAACCTTGTGTTGTGTTCCGGCATTAGTGACCCAAGTTCCTGTACCCTTATGGGACAGCAGCGTGTTCGCGATGCCACTGGCGTTGAAAACACCTATAGGCGACGGTAACTGCTAAATTCTAAGCGGGCTGTCAGCCTGTCTGTTGTCCTACGCAATAAAAAAAAAATATTTACCTTAATAAAAGAAGTCGACGATTTTTACTACGCGATAAGATTGCAGGCATACATACATACATACAGCATACGTTTTCTAGTTCTTGCTTAAGAAAATGAAAAATCACAAAGACTATCTACACAAAGACATGCAAAAGTGACGTTTTGTGATGATACTGTGCAGCAAAAGTCTCCGGAAACTAATCTTCGGATTCAATCTGAACAAAACACTTGTTAATAGTTAAATTCGTGTAAATCTGAATATTGTTAAGTGTAAGTAAAGTCAAATAATATTACCAAAATTTGCATATACCTCAGTTTTCTATATTACCAGTTACGTATATTTGTACAATATCTGTGTACACTGAATTTACCATTTTAAACATATAGAATTAATTTGACGAAAACAAAACACTGCATTCCCTCAGGGCTTTGGAAAACTGTGCACGTTTCGTGGAAAATTGCTCACAAAACTAAACAGTTAACGTGATGTTATAATAGCAGACTATTATCCTTCAAAAGCAGACGGTGGAATAATTTAGAGTTATTACAGCGGAAAATTAGAAGAATAAGACAACTCAGGCGTGAAACGAAACGTGTCCGCATAAGCGTGGTCCTTTCCGCATAAAAAGGTTGTTTATAAAACCGTTTTTATTGCTTTACGTGCACGTGAGGTTTATGTTTTTATTATAAAGGTAGTACACAATTTTGTAATCCTTTTTCTTTGCGGGAGAAAAAATACTTGTATCCAATACCTCTGAAGGCGTCATGTTTGTAGAGTTTTATATTAACTGGTCAAAATCCGGGAAAGAGAGTTATTGGCCATTAGGGCAATCGATGTAGTTTCTTTTTTGTATATGTTTTCTACGTGCATGGGCGGAGTAAGAATACTAACCTCTGTGGCTAGGGTCGACTTGTCATAAAAGGTGACAAAACAACCCTAGCTACGTGGCCCCAAGCCCATCTGGATAGCAATCACTCCTGGTCTATAATATGTTTAAATATGCCGCCATAATAACTTTGTTGTGTTCCGGCTTTATTGAACGTGGTTTTTGTATCCCTACAGTAGCGTGTTTGCGGTGCCCTTAGCATCGCAAACATCCATAGGAAACGGTAACTGCGTACTGTAAGTGGACTGCCAGATTGTCTGCTGTTCCTCAGCAATAAAAAAAATGATTGACTAACCCGATGCTCTTTGCTTGGAAGGACACCGAGGTATAACTATTAAAGCCATCACTTGTATAATAACCAGGAGTAATAATTTCTAAGCGGCCTAACTGCTGGCCAGATCCCCACCATGGGACCTCGAAGCACGAATCCTGGCGCTATTGTACCAGTGGCGCCGGGATGCGGCCGAGCGTGGCTCTCGCCCTGCGCGTCGCGAAGTGGAGGTAAAACGGGCGGAGCTGCGCGACGAGGTGCTCATGGTGGAGTGGTAGGAGCGCCTCGAGCACCCCAGCGCGGGCCTTGCCACCATCGAAGCGGTGAGGCCCGTCCTGGCCGAATGGGTGGAAAGGCGCCACGGCGCCCTGACCTTCCGCCTGACGCAGGTCCTCTCGGGGCACGGTTGCTTCGGGAGGTACCTGTGTCACATAGGGTGGGAGATGACGTCGGGGTGCCACCATAGTGGCGCGGGCGACGAGGAGGACACGGTGGATCACACTGTCGCCGTGTGCCCTGCGTGGCGCGAGGAGCGCCGCGCCCTCATCGCCCAAATCAGCGCGGACCTGTCGCTCCCGGCCCTGTTTCTGTCCATGGTCGGGGGCGATCCTGGATGGACGGCCGACGCCTCCTTTTGAGAGGCAGTCATGTCCGTAAAGGAGGCGGCGGAGCGGGAGCGGGAGTCCACCACCACACTCCCCTCCCGCCAACGCAGGCCACGTCGTCGGCGCCGGAGGGCGAGCAATGACCTCCGGCCGCCGTAGAAACCGGCTTTGGGCGGCCCCTCGGGGGAGGATCTACCGCCCGCACTATTGCCGCGAGGGAGATGGCCGCATGCTGTTCCGGGGCTCCCCTCAACTCATACAATACAGGAGAGCGCCAGGGGGATGAAACCCAGACCCCCTGGCGCCAACACTTTAGAAGAGGCCCGCCTTGAACAAAGGGCGGGCCGGCGCTGGCCTGGGCCACGAGATCGGCAGGCCACATATCCGTAGGCCCGGGCGTAGGCGATAGGAGAACAGCGGGGTTTTTTAGTGGGTAGTCGGATGGCTGAACATCTTCCCCGGAGTCTCACATATCCCTCGGTCCCCCCGGGCCGGGGGAACCCGTCAAGAGAGGTTTTTCCCCGAGACAAAAAAAAAGAAAGGAGTAATAAGTTGAATCTGAGCAAAATGGGGCAAATCTGGGCATAATCTCTACAGGAGAGGCCGGCTTACGTCACCATGGCCAGCCAAGCTCGTCCGGGTTGGGGTTACATACGAAAGCACATCCCACCTTTTCGGGCTTCGGGCAGTGGAATATTGGGGTGTTTTTCGTGTGTATACCAGCGACATGCGTCACATTTCTTGGGGGACCCACACTACTCCGCCGTGAGCCTTCAAGCGGTGGGATGTGTATAAAATATTTCTAATTCTGTACTTAATTTGCTATTAGCAATAATATAGATGTTGGTGGAATGCTTGACTTACTTAAATTAATTTGTGACACTAGAAGATATATAATTAAATACTGATTCTGATTCGATGAAATTTGCGCTACTTAATTATATAAATACAATAAAGTCAATTAGGTTAGTGACATTTAAGGGGAAATAAGAAAAAAAAATTGTGTTCCGCACGTGTATACTTCCATACACTAACTCCGTCGCCACCATATGTCGTAATCTACACAGGTGAAGCCGCGGTAAGCCAGTACAAATATAAATTAATTTTTATTTACGTTACTCAACAATTTTTCCCGTGTTTCCAATTTCCTTTTTGATAATTGGAATTCGAGTTGAATAACCTTGGAAAATTCGATAATTAGGAAAAATTCTTACAAGTGCCACTTTAACAAAAAAAAATTAATACCAAGTTTTCAGGAATCACCGACATTTAAAAATTTTATATTTACAAAGGCTTCCATAAATGTTGATATTTATTTATTGTATACTAATTCTGAGAGAGAGCTTTGCACTCCTTTATGAACAGCCGGAAGGTGTCTAACAAGGCTCGTCTGGCTGTGCATGAGTGGGTGTTGGTTCCGACACTCATGTACGGAAGTGAAAGTTGGGTATGGCAGAAGAAACATGAAAGTAGAATAAATGCAGTTGAGATGAGAGCGTTAAGAAGTATGATAGGAGTCAAACTGAGTGACAGGATAAGAAATAGTGAGATAAGGAAACGTTGTGGTCTGAAAGAAGATGTAGTGACAAACATTGAGAAAGGTATGCTGAGATGGTTTGGCCGTGTCGAGAGAATGAATGAAGAACGATTGACGAAAAAAGTGTATAAGGCGAGTGTGAATGGAAGTGTTGGAAGGGGTAGACCTAGGCGGACGTTTTAAGACCAGATCAGGGAAAAAAGGTCTTGAAAAAAGGCCAGGTCAAGAGTACCTTAAACCGAAGGGCATGTATGAAGGGAATAATGAAAGTGGACGAAGCGAAACAAGTATATAA
Source organism: Malacosoma neustria (assembly GCA_963693495.1). Taxonomy (NCBI): domain Eukaryota; kingdom Metazoa; phylum Arthropoda; class Insecta; order Lepidoptera; family Lasiocampidae; genus Malacosoma; species Malacosoma neustria. Next base: position 14,897,677 of record OY856384.1, read on the forward strand.
GGATCGTAGCAAGTGGAAAGAAGTGGTCTCTGTCTACCCCTACGGGAAAGAGGCGTGATTATATGTATGTATATGTATGTAAAACTTTTTTCAAACTTTATATTTGACAGACATAGACTACTTATACAATGACGTTGTGGCGCCTCACTCACCACCTGATTTGTAACACTAATAAAATCTAAGAATTGTATACTTTCTTATATATTCTTCTTTCTAGATATGTGTATACTTTTTAGATATTTTCAAGATGTTATGATATGTCAATACAAATGTAATAGAATATTATTCAGGTTCTGTCACTAAATTATTTAATAATAATTGTATTAAAAAAGTTTTGTAATTTTTAATTAGTTATCACACAATAACATGATACATACACACCATGATTAAAAATAGTGAGCCAGTGAAATATACGTGTTTGATTAAATCTCTCGCTTAGAGAATCTACCCCATAGGAGGTCCGGTTAATCCTCCAAAACGTCAAATATTTGGCAGTTAGGGACATATGTTCTATTTTACTCTGTGGTTTCTATGGGAAAAGAAAGGTGATATTTTTACTATTTTCCTGGCAATTTCACGTTTTTTCTCTCTATAAAAACCTTTATGCCTTAACGAAAATATGAAAACAAAAATGATTTCTGTAACATACATATATTTTACAACGACAAATGTCCAGCATCGTACTCCGAATTAGAGAAAATAACGGAAATATCGTTTCTGAATTTATTATCCCGAAATTAGCAGAATCTTGTATAGTTCAAAGCAGACACTATTAAAACACTAAAATGTAAAAAATACAAAAATCGGGAAGACTTAATAACGAATGTAAACTATATTCTATTGTAAAATATTTAATATTATATTAAACTTAGAATTACTGAGTAATCATATTTATCTTGTAATTGTGGAGAGATGTTCTACAATGTAGAATAATTATTGTAGACATCTTATTATACGGTTCCTAGAAATTGTACGCCTTGGGTTATTTCTGTATTCGTACGATTATTAAATATAATTAGTACTATTTACTGCAGAAAATTATACTAGTTAATACTTAAATATTATAGTTATATACAATCCATTTTAATTAATATTATAAATGCGAAAGTGAATTTGTTTGTTACGCTACCACGCCTAAACCGTTCAACTAATTTTAATCAATTTCAGAATACACATAGATTGGATCTTGGAGAAGAACACTGGCTACTTTTTTTTAATTCATATGGAACAACGTTTGCCTGGTCCACTAGTAATATACAAGTCTGTATTACTTTTGAACACCGATGTATATTGGGTTTAGATATCTTTAAAGTTTTTACAAAGTAGCTTACTTTAAAACCTAGATCCTCTAGTTAGGGAAGTTGTTGCTTCACTTTTCTTTGGAAACGGTTTTTACTGATCTTCTGACTTTTCTATATCTGTATTAAAATTAGCAGGTCTGGCGGGAGATATTTTACTTTGTAATGCTGTGGCACAACACACGTCTGTGTTTACGGAAAAGTTTATTTTACCACTTCTCCTCTTAGCTGTAACATGTTGTGAAACTACAGAGCGATAGATAAAATAGTTTCCAGAGCGCATATATTTTACACTCCTTCCATGCAACCGTGGAGCCATGGTCGTATCTCAACGATGCCTCCTTAAGCACGTTGCTACGCGCTGTATGATCTCGCCTAACTGGGGTACTAAGCCAAAATTACCCAGTATTGTGGTTGCACCTCTGTAGAGAACATTTCGACATTATCAAAAAAAAAAATGTTTCGCTACAGATCTTCTGTTAGGCGGCGATTGTGAGCATAAATGCAAATATAAAGAATTTTGAGATATTTATGTATAGGTAAAAATGCTAACCGATTCGTTATTTAATCGTTATTTATTATCGACAGAACATTTTAAATGCTATTAAAGATTACAAAAGATTGTAATCTTCATAATGTCTATTAGAAGAATTATTAGAAGGTAACATTTAAGTTTGAAGCATGAAATATTAATAACAGCCTAAAGCGTCCAATACACGAATAAAAATCTTTTATCTGTGCAGGGGCGGCGAAAGAATACTAAACTCTGCGGCCGGGGTCGGCCTGTCGTGAAAGGCGACAAAACAACCTACTCTTCGTGGTAGGGCCTCAAAACCGTCTGGATGGTGACCACCTTTGGTCTTAAGTATGCCACCATAATAACCTTGTGTTGTGTTCCGGCATTAATCACCCAAAGTCCTGTACTCTTATGGAACAGCAGCGTGTTCGCGATGCCACTGGCGTTGCAAACACCTATGGGCGACGGTAACTGTTAAATTCTAAGCGGGTCGTCAGCCTGTCTGCTGTCCTAGAGCAATAAAAAAAAACAAACAAACATCGATATCTTAATTTTTAATATATGTAGATTTTGCTAAAATAAGATATTTTAATTCAAAATAAATATTTGAACAGAAATGGAATTTTCCTGTTTACATTATCTGATTGGATCAAATAGTGATTTGATTTGGACGATCTGCGAAATGAATTTCTCCAATGACTTCATTATGAACATCATAGTTAGTCATTGATTCGGAAAATGTAGCCAGTTTCTCGGTGATTATGAGGTATATTAAAGTGCTTGGTGGCTCGATTAGGTATCACTACATATAGGTGTTTATTATCAGCATAGGCGATTTTCTTTTTCAAATGATATAATGTTTTTACTGAGTCATTAATATCAAATACAAGTATTATAATTATCTATTCTTTATTATCCTTTGTCTTGAACATTTATTGGTGTTTTATTGCCGTAAGTCAGCAGACAGGCTGACGGCCCACATAGAATTTAGCAGTTACCATCGCCTATGGATGTTTGCAATACCAGTGACATCTTGAACACGCTGTTGTAGGGTACAGAAACTTGGGTCACTAATGCCGGAACTACAACACAAAGCTATTGTGGCGGCATACTTAAGACCAAAGGTGGACGTCTTCCAGACGGGCTTGGGGCCTTACCACTAGCTAGGGTGGGTTGTTTTGTCGGCAACCGCAGATATCGGTGTTCTTTCTGCGCCCCTGCACGGATAAAAAATAATGTTTCAAATAATGGCTACGTTTAATCCACGGCTTTATAATTTACTCCTAGAATATGTGTTCTAAGGCGATTCATACAAGATTTACGGATTGCATCATTATATTTACACTTTTTGAACACTTATGACTTTTTGATAGTTTAGTTAATTTTCTTTTTTCAAAATTCAGTATCTGCAGTTAAAAAACGTCTTTCTACGTCCGTACCAATCTGTACTTACTTTTTGTTTGCAAGAGACACGTATGTAATATTATTGAGAATGAAAATATAAAGAGTTTTTACTGGAAACGTTGTTCTCTTGATCCTTCAACCTTGAAATAGGAATCGAATGGTGCTAATTCGCTTTCTTAGTAACTTATGCGCTAGGTACTGAAATAAGAATAATCAGTCACCCTTTACGTCATAAAAAAATGATGCGGTATATCCTGATCACGAAGCGCCAACGCAACGCACAATGAAATAAGCCCGTTTGAAAACTTTATTGTCATCAAAAATAATCTTTGCAACATAGAAGCTTTTTAAAAGTCTGAACCATGTCAAATTCTGATTGGCAGAGCTTTTAACTTACACGAATAATTAGACCAGAACAAAATACTTGCAGATCATACATATGATGTCCGTCGTGGTCGATCCACTCACGGACATGGCTGCACAAAGCCATTTTTGTAGCCACTTGACTAGCCGAGTCATAGAATCAGAATACAAGAAATAAAAAATAATGAAATTATAACTTGAAAAGAGATCTACATATAAAGCGAGGAATAGAAATCGATACAAAAAAAAACTTAAAAAACAATTCACGTAAGCAACGTAACTTTATTTCACCACAGTCATATAACGCCTTCTTTGAAATAAAACAATACAGCGCTAAGAAATAAACTTTTACGGGTTCTCGCATCAAACGTGATTGTTGTCAGGACATAACGAGCCTTATTTAATCCCCAAAGGGATCGATATCCAAGATTCTTTTAGGGAATAAGGAAAGATGTATTTATGTTACTGTAAAGGATTGGCTGGGCTTAGCGAAATACCATAGCAGCAGGGTTGCTTTTATTATAATAATAACTTATTTTATAACCTAGTACAATACATTAAAATTACAGAAACTAAAATTTTAACACCTGTGGTGACACTAGTTCAGACGGTATGTATTAAATATTAAAATGGTGTAAATAGTTAAAATGGTGAATGGTTTAGTTTGTATGAGAGCGGATGGAAACATAAGAACTACCCCGACCAAAAAATATGGAAAAAAACGGTGTGATGTTGAGATGACGATTACAGAGGAGAACGGAAAGGAAGAACACGTTGTGCCAACCCCTTATAATATTGGCTGAAGGCAGGAAGAAGAAAATAAAAATGGTGAATACATTTCGTCATGGATGACCTCCTGGCATAACGGCTAACGCACATCGATTCCCGTCTGGCGTCTGGGTTTTTATGTATTTATTTACAAAAGAAAAGTATATACGTAGTAATCAGTTGTCTAGTACACATTTTTTTATGGTCTCGGGGAAAAACCTCTCTTGACGGGTTCCCGCGACCTGGGGGGACCGAGGGATATGTGGGACTCCGGGAAAGATGTTCGACCATCCGACTACCCCCGAAAAAATCCCGCTGTTCTCCTATCGCCTACGCCCGGGCCCACAGATATATGGCCTGCCGATCTTGTGACCCGGGCCGGTGCCGGCTCGCCCTTTGTCTTAAGGCGGGCCCCTTCTAAATTGTTGGCGCCAGGGGGTCAGGATTTCATCCCCCGGCCCTCTCCTGAATCAACAGTTCAGGGGAGCCGCAGAACAGCACGCGGCCCACTCGCTCGTGGCAATAGTGCGGGCGACGGATCCTCCCCCGAGGGGCCGCCCGCGGCCGCTTTTTACGGCGGCCGGCGCCGGCGTGGCCTGCGTTGGCGGGAGTGTGGTGGTCGACTCCCGCTCTCGCTCCGTCGCCTCCTTTGCGGACACGACTGCCTCGCAGAAGGAGGCGACAGCCGTCCATCCAGAATCACCCCCGACCATGGACATAACCAGGGCCGGGATCTTATGTCCACCCTGGACCAGATAACCAACGGATTCTTTGTTGCAAAATCATTTAGCCTTTCTATTTTTATTTAAACAACTTTTTACTTGAGAAAAGAGTCAGAAGTATGAAAAATAAGCTCATCTTTAAAAATTATTCTGATCGAGGCAACTATATTTTGTCCATAGCAAAATAAAATGCTTTATTCAATAAGCATAAACCAGCCCGACATGATAAATTATGTAATTTGCGAACGAGTTTGTCGGTTATGAAGGGAAACGAAGGGCCAATGTTTTCCATTATCATTTTTATTAGTCTATATTATTGTTTACTGTATGCAAAACTTGCTAGTTTAATAGAACATTTGGTCGGTTTCTCACAATTTATTTTGATCGTTTGCAAAATAAAATTTGTAACAAACATATATTTAGGACACATTCATTATATAAAATACATAGATGTTGACATAGCAATAATTGGTTTTGTCTTAAATGGGTCGTAGCTCAGCATATGCTGGTTTTGTATAAAAATAGCGCCAGTCTTCTGTTAGGCTCATGTAAAGATTTTTTTATTAAACAACAACAAACAAAAACATACATATTAACAAACACTTTTATAGTAATATAAAGTATATTGATTAACCCTTTTTTATATTATGTATTTATTTATTAAAATTAATCAAAACAACCGCAGGTAATTTAATTAAAAAAAACATCGCTTTAAGAAAGTTGTTGCTACATCATTATATGTTTTATCAACCGTACTAGTTAAAACTGTGTTACGGCAAAACAATCCCATCCAATATTTACAACTACCCTCACATATATAGGTTCAGATACAAAATTAATATGAAAATAAAAACATATACCTAGACTATTGAATATATGTATTTATCTCACTAAAGATATATAATAAGATGTCACACACAAAACACTAATAATTACAAGCATTACATAGACAAACACAATACAGTAAAAGTTAAAAATATCATGTATGTAATGAGAACATGATAAGCATTTAAAATTTATTAAAAAGTATTTAGTAGCTAAGTTATACGTGTTTTTAAAAAGTGGAAATTTGGAAAGGAAAATATCCTGAGTATCTCTGCAATCGTGAGAAACCGCCCATTTGGTTTGAACAAGTGTAGCGGGTATACTGACCGATCCTTTTAGGGGAATGCACACACCCAGCTTTATTACTTTATGAGCGATCATTTTAAAATTTCACACGCACTGTATACTAAGAAGGCCTATGTCACCTCAATATTGACTTAAAATATGTGTTAGAATTTGATTTAGCTGGTTTGCACCTTCAGAAATCGTAATTTTAGTGCTATTCTTAAAATTAAAATGGTTTGAATGATATATGTATATTTACTAACTAATCCGGCAGACGTTCTGTTATATAAATTAAAAAAATACATTTTGGATTGGATTTCCTTAAAATCCGTTTTTGTTGAGTGTTCACATTCCAAAATGAGTAACTATGCTAAATTTCAAATCAATCGGGTGTATAGTTTTAGAAATCTTGTGGTAACTGGTAAAAGATGGATGGATTGGTGTTATTGCATGCAACTATAGATAGTGTTCGATCCTTGCATAAAGTGTATTTGTTAGCCCGCCTCCTGATTTTTGTTACCTACCCTCATTTTTGGTGAGGTAAATGGTAAAAGCGTGGGTAGGACGAAAAAAATTTAAGCAGTATCGTGTGAGCTCCTAAACGCGTGGGACCGTCGACGTTCGTCCTCCCTGAAGACCATTCTCTGCGCCATGCGCAATTGGCTTCAGTTACTCACTCTCATTGGGTATTTGAAAAAAAAAATTATTTTTTTATGTATTTTAAAACTTTATTATTAATTATATTGATATTTAATGCAAAAAACTTAAAAAAAAAATCAATTAATTATAAACAATTAAAAATTGATGAAATTTAAATAAAAATCACGTGACTATAAACGCGCCATGATTGGTCACCATAGTTGTGACGCCTTAATGTTATAGCTATTCAATAACCAGATACGGGAAGGGATGGAATCGAATTTATTCTTCGCGTACGATACCTTATCCACCGCTCCCCCCCCCCTCTCATACAGTCCACTGCTCTCGAGTTGTCGTTCTAATTCTTGTACGGTGCAATCTCGGTCTGTGACCGGCATCGTACAGATAGATTAATAACATTCACTTTATTACTTTCATTTTAAGTCACTCTGTATTGATACATCTTGATATCGATATTTCGAATAAGGTCTTGTGACTAATAATATTGCACCTATGTTGGAAATACTTGTGACTCCACTACTTAAATACCACGAGTAGAAACTAACGCTAGCCGAAGTCAGTGTACGGATTCAAGACTCACCTGCTTTTGGCTATCAGATCCCTTTTAGTTTTGTTACACTATTTCTATATGAAGTCTATATATGGCAGCATGAATGCTTCGGTTGTTGTAATTTGTTCCAAGATTACCTGAATCTGGGCGTGTCGACTAAGAATGCATGAAACAATACATCTAAACTATACTCTTTTGTATGTAAAGAATTGTTTTACAAACTTATTCAATGCATACCGAACACAGGATTTTATTAGTCCCACCAAAAATACTCGCATATATTGGTACTACTCCCCTCTCAGAGCTACCCATTCGAATGCTGTTTCATACATACGTAAATTCGTTTCGGTTTCATTTTTAGAATTCCATTTCGCCTATGTGATATACCCTGTCTCAACCGGATTCACAAGAATGTTTAGGATAAACGCATATCGATTCGATCTCTTATGATGGTTTTATAATACTAAGATCTCTCTTCAGTCAACTTCACTGAATTATACCAGGACACCGAATTACGGCTAGGGAATAGATTTTTAACCAAGCGCCTTTGCTCAAGGGTACAGCAGCGATAACGGGCAAAAGAGCAACGTAGTTTTGAAGAACGACAACGTGAGCGGGTTATGTAGACGATTGAAGTCTTTCAAAGGTACAAAATACAACTTAGTTGTTTTTACAGAAAATTACAGATTTTTATTGTATAATTACAGAAAAAAGAACTAAGAGTAACCTAATAAAATATTTATAATGAGTTATTATTTTTTATTTATTATTCAGACAATTACAATATAATGTCCATAGTAGGTTAGTAAATTATAGGTAAACTTAAAAATCTACTAAAAAGGCGACAAAACAACCCACCCCAGCTACATGGTATAGCGACAACCTTTGGTCATAGGTATGCTGTCATAATAACTTTGTGTTGTAATCCGCCATTAGTGACTCATTTATTGGGCAGCAACGTGTTCGTGATACCACTGGCCGTTGTTAACACCCATAGGCGACGGTAACTGCTAAATTCTAAGTGGGCCGTCAGTCTGTCTGCTGTCCTACATCAATAAAAAAATCTATTGTTAGTAAATACAAATATAAAATAATTACACTTTTCATTCATTGATCATTGTAAACCAAACTTACAAACTTGCCTTATTGTGCGTTTACCTTTACCGTCGCCTGTCGTGGCAGATGAATTCCCGACGATAGTCCCCATTGTTGATATCACCAGAATGTATGAATTCAATGTTGCAGAATTTTAAATTTAGTTTTTACATTTATACAGCGTGCGGGGAATTCAAATGTTAAAATAGGATAACACAAATACAAATCCACGTGTGCATTCTTGTATTTTTGAGTGGATATCATTTTGAAATTTTATTCTGAGTTTCATTCGACTTATATGCGATAGAAATTGGTGTTTGAGATACAGTAACTCGATTTCAATATCGGTATTCGTGCGAAGAGTTTGGTGAAACAAACTGGTAATAGAATAACAATTACGGAAATCCTAATCAAATTATGTGTTTCGAGGATTTTTATTTTGTACTTTGACACATGGTTAATCACGTAATTGTTTCAGAAAATGATTATTTATTTCTTGTTGGGTCATTTCAATTCAATAATTAGGTGAGTTATGATACTTTTTTTTCTAAATATCACTTTCCTGGTAAGTTCACTCTTTTTTATTGCTGACTAGCAGCCCGTCCCAGCTTCGTATGGGTATTTAACAAAAAATTAAACCCTTCTATTTTTTTCGGTCTCGGGGAAAAACCTCTCTTGACGGGTTCCCCCGGCCCGGGGGGACCGAGGGATATAAGGGACTCCGGAAAAGATGTTCAACCATCCGACTACCCACTAAAAAACCCCGCTGTTCTCCTATCGCCTACGCCCGGGCCCACGGATATATGGCCTGCCGATCTCGTGGCCCGGGCCGGTGCCGTCCCACGCTTTGTCTTAAAGCGGGCCCCTTCTAAAGTGCTGGCGCCAGGGGGTCAGGCTTTCGTCCCCCCGGCGCTCTCTTGTAACAACTCTATGAGTTGAGGGGGGCTGCGGAACAGCACGCGGCCTTTTCCCTCACGGCAATAGTGCGGGCGGCGGATCCTCCCCCGAGGGGCCGCCCGCGGCCGCTTTCTACGGCGGCCGGAGATCGTTGCCCGCCCTCCGGCGCCGACGACGCGGCCTACGTTGGCGGGAGGGGAGTGCGGTGGCGGACTCCCGCTCCCGTTTCGCCGCCTCCCTTGCAGACACTACTGCCTCGCAAAAGGAGGCGACGGCCGTCCATCCAGGATCGCCCCCGACCATGGACAGAACCAGGGCCGGAAGCGACAGGTCCGCGGCCAATTCCGGACGGGACTCGCATCCCCGTTGCGTGCTAGTCAGGCGTGTGTACGACTACCAGACGACACTCCAGAAAAAGCAGAGTCGCTTGACGTCGTAGCCGGCCCAGCAAGACCAACCGACAGCGAGGATGCAATTCCCGCCCCGGGAACACTCTCTGTGCAGGCGCAGTCGAAATAGGCATGGTTTTGACTACCAAATCAGGTCCCATGGTAGAACCCGGGACCCCAATCAGTATTCGCAACCATCCCATCGGGGACCATGCCACGAACAGAGAGCTAAGTTGGAAAGGATGTAAGAGGTAGACGGAAAGAAAGGTAGGACTCTGTCGCCTCGAACGGAGAGGGGAGTGAAGCGACGGATGCTCGGGCACCTCGGGTACGCACACCCGTGCACTCCTCGGACAGAGGAGCGAGCGCCCCTGGGGGCAAACCCTTCTATTTGCGTCAGGTTACTAAAAAAATAAAATTATAAAGAAAGTTTGAATATTATTATTTCTATGAGCTTTTATTTTAATGATTTTTTTTGCTATTACTTTTTATTTATTTTTCGTTATTTTTTAATAAGTATTCTAATTTTTGTAAAAACCCCAGTGAAGCACGCCTACATTGCATAAGGTGCTGCCTAGCTAGCCGAACAGGGTGAGCGGCTACCGCGCAACATTTTTCTAATACTTACATTTTTAAACTCGTGATATCTTTCGAATGGAATATCCGAATTCAATAATTCAAAAAGTTATATAAAGGTATTGAAACAGTTTTGAATATGAAGTAATTTATTTTGATAAGGATTAATACCAAGATCCAAATAAAGAGCCTTTTCTAGGGGCGGCATTTCAATTAATTTTTTAAAATAAAAGAACACTTATTGTGGCATAACTATAATAGTTAGACATATGCTGTCGCAACACTTTTTGTAAATAATGATATGTTCTGCAAAGTTGTAGTACATTATTTTATTCTATCATCAATAGTTTTCGCAACGCACGCGATTTAAATAATATTTTAGGTAATTTTTTTACACTTTGGGTTACATTATTAGAGTTTTAGTAAGGATCCCTAATTTTTTTGAAAATATAATATAGCCTATGTCACCCGGGGATAGTATAGCTTCCCAACAATGAAAGAATTTTTTAAATCGGGTCAGTAGTTTCGGAGCCTATTCAAAGCAAACAAACAAACAAACAAACAAACAATCAAATCTTTCCTCTTTATAATAGTAGTATAGAAGAACAGCAGATAGGCTGACGGCCCACTCAGTAGTAAGTAGTTACCGTCGCCTATAGATAATTGCGGCATCCTTAGCTACTGTCCCATGGGGGTACAGGAAACTGGGTCACTAATACCGGAACACAACACAAAATTATTATGGCGGCATACATATAAACCATGAATCCAGACGTGTTTGGGACCCTACATAATGTCGCCTAGTAAATGGTGCCTTTCAAGCGTCCAAACATACTGGGACAATTCACACAGCGCCATCTAGTCACAGAGTAAGTAGCATAGCACTTGTGTTGTGGGTACTAGACGAGTGATATACTACTTATATACTTTTCTCTTGTAAATAAATACATAAACATTCAGATGCTGGACGGGAATAGAACCCCTGACCTCCGCAAGCGTACCGACGTGCGTTAGCCGTTACACCACGGAGGTCGTCCTCGCAGCTCTTATAGACTAGAATCATTATTTTCTTTAAAAGCTTAATGAGATCAAAATGATTCTTAGCTATACTTTTTATTAGTAGAAGTGCTTTTTATTTGTATGGGTCTTTTTCCGGTTATTCTCTTTTGCATTTGCAGTATGATTTCCGGCTGCGGGCTTTTATTTTTATTATACTTAATTCCTTTAACATTGTTTTTGCTTTTTTATTTCATTCAGTTTTCCGTAGTTTATGTATTATGTTACTTTTACAATCTGTTACATTTTCTTCCTGATGAATTACATTTTTCTTTGTCTTGTAACTTTTTTATAATATTATACATTATTTATATTTAAAATTTCAGTTCTTTTTATTCATTAATTTTTACATGTTCCTGTATGTTCTTATTATATTTTATTATTCCTTTTAGTTTTGTATATTGTACATTACTTAATATTTACGGATTTTAACGAGTTTTGTTGCGCTTAATTACAATCTTCGGTATTTGATTACAGAAAGTGTCAGGGAATCGCGCCAGAGCCAGATCCAGGGCTCCAAAGTGAAAACTAAGGATGAATTTGGGAGATGATAATAATATTACTTTATTTAGTGGACCAGTTCAGTGATTCAGAGACTAGCTGTTAGATACTTTGCCAAAATTAGAAAAGTGCTCAGCATTTTATCCATAGTCCTGAAAAGTTATGGATGAATTTCGTTATTAATATTCTACGTATTAGAATATATTAAGTTTACAGTCATTAATTATTACACGGATAATAATTAACGACTGTGAACACAAGGAGTAATGCACATATGTACAATATGTCAATCGATTTTGGAAAGTCAAGTCAGAATGTTTAAAGAAGAGAATTTCTGAATTAATAAAACCTTGTCAAATTCAACTTCTAATACGTATTCTCCTCCATAGATTCTAGAGGGGTCTGATGGATTTTTGAAAATATTTTTGGGCTACGTCTATGATTTGACATATTCTAACTTTTTGTTTTCTATTATTGCCGAAGAACAGCAGTAAGTTAGCGACGGTAACTGCTTACTGGGGCACCGCGAACGCGCGGCTGTCCCTTAAGGGCACAGAAACCTGGGTCACTCATGCTGGAACACAACACAAGGTTATTATGACGGCATACTTTAGACCATGGGTAAGAAGTTATACTTATTTGCGTAAGAAGTTATACTTATTTGGCGTAACAGAATTTAAAAAAATAACTTAATATTTCATCTCATATGTCATACCTCTTTGCTTAATTACAACAATTATTAACCCAAATAAATGCGCTTTTTAATTTTTTTATTGCTGTAGGACAGCAGACAGACTGACGGCCCGCTTAGAATTTAGCAGTTACCGTCGCCTAAGGGTGTTTGCAACGCCAGTGGCATCGTGAACACGCTGCTGTCGCATAAGGGTACAGGAACTTGAGTCACTAATGCCGGAACACAGCACAAGGTTATTATGGCGGCATACTTAAGACCAAAGTTAGCGCCATCCAGACGGGCTTGGGGCCCTACCACGTAGCTAGGGTTTTGTTGCCTTTTACAACAGGCCGACCTCGACCGCAGGGGTTAGTATTCTTCTTCCGCCCCTGTACAGAGAAAAGTCAGAAGAAAGTCAAAGAGTATGTAAGTCAGATCATTATTTGACTTATGTATTATATATGTATATATCATATGACATGACTGATTTGTAATTTTATATCGTGGTAAATTGATGTCACTGTAAAAATTCGTGACAAAAGTGACTTTTATCATAACAAAATTTATCCGTGCAGGGACGGACGGACGGAGAAAGAATACAGACCTCTGCGGCCTAGGTCGGTCTGTTGTAAAAGGCGACAAAACAACCCACACTAGCTACTGGTAGGGCCCCAAGCCCGTCTGGATGGCGACCAACTTTGGTCTTAAGTATGCCGCCATAATAACCTTGTGCTGTGTTCCGGCATTAGTGACTCAAGTTCCTGTACCCTTATATGACAGCAGCGTGTTCGCGATGCCACTGGCGTTGCAAACACCCTTAGGCGACGGTAACTGTAAATTCTAAGCGGGCCGTCAGTCTATCTGCTGTCCTACATCAATAAAAAAAATTAAATAGCGCATTTATTTGGTAATTGTTGTAATTACAAACAAGGAGTTATGATATATGAGATGAAATATTAAGTTTTTTTTTTAATTCTGTTACGCCAAATAAGTATAATTTCTTACGTGCGTACGAGTACATAAGTATACAAAACCTTGTTTTATTGTATCGCCGCGGTTATTTAAAATATTCTTTTTCGTCCAAAAGCAAAAGAAAATATTTGTGTCTTTTTTTATTGCGTAGGACAGCAGACAGGCTGACAGCCCGCTTAGAATTTAGCAGTTACCATCGCCTATAGGTGTTTGCAACGCCAGTGGCATCGCAAACACGCTGCTGTCCCTTAGGGGGATTAAGCATGGTTGTTACATAACCGCCTATCTATTAACTTGCACATTCTTTATTATTTGTGAGTTAGCTGAAGTGGTGATCCATTTGACTTCTTATAGAAACACGTTGTTTTCTTCTTTCTTATTCCTGCTTTTATCCCCACATTATTTGGGGTCGGCATAACATGTCCTCTCTTTGTATTATCCTTTGTTACCCACCATCTTAACATTCACACTTTTTTGTGCTAGAACTTAGAAATACGTTGATATGGTTTTTATTGCTGGACAGAAATAATGTGTGGTCATGTACTTTGTAAACATGTTACTTATCTATGGTTCGTAAACTATTATTGTGAACTAGGAAAACCAAAAATAAATACAGAGGCGAATATTTCAGAATACGCTAACAGTGAATCAAATGTAAAAGTGAAACTTGTATGTAATCAAAATAGATACGTCATTCTAATTCCCTTTAGGCGGTATTGAAATAGAATGGTTCTAATAAATTGGAAAATAATGTATCGAGTTAAACATTTATTTTTGTGTCACAATTAAAATTCAACTCAAATTTAGGCTATAATTTCATGATTCTAAAAATAATCTTAGTTACACGTAAATGCTTTAAAAGATATTCCATTTACACTTTTAATCGTGAAAATTCTTAGCATAAATGTGAAGCTGCTATTATTATTATTTGCAGAAATCTAAATTCAAATATCCTATTAAATGAAAGTGCATGTCACTAAATACATTTGATTTCATCGTTATTTGTGTTAGGGAAAAGAGTAATTAATATCATATTTATAATAGATACTTTAGTGTTTTATTTTAATAATGAAAGTCAAATAAAAAAGAAAGAGTATTTTAGGCACAGTTCGCAGAAACTTTGTGTAGGCTATACAAAACATTTTTTGGAGATGTTGTATTTATTGAAATAAAAGCGAAATGAAATTAACAAACGTGATTTTATTTAGACATCTTACAGAGTGTTACCATAGACTAAAAATAGTGACGGTTATTTTAATATGTATAGTGTTGTGTCAATCGATAAAGAAGTAACTAAAATTTATAATTACAATAGGAGATTAAATTACCTAACCAATATTATAAATGCGAAGGCGAGTTTGTTTGTTATGCTTTCACGCCTAAACCGCTGAATTTCGGTATAGTCATAGATTGGGTCTTGAAGGCTACTTTTTTTAAATTTATATGGTAAAACATCGTTTGCCGGGTCAACTAGTTAGACATAAATAGCATCTTTTAGAAACAAGTGTGTGATTATGAAAAGAATACAAGGCTTTTAAAGAGATTTTTCAGTCTCCTAAGAATTGTGCCTTGTCGTGTGATAGTATGTCGCCTAATTATAAAACAAAACAGTGGCAATATTTAATTATCTTTTAATCCCGTACGTTATTCATAATAATAGTTTTCAGAACTTTACTTTTATTGGACTTACTTAACTTAATCGTTGATGGAACTTTAAAATCCCTTTAGGCTTCGATTTTCTAGAGAGAACCGATAATATATCCACCTAGTTTGTCAAAATTGATAGCAATTAATTGTTAAAAGTATTTCAAAAAACAAAAATTGATTTTAAATAGAAAATAATTTAAGAAGAAAAACAGTCTTTGTTATTTTAACATGGAACAATATAGGATCAAAGTAATTTATTTGCAACACAAGGACCCAAAAAACTTTGGTCTTTAAGAAGTTGTCTGGTAAAATTTAAAAGGAATGTTTTATAAGAGGAAAACTGAGCATAGATTATTTGCGATCGCCATAAATTTTTCGAAGCCTACATTTGACCCAAAGGTCACGCTATCCCGGAGTCCTCGTGCTAGTCACAATTGTCTTTTTTCCTTTTACGGACAATTAATTCAAAAGTGCGTTTTGGATGTGGAATTAATGTTTAAATATATAAACTCTTATTGTATTAAATTTGTACCCGAATTTGAAACGAAAATTATATTCTCAAGAGTATACTCGTATAAGCTCTTTGACATTTCAGGTCCTTCAGTAGATTAAGTCAATTAACTGAAGATAGATGAATGAAATAATACAGGTTAAATTATCTGGTATGATGTTTCACCCGTATTCTCTAGACCAGAGGATTGAAATGTTAGGGGCCAAAGAACTTTCGGGTTAAAGTGATCAGGATGAGATTCGGCGGGCTGCGTAGCTTTTTATATAAAAGCACCTAAAGTAGAGGTGGAGCGAGTGGATATACGTCAGGGGTGCTCACAGTAGAGTTGGTAAGTGATGGTGCTCATAGTGGTTGGTTTGCACATCCCAGTTTGGGTCTTGCCACTATTGGGGTGGTGGGCTCCACCCTGACTTTTTGGATTTGACGGCGTCACTACACCGGCGTAGATGCTCTCATGATATGGCTATTTTAGGAGATACGTGTGTTGTTTAGGGAGATGGTTCTGCCTTAGCTTTGGTCATGTTTTGGAACAATACTTGAAGGAACATTTCGCTTCCATCTGCGTGGAAGTAATATTCGTGAAAGAGTGTCAGCTGGAGTCAACCCCTCGGAGTGGGTGCACCTATGTTCTGATGATACATGAGTCGTACATATTTTTTTTTATTTCACTTTTCTGCGTCATGGCAATTTGTTTTAATAAACAATAAGCCTTGCGTTTGTCCGATTTAGATATCTGAGGTGATTTCAGTCTCAGTGAGCCTTCACTAAATGGTGGGGGCTTTCACTTTGTCTGTTTAAATCTACCGAACAACGTAGGCAGACTATGCCTTTTCAATCGTTTGTGCTGAAGCAATCCGTGTCCACTTAGTTCAATAGCTAACTTATTCTTATATCCAGATAGTCTCTGCTGATATTTAATGCTATAATTTGTTATCTCTTCCTTGATAGTGTTTATTTTTAGGTCATTGTATATCAGTTTGTTACTTATGTCGTACATATTGTGCTCCATTTTGCCCTGTCTCAATCCCATAACTAACACAAGAGAGCGCCGAGGAGTCAAAATCTTACTATCATTCATGCGCGAATCATTTAAGGAGTCCTTTCCGATACAAGAATGCGGGCCAACGACAGGCTGGGCAACGATGTCGGTTAAGCTGACGTATTGTAGCTGATGAGCTACAATACGTCAGCCCAGCCACTAGGCGTTAGTTGGATAGCCCTTCTAGTTAGTTTTAGTGGGCAGGCCCATAGAGTCACACATACTCCCCCGAGGTCGGGGGAGTATGCGAGATGTGGGAGTTATCCGCAAAAAAGTTATTTTTTTTCGAAAAAAAAAGAGCAAACAGCTTTAGGTTAATAAACTCAGTTACATTCTCCGATGAATAAGCTTAAAGCTTCAGCAGAAATTACCTTGTTTATCGAAAATTCTAATATTACCCATTTCCAATAAATATGAATCAAAAAGTATATTAGGGTTAACCAAAGGAGGCACCTGTTATCAATTCAGAGAAAAACTCAAGCTTTGTGAGAATATTGGCAAAATGGCACTCGAAATTAGGTAAGGCCTTATTTTGTTTTGTTTCGCTCGACAGGAGATATCTAATATATAATTTTATAACGCATCTCATTTATGTTATTTACAGAGCTATTGATTAAGCACATAAACAGTTGTAAGATTTTATTATTAACATCATAAATAAGAACTTTTTTTATGTTCCTCAGAAAATATAATACAAAACAGACATAAAAGAATCTTTTGCCCTATTTATTGTTGTTACATGTTTATGAATATTTGATTAAATTTCTTCAAAATTATATTTACTAACACGGAATTGGTTTTGTATATAAAAAAGAAGGTAATGTGATATCATTTCAAACGAGCCATACCATAAATGGATTTATATAGCTTTTAGGTTGTTTTCTTACAATATGGACCTAGAGGTCCACGAAAAATAAATTTATTCCTGGTGACGTATTTTTCGTTACTTGTACTGTTTTGGGGCCAAATTCTGCCGTAAATTTTTCCCCGCAGCTTTTTCTTTAAGCTTTTTGGACTTACAATTATACCCGTAAGTCAGTTAGTTCCCTACATTTAGTATAAGTTATCTAAAACTATGTAACGGACAGATCGTACAGACTAAAAGAATCAATTTAATAAGAATAACAAAAATATAGTAATGTAAGCAGCGCTTGTAATATGGGTACCAGATAACTGATATACTAATTATGCACTTTTTCTTTTTGTAAATACATATTGTAAAAAGCCTAGATTTTCGACGGGAATCGTACCCGTGATTTCCGCAGGCCTACTGAAGTGTGAAAGCCAACATCATAAGGTTCTTAATCTCAAATTTATATCAAAGTGCGCCAAAACACTACTACCAGGGTTATATAACATTTCTTCGACATGAGACCTTGTGCTAGCTTGCAGATTTAGTCACAAAAATTGCATCTATTACTAAGAAAGAAAATAACTTAAATAATTACTATACATATTATTTATATATAATAACTTAATTACTAATATAATAAAAAAATAAAATAAAAAGACTCACGAAAAAACCAAAAACTCAAAAGACGGCCGGCAGTTTGTAAATGTAGCTTTTACAAGGAAATTTTCTATTTATTTAGATCCACTTATTCATAATAAAATAAATTTTGATGTTTCTTTATATAGTTTATCTTTATCTGAACCGAAAAAGAAAGTTTTCACTTTCCTTCTTACCAAAACTTATAAAGAAATCGAGCTTAAACATAATCACAATAATGTACCTCACCACGTACGCACTCACACTCGCATGCACGCATGCAAGAACGCAGGCACGCACGAGTGCACGCACGCTTCCACACACACACACACACACATAGACAAACGCAAACAATAATGTTTGGAGGATTAACCGGACCTCCTATGGGGTAGATTCTCTAAGCGAGACATTTAATCAAACACGTATATCCACTGGCTCACTATTTTTAATGGTGGTGTGTATCATGTTATTGAGTGATATAAATAATTAATAATTACAAAACTTATATAATATAAAATAATTTAGTGACAGCTCCGAATAATATTCTTACATTTTTGTATTGACATAACATAACTCTCGAAAATATCTAAAAAGTATACATATAACTAGAAAGAAGAATATATATGAAAGTATACAATTATTCGATTTTAGCAGTGTAAGAAATCAGGTGGCGAGTGAGGCGCCACAAATGCAACGAAACACAATCGAACATTATGTTTCGTTGCATTATTTATAGGATTTCAATGGCCGTCGTTCCTTAACACTAACCTATTTCGAGAAGACTACTATTTCAGTTGAATTGTTGTAAAAATGAATAAAGATTAATATAATAAAGTTTTACCCTTGACTATACTCAAAAGCTTCATACGCAACTGGTGTAAAATATTTGTAAGAAGAAAATAATTAACCTTTAAAAATTAAAGAACAATGTAATCAAGTGGAAAATCCTAACCGCCCACTTTCCTTATTTACTTAATCAATAAACAATTTGTAAAGTAAACAATTTACTCTCCGAAATGTTTTTGAATATAAGAAGATAAAAATATTCGTTGAATGCTTTCAGGGATTCGAAGTTTCAAATTACTTTGGGCAAAGTTTATTTGACTTCAGATAGAATTACACTTCATATAGTATTAAATTATTAACTTTTTTATATTGTTGAGGAACAGTAAACAGGCTGACAACGCACTTAACAGTGAGCAGATACCGCTGCTGTTCACATAGGAGTACAAGAACCTGGGTGACTGGTGCCGAAACACATACATACATACATATAATCACGCCTCTTTCCCTTAGGGGTAGGCAGAGACCACTTCTTTCCACTTGCTACGATCCTTACATACTTGTTTCGCTTCGTTCACTTTCATTATTCCCTTCATACATGCCCTTCGGTTTAGGGTACTCTTGACCTGGCCTTTTTTCAAGACGTCCCTGATCTGGTCTCGAAACGTCCGCCTTTTTTTTTGTCTCGGGGAAAAATCACTCTTGACGGGTTGCCCCGGCCTGGGGGGACCGAGGGATATGTGGGACTCCGGGATTTTTCCGACTACCCACTAAAAACCCCGCTGTTCTCCTATCACCTACGCCCGGACCTACGGATATATGGCCTGCCGATCTCGTGGCCCGGGCCGGCGCCGGCTCGCCCTTTGTCGTAAGGCGGGCCCCTTCTAAAGTGTTGGCGCCAGGGGGTCAGGCTTTCGTCCCCCCGGCGCTCTCCTGTAATAACTCTAGGAGTTGAGGGGGGCCGCGGAACAGCACGCAGCCCTCACCCTCGCGGCAATAGTGCAGGCGGCAGGTCCTCCCCCGAGGGGCCGCCCGCGGCCGCATTTCACGGCGGCTGGAGGTCATTAGTTGCCCTCCGGTGCCGCCAACGTGGCCTGCGTTGGCGGGAGGGGAGTGTCACCACACTAAGGCAGGAGGGGTGGTCGACTCCCGCTTCCGCTCCGCCGCTTCCTTTGCGGACATGACTGTCTCGCAGAAGGAGGCGACGGCCGTCCATCCAGGATTGCCCCCGACCATGGACAGAACCAGGGCCGGGAGCAACAGGTCCACGCCGTTTTGGGCGACGAGGGCGCGGCGCTCCTCGCGCCACGCAGGGCACACAGCGACAGTGTGGTCCACCGTGTCCTCCACCATGTCCTCCTCGTCGCCCGCGCCACAGTGGTGGCACCCCGACGTCATCTCCCGCCTTATGCGACATAGGTACCTCCCGAAGCAACCGTGCCCCGAGAAGACCTGTGTCAGGCGGAAGGTCAGGGCGCCGTGCGAAACGTCCGCCTAGGTCTACCCCTTCCAACACTTTCATTCACACTCGCCTTATACACTTTTTTTCGTCAATCGTTCTTCATTCATTCTCTCAGCATGGCCAAACCATCTCAGCATACCTTTCTCAATTTTTGTCACTACATCTTCTTTCAGACCACAACGTTTCCTTATCTCACTATTTCTTTATTTCCGGAACACAACACAAGATTATTATAGCGGTATACTTATACACCAGGGGTGGTTGCTATCAAAACGGGTTTGTGGCCCTACCACCAGCCAAATAACAATGGATTTCTTTTGTAAATTATTACCACATTTATTTTGAATTTAAAATTCATGCATCTTTATTATTGTTGAAACTACAGCTACATTTCAGACGCCGTTTTAAATTGATATATAGTAATCCTTGATAAATCAAAATTATTTTAGTATACCTTGAACCTCTAAATATTAATTTATTTTTAAATACATAGCTTAGAATATTAATTATTCTATGAAAGCAAAGCTACAAATCGATTTCATATTATAGGTATATATTTTACATAAATGTAAAAGAATAAATTATCTGACCTATCTCTCAAGTTTTCTGTCCATATATTTGTGTATATATATGTATATATAAATTTATTATTAGCAGTTACCGTCGCCTATGGGTGTTTGCAACGCCAGTGGCATCGTGAACACGCTGCTGTCCCATAAGAGTACAGCAACTTGGGTCACTAATGCCGGAACGGAACATAAGGTTATTATGGAGGCATACATAAGACCAAAGGTGGTCGCCATCCAGACGGGTTAGGACCTTGTAGTAGGCCACATAGCTAGGGTTAGTTGTTTTGTTGTCTTTTACGACAGGCCGAAGCCGGCCGAAGAGGTTAGTATTTTTTCTCTGCCCCTGCACAGATATAAATATAGAGAATAAAATAGCAACTAGAATATGAGGGTATCACAGATCATTTAGATAATTAAGCGTCAAAATGCAAAGCTTTAAACGAACGTTCAGTTAAAAATTTTCTTTTAGATATAAAGCTTTTTTATCAAAAAAAATATATCAGTCATCAAATTTGTAAGACAGTGCCCTAATATTTAAAAATGTTCTCCTTGCTACCACAGTCGGTCTACTGATTTGTTTATCAATAATAAAATATGAGAGTTTTAATGTCTGAAGAGAATAAAATAGCAAACGTTATTGACAGAAATTTTCGCTACGAAAGATTATAAATGTATTCAACATACAGGCGTCGGTTCTGTTTAGGAGTTACTTATCTATGGAGCCCTAAGCCTCACTGCCAATCACAGCTTTTTATAATTTGTTTAAAGACATATGAAATTACATTAATAAGTTTAAAGAGTTTGAAATAAATAAAATACTAACCAGCACACAATTCAACATTCATATAAATTACTAAAAGAAAGTAAAATATGCTTGGATATACAAGAAAAAAGCTTAATGTACATTTAAAATCTCTCCAGGTTTATTTCTTAAACACATGGGGATGAGTAAATACCGAACTTTTGTATTCATACTTCCGGATATCGGATCCGGATTATCGAATCACCAAGGTTAGGATTATTCAATGCCTCTCAATGCCCCTGAAATTTAATCCCTCGATTAAAAGGTTTCACTATATCTACTCCTGCTTTTAAACATTTACTTTTGCTTAATTTAGATTAAATTGCCTGAAACTATATAGCAATCAGGTCAAATACCCGAAGTAAGGATATTCCAACTCTGAAAATAGGCCCAAGAATGACTTGACCGGCAATCAGTGTAATTGAGGCCTTAAATTTAACTTTAATCCTTTACAACCGCAAAGCTTACTAACGTCTTGTGATAAATAAATTGCAGGCGTAACTGGACCATTGAATCCAGGAGAACAAGAGAGGTCATTGAGATAGTCAGAGGTAGTCAAACTACGACGTCAAAGATTATTCAGACAATGAAATTATTACAGATGGTATATTGTATTTTAAAAATAGTGTCTTTAGACTAATTAAAAATGTGTATTTCAGAACCTTTTGATGGACCTGATGGATACGTACTCAGACTATAACAAATTTATTGATAATACAAATATTAGCGTGTTCGCGGTGCCCGTAGCGTCGCAAACGTTGCATAGGCGACGGTAACTTTTTACTATTAAGTGCGCCGTCAGCCTGTCTGCTGCTTTATTGCTGTAGGACAGCAGAAAGGCTGACGGTTCGCTTAGAATTAAACAGTTACCGTCGCCTATGGGTGTTTACAACGCCATGTGGGCATCGCAAAAACGCTGCTGTCCCATAAGAGCACAGGAAATTGGATCACTAAAGCCGGAACACAACACAAGGCTATTATGGCAGCATACTTAAGACCAACGGTAGTCACCATCCAGACGGGCTTGGGGCCCTACCACGTAGCTAGAGTGGATTGTTTTGTCGCCTTATACGACAGGCCGACCCCGGCCGCAGAGGCTAGTATTGTTTCTCCGCTCCTGCACGGATACTAGCTGACCCGTTAAACGCAAACGTTGACCTACCATATAAATTAAAAAAAAATGAACTTACGTGCACCCCTATTTCATACCTTAAGTTTCGTTCTCACGACAAAAATAAGCATATTTCCTTCTCCAAGGCCTAATATATTTCTATATCAAAATTCATCAAAATTAGTTCAGCAGTTTTGGCGTGAAAATGTAACAGAGTCACCATCACATTTAAAATATTTGTAAGGATATATTTTCCTCCGTGAGGATCATACCTAGAGATACAACCGTATGATCTTATGCATAATTATTGAAGCAGCTGTGTTATTATTATTTATATTTACATTATATTAAGTATGTCTTGTTTAAGATGATAATAGAAAACTAGCAATCATTATCTGTTAGTTAAATTGGCAACCACTCTTGGCAGGAGCGTTCAAACTGATATTGCGATAATAACGCCTATTTGTGCCATATTTATGTAACGAGAAGCGAAACGGGCTTTCGAAAGGATTGTTATTAAAGCTTAAAATATGAATGGGCATTGTTTGGGAGTTGTTTCATTTGAATAGCTTTTTATCTTTTGCGTTTAATTTAAAATCAGCATACTGTTACAACGCTCTGTTGATACAATACGTGTCCCTAATTGACCGTTGCTTGAATATGTAATATTTTTTACATTCTATTATATGTTTCAAGTCTTTCTGGAAATAAAAATAGAAGGACTATTCCAATACTTACACAGTGAGTAAAAGACAATAGATCAAATACTATTTTTGCTAATTTGCAGACAGTAATGGGAGACTAGTGTTCGGTATTTACTTCCACACTGCAGCGTTAAACGTCAGTGACTCCAGTAAACAATATTTAGCTTCATACAGATGTGGCTAAAACTTATTTTACAACTGATTAACAATACACCTATATACAAGGATGGCGAATTAAACGATGTAAGTAATTATCGGCCCATATCTCTACTATGTTGCTGTGCAAAAATATTCGAGTCAATAATTCACAAAAGTATACTCATCCATGTCCAAAGACAATTAAACCACAATCAGCATGGTTTCTTACCGCGTAAATCAACAACAACGAATTTATTAGAATATGTTACTGATATAGCCTTAGCTTTAGACAATAACAAGGAAGTTCACGCAATTTATACAGATTTTCGGAAAGCGTTTGATTTAGTCAATCACAACCTTCTTTTAGATAAATTACAAGGTATGGGAATCCACGGTTCTCTCTTTAGGTGGTGTAAATCGTATTTAGAAAAACGCTCACAACTAGTTGCTATAGGCGGATTTAAGTCACGCTCTTTTTTCGTACCCAGCGGGGTCCCACAGGGGTCTCACTTAGGACCCCTTTTCTTCTTAGTATTTATTAATGATCTTTGCAATTTTATCCAAAGTGACTTTAAACTCTACGCTGATGACTTAAAGTTATATAGAACTATTTACAATGCTTCTGATATGAACATTTTACAATCTGATTTGAATAACATTCAAATTTGGTGTCAAGATAATCTTATGCTTTTGAACCCTGATAAATGTTTCTTTATTAGGTTTACTAGAAAGAAAAGTCCTTGTACAGTTAAGTATTTCTTAGGGCTAAATATAATTAAAGAAACCTCAACTGTGCGTGACTTAGGAATTATAATAGACAGTGCGCTTAGTTTTAGGTATCATGTTGATAAAATTGTCAATAAAACATCTCAGCTGTCTGGCTTTGTATGTAGACAAATGAAGCTCTTTCACGATCCCAGTCTTTCAATAACTATATGTAACTCTCTTATTCGTAGCACTCTGGAGTATTGTAGTGTCATCTGGAATCCAGGATATCAAGTTCACATTAACCGCCTGGAACGTGTCCAAAAGCGTTTCATGTATCATGTCACCTACTCTGACAATAAATGTCGCGTACTTCAAAGTTATGATAGCCGTCTCGCATATTATCACGTACCTTCTCTGGTGAGCCGTAGGAGGATTGCAGATATCATGGTACTATATAAATTGTTGAATGGTTTCATAGACTCCTCTTATATACTAGAAAAAATAACATTCACCATTCCACGTGTAGGTAGTAGACTTGAAAACAGAAGAACATTTTCTTTACCACTATGCAAAACAAATATTGGCCAACACTCTCCAGTATATAGAATTACTTCCAGCTACAATGCTATATGTAATGAAATCGATATCTTTTTTGGTTCTATTCTCTCTATGAAATATAAATTAAGATGTGTTTACAAGTAAGTTTTATTATTGTTATTATTTTTATTTCTATAATTTGTTATAATATGTTTATGTTTAATTTATAATTAATGTGTATGGGTATTCTTAGCTTACATAACGAAGTTGTGTCTTCATGTTGTAGAATACATTTTTATTATTATATAATTTTTAGCATTAGCCACATTTTAAGTAAGCCTGTAAATGTATTCAGTTTTGAAGACCGATTAAAAAAAAAATCATTGTTTACATTGTGACTATACTTAAGAGTGCACTTTAAAGTCGAAAATATAAGTTTTCTTTGCAACTGACATTAATCAGGATATAAACGTTAAATTAAAATGTAATGGCAAACACCGAATATGTTTATAGAAAGAAGCAATCCGAGTTAAATCTGCCGATACCTGCGCCTGTGAACGATCCAAGTTCCAAGCACTGCTAAGAGCATTCGCACACCCGTTCGCCGTACCCATTAACAATAATTCCTTTTAAGTAAATATATATCCATTACTAAACGTTAAATAAAAGCTAAACTTAAATAAAACCAAAACACAAGGTGTACCCAACCTCCAACCGCAATTAGTTTGAGGAAATGTTCCCAAAACAGGCCACATTGTTTATTATAGATTATGCATGCCCGGCTAACCCTCCGGTCACGTGAATAAAATTTGTATTTATTGTATTGGAAGTGTGTGATTTCACTGAAATTTTGAGCATTACAAGTGTTTGTAAGACTTTAAAAACGTTTCAAATAAATTAAATCATTTGTTATAAGAAAGTCACTCTTGACCTTAGCAAAAACTCACATACAGTCACATCTACCTAACTTTTTAACTTGTGTATTTTAATCGGCCTGATTTCTTACAAGTTTTAATTATTGTTAGGTAGATACTGTCACTACTATTTGTGGACCTACATAATCTGTACTCAAACAACGGTTGTCGGCAGTTAGTTAGAGCGGGCAACTGAATCACAATTCACAACACTCCATCCCCAGATTTACGACCGCAACTAATCGCTAGACCAATTTTAGTTCTATAGAATTGTTGATTAAGTAGGTGACTTAGTAAAAAAGATTTTCAAAATAATAAGAATTATTTGAATATAATCCATTATCAATCAATACCTACACGATTTTTTTATTATTTAAAGATATTTACTTTGTTTTAGCTTACGCTTTTTCGCAATCGACAACATGTTTGGATGCGAAGCGCAAAGGGTTTTAGTTTAACCTCAGTTGAGCGCAACTCCTTTTTTTACTATTAATAGTAATAAAAACAAGATTTATATAGGTGAGGATTGATTTCATCATTTCAGCCGGAAGACGCCCACTGCTGGACAAAGGCCTCCCCCAAAGATCTCCACGATGATCGGTCCTGCGCTGCCCTCATCCAACCTATTCCGGCGATCTTGACCAGATCATCGGTCCATCTTGTGTGGGGCCTTGTGAGGGTTGAACACACAGAAATTTCCAAACATTTTATTCAAGGATTCATTCTAAGATTTTTCTCAGTGTAGAGTCGAACTAAGAATAATGACTCCTGGAACCCTAGTCAGGTAATAGGGCCTTAAATCAGTCTGGATAGCAGCTACCCTGGTCTGTAAATATGCCACCATAATAACCTTGTGTTGTGGTCCGGAATAAGTGACCCAGATCCCAGTTTCCCTAAGCGGACGACAGTATGTTAGCAGTGCCTCTGGCATCGCAATCATTCATAGGCGATGTTAACTGCTTACTGTTCAGGGAGTGTTCTGTCTTCTGTGTCTTTAATATATATGTATCTTATTTACCCCGTGCAGGGGCGTAGTAAGACGGTTAACCCCTGCGAACGGGGTCGGTCGGTCCTAAAAGGTGACAAAAGGATCTTAACTAGCTAGTAGGGTTCAAGTCCGTTTGGATGGCAGCCACCCCTGGTTTGCCGCCGTTAATAACCTTGTGTTGTGTTCCGGCATAAACTTAGATTCTGTAGTAACGGAACGTTACTTGTAGTCGATATGATAATAGTTAGTCTATGGTTTTAAGAATATAATATACTCTGTCAAGAACATTACAGATTTCAGTTCTTTTACGTGGACGGCAGCGTGTTAGCGGTGTCCCCGGCGTCGCAAACTTACATAGGCGACGGTCTCCCTGGTCGCTCCTTCATGACTGAAGATCGTGATCGCTACATGTTGCAATCACTCACTACAGCCTGGAACCCCGGAGCACTCATTTCCCTTATTAGGTTTTACCATTTAGTCGGGGATCGTCTTTCCCCTTTACCTATCCAGGCGACGGTAGTTGCTTATTATTAGTGGGCGTTAGCCTGTCTGCTATTTAGAATACGTTCTTGGGTATTTGTAAGGTATAGATTGAACTTTGCGCACCATTTCTTGATAACAGAAGTATATTTAATCTGAGTAATTGTCGTCTACCTCCTCTACTGAAACTCCAAATAATCCTGTTCTAGTAATTTATACCACCCCACCCTCGCAAGAGTTTTGGCTCTATTTCTTTACTATATTACGCCTAAATGATTAAAGAATATTTAAGAATTAATTCAACTATTTCGCTCCCTTAGTAATGTAAAGGCCTATTTCAAAAACACAAACTTTTGGGAAAACGCGTTTGAAGGTTATGGATTCTCGATATTTTTACTCTATCATTAATAAAATATCGTAATTTAAAGTGCTATAGCCCTGAATTTTTTTATGTAGACGTACAGTAGTATAAACGTACTACAGTATTAACAGTGGAAACATTACAAAAAAATTGATTCAAGTACGTATTGGAACCTTACTAGTTGAGCTTCTCTAGGAGGAAGAGGGGGGTGCGCGAGAGGATGGTGTGAAAGGAACACAATTACAGTATTCATTAAAAAATTAGCTTTTTTCCTTTTTTTGTGAAAGCCAAGTGGTAGAACAGTTAATATTGGACCAATATAACGCAAAAAGTCAAAACCTCAAAATTTCCAGTTGTGCCCAATAAGGAGGATTTGTATGTATAACTGAAGTATCTAGAAATTTATAACTGTGTGTAGTAAATTAAGTACATCTAACTGATTTAATATGAAAAAATCTCTCGGGCATACATTGTTATTTATCGCGGGACGGCACTTTATATTCATGTCCATCGACATATGTTTTCATTATTGTGTTATCTCGAGTGTGTTACGAGTGGGAGGATTAACTGGTTCATACTCGTTATTCGTACGTTTGGTACAAATGAGTAAATTTTTATGCTTCACTCGTTTTATTTTGTAACCAAATCTCATGACAGTGTACGCATGGTAACTAATATAGTTTATTTTTTTAGTTTAAGCTGTAATATTTAGTTTTATTCTTTTTATAGTAATTTTATGAGATCTATTTCTATGTATACAGTTAGAAGTCTTAGATCACACTAAATATTCTTTCAATTTCATAACAGTTAAGTCCGAAATTTGCACTTCGCAACTTCGGGTTACGCTTTTAT
This sequence comes from Malacosoma neustria, assembly GCA_963693495.1. Classification (NCBI taxonomy): domain Eukaryota; kingdom Metazoa; phylum Arthropoda; class Insecta; order Lepidoptera; family Lasiocampidae; genus Malacosoma; species Malacosoma neustria. The sequence continues at coordinate 14,926,323 of OY856384.1, forward strand.
CAGGACTAAACTTTTGATTTTTTCTCCTCTTTTTTATTAAAGTACTTTGTTTCTTTTTTAAACACATCGGTCCCATTATAGCTACTAATTACTTTGTTCTTAAAATGACTCTTAATTTTAAAAACAACTGATTTGCGTCTACCGAATTAGGTTCTGATAATACATAATGTAGACGCAGTGTTGGTAGGCCACCAACAAGATGGACCGATGATCTGGTTAAGATCGCCGGAATAGGTTGGATGAGGGCAGCGCAGGACCGTTCGTCGTGGAGATCTTTGGGGGAGGCTTTTGTCCAGCCGTGAGCGTCTTCCGGCTGAAATGATGATGATGATGAACACATAATGTAATATAGCATCCTCTTTTTATTGCTGAGAAACAGCAGACAAGCTGATGGCCCACATAATAGTAAGGAGTTATTGTCTTCTATGGATATTTGCGCCGCTAGGGGCACCGCGAATACGCTGCTGTCCCATTGAGGTATGTTCATTTCATTTAAGACCGTTTATTAAATACGTTCTTGCACATTTGCAACAAATGTACTTACAATGACGACCTCGGTGGCGTAACGGATAACGCACGTCGGTACGCTCGCGGAGGTCACGGGTTCGATTCCCGTCTCGCGTCTGGGTGTTTATGTATAAGTATATGTATTTATTTACAAAAAAAATATATAAGTAGTATATCAGTTGTCTAGGGCCCATTTTTTTTTTGGTCTCGGGGAAAAACCTCTCTTGACGGGTTCCTCCGGCCCGGGGGGACCGAGGGATATGTGGGACTCCGGGAAAGATGATTGGCCATCCGACTACCCACTAAAAACCCCGCTGTTCTCCTATCGCCTACGCCCGGGCCCACGGATATATGGCCTGCCGATCTCGTGGCCCGGGCCGGCGCCGGCCCGCCCTTTGTCTTGAGGCGGGCCCCTTCTAAAGTGTTGGCGCCAAGGGGTCAGGGTTTCGTCCCCCCGGCGCTCTCCTAACAACTCTAGAAGTTGAGGGGGGCCGCGGAACAGCACGCAGCCCTCACCCTCGCGGCAATAGTGTGGGCGGCGGGTCCTTCCCCGAGGGGCCGCCCGCGGCCGCTTTTTACGGCGGCCGGAGGTCGTTACAGACCCTCCGGCGCCGCCGGCGTGGGTCTAGGGCCCATAACACAAGTGCTACTTACTTTGGGACTAGATGACGCTGTGTGAATTGTCACAAAATATTTATTATTATTATTTATTATTACTATAATGCCTTCAGTTAAAAGCGCCTATGTATTTACAAACTGTGGTATATGGAACGCGATGTCTATGGAACGCAAGCTTTTGCCTCACTCGCTCTCACTTATATGTGTGTCCCTCTCTATTATTCGGACCTTTATAACAGTGTCTCGTGATGCGAACAAATAAATCCGTATTAATTAATTACGGTGGTTTTATTAGGATATCACACAAACCATTAAAATAAGTAAACTATTTGTCGCCTTCTCAACTTCTTACATAAGAGATGGAGTAGCCCTATTCCTGCCCAGGAAGTACCGGCACCCTATCTTAAGGATCAACATATCTTACGGTACTCGCATTTATATAATTATACATAATTCACATAGTAACCACTGTTCACATTCACTATAATGAAGCGAGAATATTTATAACGCATTTAAACTGTGTAAAATATACCGTTAAACTCAAAAAGGTTGTAAATCAAATGTAAAAAAGTAAGTCAGTAATCCAATGTTATAAATAACATTTAATAATTTATCCCACATTACAGTTCAGTGTGTTTAGGCGATTTCTTCTAGTCGACCGTAGTGAGAAAGAAATCATTTAAAGTTATGAAGGACTGAAATAAGTTTCCTTTGTTTATTTTTTCCACATGGTTTTGTTACAATCAAGGAATTAGAGTAAAATGTGACTGACATGTTAATTTATTTAAAAAAAAACCTCTTAATAAATTGCATAATAAAAACAGGAATAAAATAGAAAAATACCGTATGAATACCTACACAGGATCTAGCTATAAATATTTTCCTGGGTGCCATGAACTTACAAAACCGTATAATGCCATTGTGCAGTCCAGTAGCAATCCCTAATATCCCAATACTGGGCTTGCAACTCCCCTAGAGGGAACCGGCGGTTCATCGGCCCCAAGGCGCAGTTGTTCCAGGCAGTTTACGCATACTGCAGCTCTCGAGGTGTTTACTCGCGATGTTTCTCTACGCTGTCGGAATATGGGAATTATATGTGCACATAAGCTGGCATATGACTGGCATGTCACGAGCCGGACATAGAGATCTGTGGAATGCCTTGTAAGAAGGCCTATGTCCGGATTGGATTGGATAAGCTTAAGATTATGCACATTGTGGAAGAAAGTTACCAGATATCTATAGTCATAAATTCATTATAAACTTATTTATTTATTTATTATTAAGTCTTATTACAAATCATTTAATATAAATGGACCCATTATAGGAGTGCACAGCATTTATGTCGTCAATGGAGTAATAATTTAATTAATGTCGATATTATACATAGTCACAATTATATGTCAAGTACTAACACAGTCAAACATGAATCAATTTGGTATTATCAAGATTAATAAAAACAAAACAGAAACTTACGTACGATAATAACTTTAAGGTGCAACTTCAAAAGGTAGTTTACTTTCATTTCCTTTTTAGTTTAATGTTATTTTTCCTTTTTAACTTTAGCATTCCTTTTATGGATAATTTAACTATGGAATCTACTCGTATTTTGGTTAGTGTAAAAATTTTGAAGGTTAACCTATTTTTCAAATAAATTTAAACTCATATACTAGTAATTTTTATTCATCCTTATTTTACATCACATATACGTGTAGCAAAGTAGATATTCATACTGTATCCATTGCTCTCTTAAGCTGATTGAACTACAAAAACGTTTTAACCCGGCGCACAATTGAGTGCAAAACACCATTCGCAAGCTGTGGTCAGAGATTGGATTGCTGTTACCACTTGCAGTGATTACGCTTTGTTCTATATTGTTCATGAATTCCATCACCTCTATTGTTAGTTCGGTTATTACAAGGATATACCCAACTGTCATGCCTACAAGGGTTACGGGCTCGATTCACGACCAGACTCTGGGTGTTTTATGTATTGTTCGATGCATAAAGGGTAGATGAAATCTCGGCTCTTGATTATTGTTATCTACCCTCACTTTCGGTGAGGTGAATGGTGAAAGCGAGTGTGTGACGAGGGTAGTATCGCGTGAAACTCTAAACGCGCGGGACGGTCGACGTTCAACCTCCTTGAAGACCACGCTCTGCGTCGTGCGCATTTGTCTTCAGGTACTCCCTACTTTGCCCTCTGCAAGGTATCACATATCTCTAACCACCGTTCCTCTCTCCCGCTTTCCTCTCATACAGTCCACTGCTCTCGAGCTGACCCACTCATCCCTGTAAGGTGCATTCTCGGTCCGAGACCAGCATCGTACATGTTACATGTAATTAGTATATCAATAGTCCACTACTTAGAACACAAGCGCTCTCAGTGAAAAACATCGGGCCTAGATGGCGCTTATTCTTTTAGAAATTATTTTATTGTTTGAAATTGTAAAAAATAATTTCCGCTGCTTGCGGTACAACTGTCGCAGGGTTAATACTTGAATAAATTATATAGTTACTTGAAACTCATGCAATTATCAAATCTCAGAAGTAGTTTACTATTATAAATATAATAAATCAATGTACTGGGACACTTGATATAGCGCATCCGGGTCCCAAAGTAAGCTTTAGAGTGCTTGTATGGGTACCAATTCTTTTTATTGCTGGGAACCAGCAGGCTGACGGCCCACTTATTACTAAGCTGTTACTGTCATCTATGAATGTTTGCGACACTAAAGGTACTAATTCCGGCACGACAGGGAGACCCTAATCGACCCTAGTCGCAGGTTAGTATTCTTACTGCACAGACAAAACTACTATTACACCATTATACAACATTTTAATACTTTTTGTGAATAAATACATCCAGACTTAGAACGAAAATCTAACCGGTTTTCGCAGGTATTCCGTTATGCAGAGTCATTCAGTTGTGGTTAAAGATATACAAAAATAGATGTGACAACATTATTCTTCATTTTAATCAAATGGGCAAGCCTTGTTCAGTTTGAACTGGTGTTGAGAGACATGGAAATGTCCGGGGCAGCCAACAATGCGGTCGGTCCGATTGGATCGCAGTTTGCACTAACACGGATTACACGCACGTCAGCCTCTAATGCGTGTTGTGCTACGATTGCTATCCGTGTTTTGATTTGCATATCTAATATTGGGATTATTCAAGAATTATCATATAACTGTAATAATGCATGTCGATGTGTGATTGTGAATCATTATAAGGAGCAACGAGGAATAAAGTCGGTTCTGTTATTATATTTTTCGTGCTAAATATTCAACAAAAATTGTTTGATGAATAATATGTACTGACGTAGCAATTCTAGATGGTATGAGCATCAAATTACATTGCGGTATAGTTTAAGTTTATTCATCATCATCATCCTAGCGTTAAATCCCAGTTGTAACCTAAACTTCCGCTTCGATGCCCGGAGCCCGCTTTCAAACCTTTTCTTCTCCAATTCGCGCGGCACGCATATCATCTTTCACGACATCAAACCAGCACTGTTTGGGGCCCGGTGGAGGTGGGAAGGCCAGAATTATGTACAAAGTCACAGACATGAAAGACATAACGAGGTTCTTCCGCGTCCCTCCATACATCGACAGGAGCATATACCTCCGTGTCACGCAGTTTCTGTTTGTGTCGCTCTAGTACCGGAAACTCACCAAAACTGTATAAACGTACTTTGTTCTTTTATACGGTTGTGAATGCAGTTATGTGTTAAACTTAACTGTCCCTTCAACTTAACCGACATCTTGGGGTCACAAATGTCACCAGTCACTTCACGTAATTTGGCCCACGTGGCAGCAATGTGTGCCTTGACGTCGCAATCGATGTCACCAGATGCGTAAAATACAGATCCCAGGTATATGACTTGGTCCATGCACTCGACTATGTCGCAGCCTATGCACACGGGTGTTGGATCTGTGGAATTGCAGACGAAGTAATCGGTCTTTGCCACATTGGGCTTTAGACCGCCGTTCTCAAAATTACTTGGTATACTTACATTAGTTAAAAAACTTAATTATTAAGGTTAATAAAAAGACGGTTAATTATTTTTTGCTTTTCAGTTTTTTCGGCGGTAAAATTTTTTGTTAAAAAGTTTTTATTTCATAATTTTATGTGGCTATAATCTACTAATTACTACATGCTTAAATAAATCAATTCTGTCAAAAGTTATGCGTGGTCATAGATATAATCAGTGAGTGAACAATCAATTATTCTCTGTTTAGGTCTTAGGGTTGGAATATTTTTTTCAAATTTATATGGGACCACCTGCAGGGTATACTTCTTCCAATAAAAAAATAATTTTTAAAATCAGACTACTATGTAAAAAGTTATGCGTGGTCATACATAAAAATATATATATACGCGTCGAATTGATAACCTCCTCCGTTTATTCGTCGGTTAAAAAACTAAAAAGAAAAATAATTTTTAAATATGGAATAAAATGACTAACGAGAAAATTACCGCTTACTGGGTTTGTATGAAAATTTTTCGTAAAACATTCCGTAACATCATATTTACCAGCTGGAGTCATGAACATGCTTTTAAAATAGTCATTAAAACCATTGGCAATGTCCTCATGATTTGACAAATTAATCGCTCCAGAATGCATTGTGCTAGGGATATTGGAAAATGATTTACGTTTAGTTTGAATAGGACCAGAAAAGTTTCGGATTATTTTTAATACCCTCTGGCACTGTTTTAATGTAATATTGAAAACAAATTTTCCTGCGTCTTTTTCTGATGGGTACACCGTACGTAACAAATAAAAAGCATCGTAATCTAGTGGATTTCGATAACGCTTCCAATAACTATGTATACTTCATTTTTTTTTTCTTTAATAACATTAATAAGCGCTTTACTATATATATCAGTTCGGGTAACATCTATTTGAGTTAATGGTTACCTTCGGAACAAAACAGTTTATAATGCTATAAATTTCATCATAAAGAAAATATACAGAATCGACAACACTTCCTGACTCTATTTGAGCAGTCTATTTTCTGAAGTGCGTCATTAATAATGTGAAAGTTGGCTTTATTGCATAAAAATCGGGTATGAGTTACTTATTCTAATGTAGCAATTAATAAGTCAGTAACATCAATGTCCAGCGTGTTGTGATGGCAGTCTTCAGTCACTAAAGGAATTATTGGAAGGAAGGATGATTTTTGAATATGGATGAAGAAATTTCTGACAAATAAATCTAGTCTATTTCCGGACATATTAGTAAAGCTATTATATTTTTTTTGGTCTCGGGGAAAATCCTCTCTTGACGGGTTCCCCCGGCCCTGGGGGACCGAGGGATATGTGGGACTCCGGGAAAGATGATTGGCCATCCGACTACCCACTAAAAAACCTCGCTGTTCTCCTATCGCCTAAGCCCGGGCCCACGGATATATGGCCTGCCGATCTCGTGGCCCGGGCCGACAGCGGCCCGTCCTTTGTCTTGAGGCGGGCCCCTTCTAAAGTGTTGGCGCCAGGGGGTCAGGGTTTCGTCCCCCCGGCGCTCTCCTAACAACTCTAGGAGTTGAGGGGGGCCGCGGAACAGCACGCAGCCCTCACCCTCGCGGCAATAGTGCGGGCGGTGGGTCCTCCCCCGAGGGGCCGCCCGCAGCTGCTTTTTACGGCGGCCGGAGGTGGTTACTGGCCCTCCGGCGTCGCCGGCGTGGCCTGCGTTGGCGGGAGGGGAGTGTGGTGGTCGACTCCCGCTCCCGCTCCGCCGCCTTCTTTGCGGACATGACTGCCTCGCAGAAGGAGGCGACGGCCGTCCATCCAGGATCGCCCCCGACCATGGGCAGAACCAGGGCCGGGAGCGACAGGTCCACGCCGATTTGGGCGACGAGGGCGCGGCGCTCCTCGCGCCACGCAGGGCACACGGCGACAGTGTGGTTCACCGTGTCCTCCTCGTCGCCCGCGCCACAGTGGTGGCACCCTGACGTCATCTCCCGCCCTATGCGACACAGGTACCTCCCGAAGCAACCGTGCCCCGAGAGGACCTACGTCAGGCGGAAGGTCACTTAAGCCTAAATAAGCCATTGTATTGTTCAATTTTACTGTATGTATTTTACGAAAATTATAGAATTTTTTTGGTGGCCTTATTTTATCACACTCACACTAATCTAATACTCATGGGAACAATTCTCACCACAGTTTAGGTAGTTTTTTCGTCTAATGTGCATCATAATGCATATGCGGCTGTTATGTACCTTGGATCAATACCATCTTATTCTTCTTAATTCTAACTAAAATACAGCATGCATTACATTAAAATTGATTATTTTTTATAGTTTCAAATTAAAAATTCAAATGACAGTTATCATGTGGCGCCATTTAGTATTATTAAAGTGAGAAAGGTTTGAAATATTTATTTGTTTATTTTAAAAAAGGGTTAAACGAACCTCACTGAAAGTTTGATTGAATTGAAAGTTTATTTTAAATTGACAAAAAATGTAGGCAGATACATAATAATGGCGAGAAAAATATAAGAGATAATAAAAGAACATTTTGTTCGGATCACCTTCGAGTACATGTATGTCCTTATTGTTTTATACTCTCAATTTAAGGTAAAAAAGTTTGTGATATGTAATATTCTTTGTAACAGGATGAGGATCTGGAATGAGCTTCCGGCTGAGGTCTTCTCAGCGCGGTACGATATGGGGTTCTTCAAAAAAGGCGTTATAAAATTTTTTCGATGCCAGCAGCGCGTTGGTATTGCCTCTGGTGCTGCAAACGGCTATAGGCGACGGTGAGCACCTGCCAGGGTGGGCCGTCTGCCTGTCTACTGAACTCTAGCTATAAAAAAAACTAAGTATGTAAAATCATTTAACCGTGTCATACGCTATTTCATTTTTTTGTATATATATTTAAGGTGAACAATAAAGAGTTTTCATTCATTCATTCATTCATACGCATAAAAATATATTATTATTCCTGTTTTTTAGAAGTTACCAACGTAAATATTTTTTATCTGTACAGGGGCGGAGTACGTATACTGACCCCTACGGCTTGGTCTATAAACATGCCTCCATAATATACACAACAATACACACAGCGTGTGTTGTATTCCGACTTAAGTGATCCAAGTTCTAGTTCCTCCACGCGGACAGCAGCATGTTAGACACCAATAGACGACGGTAACTGTTTAATTTGTAATAGGCCGTCAAGCTATTTGATGTTCCACAAAAATAAAAATAAAAGTTATATCAAGTTGTCCAAATCTGAAATGATCAAAGTTGGCAAGATAACAGCGGATACAATAAAAGTATCTAATCCGCGGATTTAAAAATAAACAGCTTTCCTTGTCAGTTTTCATGAACATCATTCTTCGAGAAAATTGTTGCGTTAGAGAGGATTAACCTGGGTCAAGACAGGAAGTAACTTTGACTAAGTTAATTTACGAGCGAAATTTCACGTCTCCGCTCAGACCGCGGCGACCTCAAAAATCTCGTTAAAACTTAGTAATTTTCGATCTTCTGTTGATGACGTAGCTGTTTTTTTGAGTAAATAAGTTTAGATTACATGTATTGTTAAGCGATAATTTGTCTTCGAGTTATTTTGTAATGTTCAAATAATCAAAATAATGTCCAATAAAACAAATAATCCATATACATAATTTGGAAAATTAATACATAATTTGAAAATAATATTAGGCTGGCTTCACAGCTATCCGGGAGACCCGTACAGGCTGTCCTTATGCGGAAGAACCGTACGGGTTACGCCCGCAGTACTCTGAAACGTGAGTTCAGTACGATACGGTGTCGTTATACGGGCTCTACCCGGAGCGGGTCGCGTGCGTACCAATCCACGTCGCTGTGAAACGATCTGCCTAGAGCCTCACATGTGCACCCGCTCCGGGCGCCCGTACTGACAGCCCGTACGGATCGTCCATACAGCAGTGAAACCAGCCTTAGTGAATTTTACGAGAGCTACTGCCGTCCGATCTTCAAACCTCTGAAAGAAAACTGAATGGTCTCCTTTTCAGCCATAAGATCTACCTAGCGAAAGCTGTAACCCATCAGTCGCCTTTACGACTCAAATTTATACTGGGTGACCCTATTCTTTATATCTGCCAGGGATATACGCTTATTGACCTATATTATTAATCGTAATGTAAAAAACTGATTGTGGTTGGAAACACCGAAGGTAAAAGATCAAGATGGACTGAGTAAGTGAAAGATGTTCATAGGAGATGCGCTAGACAGAAACCGGTGGAGACAAATGATGAACAGATGCAACCTTGGCGCTGACCATGATCTACAGACATGAGGGACCGACCCCAGAGAGTACATAAAGTGAAGGATATTAAAAAAAAACATTTGATGTAACATCATCATGTCTTTTTTTTGTGAATCAAACAATGAACAAAATAACAATTAAAAAAAACTATTCGACATTTGATCAAAATACGATTTGAAGTTGAAGATAAATAATAAACTTTAATAGCTACAAAAACTCTTATTAAGTTAATATTAATTACATATAGGTACAGGAAATGTGAGAATTTTATATTTTACTAGCCGTTCCTGCCCGCTTCGTGGGTCGAATAGCAAAAAAAAAAATCGAAAAAATATGAAAAGTTTTCGAACAATGGAAAAAAAGAAAAAATATGGAAAATGGTAACTGCTCATCGAGACATCTTGCTATAAAAAAGTTTTATAATATTACTAATTTAGTTAGTAGGTAGTTGGGGTTGCGGGTACTATAACTGTATTTGGTGTAAGCGACGAATCACGTTCCATACTGCAAATCCTCAAGCTTTGTGATTTAGTAGTAACCTCAATTAAAACATTTGATTCTAATTTAGCCTTGGGCCCGAAAACAACTTAATTTTTTATTATTACTTGAGGAGTAAGTGTACAATGTGATTCAAATAAGAATAGGAACGTCAATGACCTCTATCTGTCAAATGTCCTCAATCTGTCAAATGTCACTAGAAAAGTACGGTTTGGAATGAAACCTCATTTGATGTGATATTTTCCATTGTAAACTTATTATTGTATTATTTGTATCGGAAACCATAATATTAGACGTGGCAACTACAATAGATAAAAAACGACAATGGCAATGCAATTTCTTAAAGAAAATGTAGAAAGTACGAGCAATACAAATTATGTGAAAATATTCTACTTATTTAAACTCTTTGTATTATAACACCTACATATTGTATAAATAACTTATCATAGTATATTGACGAAACTTGTGTTGCTCGTTAATATATAATATTATATATTATGCACCGTGTTCCATGCTATAAATAAATATTATTATTATGTTTTGCCGTTCCACGTTTTATCCCAGATCAACAATAAGACCGACATAGTGCATGCTTAAATAAATTTTAAAACTATAATATACTACAAAAAGAAAAAAAAACTCATACGAAAACTATAATTAAATGAAAGTAGAAAGTTGACTTTGGACAAGGAAAAAGAAGAATGGACGCGCAATTCGAAGTTTAGGGGATGATGAAAACACAATTCCTTTCTTAAAGTAGATAATTAATTAAGTAATGCAAATCGTACCATTAAATACGTCCGGGAAGCGTCGGCGTTAGATCTATTCAAACGGAGTTGCTGAAATGGCCAAAATTAGCCAGCGGATCCCGCAAACTCGATGGTATTGTTAAATTGCGAAGGTTTCTCGACAAATTGCAATTGCGAATTCGGTGGTATTAATTTGAGCGAGGTTATTAGTCGAGACGACTAATATTCGGCTTTGTTTCGGCATATTACGTAGATAAAAAATATGTTAAAACCTAAAAATTACACAGTATTCCAATAATATCGCTCTCAATGCACAACATAAACATCCGGGGTTCAATATCCACTACTCTGTGTATACATTCCTTACTTTTGCACCTATTGAAAGCCGAAGTTTCTAAGGTTTGCCGAATTTAGTACAAGTTGCCACACTATTTTATCACAATTAATACGAGTTGCTTAGCCCCTACAAAGTGCTTTATCGTCTGTTTCGATTAATTGCCTATCGACTATGTTCGTTATTTTTCATTACTTATGCTATTTCTTCCGTATTTGGTGGTGTTTTTTTTAATTAATTCCGGCTGTACAACTTGATTATTAATTTATAAGTACTTATAATTTGTTTATAATCAATCAGAATGGCTAGTTTTGTGTTTTGTAAGATATTGAATTACAATTGAAGTCTTCAAACTGCCACACTTAGTCACAGGGAGGAGGCCTAGATTCTCCTTTCGAGGCAAAATCCCATAAAAAAATCTGGCACTTTTTCAATCTATATTTAAATATAGCATAAACGCGCCATAGTGCGTTTAGTGTTTACTCGTAACTATAGGTGTGCATGAGGGAGGTCCTTACTTGGGATATTTTAAATTGTTTTCCTTTATAAAGTCCTGACTCGGTTACAAATAGATAAAAAAATCATAGGTAATATTTTGCCATAAAAATTAAAGGCTCTCAAAGTTTAATTTTTTTAGAGTGACCGTTATGCTCTGGAAGATTTTTAAAAAATAATATCATGAAAATGATTAATTATAGCATGTTTTTTCTTTGGCATGATTAAATCATGGTAAGGTTAAAGAAAACCAGAAAGTTGACTATAAGCTGGGGGACGCATGTCACTGGTATAGCCACTAAAACCACCCTGGTGTTCCTTCACACGCCTTAAGTGTTGAGGCAGCGAGACGCGACGGGTTAGTTAGACAGCGGCCCCGAAGGGCACCGGCTCGCTTTTGCGGGCCCCTTCAAATCTGAGGGGGTGACGATCTCCGGCATCTTCTTCCTCACGCAGGTGTGAGCTGGACACGCGGAACACCCGAACGCACCCCTTTCTCGGCCATGTGTTTGCGGGCTATGGCCCTTTCCCAGGAGGCGACCGATCACTACGGCGACCGGAGATTTGTCGCCAATCTCCGGTGACGAGTGGCCTTCCCTCTCCGCCGCCTCCTTCGCGGACATGACTACTTCGCAGAAGGAGGCGACAGCGTCCCATCCCGCTTGGCCCCCGACCATCGCACACGGGTGTGGAGTGCCGTGTCCTCGTAGCCAGCAGAATGTTGACTATAACTTTAAATCCAAATAACTTTCGAAACTATATAATAAAATTATTATATATGCACATCAAAAAAGTCTAAGCAACATGCATGATATTACAAATTTACCATTTATACTAATTAATTTCTAAGTCTTTACTCACTCAAAGTGCGTAGGTATGTAAACTTTTTTGTTATTGATGACATACTGGCTGGTTGTAAAAAAAAATCCATTATGTTTTTGTTTTTTCATAAAATTAAATGAAAGGGAATTTGTTTGAATTTAAGTGCGTTTTTATTGCTACGTTTAGTCTTGATTTTATAATTTTACCAACCATTTAAATAAAGTTAGCAACAAAATTGAATTGTTAGGTATTCTCTACGTCATGGAGCGACGTCATTTGACGGCAAATGAAATGCAAAGAGCTGTAGGGATGTTGCAAGCGGGAAGTAATCAATCTCAGGCATCTCGGCAATTTGGCATTCATAGAAGTGTTATTTGTCGTCTTTGGCAGCGCTAGAATAATACAAGGGAACCCGCTGAATAGTATCCAGGCCGTAAAAGGAGTACAACCACTCGGCAAGACCGGTACATACAACTGACTGCAAGACGCCAGCCGATGTTAACCGCTCGAGAGATAAGTTTGAGGCTACAAAATTCAAGCGGTGTTGATGTAAGTCCCCAAACTGTGCGAAATCGACTGCATGAGTACGGTTTACGAGCTCGACGCCCAATTAGGTGCCCACCGATACGCATGGGAATCGCGCTCGTCGAAATGAATGGTGTAGAGAACGCAGAACATGGACCCAGGAACAATGGGATAAAATTATGTTTTCCGATGAGTCGCGATTCGGGTTTAGGCCTGATACAAGAAGGGTGCGAGTGTACCGTCGGTCCGGAAATACTGAAAGGCTCAGGTGCATTCAGGAAGTTCATCCATACAGCAGCTCATCCACCATCCACCATAACGAGGTCCTTCCGCGTCCCTCCATACATCGACAGGAGCATATACCTCCGTGTCACGCAGTTTCTGTTTGTGTCACTCTAGTACCGGAAACGCACCAAAACTGTATAAAAGTACTTTGTTCTTTTATACGGTTGTGAATGCAGTTATGTGATAAACTTAACTGTCCCTTCAACTTAACCGACATCTTGGGGTCACAAATGTCACCAGTCACTTCACGTAATTTGGCCCACGTGGCAGCAATGTGTGCCTTGACGTCGCATTCGATGTCACCAGATGCGTAAAATACAGATCCCAGGTATATGACTTGGTCCATGCACTCGACTATGTCGCAGCCTATGCACACGGGTGTTGGATCTGTGGAATTGCAGACGAAGTACTCGGTCTTTGCCACATTGGGCTTCAGACCGCCGTTCTCAAAATTACTTGGTATACTTACATTAGTTAAAAAACTTATTTATTAAGATGGATTTATAAAAACAAATTTATAAAAAATTATTAATCAATATTAACAATAATATATTTTATTAAAATAGTATTATTAATCAAAACCCCATAAAATTCGAAATAAAGAAAATAATTTTCCCCTTGCTATTTATATTTAAAACTTTAACTGTCGTGGGTGGGGTTCGGGTAATAATAATGAGCTGTAACTTGACAGGTTTTTTTATCTATTTGGGACCAATATAATAATATAGGACTATCTCTTATTATTTACGACTATATATGACAACATTCAATCAGAATCTAGCCGTTCAATTCCACCCATCTCGGTATCACTGTCTGTGTAGTCATCGTTGTCGTCGGCATCATCATCACTGCTGCTTTCCGCAACAAAATAAAACATGTATTTATAATAAAACTAAAGTTATTATCGTCTTCAAATATTTCTCTTTGCCAGTATTCATTTTCAATACGTTTCACATGGTTAATTTCTTTCTTCCAATCATCGCTCGTAATTGAAGCAATTGCTTCTAATATTATACTCTCATTTGGCTTTCCAGCTGTTTTTTTCTCTTTGAGTAACTGAGTCTCAGTAAAACAAAAAAAAAAATACATTATTGATACGCAAATAAGGTTCGTCTCAAGACGAAGGTTTTTAACCAATGTGTGTTGCCAGTGATGACTTACGGAACGCAGACGTGGTCGCTAACTATGGGCTGTAGGAGAAAGCTCATGGTCACTCAGAGGGCAATGGAGAGGGCTATGCTCGGTGTTTCCCTGCGAGATCGAATCAGAAATGAGGAGATTCGCAGGAGAACCAAAGTCACCGACATAGATAGATTGCAAAACTGAAGTGCCAGTGGGCTGGGCACATAGCGCGAAGGACAGATGGCCGTTGGGGCAGAAAAGTCCTCGAATGGCAACCGCGTACTGGAAGACGCAATGTTGGTAGGCCCCCCACAAGATGGACCGATGATCTGGTCAAGATCGCCGGAATAGGTTGGATGAGGGCAGCTCAGGACCGATCGTCGTGGAGATCTTTGGGTGAGCCTTTGTCCAACAGTGGGCGTCTTCCGGCTGAAATGATGATGATGATGAAATAAGGTTTCGTTGCAAACCGTACTTTTCAAGTGACATTTGATAGATAGCGGTCATTGACGTTCCTATTCTTATTTGAATCGTATTTGGACGAGTGGTGTAGAACTCTGGGTATCTGGGGTTTGGACTCGCCGGGTTTCGAATTCTGACTCAAAAACTGTAAAAATTCCTTTTCTTTACCTTATATGTCTTAAAATTCTTTTGGCGATATTTTGGAGATAAAATCTTGAAATTAAATAATAGTTTTAAAAACTAAATAACACGTTTTTATAGAAAATCCAACTAAAAATAGAAAATAAATTCTAATAAATTTAAATTAAAAATAGTGTAATTTTTTTTAATAAATATAAATTAGGAACAATGTAAATAAGAAAAACATTTATTTTATTATTTATTTATAAAGCGTGGGGTCCTTTTTAACATGTTATCAAAATGATAAACCTTCTTATGAGTACATATCATATAACAAAATATTTATAACTATTGATACCATACACTCCACGCTTTTGTTACATTAAAATAATTTTGTTTCTTATTCAGACTATTCTTAATTTATATTTATTAAAAAATTTTTTACATTATTTTTATTTCATATTTAATAAAATTTATTTTTTAGTTTTTTATTATATTATAAAAAAATAAACATTATTTTCTAAAAAATTTATTAGTTTTCGGTACCCCTATAAAAACGTTAACTGTGTTTTTTTAACTTCCGCACGCGTAATTTTCGTAAAAATGTTTTAAATTAATATTTATATAGTTAATCAATTTCAAAATATATATTATAAAATTAAAATAAACCTTAAATATGGCAGAAACTAGGCAACGAAATGATTTTTCAATTAGTCTAATGAAAATGAATGTTAAAGTATTAATATATAATTAATTTAATAATAATCAGTAAATAAAATATTTTTTTCAAAGTTCCGATTTTAAAAACAGAATAACTGGATTCTTAATCTGTATTAAATATAAAATAATGTTAAATATGATTAGATATAAAGTTTTGTCAATAGATGGCACCACAGTCGTATTACATCGCGGTATGGTTTGTTGAACAGTTAATATACTAAGGTTCTGGCATCTAACGTATATTACCCACGTAGCTAGCCATTAACGTGGTTTTTGCACGCATATCATCTTTTACGACAATTTTTATGGAGGAATTACTTTAGCAAAATTGCTAAAGTGTTCCTGGTTAAAACAAAAATTTAAAATCAGTCTTACTTACTTACTTAGGCTAGGCCTAGGCCTTTGACTTTGTTATAGGCAAATAGGCATAGGGCGTTTTACTTTTAGACTTTGCTCATGCTCAGACTTTGCTTACGCGTTACGCCGGAACTTAATGAGTTTTTGCTCTTGCTGTATAATCTCAGTAGTTCAGCAGGATTCGAATTTATAGTCCATAGTCCTTCTTAGCTAAAAGTTACATTGAGGCAAGGAGGGCACTATATCGCCTTGCTGTAGCTGGCCTATGGGACTCCACCAAGCCAAAAACCAACCATACAAAATTCGATGGAAATGAGGACCTGGATCGGATAACACATATGATATCCGATAAAATGCAAACCAGGTTTATATTTGAAAGGCTTTTCAGGGTCACAATTCCAACAAGATTGGAATGGACAAAGGGACCGGATCCACCAGAACATAATAGTCTGGTATGGTACACTGATGGATCCAAAATGGAATCAGGTACAGGGGCGGGAGTATACGCGAAAGACTACAAATGTAGTAAAAGCTTGGGAAAAATGGCAAGTGTATTCCAGGCTGAAACATATGCCATAATAACCTGTGCTCAGGAGAACATAGATAGAGGCACCAAAGGCAAATCTATATACCTAGTCAGGTCATAAGTATTGTCACACAGTAAAAACTTTTCTTTTAGAATGCTGGCCACAAAAAAGTTTATTGAATTAGAATTTCGAATTGTTCATGAAAATAAAAATGTATAACTTTTAGAATTTTACTCATTTTTAAATATGGAGTGGACGCTTAAAGTAGACCGTGTTGCAGTTATTGCGTTGCATCGTTGCGGTTACGCGCCAATTCAAATTTTTAACATACTGAAAAATTTGAATATTACCAAAAGATTCGTTTTATCGTACCATCAAACGATACAATGAAGACTCTAGTGTAGATGACAGGTCAAGAAGTGGTCGCCCTCGGTCTGTTAGGACTCCAGCAGTGATAAAAGCTGTGAAGGCACGAATTCAAAGAAATCCCAAACGTAAGCAGAAACTGTTGGCCCTTCAGATGGGGTTAAGCAGAACCACGGTGAAAAGGGTGTTAAATGAAGACTTAGGGCTTCGGGCATATCGAAGAAAAACAGGACATCGTTTGAATGCTCGTCTAATGGACCTGAGACTGAAGAGATGCCGCGCTTTGTTGAAGCGGTACGCGGGAAAAAAATATCGGGTAATTCTTTTTTCGGATGAAAAAATGTTTACCGTAGAAGAGAGCTACAACAAACAAAATGATAAGGTGTACGCACACAGTAGTGAAGAAGCGAGCAACCGTATTCCGCGTGTCCAACGAGGTCATTTTCCATCCTCGCTCATGGTATGGTTGGGAGTTTCTTATTGGGGCTTAACAGAGGTACATTTTTGTGAGAAAGGTGTAAAAACGAATGCTGTTGTGTATCAAAATACAGTCCTGACGAACCTTGTGGAACCTGTTTCTCATACCATGTTTAATAACAGGCACTGGGTATTCCAACAAGATTCGGCGCCAGCTCATAGAGCGAAGAGCACACAAGACTGGCTGGCGGCGCGTGAAATCGACTTCATCCGGCACGAAGACTGGCCCTCCTCCAGTCCAGATTTGAATCCGTTAGATTACAAGATATGGCAACACTTGGAGGAAAAGGCGTGCTCAAAGCCTCATCCCAATTTGGAGTCACTCAAGACATCCTTGATTAAGCCAGCCGCCGATATTGACATGGACCTCGTTCGTGCTGCGATAGACGACTGGCCGCGCAGATTGAAGGCTTGTATTCAAAATCACGGAGGTCATTTTGAATAAACTTTAATGTCATAAGAATCTATGTTTTGTTAAGTTCATTTTGGTATATGAATGGTTACATAATTAATAAACTTGTTACAATTATTTTACATTAAACATGTGACAGAATTTATGACCTGACTAGGTATATTCTCAGTGACAGTCAAGCTGCAATCAAGGCCATCGCCTCCTTCAAAGTTGACTCCAGACTTGTCCTGGATGCCATTCAAACCTTGAATAGGCTTGGAAGGCATAACAGGGTAAGATTAATGTGGGTCCCGGGACACGAGTACATGGCAATGAAATGGCAGATGAACTGGCAAGAGAGGGCTCAACTAATGATTTTATGGGTCCGGAACCATGTGTAGGCATTCCGACTAGCCTCGTGAAAGCCACATTCAGGGATTTTGCAGACCGCAGTCAACAACAACACTGGCTGACTAGAATCGGTCTGGAACACTCCAAAAATTTTTTGGGATCCACGTATAAAGCACGAGGATCCATCTGGAACATGAGCAGGGGGCAAATACGCTACTTGCTTGGAGCCTTTACTGGGCACTTTGGAACCAACAACATGCTCATGAAGATGGGTCTAACCGCGACACCCATGTGCAGGTTGTGTGGGGAACATACAGAACGCATGGAACACCTACTGTGTACATGTGATGCATTGGCCAGGAGGCGAATGAATCTTTTGGGGGTAGGATATCCAACACCGGAAGACTATAGGCTCCTATCTCCATACCTCATTGTTAGGCTCATGAGGCAAATTTTCAATGAGATTGGAGAGGAGTGATTGCTATCTAGGGGAACACAAAAGATCCCATTGGGTCGAAGTGTCCGAGATGTTTCTCGGCCCCAAAAATAAGATAAGATAAGAAGTTACATTACACTGAGTGCTTGCTTAGCCAAGAGATCAGGCAGTCTCATAACGTTTCTATTCACATCCTATCTTGGTATTTATAAGGCTAATAAACTGACGGACTCATAAACTGCATCAAAGTTCAGGATTATCAGGATTACTTTGAAATGATTTTTATTAATAACTATGCAAACTTTCTATACAGTTTTAAATTGAAACCCCTAGATTGGTTCGCGAACTTTAAAACAGCGTAGGGTCATATCCTTAAGTCAGGCTTAAGTTTAAGTTAGTGTACTGGAAGGACTTCTAGAAACCGTAGACTGGTTTAAATTTAAATTTCTACCAATTGTTCGTTGATCCAAGCCCTCCCGCACCAATGCTACAATATAACCCTAATAAAATCTATGCGGAACCGATTAGAATCCGTAATAAGGGCACTTGGAGGTAATACACCTTATTAAAACATAAATAAACCCTTGCATAAAGTTTGTGTCTATTGTTAAAACCAATTTTTTAATTAAACCAATTTTCCTTAAATTTCTGTATTTTCTTCAAAAAAGTCTTAAGGTCCTTTCCAGTACACAAACTTAAACTTAAGGATATGACCCTACGTTGTTTTAAAGTTCACGAACCAATCTAGAGGTTTCAATTTAAATCTGTATAGAAAGTTTGCTTAATTGGTTAAAATATTTATTTCAAAGTCGTCTATTACTTTGATGCAGTTTATGAGTCCGTCAGTGTAGTATTGAACCGGCAAACGTTGTTCTGCCATATAAATTGAAAAAAGAGACCTACATATATGCTTCTCCAAGCTCCAATTTATGAGTATACCGAAATTAATCAAAATCCATTCAGTAGTTTTTGCGTGAAAGAGTAACAAATATCCATACATCCTCCGTGCAGTAGGTCAGTATTCCTACTTTGCCTCTGTTGTCAGAGTAAGAGTACTGACTCATACGACCGAAGTCGACCTGTCATAAAAGATGACAAAACAACCCTTACGGGTAGTACAACCTTGGTCTATAAGTATTTAGTCATAATAACCTTATGCTGTGTCCAGGTATTAGTGACCTAGGTTTCTGTACCTCTATGGGACAGTAGCGTGTTTGTGGTGCCCCTAGCGTTGCAAAAATCTATAGGCGAAGGTAACTGCTTAAAATTGAATGGGCCGCCAGCCTGTCTGCTGATCCTCAGCACAAAAATAAATACAATTTTAGTTTACAAAAAAAATATAGTAATTTTACCGTGGAGGGGTGTAGTAAGAATATTGACACCTGCGGCCTGTCATAAAAGCTATAAAACAACCTTAGCTAGGCGGTCCCTGCCAAGACTGTCAGAATGACAACACCCTGGTCAATGAGTGTGCCGCCATGATAATCTTTTGTATTGGTCTGGTATTAGGGCCATGTTCCAGTTACCCTACACGGACGGCAGCGTGCTCGCGGTGCTCCTCTGTTCGCAAACATCCATGGACATCGGTAACTGCTTATTAGTGGACCGCCAGCCTATCTGCTGTTTCTCAGGAATAAAAAAATTAAAATAGAGACAATTTTTGTAAATTGGGTGAAAACCTAACCTAACCAATTTTGATAAATTTCGGTATAAATGCGAAAGTAAGTTTGTTATGCGAAAGCACTACTTACGCATTTATAATATTAGTTAGGATCAGTAAATTAGTAATACTTAGAGTTTAGAACTTATAAGCACTGCTGCTTATTTTGAATCTAGATGGCACTGTATTGTTTCAGTATACTTTTATTAGTGTGTTACCATTTTAATTGAAAGTCAAGAACTGATCGAAAGTCAAAAGACATAAAAGTGTCTTCAGAAAATATGCTGGCTAAGACTGAAATTAGCGAAATATAGGAAATTGTTACGAGTTTTTAACATAAGTTTGTAGCAACTTAAAATTAATTTGAATTAAGTTAAAATATAACTATTTATAATCAATAATAAATCAAAGAGTTAAAAACCTCTGACTAAGTTGCGGATGGTGGTGGGGAACGAAAAACCCCAAATTTAAAAAAAACAATAATACAATAAACACTTTTAAATGAATAAATGGACAATTCCCCAGCTCAATCTCGTCCCAAAGTAAGCAGATTAATTAACAGAGTCCTTGCGTAATAAGTACGAGTCAACTAAAACACTTTTTTTATTAGTAAAATATTGTACATCAATAGCCAGATTTGAGACGGGTATTGAACTCCGTATCATCTCCGAAGTGCAAAAGCCGTTGTATATCACGTATATTTTTAAATCAAATGAAATGTAATTTATTCATGAACAGTTATAAATTAAAACATAACTACTCGGCACCAAACAAGGCATAGCCTGTATTTGAAAAGCGGTTTATATTAAGTGGCAAATAAACTAAGTACATTTCATGTATGTAAAATCAAATTTCATAGATAGAGGTTTAAATTTCTTAAAAGGTTATCTTATTTTATCCGTGCAGGGGCGGAGAAAGAATACTAACCTCTGCGGCCGGGGTCGGCCTGTCGTAATAACCGACAAAACAACCCACCCTCTAGCTACGTGGTAGCGCCTCAAACCCGTCTGGATGGAAACCCATCTTTAGTCTTAAGTATGCCGCCATAATAACCTTGTGTTGTATTCCGGCATTAGTGACCCAAGTTCCTGTACCCTCATGGGGCAGCAGCGTG
The DNA here is from genome assembly GCA_963693495.1 of Malacosoma neustria. Taxonomy (NCBI): domain Eukaryota; kingdom Metazoa; phylum Arthropoda; class Insecta; order Lepidoptera; family Lasiocampidae; genus Malacosoma; species Malacosoma neustria. Next base: position 14,947,506 of record OY856384.1, read on the forward strand.
TTCGCGATGCCACTGGCGTTGCGAACATCCATAGGCGACGGTAACTGCAAAATTCTAAGCGGGCTGCCAGCCTGTCTGCTGTCCTACAGCAATAAAATAATAATAATAATGTCACATACTCGCTAATAAAAGAGCTTGGTGTAAAAAAACTTAATACTTTTTAATCTATCTGGGATAACTATAAAAATATTTTAAATAAAAGAAAAAATTCTTTTAACCTTTTCCAACCGTTACACTGAAATGTTATTTTCTTTTCTGCAAAATGCTGCAAAGCTCTGCCATTGTATCGAAGTTCGACTGGATAAACTTGAAGAGAGGAATGTTTTTTGAGTGAAATGTTCGCAAGCGTAAAATTTTTGTTAGCGACGAACAAGTAATTGGGGTATCGTTTCCCATTTTAGGGAAATGTTTGGTTGACTATCATTATGTTCAATTTATCTTTAATTAGAATGTATGTATAGAAATTTAGAACCTCGTGTTAAGGACTTAGCTACGAATTACGCCGTGTGTGATTCTTAAAGGTTCTGGTTTTGGATCCCACGAGTGCGTATACCGACTTGGAATTTTTCCCTTGATATGCATATACAAATACCACGTACCGACGGCGAAAGAAAAGATCGCGAGGAAATCTGCATAACGAAATCACTAGTATATGTAATCCGCCTTGAACAAGCGTAGCGAGCATACTGTCCGTTCCCTCCAGGGGCAGGCCCAAGCTTAGTGGGACTTTATGGGCTGTTATAAACCAACCTTAAAATAATACCTAGTAATAGGCTAGGCCTGTCGTAAAAGGCGACTAAACAACCCTAGCGAGGTGGTAGAGATCCAAGCCTGTCTGAATGGCAACCAATGCTTTTTATATATATCGCCTTAGTAACCTTGTGTTGTGTTCCGGCATAAATGACCAGGTTCCAGTACCACTACCCGGATAGCAGCGTGTTGGCATTAAAAATACTCATAGGCGATGGTAACTGCTAAATTCTAATTGGGCCATCAGCCTGTCTGTTGTCATAGAACGATAAAAAAACTAGGCGTTCACAAAGGCATTTGTTTGAGATGGTACGTATTTGTATAAGAAAAACTAGAGAAGCAGATGAGCTTGCGGGTTCCATACTACTTATTTTCTTTCGTACTACTTACATTCGTGCGGGCTCATCAATTGCACATTCTTCGCAGTCTTTAACCCAGCTATTTATTTAGATTTAGCTTACACTTTACATCTGGTTCTAATATAATTATTTATGTTAAATAACATTTATGGGAAACCGATTGTTGATATGTATGACTTTAATGTAAGAAAAAATATCGATACATGGCGCTATATCATTTTACATCGCGGTAGTTTAGTGGCAAGTTATGTAGTCGTTGTTAAGTAGTCATTGTGGTCTTTTAGTAGTAGACGTAGTGGAAGTTCCAGTTCATACTAGGTAAAATTGGACTCGTGTGGTGTTCGTTTTAGGTATGGCGATTCTTATACCGAAATAGATCGATTTTTAAATCGACTCGAATCATAACCTAATGAATCGATTCAATAAAAAATCAAGGTCTAAAAATCGATATTTTTTCAAGGTTGCATTTAAAATATAATTATAAATCAATAAATTCAGGTTATTCGATAATAACAATTATATTTATTACCATATCAAAGTATCAGATCAGGTATAAAAGAAAACATTTATTCTCTAAATGTATTTGTTACATTAAAAAGTTAACAAAATGGATAATAAATAAACAGTATGACAAGTCTACTGGGATCCAAATGATTCCGTTCATTACTTGCGATGTAGCCGGCAATTGAAAAAAGGCGCTCACAAGAATCCCACGATACTCATATATATCATGGCTATTGAGTGAACGTGGTGATAAATAGAATTCTTTTGTTCTTGTCAGTAAAGTATAGGATCATACTTCAGGTGCACAATTGCCTGCGATAGTGTTTCAATTTTTCGTTTAAGCCTTGACTTAACTGTCCAATGCGAGTGCATTAGATGTAGAGAGTTACTTTTTCACAAGCAACTTATGAAAATCCCAAATTCCTTTTTCCATATCAGTCCCTTCTATTGCGTCGACTTCTTCACTATTATTTTTTAGAAGTTGGTGCTGTGATTTAATATCTAAAATTGAAGTACCAAATTAAAAAATCAAATGTCGATATTCAAATCGATTTAAAAAATCGATATTTTTTTTTGCTCTGAAATCGATTATTCAATTAATCGATTTCAGACCTTCAACCCTACTTCGTATTCCTGTTCCAATGAAATAACAGTTTCAATAACCTTTTCCAAAATAACAGCCTGTTCCATCAATAGTTCGGATTACTTCGGATACACATTCAAAACATAGTGTTGAAAGTATTAGTAGCTAATTCTCATTGAACTAAATTGTTAATTAAATTAGGTATTTCAATAACAATGTTTTAAGTTTCAAGTTTATTTAAAATAAAATCACAATTACATTGATAATATTACGCGACAATTATGTTTTTTTTATTTAATTTTCAACGGTCATTTCCCTAATAATTTTTTGTGCATGTATCCGAATGTGTGAACAGTAAACGGGCTGGGAACAGGTGTCACAGTGCAAGTGCTGTCTCTTTCTATTAGCATAAATTAGAATATAGAAGAGCTAGTTCCAAGCTGTTCCAGTTCCATTTTGTATCTGCATTCACTATTGTCGTTAGGTAGATTATTACAGACGAGTATCTAAATGTTTCATAATACGTTTTGGGATAGAAACAGGTTTGTCGGTTATGACGGAACAGTTCCATGTTGTTACTTTAAAAAACCTTTTTTATAACCTGTTCCGATATACGCCTCACTCCTATCTTTTAGTCGTATTCAAGCCTTGGTTGTTCGTTGTCCTTGCTTTCAAGTTGATTAGTTCATTTGGAAGTTCTGTGAATTTGTCAAATTCAATTTGTACACCATATACTGCCGTTGGACGTTATGTTATTTAGTTATTTTTCTTTAGTTAGTCTCCCTTCTTTTGCAAGGAAAGACGGGGGAAAGGATTAAAGAGCCGTCGTTAGTCCCGTGAAAATCTCTACAATTATTTAGATTTACGGGACGTAAAAGGTACACTTTCTACTGGCTTAAAATTAAATAAATGCCTAGTTTTAACTCTGAAGAGCGTTGTCTACGACCACTCGGTTTCAGCCACTGACAAAATACGTCATTAGGTATAGGCGTCATGCCAAAGAATAAACCTTGCAATATTGAAAAAAAAAATTAAAATATTGGTTGCAAGAATTTGGAACTTTGTATATTTTAAGATCAAAGATAAAAATAAAATTCATTGAAATATTATAACAAAAAATATTTTATTCACATATCTATTCTATGTACAAATTTGTTTACAATTTATAAGTATACCTAAATGATATTTACAGAAGTTTTAAATTTTGCTATTCTTTTATATAAATTATAATATACCTATTCAAAGAAAACGAAGTATTTTAAAATTATTTCTGCGTTTTGTTTAAAAACTAATTATTACCTTCTATTTAAAATGTAAGAGACTTTAAATATATCATGCAAACGTTGATAATTAAATTACTTTACAATATAGTTGTATATTAAATTGTTTAATTTATTTACATACACTTGTTTAAAAAATACATTTTTACATTCACTTGAAGGTTCATCGTTGTATGGTATGTTGTGGTGGAATGAAGAAAATATTTGATTTTCATATAATTTATTATTAATTACCTGCGGTATTCCCTCGTTTTTACAATTTATAAATAATTAGCAGACTCGGAAAATGTTACCATATAAATTTTTAAAAGTAGCCTATGTCTTTCTCCAAGGCCCAATATATCTATCTATATATTGAAATTAAAAATCAGTTCCGCGGCTTAGACGTGTAAACGTAACAAACAGAGTTACTCTTACATTTATTAGTATGGATACTATATATTATGGCAACTTTAATTCTCCATCTTACAGATTGGCTTTAACTTACTTATACCGAATATATGTAGTTAAGGAAGACCATACTAAAACGCTATGGGATTTGATGTATGCGATGGTGTGAATGAAAGTCCGTATTATATCTTATCCCATTTAATATATTACGTGTTACATAAATCTTATGAACTAAACTAAAATAACTCATCTAATAAACTGAAAATGAAAAGCGCCATGGTAGCGTGCGCACCGTGTAAAGTGCGTCTGCGACTCTGCCTCACTCTGCGTACTTCATTGTCATTGTTACCCTGTCGGAATTTGCGATGCAGGGAAGCCTCTCGCTAGTGTTGTCACTCAGTTATCGAGTGGCCCAACACCGACGAAAGTATGTACGCCACACCGCTAAGTGAAACAATATTTTATTACACAGCGAGTGTTTTCTTATGTATTTTACGAATTTATTTTATTTTCATATAAAATTGAGCTAATTTAATTGAAAATAGTATGCAAGCGCCAAATTCAAGATTGAATGTAGTTTTTGTAAAAAAATATTTACAGACGTTTTAAATTTTGCTATTCTTACAATTACATAAATCATAATGTACCTAGTTAAAGAAAACGAAATATTTTAAATTATTCTTGCGTTTTGATTAAAACATTTTTATTATCTTCTATTTAAAACTGTAAGACATTAAATATACTAAGTATACAAACGTTGATAATAATTATTTTACAATATAGTTATATATTAAATTGTTTAATTTATTTACATATACTTATTTTATAAATGCATTTTTATATTCACTTTAACGTTCATCGATGTGTCGTATGTTGTAGTGGAATGAAGAAAAATATTTGATTTTCATTTCAGTTCTTATTAATTTCCTGCGGTATTCCCTCGTTGTTACAATTTATAAATAACTAGCAGACTCGGAAAACCTTGTTCTGCCATACACATAAAAAAGTATCCTATATCTATATATATAATATGCCGCCATAATAACCTTGTGTTGTGTTCCAGGATAAGTGACCAGGTTTCAGTACCACTACCCGGATAGCAGCAAATACTCATAGGCTACGTACGGTAACTGCTAAATTCTAATTGGGCCGTCAGCCTGTCATACAACAATAAAAACAATAATGGGTATTCACAAAGGTATTTGTTTGAGATAGTACGTATTTGTATGAGAAAAACTAGAGAAGCAGATGAGCTTGCGGGTTCCGTACTAATTATTTTCTTTCGCACTACTTACATTCGTGCGGGCTCATCAATTGCACATTCTTCGCAGTCTTTAACTCAGCTATTTTTTAGACTTAAACGCTTTAAACCTGATTCTAATTGAATTATTTATATTCAATAATATTAATGTCAAACCGATATATACTGCCGTTGGACGTTATGTTGTATTTAAATTAGGGGGTGGCACTTCTTTTACAAGGAGGAGGAGCGGGTATATAAGGAAAAAGGACAAGGATCTGATATTTTTTTGACCCAAAGTGTCATAAGAAGTTAGGGGCATAACGAGAGATGGGACTAAATTGGTTTTTAAAGGGTCGAGCGGTCCTTTTGCTTGGGGAAACTGGACCTTGTAAGTTGCGTGTCAGAATTCCGGTGGGAAGCCGACGTGGAGTCGTCCTGCTACTGCGATCACTGCTAGAAAAAAAGCAAAGAAAAAAGCAGCAAAGGAATGGTTTGTTTGGTTTTCCTTCCTGTGCTTTAGGGTCAGAAGACTGTTGCCCCTATAAAGTTAGAATTAAGCCTCATCTAGTACTTTTACATTTTGAAGGTTCTGGCGGGCTCAAGTTGGGGTGTTCCTCCCAAATATCTACGACTTCTTTATATATCGTTGATTCGAAGCCGATTAGACTACTCAAGTTTCTTATATGACTCAAGTGCTCAAATTAATCTCTCCCAGCTAGACAAAATTCAAAATCAAGCTCTCCGAATCATAGGCGGTTATATTCGAAGTACTCCTATTCATGTTATGGAAGCTGAATTAGGTATCCCTCCTCTATATATTCGACGACGATATTTAGCCGGTAAATACATTCTAAAAGCAAAATCATTCGCAAATAATAAAACTATTAATTTACTTAGTTCAACACATTTAACAAATGTTAATATCAATTGGCGAGCTAGAAAGGAACCTTTAATAATAGCAGTATATAATTCTTTAACCAGTGCCACAGTACATACAGTGAAGAGACTTGAAATGTTTAGTTTAAAAACGTGGGTTTCAAGCATCAATGTACGTAGTAATATTAGACCGGAATTAGAGTGTATAAAAGAACCTAAAAGGGCACACAAAAACGATCAATTATTAAAAAAATGCTTACAATACATTGATAATTCCTACCTTGAATTTCATAAAATTTTTACAGACGGTTCCAAAAATGATTCAGGTGGAGGTGCTGCGTTTTACGATCCGCAGTTTAATATTCCCGCCAAATTTAACATTAGTTCCAATATATCCATAATGCATATCGAAATGATTGCTATTGCAGAAGCACTTTCATATATTAAATCTATAAATAAATATAAATTTGTTATCCTCACTGATGCGAGGAGCGCGCTTCAACACTTGGCTCGGTGCGCCTCGTCTATACGAGGTATTCCGATTGCCTATACTATATTGGAACTGATGCTGCAATTGGAAGCCCAAGGAAAAATAATAAATCTGCAATGGATCCCAGCGCATACTCAAATACCTGAGAATGAAATAGCGGATTTTCTAGCTAAACAAGCTACATCTGAGGGTATTCCATTCCCTGTAATGCCTTCATATTCCAACTATATATCGTTGTTTAGAATACAGTGTGCAGATAGTTGGAAGGTACATTTTGATAAAAGATCCCTGGAGAAAGGTATTTGGTTTCGAACAATCCAACCCCAAATTTCTTGTAAAACGTGGATAGACCAGAGCAACATGAAAAGAAAAGATATAGTAACTATTTTGAGACTACGCTCTGGACATATTCCATCAAATAAGTTTGCATTTCTCATGAAAATGATACAGTCGCCAAATTGTAGTACATGTAATAAACCAGAGGACATTATTCATATTTTAACAGAATGTACTCGCAATTTTCAATTGAGAGTTCAGCTATTTGGAGTTCATGGGCTATCCACGTTGGGAGATTGCAATAGCTTATTGTCATCCCCTTTGTCCGGGGAGGTCAATAAGCTTTGCAGACTATATTATTCGTTTTTTTTTGCACATTGTAATTAAGTAGTAGTAAGTTTACGTTTTAGTAAGTAGTTTAAGTTTTAATTTACGGGGTGACATTGCCGCTGTGCGGCAAAACCCTTTTCAATAAAGAAAAAAAAAAAAAAAAAAAAACAAGGTGTGCCAAATCTACAACAGAACCCATACTCTGAATGGAATTTGCAGAACCAAAATCGATCCTGAGACTAACTTGTGTTTCAAAGAACGAACCATGGAACTTGGAACAAAATTAAAAAAATTCGTTTGCTTGTAAGAATTTGTAACTTTGTATATTTTAAGATCAAAGACGAAAATAAAATTCATTAAAATATAACTATAAATATTTCACATATCTATTTTATGTACAAATTCGTTTACAATTTATAAGTATTAATAAAATATATAGAATAATACAGAAGTTTTAAAATACGCTGTTCTTATGTTACTATTACATAAATCATGATGTACCTATTCAAAGAAAAGGAAATATATTAAAATTATGCCTGCGTTTTGTTTTAAAACTAATTTTTATTCGTGCAGAGGCGGAGAAAGAATACTAACCTCTGCGGCCGGGATCGGCCTGTCGTAAAAGGCGGCAAAACAACCCACCCTAGCTACGCGGTAGGGCCCCAAGCCCGTTTGGATGGCGACCACCTTTGGTCTTAAGTATGCTGCCATAATAACATTGTGTTGTTCCGGCATTAGTGACCCAAGTTCCTGTATGTACCCTATGCGACAACAGCGTGTTCGCGATGCCACTGTTATTGCAAACACACATAGGCGACGGTAACTGTTAAATTCTAAGCGGGCCGTCAGCCTGTCTGCTGTCCTATATCAATAAAAAAAATATTATCTTCTATTTAAAACTGTAAGGCCCACTTGAACGCATAGTCGGGTTAAATAAATAAGTGTAGAGTTTGTAAACTCTGGGTTAGTTAATTAAAATCTTAACTCTCATTGTGCCTGGCAACACTAAAAAATATCACCGGGTTAACTAACCTGACATTTCTTTTTTTAGCTGGGAACATTACAATGTCTATACTTTCCTATTGTAACCCAACCAAAGATGAAAAACGAAACTTATATGTCTATCTCTTTTACACTACAGCATACTGTATATAAGCTTCCTTCTTTATCCCACAATGTATGACTTTTAAAGATTTTTGTTTTAACCGTATTGTATCGTGTCATTTATTTAGTTTTGTGAGTTTGTGCCGTATAAGTGATAAAATAAACGTGTTTTTAAAGAATAATGGATAACACACTACAAAATAGTATATAGATAGGTACACAATATACAGCGCAACTTAACTACAATTTATTTTGACAATTGACATTACAGTTCACTAACCCTGTGTTAGCGATTTAACCTGTCCACATCGGTGGGTTAAGATATTTAAAAGTTTAACCATAGGGTTACTCCTAACTCTTGATGGCGCAAGATACATTATTTATTTAACCCTGTGTTAGCAGTTAACACCGAGTTAATTAAGATAACCCAGGAACGTGCAAGTGGGCCTAAGATACTTTAAATATATTTAATTGACAACCAATTCAGCGGTTTAGGCATAAAACGTAACAGACACAGTTACTTTCACATTTATAATGTTATTATGGATATATGGCAACTTTACTTCTGCATCAATTGGCTCATTTTTATTGCTGAGGAACAGAAGACAGACTGATGCCCCACTTAACATTAAGCAATTACCGTCGCCTATGGATGTTTGCGACACTAGGGACACCGCGAACACGCTGCTGTCCCATAGGAGTACAGGAACCTGGGTCGCTAATGCCGGAACACAACACAATGTTATTATGGTGGTATACTTATAGACCAAGGGTGGTTGCCAGACGGGCTTGGGGCCCTACTATGTAGCTAGGTTTGTTTTATCGCCCCTTACGACAGACCGACTCCGGCCACAGGGGTTAGCATACTTATTCCGCCTCTGCATGGAGAATATCTTACATAAACCGAACAATCTTACATAAATGAAACGATAAATGGAACATTGTACAGCTAGTGTTTCTAAAATAAAACGAATTTATTTTATATATTTATTATGATTATATATAAATAAAATAAATAAATCATTAATTATTTTATGAATTTATTAGACTTTATAAAATCTAGGCTTATTAATTGAAGATTTTTGATTGAAAGATTTTGAATTGCTTTATTCAAGATTGATAGATTTTGTAAAAAAATATAAGATGAGTAGATAGCATAGTATTGAGACCGATTTATCTACTGCTGTTTTCGCACTGCCTTGTTGCATCGCAGCTGGATATTCACCTGGAAAAAGATATTAAATTATTTTCGTGAATCTCAGTTATACTGCTAGATCGGAATTTTATGCGCGTTATGATGTAACGGATTATATATTGTATTTGTATGAATTGGGGTTTTATCTATCTTACGTAGGTAGCTGTCCGTGGGGGGTTCTAATTGGGCCTAATGGAATTTAATGGGGGCCAATTATATGCTTATTCGGAAGTGTCACCTAGGACACACCGAAATGTAGACGCGCGAGCCGTGGGCGTCGCAAAGCAATAAATTAATGTCGATCCAGCGATCCAAAAAAGAAAATATGGTTGAGGTATACCGCCGCAACTATCGTGTCTATTCTTTACTAACCAGTCAAATGAACGAATTAGCAGGACTGAGAACCTCACACACCTGCGTCAGCTTCTCTTAGGAGTCTTGACGCAACACTAATAAAGTTCTATTTTCTCCAGCAGCGACCTTGCAAAAAACCAATTTAGTCCCATCTCTTTTTATGCCCCTAACTATTTATTATCCTTTAAGTCAATAAAAAGCGTCACGGTGGGCATCGACTCTAAATCGAACTGTGACACTCAACAACATATCTCTGACGCCGAAGTAAAACTTCAGATGCAATCGACATATAGCGCTTGTAAGAGGACATTTTTTTGAAATTGCGCTATTCAAATATGCGCTTATCATATTTTCACGTTCTTCATTCTGTTATTAAAATTTTACTTGAGGAATACCGAGGTAGTCCATTTATTTATACAGGATGCCTCAAATATGTATTTTGAATAATATATGTATTTTTAGACATAAATAGTATTCACTATAATATATCCGAATATTTCGCGTGGAAAAAAATAAGTTAGTGTTAATACTACACGACTACTATATTACGAGTATTTGTTTTATAATAGTAAATATTCCAAAGCAACTAAATACTGTGAGAATGAATAAAAACAATAAGGAAATATGGGATATCTTAATGATTTTACTCTTACCACCATGTAACACATGAATAATGACGGCTGCTGAGGGAGCGTTATTTGGTCCACATATGTATACTCCAGCATCAGCGATTCTGGCCCTTTGTATCAGAAGTCGACTGATACTGTTAAGACCCTTCTCCGTCACTAGTGATATACCTCCCCTGGCTGAATCGAAGTTAATCACCTGTTCAAATATTAATATATGTTTTAATACCTACTGAAAGTGAAAAGACGGCAAGTTAAATTTACTTATATTTTATTTATTACTTATTTCGTGAATGTATTTTGATATTATTTATCCAGATAATAAATATACGAAATTAACAATTTTGTATTTTTATTACTAAAAACGAAGGCACTAAAATCTCATTTTTCATATTAGTTCTCTTATGACTTTGTTTTTTTTTACACTTTTGGATAAAGCAATATAAGTATATAGTATTAATGAATTTGAACTGAGGTCTTGAGTTTATGGAAATATATAAATATATGAAGTTGTTTGGAAAGTAGTTTCGTTTTCCCCGATAGAGGGTTTAATTGTTTTTATCTCACCCAACTTCACACTTGAGCCGCATGATCATTTGTTTCAACAGCTGATACATGTATAGCAAGGCTTGCTTGTGAAAAAGACTGATTGATTCCATACAGTAGTTTTTGGTTGGTGCCTATTAAATATGTAGGGTGAGCGCAGCACTTTCGGCATATTTTACATGTTTACTACCGAAAAGGTAAAAATGCTGTTCAAGCAAAAAAAAAATTGCCGATGTGTATAAAGAAGATAACACACATTAAATTCAGGCTCTCAACAATCAGTTATCGGAAGATTCTTGGGTACTTTGGTCACATTGCCTGACGACAGGATGACTTGGATAAGCTGATCGTGATGGGCAAGGTGGAAGGAAAGCGACGCCGTGGCCGATTACTTAGTGGCTGGTATGACCAAGTAACTGCCCTCACTGGACTCCCAATACCAACCGCTATTCGTGAAGCTGAGGATCGGACGAAGTGGAAACAGCTTACGAGACAGGCCACGGTTGATCTTCAAGGACACGACCTTCAGCAATGAAGAATTCGATCAAGAAAAAGATGTTGATAATGCTCCACGTTCAGCTCCAGGCCAGTTGAAGCTCGTAAAGACACAATAAAGGCATTAGTTGATGCAAACCGGTAATTAAGAATTCATGAGATAGCTGAAAGGTTGAATTTATCGAATTTAACTGTTCATGGCCACTTAAAAGGCCTAGGTTTAACAACAAAGCTCGACATTTGGATTCTTCATATTCTCACGGAGAGAAATATATGTCATCGCGTTGAAGTCGTGATTTGCTTCTCAAACGCCTAGAAAATGATCTATTTTTAAGCGCATCCTCACTGGGGACAAGAAATGGGTTGTCTATAACAACGTCAAACGCAAGAGGTCATTGTTCATTGGTGGGATTCAAAGGAATTGTTGTTTTGGAACTTTTACCGGACAACACAACGATCAATTCTGAAGTATACTGTCATCAGCTGGAAAAATCTGAATGATTCACTCAAACAGAAAAGGCCCGAATTGATCAATAGAAAGGGTGTAATGTTCCACCAAGATAATGCGAGATCTCATACAAGTTTGGTAACTCGCCAAAAACTTTTACAGCTTGAATGGGATATATTGCCACACCTAATATATTCTCCAGATCTGGCACCTTCGGATTATTATTTGCTCCGGTCTCTACAAAAAAATTTAGACGGTTATAAACCACCCGGATTATTTTTTTGCCAACAAAGACCAAACATTTTACGAGAGTGGAATCATGTTACTGCCAGAAAGATGGCAGACGGTATTGGCCCAGAATGGACAAATTATAATTAAATAAAATATTTATCACCTGTGTGTATGTATTTCATTTTCACGAAAATTAACGAAATTAGTTTCTAAACTATCAATACTTTAGTGACTTTGATGTATTTACTACTAACCGTACTGTCAGAGAGAAAATTGTCTCTTGTGCCGAAATATTGCTAGATCCAATATAGGTCTACGTATTTAAATTTATGTCAGCGCTTTAGTTTTGTGTTTCTATTCTTTTCATTAATATGGTCATGTAATTACTCGTCTGCTATGTATATACACAGTCTACAATTATTTTGAAATATGAATTGAAATCGTGGCTTTTAACCCTAAATTATGAAGAAACTGAGGAATTGCTGAGTATAATGAATTAGTTGAATTATAGATTTGGCTCTCATATGCTTAAAACCCACCCACACACACACACACACACACACACAAACCTTATATATATAAGATTTTGTATCCTTTTGTATCTTGGTGTTTTTTTTTCTTTTCTTTTTTGTTTGTATGATTTGAGAGGGCACTAGTTTCCAAGACACAGACTAATGTCTAGTTTGGAGACTAGGGTTCATTGACTTATTATAATAAGGTGTTACAATAAAGATTTATTATTATTATTATTTTCTTTATTCTTAAATTCTTCACGTACACTAGTACGTGAAGAATAGAGAGTTTGCACCAGAAAAAGGGAATGGACTTAACAAATGTGGTTTCTATAAAGGACTGCTACCTGGCTCCACAATCTCAAAAGATATAGTATAGGAAGCTGTGCTCATTATTTAGTAAGATGCATTAGGTATGTGACGTACAAATGAGCAACGAACTTGGTAACCACTTACATCGATTTAACCCTTAGTATGGTGCTAAATATATTTAATAACTCGATGCCTGATTATCATAATACAAATTCACAGTATGGCTGCGGGAATTTTTCGTTGTCTCCAAGGAGAAAATTTTCAAAGCGTATTCTTAACGGCTTTGATATTATTTCACTTTTAATTAAATTCTTTTTCAAGCCACCGTCAAGAGTATCAAATATTGCTTCCGAAGAAATTGTTTATGAATTTTTCGATACGACATTATGATGTTGAATTGAAATATTTCATTTGATAGGTTTTAATTAATTTCTGGAGTTTTGTTATTTTATGGGTCATTTTAAATTATAATAGTAAAAAATTGGTTATAATAGTTTTTTTTATTTATTACTATAAAGATTAGATATTTTGCAGAAAACTCTGCGTAGTTTTAGAACTCGATCAGTGGTTATAATTTTCTTTATGTGAAAATCTATGATTTATTCAATGTTTTAGACATTTTTACAGTACTTAAACAAGGATACGAGAAAATTATTCAAAACAGATAAACATACCTGATCTCTGTGAGTCCAAGTTATACTGGTAGGTGGCTCTGGCGTGTGCTTCACTACACATGTAAGATTTATTGTGCTCCCATCATGGATGAACACCTCTGAGGCACCAAATATAAATGTTTCTGGCTCTGAACGGACAATTAAAAAGTTATTCATAGCTTTTTTTTTTTATTGCGTAGGACAGCAGACAGGCTGACAGCCCGCTTAGAATTTAGCAGTTACCGTCGCCTATAGGTGTTTGCAACGCCAGTGGCATCGCGAACACGCTGCTGTCCCATAAGGGTACAGGAACTTGGGTCACTAATGCCGGAACACAACACAAGGTTATTGGGCGGCATACTTAAGACCAAAGGTGGTCGCCATCCAGACGGGCTTGAGGCCCTACCACGTAGCTAGGGTGGGTTGTTTTGTCGCCTTTTACGACAGGCCGACCCCGGCCACAGAGGTTAGTATTCTTTCTCCGCCCCTGCACGGATAAGAATTATCCATAGCTATTATCCCCCATACGGCAATATTAGTGATAATTACAGTAATCGTATAACGGTATCGTAGTCAAGTATTTGCTTTCGAATCCCTTTACTGATTTAATATATAACATATTTATGATTTGCAAGTCCACATCAGCAAATAATCACCCAGTAGCTTTAGGTTACGTTTTCATTGCTGAGGAACAACAGACAGGCAGACGGCCAACTTAATAGTAAGCAGTTACCGTCGCCTATGGATGTTTGCGACGCTAGGGGCACCGCTAATTCGCTTCTGTCTTATAGGGGTACAGGAATCTGGGTCACTAATGCCGGAACAAAACACAAGGTTATTATGACGGCTTACTTATAGACCAAGGGTGATGGCTGTCTAGACGGGTTTGGGGCCCTACAACGTAGCTAGAGTTATTTTGTCGCCTTTTACGACATACACATATTATTATATATTATTCAAAGACACGCAATCATATATGTAAATCTATGAATATTAAATATAAGTGTACATCGACGCGATTCAACTCAAAGGTCGTAAGGCGTCAGCAGTTGTGTCGTGTAAAGAAGCCTCCACCGGCCGCCATGAATGTTCAGTGTCAAGTTCGCGCGCTTAACTTAAAAAACCAAAACAAACCGTTCGTGGCATAAAAAGAATTAAATAATTGTATAATATTAATATTAGTATCAATAATACTATTAGTAATTTAAATATAATGTTTGTCTGGACAATGGGTCTCGTTACACCTTATTCCAGATTTACGACATAAATATATATAAATAAAAATAATTGTAAGAATCCATTGTGCCTATAGTGTGAATTATAAAAAGCAGTGATCAAGATTAAATGTGAGGTGGGTACCGACACACCTGTTTTCATAATTCCCCCAAAAATATAACACTTGTATTTTATATTATTTTCTCGCAGGCGAAATCCTATTCATGATTATGTTCACCTATTTTTGACGTCGCTTTTTAGTTTCATAACATTTTCAAATCACAACGGTGCTAATGAAATTTTATTTCAACTAGGTAAAAAAAAGCATCCTGTATAGTAAGTACTTGGCAGTTTCTATTTCACGATAAATCCGATTTGCTAACATCGTTTTACGCGCAAGACATTGCCTTTGACACCGAGTTAATAGGTTTTGAATCCCCAAATCCGTTGTTTTTATGGCACGAAAACGTAAATCTGATAAAAACTAAAGTAAACGTTGTTCATGGCGTTTATTGACTTGATGTAGATTACGCAGTCCATTTGTGAAACTGAATAAATATGAATCCATTTTTACAGTCCCTTGAACTAAGTGAAAACCAAATACACATGTAAAACCCAGGAAAAAACAACATATTTTTGAGAATAATGAACCCACTGACTTTTTTATTGCTGTTGGACAGCAGACAGGCTGATGGCTAACTTAGAATTTAGCAGTTACAGTCGGCTATTGGTGTTTGCAACGCCAGTTTAAGTGAGCTTAACTTTTCTTCTATCTTGGCCAGTCTATACCATTATCATTATTTAAAGGTTAATCTCAGATCTATCCTTGTTGGACAAGCTTTCCTTGTTGAATAAGCTTGGCTGATTTATTCGGACGTGATTTCAGCACTAGTCAAATCGTTTCTAAACATTTGAAAGAAAGAAAGAAAAAGAAAACGACACTACTAAGTACACCATTACATAAAACTCTTAATATAAAACCAATGTCGCAATATTGACAAACGAGGTTGGCCGCTCAGCATTTGCTGCATCAAAATTGTTCCAAAACAGCGCTGGTTTTCAGTGCCATACCCCACTTTTACTACATTGAAACGATCCAAAAGCAATTCAATCAATTGTACAAGGCATGGATGATACTGCAGCTAATTATAATATAATTCGTTGATTTCTATCAACAAATACCAAATTATAGATGACTAGTTTTTCCTGCCAACGTTGTTCTGCCATAGGAGTTAAAAAAAAGTAGCCTGTGTCCTTCTCCAAGGTCCAATCTATGATTATACCGAAATTCATCAAAATTGGTTCAGCGGTTTAGGCGTGAAACCGTAACAAACAAACTCACTTCCGAATTTATAATATTAGTTAGGATTATTGTTTATTGTCCACCAAAATATATTTACAAAGTAGCTTACTATTAAATTTGTAATTAAAAGTGTACAATAGGTGGCGTTATATATACACATGCTTATGATGCTTACGTGGGAAACAAGTGTCTGGCCATGCCGCCTCCGCCGGGCCCCGACAGAAGGGGTAGATCCAAAAAGTGCTGGCTTGACGTCGTAAAGGGTGATATGCATGCCAATGGGCGTGAGCCGGGCGTCACTACGCCATACCAGGGATACCAGGGATGCTGAAGACCGTGCGAAGTTAGTAGAAAAATTCGGAAAGCGGACCCCGGGCACCGAAACGGAAGTTTAGGTTGCAATCGGGATACAACGCTTAGAGATGATGATATACATAATTAACTGATCCGGCAAACATTGTGCTGCCATATAAATAAAAAAAAACTTTATTACGTTCACTCCTATTTAACCCAAGTCGTTATCCAACTTATAATCCACATATAAATTTGTATAGAACGCTCAATTAAATCGACAACTGAACCGTATTATTACCTAGAATTCACGATCGAGAAATTCCGTCATAATAAACTTCTAACTATACATAGTTAACTAGACGTAAATTATTTTGAATCTCTAACAACCTTCAACTCCGTTATTTGGATCGTCAAATATGTAATCTGATAGTGTTAAGTTCTAGACATTTTTTTAATTCCACCCTTAGGTGGAGAAGTCCTTACCCCTGGCAAGTCTTAACTTAACAGAGGTGTGTTTATATTGTATTGTATAAATCACATCAACATTTTTTTTTTGCTGTAGCACAGTAGACAGGCTGGCGGCCCACTATACAATGGTTAGCAATGACTGTCGCCCATGGCTGTTTCCAGCGTGTTAGCGGGCACCGCTACAGTGACGCAATCCAGTCACGCAAGTAGTATCCAGTAACGCAATCCAGTTCCTTGTTAGAAGTAGGAATATTTTGATATTGAATAATCTATTATTTCCAATTCTAAGACACTTTATAGAAGAATGGGTATTTCATTACTATATATATTTTTTTATAAGGATCGTCTTCTATATTCCTTACATCATCAGACTTCTTATTCGGAGCCCAGTTTAGAATACGACATTAAAAAATCTAGATTTAGACTTAGTACATCAAAAGGATAAACCAAATCACTATTTTGTTTTTCCGGAATATCGTAAATTTCTTTAGCTACCTTTTGAGCTAGTAGAAAGAGCTATTTACTGCCTATGAAGTCTGAGGAACGAGTCGAGAACGAACGTTTTTTATCCGTGCAGGGGCGGATAAAGAATAGTAACCTCTGCGGCCGGGGTCGGCCTGTCGTAAAAGGGAACAAAAAAACCCACTCTAGTTACGTGTTAGGGCCTCGAGCCCATCTGGATGGCGACCACCATAGTGTTAAGTATGCCGCCATAATAACATCGTGTTGTGTTCCGGTATTAGTAACCCAAGTTCCTGTACCCTTATGGACAGCAGCGTGTTCGCGATGCCACTGGCGTTGCAAACACCCATATACGACGGTAACTGCTAAACTCTAGTCTGCTGTCCTACAGCATTAAAAAAATGATGGCCCTAGTTTTATCTTGATCCTAAAATATCTTGATTTTTTGATAACAATATTCTCCCAAATATAGTAAAGACATTTTGGTTACCAACTTCTATAAAAACCAAGATTAATCCACTAGATTTCATTCCATAAAGCTCTTAGGAGGGCACTCACCAACAATGTTAAGAAAAACAGCATGGCCAACAGGTGGTGTGGTCGAGATCTGGCACTCGTACAGCCCTGAGTCGCGGCGCTGCGGGCTGCGGATGCGTAGCGCCCACTCCTCGGAGCGCGGTTTGTGCTGCGCCTCAAACCGCTGGTCAGACGTGTACGTGTACCGTCCCACGGTCAGGAGGTGGATGTCGCGGTGACGCACCCATGATACCTGCACATAATAATAAAAAAACTGATATTTTGAATATATAACAATGGAGGATAAAAATTGAAGATTAGATAGTTAAAGAATATGTTTTACTGAAAGACGCGTGTATAACGTTACAGGTATTAACTTGTCTAATAGTATGCGTGTTATTCTGTCATTTTGTATGGTGGAATTAATAAGGTGGATGGGTAGAGAACAATTTAAAATGTATTCAAGCACGTGAGATCTTTAATGAGTATTTTAAGAAGGTTTCAGAATTCAGATGCCAGCTCACGGGGGTCATGTGGAAATGAAAACAATCGCCATTTGGAATAGTTCAGTGAGTTGAATCGTACTAATGCTTCCACTTGATGTTATAAACATGTCTATTATACGCAATTATTTGACAATAACAAGAGTTGGCGTCACGACAACTAAAAATGATGTGAAGGCGGTGCGAGAGTTGGAAATAATGCAAGAATGCAGATCCAAGCTGTAAACCTTTTTATCTTTATTATTTGGCTTGTGAAAATTGGTAGATTATTATTATCCATTGCAACTACCAATATTTCCTTCAGAATGAAATGTGTGTGATCGTTTTCGAGATCGAGAGGGTCATGGATATTTTTTTTTAATTGTAGTAACTCAGCAGAAATGCCCACAGTTCAGAATATAATTAATCGTACTGTAATCTGGCGCGCTCGATTATTTAAACGATGGATTTTTTCACTATTCTGATTATTGAACAATTCTGAAAATATACCCCCATTTTCCTATTTACAATCTGAAGATAATATTTTCTCTAGAAATCTAAATAATAAAATCTATTTACTTTTATTATTTTCGTTTATACTTCGGTTCACTTAACAATCGCTCTTTCATCTCAGAAACATATTGTAAAGTGTCATTTACAGTATCGGGAATTCTCGTTTCTCCCTTTTCACCTTTCACGGTCCAGTGCTGAAGGTAGATGACATGGATAGATACGGTCCGAAAAGGTTTTCCCTTATCGAACACCTATGAAGGGTTGTGTATAATTGTAAGGAAATAGGTCGATTCGTATCAAATTTTCGAATTGGGACGTTGATGCCAAAAATAGGGCAGTCTACATATATTAAAATACTAGCTGTACCCGCGACTCCGTCCGCGTGGAATAGTGACTTTGGGCAGCATTTTTTTGGATATATCTTATGGTTTATTTTGGATTACAAACCCTATAAACTCTAAAATATAAATTAATGAAATATACAAATTGCATTCGAACCTGCACAGTCCAGCCTAAGCTGAACCCTATTTTATATGATTGTTGATATAAATCCGAGGTCAACTTAAATTGGATTTGAAAACCCGAAACTGATCACTTCTAACTAAAACTATTTTTTTTTCTAAAATAAAAGTAGCCTATTACTCCTTGTTACATCAGATATCTGCCAATGAAAGTCCTGTCAAATTCAGTCCAGCCGTTTCAGAGATTAGCCGGAACAAACAGACAGACAGACAGACAAAAATTTAAAATAATGTTGTTTTGATATATGTAGCGTGTATACGTCCGAATGCACTTAGTAAAAAGCGGTTATTTTAATATTACAAACAGACCCTCCAATTTTATTTATTTGTATAGATTCTCCATGCAGAGGCAGAGTAAGAAAACTGACACCTGCAGCCGGGGGTAGAGATGCAAGATTTCTAAAAATATCGATATATTGATACATATCAAATTAGGTCGATATTGATATATCGATATATCGGTCTAGTAAGCCGATATATCGGTATTGATCAATATTTTGTAATTTTACAAAAGCTTATAGAAATCCAATGTAATTTTAGTTATATCAAATATTTAGCGATATGTTAAGGGATAATTTTTTTAAATATCAATATATATAATATCTAACTAAGTCGATATTGATATGTCGATTTAGTAAGCCGATATATCGATATTTAATCAATATTTCTTCTTTTTTTAAAATCAAAGGCTTAGTGATAATGTGTAGTTATAATTTTCAATCTTCAGATAATCAATATTTAGTTAGATATCGGCATATCGTCGATATCGATAATTTTAGGCGTCGATATATCGCTATTTATCGGTTTTCCGATATATAGTTGCAACCCTAGCCGGGGACGGCCTGTCGTAAAAGGTGACAATACAACCCCAGCTAGGTGGTATAACTCCAAGCTAATCTGTATACCAAGCATACTTAGTATTTAAATATGCCACCTTAATGTATAACCACCACCTTGTGTTGTCTTCCGGCATTAGTAACCCAGCAATTACTGCTTAAAGTAGCTGCAGTTCAGTGGACCGTCAAATTGTCTGCTGGTCCAAAATATTGTAGTTAAAACAAATGTTACAATGCAATGCAACATATCACTTTTCTTTGTCGATTGCAGAGTAGGGCAGTTATGTAAGTATGTTAAATAAAGTAATAATTGATTAATTATATTTTTAATGTATTCTGAATTCAATACCATATTTAATATGTTGTTAAACAATCAATATTGCAGGTATAATATGTTATTCCTATCTTAATTTTTTATTTCTTAATTTTTTAACTCCTTTTTATATATTTGGTTTTTATATAAGACTCCTAAGCTGATTTTTTTTATTGCTATAGAACAGCAGACAGGCTTACGGCCCGCTTAGGATTTAGCAGTTACCGTCGCCTATAGGTGTATGCAACGCCAGTGGCATCGCGAACACGTTGCTGTCCCATAAAGGTACAGGAACTTGGGTCATTAATGCCGGAACACAACACAAGGTTATTATGGCGGCATACTTAAGATCGCTTTTTACGACAGGCCGACCCCGGCCACAGAGGTTAGTATTCTTTCTCCGCCCCTGCACGGATATCAATCATGTTATTACGTTATTTGCTCTAAATTTGCAAAAAGACTCATATTTGCACTTTTTACGAAATAGGTCCTTCTTTAATTTCTGACCAGAACTTACTTAAATCCATTATGACTAACTTTCATCTATTATTATTACGGAATTTAATTACCATAAAGACAATTATTAAGTAAACATTGCGAGCTATTGTTATATTATATATACAAGAAGGGAATTTAACGAATTACAAATAAATGAAATTTCAACCCGAGTATAAAGGTTTACCCTACCCTTCGCAGAATGACTGGAATCAATTAGAGAAATGAATGCTGGCTAAATTGCTTATAAGCTAGGATCCCAAGAGATTCCCTTTGAAAGGCTTTCTCATTAGCGCCGTCTTGCATTTCCATTGCTTGGATGTTTTGTGGAGCGCTCGGACGAGTAAACCTGTTCGTTAAGTATGCAAATGTTGTGCCAATAAAACCCTTGGTGACGTTTCAAAATATTTTTCATAATTTTATAGCTTTTTTACAACGAAAGGCGAAAAATAATCGTTGTCTCTATGTCTAATTTTCTTTGTGAAGGGGCGGAGTGAAAATATTGACACCTGCGGCGAGTGCAGCCTGTCGTAAAAGGCTACAAAACAACCATAACTAGTTAGTAGGGTCCAAGCCCGTCTGAATGGCAACAACCCCTGGTCTTTAGTTATGCCGCCATAATAATTCTGTGTTCCGGCATAAATAGCTTTGGTTCTAGTTCTCCTTCTTTTCCCCGGAGGGGAGCATATTAGCGGTACCTCTGGCGTCACTAACATCCGTAGTCGACGGTAACTTTGTTATTTTACCTTACTGAACATGAAATAATAATTTATATAAAAAATATTTTGTATATATCTACCATTACAATGTTAAATTGTTACGACGTTCGCGTTTATGTTACAAAACTTTATTTTTTACAAATTAGGAAGTTCGTAGCATAAATGCCCGAAGCACGCTAATCACTATTGTTACAGGCGTTTTTGTGCGTCTTTTTATATTGCAAGTTCGCGATACTTTCTTTTCTACTGAAATAAGATATATAATGGGGCGGTTAACAATTTGTAACAACTAATATAAGGAATCCATACAGCAAATGAACGAGGAAATCGCAACACCAATAAAACTCTTCGAAGACTGGATTCACACTGCGAATTAACTCTCGGTTCTCGTACATTAGACGACTCAAGAAGAGCGTAAGCGCACTGAAGCGGCCACGGCCCGGCTACGACCCGGCTGGCCGGATGCGGCCCAGAAAATCATGAATTTTATATAGAAACGCAGGTTGTGACGCGCACTGGGCCGCTGCGGCTTGCTGGTCGGTGCGACCAGTACTTTATGCATACGGGTCGTGACGGTTGCGGCCCGTATATCAACGTATTTGTAGGTACATCGCGCACTTGCATTTTGTCAGTGCGGCCAGTATCCGACCGGCGCCCGTCGAGAGTGGTAGGTATAGTGTTTCGTCATGGAGTTTGATACTGAGAAATTTATAGTAGAGGTTAAAAGTAGACCCGCCTTGTGGGATTTTTCTGCAAATGATTATTCCAATAGAAACATGAAAAAATTTCCATCTCCATCTCCGTTAATGTCAGCTCATCACGTGCTGGAGCCGCAACGGCAACAATGCGACCCGTGTGCCAGCCCTGGCGACCCAGCCGATCGTGGCTGTGGTCGTAGATGGGCCGTGGCCGCTCCAGTGCGCCCTAGCTCGGCGAGGTATCGCACGGCGCACAGCCTAGTGATCAGAGTTGCCGATTTGTGAGAATTTCCCGAATTGCCGGGAATCCTGACTCGATTGGAGATTCGTGTGGGGATTGGTTCTATGCGGGGAATATGTGGGGAATTTAAAACTTATATTTTTACAAGAATACGTTCAAGTTCAATTCGCATTTCACAACAGTAATCGGCTTAAATGATTCTTCAAACGTTTCATAGTTAGTAGATAGTTAATCATATGCATTATACTAACCGAGTATCCTAATTTTTTTTTAATACAGGTTAGCCCTAGTTTATGCTTGCATAATAAATAGAGTACACTAGGGAAAACCTTTGTTGACGGAAAAGTAAAACAACGTCGTGGTCAATAGTTCTATAGGTCATAGAGAGTACTTACTGTTCCATGTTTTATTTAATTATCTGATTGAATACACCGTGTAGTGTGTACGATTCTACGTTTAGTTATCATTTTTTAAGAGTTTACGACATTTTGAGTGCAATAATAGATAAATTGTTGCTAAAAAGCCGATATAAAAAGGAACCAGATGATTTTAAGGTAAGCTATTATTCAAAGTTTGAACGAATTTCATATTCAGTGCTCCCAATAATATAACTACGTAGCTACTTCTCCTAAAACCTAAAAAATCGCCATGAAAACTTTCAGAATTTTTGGTTAGTAAGATTAGTGGTCGTTACTCATTGTATTACTATCTGCAAACAATAGATATTCTGTATGCTAGTTTTTAAACCGAATTATCTTAAAGGTGTAGAAAAGAGAACCTGCTGCGGAGATATCGAAGGCTTCAATTTCTAGAGCAGAAGCAAACACTAGTTCCTACCTCAGTCCAGTTTCAGCAGCCATGGGACGAAAATGTAGTGCAGGGGCGGAGAAAGAATGAATACAAACCGCTGCGGCCGGGCGACAAAACAACCCACCCTAGCTAAGTGGTAGGGCCCCAAACCCGTTTGGATGGCGACCACCTTTGGTCTTAAGTATGCCGCCATAATAACCTTGTGTTGTGTTTCGGCATTAGTGACCCAAGTTCCTGTACCCCTGTGGGACAGCAGCGTGTTCGCGATGCCACTGGCGTTGCAAACACTTATAGACGAGGGTAACTGCTAAATTCTAAGCGGGCCGTCAGCCTGTCTGCTGTCCTACAGCAATAAAAAAAAAACTGTGTGTGTCAGCTCCGACGCACGACTGGAGTTTACTCCTTAAGTACGATTGTCTAAACATACGCAAAAAGAGTTTATTTAACTGAAAAAAGATTAATACCATATGAAACGGTAAATTAACAAATTAATGAAAATAATATACATATATAAAAACTATTATTGTGTTGATTATATAAAAATAAGAAAATCGTTTCTTAAGGAGTAAACTCCAAATATTATACCAATAAGACGACACAAGGTCGTTCGAGCGTGCGTCGCGCGTCATCTTGATTACAATAAGTGGTCGGCAGCGTTCGGTCGTGCGTCGCGCGTCGGCAGGGGACGGAACGTAGACACGTCCGTACGTAGCGCTCGCTGGAGCTCGAATTTGTCCTAAATTAGAAAGTTGCGCATCATAGATGCGCACCAAAAACGTAACGAGGTGATTCATCAATAGATTTTACTCCTCACATTTTTCTCATACTGGGCGCCTTATATATGAAAATCGATTCTTAAGGAGTAAACTCCAAAAAAAACACGTCAAAGCTTTTACATGGAGTTAAAATCGGACATTGCTAAGAGGTTTGATTTCAGCGACCCTTTATTCACAATAATACCCATCGTAGATCCAGTTGAAGCCCAAAAATTTAACATTAAATTTCTGGCGCCTCTGCTTAAGTGATTTCCAATACTTGAATAATCCCTAACAGCCCAGAAATTAGACGACTAATGGCGAGCTCACGCTATGCTGGATTTCGCTCAGCACGGACATGACACCGATGATGACGCTGAAAGCTACTGGCACAGAGTATTAAGCTTTAAAAACGCTGAAAGAAAAGATTTGCTTCCAAATCTAAAAGTTGCGATCCGGTTATTACTTGTTTTGCCATTCGCCATCGCATCCGTGGAGAGGAAATTCAGTGACTTAAATAATATCTAAATAGTTAATAGAAACAAATTACAGATATACACTATAGTATCTTTATTACTACTAGGGATGCATTAAAGAAACAGGGTGGTATTGTTAAATTTACACCGACAAAAAAAAATTTCATTTAAACGTGGCAAAAGCCTGAATAAATATCAATAAAGACCGATTGAATGTAATTAAAAAAAATTATATAGGTAATTTGTGGGGATTCGATTTTATCTCCCTGGCAACGCTGCGAGTGAGTCCTCGCCACCTAGCCACGGCCATGAGCGAGCGGCTTATAGCTCTCAGTTAAGGAGAACGCACACTTGTCCGAGCCGAACGCGTCGAACGAATCGAAGTCAAGGAGGCCTTGCACACATATCTGCACCAGAAGAATCGACCGCGCCGAAAGAATCGACCGCGTCGAAGAAATCGTTTCTATTTCCTTTACGCCTGCAATGCAGAAATAGTACTCGCTCGTTGCTCTGTCATACGCAAGTGATAGAATGCGAGCGAATCGGTCGAGTCGACCGCATAAGCCGCGCCGAATCTGATGACGTTATCCGAATTCGTCTAGGATATCTGGGGTTCTTCCAGATTCGATGCGGGGAAGTGTGCGAGGTTTCATGAGATTTCATATACAGAATTCTAAAATTCGTTTCGTTCGACTCGTTCGACGCGTTCGGCTCGGATATGTGTGCGTTCATCTTTAATCCCTGAACAACACGCTACTCCGTGCTATAGATATCATTTCGGCTTGACTTCCAACCATGAAAGAAAATTCAAAAGGTATCCTAGTTTGTTGTCTGGGAAGACGACGTTATTTAACGAGGTACAGCCTCACTAGATAACCTGGGTAATTAATTAAATTCTAGACACGCTATAAACAAGGTTATTTTGACACGTTTTCACGCGACATGGATTTTAATAATTAACGTAGTATATTGTTACTCTTTGAAATATAATACTAGGGCTTGTTAATAATTATTTATCAAAAAATGAACACGCTTTAACATATTACTTAGTTCTATTATAGGTGTAAAGGTACGCGTCCATTGGGCCGCGCCGGACGCACCGCACGCAACGGATTTTTTTGCTTTGTATGATTTCACATAGTGTTGCGTCCACTCATCATACAAAGCAAAAAATCATACAAAGCAAAAAAATCCTTTGCGTGCGGTGCGTCCGGCGCGGGCCAATGGACGCGTACCTTAAAGGGACGAATTTTTAACCGACGAAAAAAACGGAGGAGGTTCTCAATTCGACGCGTATTTTTTTTTCTTTTTTTAGGTATGACCACGCATAACTTGTTACAGAGTAGACCGATTTTAAAAATTCTTTCTATTTCATTTTCAGATTAAAAATTACTTAGGTATACTTACATTAGTTTAAGAACTTAGTTATTAAGGTTAATAAAAAAGGTTTACTATTTTTTGCTTTTCAGTTTTTACGGTGGTTTAATTTTTTTGTTAAAAAGTTTTTAAATGTACTTATTCAAATCATATACTTATTCAATCATTCGTCATGGGTTCACTTCCCATCTCGAGTCTGAAAAATACGTAAGTAGTGTATTGGTTGTCTATTACTAATAACATAAGCGCCCTGCTGCTTACCTTGGCTACTCTAACCTGGGTTACTAATGCCGGAAGGCTATTATGGCGGCATACTTATAGACCAGGGGTGGTTGCCAACTATATAGGTACCTTAATACGTACGTAGCTAGGGCGGTTTTTTCGCCTTTTATGTCAAGTCGACCCCGGCCGCAGAGCCATCATTCTTACTTAATTCGCCCTTCCACGGATACTAAGAAATAAAAACCGCCCACACACATACACACCTACGTTATACATGTTAAACCATTGAATAAATATGTATCTGTATATATTAGGGTGACCGCAAAAAATCGATGTCGGAATTTTTTTCGTCTGGACCCCACAAAACGATTCCCCTTTCCAGATATTGAGATAGCCGAAATTTGAGCTCGATTAAAGGACGTTAACCCGTGCCGCTCGTCGCTCAAAGTTTGATAAAATCCAAATTTTTGACCAACAAGCTGACATATGGAGCCATATCTCCAGAACGGTAAATAATAAAAACACGCTTAATATCTCAAAATAAAGCTAATGTTATTCTTCAAAATTTATATTCTATACATAATTGTTGTTATTTCAAGTCAAACCGAGTTACAACAGCTTTTAGCCTTAACAGAGAGTTTCATTTGCAAGGGGCGTTAAAGAGATTTTAAACATGAAATTGTCCATTTTGTTAGATCGATGTAAGGTATCCGACAGAAATGCCACGAGAATCTTAATAGCTACTCTAGAAGCACTAAACCTTGACACTCTTGAGTACAGTCTCGAAAACTTTACTACATTTTCGAAGGTTCAGAGAACAATATACAAAAATTTTTTTGATAAACCTTCCTGAAAAAGAGTCCGTGGATGGGACGGTAAAAATGAACAATGTGAGCGAATAGCTATTGCTATTTCATATGGCGAAGAGGAACAGCTGCTGGGAGATCCTGTAACAGCAAACAGCTCTGGAGAGGAGCAAGCCGTAGACGTATATGAATGCCTGCATAAATGGGGTCTTACCAACATCGTCAAGGCGAAGTGCTTCGACACTACAGCATCCAACACGGAAAGACTCAGAGGAGCATGCGTCATATTGGAGCAAATGTTAGGAAGAGAATTGTTGTACCTAGCTTGCCGTCACCATATTTTGGAAATTCTGTTAAGAGGCGTATTATTATATCCAGACATTTTTAAGAGATTCCTCACTGTGTGGCCCAAGATAGACGAAGGAAAATACAACACAGGTATCAGTGACAATCTAATACAAAAGCAGCTAACTCCAGAAGTAATTGCAAATGTTACTGCTGAATTCAATACCAAATTAACTGAGAGCCACCCCAGAGATGACTACAAGGAGCTATTGCAGTTAGTTCTCGTATTTGTTGGATCACTAGACGGCAATTTTGCGGGTTTTAGAACTTTAGGAGCCATTCATCACGCTAGAAGGATGGCAAAGACTATTTAATGCTTAAAATGTTCATTTTTCGTCGTCAATTTAAGATGTCTAAAGAAGAAGAAAGTTCTATGCGTGCCATTTCTGTTTTCCTAGTTAAAATTTATTGTAAAGCTTGATTCAATGCTTCAAAAGCTCATCTTGCAGCAAAGCAAGATTTAGGTATTTTGCATAGTCTGTTAGACTATAAACAATGTGACAACGACATTGCAGAAATAGCCCTGACCAAATTTTCGAACATTATAGAAAGGTGAAAAGTTGTTAATGGCTAATAAATTGCTCAGTAGCCCAGATGAACCATCAGGGCACGCTAGGGTTGTAAATCCATTATGAAAGAAAAATTAAAAGAGGTAGTTAATGGAAGATTGGTAAATTTACTTACCAAAGAAACGTTCACATTCTTTGATTTAATATAAAAATAGATTTCCTAAGACAAAATCCAAACACCTGTCCTTAAAATAAAGACTTCCAAGAAGGATTGAAAATTGGCAAAACGTTAAAAGTAGTTAATGCGTGGTCTTAAATTAATAACCAACTTTAACAACCTTCTGATAAAAGATGAAGGCCAAAAGCAATATGTCCTGAAGTTGTAAGCAAATGCCGAGCATTATATCCTGAGGTTTCAAAAACTACTTTAACTAAAGCTCTAGAATAGATAAGATAACTGTGTAAAATTATCAACTCATGTAGGTACTACGTACAGACGTACGTAAGCTACAGAGCTTTCCTGTGTCTGTTTTGTATGTATATAAACGACCTGATTTTTATATTTTAAAATAAAAAATGTCATTAGACTTATCCGTATTACTTGTTTTTTTTATTATATTTCTACTTTAAACTCCAATATATACCAAAAAAGCAATATTTATCACTAAATAACAAAATATACGAAGTATGCTCCTAGTGGTACCAGGTCACGTTTTTGAGGCTAAAGGCTGTTGTAACTCGGTTTGACTTGAAATAACAACAATTATGTATAGAATATAAATTTTGAAGAATAACATTAGCTTTATTTTGAGATATTAAGCGTGTTTTTATTATTTACCGTTCTGGAGATATGGCTCCATATGTCAGCTTGTTGGTCAAAAATTTGGATTTTTTCAAACTTTGAGCGACGAGCGGCACGGGTTAACGTCCTTTAATCGAGCTCAAATTTCGGCTATCTCAATATCTGGAAAGGGGAATCGTTTTGTGGGGTCCAGACGAACAAAATTCAGACATTTTTTTCCCCCTCTATGAGATCCGGTCACCCTAGTATATATATACAAAATAAATAACAAGCTGTCAAAGGAGTTTGGAGTTTCGTCAAAGCTCTTTTATTCAAAATTTTCGTCAAAATACAACATCGTGTATTAAATTTAAAGTTAACCCAAACGATATTACTTTATGGCATTTTATCCCTATAAATATAACTACGGTGATATAAACGATGGTATTTTAAGAGTTTTAAACTTTTGGACCCTTACAGCAGCTTTGTTCGTATATATTTGTTGGGAACGCTCGTTTCTTTAACACGGCGTCAACATTTTAACTACCAAACAAAACTGAAATAACCCAAAGAATACTTCGGAAAAGTTATAAAAGATGACTATATTCTTTTTGTTAAGACAGTACAAGTTTGACAAAGGCCTGTAAAGCGATATTTGAGTGGAACAAAATGGCGCAATATATGTAGTTCTAAACTCTTTCTTGTAATAATCGTGACGTAACGGATAAATTTGATAAATAAATAAATATTTTGCGACAGTTCACACAGCGCCATCTAGTCCCAAACTAAGTAACATAGCACTTGTGTTATGGGTACTAGACAACTGATATATTACTTGTATACTTTTTTTTGTAAATAAATACATATTATACATAAACACCCAGACGCGAGACGGGAATCGAACCCGTGACCTCCGCAAGCGTACCGAAGTGCGGTATCCGTTACGCCACAGAGGTCTTTAATAATACAATAATTATTATTACATGACAATTAAGCTATAATATGAACATGAGGTGAGAAAAACTGCCTAAGCGGTACATGCTATCGCGGGATTCGAACCCTGTACGTCTAGATTGGTCCCCGAGTGGATATCACCACATACCGCCAGCAGTAGCGTAACGAGTTTAACTCGCGCCCGGGTCACAATACCTTTTTAGCGTAATTCGAAAACCATATATAATATTATATGTAAAATATACTCGCAAATTAATAAATAAAGTCATAGCCTTAAGTTAGGCTTTAAATTTGGACAAAAAATATAGTTGAGAAAACAAGAGTAGATTTTGAAATGTATATGATCATCTGGAATAAATATATTATTACAGTTAGATTTAGACTAATAGTGTTCCTTTTTTTCCTTTTTATTTACAAATTAACATTTTATTATATTACACTAGCACTAAATTTAAAAAATATTTTCCAGAAATTAATTATAATAAAAATTATCCAGCAATTTTTTGTTTTGCAGACAATTTGGCGCCCCTTGGTGAGTAGCGCTTGGGGCATGATGCCCCCCCTGCCCCCTCGCTAAGCCACATACCGCTAGTGAAGCAAAACATTAAGAAATTATCTGAATTCATAGCGAGATCACCGGTATTGTAACCCGCCTATCTGCTTGGACAAGCGCTGGCCTTGTCCGTTTTCTCTAGGATGTGGTTCAAGCCCAGGTATGGGACATAACAAGCTATCTTACTTGAATTTTTTATATTGACTTTCAATAGTTATATATTTGCCACTTATAACCAAACCAATAAAAAAAAAAATAGAAAATTTTATTCATATTGGAGAATAATACATATTTATGCTAGTTAGAAAAATTCACACATACACATACGCACACGTACATACATACATACATACACACACGCGCGCGCGCACAAACGCTGCCTCGCACTCACGCATAATAACTCACATTGTAAAATATTTATTATTCATTTATGCAGAATTAGTTAATTAAAAATCGGATAAGAAACTTGCCCCAGAGATATAGATAGATCTAGTTGTGGAGCAAGTGGAATCAATTATATTTTATTTTATCTATGTACTTTTAGTCATTTTATACAAGTTTGTAGTATTTAAGTTTCACCCTTATAATGTTTGGTGCAATAAAATGCAATTTAATTTAATTTAATTCAGGTAAAAAAATCAAATCAAATGTTACTTTATTTCTGTTGGAAATTGTATACATTGATACTGTATGAACGCATTGCTCTTAATATTAAAACAGGCGTAATTATACATTGTGAATATTTTATACCTACGTCGCGCGTTAGTATTATGTTAATTTCTGTTCTGTAATACATTTTAAGGAAAACCACTTGTCTCATGATTTTATTTCTCTAAATTCCCACAATTGCACTGATAAACAAAAATTATAATAAATAACTAACCACGAATATGACACAATATAAATTGTTACTGTTTAAATTAATTAAATAATAGCGGTACAAAAATAATTTCATTTTGAAATAGGATTGTTTTGACATATATTCTATTAAAAATTACTGGACATTATATGGACTGAACCGGGACTATTCAACGCGGGTTTTTTCGTAGATAGTTCTAGGCTACTAACTTTTTGGATTCTATTGACCTTTTCTAATTTTTTTCGATTTACTTTTTTTTTATTCGTCAGGTGAAGCGGGCGGGTACGGCTACTAATAGTCCTAACTAATATTATAAATGCGAAAGTTTTGTTCGTCTGTTACGTTTTCACGCCTAAACCGCTGTACCAATTTTGATGAATTTCGGTATAGTTATAGATTGGATCTTGGAGAAGGACATAGGCTACTTTTTTACATTTATACGACAGAACAAGTTTGCCGGGTCACCTAGTAATAAATATATTGCGCTTGTAAGCTATGTGATCCATGTAAAGTCACAGGTCCATTAGTGAGACGCAATGCGGTGTCCTTTACCGAATTCGGCTGGAAGCCATATGTGCATAGTTTATTGGGTGAGGTTGTGAATTATTAAAAACCATACAAAGAACAAATATTAGCACAGGAAACAGATATAATATCTATTATAATGAACGGAATATTTCATTCAAATAATATTGTAATTAATTTATGTAGTTCTTATTTGAAGGTGTCATCTCACTTCTGTCATCAAGAACTTTAGGGTTTAAGTTAATCTCAATTAATTTTAGGTAAATCTTTTAGAGTTGGAATAAGTCGAAAGTATTTTCACTTCATTTGTATCGGATGGTCACAAACGTAATCAATACTCACTCTCTCATTTGCGACACTTACAGCGGTGCCCGAGTTCTATGATGGATATAATAATGAACCGATTTACTGGATAAAATAGTTTTATTTTATTTTATTGCTGTAGGACAGCAGATAGGCTGACAGCCCGCTTAGAATTTAGCAGTTACCGACGCCTATGAGTGATTACAACGACAGTGGCATCGCGAATACACTGTTGTCGCATAAGGGTACAGGAACTTGGGTCACTAATGCCGGAACACAACACAAGGTTATTATGGCGGCATACTTAAGACCAAAGGTGGTGGCCATCCAGACAGGCTTGAGGCCCTAGGTAGGTAGCTAGGGTGGGTTGTTTTGTCGCCTTTTACGACAGGCCGACCCCGGTCGCAGAGGTTAGTATTCTTTCTCTGCCTTTGCACGGGTACAAAGAGAACATTCTTCAATTTTCAATTCGTCTTTCAAGAGAACATTAATAAAATTACAATTATAGTTATAGTTAGTACTTAAATATGGTAGCCTCACTCATAGGATCCATTCGCTGGTATAGCCACGTTTTATGGTAACCGGCTTTTTACGTGTGATTATCAATTGCTAGCTATGTCGCCTCGGCCGGACCCCGACAAAGGGATGGCTTGACGTATAGGGTGATATGAGTACCAATGGATTCACTACCAGGAATGCTGAAGATCATAAAGTGGAGAAAAATATTAAGCGGATCTGGGCACCAAAATAGCAGTTTGGGTCACAACAAGGATTAATGCTAAGGTGATAATGATGACTATATTATATAAAATTATATATTATCAACTACACCAAGTATTTTCGTTGTATTAGAGTAACTGCTATAAGTACAGATTTATCGCGTAAATGTTTACCAAAATATTAAAACTAAGTTATGAGAGGTACGGCACCAGGTGTTGTTGAATTATCAACTTATTCATAGTTAAGGAACTTACAGTGCATCTTTTGAGTGGTTTTGTCGCTCGAAGTTGAAAAAAAACATTTAATATCAAATAAAATCAAACTTTTTTTTCTTGATCAAAAAGACTTAAGAATACTGAAGGGGTCTAAGTAAATACATTGGGTATTTACAGGGACGAATATAGTAATAAATATTAGAGTAAATAAAAATTAAATAATATTTTTCAAATTTTCAGGCAGGGTTCAAAGATATTCTTCACTGTGTAGGGGCGGAGAAAGAATACTGACCCCTGCAGCCAGGGTCGGGTCGTCGCAGAAGGTGGCAAAACCAATTCTAGCTAGGTGGTAAGGCCTCTCAAGCCCGTCTGGCTGGCAACCACCTCTGGTCGATAACTACCGCCATGATAAGTTTGTGTTGTATAACATCCATAAGGCGGCGGTAACTGTTAACTATTAGTGGGCTGTCAGCTGCTGTTCGATCGATTTAGCTCGATCGATTCATCTTTTCATTCCCACTTTTAGTTACTCTTGACAAGTATATATAATTGATATTTCCGTCCAAATAAATATAACTGAGTATTAAATTTCCTTAAATGGATCGACTAAAAGCATTCCAAACCGAGAGGCGTTATCAAAAGCTCGTAAGTGCGCACTTCTGCGAAGAAAGCGATCCTTTACACGGATCATGTTCTTAAAATATTAAAAGAAAATGATGATTGAAAGCTTTCATTTTTCTTCCTTAAGTTATTATTTGGAATATAATTCAGAATTTATATAAATTGTACTGAATTATCTTCATTATTATAGAGCGGTGCTTGGGGCTTTATTAAAATCTCAGAGGCCCAATTGAAGCGATTATATCAGAAGAACACACTGCTAAATAATGCATGATTTTGGTTTCCTAGTTTTGGTAGGTCACGTATAAGTCAGCCATGTACAATCAAATTTAGATTTATCTGTGCATATGACAACCACCATAGCAGTGTATTGGACATTACGCTCGTTGGAATGTCTGCTTTACTGTCCCAATACTGGGCTTCTAAATATCCACACTTGTAAGGCCACCTTTTCTAAGCGACATTGAGTGAACTTTCCAGAAAAGTGATTTGAAATTCAAATATTTAGATATGTTATTATTTGAAAATGTTTCGGCAGCTTATTGTACCAACTGATAGTGAGAAGTTTCCTAAACTTAAAGAAGAAAATAAGAATAAACGAAATAATTTCAAAAATTGTAGCATAAATCATCGATAAATGAAATCTGATAATCTAAGGTGATATCCTTAGATAATCAGATTTTCTGATAAGTAGATCATTAGGGACACCAGGTCCATTTCGGGTACATCAGCTTTTAAATCAAATATCATTAAAATTAGTCAATTAATATAGAAGCTATGATGAATTTAGACATCACATTTATTTGTGTTTTATTATTGTCCGTTACAATCTTTCAGACCTACCTAAAAGTTTATATATTACATAAACATTACACACCATAGCTATTAAAAAACTCACCGTTCTGTTTTTCAGGTTCTTCACTCTACAAAGTAATCTCACGGGATGTCCGACCAGGCCAGTGATCTCTCTTGGAGTACTTGGATCGAAATACGGACCTTCTGGTGAGCCCTGATTTTCTTGTAGAAATTCCGCTCTAAAGCTTCGGGACGATACGTCGACAGTGGTGACGACATTGGATGGTTTTTCTGTTCCGGAGTCAACTGATAGGAAAAAAAACATTTTGTTATAACTATAAAATTTATTAATAGAAATGCGAATTTTTTATTCGAAAATATTAGTTTATTAGATGAAAAAAAAATGTGATAAATTTACGTCACTTAATTTAAAAGGCCAGGTTTATAAATCTATCATAAGACTTTCGGCTGCTGAAGTGGAAGTGGAGAGGTGTTTCCATTCAGCTGAGATAGATTTGTGGAGTTTATATCTCTGAAAGTAGCACCTATAAACGATAAATTGAAAGAAAAGAGACTGGAATGGTACTATAATAGCGTGCAATGAGAAGAGTAGCGACCATATTACTAGAATAATGTTGAAACTGAAGCTAAATGGGTACAAGATCTAAAAAGCGATGGTTAGAATTTTTGATGCATGATATGAGGGTTTGTGAAGTGACAGATAAAGAATGGCAAGATAAAATAAAATTAAAGTAAAATACATATGGTGCCCTCCCCAAATGATTGGGAGGAAAATGATAAATAAAAAAAACCAAGTTTTCGGAACCCAATTCTAACTCTTTTGCTAGCTAGTGCTCTTCAAACGTCAGATGCGTGAAGTATTCAGTATGAATGAATAGAAATTGTTATTGTTTTTGTCTACAGGGGCGCTTTAATTAAAACCAATTAACACAGAAATTTGGAGACCAGAGAATAATTTTCTCCAAATATAGCGCACCGCATACGCGCAAAAATATACATATATAAAAATAATTATTGCCTATTAATTATCACAGATAAGTACCGACGATAATGATATGTAAGGTGAAAATTCTGTGACAGTTTTCATCGGTGAAGCAAAGGCTTCATACTAAAATCTTGGGATAGAACCCAGAGACAATTCCAGGATGATGTTCTAGTCAGAACAATATGATCAGGTGCAAGGAAATTTAATCTATACCCTCTAATAATATGTAAATCTGTTATTTATTTCAATAAGGAGCAGAAAACTTAAGAACATCGTTTGTAAATACTTAATCCGTTACTAGGTGACTTTGAGGTACTGTACTTATCGAGGCCAGAAACTCATGGTCAGTGGACTATCCAAATTAAAATTTGCCAATGAATCCAGTGCTACAAAACACTGCTTATACAAAAACTTTTTTATCTCACCTACGAACGAGGCTGGGCGTACGCATTTCTAAGTCAAGGGCCAGCCCAGCTCCGTTATCCCCTTAGAGACAGACTTTGTCTTTTGTCACACTTTTAGATGATAATACATATGTGCCTGTATTCAATTGGGAGCAGTCTGTGTAACAGTCTTCTCAGTGCCAGTGCACTGTGCACAGTGCAGTTAAGAGCCTGGAATACCTCGGACTTTTATGGTGCTGCAGTACAAGCAGAATAAACCGTTACGCATCCCTAAATGACATAATTCGGGCCTTAATTACGCCGATATTAGAGCCGAGATGTCGCGTTGATAGCAAGAGGCCTGACAACGTGTCTCATCTCAAGTGCCATGAAGTATAGATCGGCTGATAGTATGGAACGCCAACCATTTGCATAGTGGCGCTGCTATTTCACAACAGTAAAGCCTAAAGCACCGCAAATATGTTACTGTAGAAAATGGGTGCATATTTGCGGCGTTTGGGGTCAAAACTTTCAGTATGTGTATCCCATTATTCTAAGGGTATCCCGTAGCTTGCAAACTATGATCAGTGAGGCAATGTGACCAGTCTTCTGGAAACGTTTCCAGAAACTGACGATAGTTTGGGGTTTATTTTTTTTGTAAATATAACATCTCTTTTCTTGGATTTGTTCTTTTTAATTGGTTTAGTATGGATAATTAATTACTAGATTCAAAATAAATAATAAATACCGAGAAAAGTTGTAGTTGTGATTAATATAACGAATTCAAAATAGCATATCTTCTCGACATCCTATAATTACCAGCCAACACGTTTCATTTGGTTTTATAGCTTTAACAGTGATGTAACTATAATGACTTTTGTTTATATTGAGGTGTTAAAGTTTA
The DNA here is from genome assembly GCA_963693495.1 of Malacosoma neustria. NCBI lineage: Eukaryota > Metazoa > Arthropoda > Insecta > Lepidoptera > Lasiocampidae > Malacosoma > Malacosoma neustria. Next base: position 14,984,058 of record OY856384.1, read on the forward strand.
AATTAGTTTTCCCTTGGAATTCAACTTAAGTTGTTACTCTATAATAACTATGTTTATCAATGTGTTGACGGCGATGTGTGTTTTTATTGAATTTTGTTGAATGAAAATATTTTTCTTATTGTATAAATATAATTGAAAGACAAATACATATATGTTTTTATAAATAAATTCATATTATACCTAGTCAGGTCATAAGTATTGTCACACAGTAAAAACTTTTCTTTTAGAATGCTAGCCACAAAAAAAGTTTATTGAATTCGAATTTCGAATTGTTCATGAAAATAAAAATGTATAACTTTTAGAATTTTACTCATTTTTAAATATGGAGTGGACGCTTAAAGAAGACCGTGTTGCAGTTATTGCGTTGCATCGTTGCGGTTACGCGCCAATTCAAATTTTTAACATACTGAAAAATTTGAATATTACCAAAAGATTCGTTTATCGTACCATCAAACGATACAACGAAGACTCTAGTGTAGATGACAGGTCAAGAAGTGGTCGCCCTCGGTCTGTTAGGACTCCAGCAGTGATAAAAGCTGTGAAGGCACGAATTCAAAGAAATCCCAAACGTAAGCAGAAACTGTTGGCCCTTTCAGATGGGGTTAAGCAGAACCACGGTGAAAAGGGAGTTAAATGAAGACTTAGGGCTTCGGGCATATCGAAGAAAAACAGGACATCGTTTGAATGCTCGTCTAATGGACCTGAGACTGAAGAGATGCCGCGCTTTGTTGAAGCGGTACGCGGGAAAAAAATATCGGGAAATTCTTTTTTCGGATGAAAAAATGTTTACCGTAGAAGAGAGCTACAACAAACAAAATGATAAGGTGTACGCACACAGTAGTGAAGAAGCGAGCAACCGTATTCCGCGTGTCCAACGAGGTCATTTTCCATCCTCGCTCATGGTATGGTTGGGAGTTTCTTATTGGGGCTTAACAGAGGTACATTTTTGTGAGAAAGGTGTAAAAACGAATGCTGTTGTGTATCAAAATACAGTCCTGAGGAACCTTGTGGAACCTGTTTCTCATACCATGTTCAATAACAGGCACTGGGTATTCCAACAAGATTCGGCGCCAGCTCATAGAGCGAAGAGCACACAAGACTGGCTGGCGGCGCGTGAAATCGACTTCATCCGGCACGAAGACTGGCCCTCCTCCAGTCCAGATTTGAATCCGTTAGATTACAAGATATGGCAACACTTGGAGGAAAAGGCGTGCTCAAAGCCTCATCCCAATTTGGAGTCACTCAAGACATCCTTGATTAAGGCAGCCGCCGATATTGACATGGACCTCGTTCGTGCTGCGATAGACAACTGGCCGCGCAGATTGAAGGCTTGTATTCAAAATCACGGAGGTCATTTTGAATAAACTTTAATGTCATAAGAATCTATGTTTTGTTAAGTTCATTTTGGTATATGAATGGTTACATAATTAATAAACTTGTTACAATTATTTTACATTAAACATGTGACAGAATTTATGACCTGACTAGGTACATAAACACCCAGACGCGAAGCGGGAATCGAACCCGTGACCTCCGCGAGCGGAACGAAGTGCGTTCGCCTCTACGCCACGGAGGTCATTATCATACGTAGTGTGTCTTTTTAGTATAATATATGTATATAATCCTCAGTCGATGTCCTGAATTTTTATATTTCGTAACTAGTCATATGTAAAAATACCAAAATATTGCAGCCAAATGAAAACGATACTTTCTATCGATATAAGTTCGCAGTGAGTTCAAAGCAGCTTCTTACATTTCATAAACGTGTCCTTAGAAGTCAGAATATTGATACTCGACGAAGTAAGAGAAAATAAATACATAGCCCCTACTATATGCGCGACTTTCGAAAATTATACGAATAACTGATGGCTACGGTTGTTTCAACTTTTACGTCCCTGGCCGCAGAGGTTAATATTCTTAATCTGCTTCTGCACGGAGAAAATTGTAACCCATGTCAAGAAAGTTTTAAATATGATTCCAAAATGATGATAATTAACATATGGTAGTGGACACGTACGTAGTACAATATGATTTATGAGTAGGGTTGCCATCCGTCGGGGTTTCCCAGGATTTGTCCTAGTTTAGAAGGCGTCCGGGGAGCGTCCGGGCGGGCTTTTATTTATAGTCTGAGTTTTAATTCAAATATAAGCAAGGAAGATATTCTAAAGGCTATTGGAAAAATTGGTAACCAAAAATCTGAAAAGAAAACAGGCAATTTAGAGAATAAAAAATAAATATAAGCCTATTAATTAATAGTTTATTAAAACTAAAGTTTAAGTTGATTTTTTAAAGGTTTTTTAAGAAAAGTTTAAGTGAAGTTTAATTTGATTTTTTAGAAGTTAAAGAGTATACTTCTTTGTTTTATTTACAGACAATAAAAATGTAAGATGTAGTTTTTTTAAACTTTGAGATTTTAACACATGTTGACGCAAGAGTAGTACAATTTTGTGTTGTTAGACAAGTCTAATTTTGTTTTATTTATTAAAAAAATGTAAGAAAACTGCTAATAGTTCCTTAAAACTTTAAGAAGATTCTGTTTTGTTTCTTGTTTTTCAAGATGTAATTTAGTTTAATATTGTATTAAAATAAATGAAAGCTGATTTATTATCATGAAAACTATATTTTCTTAAAAAACTTTGTTCAAACGTTCGGGTTGTAAGGTCCGAAATCCGGGGTTTTCGGGTTTCTTGTCCTAGTTGACATATTTTTGAGATGGACACCCTATTTATGAGGAGACATTATTCAAACGTAGAGAATTGTAACCGTCATTGACCAAAAAGAGCCCGCTTTATTGATAACCCTAATAGTTGATAAATTTGTTTTATTATTATTTTTTAGGATAGATTGGGCGACAAGCCATAAAAACGTTGGCAAAGGATGTTGGGACATTGTTTCCTTTATTATGGTGTATTTATCATGAATAAGTATAACAAGTAACACATCGTCAATGCAAACTGCCTCGTGCTATTTAAAATTGTCAAATACACAGAAACAGTATGTAGTACAAGTTTTATACTATAAATATAATAATAAAGAAATAATAAATTTTTTGTGACAATTCACACAGCGCCATCGAGTCCCAAACTAAGTAGCATAGAACTTGTGTTGTAGGTACTAGACATTAAGGAGAGCACCGGGGGATGAAATCCTGACCCCCCTGGCGCCAACACTTTAGAAGAGGCCCGCCTTGAGACAAAGGACGGGCAGGCGCCGGCCCGGGCCACGAGATCGGCAGGCCACATATCCGTAGGCCCGGGCATAGGCGATAGGGGAACAGCGGGGTTTTTTAGTGGGTAGTCGGATGCCGAACATCTTTCCCGGAGCCCCACATATCCCTCGGTCCCCCCAGGCCGGGGGAGTCCGTCAAGAGAGGGTTTTTCTCCGAGACCAAAAAAAGATAGATACTAGACAATTGATATACTACTTAGTTATTACAGTTATTGAAAAACTTGAAAGTAATAGACTAGCGTGGTTTCGCCATGTAATGCCCAGGGATGAATGCCATACAACAAGGAAAATTATAGAAATGAGAGTGGATAGATACAGGAGTAGAGAATGACCAAAAAAAAATGGATGGATTGCGTAAAAGATGATATGGCAAAGAGTGTGAATGCTGGGATGACGGCTAATAGTGGAGAGTGGAAGAAGAGAAGACGTTGTGCCGACCCCATATAATGTGGGATAAGGGCTGGAAGAAGAAGATTTAGAACGCGATATAGATTAGAAAGCGTATAAAATAGTCATGGACTTGGTCATGGTCATGGACATGTATACAAAAATCAACAGATAAACAATATTATATGATAGTCTATCTTCGTTGTGTGTTTAAAGAATATGGAGTTCATAACATGAGAACACGTACTTACCGGAATGAAAGAGGAAGCCATGCAGAAGAGATAGTCGTAAGACAGTCAGTGCGCAACACGCCATTACGATATCTGCCACCTGGTGATCACTGGAACGAAAAACTTTTATTCATTCCTCCTGAACGGATTATGTAATGTGTAAGGCCGTGGAAATAACTTATTTAACACGAATACACAGTTTCATACATAAAACTAGGCACACGCTCACAACTTCATATTTTATTTTATTTAGTACTTACTCGCAAAACCGCTTCCTATCATGTCATACGCTCATTAGATAGTTTTTTTTACATCTAAATAGCATATTACAACATAATTATTAAACAATGCCCCGATTTTTCTCTGTACAGGGGCGGAGTAAGAATACCAACCCGGCAGCAGCCGGGGTCAACCTGTCGTAAAAGGCGACAAAACAACCCTAGTTACGTGGTAGGGCCCCAAGCCCGCCTGGATGGCAACCACCCCTGGTGTATAAGTATGTCGCTATAATAACCTTGTGTTGTGTTACGCATTAGTGACCCAGGTTCCTGTACAGCAGCGCGTTCGCAGTGCCCCTAGTTGCAAACATTCTAAGGCGACGGTAACTGCTTTTTATTAAGTAGGCCGTGAGCTTGTCTATACAATGGTGTTAGAGACGAATCAACTTGTAAAAAAACATATGCAAGTTATACTGTGTCTGTATCTTATATAAGCTTTAATTCATTTAATGTTCATTAACAAAGTAATAATTCTGGACCTTATGTATTGTTAAGGAATTTCTTTGTAAAGATGCACATATATGGAATTAATAAGAATGCATTTCCGCGAGGGGGAGGATCGCGTGCTGTCCGCGTGCCCCCTTCAACTTCTTGAGTTACCAGAGAAGAGAACCGGGGAGACGAAATCCTGACCCCTGGCGCCAACAACATAGAAGAGGCCGAGATCGGCAGGCCACATATTCGTGGACCTGGGCGTAGCCGATAGGAGAACAGTGGGACTTTTTAGTGGGTAGTCGGAGGCCAAAACATTTTTCCGGAGTTCCACATATCCACCCGTCAAGAATAGGGGGTTTTCTTCGAGACGAAAGAAACATTATAAGACTTAATTAAGTTTGGCAAAGTGTCCAAAAGTTTATACCATATCCATAAAAACTGCATAAAATATAATTAATAGGCTAAGTAATATTTGTATAACATTTTAATTTACTTTTCAGTTTGCTCTCATCAAAAACCTTCGATTATTAAAATTCGTATTTACCAAATACGCATTGACATCAATCAGTTCGTTCCCTTTCAGTGAATCGAATATGCGAGGGCGTTTTATATTTGTATGTACTTATACGGGTAAATGTTGATATTTGAATGTTAGTGAAGAATTATTGGTGAAGAAGTAAAAGAAACCTACGGTTGGATCCTGTGTTTATTTTTACACACTCACACTTATTTCTATACGTATATACACGCTTATTACGTTACTTTTACAATAGTATGCACAATTATAATGTCTTTCACATTTACACAACTCGGCACAGTGATTGTCAACGTATTGGCGAGAGCGCACTATGCGAATGCTAAAAAAACGAAACTACCTTGCGCTTTTTAAATAAAAATATTGCTATTGAAATGTACACCCGGCGAGACAAGTTTCGATTTCTTGAGCTGTGTTTGTACGCAGGGTGCACTCATGCAAAATATGAATTATATAACATTAAAATAAATAGATTTACAATTAATAAAATAACGATTATTATAATAAAAATTATGATAATAAACGATAAAAAAATAAATTAGATAGTTATGTACATTTTTTTTATTTAGTATATTTTTCTTGATAATTTTTCCTCGCGGCCACCGAAGGAACTTAATTTCATTACCTAAATTCCGTTTATAAATCCCAAGTGACTTAGGAAAAAATTACCGCAAAGTGGCGGTCACCGGGGACCCCAATGGCGTTTAATGTGATAAAAGCGTTCCATCCCGTTTTCCTCCTAAGCTTTCACATTATGAGATTCCTTTTTTGCATAGGTGTATTTAGCACTTTAGGTTTCTAGCCTCTCCAATGCAAATAAAAATCAAAGTATCACATAACGTACATATGTTGGATTCGGGTCTCCCCCTAGATACAATGAATAGTACGTATTTATTGTTTTTGTCTTGTTCACTGCATATTTGGTGATCTTAAATGTTTTTCTTCAATACCTACCGATATTATAAAAATTACATTATCGTAGAATTCAAACCTGAAGTCGAAAACCTTCCAAATTCGAAAAAAATGTTGTGTTCCCTTCCCTTCAACCACCCAAACCTTCGTTGCTCGAAATCAAAGGCTTATTCTTTGCAATAAAATAATAAGCCTTTTAGGTCGCATCGGAAGTTTCCTTTTTTAAATTTCCCTGTATGTGGCACGATAAGAAAAGAAATGTATGTATTGGAAACGGCTTATTAAGGGGTCGTTGAAATATTAGTAATAATTTCTTTTATAGCCGCGATGGAAATCACCGAAAGCTATTGTCGGTTGTAGCGTGGAGCTCTCGCCTCATTCCGCCATAAAAACTATCTGAAAAGTGGTGACAGAATGTTAAAAAAAGTCTAGTGTAATATGGTATAGTAAAACTCGAAAGAACGAGTTACCTATCTACCTTTTTATTCGTTTCATGTTCTTGTTTGTGGTTGCCGCCAGGCGGCCTTCTGGGCACGGCTGGGGTGGCACACACGGTGGCAAGAATCTGGCGACTAGGCTTGGAGGTGGCCTTGAACAAGATGGAGGCCGTGATATTCTACGGGCCCCGCCAGAGGCCGCCACCGGGCCTGAGCATAACAGTAGGAGGCGTAAGCATTGCCGTCGGGCCGTCCATGAATTATCTCGGACTGGTGCTCGACGGGCGATGGGACTTTGCGGCGCACTTCGAACGTCTGGCGCCGAGAATAGTTCGGGCGGCGGCGGGACTCTCCCGTCTGCTGCCGAATATCGGCGGGCCGGGCGCAGTGTGCCGCAGGCTCTTTGAGGGAACCGTGCGTTCGATGGCCCTTTACGGGGCACGGATCTGGGCGGATCGCCTGACGGCCAAAACGACGGCGCTGCTACGCAGGCCGCAGCGCGTCCTGGCCGTCAGGGCGATTAGAGGATACCGCATGGTGTCCTTCGAAGCGGCCTCCCTGCTGGCCGGATCCCCACCATGGAACCTCGAGGCCCGGGTCTTGGCGCTGTTGTACCGGTGGCGCCGGTACGCGGCCGAGCATGGCTCTCGCCCCGCACCCCGCGAAGTTGAGGTAAAGCGGGCAGAGCTGCGCGACGAGGTCCTCATGGTGGAGTAGAAGGAGCGCCTTGCGCACCCCAGCGCGGGCTTTGCCGCCATCGAAGCGGTGAGGCCCGTCCTGGCCGAATGGCTGGAAAGGCGCCACGGCACCCTGACCTTCCGCCTGACGCAGGTCCTCTCGGGGCACGGTTGCTTCGGGAGGTACCTGTGTCGCATAGGGCGAGAGATGACGTCGGGGTGCCACCACTGTGGCGCGGGCGACGAGGAGGACACGGCGGACCACACTGTTGCCGTGTGCCCTGCGTGGCACGAGGAGCGCCGCGCCCTCGTCGCCCAAATCGGCGTGGACCTGTCGCTCCCGGCCTTGGTTCTGTCCATGGTCGGGGGGTGGTCCTGGATGGACGGCCGTCGCCTCCTTCTGCGAGGCAGTCCAAGGCGGCCGCCGGTATGTGGCTGGGTCTTTTACCTAGTAATTCTAGAACTTATCATAGTCAGCGATTGATATACGTCTTAGTTTTATCTTTATATATATAATTCTTATATGCGTGTGTATGAGTGTTGTATCGATTGTGTTGAAATTTTTTGTGTGTATTCAAGAATGGTTTAGATTCGCAATTGGATCCGGTAGGTGGCGCTGCTATCGAGCTCTGGAATTTTTATTTTATCATAACATAACCCCAAAATTTTTAAACAGTTCATTTTCTTTTTATTCGATCAGCGAAGCGGGCGGGAAAGGTTAGTAATATTATAAAGTTTGAAAAATTTTACTTATGAATAGGTTAAATTTAAAGCATGTAGTAAAAAGTAGAAGTAACATAGTTTAAAATGCGTTTCAAACATTCACAATAGCAAAAGGCAATAAGAATTTAATTTAACTCAAGGAACAGGAGGCCTCTCAAATATTCTATTTATCTTATATTGGGTATTTGCTCGAGAATTGGCAATACAAACAGTTAAAGCTTTTGTTTAAAGGTTAGGGAAAATTCATTAATTACTTTATTTTATTTTAAAATAGGTCTAATAAAATGCTAACGATTTTATACAATATTTTATGTATAATGTTTGTATTTTATAAAAGGCCGTTGGAAATGTGTGATATTTCTTTGATCAAACTTTTTCTAGTATAACGAAATAAATGTGGCTAAATTTCGAAAGGGTGGCTGCCACTTGACTCTTCCAAAACCGAAAAAAATAACATTAGCCTACTATTCAACAATTAATAAGGGAGACACTAAGTAATTTAATCGTTATAGTTATTTGTACATTTTATCTACTTTCACCACAGTGGTGACATAATGTTCTTTGGATAAAAAACTATGAACATAATTTAAAGTAAAAAAATTAAAAGTACGCGAACAGATCAAAACATTTTTATAAAATTTGATTTGAATTTGAAAGAGGAGTAACAAAATTCACACCATAGCTTATCATCTTATAAATCTTTATGCGTGATTTTGTTTTTACATCACAAACATCGTTATGAAACCCTCACAAGGAAATTATAATCGCAATAAAAATGTATTGCACACTTATTCATAAAACATCCCGCCCTTAGTTAGTGTTAGTGGCCAGTTGCACAGCGTGACGGCCCCCTGCTGGAAGCCTACACGCGATAAAAACATTCCTTTATGGGGTTGTAAACGGAATTGCCCTGTATCTGGCTGCGAGTTTAAAAGTGGCTTAAAAGCTGAAAATAATGTTAAACTAATAAACAACGTTTTCATATTGTGGCTTTAGTGGATTAGTTATAATCCCCGTTTTACTAATAGATATCGTTTTTAGGCGCATCCAAGGAGTGAAAAAAGGGTATTTCTTCCAGTTGATAAGGAATTATAATTATGGCTTTCCATTTCAAGTCTGGAGTCTCAAAAGGCAGCATCTGTTTTCTTGTAATAAAAACAAGATCTCGTTTATATATACGTTCGAAGAAGTTTGAAATTTTTTACTGCTGAGGACAGCAGACAGGCGAATTACCTAGTTAATAGTAAGTTACCGTCACCTATGTATGTTTGCGATGCTAGAGGCGTCACGAACACGTTGCTTTTTTTATCGTCTTTTACGATAGACCGACCCCGGCCGCAGGGGTTAGTATTTTACTCCGCCCTTTCACGGAGGAAGTTCTGTAGGAGTTTTTTTTTACCGTCGCCTATGGGTGTTTGCAACGCCAGTGGCATCGCGAACACGCTGCTGTCCCATAAGGGTACAGGAACTTGGGTCACTAATGCCGGAACACAACACAAGGTTATTATGGCGATATACTTAAGACCAAAGGTGGTCGCCATCCAGACGGGCTTGAGGCATTACCACGTAGCTAGGTTGGGTTGTTTTGTCGCCTTTTACGACAAGCCGCCCCTGCACGGATAAAAAGTACGAAATTCTATAGAACTTCGAACTTCTTTATAAATAATTTATACTAGGACAATTTACACAGTATCATTTAGTCCTAAAGTAAGCAGCAAAGCGTTTATGTTATGGGTATTAGGCAACTGGTATATTACATATACTTTTCTCTTATAAATAGATACATATTATAGATAAACACCCAGACTTAAGATGTACCAACGTGCGTTAGCTGTTCGCCACGGTGGTCGTCAAATAGGAGCTACGAAGTTCTGTCCTCCTAAACATAAGAACCCCAGTTGTTTTTTTAACTATAACGTCTCGTTCTCTATTCACTTGAAGAGTTTATATTGGTCAACTCTTTCACCCAATGTGCATTTTAAAGTAGAAGTAGCCTCATCAGAAGAAGAAGCCATCTCCTTCTTCACCTTATTCCACGTCAAATTGAATAGTCAACTAATCACAAACTTTAGTTTTACACAGCTTTCTCTATCAAAAGATAACTATAAACAAATATTTCATAATTCTACTTACACGTTACGTAACAAAAGAAAAAAACACTGACTCCAGCAAATAGGTTTGTGTAATATAACAAGACAAACGGACCTCAATTCCGAGCCGACAAAGAACGTCCAGGCCTTTATGACAATCGGCTTATACGAAATAATGTTAATAAACATGTCCTTCTTTTCTCAGCCATATGACACTTTTATGACGAGGAAAAGCGTTCAGTTTCCAGCTTCTTATTCATTTGCCGGAATTTAATATCACGTTAGGAACTGCCGCTGACATTCTATATGGCCTAAGTAATAATATCTAGGCATTTTTACAAGTAAACTTATGTCGAGAAGATGATATATAAATAATTATACGGGTATATGACGTATCGATGTCCGTAGTACAAGATTTTGTACGCCGAAACATCGCGGATATAATGATACTGATAATGTACATATTTACAAAATTCTACACTTTGTTTATCACTTGTATATAATGTGTGGCTAGGGCGTTATGTGAATCTTTACGGTATATTTATTCAGGTATTATTTTAATTACTGAGTAACAGCAGAGGGGCTGTCGGGCCACTTAATAGCTAAGCAATTACCGTCGACTGTGCTGGAAACTACGTGTTTTATTGTGAATAATAACAGAGTATCTGTACAGAGCCAACCCCCAGGGATGGTATGGAGACCACAGATGCTAAATCTGATTTCCGCTCATACTAAACAACACTTGATTCCGACAACTTTGATTTCCGACAACGAGAAAAAAGGAGCAATCCGTATCTTTTTCCGGTGCGTGCGTGTGTGTGTTATTTTATCTAGGTAAATTTGATTCATAAATTTACTCAAGTATATTTTCTATGTAATTCAGAAGTGGTAGTCGGGAAAGGCAAAAAATACCGAAGGATACCCTTTACTATGTGTAAATTAACAAAAGGAGTTAGTCATTTTGTTATCTTTTACGACTCTCTAGGTAGACCATATTAATTCGTGACTGAAAATATAGGCAACAACTATACTTTTTAGTATATAAATAAATTGGTCTGATCTTAAAAGTATTTATTATGAACTGGGTATAGCAATTTTATGGAATGAAGGACCAACGTGTTTGTTAAGACCGTACTTATCGTTAGCCAGGTTATTGGGGTTAAGCGTGGTGCCATAAACGCACATAGAGGGCTATAAAGATATAATATTGGTTTACCTACACCAATATATAGTTCTCGAGAATTGTTTTTCTCACATTCTGTATGTTACAAAAATAGTTGAGGGTAGGCGTGAATTAATTCGCACAAACATAGAATATACGTATACATATTGATTACTGTAGAATTGAGGAGTGTATTTGCAAAACCCGCTATAACGTTTTCGAGAAAATAACGATATATCGTTAGAAAACACTAAACTACATAACCATCGACTTTTTGTTGCACACATGCCTCTTTATTCTATACTAGCAGCCCGTCCCAGCTTCGCACGGGTATTTAACAAAAAATCAAAAATTAAACCCTTCTATTTTTTTCGGTCTCGGGGAAAAACCTCTCCTGACGGGTTCCCCCGGCCCGGGGGGACCGAGGGATATAAGGGACTCCGGAAAAGATGTTCGACCCACTAAAAAGCCCGCTGTTCTCCTATCGCCTACGCTCTGGCCCACGGATATATGGTCTGCCGATCTCGTGGCCCGGGCCGGCGCCGGCCCACGCTTTGTCTTAAACCGGGCCCCTTCTAAAGTGCTGGCGCCAGGGGGTTAGGGTTTCGTCCCCCCGGCGCTCTCTTGTAACAACTCTAGGAGTTGAGGGGGTCTGCGGAACAGCACGCGGCCTTCTCCCTCGCGGCAATAGTGCGGGCGGCGGATCCTCCCCCGAGGGGCCGCCCGCGGCCGCTTTCTACGGCGGCCGGAGATCGTTGCCCGCCCTCCGGTGCCGACGCCGCGGCCTACGTTGGCGGGAGGGGAGTGCGGTGGCGGACTCCCGCTCCCGTTCCGCCGCCTCCCTTGCAGACACTACTGCCTCACAAAAGGAGGCGACGGCCGTCCATCCAGGATCGCCCCCGACCATGGACAGAACCAGGGCCGGGAGCGACAGGTCCGCGGCCAATTCCGGATGGGACTCGCATCCCCGTCGCGTGCTAGTCAGGCGTGGGTACGACTACCAGACGACACTCCAGAAAAAGCAGAGTCGCCTGACGTCGTAGCCGGCCCAGCAAGACCAACCGACAGCGAGGATGCAATTCCCGCCCCGGGAACACTCTCTGTGCAGGCGCAGTCGAAATAGGCATGGTTTCGACTACCAAATCAGGTCCCAGGGTAGAACCCGGGACCCCAATCAGTATTCGCAACCATCCCACCGGGGACCACGCCACGAACAGAGAGCTAAGTTGGAAAGGATGTAAGAGGTAGACGGAAAGAAAGGTAGGACTCTATCGCCTCGAACGGAGAGGGGAATGAAGCGACGGATGCTCGGGCACCTCGGGTACGCACACCCGTGCACTCCTCGGACAGAGGAGCGCCCCTGAGGGCAAACCCTTCTATTTGCGTCAGGTTACTAAAAAAATAAAATTATAAAGAAAGTTTGAATATTATTATTTCTATGAGCTTTTATTTTAATGATTTTTTTTGTTATTACTTTTTATTTATTTTTCGTTATTTTTTAATAAGTATTCTAATTTTTGTAAAAACCCCAGTGACGCACGCCTACATTGCCTAAGGTGCTGCCTAGCTAGCCGAACAGGGTGAGCGGCTACCACGCAACATTTTTCTAATACTTACATTTTTAAACTCGAGATATCTTTCGAATGGAATATCCGAATTGAATAATTCCAAAAGTTATAAAAAGGTATTGAAACAGTTTTGAATATGAAGTAATTTATTTTGATAAGGATTAATACCAAGATCCAAATAAAGAGCCTTTTCTAGGGGCGGCATTTCAATTAAATTTTTAAAATAAAAAAACACTTATTGTGGCATAACTATAATAGTTCGACATATGCTGTCGCGACACTTTTTGTAAACAATGATGTGTTCTGCAAAGTTGTAGTACATTATTTTATTCTATCATCAATAGTTTTCGCAACGCACGCGATTTAAATAATATTTTAGGTAATTTTTTTACACTTTGGGTTACATTATTGGAGTTTTAGTAAGGATCCCTAATTTTTTTGAAAATATAATATAGCCTATGTCACCCGGGGATAGTGTAGCTTCCCAACAATGAAAGAATTTTTTAAATCGGGTCAGTAGTTTCGGAGCCTATTCAAAGCAAACAAACAAACAAACAAACAATCAAATCTTTCCTCTTTATAATAGTAGTATAGACATTCCAACATAATATATAACCTTATATTTTGCATTTTAAATCAAATCCTACTAAATAAGCATGGGTTTAGTTCAGTATACGAGTTTCCAAAAAAATTCTTATAGCGGGTTTTGCAACTACACGCCTCAATTGTCGATTATACAAATATTTCATCTAACGTTCGTGTAGAACCGTTAAACTCAGACTGCAAGTCACGGGACTTTTGTTTGGGAGATGGATATTGACTACGCACACACCGCCGCTTCGAGACGTGCAGCGAGGTAGACACTGTAGACTGGCCGCGCAATAAGCCCGTACATCCTCTGCTCTAGGCTGGGGGATGCACGTCGCTAGTATGTTCACTAAAACGTATGACTTCTATCGTCTTGAACAAGGTATACGCTTGGGTCTCGGTACGTGACACTAGTCAGGTCATTATAGGTTGCTAATCTACTACATTTGAAAAACAATGATTCTAATCCCATAAGCAATCAATAATTTACACAAAGACAAAAACATAATATGCCAACTTTATAAAAGTGCTTAAGTATATAAGTAAGGTTGTTCTTAGTTAACAAATTCAGGACTTCAACTTAAAGTTGGACGTTAAGTTTTAGTGGATTATAGGCGAAGTAGCGAGTTCCATCGGTAGTATAATTTTAGGAGTCGGTTTTTGGGGATTGTTAAAGTTGATTAAATATTTCATTTGTTTTCTTATTAATATATAATTGACAGATACGTAAACCCGGCCTAAAACGAATTATTTGCAGTATATAAAAATATTTTGTCTAAACAGACAACCGCCCAAGGACATTGAATCAGCCGGCATCATTATCTAAAATGAAAACGTTAAATATTTCTATAGGACTAAATGTAATTGAAATTATCCTAAAATTCTTAAATTTTAACTAAAATCTTAAAGAAAACTATTTTAAATTACTTTTACTAGGATCATCTATCCACCTCAACAAAGGTCACATGCACTACAATACCAATGTACCAGAATAATCCCTGAAAAGGCCTTGCAGCGACGTACACGTCAATTTAAGATGGCGCCGGCTCTCTCTAAACATCAAAAACAAGCATCAAGCTAGCACTTTCTACAATCAACAATAAGTCAGTGAAGTAAAAAATAGCCTTGGGTTAAGAAAATGGTTAAGAATAAGTTAATGATAACGCCATGAATTGGCCAAACGAGATTTCGAACCAGCTTATTTGAAAAATATTTAAAGATGGATATAATATGTTTTGATATTATATTTTATCTATAATTATATTTATGACTCACGTTTAACCGTTGTGTGACGTAGCATTGGCTACATCCCGCTTCCGCCGCGCTATAAATTTACTAGCTCTTATTGCTTTTTCATATCTCTTTATTATTACAATAGACACAAATGTTTTAAGTCAGAAAGAGGCGGGATTATGCGACAAACATAAATTACTAAAAATAACGGGAAGTTAGTTTTAGTTGCCTGATAACCATTTAAGCGCAAACCCGCGAAAAGTAAGTAAAAAGTCACAAACTGAAAAATAATCCTTTTACTTCTCCGTGGCAGGAAAACACACATCACTGAACATATAGCGCTTATAAAAATCGTTGTTTTCTTAAAACTTTATATTAAATGAAGATATTGCAATATTTTTTTAGATAAGGTTCAAGTGTATTAGAAATAAAAGTTATAAATTTAATTGAAATATATCCAGTAGTTTTGCCGTGATAGGCACGCACAACTGCTGACCTCTATCATTTTATTTATATAAACAGCACACTTCTAGAAATTCGAGATAGAAACTTCTTTCTCCTTCTCTCTGTACATAATGAAATCACAAAAGATACGTACCGCCGCCGCTGCTCTCGCAAGCACACTGCGAGTGAAATTTTGATTTCGCTACATACAACCCTAAATCAGCCCCTAGACGAAAAATTTACCCTAAATCGTGGATTCGCCCAAACTGATCTGAGAGTTAGGGGTAAAAATAATAATAATGCAGGGCGCGCAGCCCTTTTGTATTAAAGGGGCTGCGCGCATAAAGGAACACGTGTTATGTTCCGATTAATCTACACGCAACGCTAACTTGGCCCATAGACAAAAAATCGATTCAAAATTGTGGGTTCGCCCTGGCCGATCTGAAAGTTAGGGGCAAAAATAATAATATAGCAGGGTGCTCTCTCACCCTCTTTTTTATAACCATCGATCACGAGACACTCGCGAGCAGCTCCTTTGTATTAAAGGGACTGCGCGCACAAAGGAACATATGTTGCGTCCCGATTTCGCTACACACAACCCTATATCGGCCTGACGAAAAATCGACCCAATATTGTGGGTTCGCCCTAGCCGTTCTGAAAGTTAGGGGCAAAAATAATAATATAGCAGGGAGCTCTCTCACCCTCTTTTTTATAACTATCAGTCTCGAGACACTCGCGCGCAGCTTCTTCGTGTTAAAGGGACTGCGCGCACATAGGAATACGTGTTGTATTCCTTTGTGAAAGAATTAATACAGCTCTGTAGATTTTTTTAATGCTGTAGGACAGCAAACAAGCTGACGTTGTTTCGCTGACGTGAGCTTGCAACGCCAGTGGCATCGCGAACACGCTGCTGTCCTATAAGGGTACAAGAACTTGGGTCACTAATGCCGGAACACAACACAAGGTTATTATGGCGGCATACTTAAGACCAAAGGTGGTCGCCATACAAACGGGCTTGTTTTGTCGCCTTTTACGACCGTCCGACCCCGGCCGTGGATGTTAGTATTCTTTCTCCGCCCCTGCACGGATATTTACGAACACATTGCTAACTGTTCCTTCTGGTGATTACAAATTTCAAACAAGAGACAGTGGTTTAATTTATATGCTATTCCCCATAACATTAACAGAATAAATTCGTTACTTGGGAGTTTTCTAGTCTATTTTATTAGGAGAAAACTTTAGAAGATAAAGCTTCCGTGATTTATGATTGTCTTTATTTATTTTGTTCAACGTTTGCCGCGAGAAATGAGAAATCGTTTCATTCTCAGATACGATGACGCGGACTGTTTTATTACTTTCAAAATATATGAAGAGTTGTGGATAGCAATCATTACTTAAGAAATGTTTTAAAAACTGTCTAGTTATTTGGTTAGTACAAATAATAAAAATGTGTTTTCTCTCTTGATTTATATTTATACAACAGCCATATGTTGCAAAATAAAAATATATTGTAAAAAATTAAAATAATAAGTCAACGATATTTGGTTCATAAGTTTAGCTGACTAGATTTTATATACTATTTCTTAATAGGTCTATGAAAAGCACTGTTATATTCAATTTAAAAGTTATTTCATGTTTATGCAAACAGGTAGGTATATCTATAGATATACACTTCAATATTTTAAACTCTATTTTGTTTATGTCACTACGAAGCCGATAACACATACACGCTTTTCTGAGAACATGATAGTGAGAACGGATCTAGAAAAATCATTTCAGGTTTAGCAGCATCTCTAGATGTGTCTATTAAAAATAATTCTCCACATTAGCCGAATCTTTTGCTTTTAGTACTGGTAAAAATGTCTACAATAAAAATATTGGTTGAATTAAATTGGTTGAATTAAATAAAAATAATTCAGTGTTTTCAAAAGTAGAACATTCTAATGCAGTCTAGTAGGCCACTCACAGTAAAATAAAAGAAAAATTAAACTGCCGAAAAAACTGAAGAGCAAAAAATAATAAATCTTTTTTTATTAAACTTAATAAGTAAGTTATTAAACTAATGTAAGTATACCTAAGCAAGTTGGAGTCGGCGTCAGTGCCCTCACGTGTGTGCCCGTTCGGGTTGCTGTCTCGCTGCGCGGCCGCGCATCACGCTTTGCGTATTAATTAATTTACTTGTTTGGCGCCCACTGAAAATTACTTAGGTATACTTACATTAGTTTAAAAACTTAGTTATAAAGATTTATAAAAAGAAGGTTTATTATTTTTTGCTTTTCAGTTTTTTAGGCAGTTTAATTTTTTTGTTAAAAAGTTTTTATTTTATAATTTTTTGTAGCTATATGCTATGCTTCTAATTACTATACATACATAAAAAAAAAGAAAAAATAAATAAATACACGCGTCGACTCGGATTTTTTCACCGATTAAAAATATTGTGAAACAAATCACCAAGTACGTGAATAAAACATAAATATTTAATACTGACTACTTTCCGTGTACAATAGACGATAAAATGCTTATCCCAACCTAAATTGGAGTACAATGTCTGAGAAGGTTCGAAACATTATTTATAAAGTACCTGCGTGACCGGTAGGGTTATATCGATCTTGTACGAAAAAGGATGAATTAAATTTAACCCATTTCACTCACTCAAATAACTAACCGGTCTAATTAAAACGCTTTTGCTGTATCTTATGTAGTGTGTGTAGATTAGTGTGGGAGAATAGTTTTTTACGCATGCTTTATGTAGGGTGGATATAGAAAATCTTTAAAAGATACTTGAGAATCTGGTTTGTGTAAATTTTTGTTAAGGTAATAATATAAATATCTCTCTCTAAAGTCAGTCTCTCATGTCTGAGGATCGTGGTCAGCATCAAGGTTGCATCTGGAGCGGATAATTTGTCTCCACCGGTTTCTACCCAGCGCATTTCCTAAGACCGTGTAGAATTTGGATGACGACGAGTATTTCACTTGATCGGATCTTGTTGGTGAACGACCGCGGCATCTTTTACCTTCGGTGTTCCCAACTACAATCAGTTTTCTTGAATTCTCGTCACCTCTGCGCACAGTGTGGCTGAAATATGAAAGAATGCGTTGATGGCATATAGTACATAAGCGAGTTTTTATTCGAAGTTGGATCAGAATCGATGCATTGGTGCGTTTGCAATCCAGGGTATTCTAAACAATCATCTCCAGCACCACATTTCGAAAGTATCAATCCTTTGTCTTTCTCGGGCTAGGATTTCCACCTTTCTACTCCATAGAGAAATATCTGGAATACTAAGGCTCGTATCAATCTTATCTTGGTTTTGATACAGATTCCTCTTTTCTTCCAGATGTTTATTAAACGGGTCATAGCACTTTTTCCCATCCCAATCCTCCTTTTTAT
Source organism: Malacosoma neustria (assembly GCA_963693495.1). Classification (NCBI taxonomy): domain Eukaryota; kingdom Metazoa; phylum Arthropoda; class Insecta; order Lepidoptera; family Lasiocampidae; genus Malacosoma; species Malacosoma neustria. Next base: position 15,002,376 of record OY856384.1, read on the forward strand.
CTCGGGCACACAGGTGCCATCGCTGCAGATTTGGGAGCCCAGGTAAATGTAGGTAAATGTATTATATATATAAAACTAGCTGACCCGGCAAACGTTGTTCTGCCATATAAATAATAAAATGTCAAAAAATAAAATAAAAATTTAGGGGTGGACTACCCCTAACATTTAGGGGGATGAAAAATAGATGTTGGCCGATTCTCATAGATACCGGATAAGCACAAAAAATTTCATCAAAATCGGTCAAGCCGTTTCGGAGGAGTATGGCAACGAAAACTGTGACACGAGAATTTTATATATTAGATATTCGTTTGTTTAAAAGGTACTATAAAATAATCTACAACAGAGAGCTCTTCTATCAACAAACAACAAAGGCTTTTGAAAAAAACTAGACGAGCTCGAGCAAAATCAGATCATGTTACTAATTTAAACTTATTTATGTACTCTTATGGGACATCAGCGTGTTTGCGATGCCACTGGCGTTGCAAACACCCATAGGCGACGGTAACTGCTAAATTCTAAGCGGACCGTTAGCCTGACTGCGTGTGGTAACTGTGGTATCTAATTTTTCTCGGAGAATGTTTATGGCTCATTCATCGTCATTAAATCTCGGTTGTTAAACGAATGAACACTAACAACTTAGGTAACCAATAGTAGATGTGACGCAGCTACAAATTTAACCTAGATTTTTTATAGCTGAGATCAACAGACAATCCGATAGTAGGCGAACACCGTCGCCTATAGACTTTTGCAACACCAGATGTATTGTCAACGCTGGAATCTGATTTACTAGTACCGAAATACAATACAAGGTCATTATAGCGGTATGTTTAAAAAACCAGTGGTGGTTACTATCCAGTCGGGCTTGGGGACCTACCATCTAACTAGGGTCGTTTTGTCGCCCTTTACGACAGGCCGCCCTAGGCTACAGGAGTGAGTATTCTGACTCCATTCTTGCATGGAGAATAAACAATTATACCATATATCTATACTACTATTATAAAGAGGAAAGATTTGATTGTTTGTTTGTTTGTTTGTTTGTTTGCTTTGAATAGGCTCCGAAACTACTGACCCGATTTAAAAAATTCTTTCATTGTTGGGAAGCTACACTATCCCCGGGTGACATAGGCTATATTATATTTTCAAAAAAATTAGGGATCCTTACTAAAACTCTAATAATGTAACCCAAAGTGTAAAAAAATTACCTAAAATATTATTTAAATCGCGTGCGTTGCGAAAACTATTGATGATAGAATAAAATAATGTACTACAACTTTGCAGAACACGTTATTATTTACAAAAAGTGTCGCGACAGCATATGTCTAACTATTATAGTTATGCCACAATAAGTGTTCTTTTATTTTAAAAATTTAATTGAAATGCCGCCCCTAGAAAAGGCTCTTTATTAGGATCTTGGTATTAATCCTTATCAAAATAAATTACTTCATATTCAAAACTGTTTCAATACCTTTATATAACTTTTTGAATTATTCAATTCGGATATTCCATTCGAAAGATATCACGAGTTTAAAAATGTAAGTATTAGAAAAATGTTGCGTGGTAGCCGCTCACCCTGTTCGGCTAGCTAGGCAGGCAGCACCTTATGCAATGTAGGCGTGCGTCACTGGGGTTTTTACAAAAATTAGAATACTTATTAAAAAATAACGAAAAATAAATAAAAAGTAATAGCAAAAAAAATCATTAAAATAAAAGCTCATAGAAATAATAATATTCAAACTTTCTTTATAATTTTATTTTTTTAGTAACCTGACGCAAATAGAAGGGTTTGCCCCCAGGGGCGCTCCTCTGTCCGAGGAGTGCACGGGTGTGCGTACCCGAGGTGCCCGAGCATCCGTCGCTTCCCTCCCCTCTCCGTTCGAGGCGACAGAGTCCTACCTTTCTTTCCGTCTACCTCTTACATCCTTTCCAACTTAGCTCTCTGTTCGTGGCATGGTCCCCGATGGGATGGTTGCGAATACTGATTGGGGTCCCGGGTTCTACCATGGGACCTGATTTGGTAGTCAAAATCATGCCTATTTCGACTGCGCCTGTACAGAGAGTGTTCCCGGGGCGGGAATTGCATCCTCGCTGTCGGTTGGTCTTGCTGGGCCGGCTACGACGTCAGGCGACTCTGCTTTTTCTGGAGTGTCGTCTGGTAGTCGTACACACGCCTGACTAGCACGCAACGGGGATGCGAGTCCCGTCCGGAATTGGCCGCGGACCTGTCGCTCCCGGCCCTGGTTCTGTCCATGGTCGGGGGCGATCCTGGATGGACGGCCGTCGCCTCCTTTTGCGAGGCAGTAGTGTCTGCAAGGGAGGCGGCGGAACGGGAGCGGGAGTCCGCCACCGCACTCCCCTCCCGCCAACGTAGGCCGCGTCGTCGGCGCCGGAGGGCGGGCCACGATCTCCGGCCGCCGTAGAAAGCGGCCGCGGGCGGCCCCTCGGGGGAGGATCCGCCGCCCGCACTATTGCCGTGAGGGAAAAGGCCGCGTGCTCTTCCGCAGCCCCCCTCAACTCATAGAGTTGTTACAAGAGAGCGCCGGGGGGACGAAAGCCTGACCCCCTGGCGCCAGCACTTTAGAAGGGGCCCGCTTTAAGACAAAGCGTGGGCCGGCGCCGGCCCGGGCCACGAGATCGGCAGGCCATATATCCGTGGGCCCGGGCGTAGGCGATAGGAGAACAGCGGGTTTTTTAGTGGGTAGTCGGATGGTCAAACATCTTTTCCGGAGTCCCTTATATCCCTCGTTCCCCCCGAGCCGGGGGAACCCGTCAAGAGAGGTTTTTCCCCGAGACCGAAAAAAATAGAAGGGTTTAATTTTTTGTTAAATACCCATGCGAAGCTGGGACGGGCTGCTAGTATTTTATAAATATCATTCATCCATTAATTACATGTTCGAGTACCTGAGTATATTACAATCAAATCGCGTACTTCAGTACTGAAATCACTGTACTGTGATATGAAATGTGTGTTTCTATCTTTCTCTGTGTGTTTTGGAAACTTACTTCATCTGTTATTCCTGTTAAATTTCAAATACATTTCGTGAAGTATATAAAAATAACTTCTCTTTTGACAAAATTAATTCTTTGAAGTAATTGTAAGAAACATTGTAACATTCAATTCAATATATTCATACTTATACATATGACATACTTAACCCTTTTGAGTATATTTATAGTATTTGACTCTTAACATTTGCTACACTTTACTTATTATTACATAATTTTTTCGAAGAAAAATATGGAGAACATAGAATTTCGACTTCGTTCTTTGTGCATTATATGACAGCGCTCACAATCTGTTACTATTTTTTTTTATTAAAAGGATATTCATTTTTATTAATAGTATATAGGTACATTAAATAGCTATTTTATATCAATAAAAATGCGTAAATTTTTATTGTATCAATTTAAAAACTTATACTCCAGTGTTCAATGACAATAAAAAGAAAACAAATGCAAAATTTTGAACACACACATTAGCAACAAATAACCAAATTCTGAATTCATTTACATGCTTAGAAGTATTGCTTACAAGTGTTTGAAAATATCACTTTCAGATTTTTACTCAATTGAATCCCTACAAATATATATAGTTGTACCCTTATTTGTGATCCCACTAGCAGCACAACTTACCCGGATCGCCTCGTTTCGAGTCAATAGAGTCAATTGTCAGTCATTTGGCCGAAACGAACGGCTAACAACGATATCCGCGCTCGTCTTTCATTCAATTTGGCACATGATGTAATTCACGTCTTTTGTTAGGGTGTTAAAGGTGTAGATAAAGATATAAAGGTCTTGTATTATTAGCAAATTATATTACGAGTAAAATCTAATTTTGGTGCACTCGCTGATTAGTTTAAGAATGTGTATTTTTTCTGAAAAGCACTTTTAAGTCTCGTACGACTTTTACGTTGATCCCATGACTTATTCATTTTGTATAAAGAGTTTCAAACAAAAAGAGTGTCTATTTTTTTGCAATCAATCAATCTCAATGGACAATGTACTAGGAATGAGATAAAAGGTGTATATAGTTTTCTTTATTCATACTATACAAACTATCATAGTTTCACGAGCATAATTTGCTACTGTTTAAAATATTGTAGACACAATATTTTAAACTTTCGGATATATTCAATACCTAATTTTAGTCCCTGGATTTAAATATTGGTCCAAGAGCCCGCGACGATCTGACCTTCGTTATTTTATAAAACCTGAAAGTTTCTGTATGTCCCTAATATAGGTAAAAATGATTTCCGACTATGAAGTTTTGATCACGGTGGCTTTGAAAGGTAACGTAATATTAACCATCACGTTGTCTATTGTTAGACTACAGTTGCAACCCCCTATCAGACACCCTTCAATTATAATTATTTATAAAACTTCCGTTGTAGTATAAATGCCGAATTTAATATTTGTTACTCGAGGAACTATCAAAAGATATTTTTTCTGTTGTCAGACAATTTCGATAGTTTTTACATCTTGTCAGACACATTAAAAGTCCACCATGGGTACGAATGCCAGATATAAACTATCAAGCGGATGCGAGTGATTTAGTGCGTTTCGGTCTATTGAGGACTTTCACTCTACATGTTTCATTAAATAGGCATTATTTGTTTTTTAGATTTATTGGAAAATATCATTTTATTGATGTTCTAATAAGTGAAGTGACTGGTATAATTTGTGACACCAAGATGCCGGTAAAGTTGAAGGAACAGGTCTATAAGACCATCATTAGGCCTGTCCTTTTATACGGCTATATAACATGGCCGGTGTTAGAGGATACAAGCAAGAACTGCGTGTCAAGGAGATGAATATGCTGCGGTGGATGTGTGGAGTGGACGCGGAAAGACCGCGTTAGGAACTCTCGCATTCGCGGCGGTCTTCATGTCCGTGACATTGCGGATAAATTGCAGACGACGCGCGTTACTGAAACGTGCGTCGTCTGCGCATTTTAAATACGCCGTGTGCTAAGGGCCTTAGAGTTAGGGGCAATAATAATAATTATGCAGGGCGCTTCCCACCACAAAGGAACACAACATGTGTTCCTTTGTGCGGGATTGCGCCCTTTAACAGAAAGGGGCTGCGCGCGAGTGTCTCGGGACTGATGATTATAAATTATAAAAACATTGACCGTTGGGTCGAAATATCATGGTAATCGACGTAAAATGAAAGCAAATTTTCTAAGATTTTTATGAATGCTACAAAATTTTAACGATTTTCTACCAAATGCCAAATGCAAGTATGCGTAATTTGTTCCCTGGAGGCAATGATATTTTATATAATATCATTGCCTGGAGGTATTCGTTTCAATCGCGAATAACTTGTGTCACAACACGCATTATTTGATAACAATAATTGTTACATCGAATTGTGTTACTTATAGTGTGTACTATTAGAAAAGATACTTTTCTGTTGTATTCTGTGTTTTTTTTTTGTGAAAGCCTTTACAAAATGACATGTTTTAGTAAAATATCACCTATTATCCAGACCAGCCATCCGCATCTCTGCGGTTTTCATTGGCCTGGAGACCCGGACGTCCTCAGGGTTGAGGACCTCCCTCATCTTGGCGGCCAGAGCGTCCGCCTTTTCGGCACTGCCACTCGCAGCACCAGCCACCTCGAACAACGCGCGCCCGTGGCAGCCTGCCTGAGGGTGACGGACTGAAGACCAAGATCTGATAATTTGATCTTGGCCTTGGCCTCGGCAATGACCGACTGGTACGTTACACCACGCTCCGCAGCTCCGGGCTGTAGCGTGAGCGTCACAGCCTCGGAACGTGGAGCACGCACCGCCGGTCCTTTGCGACCGCCTTTGGCAGTCCGCCGCGCAGGCTGCGCAACCGCCTTTGCGGCTCGGCCGGGGGCGCGCGCTGTTGCTGAGGCCGTCTTGGCGGCTTTGCGGGCCTTCTTGCGGCTCACGACTGTCGCCCAGGTCTCACCCTTAGACCCGGCAGTCGTGGGCTGATCACTCGATGCGGCTCCCTCCACGGGCTTTTTAACACCCTCCGCGGGCTTCCCCTTCTGAGGCGTAGGCCTCGGCGGGCCCTCAGCCCTCCGCCGTGTATCGGCCGCTAGGGGAGGACGGAGGATTTCCGCAGGGAGGCGCCGAGAAATCGCCTCTATACGAGCATTGACCATGCTCCCGCACTGGAGCATGCAGAGCCGGACAATGCGCTCGACCTCGTCGTCGGTATTAGTGCTTGCCGGTCTCGGTGCGGGAGCCGGGGCCACTACCGATGCGGCATCAGGGGACGTACGTCGCTGCTGCTGCTCGCTCAGCGCAGCGACTTGTCGCCGGAGGTCCTCCAAATCATTTCGGAGACGACTGTTTTCCTCCTGCAACTTCGCGACCTCGTCTGAGGCCGTCCTGTTGAGGAGGATGCCAATCGCCTCCTTAATGTCCGCGGCAGCTTCCTTTAGACCGCGAGTGAACGTGCCCTTTAGGCTGCCGGATTTGGTGGCAACCTTCAGGACTAAGTCCACCCCGTCCAGGGCAAGCTGGCTTAGGGCCACCGCAGATGGTTGCCCCCCTTCCGCCGCTAGAGCAGCGCGTCGCTCACGTGCGCGTCGGGCCATTTGCGACACTTCGTCGGCCGCGACGGCTTTGCGTTGCTCTCTTTTGGTGGCGCTGAGCTCAGCCTTTGAGCTCCCTAGCGAGACACAACTCTCGCCACCAGGGTCCTCAGCGGTGACTCCCATGTCACTCTCTGCTTCTCTGGCCGCCGGAGTGTTGGAGCGCACGAACCTACCCTGTGCGTCCCTCCGCGGCCGTGTTGCACTCAGCCGTCTCGAAGCCTGCCGACCTCTCCTCGCGGTCGGCAACTTCGGGGCCAGCAGGCCTTCCTCATCTGAGGACAGGTCCACTGACCCACTTCCCACCAGAGCAGGGTCGCGTGGACGTTTCCTAACGGAAGACGGACCACGCGGCCCTCCGTCATTATTTATTTTATGACAGATTCCAGTAATACCAGCAACAGGGGCCTGGTCGCCTACCCCTGTGCGTCCGTCGGTAACCAATTTATCACTCGCAGGCCCGGGTACCTGCGAGCGCCGGGCGTCAACCGGATTGCATGACAAATCTCTCGAGGTCACCACAGGTGACCTCTCTCGCAGAATGTGGGCCCCCCCAGAATACGCTGGGCCCGTGCCTGCACCCGAAGGCGCAGGGGAGGATTCTCCACCCTGTTGGGTGGTACCTCCCTGGGGTAGTACTTTCTCATTCTGCATATTCATTTTGGTCTATGGTGTGGCGCTTGGGACCAGGTTTTTCCCCCTGGCCATGCAGCCCATCGGCGCACCACGGAACCTTAGGCTTCGGGTGGGCTGTTATAGGTCGCATACACCTATAGGCGTTGCATACACCTATAGGCGACGGTAACTGCTAAATCCTAAGCGGGCCGTCAGTCTGTCCTACAGCAGTCCTACAGCAATAAAAAAAAATATTTGCGATACGAAATTCCTAGAGAAATATTTCGTGTTTTTTTTCATGATTCAGGCGGATTCGCAATACTTATTCGGCTGAATACAAACAAAATGGCCGAATACCAATTAGTAGGTCGTCAGTTCGTCACACGAAAAGGAAGAAGTACTGCAAGTACCGAGTACTGTAAGTAAAATCTCGAATACAAAAAGAAAAAAAAATAAGGACAATTTTATTTTGAAAAGAATGAGAATTTTTTTCAAGCTCTGGATTACATTAGAGAACATCATAATAACTAAGTCTATGGCTTTAAATCTGAAAACCCTCAAATACCAATTTTTGTTCAAAATACGTATACCGATTTTTCTCGGTAGTTCTAGCGATTTTGTATTTTGTTTTTCAAGGCCACTGCCGCCAATCCATCTTGGCCATGTTAGCCCGAACCCGGCAACGGGGTGTAGGTACTGTATAATTCAAAATTTGAAGTTTATTACTTATTGAAGTGAACCTTCTTTGGAACCGTTGCGATTTGAAAATTACTTGAAACGAAAAAGCGACACCAGAAAGAGATAAATAGGATTTAGTCTGCGAGAATATTAGATAGAATACAAGTAGGTATATAAGTATTCTTTCGTAGGCTACTTTTATGAAGTTTCACTTCTGCTGTGTGTGAATTGAACACACATACACACACGCACACACTTTTAGTTCGTTGTTAGTTATAAAAATACAGTAATACTAGCTGACCCGGCAAACGTTGTTCTGCCATATAAAAAATAAATGTCAAAAAATTAAAAAAAAAATTTTGGGGGTGGGTCACCCTTATCATTTAGGGGGATGCAAAATAGATGTTGGCCGATTCTCATAGATACCGGATAATCACAAAAAATTTCATCAAAATCGGTCAAGCCGTTTCGGAGGAGTATGGCAACGAAAACTGTGACACGAGAATTTTATATATTAGATAAAATATAGGGAAATAAAAATAAACACTAATCTAACTCTAAGTCTCTTTTACTTCTACAGGGGCATTATGGGCGTTTTTATTAATAAAACGTGTAAGCTTTAATACAATTGCGTATAAAAGGAACTATATAGTCGAATCATGCTGTATACCAGCTTTGTAGACATAGTAACCATACTAACGACGTCATTAACAAACATTAGATACGAATATAAAATTATCCGAACACTTCATTACCACGTGTTCTTTCATTTCATTATGTAGAAAATAATTACATACGTCTGAATTTAATTAATCCGACACTTGCCAGCTCAAAAAATACATTCGCTACCAACATGCGGAGTTTTTATCTCTTTCTTTCGAGTGCTTGATTCATATGCGTGAATGAAAACGGGATAATATAAAGTAGTTTTTATAGGTAGCAACGGAGCTTGTTAACAAACCCTTTATTGCAGAGCTGTATTTACTTAGGATCCGCGTTGTAATTTCACTGGACGTTATTAGGTCTACATTTACTGGTAGAGAAGAAAATATCCTAAAGTTTACACGGCTGATAAGAGCGATTTTCTTTTCTTATTCGTTTAGATTGTTTTTATTTCTGTGGTTGGTTTAATTCTCTAAGGGAACAATAGACAGGCTGACGGCCCACTTATAGTAATCACTTATAGTTATCGTCACTTATGGGTGTTTACGATGACAGATGCCAGCACAGGCCCCGAAGTAAAGTAATAGAAGCGGTTGCTTTAGGAGCCAGGAAAAAAGGAGCGATAAAAATACTTTCAAAAAATAATTCACACAAAATGGAATTTTGTTGACGTTTTTTGAAAGATGTGGGGATAAGGGAAAGAGGAAGAATGGCGCCGGGATGCGGCCGAGCGTGGCTCTCGACCCGCGCCTCGCAAAGTGGAGGTAAGGCGGGCGGAGCTGCGCGACGAGGTGCTCATGGTGGAATGGAAGGAGCGCCTTAAGCACCCCAGCGCAGGCCTCGCCACCATCGAAGCGGTGAGGCCCGTCCTGGTTGAATGGCTGGAAAGGCGCCACGGCACCCTGACCTTCCGCCTGACGCAGGTCCTCTCGGGGCACGGTTGCTTCGGGAGGTACCTATGTCGCATAGGGCGGGAGATGACGTCAGGGTGCCACCACTGTGGCGCGGGCGACGAGGAGGACACGGTGAACTACACTGTCGCCGTGTGCCCCGCGTGGCGCGAGGAGCGCCGCGCCCTCGTCGCCCAAATCGGCGTGGACCTGTCGCTCCTGGCCTTGGTTCTGTCCATGGTCGGGGGCGATCCTAGATGGACGGCCGTCGCCTCCTTCTGCGAGGCAGTCATGTCCGCAAAGGAAGCGGCGGAGCGGGAGCGAGAGTCGACCACCACACTCCCCTCCCGCCAACGCAGGCCACGTCGGCGGCGCCGGAGGGCAAATAACGACCTCCGGCCGCCGTAAAAGCGGCCCCGGGCGGCCGCTCGGGGGAGGATCCGCCGCCCGCACTATTGCCGCGAGGGTGAGGGCTGCGTGCTGTTCCGCGGCCCCCCTCAACTCCTAGAGTTGTTAGGAGAGCGCCGGGGGGACGAAACCCTGACCCCCTGGCGCCAACACTTTAGAAGGGGCCCGCCTCAAGACAAAGGGCGGGCCGGCGTCAGCCCGGGCCACGAGATCGGCAGGCCATATATCCGTGGGCCCGGGCGTAGGCGATAGGAGAACAGCGGGGTTTTTTAGTGGGTAGTCGGATGGCCATACATCTTTCCCGGAGTCTCACATATCCCTCGGTCCCCCCGGGCTGGGGGAACCCGTCAAGAGAGGTTTTTCCCCGAGACCAAAAAAAAAATAGGAAGAAGAATTCGTACGAAATTTGTTGAATGACAACAAAACAGTACATTAGATCAGTGCCTAATAATAGAAAGCGTGAGTAAGATGGCATTTCTTTTCTACGGTAACTCTACGTAATTTATAAATGGGGTGCACAAGAGTCGTTTTAAACACAGAAGGATTAATAGTTATATTGATGATTAATAATAGATATACACGTAGATAATATAATACGTAAAAACAGACAATAGTTTGTGGGGGATAGTGATAAACCAGGTTTGGCGGTACCCACCTCACATTTAATTCCAGGCGTCGGTGTATTTGCACTACTATACATAAATTAACCACTTTTCGATTTTTTAGTAGCGAACGGTTTTTCTGTTGTGTTTTTTCAAGCGCGCGAACTTCACTCACTATGGCGGCCGGTGGAGGCATTTTTATACGACACGACGGCTGAGGCTATACGGCCTTTGAGTTGAGTCGTGTCGATATATACTTATATTTAATATTTATGAATTTACATATATTATATATTTGTGTGTCTTTGAATAATGTATAATAAATATAATAATATATGTATGTATGAGTATTGTATGTGAGGGTTTGTATATGAATGTCAGTGTGTTTCTATGAGTATGTGTACGTGTTTATATAATATACCCATAGTTCTCCCCACCAGAGACCGTCCTAGGACGGGCGATAGTAATCTGGGAAACGTACCACCCGCCCAGTACGCGTTGTCTTCTGCTCTGTTCTGTCGGCGCTTTTCTTTGGGCTTTCAGGTGTTTCTATACCTGTCTTTGGTATTGGCCTTTCGGGGTTCAGGATGTACGCTGGTTTTAACCTCTGGATTGTTACTGTCTGTTCTTTCCCTTTTACTAGTAACTTATATACTTTCTCTCCTCTTTCCAGTACTTTATATGGTCCGGAGTATGCGGGTTGTAGTGCTCCACGGACGCTGTCGTCTCTGATGTAAACGTGGCTGGTAGAAGGCAGGTCTTTAAAAACAAAGATATTTCTGCTGCAGTGTCTGGATGCTGGCTGAGGACGAAGGTTATGCATCAGCGACCTTAATCTCGCTGTGAAATCCAGGATGTCCGTCGTGTGCGTGCTTGTAGGGGCCTCGAAGAAGTCTCCGGGTAGCCTCAAGGTCTCACCGTACAGGAGCTCAGCTGGCGACGCTTGGATGTCTTGCTTAAAAGCCGTCCTCATTCCAAGCAGTACAATGGGTAAGCTCTCTGTCCAGTTCTGATGTTCGTGACACTTGATTGCTGCCTTGAGTTGTCTATGCATTCGTTCGACCATACCGTTGCTTGCAGGATGGTATGCGGTGGTTCTATTTCTCCGGAATCCTGCAAGTTCGGCGAGCTGTTTCATCAAGGCAGACTCGAATTGCTTTCCGCGGTCTGTTACCACTGTCGTTGGGCATCCGAATCGAGCTATCCAGTTTGCGACCAAGCTTTTGGCGACTGTCTCCGCGGTTATGTCAGCCAGCGGTATTGCCTCAGGCCATCGTGTGAATCGATCGACTGCAGTGAGACAATAGCGGTATCCGTCGGATGGAGGTAGTGGGCCGACTAGGTCGATGTGGATGTGCTGGAATCTGCCGCGTGGTAAGCTGAAGGTGCCGATGGATGGTGTCACGTGACGTGATATTTTGGTGATTTGACAGGCGTGACACAGTTTTGTCCAATCTCGGCAGTCCTTGTTTATGCCAGGCCAGACGTATCGTTGAGCCACCAATTTGGCAGTAGCGTTCGCTCCTGGATGGCTGAGCGAATGCAAGCTGCTGAATACTTGCTTCCTCAACTCAGCTGGGACGTACGGGCGAGGTGTCTGAGTAGATTCGTCGCAGTATAACTCCGTTCGTGATCCAGGAATTTTCACTCTGGCCAGTTTCAGTGAAGTACCACCTTCAAGTATGCGTTTTAGCTCCGCGTCGTCAGTCTGTGACTTCGCTAAAAATTCCAGGTCAACAGGTTGTACCAGTTCCTCGATACGAGAGAGGGTGTCAGCTACAACATTGTCCTTTCCGGAAATGTGTTTTATATCCGTGGTAAACTGGGATATGAAGTCCAAGTGGCGGTATTGGCGAGGCGAACATTTATCCTTCCGCTGGTGGAATGCGAAACATATCGGCTTGTGGTCAGTGTACACTGTAAAATGCCGTGCTTCGACCAGGTGGCGAAAGTGCTTAATCGCTTCGTAAATCGCCAACAACTCCCTGTCGTACGGGGAATAATTCCTCTGTGCTGGATTTAGCTTCTTGCTGAAGAACGCTAACGGCTGCCATTCTTCACCGATGTGTTGTTGTAGGACTCCACCAATAGTAGTGTCCGAGGCGTCGGTTACTAGGGCTAAGTCCGCGTCAACGTTCGGATGTGCCAAAAGTGCAGCATTGCAAAGGCTTTGCTTGCAGTTTTCAAAGGCCTTCAGTGTGTCACCCGTCAGTGTCACTGGATGAGAGCCTTTTACTGTTCCCGTCAGTATGTCGTGGAGGAGAGCTTGCGACTTAGCTGCATCCTTGAGGAAACGGCGATAGAAATTTACCATTCCCAGAAACCTGCGGAGCTCCTTGATAGTTTTAGGAACTGGGAATTGTTTGATGGCTTCGACTTTACTGTCTAGTGGTTTGATACCAGCTGATGACACAACGCATCCAAGGAAGCTGACTTCTTCAGCGCCAAACACGCATTTGGCAGGGTTAATAACCATGCCATATTCCTTAAGTCTGGTGAACAGCTGTTTCAAATGTTCGAAATGGCTGGTGGAATCGGGCGAGAAGATGAGGAAGTCATCGAGATAAGTATAACAGAAATCCAGGTCTCTCGTCATCTCGTCCACGAATCTCTGGAAGGTCTGTCCAGCATTTCTCAATCCGAAAGTCATATAGAGGAACTCGTACATTCCAAACGGCGTAGTTATCGCGGTCTTTGGTATGTCCTCCGGATTGATTGGAATCTGGTTGTACGCCTTTACCAGGTCTATTTTTGAAAACACTTTGCTGCCAGAAATGCTATGTGTAAAGTCTTGAATATGCCGGATCGGGTATCTGTCTGGGATCGTCCTTGCATTCAGCATTCTGTAGTCTCCGCATGGTCTCCAGCTGTCGTCTTTCTTAGGGACCAGATGTAAGGGCGAAGACCATTGGCTCTCTGAAGGTCTTGCGGTGCCAGCTTTGAGCATTTCGCTAAACTCCTGACGAGCTATCTTCAGTTTTTCAGGCGCGAGTCGTCTGGGCGAGCAATGCACGGGAGGTCCAGATGTGGTCCTAATATAGTGAACAGTCTTATGGTTCACAACCCGATGTATGCCAGGTGGACGAGTGATCTCTGGGAATCCGCGGAGGAGATCCAGGTATTTGGACTCACCGTCGATGGTCTTCACAGAAGATATGGCGTCTGATGATGGAGCTCGCGCTGCCGATGCTGAAAGTTTCGTCAGGTTGTCGATCAGGCGGCGGCCTTGACAGTCAACGATCAGGCCATAATGGGACAGGAAGTCTGCACCAATTATGGCTTTGCTCACGTCAGCAACGATGAAACGCCATGGATACTCACGACGAAGGCCTAAGTCGAGATTAAGCTGTGCGAAGCCGTAGGTAGCAATCGGAGTTCCATTTGCGGCGAAGAGCTCGTAGGCAGATCGTGGTCGTCTATGTCTAATGGAGGTGCGAGGGAAGACGCAGAGGTCACTGCCTGTGTCGACCAAGAACTGCATCTTCGACTTACGATCCGTCACAAATAGGCGACCGGTATTCGGTTGGCAATCGTCTGTCGCCATTAACGACTGCCGCTGGCTTTTCCCTGTTGGTAGTCGCAGGGCTTCACGCAGGTTCTTGCACCGTCGCCGTACTTGTGATGGTAGAAGCATACCGGAAATCTTCGGTAATTCGAATCCGATCTGGTACAAGTCCGACTCCGGCTGCGCTGGTTTCTACCTCTGGGACGTGGTCTGCTTTCTCTGCTGTTCATCGAGAGTGCGTCTACTTTTCGGTTCAGCTCTGCGATCTCCTTGGTTAATCTGTCAATGACTGAACCAGGTATATTGTCTACAGCACTGACCTGAGATGTTGCTGGTACGAGATCATGCACCTTGTCTGCGAGATCCGCCAGGGCTTCCATCGTGGATTGTGGTTGTGAAGCGATCACCGTTTGGAGGGATGTTGGCAAGCGGCTGGTCCAGATAGTGCGGATGAAGTCATCTGGGATGTCCTTGCCTGCCAGGTGACGTAGGTGACGAAGGAACTGGGATGGCCGTCTATCACCAAGTTCCTCGTGCATCAGCAGCTGGGTAACTTCCTTTTCCCGAGATGCGGATAAACGCTTGATCAGCTCGGTCTTGAGGGTCTCGTATTTCCCAGTTGCAGGTGGATTGGTCAAAATATCTTTGACTTCGGCAGCATACCTGTGCTCCAATTGCGCGCTGACATAATAGTACTTCGTGTCGTCGTCAGTAATCCGAGACAAGGCGAAGCAACCCTCTATTTGCGCGAACCAGACAGCCGGTTCTTCAGGCCAAAATGGTGGGAGACGAACTCCGACTCGACACAAGTCGTATGGCGTACTAACGTTCCCGCCGTGACCGTTGTTGTCCGCTTGATTGCGTGATGTGCTCATTTTCATTAGGGGTCACCAGAAATGTGGGGGATAGTGATAAACCAGGTTTGGCGGTACCCACCTCACATTTAATTCCAGGCGTCGGTGTATTTGCACTACTATACATAAATTAACCACTTTTCGATTTTTTAGTAGCGAACGGTTTTTCTGTTGTGTTTTTTCAAGCGCGCGAACTTCACTCACTATGGCGGCCGGTGGAGGCATTTTTATACGACACGACGGCTGAGGCTATACGGCCTTTGAGTTGAGTCGTGTCGATATATACTTATATTTAATATTTATGAATTTACATATATTATATATTTGTGTGTCTTTGAATAATGTATAATAAATATAATAATATATGTATGTATGAGTATTGTATGTGAGGGTTTGTATATGAATGTCAGTGTGTTTCTATGAGTATGTGTACGTGTTTATATAATATACCCATAAGTTCATAAATAATTATCGTTCTAAAATAAGGTCGATGGTCATTTTAAAAGTTGATCTTATAAAAGCATTTAAGGTCACTAAATTACATCATCTAAATAACAAGCAAGATTGATCAATACGCTTATTTATTATACCCAATACTAGCTGACCTGGTAAACTTTTTTGACATATAAAAAAAACATAATTACGTTCACCCCTATTTCATCCACTTTAAGGTTAATTTTCGCGAAACAAAGTATAATTATGTCCTTTTCCAAGGTCCAATCTATTTCGAAATTCATCAAAATTGGTTCAGCGGCTCAGGCGGTCTTAATATTTCCCTGACAACAATTTGAAGTACTTCAATTTAAATGATGACGTTGAAAAATTTAAAATTAAGTGCTTGGATATTTTCTCCAATATTAAATTCAGCTGGCTCATTGGCATGTTGATTGGGCCCGTCATATCGTACGTGCCTGGTTGTAGCCTCGTTGAAATTCCCAAGGGATCTATCTCAATTTGGAACGTACGGATGTAATTTGTGTGAACATCGAACATAACGCGGCCATTGCGTTTAGGGGAAAAATATTCTGCTTTAAGACCAAAGATGATCGCTTATATAATCTGGTACTATATGACTTATTCTTATTGAACTATAATTTTTAAATTTATTATAAATAAACTGTCAATTTACGCAACGCCATCTAGCCTCAAATTAAGCAGCAGAGAGCTTATGTTATGGATGACTGATATACAACAGGAAGCAACAGCAGCTGCTTCTGCAAGTGTGAGGAAAATGGCATAAAACGCCGACTTGATCTTACAACCGAATTGATCTAAACAATGGTAATACTGCAATGGTATTTTTAAATAAATTTTGAATAGTTAAAATTTAATTATAGCAAATCCTAGTCAAAAATGTATGCTATATTGCACAGAATACTTCATAGCAAATCAACATTGTACATATATTATTAAATTTGTTTTGAAATTAGAACAATCTTCTTTTGGATGTTTTCATATATGCATAGGGTACAGGAACCTGGGTCACTAATGCCGGAACACAACACAAGGTTATTAAGGATGCCACCTATTGACCACTTATTAACCAAGGGTATTTGCCATCAAGACGGACTTGGGGCCTGACCACGTAGCTAGGGTTATTTTGTCGCCTTTTACGACAGACCGACCCTGGACGCAGGGGTTAGTATTCTTATTCCATCTCTGCACGGAGAAAATTTCTGTTTCAGATCTCTTTACTAGCTTATAAATGATTACGAATAAATTATGAGGCTAACCAATTTCATCATCTATTCTTTATAAAAAATATTTTTAATCAATAGAGTGCTACAGAAAAGGGCAATTAGATGTTCATTCGTAACTTTTGAGAAAGGTCAAAAACTATCTTTTCAGTTTTTATACCGACAAAAATACGGTAAACTGTCATAGTATTAGCCATTTTAAATAAAAACATTTGTTTTTTTTTTTTTTTTTTTTTCTTAAAGCTAAGGCTGTCATCGTCTCAGACGACTAACGACAGCGACACCGGGCGGAAAAGGCATTCCGACCCCGTGGGAGCGGGGTCGATCAGCCGTGGCAGCGTGCTCGGGGCGCGTCTCCTGTGAGGCGCGCTCCCGGCTCGAACGCTGCATGGGGAATATACGAATGGCAAGAATACTATTAATTGGGGACTATCGACTTCACCGGTGAAGCCGATCCTATTCTAATCTACTACCGTTTCGGAGTGCTTATAGCTGGGGGAGAAGAAACGGCGAAAGAAACTCCCCCGCAACACATCTATTCTACGTGTATTTCTGTAATGTGTGGTTGTGTATGGCTACAGGCTATGGGGGGCGGAAGGCGTCCCTAAACCTATTGCGTCGGGCTGGTCCATGCCGGACTGGGGGGGATTGCGTCCGCGAGAGCATTCGCTTCAGCGTCCTAGAGATGGGGTCGCGTCTATCCGTGAGCACATTTCGCGGTCGGCGACGCGCGGGGGGTGCTAGGCGGTTGGGCGTGTAGTTGACTGTCTCCACCACCAGTGGATTGGGATGGTGGGGAGCGAGACCGAAGAAGGATCGCGAGAGGGATACCATGTACTCCTTCACGGGAAGGAGCTCCAGGTCGCGGTGAAGGTCCGCGTTGCGCATGTAACGTGGCGCTTGGACTGCCATGCGCAAGAACTTATTCTGCAGCCGCTGCATCGAAGTGATGTAGCATTTGCCGGCATGGGCGAAGACTACGCTCGAGTACGTCATGATCGGTCGGATGCAGGTTTTGTAAAGTGTCACCTTATTTCTAAGGGACATCTTACTCTTCCCGCATATCATTGGGTAGAGGCGACCGAGCACAAAGTGTGCTCTGTTCCTTACCGTCCTGATGTGTTTACTGAAGTACAGGCCTCTATCTAGAGTGACTCCTAGATATTTGACCTCATCAACCCAGGGGATGACGCGGTCAAATAGCTTTATGGGGAAGAGAGAGTGCCGACTCGTGCGAGTCGGCCGACTCTCGTTTTGAGTGCGGGGGCCGCGAGCGAACATGATCGCTGCGCTCTTGTCCGGATTCAACTCGATCCGCCAAGTGCGGAACCAGTTGCCCAGCGTCTCAACCGCCGTGTTGAGACGACTGCAGATCCGATATTGATTGATATCGGATGTGAAGAGGGCGGCATCATCTGCGTATAAGGCGAGATGTACCTGTGGGGTACGGGGCATGTCGCTGGTGTACAGCGTGAAAAGTAGGGGGGGACAGAGCCGAGCCCTGGGGGACTCCGGCTCTGATGGGCTGGAGAGATGAGCGCGTGCCCTCCACTCTGAAGCGGAAGCTCCGATCAAGGAGAAAGTCTCGTAAGATGAGCACGAGTCTATCCGGCACTCCTAGTTTGTACAGCTTGTAAATCAAGCCGTTGTGCCAGACCTTGTCAAAGGCTTTCGCCACATCGAAGAAGACAGCACCCGTCTTCCAGGGTTTGGGGGCGCGAGTGAAGTTCGCGAGCACGTATTCCGTGATGCGGAGCACTTGCTGGGGGCACGAGTGTCGGGCTCGAAAGCCGAACTGCTCGTCGGGGATCAGCTTATTTTCATAAGCGAAGTCTCTTAGTCTGCTCAAGAGGAGGCGTTCGTACAGCTTGCCCAGCGCGCTGAGCAAGCTGATCGGACGGTAGCTGCTAGGTTTCGCAGCGGGCTTTCCTGGTTTCCGGATGCCGATGACGTCGGCTTCCTTCCAGGCGGAGGGAAAGGAGCAGTTATCTATGGCGGCATTGAAGATGCTCACCAGAATCATCAACAGATGTATCGGGAGTAGCTTGAGCAGCTTGTTGGGGATGCCGTCGGCCCCGGGAGCTTTCCGGGGCTTGAGGCCTTTTATTAGGTCCTGTACCTCTTTTACCGTGACAGGCTCGAGTGAGTCTTCCGCGGGAAGAGAGGATCTCCGTTCGACCTCAGCGTCCACCTCGCGCAGGTGGGCCGGGTCGACGTGCGCGGTGTTGGGGGAGCATTGTTCCTTGAGGCTCTCGGCGAGACACTCAGCCTTTTCGTCGTCGTCAAACGCGACAGTGTTGTCGGGTTTTTCGAGAGGCGGCATGGTCGAGAGGGATTCCGCTCTCAGTGATCTCGCCAACCTCCAGTATGCCTGGTGCGTTGGGGAGATCTCCGAGAGCAGGCTCTCCCAGCGTTGGTTCCTAAGTTCCTGAATGCGGGCTTTCACTTCCCGATGAAGTGAACGAAAGGCGACTCGGTTCTCTTCTGATGGGAAGCTGTCGTAGGCTCGGGCGGCGGCTCTCTTCCTCCTCAGTAGCTCTCTCGCGTCCCTCTGGAGTGCCAATCGGCCGTCCTCGTACGGAACTTGCCGAGTGGACTCTCGAACGACGGTTTGGAGGTGGCCGGTGAGGGTTTCGATCGCCCCTTCCGTGTCCTGAAGGGTCCTAATAGGGACTGGAGCCTGCTCAGGGTAAACATTTGTTTTGCTATAAAATCTAATTTAAATAATTTTTTCATAATATGCATCATACAGAATACCAAAGCAACAATAGCTGTTACTCAATATAGGTAACGCCACTTATTATTTTTCTTTTGCAGTTAAAAATAAATACACGAAAGTGTACAGTTCAAAATTGTCTTTGAATATTTCATCGATTAAAAGTCATAGCATCGCTTGCGTATGTGTTTAATATAAACAAAAATATTTCACCCACAACTAGAGCCATTACCCGGGGGTTCAAAGGGTGCGGGTGCACCCGGGCGCAGAGTTCTGGGGCGGACGCAAGCCGAGCGCTAGAAATTACGATATTTAACAGAGATCTTATGGAGCTCCGTAACCGTAACCGAAACTATCGGATATCCAAAATAATTGCATATCCGTAACCTTATCCGAAACCGATATAATTTTATTCCTATATCCATATCCGTATCCAGATCCGAAATATCATATCCATAACATCCCTGGTCTAAATAAAATGACATGTTTCGATATATTTGTGTCATTTTGTGTTTATATTTTACTTCAATCTAATATCCGTAACCGAAACTATCCGAAACTAACGGATAATCCGAAATAATTGCATATCCGTAACCTTATCAGAAACCGATATAATTTTATTCCTATATCCATATCCAGATCCGAAATATCATATCCATAACATCCCTGATATTTAATACATTTTGGTTGCCAAGTAATGCCGAGAGAGAGGGCGCAGGTTGACCACGCTGCACCCCGGCGCAGATTTTGCTTAAGAGGGCGCTGCTCACAACATTAGTTGAATAATATCGCAATATTCATTTGTACATTTTAGTACTTTGAACATTAAATCTTATTACATAAAAACTTAAAGCTACGTTAAATAGGAATGTTACATATTTTTCATGCAGATGTGAGCTCAACGAGTTATAAAATGATATCAGTTTCATTCTGTTTAAATCGTTAGTAATTCAGTCACGTTTAAAAGTTGAGTATCATTTAGTAAAGTCAAAGGACTTGGCAAGTTTTTAATTTAACACGAGCTAAACTAAACACCTTATTGTTAAATTCGATCTTTTTTTTCAAGTAAATTTAAAAACTTTTGGTGTAACTCACTATTTTTAAGCAAGTAAAAATACATGTACAAATGTAAATGTTTTGTTTTTTATATGAAATTATTGTTATGCGTTATAACGTTGTACGTTATACGTGTTGTATACAACAAAAATGCAAAAAGCGCGTTTTTTTAGTTTATTGCGACGACAGTTTGTTAGTTTTCAAATGTACCTAAGATTAGTTTTTAGTATTTCTCTCTCTTCAATCGGTCCCTCATTGCTGAGGATCGGACTTCGTCTGATTCCGTCGACTAGCTGTCTCCATCGATCCCGTTCTGCAGCTTGGTGGAGTGCGTCGCTGACAGGTATTTTCAGTTCCTCCGCTATTTGGTCCGACCATCGTTTGGGACTTCTACCCCTAGGCCTTTTCCTTCGATTTTACCGGTCACCACAAGGCGTTCCAAATTGCTGGTATCCCTGCGTGCAACATGACCAAAATACCGCAATATTCTTTGTAGGCAGGTTGTGGATAGACGTTGAGTCTTTTCTATTTTCAACAGAATAGAGATGTTGGTGCGGCGGGCCGTCCATGGTATACGCAGCATACGTCGCCAGCACCACATCTCAAAAGTGTCGATTCTCTGCCTATCTGCGGCTTTGAATGTCCACGTCTCTGCATTGTATAGAGCAATGGAGAAGACAAGGGTGCGGACCAGATGTATTTTAGTCCGGTGGGTAATATTTTTAGTATATAAGTATAAGTTTATTAGTAGTATAAGTTTTTAGTATTTAAATACAAATATTGTGTGTGGGCGATTCAATTGGTTTGAGATACAAGAACACTTGTGCAATATATTATTTACAGTACTTTTTTTACTATAAGTCGCTTGTTTATTAGAAACTAGCTGACCCGGCAAACGTTGTTCTGCCATAAAATAAAATAAAATAAAATGTCAAAAAATTAAAATAAAATTTTTGGGGGTGGGTCACCCCTAACATTTAGGGGGATGAAAAATAGATGTTGGCCGATTCTCATAGATACCGGATAAGCACAAAAAATCACTAACTGAATTTAGTTATCTGCCTACTGCCTACCCCCTAAGAACGATGGCGTGATTATTTATAGCCTATGACCATTTCTAGGTTATCATCTATCACCATACCAAATTTCATCAAAATCCGTTCAGCCGTTTAGGCGTGAAAGAGGAACAGACAGACAGACAGACAGACAGACAGAGTTACTTTCGCATTTATAATATTAGTATGGATAATACTATTTAAGCGAAGTTATAATCATAAAAATCCGTAGGCAGAGTAAGGTTATAATAACTAGAATCATTACCCCATCTACGCAGCTCATCAAACTAACAAAGTATGACTTGCCCTTCTTTCCGCTTTATTAGTTAGGCAACTAGGCCAGACGTCAAAACAACAAAGAATACGGGAGTGAGATAGGGGAAGAAATAAAAAGTTGGGCGCTGTTTATTTAGTGCATGTTTCATGACGTAGACTTTTGAAATCTAGCATTTAGTTTACTCTCGGTCGGTTTACCAACTGATACTGTACGACATAATTAGAAAATTTGTACCTCTCTGAATAGTATTATATTAATTAATAAATAAATAAATATGCTGGGACAATTCACACGGTGCCATCTGGTTTCAAAGCGGATAGCATAGTACCTGTGTTATGTATACTAGATAACTAAAATACTACATATAATATAATACTATATAATATACATATATATAATATACTTTTATTTTGTAAATAAATACATTTTATACATTAACACCCAGACGCAAGACGAGAGACGGGAATCGAACCCGTGACCTCCGTAAGCGTACCGAAGTGCGTTAGTTATAATGCTACGGAGATCGTCTGAGGATATGATCGGAGAAGTATTGATGCGATTTTGAATATATTTTTCTTGACAAAAACTAACGAGTTATAAAAAAAAGCTCCCTGTATTTTGCGCAAACCTTGTATCACATAGTTTTTTTGCTAACATAGAATTTGAGGGACTAATACTACTCAGAGGTCATAGACATATTTCATCCAGAATGTGAATTGAAGCCACATATACAATCGTAAAATAAAGACACAATTTCATCATATAAAAAATGACACTGGACACTACATTGCCTATCGTAAGCGAAATTATAAACAATTAACTGGCAAAAAAAAAATCCTGCACTCTGGAAGGTGGCAAAACTGTCCAAGATAACAGAATACAAGGATCTAACACATATCAGCATACATCCTGTAATCCATACTGTCAAAAGTTATAGAGTAAATTGTTTTCACCCAATTGATGATATACCTAGAATCGAATAATATCCTTTCAGGGATAAAATCGAACCAATACCAATACTGAAACTGCACTAACACGAGTTACTGATGAAATTATAACCACTGCGTATCATGGCATGTGTACAGCATTAATATTATTAGACTTCTCTAGAGCATTTGATTGTGTTTGTTATGATCTTCTTTTAGCAAAGTTGTTGCACTACGGTATATCCGAGAGTAGTTGCGAATCTTTTCTAACACACTAATTATCAAGCACTGCAAAATACGCGAATGACACCCAGCTTATCTTATTGTCTTATAAATCAAATGAATATGAATCGGCAACGAATATGATAAATGAGGACCTATGTGCAGTTATGTAGTAGGTTAATAGAAATTCACTGATATTTAATGCCTTACATATATGTAAGATTAAACACACACAGATTTTGTACCTAACACGATAGTGTTAGGTACAAAATATCAATGCAAGCATGCTTCAGAGAAGCCCCTTCATATAAAAATGTATGGGGTAGAGTTCGAAAGGGTGGACTGTGCACATAATTTGGGATTGCTAATGGACTGTGAACTGCGAATACTTGATCATGTGAACTCCAAAATTAAGAATGCATTTTATTGATTGAAATTCTGGTAAGGAATCCGAAAGTATATGTCAGAAAAATTGCGTAAAATTTTTACAATTCATCTATACTCAGTAAATGGAGTACAAAACACGTGTGTTCATTATTGATCGTTCGCTTTGACGTTCCTGGATTAGCTCATGTTACACCTTTTCTGAACCAACATAATATTTGAAAATAGCAGTTCGTAGGAAACATCGCGCGTTTTGTATGGAAGATAGCAATAAACCAGAAACCACAACACTTATATGATAAACTAAAATGGGTCAAAGACGGTCATAACGTGAACACTAGAAGAAGGCAGGCTAATCATTTAGGCATTCCAATACACAAAACAGAAGGTTTTAAGGGCGGTTTCAAATATAGTGCCTCTAAGATCTGGAATGATTTAACTCCAGCTGTCTTTGATAAAATGTCACTTTTGACTTTCAAGAACAAACATATGTTTCTTTCAAGAACAAACGTACCACTGAGCTACTTCTTATCTTAGCTTATCCTTAGTCTTACCATAATAATGTAGCAAGTTTTGGCTTTTACAAGATTGGTAATTGTAGTGAGTTTGACTCAAGTCCTGGTTTTATTCTTTATATCCCAACTTAGTAATATATTCTTCTTCAAAATTCATGGTATTTATGTAGACAAAAAAGCAATGAGTAATACGTTTCCCAGCTGAATGGCGTCGCTGAGCGTGCGCGTATGTATACAGGCCTTGGTTTTGATAAATAACGAGCAAAGAACCTCTTTACACATAAGATGAAAGAATTATTTGATTGATGTCGTAAGCTTTATCGCGATATGTGATAGGCCTGCTATGTACATATTTTTTTCACACGAACGGGCAATTGGGTAATATCTGTTTTACACACAAGTATTACCGTTATTAGCTGATCCAGTAAAAACCATTTTGATATAAGCATATATATTATGACGGCGCTATCTTGAATTAAATTTACTGTCAACGTCATATGTCGGATTACAGTGAAAATCTATCACTGATAGTTCGTTGGAAGCGAAGTATGCATTTCACTGTTTGAAGTGAGATTGTCTGGCACAATTAAGTGCAGTGATTTAGTTTATGTGGAATTAATTGTGAACAGATAATTTAAGTGCCATTTATAAATAATTATTTCCTTCTTTTAATTCTTTCTTTTGTTTATATAAATTAACGTGATCGATGGATGACACTGACGTTGACCAATCTGAGCGTATAGATAGATAGTAGAACTGTAAGGGCAATAATTGTTGTGTGACGATCTCCGAAGTACAAATGCTTTTGTATGTTAGAAAGTTCGCAAGTCCAGAGGCTGGATGTTTACGGGTAATATGTATTTGTTTACAATAGAAAAGTACAGAAGTAGTACTAAAAAACAACCAGTTGTCTAGTGCTTAAAACTAAAGTCCTTTTACGACAGGCCGGCCCCGGACGCAGAGGTCAGTATTCTATCTCCACCCCTGCGTGGATAATTGTTAATATACACACATCAAAAAAGTCTAAGCAACATGTACTAATTTAAATTAAAGGATGGTGGATGAGCCGCTGTATGGATGAACTTCTTGAATGCACCTGAGTCTTTCAATATTTCCGGGCCGACGGTACACTCGCACCCTTCTTGTATCATGCCTAAACTCGAATCGCGACTCATCGGAAAACATAATTTTATCCCATTGTTCCTGGGTCCATGTTCTGCGTTCTCTACACTATTCATTTCAACGAGCGCTATTCCCGTGACGTATCGGTGGGCACCTAATTGGGTGTCGAGCTCGTAGGCCGTACTCATGCAGTCGATTTCGCACAGTTTGGGGACTTACATCAACACCACTTGAATTTTGTAGCCTCAAACTTATCTCTCGAGCGGTTAACATTGGCTGGCGTCTTGCCTTAGCCAGTATGTCATCAATAACAAAAAAGTTTACATACCTACGCACTTTGAGTGAGTAAAGACTTAGAAATTAATTAGTATAAATGGTAAATTTGTAATATCATGCATGTTGCTTAGACTTTTTTGATGTGTATATTTATTTATAATTATGAATCAATACGTCTACGCAGTTTGGGTAGAACATGATCAGTCGTGATTAAATGTTATATGTACCTGACATCACTGCATTTTATGTACATATATACAAACAAATCAGTCTGGGTTTTTTATTATTAGATAACATAAGAGAAATCAACGGCCTACCCATAATATGAGAACATTATTGACATAATCTCGATATTGCTATTTATGTATAAATCGATTAAAATGTTCTAATTGACAAGGCGTTTCATCTATTAATAAAATTTTCTATAACAGTGAATGTATATGAAAGATTCCGACTATTCAACCGTTTTGTATATTTGTTGTTTGTCATTTATATCCAACCAGCTTGCAAACATTGTTCTGCCATATAAATTGCCTTAAATTGACTTAGTTAGGTGTTCCGACTAAGGTGGAATTATATATTTTATCTATATAGTTATACCTACTTATAAGTAATTTGAAAAAAAGAACAGTAATTAATTACAGTTGTGTAGTACACCTTACATTAGCCTAATGTGATGGTTTTTAGACTACACCAAAATGTACCTAGTCAGGTCATAAGTATTGTCACACAGTAAAAACTTTTCTTTTAGAATGCTGGCCACAAAAAAGTTTATTGAATTCGAATTTCGAATTGTTCATGAAAATAAAAATGTATAACTTTTAGAATTTTACTCATTTTTAAATATGGAGTGAACGCTTAAAGAAGACCGTGTTGCAGTTATTGCATTGCATCGTTGCGGTTACGCGCCAATTCAAATTTTTAACATACTGAAAAATTGGAATATTACCAAAAGATTCGTTTATCGTACCATCAAACGATACAATGAAGACTCTAGTGTAGATGACAGGTCAAGAAGTGGTCGCCCTCGGTCTGTTAGGGCTCCAGCAGTGATAAAAGCTGTGAAGGCACGAATTCAAAGAAATCCCAAACGTAAGCAGAAACTGTTGGCCCTTCAGATGGGGTTAAGCAGAACCACGGTGAAAAGGGTGTTAAATGAAGACTTAGGGCTTCGGGCATATCGAAGAAAAACAGGACATCGTTTGAATGCTCGTCTAATGGACCTGAGACTGAAGAGATGCCGCGCTTTGTTGAAGCGGTACGCGGGAAAAAATATCGGGCAATTCTTTTTTCGGATGAAAAAATGTTTACCGTAGAAGAGAGCTACAACAAACAAAATGATAAGGTGTACGCACACAGTAGTGAAGAAGCGAGCAACCGTATTCCGCGTGTCCAACGAGGTCATTTTCCATCCTCGCTCATGGTATGGTTGGGAGTTTCTTATTGGGGCTTAACAGAGGTACATTTTTGTGAGAAAGGTGTAAAAACGAATGCTGTTGTGTATCAAAATACAGTCCTGACGAACCTTGTGGAACCTGTTTCTCATACCATGTTCAATAACAGGCACTGGGTATTCCAACAAGATTCGGCGCCAGCTCATAGAGCGAAGAGCACACAAGACTGGCTGGCGGCGCGTGAAATCGACTTCATCCGGCACGAAGACTGACCCTCCTCCAGTCCAGATTTGAATCCGTTAGATTACAAGATATGGCAACACTTGGAGGAAAAGGCGTGCTCAAAGCCTCATCCCAATTTGGAGTCACTCAAGACATCCTTGATTAAGGCAGCCGCCGATATTGACATGGACCTCGTTCGTGCTGCGATAGACAACTGGCCGCGCAGATTGAAGGCTTGTATTCAAAATCACGGAGGTCATTTTGAATAAACTTTAATGTCATAAGAATCTATGTTTTGTTAAGTTCATTTTGGTATATGAATGGTTACATAATTAATAAACTTGTTACAATTATTTTACATTAAACATGTGACAGAATTTATGACCTGACTAGGTATAATACTCTGATATAAAACCCTTGAATATTAAAAAGAGTCTTTATGAGACTATATACTTATGTAGACGGTTTTTGGATTATATAATTCAAAGTACATTCTAGAAGTGGCGTTTTAATATTTTATTACTAAGATATTGTTTGCTTTTAATGATAAGCCATTGTTTTGTAGCTTTATGTTATTTTTTTGTATACTTATGGTGAATAATAAACAGTTTCGATTCATTCACTTATTATCATTATTAAAGTAAATTAACCGTTGTTCTCTGGTGGTCGCAGATAATGACACTATTACAGTGTCTTATATTTTTTAACCTAATGAGTTATGCCGAGACGATGGCAAGAGATTGGGGTTGGCCTGTAGTAAAGGGCGATGTAATAACCCTAGCTAGTTGTTAGGGTTCCAAGTCTGTCTGGATAGCAATTACTGGTTTCTAAATAAGCCGCCATCATAACCTTGTGTTGTGTACTGGCGTAATTGTCTAGGTTCCACCCTTTCGCGGACGGCAGCATGTTAACGGTGCCGCTGGCGTCACAAACATCCCCAAACAACGGTAACTGCTGATTATTAAGTGAGTTGTTAGCCTGTCTGCTATCCAGCAACAGCTAACAGCAATAAAAAAGACCCGACAGGATGATATTAGTATCATGGAAGATAAGATGCCCACCACTATGGGGTGCCACGTGTAAACACTTGAGTGGCTTCCCACTTTCCAGAAGCAACTCTGGTTGCCGGTACAAGTCATCCAAACAAGAGGACCTACTTGAAACGCCGCAAACAATGAAAGCATCATTGGTAGCGAAATCCTTAGAAGAAGCGATTATATCATGTACTAGCTGACACACGCGACTTTGTCCGCGTTGCTTGTTATGTTAACAAAGTCATGAGGCAGAGGTAGAAGATACTTCCCGTCTTCTACGCATGCGCGCTACACCACATGCCCCGCTTCTGGGCGGCAAAAAACACATAGTAAATTGTAAAAAATCTATCCAGTAGTTTTGCCGTGATACGCGCAAAATTGCAGACCTTTATCATCTATACATATCTATACAAATGAATAAAATTGGAATGTCTGTTTGTAATATTAAAATAACCGCTTTTTACTAAATGCATTTGGATGTATACACTACACGGTACATATATCAAAACAATATTTTTTACATGTTTTGTTTGTCTGTCTGTATGTTTGTTCCGGCTAATCTCTGAAATGGCTGGATCGATTTTGACGGGACTTTCACTGGCAGATAGCTTTTTTTTTTTTTTGGTCTCGGGGAAAAACCTCTCTTGACGGGTTCCCCCGGCCCGGGGGGACCGAGGGATATGTGGGACTCCGGGAAAGATGATTGGCCAACCGACTACCCACTAAAAAACCCCGCTGTTCTCCTATCGCCTACGCCCGGGCCCACGGATATATGGCCTGCCGATCTCGTGGCCCGGGCCGGCGCCGGCCCGCCCTTTGTCTTGAGGCGGGCCCCTTCTAAAGTGTTGGCGCCAGGGGGTCAGGGTTTCGTCCCCCCGGCGCTCTCCTAACAACTCTAGGAGTTGAGGGGGGCCGCGGAACAGCACGCAGCCCTCACCCTCGCGGTAATAGTGCGGGCGGCGGGTCCTCCCCCGAGGGGCCGCCCGCGGCCGCTTTTTACGGCGGCCGGAGGTCATTACTGGCCCTCCGGCGCCGCCGGCGTGGCCTGCGTTGGCGGGAGGGGAGTGTGGTGGTCGACTCCCGCTCCCGCTCCGCCGCCTCCTTTGCGGACATGACTGCCTCGCAGAAGGAGGCGACGGCCGTCCATCCAGGATCGCCCCCGACCATGGACAGAACCAGGGCCGCGAGCGACAGGTCCACGCCGATTTGGGCGACGAGGGCGCGGCGCTCCTCGCGCCACGCAGGGCACACGGCGACAGTGTGGTTCACCGTGTCCTCCTCGTCGCCCACGCCACAGTGGTGGCACCCTGACGTCATCTCCCGCCCTATGCGACACAGGTACCTCCCGAAGCAACCGTGCCCCGAGAGGACCTGCGTCAGGCGGAAGGTCAGGGCGCCGTGGCGCCTTTCCAACCATTCGGCCAGGACGGGCCTCACCGCTTCGATGGTGGCGAGGCCCGCGCTGGGGTGCGCGAGGCGCTCCTTCCACTCCACCATGAGCACCACGTCGCGCAGCTCCGCCCGCTTTGCCTCAACTTCGCGAGGCGCGGGGCGAGAGCCACGCTCGGCCGCGTCCCGGCGCCACTGGTACAACAGCGCCAGGACCCGGGCCTCGAGGTCCCATGGTGGGGATCCGGCCAGCAGGGAGGCCGCTTCGAAGGACACCGTGCGGTATCCCCTTATCGCCCTGACGGCCAGGACGCGCTGCGGCCTGCGAAGCAGCGCCGTCGTTTTGGCCGCCGATAGCTGATGTAACTAGGAGTAACTAAGGATACTTTGATTTTTGAAAAAAAATTGTGTTAGGTAAAAATTATCATTTTCAGTTAACCTCAGATTTATATCATCAATCATATGAAATAGGGTTTAGCTTAGCCTGGACTTTGTAGGTTCGAACGCACATATTCTGGAGGCGCATGGCGTAACAGTTACATTTATATTTTAGGGTTTATAGGATTTGTAATCCAAAATAAACCATAAGATATATCCAAAAAATGCTGCCCAAAGTCCCTATTTCACGCGGACGGAGTCGCA
Organism: Malacosoma neustria; assembly: GCA_963693495.1. NCBI lineage: Eukaryota > Metazoa > Arthropoda > Insecta > Lepidoptera > Lasiocampidae > Malacosoma > Malacosoma neustria. The sequence continues at coordinate 15,032,087 of OY856384.1, forward strand.
GGCACAGCTAGTTTTATTTATATGGAATGAGAATTACAATATTGTTTTATAGATATCGTTGGTATCTCCGATATCTGTAACTCGCCTTAGAATCCTCTAGGGCCCCAGCAATGGCGTTATGGATTGGTATTATTGACTTTAATTGTGGGAACATATAAAAATGTTAGTTCAAGATATGTAATACTAATTAATACGCTGCTATCCGCGTTGTCGTACTGGAACCTGGTCATTTATGCCGAAAACAACACAAGCTTATTATAGTGGCATATTTAAAAAACAGGGGTGGTTGCCATTCAGACGAGCTTGGGGCTCTACCTTTTATGACAGATTGATCTCGGCCGCAGAGGTCAGTATTCTTTCTCAGCCCCTTCACGGATAAAAACACAAAAATCTTTCGAAGCTAAAAAATAATAAAACGAGTATTGAAAGAAAAGTTTAAGTATAAAATGGGGTCCAGTACTAAAATAGTTATGAATAATGCGAAAATAGTTGCCCTGATTGCTCAAACATTAAGTCCAACTTGTCACCAGCTACCCTCCATTAGCTAAATTGAATCGCACTGGCTAAATATTAACAGTAATTTGGGCGCGTCTTTAATTTAATTACACAATTTAATTAGAAACATAATTTGGCTGTTCATTAGGACAGTAAACTAAGAAGTTCAAATATTAATTCATTTATTTATAATATAAAATATAATAAATAATTGAGTTAGGTACTATAATATCATTTACAGCAACTGGCTGTAATAATGTATGGACATGACGAAAGTACAGAATTTAGAGGGGGGGGGCAAACTCACAAAATGCTCGCTTGATTGTATAGGGTAATATTCTCACTGGCAGGAGTGCTAAATGGTCAGATGATTGGAAATCGAACCATGAGTACCAACTGGAAGTTCTAGGGTTATCTTATCTTATCTTATTTCGGGGCCGAGGGTTATCTCGGACACTTCGACCCAATGGGATCTTTTGTATTCCCCTAGATAGCAGTCACTCCTCTCCAATCTCATTGAAGATTTGCTTCATGAGCCTAACAATGAGATATGGAGATAGGAGCCTGTAGTCTTCCGGTGTTGGATATCCTACCCCCAAAAGATTCATTCGCTTCCTGGTCAATGCATCGCATGTACACAGTAGGTGTTCCATGCGTTCTGTATGTTCCCCACACAACCTGCACATAGGTGTCACGGTTAGACCCATCTTCATGAGCATGTTGTTGGTTCCAAAGTGCCCCAAAAGTTCTAGGGTTAAGATGATTACTATAAATAGTAGTATAAAAATATATAGTTTTTACCTTAAAGAACGGGTTGAGTTTGTATAATATGTATATATCTCATATATTATATTTAACGCCAAACTATTTCTTAAACTCAAACTACTCCGAATTAATTGGATCTCCTAAAATATTCATATTACCAGTTGATCTATCGAAATTTGCAAGTCTGTTATCCGTTAAAAATTGTGTAAAAAACTGTTCTGTCAACAGATAGCTTCATAATCCTAAAAGCAAAAACGGAACCGTTCCCCAGGTTTCTGTACCCCTATGGGACAGAAATGTGTTTGGAGCGCTACTAGTGTTTCTAACATCCATAGGTGACGGTAACGGCTTACTATTAGGCGGACCGTAAACCTGTTCCTCAGCAAAAAAAAACCTTTGCTTTCTGTACACTTGAAATTTGTAACAACCCTCTAGTCAAAATACGAATGGTGCGGTATTCTTAAATATAGCCGAAACCTCATCAAATTTACGATTATTATAAAAGTAATTGCAACACATTTAAATAATCTTATTCTGCATATAAATCGAGTGTCTGTCGTCCCAACCACTCACTGGCTAGGTGTTCCGGATTGATTTATGCAAAACAATCGAATTTCATTTGCATTTTAAGGGATCTTGTTATTTTCCTTATTATTTTTTCTTTGAATGAATGAAATGAATGAAAAACACTTTATTAATCACCAACTAAATCTATGTACAATGAAAACTAGAATAAGATACAATGGGCGGCCTTATCGCTAAAAGCGATCTCTTCCAGGCAACCCTATAATGGAGTGGAATACATCTATTAACTAACACGTGGATGGTGGTGCACAAAGTTATACGTAATAATATCAATATAGTCATATTTTATATTATAAAACTATAAACAATTATATTTTCAGTCCATCTACACAAAATACATGAAGGAAGAAACAAAATGAGAGAAAAGAAAAGAAAATGGTAATGACAGTGAATGGATAAATACCTAGTCAGGTCATAAGTATTGTCACACAGTAAAAACTTTTCTTTCAGAATGCTGACCACAAAAAAGTTTATTGAATTCGAATTTCGAATTGTTCATGAAAATAAAAATGTATAACTTTTAGAATTTTACTCATTTTTAAATATGGAGTGGACGCTTAAAGAAGACCGTGTTGCAGTTATTGCGTTGCATCGTTGCAGTTACGCGCCAATTCAAATTTTTAACATACTGAAAAATTTGAATATTACCAAAAGATTCGTTTATCGTACCATCAAACGATACAATGAAGACTCTAGTGTAGATGACAGGTCAAGAAGTGGTCGCCCTCGGTCTGTTAGGACTCCAGCAGTGATAAAAGCTGTGAAGGTACGAATTCAAAGAAATCCCAAACGTAAGCAGAAACTGTTGGCCCTTCAGATGGGGTTAAGCAGAACCACGGTGAAAAGGGTGTTAAATGAAGACTTAGGGCTTCGGGCATATCGAAGAAAAACAGGACATCGTTTGAATGCTCGTCTAATGGACCTGAGACTGAAGAAATGCCGCGCTTTGTTGAAGCGGTACGCGGGAAAAAAATATCGGGAAATTCTTTTTTCGGATGAAAAAATGTTTACCGTAGAAAAGAGCTACAACAAACAAAATGATAAGGTGTACGCACACAGTAGTGAAGAAGCGAGCAACCGTATTCCGCGTGTCCAACGAGGTCATTTTCCATCCTCGCTCATGGTATGGTTGGGAGTTTCTTATTGGGGCTTAACAGAGGTACATTTTTGTGAGAAAGGTGTAAAAACGAATGCTGTTGTGTATCAAAATACAGTCCTGACGAACCTTGTGGAACCTGTTTCTCATACCATGTTCAATAACAGGCACTGGGTATTCCAACAAGATTCGGCGCCAGCTCATAGAGCGAAGAGCACACACGACTGGCTGGCGGTGCGTGAAATCGACTTCATCCGGCACGAAGACTGGCCCTCCTCCAGTCCAGATTTGAATCCGTTAGATTACAAGATATGGCAACACTTGGAGGAAAAGGCATGCTCAAAGCCTCATCCCAATTTGGAGTCACTCAAGACATCCTTGATTAAGGCAGCCGCCGATATTGACATGGACCTCGTTCGTGCTGCGATAGACAACTGGCCGCGCAGATTGAAGGCTTGTATTCAAAATCACGGAGGTCATTTTGAATAAACTTTAATGTCATAAGAATCTATGTTTTGTTAAGTTCATTTTGGTATATGAATGGTTACATAATTAATAAACTTGTTACAATTATTTTACATTAAACATGTGACAGAATTTATGACCTGACTAGGTACATAGGCGTGACGTAATTAAAAAATAAATAAATATAGATCTGGGTGACCTTAGCAGTTTTGTAGGGAAAGGTAATGTTTATACACCATTTTTTTAAAGATTTTTAAAGGAAGGGTTTTGGCTTTACGGATGTATACAGGTAGGGAATTCCATAGTTTTACTGCTGTAACTGAGAACGAATTACCAAGAAATGAAGTGTTTCTTGTTATTTCTTTATCATTGGCTGCCCACTCAGGCCATACATATTTATTAAAAATATCGTATAAAGTACCCTACGCTTTTAAAACAATGACATTAATTTTCGGGTCAGCGAAAGCGTGTTTTTTTAGTTTTTTTTTAACTATAATTTTTTCAAGAAATAAAACGATAGTACCTAGGATAAAGTTGTAATACAACTCAATATTAGACTGCAGTTGGGTGGCCCTTGTTGCGGTTTTAGCCCTGTGATCCTCTACAATCAGAAGAGTAAGGTAACTATTCATCGTACTATTATAGTACCTTTTTATGCCGTACTATCATTCGTAGTACGGCATAAAAAGGTCACAAATCAATGATTTTTTTTCTGTTAAATAGCAACAGAATGCTATTTGCTTTTCCTTTTGGGGTAAGACGCAATTCACCCAAATGAAAAAAAAAATTACATAATTATACCTGGTCGGGGCATGGCTAAAATCTCTGATGTAAGTATTTGTATTATTTTTATACCCCATCGTCTTCGAGGCCACGTTAAATTTGTTTCAATCAAATAAAAACAAGCCTCAAATATCCCTTATTCCTTTTATATTGCTAATGCAATAATGATAATTGAGGTCAAAGCAACAAACCGATTTTTCCGCATCCGTGTTGGAAGACGACAACGCCATATTCACGAATGGCTTTGCTACATTCATCCCGAGCTCAGGATAATTCATTCCGTGCTTTTGTTACTTAAGCCTAAAATCAAGCATTTTTGCCATGTTATTTTTTATTTGTGACTGAAAATTTTTCATTGATATATTTTTATTTTCAGACTGGATATTGTTTCTGACTGCGTTTTTTAAGGTAACCTAGTACGTACACCATATTTACTGTCTAAGGTGTAACAAGACCACCAATGTCCATGGATCATATTAGAAAAAAAATGTGTATTACACATATTCATATACGGCAGAAGTGACACTTCAGAAAAGTTGCCTATCAGAGTATGAGATAAATATATTGAGTATCGGGAGTATTAGGATAATTATAGTTTATTATTTTATATAATCCTTATACTATAGTTTCGAAGAAATGCGTATATAATTCCTTAACGCTCAATAATAATACAATAGAACAAGTAAAGTCACTTAAATATTTGGGAAGTCTAAATACAAGTGACTCCAGATGAACACCTGACATTATAAGAAAAAGCATTTAACAACAAGAGACATCTGCTAACCGCGATATCAAAGCGTGTTCGTAAAAATTAACACAGGTCTCTGGAGTCATCTGGAGCATTGTGTTGTATGGTTGTGAGACGTAGACCCTAACACAAAGGGACAGCGAAAGGCTAGAAGCATTTGAGATGTGGTGTTGGAGAAGAATGCTGAGGATAAGCTGGACGGAGAAAAAGACCAACGAGGAAGTGCTGAACATGGCGAAAGAGAAAAGGAACATCTTGAGAATTATTGAGGACAGCAGAAGACAGATGCTGGTACACTTGATACGACACGACGATCTAATCAAAACCACCATAGAAGGGAGAATTAAAGGAAAGCGAAAGAGAGGGATACCAATAAGGACATTTATGGAGCAAGTAAAATAAATATTGGATATCGTGTTGTATCAAGAAGTCAAGAAAAAGGCACTTTGTAGAGAGGACTGGAAGATGCTCCAACGACAAGAGCGGTAGCTCTTAAATAAACGATGATTATTATTTTATCATATTTTTACCAAGCTCAAAATTTTTATATTTTAATGCTAAACATTACATTTCACGTATTAGTGTATAAAATCTACGAAACCCCGAACAAAGGGAGACAAAACTTATAGGAAACACTGTACAGTTGTATTCTATCTCATTCTCTCGCAGGCTAAATCCTATTTATACATATGTTGTCTTTTTTTGTTGTCGTTTTTTTTTCGAATTTTTCTTCCAAATTATTCGTTGTTTTAGCATTAGAATTAAATTTTATCTATTACTGGTCAATACAATACGTTTTTGTTTTATGTGGTGGAAAATAACGTGTTAAATATGTATGAATCTACTTTAAATTCGGAACCCATTGTCAAACCTTTTTGGTCTTCCATTGGCTAGTAAGAATATTCAATTGATGTTGTGTTATTTAGACAATACACAAACATGGTTATCGAATAAAAACTAATAATAGAGCGACAAGAAGATGCGACTTAAGTCGCATATTTATAAATAAGATAGAAATAATATAAATAAATATGCTGTTGGAGTTATGTGCAGTGCTGATGAAGGTGTTAGAAATTCCTTCGTCCGCAGCAGCCTCCATGTTACAACAACATAGGTAAGAAACACATGTCTAGTCATAACGCCGCTATCGGTAAAAATGCTGAACGTGACGTCTTAATATGCGAGTCAGTTGGATTCAATATAGATGAAGCGAAAGTTGCAACTGGGATTTGAAAAAAAAATAAGAAATATATATGTTAAATAATGCAGATAACATGCTATCCTGTGGGACACTGGCAGTTACATTGCGCCATTACGAATAATTATCGTCAATGCATATTCAATATTCATCTAATATATAAAATTCTCGTGTCACAGTTTTCGTTGCCATACTCCTCCGAAACGGCTTGACCGATTCTCATGAAATTTTGTGAGCATATTGAGTAGGTCTGAGAATCGGCCAACATCTATTTTTCATCCCCCTAAATGTTAGGGGTGACCCACCCCCAAAATTTTTTTTTTAATTTTTTGACATTTTATTATTTATATGGCAGAACAACGTTTGCCGGGTCAGCTAGTAATAATATATATTTAATAAATTAAGATTAATTTCCTATAGGCTAAGTGACTATATTCTCTTTGGTCTTATTGAATGTCAAAATTAAAGATTAAATTTGACAATAACAAGGAATGAAACTTTAGAATTCTTTTTATTTGTACAGAAAATGATGTATAAGTAATCTGAATTGATTTATTCTTACTTAATTATGAGAACTAGTGGATGCCCAGGGGTCGAAATTCGACTATAATTTATTTTTAAGTTTACCATTTAATTTTTAAGTTTGAACTTCATTAAGGTTCTTTTATCAAAAGCTATACCTCTATAATCCAAGGTTTCACCATAGTTACTCAGTTAATTTGCCATTTTTCTACATCAGTTTGAACAGCATCACTGTAAAATTTCAAAATATTTTGCGTTGCAAAACCTACATTATAGATCCGTTTCGTAACCATATGTAAGCACTATTCTCAATTCAGATTACTTATACATCATTTTCTTTATGCTTGAGCAAGATGTATTTGACAAATTATAAATATCTGTACAAATTTGAAGTTTTACAGTTTTATAGTCAACAAAGTAGCTAAGATGAAACCTTGGATTATAGAGGTAAAGCCGTTGACAAAAGAACCCTAATAAACTCAAACTTAAAAATTAAATGAATTATGGTCGGATTTCGACCCCTGGGCGACTACTAGTAATAATAATTTTTAAAGACGATTCCAATTCAAGAAAAACAATTATGGAGTTACAGCAATTGACTTAAGTGATTGTAATATTAAATAATTAAAAATATATAAATAAGATAGAAATAGTGGTGGATGAAAAATAAAAAAATTTAAAAATGACTCGTCTCAAACATGGTATGTTATGTCAAAATTGTTGAAAATAGGATTTTATTCACTTGAAGATATCAATAAAATCATCAATCCATCATCACACAAAATGTACCAAAATGCTTACACGTAGTGTCATTAGAAATAGGTATTTGTATTCGAATTTAGTCAATCTACATATTATAAAACGAAATAATCTTTTAGTTTAACTGCTCGTCACAAATTTCATCTTTTATGTTGAGTGTTTTTCTGAAATTACATCTTGGAAGCTTAAGCTAAAATAGCATCAGACATGTTATCGTAGGGCAAAAATTTAATAAACCTTTTGCATGGGCTGTTGCTGACCAAAGAGTACTTCTTTCAAGGCCAGAAACACAAAAACAAATAGAATGAACGTGCCTAAATAGTTTAAAGAGGAGCTAGTATGATCTAGCAACGTAATGAAAAGAGAAGTATGATTGATATGATAATGATGATATGATAAGACAATGGTATGATTGGCCCCTTGGATCGGTTTGTCTTCTTGTCAAAGGTTTTAAAATAGTTGTCTGGTGAACATATATAAAAATGGAGCATCAGAATTTACGTGAAGTTAATAATTTTTTTTTATGTACTTTGATCACTTGATACCTGGAAATTGGCCGTTTGACCAAGCTAGTAGGTAGGCATGTGATCGTAGTACATACTAACACTACTCAATCGTCCACATTTTATCCGTCAGAAAATACGTGACGCGTGGTGGCCCTGGGATCTTGCTCTAAAGCGGTGTTGTATAATTTTTTTAACTCCCGAGGAAAGTGATGAAGTTTACTTTTGAAATGAGATTCCATGGGGCTAGCGGTAGACCAGCGCTGCTTTTATATCTAAAATCACCATATGCTGAGCTAGATCCAATTTAAGATTTATTTGTAAGTTACTCAATTATGTGTAAGCGTATAATATGGTGTCCTAAAAAAAATTAATTGCTGTATGACAGCAGACAGGCTGACGGCCCGCTTAGAATTAAGCAGTTACCGTCGCCTATGCGTGGTTCCAATGCCAATGGCATGGCAAACACGCTGCTGTTCCATAAGGGTACAGGAACTTGGGTCACTAATGCCGGAACACAACACAAACTTATTATGGCGGCATACTTAAGACCAAAGGTGGTCCCCATCGAGATGGGCTTGGGGCCCTATTATGCTAGGGTAGGTTGTTTTGTCGCCTTTTACGACAGGCCGTCTCCAGCCGTAGAGGTCTATATGCCTTCTCCGCTCCTGCATGGATAGAACTTTTTTCTTTCTAATCAGATTTATGTTAGATCAAACGAATTCTCATAACAAAATCTCCTTTATGCAATCCATTTAATCTATAAAGACTAAAACGTTACGCTATATTACGTAGTATTAGAACATTAAATTATATAAATACTTCCCTATTTTCGCTAAGTCTTTTACTAGTGTAATTTAATTCCAATTTTATTAAGAACACCTATCAGCTGTTGACATATTTAGATTCCTGAAACGTATATTTTGTTATTATAAACTTTTACCAATAAATTGTATGATATGATACTAAAATTATAGAACTCGAAGTCCATTAATATCTCAAAGTAAACGTAAAAAGTTGCGAGGCGACAAAAATTTCCATCATAATGGATCTGCCTCGCCATAAAATAGATAAATTACTCTACGGATTGTCCCCAAAACTCATAAATTTTATTTATACGTTCACCAGAACGATCCATTAGCTCAGTTTGTCACCGTGACTCAGCTAAGTTTACGATTATCAATATCATTCATCCTGCAACAAAGTTTACATAAAATACAATAAACTTTTATCACATACCTATTAATGTGTGGCCATTTCTAAAATTTGATAGCGCGTAAAGTTTAACGCACAGACGGTTCTTTACGAACTTATACGCGAAGTTATATTTGGAGGGATAAATCAATTAGTTTTGACGTAGGGTTGGTTGCAAGGGGTTTACTGACGTATCCCACGCGACGCCGCGGCGCAGACTGCGGGAGCGGCATGTGGCGAATGACGTTACGGACTGCGCGCAAGCGCCTATCTGCTGTCAAGTTTAGAACTCACGAGAATGTTTTCGTTAATTAAACGCCTGCTTATACTTTTGGGGTCTTACTTATCTTAGAACAAAAATAATAAAAAGATAAATTTTACATTCTTTATTTAGTTAAGTTTCTAATAAGTTAAATATTATTTGGAAGCAAGTATAAATCAAAATTTATTTAAATTTTAAACAAAATTTCTATTTAACGTCAAGCTACTGTTCCTTTTTTAATTTGTTGTTAACAATTTCCATCTCTACCTGCGTTTCTTATTGAAAGTTTCTCGTACACAATATATAGAAATATGATAGAAAAAAATCATTGTCACCGCTGTTGTCCTATTAAAAAACAAATATTTTGGGAAACGAAATAGGTACTTGTGTGCCAGACGTATAAACAAAGTTTTGTTATTGCATTATTTTTATGTCGTGTACATAAAGTGCCATTTTATCTCTTGCAAAAATAAGAATTACTTTATGTACGATCAATGCACGCGAAACGACATGATTAAAAAACATTATTTTGAATTAAACTTCTATTAACGGCGTACCATATTTCAGTAGTGTTTTGTCATCTCCATATGGAGATTGTAGTGGAGCCAAGATATTTTGTAAAACTATTTTCCGATAGTGTAAGACGCTTCCGTAGAACGGTTTTGGTGTCCGCTTAGACTACAAAAACATGCCGAGTTTTAAAAGAATCTTCTGGCCCCTATGTCGCCAGTCACACCATCGTGCCATCACCGCAAATTTTTCTCATCGGAGTAAATTGCGAAACCACCGACCTACCCGTTGAAGGTAGGAAACGCGCCAAGGGGATTCTCCGGGAATGTAATCACTGGGAACAACAAGCTTGGGTAACGAGCTCAGCCTTTTTCTTACGGCAATGGCGATTCACAGCAGATTTATTCCATAACGAGGAGGTTTAAGCGGTTGCGGGTGCTACAGATTGTAAACTTTGCTGTTTGTTAATTGTGTGTTTAAACATGTTTTATATTTTACTCAATAGTGTATCACAACAGTCATATTAATTAATTTCGAATTAACTATTTTGAAATTTTCATAGTTGAATGAAATCAAGAATGATTGAAAATCGAAAATATTCCACATAATTAAAATTTACATGCTAGTTAAAATGATTTTTTATGAGTTTCTACAACAGCAACTGACCAATCCCGACTCCAAAAGGAATACGTTGTACGTGATGATGATCTAAATGTTTGAGTGGATGAATAAAAAGGATTTCCCTGTGATTTGTAGAACGCTGTTAAATAATAACACACCCGTATCCCTTAAATTATTGTACACTATCATTATCATAATTTTGTTTGATTAAACCTAACATCTTAAGCCTCATCGCACCTCATCTTTTTTATGCCCTTCTTCTTCTCACTTCTCTAAGGCGTGGATTATTTAAGAACATTAACAACATCTAAAGTCATTAACACTATGCATGGGAATTTGTATTGTTATATTATTTGTGTATATTTTAATAATTTTGAAAATTATTTTCATAGATTATTTCATAAAAAAAGAAAATAAATGAGATAAAAAATTAATAAAGATTCAGCAAATCTTTCATTAAAAGATCCAATCTAGAATAATAACATAAATAGATTTAGGAGAGAAAATAGACCAAAAAAGCGGTAGCTAGAAAGTTTAATGTATCAAATTGGAAAATAGGAGTAGTTATTTTTGACTATGTAGTCATCAACATCACATTTACTGTTGGATTGAAGTCTACTGTTGGACACAATCCTCTCCCAAGGTTTTCTACATAACTCTATCTTGAGATCGTTGCATCCAGCCATTTAAAAAATCTAATTGCAATGGTACCAAAGTTGAACTAGTTACTTCAGTAGACAGTAAAATAGGAGGGAAAAAGTAAAATAAAGAGAAGCGATGTGAGTTTTCTGAGTTTTTGTATCTTGAAATATAAAATCATGATATTATCCTCTTCTGTTCTTATTATTATTTTTGGTTCAATACAAGGTGACAAATTTGTACGAAAGTGATGCGCTGTGAATTTTTTCTTTTGTACAAAAAGACTCCGTTTTTCGTTTTACTTGAGACCAAATTTTATGTATTTGTGGTTAAATGATTTTTGTTTTGTATTAAGATGTTTAACAATAATATTAGTCATATAACTTATATATAATAATATTAGTAACTGAGTACAACCTGTGTTTATATTTCTAATAACTCTGAGTACATTTATAAGTATTGAACTAAATAAAACAGCTGAATATTTTATAATATTCACCAGTTGTCAACTTAGCTGTCTGTTGAAGCGAAGCTTCTATACGGACTTTCGGGCCGCTCGCATTATCCAATTTTTTTTCTTCTATTCGTGAAGAGTTACGCTGTAGCTTTGCGTTTTTAGGCCTGTATTTTATTTTTATTGTATTTATTTTCATTTTCCTAAGTATTCAGTTTTTTTATTTTATTTAGGCTTTATTTTTACCCTCACGCCTGTTTCATTATTTTTTTAATGCTTAGTTCCTACGCTTTATACTATGCTTCCATTTTTTTTTTTTGTAAAATTCTAAGATTTAATGAAAATCATCGAGTAAGCATCTTTAAGGTGTAATTGTATCTGAGTCACCGTTACTGCTCCTTTTTATAATATTTACAAAGCAATAGGTTTACCTACATCGTAATAAAGAAATGATTCACGTATTTAATGTACGCATTGTATCAATTCATGAATATGATTATTGAAAGCAACTGAAACATTAGCTAGAAAAACATAATCAACAAAGAGATAATAACTTTGAAAAATAACGTACTTGACCCTTACATTTTATATTAAATAACTGCGCTAGAGTTTGTGTTAAGAATTTAATAGATGCTATCTTTGTATATCACAGCTACAAATTAACGCACTAATGAAAACAATATTTCTTAACAATTTCGCTTCACTTGGTTCTCTCATTTCACGCGTAAAACATTACTAGGTGCAAGTCCCTTAACTTGAAATTTATGGTCAATAAAATTTAAACTGAAGCCGAGTAAAATATTTACGACCAACACTTGAACGCTCTTTACTAAAATATAACAAAACTGTTAAACGAAATTAGAATAATTTATTTTATATTATTTTATTTAACTTTTCAACTTTTTTCATACAATGATATGAGACAAATAATATATTTTGGACTATGTTTTTGCGGTTACAAATTGGAATAAGATTTTTTTTTTGTATAGCGAGAGTTCAGCAGACAGGCAAACGGCTCACCCTGGCAGGTGGTCACCGTCGCCTATGGACGTCTGCAACACCAGAGGCATTACTAACGCGCTGCCGGCCTCGAAGAAATTTTATAACGCCTTTTTTGAAGAACCCCATATCGTACCGCGCTGAGAAAACCTCAGCCGGAAGCTCATTCCAGATCCTGAGAGTACGCAACATGAACGTTCTGGAGAACCGTTTCGTACAGGAAAGAAGAGGCTCCAGGAAATGGGGATGAATACCCAGCCGATGGCGGGCAGTGCGGTGGTAGAAAGACGACGAGGGCACCATTCTAAATAGCTCCTCAGAACACTCCCCGTTGTACAGACGGTAGAATACGCAAAGAGACGCAAAGTCTCTCCGAAGTCCAAGCGTGTCTAGACCGTCTGTGAGTATGGGATCGTCGACAACACGAACTGCGCGCCGTTGGATCGAATCTAGGGGATTGAGCTGACAGGCGGGTGCTCCAGCCCATAAATGTGAGCAGTACTCCATATGCGGTCTGACCTGTGCTTTGTATAGCACAAGCCGTTGCCTTGGACTGAAGTACTGCTTGGACCGGTTTAGCACACCTAGCTTTTTGGAGGCAAGCTTAGCTTTACCTTCCAATTGTCCCCTAAACTGCACATCATTCGTGATGTCGACACCAAGGATCCCAATACTGCTTGCGATAGAAAGAGAGGTTCCTTGGAACTGATTACTTATAATAAATAGATAGATAACACTTTATTGTACATTGTTTAAAAGTAATTTATATTGACATTTTGTGGTTAACAATATTGCACAAAGGGCACACAATAATCTTGAAAATCATCTGTCTTAAACTTAAACTGCGGGAAAGTAGCATTTAGACTTCATTTCGTGGTCAAGAAGATGAATTGCCACAATAGAGGCCTCGACTGTTACAATACTCTTCAGCATACCTAGGGCTCTGACATGAAAACTTTCGATGACATAATATTAGAAAGAAAAACTATTGAGGGTGATCCAGAATATAATTCTATAATTATCATCTTTTTTTATTTAAAAGTGTTACAATATTTTAGGATAATATTGTATGATATATAAGTGTTTTAAATTATAATACAAGTTTTACTTATTTATAATAAATACCTTCATGGCGTAATGGCTAACGCACTTCGGGACGGTATAGGTCACGATCATGGGTTTGATTCTCGTCTTGCGTCTAGTTGTTTATGTATAATATGAATCAGATAGATTCATATTCTATTTACAACAAATAAGGTACTACATTACTTTTATATGTATTATATTAGTTATTTAGTACCCATAACTTAAGTGATATGCTACTTTAGAAATAGATAGCCATGTGTGAATTTTCTTAGAATATTTATAATTCACTAAGTTGGAAATTTCCATTGTCTTTTATGCTTACTCCTCCAGGTTTATACGTATATTTTTATAATTGTAATTATTATTTATTACACATCAGCGACTGGAGCTTGTTTTGGTACTAGATTATAGAATTAGAATCAATCAAATTTTTTTAGTCAATATAAAACATAAATTTCTACGGCAGTTTGGTCACGTTTATGTAATTCTTATCCAAGCTGAAAGCTGATATAACATAGACATTTGTTTGCGTTACTATTTGGAGAACAACAAAAAAATCCAAGTAGTAGACTGTAATAAATCCAGTGTATTTCTGAATTCGTCCTCTTATACAAATCTTCGCGTTCGCTTATAATAATTGAAAGCAAACAAGTGATAGCGCGATGCAGTAAGTCACATTTTTTTTCGACTAGTACCATCTAATTACAAAAGTTAGAAGTACATACTACAAAATTACATTAATTAATCTTCATATAATAAGTTTTTTTTTTTTTTTTTGGGAAAAGGCCCAGAGGACGGTCACCAACCCGATGGTCGGATCAAATTAAGGCTATCACGGGGCTCACTTTGCCTGCAGCTCTGAAACAGGCCGAGGACAGAGTGGTGTGGAGGCAGTTCATCAGCGTCTCCGTAAAGGCTTATCAAGACGGGCACGACCTTCAGGAATGAAGAACACGACGAAGAAGAAGAAGAAGAATAAGTTTTTATCCTCCAACAACACTAATAGAAAAATATATGCAGTTTATTTATGATTCCGATATGTAATGTAACTAAGCACTGTACAGATAGACATTGGTCATTGCTATTGCTTAATGCACATATAAATTTGATGAAACGTTGTTTATTTTCAAACTAAGCAATGTTTGGGCTTTTTCATATAAACTCGATAAGTATATAATTTGTGAAGAAAAATTTTCATTCCAAGTTCGTTATTTTTTAATCTATTAATTATCGCAAGCACAAATTTATTTTCTTATTAGAAAACAAGTTTAAGATTTGGGCGGGTTTAATTAAGATTAAAATAAAACAAGCAGCGTCCTTAAAGAAAGGATTAAAACGAATTTATATATAGTCAAAAATAAACCACTGAAAACTCAATTAAGTTGAATTGGTTTCTGATACGAAGTTTGGAGCAGAGACGCAGGCGAGGACGAGAAATCTACCATTGGAAGTGCACACACCTTTGCTTAATTCAAAGATAGGTACGTACCACCTACAAAATTATAAATCTCGATCCAATGCGTGAAAAATGAACTCCAGATTCGTGTCATCACCATCAGGCACGTGCTGGCAACAAACGCTTTATGTACAGTCCTGGACAAAACTCATTTCGGTTCCCGGTTCCCGCCCCGCGTCTGTGTGTCTGGGTGTTTGTGTTAATTTACAAAAGAAATGTATGTGTAGTATATCGGTTGTCTGGTGCCCGCGGGACGGGTGCCCTCCTGCTGCTGACTTTGGGACTAGATGACGCTATGTAAGGTGTTCAGGTATACGGTATATTTACTGTAATTAGGTAACAATGTGTTGTTTATGAATGAGTAACAAATTGTATGTTTTTGTACTTGTATAATGTGTATTATTCATTTATTGTGAAGTGCAGCAAAAAATATTCCATTGCTCAATGACTCATGTCATTCATAAAGGCCTCTGCGGAAGACTAGCATTGGTTTCTTATAACCAACTATGCTGAGCAGAAGACCTTTTAGGGCACTTTTATTTATAATGCGATTTTATTTAATATGTTATTAGTTACTAATTTTGTGCCCTAAATAAACATTTTTTCTTTCTTTAATAATAATAATAATTTTATTTGCTAAACATGTTTACAATACAATGACTACATTTGATATACTACATTGCATTTGGTTAGAAAATTATAGTAATTAGCCGACATGTTATGCCAAGTTTGGCGTGCAAAATTTAAATGAGTAGGCCTTTTCTGCTGCCCTATAAGATCACAATTTTTTCAGATATTTAAGCAATAATAGCAACTAAACATGAAAACAAAAGACATAACATATGAATTATGATTTGTGAAACCGTTGAGAAACAAAAAATCAAAATAAAAAATAAAAGAACAAAGGACCCTTATGTAATACCATGACTAAAATATATAATTATCTTTTATTGTGTATACATATAAATATTGATAATAATACAAAATTATGTCGACATGAATACATGAGCGCTTTCTTTCATTTGAATAACTTTTTCAATGCTAAGGAACTGCAGACAGGCTATAGGCCCATTTAAGCAGTTGCCGTCGTCTATGAATATTTGTGGCATTAGGAGCACCGTGAACACGATGCTCGTCCGTAAGAGTACAGAAACCGTGGTCACTAATGCCGGAATACAACACAAGGTTATTATGGCGGTACCTATACTTATAGACCACTGTTGTTTTGTCACCTTTTACGACAGGACGACCCCGGCCGCAGAGGTTAGTATTCTTATTCCGCCCCTAGACGGAGAATTCAGATATTTTATTCACTTAAAATAAAACACCTTAAATAAAGTATATAAGTGAGTATTCAACTTAGGGACATACAACAGGCACATAACTTACAGAAAGTGAATAACTTCATGTACGAGTACCTAGGTGGTAGCATCTCCAACAGCGGATCTTGTGACGGTGATGTCAGCAGGTAAATAGGCATGGCAAAGAATGCCATGTGTCACCTGCATGGAACATGGAGAGATAGGAAAATCACTCTAGTGTTCTCGATCTTTATCTATGGTGCTGAAACATGGACTCTGAGACCCGCTGACCACCACCGCATAGATACCTTCGAGATGTGGTGCTAAAGGAAGATGTTACGTATCCCCTAAACAGCATATCAGAACAAAGTATTCATATTAAATCGACAACATTCGTGGCGTAACGGTTAACGCATGTCGGTACGCTTGTGGAGGGCACTGGTTCGATTCCCGTCTCGCGTCTGGGTATTTATATATACAAATAAATTGGAGTGTCTGTTTGTAATATTAAAATAACCGCTTTTTCCTAAGTGCATTCGGACGTGTACACGGTACATATTCCAAAACAACATTTTTTACAATTTTTGTCTGTCTGTCTGTCTGTTTGTTCCGGCTAATCTCTGAAATGGCTGCACCGATTTTGACGGGACTTTCACTGGCAGATAACTGTAACAAGGAGTAACTTAGGCTATTTTATTTTAGAAAAAAAAAATAGTTTTTGTTAAAAATGATATGTTTCGGAAATTTAAATTCCAATTTAAGTTGACCTCAGATTTATATTATCAATCATATGAAATAGGGTTTAGCTTAGGCTAGACATGTAGGTTTTATTTCTAATTTAAGTTGACCTCAGATTTATATCATCAATCATATGAAATAGGGTTTAGCTTAGGCTGGACTTTGGAGGTTCGAACGTACGTATTCCGGAGGCGCGTGGCGTAACAGTTGCATTCGATAACACTGACTGTTTATATATTTCATTTATTTATATTTTAAGGTTTATAGGGTTTGTAATCCAAAATAAACCATAAGATGTTATATCCAAAAAATGCTGCTCAAAGTCACTATTCCACGCGGACGGAGTCACGAGCATAGCTAGTATATAATATTTATTTATTTACAAAAAAGTATCTATGTAGTATACCCATAACACAAGTGCTATGCTACTTAATGCTTAATGCTTTTCTAGCTACGTGGTAGGGCCTCAAGCCCGTCTGGATGGCGACCACCTTTGGTCTTAAGTATGCCGCCATAATAACCTTGTGTTGTGTTCCGGCATTAGTGACCCAAGTTCCTGTACCCTTATGGGACAGCAGCGTGTTCGCGATGCCACTGGCGTTGCATACACCTATAGGCGACGGTAACTGCTAAATCCTAAGCGGGCCGTCAGCCTGTCTGCTGTTCTATAGCAATAAAAAAAAAAACTTAGTTTGGGACTAGATGGTGTTGTGTGGATTATTCCAATATATTTATTATTATAAAAGCAGCTCAAGATTAAAACTAGGCATTCTACCATCTGCCTCAAAAGAATTCTTGAGTGCTTCAAATACGCACCGCCCTTGACACTACGGTGTACACACTGCCGAAAACAGAGGAAGATGGCAAAATAAAATGCTATCCAGAGGAAGATTATGTGAGGAGATTGTCACGACGCGATGCTTAGATACGAGGAATGCGACTCGAGGAGGAAGACGTGAATATTAATATTTAAACCTGGCTCTCAAAAACGTTTTACGTATTGTTCGGATTTGGAATGAGCTTCCAATTGAAATTTTGCCAACGCAGTACGATATGGAATTTTCAAAAAAGACTTTATAAAATTGATTCAAGGCCTACAGCACTTTAACAATGTGCCAAATTTTACAAGCGACGGTGACCACCTGCTATCAGATGTGCAGTAAACTGCACAGAAAGATAAATTTTTTTACTCAATTCCAGTTATAAAATCTCAATTTGTTTATAAACTGTGAAGCTTTGGCTGTGACCAGAGGCCGGGATTCACCTACCAGATCATAATGAAAATGCTTTTCAAAATGTCTCATGTATTATGTTTCATCTTAATTAATATTACGTCTTTTTTCCTTTTACCGTGCTTAAGGTTACGGATTTCCAGAAGAGTAAATCTAGAAATCATATTTCTGAAATCTTCTCTGGTATGGTATTCTCAAAATTTTTACTATTAATAACGAGTAGATAGGAAAATGAGACAGACAAAAACAAGCTATTTACACGCATGCATTTCACAGTTATATTACATATTTCAATAATAAAAAATAACGTATTCCAAATGTATTTTCTTTTAAATTCAAAATATTTCTTATAAACATAAATAAATTATCATATTCAACACATTGTGACTTCAACAAAAACTTAAACAATGAAATATAAGTGGGGGATATATTTTATTCAGCGGATGTTACGAAGACTCAAACAGTCGCTAAAAGGCTTTATTAAGATTTTGCAGCGCGTCAGAGTAATAAAAAGCAGATCGCGTTTCTTTCATTTTAATATCCACCATTGCGATGAATAGTACAAATATTTTAGGCGCGGAAGCTTGTCACGTATCTCCCTGGAGGTTTGGGAAATACCGACACGTACCCCTTTGCGATATGAAATGCTCTTGACCGATGATATTAGCGTTCTATTCTACCACTGGAAGAGATAGCAAAAATATTTCTACAATTATACTACATATTACTACTACATATTATTTTTATTTCAGCTGCTTCCTAATATCAATTATAGAAAGTATATTAACGATCTTTATAGCATAACCGCTAACGCATGTTGGAATGCCTGCGGAGATTACGGGTTCAGTTCCTCTATGTACAAACAAGTATGTAAGTAGTATATTAGATGTATAGTACAAATAACACAAGTGTTCTTCTGCTTTGCTTACCAACCTTTAGGATTGCATTAGCACCTAAAAATAGAGTTAATGATCATCATTGTATTCTTATAGCTCGCTAGACAGCTTAAAGTAAAAACTTTTAAATAATTTTATTCAATGTAAATTAAATTATATTAAAAAATACTTTTTATAACACTTTTTTATCATAATAAAAAAGACACATCTAGTCATTTATTATCAATTACAGGTGGCACTAAGTCTCGATGTCACGGAGTACATTCAAGCGTGCGATTTTAATAGCGTCACCGTATTATTCGACTATTTTTGATGCCCATTGGGGTATTGGACTAAATGCGGCATAAAAATTAATGTCTAACGGCTCAGACTAAATCTCAGATTTTTTACAATATCTGAACTTGTCAAACTTTTAAAATTTGTACTTAATGTTAAAAATAGTTTAAGTTAGCAGAGGCTAGAAGAATGTATGAAGGCGTATGCATTATCTTCTCCAGTTCTAATTTTAACCTTTAACTTGGTATGTTGGGGGTCGCACGGCTCCCACGATACTAGTTAGGTTTGTCAAATTTACGATACCAGTTAAGGGTTAAAATTTATACGATACTCAGAGAGATCAGGTGGGAAAAACAGAGTAAGGTTTGACTGGCCGGAAAGACTCAATTCATGTCCATTAACTATTGGTTTTTTTATTGCTGAGGAACAGCTGATAAGCTAACGGCCCACTTAATAGTAAGCAGTCACCGGTGCCTATGGATGTTTGCGACGCTGGAGGCACCGCGAACACGCTGCTGTCCCATAGGGGTACAGGAACCTGGGTCATTAATGCCGGAACACAACACAAGGTTATTATGGCAGCATACTTATACACTTAGCCCTACCCTACAACACAGCTTGGGCTGTTTTGTCACCTTTTACGCCAGGCCGACCCCGGCTGCTGGGGTAAGTATTCTTGGTCCCCCCGTGCTCTGGAGACTAACTAAACTGGTGGAGATTGCAGTAGTCGTAAATGATGTACTGTATAATGCGTTTCAAATAAGAATAGGATCGACTTTGTGCCATGTTGTGACGTGATAGCATATGTTTTTAATATTTATTCCACTAACTGCTGTTTAAAATTAAATTAGGTATGTTATCTGTATTTATGACTTAAATTCCACTCACCATTATTTATACGCAATAAGGTTTCGTTCCAAACCATACATTTCTAGTGACATTTGACAGATATATGTCATTGGCATCCCTATTCTTATTTGAATCGCATTGTATACAAGTTATACTGCAGTTAAAAGTGCTACGGCGTAGTAGTCATACGTAACAAACATTCATCAATCATCAATATTTTTTTTTTTGGTCTCGGGGAAAAACCCCTCTTGACGGGTTCCCCCGGCCCGGGGGGACCGAGGGATATGTGGGACTCCGGGAAAGATGATTGGCCATCCGACTACCCACTAAAAAACCCCGCTGTTCTCCTATCGCCTACGCCCGGGCCCACGGATATATGGCCTGCCGATCTCGTGGCCCGGGCCGGCGCCGGCCCGCCCTTTGTCTTGAGGCGGGCCCCTTCTAAAGTGTTGGCGCCAGGGGGTCAGGGTTTCGTCCCCCCGGCGCTCTGCTAACAACTTTAGGAGTTGAGGGGGGCCGCGGAACAGCACGTAGCCCTCACCCTCGCGGCAATAGTGCGGGCGGCGGGTCCTCCCCCGAGGAGCCGCCCGCGGCCGCTTTTTACGGCAGCCGGAGGTCGTTACTGGCCCTCCGGCGCCGCCGGCGTGGCCTGCGTTGGCGGGAGGAGAGTGTGGTGGTCGACTCCTGCTCCCGCTCCGCCGCCTCCTTTGCGGACATGACTGCCTCGCAGAAGGAGGCGACGGCCGTCCATCCAGGATCGCCCCCGACCATGGACAGAACCAGGGCCGTTAGCGACAGGTCCACGCCGATTTGGGCGACGAGGGCGCGGCGCTCCTCGCGCCACGCAGGGCACACGGTGACAGTGTGGTTCACCGTGTCCTCCTCGTTGCCCGCGCCACAGTGGTTGCACCCTGACGTCATCTCCCGCCCTATGCGACACAGGTACCTCCCGAAGCAACCGTGCCCCGAGAGGACCTGCGTCAGGCGGAAGGTCAGGGCGCCGTGGCACCTTTCCACCCATTCGGCCAGGACGGGCCTCACCGCTTCGATGGTGGCGAGGCCCGCGCTAGGGTGCGCGAGGCGCTCCTTCCACTCCACCATGAGTACCTCATCGCGCAGCTCCGCCCGCTTTACCTCCACTTCGCGAGGCGCGGGGCGAGAGCCACGCTCGGCCGCATCCCGGCGCCACTGGTACAATAGCGCCAGGACTCGAGCCTCGAGGTCCCATGGTGGGGATCCGGCCAGCAGGGAAGCCGCTTCGAAGGACATCAATCATCAATATAAGTTAACTCTTTAAAACATTTTGACGTCGATAATTTTTCCTCTCCCAGAAATATCAAAGATAAACTGAAATCAATAAAATTTTATATTTCCAGAAGCTCAACCGTTTAATACTGATCATCTTTGAGATTAATTAGGGACTTCCAACTATTTACAGATTTGCCTGGTTTATAGGATAGTGTAGAACCCTCATAAATAACACCCTTATTTGTCCATGTCAGTGATATAATCGCCATCGCCAAGGCTTAAGCCTTGGAATTCCTTTCACATGCAGAGAAAGTTCTATTTATTATTTTTATGATAGATTAAGGATGCACGCGGAAAAGTATGCATGGCCTCATTCTTGTTTGAAATATTATCTTTATGTGTTCACAGTTCAAAATTTCAGTTCAGTTAAAAATAATTTCGCAACAATACTGTAACGGTCAGCATTCTGTCCCACAGTCTTGTTCGTCGACAAATGCCTTATGAAAATATGGGACAGAGATACAATAACAAAACTGATCCTGATCATCTGAATACCCTTCCCAAGTCCCCGAGTATCGTAAACTTAGTATAACAGCCAAGATCGGGGTTTAACCCCGAAAATAGTCATGGGACCCTATTAGCATATTGTAAGTCATGGTCCGCTATAGCCTTATAAACCCTTGATTTATGCATAACATAATAAACGTCTCCTGCTCAGAAACTATGCATAGCAAACGAGATTAATTTTACGCTATTCAAATACTGTTTTCATTTGGGAGTTAGAGATTCACTTGTATTTTTAAGACTGGCGTATTTTAATGCATTACGATAAAGAATATTATGAAAAACCTGTAGGCTAAGAGTTCCAATGTTTAGAAAAAGCCACTATTACTAATCCACTATGGGCTACAGTATACTGGCCTTTCTTTGTAGGATGCAGATCAACACCAGCTATAATTTTTTTTGATTTTCGTTTATTGGATTTTCTTTTATTAAATATGTTTAATTTCTGCCGCTTTCAGCTTTCATTCCAGAACTCAAAGCTTTATAAGCACCGCGAATACGTTGCTGTCCCCATATAGGTACAGGAACCTGAATCACTAGAGCCGGAACACAATCCCTATCACCAAGCTAGGGTTGTTTTGTCGCCTTTTACGATAGGTCGACTCCGGCTATTGGGGTTAGTATACTTACAACTCCGCCCCTTCACGGAGAAAAAATATTAATGAAAACAACAACCAGGATGATATTAATAATGAATAGCTATGTCAACTTAAGAAAACAATACTTTACACGACTATAGTAGAACTATCTTCACAATATCAGAGTCATAGCAAACCATTAACCTAATTCGAAA
The DNA here is from genome assembly GCA_963693495.1 of Malacosoma neustria. Classification (NCBI taxonomy): domain Eukaryota; kingdom Metazoa; phylum Arthropoda; class Insecta; order Lepidoptera; family Lasiocampidae; genus Malacosoma; species Malacosoma neustria. The sequence goes on from OY856384.1 coordinate 15,055,124, forward strand.
CCAGGATGTAACTGCTGATATTCTACATCAAATGTAAATCAAATTAATTAAACATATTGTATAGTTGAACAAATGAATCAATATTAAATTATTGCCAATGTATTGACAAACCGATAACATGGTTGGCATCACAAATTACAACCTAACGGACTTTGGCAGTACACACACATTGGTCAGGTATTCAAATTAATAAACAATTTGAACATAATTGCTCACTAAATTTACTTTTATATTATATTATATCATTTCATTTCATTTGAACGTAACTTAATTTGAGCCGTAGTCTTGGTAACTCTCCACTCTTCTTCATCAAATCGCGCTTTTAGACTTTATTGCGTATATAGTAAGTTCAACAGTAATTATGAAAACCCGTTTTTGTTATTTTTAATATGGAAATATGTGATAAATAATTCATATTGTAATATAGTAATCTTATATCTAACTTTAATAGTAACTTATGTTTACCAATTAAAATAATTAACGTCGTCGTTTTAGTGTTATATAATGGTTTCAAGCATAATTTTGTTTCTGTAAATATTTTATTAGATATTATTCAGTGAAGAGGAAAACATAGAAACCTTACCGAATCTCAAGTATTGTAGCAGACAACAAATACTACTACTAGGATACTACTAGGATGATGGTGATAGTAAAGGTAAAAATGTTATAAATTATTTAATAGAAACGCAACAGCGTACCAATGATCATGTTTGCACTATGCCGCCATAACAGTTTTATGACGTGATAAATGGTGCATGTGACGTCACAACAAGAGCTGACATACGGTCTTTGGAATTCGAATCTATTCTAGTAAATATCAAAATAAGACTTTTTTTTTTATAAAATTTTAATAGTATTCAAAAATTATACTATAATAATTATACTTTTTGACAATGTATCAAATTAAAACTTTATTGACAATGTATCCAATTAAAAATTCAATAATTTAAAGTTATTTTTTTAATAAGTTAATACTATTGATTTTTTGGAATTAGTTATTTATGAAGAAACTATTTCGCACATAAGCCTCAATATTGTTTTTAGTAATATTCACGCTTCCACTGCGTATTTTGTAAATTATAAATTATTTCGAAGTTACAACTCCCCTAATATAATAAAATAATACAGAATAAACACTGATTTTAAAGAAATTTTTACTTATGAAGAAACCATTGAATTCAAGTCTAGCTACTGATTATATTATTTGGCCTAACAGTTGTATTCGATAATACTGACTGTTTGCATATTTCATTTATTTATATTTTAGAATTAACAGGGCTTGTAATCCAAAATATACCATAAGATACATCCAAAAATGTTGCCCAGTCACTATTCCATGCGGACAGAGTCGCGGGCACAGCTAGTTTCATAATATGATTGATAATATAAATCAACTTAAATTTGAAATAAATTTCCGAAACTTATAATTTTTAACAAAAACTATTTTTTTTTTCTAAAATAAAAATAGCCTAAGTTACTCCTTGTTACAGTTATCTGCCAGTGAAAGTCCCGTCAAAATCGGTGCAGCCATTTCAGAGATTAGCCGGAACAAACAGACCGACAGACAGACAAAAATTGTAAATTTTTTTGTTTTAGTATATGTACCGTGTACACGTCCGAATACACTTAGTAAAAAGCGGTTATTTTAATATTACAAACAGACCCTCCAATTTTATTTATTTGTATATAGATTTTTAGATAAATTAGCTTCCAAAATTGTCACATACTATATATACGGTAATAGCCTATATGTATATACCAGGATATATACGGTATCGCCCTATCACAGGATATATACGCTTCTTACAATGTTCATCATTACAATTCATAACGTCTGATTGAACCTGTTTTGTCGATTTTAGTTATTCTTGGTTCCAATTGGATCCAGAAAGCTCAATGTCGCGCCGAGTGGAAAAAGTTAGAGGAGGCCTACACCAAAATGGTTGAAGGAGGCTAAAAAGAAAAGAAAGAAGAGTTATTCTTGGTTGAAAATCATACTGAGTTCATCTTCGTCTCGTTCTCGGCTCGGTAAGCTCGGATTTATAGAGCTTACAAATAATATGAAATAAATGGATCTTCCGATACAATAATAGTTCTATACGAAGCACACATTTGAATCAGTCGTAAAAATAGATGCACAAGAAGACGATCGATATTTGCAGCTTATTAAAAATTTGTACAATTAACTTTTTTGGGAGGTAACTGCACCTTCGATCTCTGGAAAAAACTAACGCGGATATGTGACGGTTCTCCGCTCTATTCCTGAAACCAAGCATCTGGCTAGCTAAAAATAGCCAGGGTTTCCGTTTTGGCATGCCTACTAAAATCCCCGATCTTCAACTAAAGCCTCTTTGGGTGGTCACAGGATCGACTTTTTTGCTCATTGCTCTGTGACAACAAATAATTGACAACGTCCGTAGCGCCGGTTTTCACACGTCGAAGCATCTACGAGATTCTGTTCCGTTCAACTTCCACACCGGGTCTGGGTGTAATATGTATTAATTTATAAGTATATTAGTATTATTGTATACCAATTGTGTAATATTTACAACTCATATTATAGCTTCTTACTTTGACTAAATGGCGAGTGTGTGAATTATCGCAATATATTTATTATTATATTTACATATTAGATTCGTACCCAAATGACTCTCTGACATCCACTACTTAGTTTTTCTCACCTCATATTCATTTAAAATATAGTAATAAGAAAATATAATCACAAAGATCGAGTGTCTATCCGCTGGTCCATTTTGGACATGCATTTTTCTATTAGTTATTGTGAAAATTTTTGAAAAATTAGTGAAAAATTGTTACTAATCCATTAACAAACTATGGACTTTGTCCGAAATAAATGGTTTATTATTATTATTATTATTTCTAAAAGACTTAATACGAATAGTAATAAGTATGTTATGGAATGTTATTATTATAATCCTCATAGAGTATTTTTTAATTGTCGTGGAACAACAGATATTCTCACCGCCTACTTAATAGAAAGCAGTTACCGCTGCCTATGGATGTTTGCGTCATATTACGCCAGGGACACCACTATATGTTGCAAAATGTACGTTTACGTAGAAAAACTTGGGTGGGTATGATGGAATACAATACAAGGTTATTACGCCATTACTTTTATAGACCTGGAGAAATTTCCATCCAGGCAGGCTTGGAATCCTACTACCTATATAAGGTTGTTTTGTTACCTTTGACGTTGTTCGGTACCGGGAATGGAACTTGAACAACACAAATGCACAACCACTTACCTCGGTTTTCGTGCTGCTGGGGCTCTTCGATTATGGCTGTAGGAGACATTGGCACGAACTACTTTCGATTGCGCTAGTAAATTTTTTAAAATATTGGAATAGAACAACGGAAATTGACGCGACGCGTGCGCAGCGTATATTTTTAATGGATGAATCGAGAGATGGCAGCGTCGTCGTAGAATAGGGATGGCAATGCATTTGCTTAGATACGATTAACTCGATAGTAGGATACATTCGCGGTAAATTGATTGTGCTAAATACGTAACAGACGTGTTTGGCCACAGGGATCTGTATTCATACTCCGCCCCTATACGAAGAAAAATAGTAATTAATTCCGTCTTTTATGTAACTCATCTCCATCACCATCTTGACATAATTTCTCTTAACACGCCTTCATTTGGCACGACCCATACAATAGGCAAGGGTTACATTTCGGTTTCAATTTACAGATATAATTTGTTTGTTTTCGGGTATGAGAGTCCCTATCAAGACTTTCGGGGCTGTTAACCCCGATTAATTAATGGTGTTGCCTACTAACAATGACAGTAGAAGTCAGTTGCTATGCAAATTATATAGTGGTACAATTCTCTTCGTGTGCCATTTCATGTTGTATATTTCTTTAAAATATCGATGTATATTGTAAATAGAATTTGTAGCGGTATCCATCTATGACAATTTCTATATGTCGAGATAGTGAGAAGAGGAAAAAAAATAGAGAATAAAAAAAAACATTTTAATATCTTATAAAATTGGATGCTGCCTAATCCTTAAGCAATAAAAGTTATTAAATTAGAAAAAAAAAAGTCTCATCTTAGTTCATTTACCTTATAGAACCCTATAGTCACGATATAGAAAAAAAGTACAACGAATGTTCTGAATAATATTGTAATTACCAAAGATTTTGGTAGAACTTCTTATACCCAAACGAAATTTCTTATCAACTTTAAAAACAGACTATAAAGTTGTCTAAACGTACCGCTCGTATATCGAATATCAAACGCGAAATAGTCAACGTTTGGAGTATAGGGGCTGACAAATGACGGCGGAATATGAGGCTAGTGGTGGACAATGATAATGTCGTCAGTAACAAATGGCTGGCTGCAGCGAACGGCGTGATTTGATAGCGATGTTATTGCCTACTACTTGTTATTGTTGATAGAACGAGTAAAATATGTATTGTAAAAAACATTTTTGTTGTGCGTAAATCGAAGCTAGTAATATTTGGATATATCCATATTTCATAGATACAATAAGCGGTCTTATTGCTAGTAGAGATTTGTACAAGAAAATCTTTGAATGGACACAAAATTTGATAAAATAAGGGATATAGAAGTATATTTCATTTGTGAAATTAGTTATTATGAAATTATATTTGGTGCAACAGCTATTGCACGTCAAAATACCTGCAGGGTTCAGTTCTCGTTCGAGTCTGTGGTGTATTTGTTTACTATTATATTTATTTTGTTTAATATTATATTCTGTGTTTACTATTATAGTATATTAGTTATCTAAGGCTCATAACACAAGCATTCTTTTTATTAGTTTTGGATTAGGTGGCGCTGTGTGAATTATTCAAGGATAATTATTTAATATTATGCTTTCGGATGAATCATAAGCGAAATATTATGATGACATTGCTGCTAGTAAAATGTAATTTCTCTCTCTTATCTTATTTGCCGGTAGTAGGAGTAATCTTAGCGTCATCTCCAACGACGGTACGAACGGTATGAGATGACTATTCCTTTCGTTAACTGGAATCACGCAGATATATCACTTTATAGAAATTATATTCATCTTAAAAGTAATTTCTTAACTCATGTATTATATTGAAACCAGAGCTACGAAGCTTAAACATAAACTGATATAAGGCTTTTACGTGCGTGGCCGGGGTCGGCCTGTCAAAGGCGACAAAACATCCCACCCTAGCTAAGTCTGGATGGCGACCACCTTTGGTCTTATCACGTCATAATAACTTTGTGTTGTGTTCCGGCATTACCTATACTCTTATGGGACAGCAGTGTGTTTGCGATACTACTGGCTTTGCAAACACGCATAGGCAACGGTAACTGCTAATTCCTAAGCGGGCCGTCAGCCTGTCTGCTGTCTACATTTTTTTTATTGCTATATGACATCATCCCCTTATACAGTATGCCTACAGCAATGAAAATAATAATAAGACGACGTAGTTATATTAGCGTAGTAACTTACGTAGTATCTACGCGGAATTCGTAGCGTAGCGAAACTATATCTAATACGTTAAATGAAAATTTTCTAACCCTTTTTACGAAAATTGCGCAGACGGAGGAATATGAAATTTGACACAATTAAAGTTAAATGGAGGATAAGTGCAGAAAGCAATTCTTTGCCTAAAATCTATTAGAGATACGAGATCTATTATTTTTTTGGTCTCGGGGAGAAACCACTCTTGATGGGTTCCCCCGGCCCGGGAGGATCGAGGGATAAGTGGGACTCCGGGAAAGATGTTCGAACATCCGACTACCCACTGAAAAACCCCGCTGTTCTCCTATCGCCTACGCCCGGGCCTACGGATATATGGCCTGCCGATCTCGTGGCCCGGGCCGGCGCCTGCCCACCCTTTGTCTTAAGGCGGGCCCTTTCTTAAGGGTTGGCACCAGGGGGTCAGGCTTTCGTCCCCCCGGCGCTCTCCTGTAATAACTCTAGTAGTACTACTACTAGGTTTGTTAAGGGCTTTTGCTATACGTAATTTAAACAGATGTCATATAAGAATAAATGGTTGTTTGTAATACTTGATTATAAATAAGTAAAATGACACAAATCACACAATGGGACAACTTCAAATACGATTCCATTGAATTCCTACACTTCTATATTTTTGAAGTGGCTTCTTTTTAGCAACACCGACATATTTTATTTCTTTTGTGAATAACATTTGAAAAGGCTTCCGCCATTGAGCGTCTTCTAGTGTTTACATCTTGCGATTTTACCGAAAAACATTTTCCATTTAAAACATTAAAATAGTGCTAGCGTTTTAAGCTTCAAGTTAAGTGACGTAATAATATTATTATATAAATTAAACCCAACTGCGAATAAATACATTTTAATTTAAAACTTATTTAGGATCATTGTATGGACTGGTGAACGTGAAATGTCTGTTACAAAATATATTGTGACAATTTACACAGTGCTATTTGATTTCAAATAAAGAGAGTATCTGTGTAGTACATGGGTACTGTAGTATATTGATACTACAGTAGAAAGATAATATACTACTTAATAAATAATTTTTGCTTTATATTATGTATTCTATGTAGTTTAGTAGTGGTCCATTTGTCTAGTGATTTAAATAAACGAAATTAAGAAATCATTAAGGCTTTTTGTATAATATCTTTATCCGTGCAGGGGCGGAGAAAGAATACTAACCTCTTTGGCCGGGTTCGGCCTGTCGTATAAGGCGACAAATCAACCCACCCTAGCTACGTGGTAGGGCCTCAAGCCCGTCTGGATGGCGACCACCTTTGGTCTTAAGTATGCCGCCATAATAACCTTGTGTTGTGTTCCGGCATTAGTGACCCAAGTTCCTGTACCCTAATGGGACAGCAGCGTGTTCGCGATGCCACTGGCGTTGCAAACACCTATAGGCGACGGTAACTGCTAAATTCTAAGCGGGCTGTCAGCCTGTCTGCTGTCCTACGCAATAAAAAAAAATAATATATAAGTGCGGATTCAAGTTTTCATCCCTATCCAGCTCTATTGATGGGAAGGCTTGGCCTAGTACTAACCTTGTTCCAGAATCAAATCATGGGCAACCATAAACAGATGACTTGAATCGTCGTAGCGGTGTAGTGCTGCGGAGCTACGGTCCATTATATAATTCCACATTGACTTAGCTTCAATGTAATTCAGAATTCGTTACCACGGTACAGCATTTATGGTATTTGGTATTTTGATATAAAAAAAATTATATTTATTATTCGAAGCAAACCTTACTTTTCCTCCTTCTCTTGGTCTTTGTTTTTTAGCCAAGTGGTCATATTTAAATTATTCTGCATCATACTATCCTCCTTTGTCAGTGAGAGATAGTCGACAGTCACTCCTTTAAATATTTTTTTTCTGAGGAAAAAGAAAAGTTATAAAGTAACTGACGCAAATAGGTCTAAATAAGTTCGGTTTACTAAACCAGTATTTCTGCTGAAATAGCAGATCCAGTAAATGTTGTTCTGTCCTATAAATTAAATTAAAATACATTTTAGATAGGATTTCCCTAAAAATATGTTTTTAATGAGCGTTTAAATCGAAATTAGTAAATACACTAAGTTTCTATTTAATCGGGCGTATACAATATGAATCAGCGGTAACCAAGTGGATAATAACCTAGAATGTCACATGTCGAATGTCTTATCCGTGCAGGGGCGGAGAAAAAATATTAACCTCTGCAGCCGGGGTCGGCCTGTCGTAAAAGGTGACTAAACAATCCACCCTAGCTACGTGGTAGGGCCTCAAGCCCGTCTGGATGGCGACCACCTTTGGTCTTAAGTATGCCGCCATAATAACCTTGTGTTGTGTTCCGGCATTAGTAATCTAAGTTCCTGTACCCTTTATGGGACAGCAGCGTGTTCGCGATGCCACTGGTGTTGCAAACATCCATAGGCGATGGTAACTGCTAAATTCTAAGCGAGCCGTCAGCCTGTCTGCTGTCCTATAGCAATAAAAAAAATGTCACAAGTTTGATCCCCATGATATCATGCATTGTTTATGCAGTTTCTCTCGGCTAACGTGAATTTTATAGTTACTACGCAAGAACGGCGATGAAAAAATGGCGAAGAAACCTGTGTACCTAAATCGTTGGTATGTGTAACATGCTAATCCGCTAAAGGACAAACTCGAGGGCAGTAGTGGGACGCCACGTGTAAAAATAAAATTCAATTTGCAATATATTATCTATCAGCCAAATATGGAAAGCAAGTTTTAAGTTTTGAATTCATGGGCATGGCAACTCGATGTCTACCTTCACAAGCCTCTGTCAAATATTGCCACATAAGTACATACAACATTTCCGCTACTTCCGGTTGAAATGTCGCTTTCACAAGTTTGGCCAAGCATACTAGGAAAGTTGTTCAAAGAGATGTTTTGTAATGGTTTTTCTTTGAAAATACTATATAAACCAACTTACACGTTATAAAAGTGAATAAAAATTCTCATAACTAAAACACTTCAATTATACTAATTTTTATAATAGTAAATTTTATAATAACAAATTTTCTACAAAGCTGGTTAGTTTTGTTTTATTTTGCATGTATGTTGATTGTAGGTCAAAATTTTTCTTGAAATTCAACCAAGATATCAGCGGTCTACCGCGTAAGTTTGTGGCGCCATCTAGAAACGGATAACCCTGTCATCAGTAAGACCTAATTTATTATATATTGATAATATCAAAGCTATAATAATAATTCAATTTGACACGTTTCTTAAATGGGATTTATACACTGACCCCTGCTTGGGGTGGACTGTCGTTAAAGGCGACAAAACAACTCTAGCTAGGTAGTAGGGCTCCAAGCCCGTCTGGATAACAACCACCCCTGGGTTTTATATATGCCTTCTTAATAACATTGTGTTGTGTTGCGGCATAAGAGAACTGCCCCAATAAGTCAGAGCCGGGTCACTTGCGGTGTGGCGTCACCGCCCTAGCGTCGCAAACATCCGTAGGCAACGGTAACTGCTTACTATTAAGTGGGCCGTCAGCATGTCTGTTGTTCCAAAGCAATAAAAAGTAACTGCAACGAAGTAAATTGAGCAGCACTTGTTTTGTATTGTTGACAGATCTGTGCTGAACTGAAATTTCGTCTAAATACATGTTTTTTAAATTTATAAAAATAAATAAGTATAATGTAGAAATGTAACAAACGTAATTATCCATACAATTTTATTGTTAACTAAATGTTGTTAAATAAATGTATGGTATTATCTAGTATTTTTCAGACACAAATATTTTTTTGTTTTATGAATAAATGATATGATATACAATATATTTACTCGATGTTTAGTACACAAAGGATAAATACTGCTATTTATTAATAAATTTTCTTAACGATTACGAATTAGGAGAGTCCAAATGGTTTGAGATAAACCGGAAATAAGATGGATGAGACGCTGGCTTTATTCGAACTAAATATATTCAAAGATGGATAGCTTTACAGTTATTGAAGCACTTGGTCTTCGGGATTCTAGCTTTTTTACCACTTGAATTTGGTCATATTAAAGAAAATATTACTTATAAGGAAAATGAAACTTCGTCAAATATTAACCTTTTTCCGACGTATTAAATTTGGTTTTATTATATTTGTTTTTATTAATAATTTTGGTTTCGTTATCACGTTTTATATCACTGTCAGTATTCAAGGTGTCAAAATAAAACTCTTCACCGCTATTTCCAGACCAGCGCCTAAACTGGTACATGGATGAATACAGTACAAGATTAGTACGATTTCTTAATGTGGTGCCTGAGAGCAGACATACGACCGCAAAGGGCTAATATTTAAAAAAAAAAATACCAAAAAGAGGAAAAATAGGCATCAATATATTATTTATAGTTGTCGTGTTTTTTTTGGTAATAAAGTGTAGTTTTAAATTTATTTTCAGAATATTTGTTATGTAGGTATAATGAATCCCTACAATATATTAAAAGAAAGTTTTCCAATATGATTTTATCTATATAATACTAGGTATGCAATCGGCTGAATGATTGAGATTTACTACTTCAATTTAATAGTCAATAAAATTCATTAAAATATCTTCGAAGTCCTACAAATGTTGTCAAAAATAAGAATATATTAGATAATTATAAATCACAAAAGACGTCATATATATATAATTCGATATGTATTTTTTTCAAAGTATGTAATAGAGTTCAGGATATTTTCATCATTCATCTGTCACAAGGCATAATTTTATCCTAATGTAGATTCTGCTACCCGAGGATCTGACCTTAAAACCACACGACTGGCTACGCAAGTGGTCTGGTGTGGTTGTGTCTATGAATTTGTATCTCAGAGGATAAGACGATGCGAATAACTTGTTGTGGTTGGTCTATTCAAATTCGTTTATTTGCCGCATGCATGGTATAACAGGATGTACAATAATCATTATTTACATACTAAGTGTGCACATGCAACATATCTATGAGACGTGCAAATATTAACTACTATTGAAAATCTGTAAAAAAACCCTAGGATACAAGTATTTATCTAGTGCAGGATAGTTTATAAAAAATTAGACTTATATATACACCCCAACTTGTATATTCCGCATTCAATATCAAATAAACTTCTCGGATAAATTTATAGTTGCACTAGAACCATAGTTCCCAAAGTGATCCAGGTGGACCCCCAGGGGTCCACGGGAGACTCGCCGGGGGTCTACGGTGGCGTGACAAGAAATGGAGGGGTTCACAATTCGTAAGCGGGAGTCCACGTACATTTATTTGCTTTCGATAGTGAAGAACTAAAATGTTGGTTTGATTTCACATACCTATCAATGTAGGCAGATAATATTTTAAGAAGTTCGGCGACTGTTACTTGTAAAATTTTGCGTATTCCATATTCAGTACAACGTTGTGGTATGTGTGCTTGCAATGTTGCATGAACTTGTTTGATTCTTCGCCAATATAAATATGAATACCAAGGATAAACGTTACTCATTTGTTACAATTAATTAACCAATCAATTCTCACTTTTTTTCGAAAACTATTAATTATTGGTTGGACCTCAGCCGCAACGCAAATTTCCATAGCAAGAATCTTCACATTTTTGTCGAGTTTTGGTAATATGGTGAGAAAAGTGGTTTATGAGAAAAAAGGTCTAGGAACCTCTGCACTAGAAGAATATTGTGCCAAACTATGTTAGATTGATAATACAAATTACGCAAACAATCACCACAAGTTTCCCAGTATTATAAATTATACAAGTCGTTTAATTAGTTCTGTTAATTCTATTTAGTTTTGGGCACTGCCCGTGCGTGTTGTGGCGGAGCAATGGATTACGCCACTTGATGAATGAACGCGCCTTGTTTTGGCATTTGTGGGTATTAATCCTCACTAATGAAGCGGCCGGTTTCTTAGTATGATGGATTGTTCAGGTAAATGAAGATTAGACCTGGTTTTGACCATACTTGAGATTTGAGTATACGTAATAACATAATTGTTAAAAATAAGTACAGTAGTTTTCTTATTACATTTTTTTCTTTTTATATATACATATAAAAAAAAAACAGATTTTTGACGCAAATCGTACTTGTTATCCCCGGGCGTTCCGTCATACGAAAACATTGCTCCATAGAGGTTATCAAAATATTGCTTATTGTACTGTCAAGGAAAAACAGGAACAGTTGTGCGTGGTGGTTAATTTAATGAACAAATTGAATTGAAAAAATGATTAAATTTAATTAAATGACAATTAATTTTTGAATTGCATTTACTGAAGTAACTACTTCAGTTAATATAACCTTGAACATTCTTAGGAATCCCTGTAGATTGTTTCTTAGGAAGTATTAAAATCACAATTTTTTATTCATCATCATTAACTTTTTCTTTTTATCGACTTTTTCTTCTCCACTCAGCACGGTCTTCGGCATCTTGTAGTCCACTGGCACTCATATCACCTTTTACGAAGTCAAGCCAGCCGTTTTTTAGTTTATTTCTCCTGGCAGGGGTGGGCAGATTAGGCATGGCTAGACATTCTTCCCCACGTAGATATCTGTCTGCCGTAAAGTGTCTATACCAGCGAATGCGATATTGCTCCAATCCATCCGCAATGTAATGGACATGAAGCCTGCCACGAATGTGAGGATTAATATCGTGGTCTTTTCGCATCACTGCACCCATCCACCGCAGCATGATAATCTTCGTGACACACAGTTTTTGCTTGTGTCGCTCCAGCATTGGTACTTTTCACAGCCGTATATATGTATGTCATTTTGATACTCCAAGTAATTGGTATCCTTTTTTATTGATATTGTATATTAACCAAATAAAAGGAATATTCCAAATAAAAAATTCATGACCCTCCTAAATATTTTCTTTGTAAACACTTTTTACGCAGTATTTTATTAAAATGAAACAATATTCTTATTAAAATGAAACAATATAAGCAATAACACTCAATAAATCCTTTCCAATTTATGTTCAATCAGTCAATTTTATATTCACTTTTTTCAATCACGATGAGAGCCAATCGTACACTTATCTCCCTGACTATAGTAATATAAAAAGTGCAGATAAATATATAATGCGACTAAATAGTGATGGTGGCGAAAAAAAAACTATTATTTTTATAATAAAAAGTCTTCTGAATAACTTTATATTATTATTACACGTTTATTTGTTTGTAGTTTAAAACTAATTAGTTTAAACAAAGCAGTTGGCGATTTCATATAGAGAAATTATGAAATTATGTACAAAACGTAAAATTACAAATTTTCACTAAGATACACTTAATCTTATCAATAAAATTCCGCAAAATAATTTTCGTAGCCTATGCGATTTAAGTCGGAAAAAGTCGTGCTCGTTTATTTACTGACGTAATATTTAACATGGTTTAGTTTTTTTTGTATTTCAGTAAATATTTTTACAATAATAAGGAAATAAAAATGAAGTGAGATGAGATGAGTGAGAGTAGAGAGAGAGAGAGGGAGTGAAATGGGTTATAAATGATTGCATTATTTGTTTATTGTCTGTGGACGATATGCAATATTATATTATTTCGGTTTCTTAAGCAATATCCTATCGTTTTCAGAAAGCGATATAATGTTTTCTAAACAGCATGGTTAAATTAAATATCAATAGCTTTTACATTATTTAAAAAAAAATATACTAGGACAACTCACATAGCGCCATCTATTCGTAATTCCAAAGTAAGTAGCATAACATTTATGTTATGGGTACTAGACAGCATTTTAATTTTTTAAATAAATACGTATTATTTGATTCATAAACACCCAGAAGCGGCACAGGAATTGAACCCGTCCCAAATGACTTCCGCAAGCGTACAGTTGTAAGAAAATAAATTAAAAATGGTTTATTTAAGACATAGTTTTTAGTTAAGCACATAATAAACTGATGAAATCTTAAATGGGACCTAGCTCAGCTTTAGCTACAAAAATTACAGTTTACGCACAAAACCGGCGATAGTCTTCGTTAATTGTAATCTAGTAACATAATTATTAGTTACTGTTCAATGAATTGTGAATCCGGTACTTCTATTAGTATTTATTTATTGCACTTTATTAATCGTTATTAGATAACACTCGTATCCCATCACTATCAACAGATATTGAAACAGAAAAGCGGTAACCAATGAATATTTTTAAAGGGCAAACGAATAACAGTTATCGCGGAAAGTTGGTATAATTTCTTTGAAAAATATCATTTCATAAAGGGCCGATTCGTAGGAGAGAAAAGCCCGTAAACACCTTTTGATGTTTTATTAAACAGGTGAAATATTTTTTATTAGAAAACGCTTTTCCTCGTTTTGATCGTACAGAGGGCGCTCAGTTTGTTTCTTAATTTCATGAAATGATATATTACCTAGTGTTGTTTTCGAATTTCTGACGTTGAAATGTTTTATTTCTGGCACGTATTTTGAGATTGTTTCCTGCTCAATTTCAGAGTATATGTATTTTATACAATTAGTTCAAGTTCAAAAGAGAAAGGGCTTTGAACCTAATTAATATGCTTCAACAACATCCAAAGAAAACAATTATAATAATAAAAGTTCATGGCGTCCTACTGCCCAGCACCCACCACTCGGGCCTCCCCCTAGAAGGAATGAACAGTATACCCACCACGCTTGGTCAAGGCGAATTGGCGCGTTACATATACCAGTATATTTTCCTTCATCGTCAGTATATGGCAATCATGTTATACGAATTCGAATCTCCGAGTGTAATAACATTGAGCTACAGGTACCTTAAATAATACAAAAGAACACTACTTGAACGAAACAGGATCTTATCAACATTTTATCACAAATAAGCATGCCGGCCGGACTCGTTCACAGCTCATTTTATTATCTCTACACATATTTTAGTCAAAAATATAGGTAAATCAATTTTATTAATCAGACTTGTACGGATTCTTATCGTTCGGCGATATATTTTTTATTTTAAACGATAACTATGACCGCTATAGACAGTTTATTAGATAGCTTTTGTCCACATGATTGTATGTAAGAAACCGCTCACAACGATAAGACCGCCAATTGTATTCTTAATAAAAAAAAAAAAATATTGCAATCACGTATATTATATTCTATGACCGTGTAGCATCATTTAGTATAATCAAAATGTAAAACCGTAGAATATAAATATTATACGTTCTCAATTAACCCAAATTTATTAATGAAATTACATTAGGCGAAAGTAGGACTTGTATCATATTTTGAGAAAAGATAATATTAGTAAATATAATAATATTATGATCTATAGGTACAGCTGCTACGTGGTAGGGCCTTAAGCCCGTCTGGATGGCCACCACCTTTGGTCTTACGTATGCCGCCATAATAACCTTGTGTTGTGTTCCGGCATTAGTGAGCCACGTTCCTGTACCCTTATGGGACAGCAGCGTGTTCGTGATGCCACTGGCGTTCCAAACACCCATAGGCGACGGTAACTGCTAAATTCTAAGCGGGCCGTCAGCCTGTCTGCTGTACTACAGTAATAAAAACAAAATACAGCTTTTAGACAAAATATTCAAATTTCTTATTGTAAAAGTTTAGTACCGGATATCCATTTACGAAATCGCTAAAATATTGTGCTCAAGACCTAAAAAGAGATTGTCGACTACGATTTTTCATTAAAATAGCAGCAGTAAATTATCTTAAGACCTTTTCGTTCGTGCTCAATAGACACGGAGCATTGTCCAAAAATTCTTTCGACATAACTACGTGACCTCCATATTTTAAGGGCATTATTATACAGGTGACAATTTTTTAATGAAACAAACTGTCATAACAGTTCCTTAATCTATTGAATTACAAAATCTAATCCTCAAAATTATTATGAAATAACAAATAAAATATGTGTCTTTACGAACAGTGAAATGAAAATTGAGCAAATTTACATCAATCGTGCAACAGTAAAGTTAGGTTGTTACTCAGAACAGTTACGGATATAATAAATAAACAAAAGAATAAACCTTTTCCTATAATCGATTTAACCTGACATCCGAAGTTGGGAAAGCTTTAAATTTTAAGATACAAGAATTGTCGACAGAATGCAAAACTTTTGCATGCTTTTTCGCGACGGCTCCCTTTCGTGATAGTTCCTTGAGAGAGAAAAAGCATGAGTCCGTATCGCAGAGAAATCTGGATAGAAATGAAAAAAACTAAAGCACCAAACACTACATATGTATTGATGAATGAAGGCATGATTCTATATTGACGCGTATAAACTGACACATTTATTTTAATTCTTATAATAATAGCAAGAATATAAGTACGCGAAACTCATAATTGTTGTCAAAAATATCGAATGTCGCTTAAAATTCTTAGATATTTAGAAAACAGAGTAAATAAAGTCCTCATAATATTTTCTCAGACGGTTATGAACAGCCCCTAAAAGATCGTTCAAAATTTCCCTTCAAAGTGATATATTGGCTAGTGAACGCGTCCAATCTGGTTGATTTACAGTGCCAATAATCTGCGTCGTCACGCGACACCCGTCAGGTGTCAGACAGAGCCGCGACCCGCTATTGTCACGTACTATACAATGGAAACACACGGCGAGGTATTGCTTAAATGACGCAGCGGTTTTACGTATATACAATAAAATCGCTTCTATTAATCGAATTTCGTATTTTAATGAAGCGCATGCAGAGTTAAAACTGATATAGTTAATTTATCTTAACTGATGAACCTAACATATATTCCTATGAATGTAGAGAAAAATAAATGAAGTTGGCTGTCATTGTTTATTATTGATATTTTTGCAGTTTAGACCAATATCTTGAGAAAAAAGTTGATTTATTTTGCTTTTTAATACATTATTAAATAAATAATCTCTACTTTCTCGACAAGAAGTAGTTACCTAATCTTTGTGATAATATTTTAAAACCATAAATAAATGGTAAAATAATATTTTTTATTATTACATTTTGAAAAAGATATAGCTTTATACAAAGAAAGAGAAAATGCTGTTTAATAAAAAAAAAGACTCTAATACTTCACCTGCCACCCTACCACTCGAACGTAAATCCCATTGGCGTACGTAACGTAACGTAAGTGGCATAGGCAGCAATAAAAGGGCATATCAGTAACAAAAATGTTTAGTGGAATGTGACCCCTGTAATAAAGTTAGTGAACGAAAAAGTAAATTCAGTAGGAACAGGATTACGTTAAAAGTGATCACGTCATCGATAAAATGAGTGAAGAATTTATAATACAAGTTGGCCATTCTGACAGCAGTGATTCAAGTGACAGTGAAAATGAAGTCACAAGCCCTGGTCCAAGTTCCGGTGCCACATCACTTAGAAATTATGTAAAAGGTGTCGTGTCACTGAGTGACAGCAGTAACAGTGATTACATTTTTTTATATTGATTTAATTATTACATATCAGCATAACATGATAGCATACACATATTATTTTTTATTAAATTCTTGTTACCAGGTATTTTATCAACTATTTTATCCTTAGTTATTAATTAATTATAATAATATAAATATAAATGTGAATGTGAATTTGTTTGTTTATTGAATCTTAAATCTAAATTAAAAATTTCACTGAGAGTTTTAAATTTCTTTAACTTTTTGTGCCTAATTGTACCTGCACGGACGACCGCCATTTTGATTCAACTTAGATGCTGCGATCTCTACCCGTTTTTTTTAAATAATAATTCCTTTACGTAAAATAATACCAAAATAATTTTTTGTTGTACATAAGTTCCAGTAACAATGTTAACAAATGAAACAATCCAATTTAATTCTAGAGTGTTGTTAGCGACACAATCTGTAATATAATAATATTGTATAATCGCAATAGTTGTATTATTTTAAATAAATGGCAAGAGAAGGGAAGATGGGGTGTCATGCGTAGGGGCAACGGGTAGGGTAGATGCGGGGAACGGGGTAGCAGCCTCAAGCCCGTGTGCTGTTGGTCAAAAAAGTAGTCGACTCAGGTCCACGATATGAGCTGCCCCTGCGCACGCCCCTATGTTGTTTTCCCATTTAAAATTTTATCGTGTTTTTATCCATCTCCTACAAGTGTGTTGTCTAAGTTTCTTAGTAAAATCCGTATCCGAAAAAATAACCGTTGCGTTTTAATGCAAATATATTGTTACGTATTAAATAAAACTATGCTTTAAACGACTAGAAAAAAAGTGCTAGATTAAGGTCAGATATACAATGAATCAGAGAATTGAAATGAAGGCCTTTCTTTGACCATGACGTGACGTGACAGGAGTGACGCGGTAGGACCGCGATAGGAACTCCTGCATTCGCGGCAGTCTTCATGTCCGTAACATTGCGGATAAATTACAAGAGTGTCGGCTCCGTTGGTACAGCCATGTTTTACGTCAACCGGATGCTTACGTGGGTAACAAATGTCTGGCCATGCCGCCTCCGCCGGGCCCCGGCAGGAGGGGTAGACCCAAAAAGTGCTGGCTTGACGTCGTAAAGGGTGATATGCGTGCCAATGGGCTCACTACCAGGGATGCTGAAGACTGTGCGAAGTGGAGAATAAAAAGTCGGAAATCGGACCCCGGGCGCCCAAGCGAGAGGTTGGGCTGCAACCGGGATTTAACGCAAGGATGATGATACAATGAATCAGAGAATTGAAATGAAGGCCTTTCTTTGACCGTTTATCAATTTAACATCTTCTTCTAAACGTCTATTCTTGTTGCATCTCAGTTTCACTTAGGAATCTTGGTTTCGCTGCTGAATATTGTGACTAAATGCTTCTTTTCTTTGAGAAAAAAAGCGTAACACTCTCAATTTTCATTAAAATACTAGGCAGTAATGGTTACTTTTAGAGTCGGTGCTGGAACTGAATTAAGTAACTACTTTGATATAACCTTAACACTCACCTGACTTCGTTGCATAACTTTTCTTTCCCTTCTTCCTGCCATCATTTTTTTCCTTCTATCCTGAGCCATTTTGATGGATGAGTGTAGGCTCCTGTAGATTCCTGAATTGTGTGCGTTTCGTTAGAAAGCGCCCTCTGCCTCTCTTTCTATCCTTACGGCCTTATTAACCTCTTAATACTGTCTGTTAAATAACAACCAAACAACCTTAAAGCTATACTATAGGTAGCTATATATGAGGCTGTCAGTGCAAAAGTGACCTAAGCTTAAGACACACAGTATGAAAATAATAGATTTTGTATAACTACGAATCTCACATTAATAAAAAAATAATAAATTCAAAAACTAATTTTGCAGCGCCATCTTTAACTGAGGATAATAAATTAAAGATAGGCCGATTTTGTATGATATTTTAACAGGTTTTGGATCACTTTTTGTAGTTATGACAGAATATGGAAAATTGAGGGTTAGGCCGTTTTTGCGCTGACGGTCTCATATATAGGTTTTGGTTGATACACGGGCTACCAGCTGCATTAAATCCGAGAAGAAAACCAATGTCGAGCTTTTTCTATGTTTTTGTTACTGAAGAACAGTAGACAGGCTGGTAGCCCATTTAATTGCGACGCTAGAGGCACCGCGGACAAGCTACTGTCCTATTGGGGTACAAGAACCTGGGTCATTAATGCCGGAACACAACACAAGGTTATTATGGCGGCATACCAAGGCAATTTAGACCAAGGGTGGGCGCCATCCAGCCGGGCTTGGGGCCCTACTTGTAGGGTTGTTTTGTCATATTTTACGACACGCTAACCCCGGCCGCTGGGGTCAGTATTCATACTCCGACCCTGCAGCTAAAAATACTGAATGTCAACTATAAATATTTTATGATCTCATTTTGTAATTTTCATTTTTTTATACGAATGATTAATATTATTTGTGTAGCCATAAGAACCTGAAAAAGTGGCCACAAGGTAAGCCTGTGGCCACTTTTAGGAAAGCTTAAGAAAAGCTTAGGCTTGACTTTGAGGTCACTAGCTAGCAAGGGAAGGACCCTTGACCCTATTTGATGCTGAATAACGGCTAAATATTAACGATATATGAATCAATTAAAAAAGTTCAGAGGTATTTTTCCCATTAGCCTTAAAATATTTTTTACTCTTTGGAAAACTGTATACAAATAAAGAGTATTTGTGACAAAATCATCTATAAACCGACAAAATTTAATAAGGCTGTAAAGTAACTGCCTAATTTCACATTCATAGGATTCCTGTAGGCGAGTAACGGAACGGTAAATAGATTAGTATACGCTTTTGGTATCCGGAATGAAGCGAGAATTTGGCTTTTTCCCAATTTAAGCTAGAACTGTTCAATAACAAATTTCTTTTTCGACCTTTATTTGAAAGGTAACTTTAGTATTATAATTATAACAGTCTTTAAAGGGGTTAAACATACATATGTGCACGTTTTTCGACGATGTTTATGTTAACCGTCGCGCGTCGTCACCTTGCAATGATTTATGTAATATATAGGTATATATAATATGTATATAACATTTATGAGATAACAGCTAACAGAGGAAAATGAAAGGAGAGAACATGTGCTGATCCTATATAATGTGGGATAAGGGCAAGAAGAAGATGTATATAATATAAGCACATTAATATATAACATTTGTATAGTATTATGTGTATGTCTAATATGTACACTAGGCTAGAAAATCTGGCTAAGGCTGGGCCCCGACTGTAATACTACTTATCTAACGTACCTGTCTAACGTAACACCTAAATTGCAGTTTTTTTCAAACAGTAATCCACAGATTATTCGTACTCAGTCCAAGAGAAACTTTTTGTATTTATTTACAATTGTTTTAAATTGAATCCACAGACATGATCGTCTAAGGCCACCGAACCAACGGCGTCGTTATATTTTTTGTTGTCTTATTTATTTGTGCAGTTAAGACTATCTGGGGAGGATGGTGAACTTGATTTTTTTAAATGAATATGGAATGATATGGTAATAACCAGGAATTAATGTTGTTTGAGATCTCAAAATATTTCTTCATTTTTAAAGATGTTCATAATAGAATAGTAAAATTAGTTTATTTTACTTTCAGTAATATCTATAGATAGATATTCCTTATTATTTAATACATTTATTTTTTGTTTTAATTGTAAATCCACCGCCATATTTCCTTTAATTCTTTCCAGCTGGGTTATCTGGCAGAGATCGCTTTAAGTGATAAAATCGCCGTTTGTTTTACATTATTACTATTTTGTTATTACTTATTTTACTGTCTAGTTTTATTGTGTTGTCTTAGATATCTAGGCCAAGCTTTATTATAAATGTAAGCAATAAAGAGTTATCTATCTATCTAAAATTATGAAACTGTATATATGTATAATAAAATTTACTACTGATATAGATATTCGTATATTGTTAAATGCTGGTGGCAATCGAGGCCTTGGCCTGACAATTCCGTCGCGCATCGCGACTCCGGCGCTCAAACAAACGAAAGAATACGGGTGGTTTTAGTGGGTATACCTGCGACGTCCTCCAGCCTAGGTAAGAGGACGCAAGAGCGCATTGCACAAAGAGTTTCACACTACCCAGCCCTAAATCCTCACGTGGAGGGATTAATATAAATATATAGAAAAAAAATTGTTTATAACATATACGAGGATGTGTCCCACGACAATTCTCGTTTAAAAGTTATAGTTTAGTATTGCTTTATAAAATTTTCACTATTCTAAGTATAGCTAAAGAACTGTTTTCTAACAAACTGTTATCAACTTAGTTTAAAGTTTTATAAAGTTATTTACTGTGAAATAGATTTTACTAGTTATTTTCAAGTTTACTACATAATTGTGTTGTAGAACATTTTTATATATGGCATGGTTGCTTACTGGCTTTTTTTATTGTTCATACATGATTTTTACTTTTTAAAAGAATCTTTCTTTTAAAAAGTAAACCTCATTTTATAGCTATTCTAAACTATGATTATGTTCACAACTGAATTATTAAATTTTGAGTATGAATATTTATGTTTAGGGTACTAAAAACTTTCTAAATTTTTATTAAATAAAATTATAATATTAATTGTATCATGCACTACGTAACTAACGTTCTTAAGTACTTTAAGCACTTTAGTATTATAATGAAGATAACTGTTAAAAAGTTTTATTTTTTATTTCTGGATGACACTCGTTAGTAAACAATTTGAAAATAAAATTTTAAACTACTAAAAATAATACAAAAACGATTTTATTGGATAATCGATGTTATAACGCTATCCAGCGTCGTTTCTGTAGCGTTGTTTAAACGGAAAATAGATCATTGTTTCAATTTAAAACCTGTTAAGTAACTTAACATCGTTATGAATTAAATTTCTGAATGAAGGAGTCCACAGAAACTTTAACATGTCATAATATACCGTTACTCAAAATTTCGTTCGCATGGGACAACACATAAATAAATTAATTAATACTGGATTGCTAGATCGGTTATAATCTGGAATAGGATATAGAGCCCATTCCACACTATAAAGTATAATTCTGGATATTTCTGTGTGTGGCATACAACACAATTCTATCGTTTTATTTCAGCCGTTCTGGCGTGATTGAGTAACAATTCACCCATTCATCCAAACTTTCACATTTATAGTTTTGTGGGTTAAAATAAAATTACCTAATCAGAAGAACTAAATGAAAGACATGACGATTGAAACAAATTTAGAAAATACTAAAGAAATTATGCGAAAAATATCACATAAATCACTTCATAATCTTTAATTTAAAAAAAGCCTCATCTGCGTTTCTGGACGCATTAAAGTACTTCCTTAAGTAAGGAACCCAACAGCATAGCGTTAAATTAAAAATTATGGTTCCCTTAAGAACGAAGTGGCTGTCACAAAAATGTGTGAATATTTCTCAACAAAGTTGAAACGTTTTGCATTAGGGAAAATTTAGTTCGAAAAGTATTTTTCTATATATAAGATTTTTCTTCTCAGTTTACACCAACAACTATTTGCTTTGCTTATTACTTTGCAATAACTCAAAGTGTGACATTATATAATTGACAACCATGGTTTTAAAGATAATTAAAAAAATAAAATTACAAATTGTATTTTTTCTATTTTAGTTTGTCAATACGTAAATATTTTTGTAATTTTAAGCCTTTTTTAATCACACACAACGAAACTCAAGAAACATCTTTATAAAAAATTACTGACGTTGATAGACTACGTACGAAAGGAAGGAACAAATATTTAACCATGCTGTCTCCGCCAGGCTCTGATAGGTGGAGTCGACTCACAGAATACTGGCTTGATGTCATAAAGGTAGCGCTATTGCGTGCCAATGGATTCACTACCATTTTACCACTAACTGAGATTTAATGAGATTAAGATTATGATTATAACCTGATATTGGTAGTCGCAGCAACAAATAAAAAGAATAGTTTATGGGTTACCTAAATATTAACCACTGTGAAGTAATGATTTCGATAACTTTAAACTTGTTAATTGTTCTTGATCACTATTAATCATTAACTGAATAAATCATAATCATCTTGTGTGAATTATTACAACTCAAACTGCCACCTTGGTTCTAGTTCACGTTCCAACTTTTTCTGTTCAACTTATCACGCATCTACCTTCAAGTCGCCATATCAACACTTTTTGGTTTTCTTTCTTCTTCCAAGGCCCACCGGTGGAAAGATACCTGGGTTCCTATTGCTTGTAATCAATATTTCTTAGACATGCATAAGACCGCTCGACATAACTCGTGGCTTTACTAACGAAGGAACTCTTTTTTATTAAACATTTTTTCTGTCATGGATATGAATAATTTGCTACGTGGTAGGGCTGAATAACTATGCAAGCTTCCATCACCTTTTCCCTAAATGTGCCGCCATAATAAGCTGTGTATTGTGAGTGGCATAAATAACCCAGATTTCAGGTAGCCCTGTCATTGCAAGCTTAAATGCTCTGTCCCATATTTTGGCCAAAATCATGCACCCTAAATTGCTGTGGCCACTATTTTGGCCAAATTTGGTCCAATCGGAAATCGGATAATTTATTGTCAATCGCATTATATAGGCCATAAGCCTTTTTGTTTTTACACAGAGATTTTATTTTATTGCTGTAGGACAGCAAACAGGCTGACGGCCCACTTAGAGTTTAGCAGTTATCGTCGCCTATGAGTGTTTGCAATGTCAATGGCATCGCGAATATGCTGTTGTCCCGTAGGGGTACAGGAACTTGGGTCATCAAAGCCGGAACATAAAGTTATTATGGCGGCATACTTAAGACCAAAGGTGGTCGCCATTCAGACGGGCTTGCGGCCCTACCACGTAGCCAGGGTGGGTAGTTTAGTCACCTTTTATGACAAGCTGACCTCGACTGCAGAGGTCAGTATTTTTTCTCCCCCTCTGCTCGGATAAGGACATTTAAAAAAACCTTTCAACAATTTTTCGTTTTAGAAGTCAGTACATTTTAAGTCTATTATCTTTGATCTTTTTTACAGGTATATAACTCGTCTACTATTTTGAGTGACTCGTTGACGACACTCCTCAGTCACGTGCCGTCCCATGGCGTCATTTGTCAAGCTCACCTCTTAACATCACTCAGTCTGACATGAAGCCCTCTTTTTTCGCTTTGGAAACTGTGTTTTATATCTAAACTGAAAAAAATCGTTGTCATAAGCTATTTATATCACTATAAAGTAAGTTTTCGTGCACACTGGAATAATAAAATATGATTCACCATTATTTATTCGATGTTTTAGTAAATTTTAAATAAACAAGTAATTATTTATCTTAACTTGCAACCTACTGAACCAAAAAACCGAATGATGCTTTAGGGTCTGTGAACTTTCAAAAAGAGGGGGTAGCGTTATTGAAACTCCGAGTCTACCACACGACATATACATATTATAATGTACATTATAATATACTACAATGCTAGACCATCATTAATTTATGTGCTTTATAGTATACATAAGGGACGAGTGCACACTTGGGAATACTGCTTTACAATCTATACTACTATTACAGTGTATATTCATAAGATGTCCTAGGTTTCTTTCGTTAGCAATATAAATATAAGCTTTTATTATTAAATTACTGTTTTTATTAGGCACACGTTTGTTTTTACTTGCATTCTATGCACGAACTAGTGATGAAACATACAGTTTTGACTAGGGACGAAGAAAAAAAGATTGGCGTCTAAATACTGCTATGTAACGGCACTTGACATCGAGAGAAATGAGTAAATTAAAATCGGGATCAAATATGCTTATTTAATAAATTTGCAATACAATGTCCTCTTTTATACTTTCTTCAAACGTGAATTGATAGACTACAATAAAGTTTAAAAAAATTCAATGAGTTTTCTTAATGAAACCTCCATTTAAAGACAAAAACAAAGTAATAGGGTAAAGATAGCACCGGAACATTACCCATTTAACGACAAGCACAAACTCAATCTAAATCGTTAGTCTAAGAACTTAACTTTTAAATGCAAACGCGCTTAACAGTTACGTAATGGTTTAAAAAGCTATTTTTACTGTTTTGTAGAGAAGAGTGCTTCCCTGATACGAATAGAATCTCTTTATCTGTGAGCGGTGAAACCTTTTTAAATATAGATTCCATATAAATATTAACAGTGCATTAATACCAAGTCGTTGTAAAAGTTAGTTTGCATTTCACGTTTTATTTAAACTTGTCCTTTTAGCTGAGATACCTAGTTTTGCTTCAGGGCCCTTGGTTACTAAAAATGTGACAGTGATTGCTCATTATTTTAATTTATTATTCAGAAATATATATTTTTATTATATAAACAAAACCTATCAAACTACAACTTAAACTGAGTTGTATCGACACTGTTCTACCTAAAAAAGATATTGTTAGATTTAGTTTTATAAGGTTGAATATCTGAAGTATGATTCTGAAAGAAAGGACTTAATGGTATCTCCTATTCACTTTCTATGAACTAGAAGGAAATCAAATTAATTTCAAGCATTTGCCTTAATACCTTTGAAATGAAGTATACGTTATTACTCGAAGGAAGGTGCTACATATAAATTAGAAAATAAACGTTCATCTTCGTTTCCTACATAACTGACATTTAACACTGTCTAGAAAAGCGATGAGGTGACTCTTATAATATTTGTGTCCAAGACGCGGCCAAAGTATGAAAATAAATGCCTAACATTTTTTTTATTGCTGTAGGACAACAGACAGGCTGACGGCCCGCTTAG
The DNA here is from genome assembly GCA_963693495.1 of Malacosoma neustria. Taxonomy (NCBI): domain Eukaryota; kingdom Metazoa; phylum Arthropoda; class Insecta; order Lepidoptera; family Lasiocampidae; genus Malacosoma; species Malacosoma neustria. The sequence continues at coordinate 15,080,693 of OY856384.1, forward strand.
GATTTAGCAGTTACCGTCGCCTATGGGTGTTTGCAACGCTAGTGGCATCGCGAATACGCTGCTGTCCCATAAGGGTACAGGAACTTGGGTCCCTAATGCCGGAACACAACACAAGGTTATTATGGCGGCATACTTAAGACCAAAGGTGGTCGCCATCCAGACGGGCTTGAGGCCCTACCACGTAGCTAGGATGGGTTGTTTTGTCGCCTTTTACGACAGGCCGACCCCAGCCACAGAGGTTAGTATTCTTTCTCCGACCTTGCACGGATAGAAGCCGCCCCTGCATTATATACTATACTTTATATTTTTCCGTGCAGGTGCTGAGTAAAATTATTATCCTCTGGTGTCGGACGACCTGTCATAAAAGGCGATAAAACGACCCTCAAGCTAGGTTGTAGCTGCATCCCCGTCTGGATGGTGATGACCGCTGGTTTTTAGCGTGCCGTCATAATAACCTTGTATTCCGTCACTGGTGATCAAGGTTCCAGTTCTCCTTCTTCGAGGTTGGCAGCGCGTTGACAATGCCATTGGTGCTGCAAGGGTCATAGGTACCTAGGTATTACCTATGACCATATATACTATACATAGCTCCGTATATGTCAACTTGTGATACAGTTTACGATTAAGTATTTAACAACATATATTAAACCCCTAACTTTAATTAAATAGCAACAAGATCAACGTACTTTAGAATGAAAACAAATAATTTTCCCGTGTAAAATCAAAATAAGCGCAAGTAACTTAAATGCTGTGCCTAAAATAAACATTCGGAGATTAATTGTGAATTCCATCTGTGTTCGTGACCGTGAGAAATACAACACACCCTTGTATTGTTATGGTAAAATTAAAATAAGTATGTCAAATAGGAAATTTAATTAATTCAAAAATGAAGATTCTAAGATTACTGTGAATTAAATATTAAAAAAAAATAATTATGTAATGTGAGTCACTGTGTCTAAATAAATAGTATTTTATAAAAAAACAAAATTATAATTGTATACTGTAATTCTTCTACTGAGTTTCATCCCAACTGAATCGGAAGCTGAAGTTTTCATGTCACTAAATTAGCAGCGTACCGTTCTGGGACTATTTCTCTTCCTTGCGAGGATGCGTATAAGGAATACAATTAAATACGAAGTATGTACATACATATTTATACATTCATAGTTTTTGCAGGGGCTACTGTCAGTTGACCCCTCCTCCAAATATGAAGAGAAAAATAAATTGTACCTCTATTTTGCTCTAATTACACTATTCAAGGAAGTAATCTATTTAATCCATTTTAATTTTTTTGGAAAGGGTTTTAAATTCCTGGTGGGACCACATATCTGTGCTTTAATTATCAATAATATATGATGTAGATATATTAAATCAATTAGATATAATACAGAAATGCAATTATGTTTTAAATAATTACTGTAATTTCAAGAATATTGATTACGTATTTTTTAAATTTTGCAGCCAATTTTTGCTAGCTCGTAAAATGGCTTCTGAAGAGCTCTTATTCATAAATAAAAAAATTATTTGGTTTTGGTATTAATACATATTCATTTATACGCGCCCCGTCCCAGCTTTGTACGGATGGATATTTTTGTTTAAACATTTTAGGATAAACGTTAAATAATTGGGTCTTTATGCAGGACATGGTAGTAGTTTTTCCAAATTACTTTTCACATTTTTCTAATAATTTTACTTTTTTATCCATAAACCTCTTTTTACTCTCCATAATATGTTGTTTTTATTGACATTTTTAAATTCGTCATATCTCATGAATATAATGTCCGATTTGAATAATTCAAAAGTAATCACCGGTTATTGAAACAGTCTTGAATACGAAATATTTTACTTGTACTATAAAGGTTGATGTCCTCCCAGACGTATCCGTCGACGGCGACACCCTTAGCTCGTCCTTGCCTGGACTCTTGCATGAGCGCGAGCATGACTCGCAAAACCAAATTTTGTTATGAAGGTCCTATTACAAGAAGCGCAGTAAAGAGACCCACTTGAATTGCGAGTATAGTTGTAGGAGGGCTTGGGTCGAGTTTTTCGGATCAGGCGTTTGGCGTCAAGGTTTTCAAGACGGGAACGCTCAAAGTTTTTTTATACCCGTGTTGACAGCAGTTCGCCACTCCGACCTCTGCGTTGCAAGCTCCTCCCATGACTCACTAGACATGCCAATTGCAGTCAAGTGGCGTTTTAAGACATCCCTGTAACGCAGAAACTGTCCTCCAGGCTTTCGTTTACCTGAGCTAAGCTCAGAATAAAATACCTTTTTTGGTAATCTGGAAGACTCCATGCGTACAAGGTGTCCACACCAGCGTAGTTGGCCTTTCATTAGCATACACTCCATTCCAGCGAGCTTAGCTCGACGTAGAACCTCCGAGTTTGGCACACGATCCTGCCATCTCACCTGAAGAATCGCCCGAAGACACTTCATGTGGAAGGTATCAAGGCGTCTGATATCTCCCTTGTAAAGACACCAGGTCTCCGAGGCATAGAGCAACAATGGTAAGATTATGGCCCTGTAGACAGCGAGTTTTGTGTGGAGTTTCAGGTCATGTGATTTCCAAACCCGTCGGTTAAGACCACCGAAAGCCGCAGCTGCTTTGGCGACTCGCGCAGAGATCTCAGACTCGAGACGATTATCACTGCGCAAAATAGTTCCAAGGTACCGGAAGGTACCCACTTCCGGCAGTGGCTTTCCTCGTAGGTAAACAACACCATCGTCCGCAGATTTACCTTTCGCAGGTTGTTTTAGAATCTGGGTCTTAGAAGCACTGATTACTAAGCCGAATTTACGACAGGACTCATCTAATTTGTCCAAAAAACTCTGTAGGTCGCCCAAACTGTCAGCCATAAGGCAGACATCGTCGGCGTACAGAACATCTATTACTGAAACAGAGTCCATTTTGCGTTTTGCTCTGAGACGTGCGAGGTCGAAAACGCTTTTGTCCATGCGGACATTTATGGTAATCTTGCCATTACAGCTTTTAAGAGCGTCATTCATTACTGCAGCGAAGTAGATAGCGAAAAGGGTCGGAGCCATTACACAGCCTTGCTTGACACCGCTAGTGACCGGGAACCGGTCTGTAAAGTTGTTTTCGTGACGCACACGGGCTGTCATGCCCTCGTGGAACTGGCGCACTAAATTGACGAACTTTGCAGGACAGCCACATTTTTCCATAACAATCCAGAGGGCGGTCCTGGAAACACGGTCAAAGGCCTTTTCTAGGTCCACAAAACATAAATAGAGGTCGCGGTGTTGTTCAAAACTTTTTTCTTGAAGTTGCTTGACTACAAAGATGGCATCAACCGTACCTCTTCTAGGTCTGAACCCGCACTGGGTCTCCGGAAGGAAGCTTTCAGCTAAATTACTAAGGCGACTATTGATGATGTGCGCCAGAATTTTGCCAGCTGTGGAAAGCAATGCAATGCCTCTAAACGAGCCACAATCAGAGAGGTCCCCTTTGCCTTTATATAGCTTGCTAATAGAAGCATCCTTCCAGTCCTGTGGAACCATCTCAACATCCCAAATCAGTTTGATAAGTTCAAAAAGTCCGGACCTGATACTCGGTCCACCGTATTTGAAAATCTCAGAAGACAAACCGTCCGAACCAGGTGATTTACCATTTTTTAAGCGGTTGATCGCAGTAACGAACTCGGCGTACGAAGGCGGGTCATCCAAGCCCGAAGCAGATGGCAAGCTCTCAAGTGAATTAATGTAAGACAGATCTGCTCCTTGACTACCGGGATTGAGCACTTCATTAAAGTGTTCAGCCCAACGAAGAAGAACCTCTTTTGGATCTGTTAACTTCTTAGCTTTATCTCGCGAGTAAACAGGGGCAGTCTTTTTAGCGCGGGGTCCGTAAACGGATTTTAGCCCTTCGAAAAATTTTGCTGTTTGGCTAGTGTCACCTAACCATTGCAGTTCTTCGGCTTTACGGCGCCACCAACTATCCTTTTGTTCTCGGATCTTTGCTTTAAGATCCTGCTGAAGAGACTTGCGCTGCCCTGCACCGACGACTCCTCTTAGAGCGAGACGATAGTTTTCAACAAGCTGCCGTATTTCCACATCAGAATCATCGAACCAGTCTTGATGTTTTTTATGTGGTGTGCCAATAACTCGCTGAGAAACACCATAGAGAGCCCTGGAATAAGTACGCCACCCGGCATCTACTGAGGTATTGTCATCAGTGCCGGGCATCGCTGCCTCAAATTCCGCATCTAGCTCACGACACAGTCCCTCATCACGCACCAAACGCGCACAAGCAAGTCTAGCCGGAATCCTGTGTTCTGCCCTACGCGGAGGCTTGTAGTAAAGCCTCATCCTGGATCTAATAAGACGATGGTCAGTCCAGCCTTGGGCACCACGCATTGCTCTTGTAATAAGTACATCTCTCAGGTCTCGCCTGCGTACAATGATGTAATCAAGAAGATGCCAGTGCCCTGAGCGTGGGTGCATCCAAGATGTCTTGTATTTATCGGGTAGCCTGAAGAATGTGTTTGTTATGCTGAGGTTGAATTCGGAGCATAACGTCAGAAGAGCAACACCGTTGGTGTTGCACTTACCTACTCCATGTCTCCCCAGTACGTTCTTCCAGGCAATATATTCTGTGCCAACACGCGCATTAAAGTCACCCAGCAGAATCAACTTGTCACAATCTGGAATCCCCAGCAAAACATCACGCAGATTCTCATAAAATTGAAGTTTGTCCTCATCAGGTGTTGTCATAGTAGGCGCATACACGCTCACAAGATGTAGGTATTTCCTGGGAGCCATGTGGAGTCGTAGTGTCATGAGCCTGTCATTGATCCCTTTTGGAGGCTCCACTAGCGATCTAGCGATGTTGTTTCGGATCGCAAATCCAACACCATTTGCGGCTCGTTCACTTGCAGGTTTACCCTCCCAGTAATACGTATATCCACCCAATTCCTCACAGAGCTCACCGCTATCCGCTAAATGTGCCTCGCTGACTGCGGCTATGTCAATGTTATAGCGGGACAATTCACGCGCTATGAGTGCAGTTTTCCGCTCAGGACAGAGGTTGTTTTCATTGTCCAGTAACGTTCTTACATTCCACGCAGCTAAATTTAAGAATGCATTTAATCTATTATTATGTTTCTTTCGACCGCTTTTAATTGGCGACCAGATGACCGCGGTTAGCCACCTGGGTTGCAGTGAGGCGAGCTTTGTTTAGGCCACCTTTTCTAGGCCCCTCCCCGGATTGGGGAAAGCAGTGCGATCCCTAAATAGGGCTGCTTTGTCGTCGGGTGAGCTGCCGTACCAGTTCTCTCGCCTCTAGTGAGTTCCAATACGACCATCACCACCCAACCGCCGTACGTGCAAAGATCTAGCTAGGGACCAAACTCACCCGCTCAGCTCCCACCGCCAGTCCTCATCGCCGTAGGACTTGCACTCTCCGTCCAGTAATGAGCCAGGGGTCATCAGCGCGGGAATATATTAAAGTGGGTAAGCATTTGCGCATACACGAACCCACTCTCTCGTCTTCCAGTCCTTGTTACCAGTGGGGCGGAAGTCCGCTACGACTGATTAGCACTAGAAGATGCAGTGACTGGCCGCATATCTCTTGGATCCCGACATACGCCCTATCAGGCATGTCACAGGTGCCCTGCTGCAGCGCCACGGTCGCCGGGTTTGAAGCCATACTGACGGTGTCCGCCTTCCGAGCCGCTGCAGACTTTATGCAATTTATGAGGGAATCAGCCCATTAAACTAAGTTTGTGAAACTCAGTCCCCTTCACTGGATTTAGCCCGTGGATCGACACGGTTTGCCGGGACACGGCCGCTGCATGCACAACAGCTACTTGGAGCCACCAGTAAAGAGATTTGTGGAATATTTACAATGTAGACAGAATCCACCATCTGCGATGCAGATCGATCGGTAGTATTCTGCAAGATTCCACTGCAAAACATCCCACTTATATCCCATAAAGCCACTGGCGTTGCAAATATCCATAGACGACGGTAACTGCTAAATTCTAAGTGGGCTGTCAGCCTCTCTACTGCCCTACAGCAATATAATAAAGGTTACAAAGGTACTAAATGGATCGGAGTGCCGAAACATCGTCGCTACCATTGGACTCGACCTCTTGCCCCCGGCCATTATTCTAACGATGGTCGGGAGCCAAGCCAGATGAGACGACATCTCCTCCTTCTGCGAGATAATCATGTCCGTAAAGAAGGCGGCAGGAGGGAGAGGGAATGCGCCAGGTTCACATAGGGTCACTTGTCGCCTGAGGACGAGAAGAACCTATCAATATCTACCAAATACTTTGTGATACAACGATACAATATTCTTTAATATTGTACCAAATATTTTTGTTCTTTCATCAAGAATTTCGCAGCGTATGCGACGAAAGACATTTTATGGCATTTTTTTTTCACATAGGGTTACATTATTGAAATATTGTAGGAATGTCATACGTATGATGCATACGGCTTGTTCTGATCTGGGCGCGTGTGTTTCTCATGTATTGTTTAAAAAAAGCCTTACGTATAAATTATACATAGGTCATTGATGTATTTAAAATATACTAACATACTGATTTCTACGTAACTATGCATTTAGTACAAGAACGGAGAAAAGCAAATGGGAGTGAATTTGACGCAGTTTAATGTTTACTCTGAAATATACTCACTAAATATTCAGTAATTATTGTTGAACATTATTTATTTTCTTTCATGCTTTTACGTTCAGCTACAACATTTAAACAACTTAAATCTTTATAGTATTTATATCATTTTAAACATGTCTTAATAATTATTTCGAAAATATATCAAAATTTAGAAACTCTAGAGAGAGGCACTATTTCCACTTTTATTTTTATTTTTTTATTGCTGTAGGGCAGTAGAGAGGCTGACAGCCCACTTAGAATTTAGCAGTTACCGTCGTCTATGGATATTTGCAACGCCAGTGGCATCGCAAACACGCTGCTGTCCCATAAGGCTACAGGAACTTGTGTCAATAATGCCGGAACACAACAAAAAATTATTATGGCGGCATACTTAACACCAAAGGTGGTCGCCATCCAGACAGACCTGGGGATCTACCACGTAGCTTGTAGCAGTATTCTTTTTCCGCTCCTGCACGGATAGAAACTCCTCCTCCACTTGTATTTTAAGCTTCAGAAATGCTTCATCTAGATCTATCCATCTAGGAGTATGTAGTTTATTATACGCGATACTAGCATGTTTTACTTTTGTGTATAAGAATAAAATACATATATTGTACCGATAAAGATAATGGGTAGCAATGGATTTCACTATTTTTAGAAGCTTGGCTTTATAATTTAGCAAGGTGAGGTGGCATTATACGTCTTAAAATTTCTTTTACTTTGAAGTCCATGTTATGGTAATGTTAGAACTTTTTTCTCTTACTTTATGCTTGTTTATTGAAATGTCATATTATAAATTTAGAATTTAAGTAACAATGGAAAGTTTATGACAGAATAGCAAATATGTCTTTTTTCTTTTTAGAATGACACCAAAATATGTTTTTGTCTAGAATAATAGTTAATATAATTGTATAAAAAGTAAATATGTTATTTTCAGTGTCTTTATTCTTTATTTTAACAGGTAAATTGGTAGTTTAGTATTTATTTTTAATTGTACAATTTTTAGTTATTATTTAATGACATAAAATTGAGGGCGGGTGTTAGAGTTTTTATGTATAGTTCTAGTATTAGAAGAATAAAGAATGAATTGTAATTGACAATTAAAGACATTTAACGATATAAATATGGTCATATACTGTTAATATAATCATTATACAACAACATTATATAGATAAAAGTCGTTTTTATTGCTTCCACTGCGTGCCTTCTTCACTTTTTAACAAGAACCAGTTTTCAGTTTTTTTACGTGGAAGGCAGCGTGTTTGCGGCGCCCCTGGCATCGCAATAATCCATTGGCGATGTTAACTACTTAATATTAAGTGAGCCGTCTGCTTGTCTGCTGTCCACAACGTAAAAAATGGTTTTAAAATTATAATATTAGTGCACATGTATAAAAATATTTATTTATCTATCACTATTCATTTGAAGACGCAAGACTTAACAGATTTGGCATAATTTACTTTCCACATCAACAGCGAGTCGAAATGTAGTTAAAGGACAAATTCTTAATTAACATGCAATATTCTCGTGTCGCGAATTCAAATGCTGTGCAGCTAAATTTCCACATGTCACGCCAGAGAGCGTTGATGTGGAGAATACGTTTATGCCAAGCACGTCAACTCTACATCTTTGCTATAATTTCTACGGCAAATATAGAAGTGGTTTGACGCCCACGATTTAACTATGTTGGCATTATGATACAATTTCAAAGATTGAATCAAATAAAATATTAAATAATTCTAAATTAACATATGTAATATATCGTATTGTACATTTAACTATTTCGTAAATAAGAACTAAAAAATTCATAGAAAGCCCATTTTACTTCTAAGATTGACAAATGATGTCAATTGGAATTATTGCTGCAACAGGATAATAATGAAAAATTATGTTAATAATTTTGTAAAAACCTTTAAATCTTGTTCATGATTTATCAGTATTTCACAAGATAAGATAACACTGGTTAGGGAAATTCTATAATTCAGATTCAAAAAACAAAGTACGGCTAAAACTGTCCCTTTGTCGCTAGTTGATTGTAAAACGTTTGCTGTTTGAAGAGGAGCAAGATCTGAACTCCATAGGACAGAATGTCTTAGTAAAGAATGTACAAATTTATATTATCACTATATTTAGAGAACAGCAGACAGTGGAGAGAGAGGTTACCAAATTTTGGATTGCTTAAATGTATACAAAATGAATATTTTCGAGAATAGAATAAAGTACCTTTAGGAATAAAGAACCTTTATTTATGTTCATAATACATATGACATATATTTTATCGATATCGGGCGTTTTGCAGTTCTTTAGTTTTTTGATGACCGTTTTTACTTGTTCTATATTAATGTCGTCTATCTGTAGAGTGTCTATTGTTCTGTTAATTTCCTCCACCTCTTGTATCCATTTGGCATGCCTATTGTATCCGATCGAGTTAGATAGTAATGATCGCCAAAAGTGTTCTACTGCATCTTTGGATGACAGTCTAAACTTCTGTATATGTTCTGTATTTTCGATAATTATATTTTTCGTTTTTTTTTTCTTACAGCTAAGGCTGTCATCGTCTCAGACGACTAACGACAGCAACACCGAGCGGAAAAGGCATTCCGACTCCGTGGGAGCGGGGTCGATCAGCCGTGGCAGCGTGCTCGGGGCGCGTCTCCTGTGAGGCGCGCTCCCGGCTCGAACGCTGCATGGGGATAATTGATAGCAGCCACGAATGGCAAGAATACTATTAATTGGGGACTATCGGCTCCACTGGTGAAGCCGATCCTATACTAATCTACTACTGTTTCGGAGTGCTTATAGCTGGGGGAGAAGAAACGGCGAAAGAAACTCCCCCGCAACACATCTATTCTACGTGTATTTCTGTAATGTGTGGTTGTGTACGGCTACAGGCTATGGGGGGCGGAAGGCGTCCCTAAACCTATTGCGTCGGGCTGGTCCATGCCAGACTGGGGGGGATTGCGTCCGCGAGAGCATTCGCTTCAGCGTCCTAGAGATGGGGTCGCGTCTATCCGTGAGCACGTTTCGCGGTCGGCGACGCGCGGGGGGTGCTCGGCGGTTGGGCGTGTAGTTGACTGTCTTCACCACCAGTGGATTGGGATGGTGGGGAGCGAGACCGAAGAAGGATCGCGAGAGGGATACCATGTACTCCTTCACGGGAAGGAGCTCCAGGTCGCGGTGTAGGTCCGCGTTGCGCATGTAACGTGGCGCTTGGACTGCCATGCGCAAGAACTTATTCTGCATCCGCTGCATCGAACTGATGTAGCATTTGCCGGCATGGGCGAAGACTACGCTCGAGTACGTCATGATCGGTCGGATGCAGGTTTTGTTATGGTTTTCATTTTGAATATTGTATTTTTTGTATATTTTAAGTCTTATATTGATCATTCTGCGCGAATTAATTCCTCTTTTAATTTCTATCAGCTGTCCTAATTCCTTTCTAAGTTTCTCGATTTTAATTTGTATTCTATGTTTCCACTGAGGTTCTAATTTCACTTTAATATTATTTTTAGGTTTAAAAGGGGCTTGGTTATTGTTAACTATTAGTGATTTTGCTACGGCATATATTATGTTATTTATTTGTATCAGGCTTGAGCTGGTTGCTAAAAGATTGGGTAGGTAGTTATTAAGTGTAAGTGGTTAAACAATTGTCTATTTATCTCAGGTTTGGGTAAGAACCTTCGCTCGTGAAGTGGGGTGTCTTTGGTCTCAGCTAACGTTTGTAAAAGTTGTAATATTAGTGGGTCTTGGTTTTCGTTTACGTTTATGTTGTTTATTAACTCGTTAATATTTGTTGCTTGTTCCAGAATACATTTCATACTGTGTATGTGTGTTTGCGTGTGATTGTGATGAATGAAGTCGGGTTGTGGGTGTTGCATTTTGTTGATTTTCATCAATAGTGTCTGTATATGTGTTGATGGAAGTATTACTTCTGCGCGTTTCTTCATTTGGTCTAAAAGTTCTTGCGATAAAACGTTTTGTTTAACTATCCTACATGCTTGATTTGACAGGGCGTTTCCGTTGAATTTACGTGTTTTTGTGTTTCTGCTTTTGAAAATTATGTACAGTTTCTTTATGCATCCAGGTCCTTCGGTTCGGGCTGTAAAGTAACAGTAAATCAACTCTTCTATTTCTTCTGTTGACCACTTTCTCCGTTTGTCATCGCTTACATAATTTGTGGTCGATGCGGAAGAGCGCGCAGAGCTTGTGGGCGAAGCCCTCTCCTGCAAAGCATCGTCCGTTCCTTCCCCACCCCAATGGTCGGCAATATCATCTTCGGGTCCCCCGACTCTCATCCGCCTGTTTAGCAGAGAGCCACTGACGGTTCGTATGCTGAGACGTTCACCGTCAGATCCAGATGTGCCCCGGCGATCGCCCCCCGGTAAGCGGCTCTATACCATTTACATATTTACGAGTCTCCATTTTACTGGGTTTGCCATTTCCATGTTAGCTGTGCCTGTACTCCATGTGAGCTAGGTATTCACCTCGGATGTATGGTTGGACTTGACGGGCATGTTAATTTATTATAAGTGTAAATTCAGACAAACTCTCTGTGAGTTAGCTACAATGTGCGAACATTTTTAATTTGACTGGCCGTATTTTATACTAGCACTTTTTATTTCAAGATAAATATATGTTTGCAAAAGAACTTTAATTTAATCCAATGACAGCAATTTGTTTATTAAAGCTCTTGAAGATTGAAAAAATGTTTCGTTTTTACTTTATTTTGCTTACTAAAACCTTTGAATTCGTACGAATAGAAAATGAATGATGATTTTTGTTACTATTGTTTTAAAGACGGTCCCTGCAATAGATGAAAAACTTTATCACGAGGTTTTCAACAAACAGAATAAACACATACACATACTAGAACAAATTATTAGCAGCTTATACATATAATCTTGTGCTTCGAGGGGAATTCGATGCAAGAACTCTGCTTCCGTATGGTATTTAGTTATTAAACGAGCCGTATCGTCAATTCTTACCAGCGCATAGTGCATTAGATAATTTCAGCCATATTAACGCAACGCAACTTATTTTCAAAATCAATTCAAGGCAAACCAGTACAGATGTTCTGCCAGAAGTTGGGGTTAATCAATGTCTTGACCTCAAAGGTTAGATTTTCAGCATGGGTATACCACTCCTAAAACCAGAAGGTATATTATTATTATTACTTTAAAAAAAAAGTTAATATCATCGAGTTAAGGACAGTGGAAAGAGAGAACATTTGCTGATCCCACATAATTTGGAATAAGGGCAGGAAGAAGAAATACCAGATAGAAGAAAAGGAAGAATTACCGAGAGTCTGACGTGAAAAAAACGTGCTGGCAACGGGCTCCAAAGTGCAAAATATAGAAGTATCTAGACTAAAATTTAGTGATACATGATACGTGATACGATGAACACATAGCTGAATCTAAACGAGCACAAAATACGAAGTCCTAATGGTCATTCGTCAAACAAAGGAAGTATCTCATTTGCGATTTGTATGTTATTTTTTGTTACGATTCTAAGCGATATGAAGTTACACACATCATTAATCAAAAGTGTGTAAGGCAACACCGGAATATGGATATGGTTTTGGCTGGCAAATATTGTGAATTAATATAAAAATATTATTATATCTACCTGGTATATAATAATATTATCATATACTTGGTAGCGTCCCCTCAGGGGCGCTTCTCTATCCGAGGAGTGCACGGGTGTGCGTACCCGAGGTGCTCGAGCATCCGTCGCCTCACTCCCCTCTCCTCCGAGGCGACAGAGTCCTACCTTTCTTCCCGTCTACCTCCTACATCCTTTCCAACTTCGCTCTCTGTTCGTGGCGTGGTCCCCAGTGGGATGGTTGCGAATACTGATTGGGGTCCTGGGTTCTGCCCCGGGCCCTGATTTGGTAGTCGAAACCATGCCTATTTCGACTGCGCCAGCACAGAGAGTGTTACCGGAGTGGGAATCGCATCCTCGCTGTCGGTTGGTCTTGCTGGGTCGGCTACGGCGTTAGGTGACTCCCTGGTTTTTCTGGAGTGTCGCCTGGTAGTCGTACCCACGTCTGACCAACACGCGATGGGGGTGCGAGTCCCGTCCGGAATTGGCCACCGACCTGTCGCTCCCGGCCCTGGTTCTGTCCATGGTCGGGGGCGATCCTGGATGGACGGCCGTCGCCTTCTTTTGCGAGGCAGTAATGTCCGCAAAAGAGGCGACGGGGCGAGAGCGGGAGTCAACTCCCGCCAACGCAGGCCACGTCATCGGCGCCGGAGGGCAAGCAACGACCTCCGGCCGCCGTAGAAAGCGGCCGCGGGCGGCCCCTCGGGGGAGGATCCACCGCCCGCACTATTGCCGCGAGACAGAGGGCCGCGTACTGTTCCGCGGCCCTCCACAACTCCTTGAGTCACCAGGAGAGCGCCGGGGGGATGAAACCCTGACCCTCTGGCGTCAACACTTTAGCAGAGGTCCGCCTTGAGAAAGGGCGGGCCGGCGCCAGCCCGGGCCACGAGATCGGCAGGCCACATTTCCGTAAGCCCGGGCGTAGGCGATAGGACTTTTTAAAAAAAAATCTCCGTAGCGTAACGTATCGTAACACACTTCGGTATGGTTTTTTTAATTACTTAGGGACAACAGACAGACTGACGGCCCACTTAACAGTAAGCAGTTATCGTCGCCTATGGATGTTTGCGACGCTAGGGGCACCGCGAACACACTACTGTCCCATAGGGATACAGGAACTTGGGTCACTAATGTCGGAACATAACACAAAGTATTATCGGCATACTTAAGACCAAGGGTGGTCGCCATTCAGACGGGCTTGGGGCCCTGTCACGTAGCTAGAGTTGGTTGTTTTGTTGCCTTTTACTACAACCGACCCCATCCGCAAGGGTTAGTATTCTTACTCCGCCCCTGCACGGAGGAAAACTTGCCCCTGCCTTCGGTGGTCAAGAATTTCCTTCTTACGTCTGGGTGTTTAAATATAATCTATTTACAATACAAAAGTATGACGGCGCGTCTGATTATTTCTCAAAATAGGAGGTTTTATTTAGGGCAAAAGAGCAATGATAAGTGACAGTTGTCAACGTCACGTAACAAGGGTACTGTCATTGCTGTTTGCTCGGACACAACACCGGGCGCTAGTGCAGCAGCGTGGTGGAATAGCGGCGTGAAGATAAGTTTGGTTCCTATCGCGACTTGTGCTACGTGTTTGGTGGAGTGTCATTTGATTTAAGTGTGATTAGTTATTGGATAATTCAATTGGAAACTTATTGTAATGTCGCTAATTGTGATTTACTTGAAATTATAACGCATAACCTAAAGTTGCGTTTTCATTCTCCTACGCCCGTCTGTAGTCAAATATGGAAGCTTCTGATAATGTGGACGCCCCTCATGTCCCTTTAAGTATATAAGTTGTCTAGTACCAATAAAAAAAGTGTTATGCTGCTTACTTCGGGACTAGATAGCGCTATGTAAAAATTAACAAATATTTAATAACAGCCCAAGCCTCACTACTACTTTACCTATCTTTATTGACTATTCTACCTGTATTGACTAAGGAGGCGGCGAAGCGGGAGCGGGAGTCGACCACCACACTCCCCTCCCGCCAACGCAGGCCACGCCGGCGGCGCCGGAGGGCAAGTAATGACCTCCAGCCGCCGTAAAAGGCCCCTCGGGGGAGGATCCGCCGCCCGCACTATTGCCGCGAGGGAAAGGGCCGCGTGCTGTTCTGCGGCCCCACTCAACTGTTGATTCAGAAGAGCGCCGGGGGACGAATGACCCCTGGCGCCAACAATTTAGAAGGGCCTTAACAAAGGGCGGGCCGGCGCCGGCCTGGGCCACGAGATCGGCAGGCCATATATCCGTGGGCCCGGGCGTAGGCGATAGGAGAACAGCGGGGTTTTTTAGTGGGTAGTCGGATGGTCGAACATCTTTCCCGGAGTCCCACATATCCCTCGGTCCCCCCGGACCGGGGGAACCCGTCAATAGAGGTTTTTCCCCGAGATCAAAAAAAAACAAAAAAAACCTTACTTATTTAGTATATCTATAAACACTTATTACACTACCCTTATGGGACAGCAGCGTGTTCGCGATGCGACTGGCGTTGCTAACACCTATAGGCGACGGTAACTGCTAAATTCTAAGCGGGCTGTCAGCCTGTCTGCAGTCCTACGCAATAAAAAAAAAAAAATCCGTAGTGGCTTTCTCACTTGATAACGCCAGGGGGAATGGCTAATGCTGTCGGCGGCGCCGGAGGGCAAATAACGACCTCCGGCCGCCGTAAAAGCGGCCGCGGGCGGCCCCTCGGGGGAGGATCCGCCGCCCGCACTATTGCCGCGAGGGTGAGGGCTGCGTGCTGTTCCGCGGCCCCCCTCAACTCCTAGAGTTGTTAGGAGAGCGCCGGGGGGACAAAACCCTGACCCCCTGGCGCCAACACTTTAGATGGGACCCGCCCCAAGACAAAGGGCGGGCCGGCGCCGGCCCGGGCCACGAGATCGGCAGGCCATATATCCGTGGGCTCGGGCGTAGGCGATAGGAGAACAGCGGGGTTTTTTAGTGGGTAGTCGGATGGCCATACATCTTTCCCGGAGTCCCACATATCCCTCGGTCCCCCCGGGCCGGGGGAACCCGTCAAGAGAGGTTTTTCCCCGAGACCAAAAAAAAAATGGCTAATGCATATATTTGCAAAAAATAAAGATATACAAATATTTCAAAGTATTTCAGTTTTCTAGTACCTGCAATACAACTGCTCTCCTATTAACTTTTGTGAATTGACACAGTATATTACATGGCTTTAATAAAAAAAATTCCGGTCTTCAAATTTGTCTTAATATAATTAAACTTTAACTTTTAACACTTTTAATCTTTTATTATCTTTTTCTTCGTAAACCGGTTAGGATAAAAATTAAAAGAAAGTTTTTTTGGAGAGCGTTCAATTTCCTACAATATACGAGAACAGACATTGTTAATGCACAGTAGAGTAATGCAGGTAGAGATATGATTTTTTTTTGCTAATTCTGAAGAAAAAATGGAATACTATAAGGCGGAACCACCTTTGTATTAATCTAAAGAGCTCATAATATTTGGAGAGAATTTTCTAGAGGTGTCTAGTAACATATTTTTCCGGTACAAAGTATAAAAAATAGTCGATTTTTTTTAATCACCCTAGGCTTTATACAACTTGCATATCTTTACGATTTCAAATTATAAGAAGTATATACGCATTACCATGACGTTTAAGATGCGCACGTTATGAAAAATTTAGTAACATCTTCGCATAACACGTTCAAACTGAATATTGTGATTTTATTAACGAGAGACGTGTATAAGGTATGGTGCTATAAAAAGACTATGCTGCAATGCTTTGTAAAAGTTCTTGAATAACAAATGTTACTGCTTTGATAATACACCATTGTATAGCTAGGTTTATGAAATATCCGTAATGTATAATAAATATATATATATATATATATATATATATATATATATATATATATATATATATATATATATATATATATATATATATATATATATATATATATATATATATATATATATATATATATATATATATATATACCTAGTCAGGTCATAAGTATTGTCACACAGTAAAAACTTTTCTTTTAGAATGCTGGCCACAAAAAAGTTTATTGAATTCGAATTTAGAATTGTTCATGAAAATAAAAATGTATACTTTTAGAATTTTACTCATTTTTAAATATGGAGTGGACGCTTAAAGAAGACCGTGTTGCAGTTATTGCGTTGCATCGTCGCAGTTACGCGCCAATTCAAATTTTTAACATACTGAAAAACTTTGAATATAACCAAAAGATTCGTTTATCGTACCATCAAACGATACAACGAAGACTCTAGTGTAGATGACAGGTCAAGAAGTGGTCGCCCTCGGTCTGTTAGGACTCCAGCAGTGATAAAAGCTGTGAAGGCACGAATTCAAAGAAATCCCAAACGTAAGCAGAAACTGTTGGCCCTTCAGATGGGGTTAAGCAGAACCACGGTGAAAAGGGTGTTAAATGAAAACTTGGGCTTCGGGCATATCGAAGAAAAACAGGACATCGTTTGAATGCTCGCCTAATGGACCTGAGACTGAAGAGATGCCGCGCTTTGTTGAAGCGGTACGCGGGAAAAAAATATCGGGAAATTCTTTTTTCGGGTGAAAAAATGTTTACCGTAGAAGAGAGCTACAACAAACAAAATGATAAGGTGTACGCACACAGTAGTGAAGAAGCGAGCAACCGTATTCCGCGTGTCCAACGAGGTCATTTTCCATCCTCGCTCATGGTATGGTTGGGAATTTCTTATTGGGGCTTAACAGAGGTACATTTTTGTGAGAAAGGTGTAAAAACGAATGCTGTTGTGTATCAAAATACAGTCCTGACGAACCTTGTGGAACCTGTTTCTCATACCATGTTCAATAACGGGCACTGGGTATTCCAACAAGATTCGGCGCCAGCTCATAGAGCGAAGAGCACACAAGACTGGCTGGCGGCGCGTGAAATCGACTTCATCCGGCGCGAAGACTGGCCCTCCTCCAGTCCAGATTTGAATCCGTTAGATTACAAGATATGGCAACACTTGGAGGAAAAGGCGTGCTCAAAGCCTCATCCCAATTTGGAGTCACTCAAGACATCCTTGATTAAGGCAGCCGCCGATATTGACATGGACCTCGTTCGTGCTGCGATAGACGACTGGCCGCGCAGATTGAAGGCCTGTATTCAAAATTACGGAGGTCATTTTGAATAAACTTTAATGTCATTAGAATCTATGTTTATTTAAGTTCATTTTGGTATATGAATGGTTACATAATGAATAAACTTGTTACAATTATATTACATTAAACATGTGACAGAATTTATGACCTGACTAGGTATATATATATATATATATATATATATATATATATATATATATATATATATATACTGGAATGACTCACACAGCGCCTTCTATTCTCAAAGTATCTGGGTACTTGAATTGAATGAATATTATTTATTGTAAAACGCACAAAATAAATACAACACAGGAGAGAAAAAATCGCAAGGTACTTACCATATATACTATAAAACTTATTATACACAAAAAGGTCAACTCTGGACGAGAATCGAACACCCCGCAAGCATTCTGACATATACCATAAACGTCGTCCGATAACAAAATCCATACTAATATGTGTAATGTGAAAGTATTGTTTCAATACTGTACATAGTTTGATATATAAGATATTTTGTAAATATTCATTTAAATTTGATTATAATATATATTCAGTATTTCTTTCAAAATTAGAGGAAGTTTAAGACCTTGACAATATTGTAGCGGTTTTGTTCCATCATTTAATGCTTTAAGGGAAATGCCGGCCGTAACTCCGCGGCCCCGGCAGGAAATGAAACCCCAACTGTGTTATGTAGATTCTAAACAAGTAAAGTATTTCTGAGACTATCTACTGAAAATCTTTCTAAAGCTAGAACAACAAGGAAAAAGAAACTACAATTCTGTAAGAGATATGTATACAACCTCTATTAAATATTTTTCCTTCAGATATATTTCATCATAGCTGCATCAAAATTGTGCCTGGAGCGAACTATTGATAAGCATTTGACGTCATCATTGACAACCTCTGTGGCGTAGCGGCTAACGCACGTTGGTATGCTTGCGGTAGTCACGGGTTTGATTCCTGTCTCACGTGTGGGTGTTTATCTATACAAATAAATAAAATTGGAGGGTCTGTTTGTAATATTAAAATAACCGCTTTTAAAAGTGCATTTGGATGTATACACGGTACATATACCAAAACAAATTTTTTTACAATTTTTGTCTGTCTGTCTATTTGTTCCGGCTAATCTCTGAAATGGCTGGACCGATTTTGACGGGACTTTCACTGGCAGATAGCTGATGTAACGAGGAGTAACTTAGGCTACTTTTATTTAAAAAAATGGTTTTAGTTAAAAGTGATCAGTTTCGGGTTTTTATAAATCCAATTTAAGTTGACCTCAGATTTATATCATCAATCATATAAAATAGGGTTCAGCTTAGGCTGGATGTTGTTGGTTCGAACGCAGTTTGTATATTTCATTTATTTATATTTTAGGGTATAGGGTTCGTGATCCAAAATAAACACTATTCCACGCGGACGCAGTCGTGGTTACAGCTAGTATATAATATGCGTTTATTTACAAAAAAGTATATATGTAGTATTCCAGTTGTCTAGTACTAATTACACAAATGCTATGCTACTTTACGGCTAGATGGCACTGTGTGATTTGTGCCATTACATTTATTTATATTTGAAAATATAACCCGTAATTTTCTGTCGCGCCATTTTTTGGAATTTATTTCACATGTTCCATTAAGAAAATGGATATTGCTAATTTTGGTTATTATAGGAATTCTGCATGACCTGCTAACTCTTAACGGGAAACTATGATGTAATCCTGTTATTATAGCCCAGTCCAGCTATTGACCATGAATGGCTGTCAATACAGTCTGGAACATAAACATAGAAAATGCAGACTGGAACATGGAAAATATCAACAATTTTTAAAATATATGAACGAAAATGTATCGAATACCAAATTTTGTGAGGCCATATATATTATTTAGTAAATTAATGTGAGCGTACTTTCCCGCATAATAACTTCACGGATACACCTAATCAAACACGGAAGCTTTGCTATAATAAATAATATTGTTCCCTCGCAATGTGCGTTTGCGGTTTATTAACTCGCTAGGGATTTCCCGCGGCATCACACATTGAACTAATTCTATTTCTGTGCGGCCAATATGAGTTGCAAAATTGAAACTTGTTGGATTATTAGGGATCTTGTACAGACTTTTGGAGCCTTCTGCATCCACTGGGCGTCTGGCATAACATACAATATAACATACAATAGCCTGTGGTAGCTGGAATATATACTTACACTCCGGCCGCCACCCAGAGCCATGTATGAGAAAATGACAGGATCGAATTTTGGTCATTGATTTGAGATGATCCCGGTAAGACTTTTGGGATCTACATCATATACTCTATAAAATGCCTGATGGAGCTCTAGTATAAGGTTTTCCTATCAAAATTGGGTAGGTAAGACTGCAATTTAAAATACAATCATGTATATTTTATGACCCTGTCTTTCTTTAGACAAGAAAAGACAGTATAGAAAAACATTGATGTAAAAAAACCACTTCTGTGTGATATTCATGATCCCAAGACTTTAAAGAAAACTTGAGAAGCAATCAGAATGAATTATGAAAAAAGTAGTATAAACATACTATGTATATATACTAAAAAGTACCAGAACAGTTTGTTGTGGTTATGACCATAGTATCAATAAAAAATTGATTAGAAAGGTACTAATGAATGAATGAAAATGAAAAGCAGGGTAGATAAATAGAAGGATGGATTGACTAAGAAACAATATTGTGAAAAAGATGTGACTGTGGCTATAGTTAAAAAAAATTAAAGATTATGTTGATCTACACCAAAATAATAAGTAATACGGACAGGAAGAAGAAGAAAAAGAAAAAGAGAGGACAGTAAGGCTGTTAATGTACGTATAGTAATATTGAATGCTAAATAACACGACAAACGTTTCCTTCTCAAAAAGTCCAGTAAAAAATGCATATGGAAGTAAAATATCAGATTTAAAACTGAGCAGTACGTGCCTTTAGAGATCCAGTGGCGCTATCAAACGACAATATTTATGAGTTGCAAATTGAGTAAACCATAAGCGGTTAACCTATATTATGCCAAAACTCATTTAAACACATCAAAAATAAGTCATGTGGTTAGAATCAATTTGTAAATGAGAGCATTTTACTGGATGAGAAAGCTGTGACAGGTGAATTAATCACAAATGTTTTTGGCATAGACGTATATGTATTTTTTATATCCTTTTTATTTTATGCAATAAGAAACAATATTTTAGTGGCGCTCTTATAGGCACAGCTATCTAGTTATGAATAGAAAGTAGATAGATAGATAGATAAATAACTCTGTATTTACACATTAAAAACTAGACAATAATTAATAGTAATAACACAAAAATGAAATAAAAGGCGGTCTTTTCCAGATAATCTGATTGGAAAGAATATGCCGGTGTAGTTGAATCACAATAAAATGAAATGACAGAAAGTACTAAATATATAATATAATACTTTACTCAACTTATAAACTTGGTTGAGCTTGGGCACTAATAATAATTGAGGCGTGTAGTCGCAAAAGCCGCTGAAACGTATTTTGACAAAATGACGATATATCGTTAGAAAATACTCTAAACTATCTATATAGTCATAAATTTTTTATTGCACAAATGCCTCTTTATTCTATGTTCCATTATTATATTCAACCTTTTATTTTGCGTTTCGAATGAAATCCCACTAAATCAGCGTGGGCTTAGTTCAATTTACGAGTTTCAAAAAAATAATTTTTATAGTGGGGTTTGCAACTACACACCTCAATTTACGTACCGTCACAATATAAGTTTTTTTTAATATGAGGGTAAATACAAATATTTACCTGGAACTTTTATGCTAATGAATTGTGATGGCGTGTACAAAGTAGTTTTGAAGTATAAGTTGGTTATAAATTACGTTTCAGATTTAAAGTAATCCACGAAATTTTTATTATTAACATATTCAACAGTCATTTAATACTAGTCACCTCGTAAAGGTTTTATGCGTGGTTACGTGGCTGTGCTATTCTTATATCTCGTAAGATACATCATTAGAAAAACAGCAAAAGTTTTGTTATATTATTATTATTAGGCGAGAAAACCGAGATAATAAGAGAAGTAACGTTAGTTACGATAACCGCGAGTGGTGAGTAACCATACGGTCCTACCATATTTCAAGCTAAAAAAGGTATCATCCTCCTTTATGGGCGTGGGTATACTTTTTATAATAAAATTCCAAAGGAATATTGACCAGTCTTTGACCAAATTTAAGTCATTGGTCAAAATTTTCTTTTTAAAGAAGGGCTATCTATTACTCTACTAACGAATTTATTGAAGATCAAGCTGCTTTTACATAACTGCACGCTCCAGGCATTTTTAATTAATTTTGTTTTTGTAAGCTTGTCTAGGCTGCATTGTAGATCGTCCTGATTTGTTTGTTTAACAATTTATTATTTAATGCATTCTAAGCTACAGCTATGAATTTTGTGATTGAAAATTTATATAAAATTTATAAATATATATTATTAAGTATAAGTCGTGTTGCTGGCGAGTTTTTCGCTGCTTCTCTTCCTTGTAACAACACGATGGTAACGAAAGTGGTAATTTTAGTTAGTATTATAAATAATAGTTATAATATAAATACAGTTATAATACTTGTTTTAGCTAGGAACTTATTTTGAAGAAAAAAATGTGTTTGAGTTTAGTTGTGTGACACGAACATATGTATTTAGATAAATTTTTACTAATTCCACATTTTAAGGATTATTCATTTTATAGTTACGTTAAATATGGTGAATATTCTTAATCGTTTTGTATGTAAATTTGAACGTTAAAAGAGATTTTTTCAAAACTTGAAAAAAAATTGGGTATAAAAGGGGTCACTGGTAAATGACTGGTGTAATCAGTTAACAAGGCTTGTGAGGTTTTATTTTCAGGATTGAAGTACATGATATCGCCGTTGTTCATGTCTTGTTAAATTTGGTTTTAATTACGCGAAAGCTTAAATTACATTTATTTATATATATAAGAAAAGAAATATGACTAAAAATGATTCGTTTTATATTTATTTGTATACTAGTTGACCCGGCAAACGTTGTTCTGCCATATGAATTTCAAAAATAGTAGCCTATTTCTTTATCCAAGGTCTAATTTATAACTATATTGAAATTCATCAAAATTGGCTTCGTGGTTTAGGCGTGAAAGCGTAACAAACATACCTACTTTTGCATTTATAATATTAGGATATACTACTACATTGATCTTGGTTGACAAAAAGTTCCCGGACTGACATATAGATGGCGCCACATATGCAAAGTCTATTACCACATATACATTCGATAGCGCTGTCCTTTTTAAGGTATGTGTCAAAATTTCATGACAATTGGACCACGTATTCTCAAGTTATTGTTGTTTGTATCAAGGAACTTTGGTGGATAAGAAAGAAATTAGTGTCAAAAATCAAAAGATGGATAAGAAAGAATTTCGTGTGTTGATCAAGCATTGTTTTTTGATCGAAAAAATGCGAAAGAGTGGCTTGATAAGCATTATTCGGACTCTGATTCAGGGAAATCAACCGTTTACGAATGGTATAATGATTTTAACGTGGTCGTAGCGATGTCAACGACGCTCAACGCAGTGGTCGTCCAAATACGGCTGCTAACGAAGAAAACGTCAAAAAAATGCGCAGAATTGTTTTCACCGACCGTAAAACGAAGTCAAGGAGATGGCTGAGGTTTCAAAGTTATCATATGGCAGCGTGCTTACTATTTTACACGACAATTTGGGTGTGAAAAAACTCAACTCAAAGTGGTTGCCGCGTTTGTTAGTTAACACTGGATCAAAAACAACAACGAATCGACGATTCGGAGGCCTCGGTGAAGTTTATCAACCACAATAAAGCGGATTTCTTGCATCGGTATGTGACCATTGATAAAACCTGAATACACTATTACACTCCAGAGTCAAGGCGCTCGTCAGCTGAGTGGGTTGGGGCAGGTGGAAGTATTCCAAAGCAACCATAGAGACAACAATCGGCTGGCCAGGTTATGGCATCAGTATTCTGGGATGTGCATGGCATTTTGTTTATCTACTATTTTGAAAAAGGTTCAATTTTAAATACTATACGGCGTTATTGTACCAATTGAGCAAAGAAATAAATAACAAAGGGCCCCACATGGCAAAGAAAAAAACCACTGTTCTACTAAGACAAAGCAGCATGTCACAAATCAATGGCTACGATGGTCAAATTGCATGAATTGCACTTTGAATTGCTGCCCCCCCCCCCCCCGTATTTGGCTGTTCGAAGATCTGAAAAGGATACTCAGGGGAGAAAAAGATTTAGCACTAACGAGGAAGTCATTACTGAAACTGAGGCCTATTTTGCGAGCAAAGATCAAGCATTCTATAAACACGGTATCGAGAAGTTAGAAAAGCGTGGGACCGATTATATCGCCTTAGATGGAAATTATGTCGATGAATGAAAACGAATTTAGTGAAAGTGTTGTGTTTTTCTTACTTAGTCCGGAAACTTTTTTAGCCATAGACGGCTTTAAAATAAAACTTTCTACCCCATCCTCTACGATACTATGTTCCTTAACTTGACATAATTGATGCAATACGATATCTTTGGTGTAACGTAACAAGACAGTATTTACAAGAAATACTCGACATAACTCGTGTTCCAGTTTGAGGCAGACAGCCTCTGTTTTCGTGAAACTGGCTGTGTATTGTTAGGTCGAGTTCATAGCTATTATATTATTATAGTTCATATTAAATTTATTTACGACATCTATGGCTTAGCGGTTAACGCGTGTCGGTACGCTTGCTGAGGTCACGGATTCGATTCCCGCCCGTCTGGGTATTAATCTATAATATTTATTTATTTACAAAAGAAAAGTATATGTTATAATAATATAATTTCGTGACATAGCACCATCTAGTCTCTAAGTAAGTGGCATAGCACTTGTGATATGGTTATTAGACAACTAGCATACTACATATATATTTTTGTTTTATAAATAAATACATATTATACATAAACACCCAGACGCGAAACGGAAATCGAACCCGTGACCTCCGCAAGCGTACTGAAGTGCGTTAGCCGCTACGCCATGGAGGTTGTCGTTATATATTAGTTGTCTAGTACCTGTGCCATGCTACTTATTATGGAATTAGATGATGTCATATGAGTTGTTCCAATATATTATTATTTTTCGCAGAAATCAGATTTCCTTCTTACTCGTGTTTCGTTTTCATTGCATCCAGAGCGTACACTTTAAACCTACATATCTATATTATCATAAAATTGAATTTTATAAAAAAAAAAACAATTTAATAAATCCTGTACGCGTAAACTATTTTTCTCACTGCTTACCTTTCAGCGCGTCACTTAAGAGTCATCTAATGATTTTCTCGCATAAATTCACGCAAACGTCAACTCCCAGAGAGCTTTGAGTGTTTTTAAAGGAGACCTCGTGATATTCCCTATATAAGATGAGTCAAATTGTTCGAAGTGAAAACATTATGTTACCAGAACGGATAAACTCAAAGACTAAATTTGTACATGGACGAAGTGTATGTTTTATGTTTAAAAGCTTATAAAGCAGACTATTATAATAATATACATATATAAGGTATATAATAGTATTCATAAAATATTCTATTTACATAACTAGCAACACTTATGCTTTACTTTATAAGTATTGTATATTTAATTGAAGAAAATGGTTGTATTGGATATCGCAAAGCGGCTTTCCTCCGTGTAAGTATAGTCCATTGAAATGTTAAATTTTTTAGGCCTTAGTACGCATTTTTCAGAGGATGCAGTTTTTTATGTGTAGGGGGGTTAGTATGCTTATACTTAAGTTCTAGTTTGTGGGGTCACCACCCTTGTCCCCTGGCCGCTATCTTGGAAAAGAGAATGCAAAGGATTTTTGAGCTGTATCTCGTAAACTAGAAACCCTACAGAACATTTTAAAAGACATTATTTGTAGCTAATTAAATTATATACTATGTTATTTTTATCATATTTAATCGTAAAATGGAAAATAAAAAAGTTATAAACAAAAATAACTGAAAATTCTCTTTTCAGTGAGAAAGTCAGAGCCATGTTTTATTTTTTTTAAATAAATAAAATTAGAACCTCTGCAAAACGAAACCCCATATGTAACTTTTCAATGGACTATGTGGTAAGTTTAATAAATCTAATTCATTTCAAAATAACTGTATAATTAGCACTTTGTATCTTTATTTATTTATATTATAGGGATCCATGTGACTATTTTCTTGCGACGCAATTCATTTGAGACTATAATAAGTTCTATAGAAATCTATGGTGTAAAGTGTATAAATTCATCTTATTGGTTCATTTCATACTCCGAGGTATTTCTGTTGAGTACCATAATACATTTTGCTAACTGACGATAACTAGATGGAAAAAACAAGGGACTGAAATCTGTGGCGGAAATTTAGGGAGGCCTACGTCTAGCAGAGGACCACGATTGGCTGGTAATATAACTGACGATAAACTTGACTGTCCCTCTATGACACTCTAAATAAATACAATAAAATAGACTAGAACTGGCTTCTTATATACACTCATTCAATTTTCATTATATACACGGTCTTACAAGCGATAGTTAACATACGGACCCCGGGCACCGAAACGGAAGTTTAGGTTGCAACCGGTATACTACGCTTAGATGGTGATAATGATGACAAGCGATAGTTATCATACGTGTCATTCTTAATTTTTTGATTTAAGCGACAAGGCCGCTCATTGTTCAATAGCTTGTGAACCTCTATATGTACTTATATGTCTTTGGATCTTTGGATTTTTAATTGCTGATGAACAGCAGACAAGCTGACAGTCCACTTAATAGTAAGCAGTTACCGCCGCCTATAAATGTTTGCAACGCTAGGGGTATTGCGAAGACGCTGGTGTCCCATAGGGGTACAGGAACCTGGGTCACTAATGCCGGAAAACAACACAAACTCCAGTCGGGCTTGGAACCCTACCACGTAGGTAGGGTTGTTTTTTTTAATGCTTTAGGACAGCAGATAGGCTGATGGACCACTTAGAATTTAACAGTTACCGTCGCCTATGGGTGTTTGCAACGCCAGTGACATCGCGAACACGCTGCTGTCCCATAAGGGTACAGGAACTTAGGTCACTAATGCCGGAACACAACGAAGGTTATTATGGCAGCATACTTAAGACGAAAGGTGGTCTCCATCCAGACGGGCTTGAGGCCTTACTACGTAGAAAAAAAATGTTTTGTCGCCTTTTACGACAGGCCGATCCCGGCCCCGGAAGTTAGTATTGTTACTCCAACCCTACACAGAGAGGGATTTATTTATATTGTATCATAAAATGCTTAAAAGCATAATAATTTTTAAACTGCCGCGTAGCAATCAAAGCTGTAAACATCAACAAAATGCCCTAAATCGGTTTATGCTTGCAAGACATAAATTCACAAGCACTTTACGTCAGCGTTTTTAAATTAACACTTTCAATAACGGTAAGCGATGTTGTTTAAAGGAAATTCACCGTATTTTTACTCGCCTTTATCATGTTAATAAAACACTCGGACACTTCCTTCTTTTTTACTATACTTTTGTGAAATGATTATTATTTACTGAATTAAATTACAGTATGTTACAATTATAGAAAAGTCCTCGAATGGCGACCGCGTACCGGAAGACGTAATGTTGGTGGCCCCCCACAAGATGGACCGATGATCTGGTCAAGATCGCCGGAATAGGTTGGATGAGGGCAGCGCAGGACCGATCATTGTGGAGATCTTTGGGGGAGGCCTTTGTCCAGCAGTGGGCTTCTTCCGGCTGAATGTTACAATTATTGCTGGTTGGCTTTGAATATATATTGGCTTTTCGTATATATCCTTATTTATGCGAGTTACTATAGCTAATTTTGAAATTTTTATTAAAACTTAATAAATGAGATTTCTAATATGGTATAATAAGATTCTTATAGTCTTCAATTTCTTCTTCTTCTTCATGTCTTTATGCCGAACTATGTGAGTCGGCACAGCGTGTTCTCTACTTTCACTCTTCTCTATTAGCCGTCATCTGAACAATCACACCTTTTTTACCATATTATCTTTTACACAATCCATCGATCTTTTCTTTGGTCTGCCTTTCTTCTTGTATCCATCCACTATCATTTCTAGTATCCTCCTTGTTACATAACGCTCCTCTCTTCGCATTATATGGCCATACCAGGCTAACCTATTACTTTTCAGCTCCTCAATCACTGGCGCTACTTTAAATTTCCCCCAATTTACTCATTTCTAATATCTTATTTTATAGTCTAAAACTATACTATACTAACTACTATAGGAGCCCAAATTAATTTTGTTTGATACTGAATTCTACGAGAAATTATCTGTGATTTTTTTAGGTAGACTATAGATTTGTACTCAAAAAAAGCAATAAGGTAGGCATCTAAGCAATAGGACGCGCCAAATTATTCAACTAAGGTTTCCAGCTCTAAACTGAAAACCTAAGATACAAGCTGGATTGTTGTTTAATTATATAATTAAACAACAAGTATGCATAGTATACATATGTATACTTAATATACCTCGAAACTAGTTTTGCCTTCTTCTTAAACTGAATTTCATCTTGATTGCTTAGTGAGCTTTTCCGAACTCGTGATGTAGTCCAGTCATTATATACATTTGGAAATGCAAATGAACCGAGAAAGCTAAATTTGCGATATTACGTGGATTCTTGGATTTTGATTCTTCGTGTCGTAAAGACACTTGAACCGCAGAATATGTTTATTAAACATCATCATCATCGTCGTCGTCGTTGAAGAGTCTGCGTTTGCGGTTCAAGAGTCTTCACGACACGAAGAATATACTAAGGAGGAACTTCTTTCAGTCAGGACCATTAAAACGACAAAAAAAAAATATAAAAAACCGTCAATATAAAAAAGGATTGCTTTTAATTATTATATTTTATACACAAAAAAAATATTTTTTTTTTATAAATTTCACGTATGTTTCATAATTTGTCTGGTTCATTTATTTATTTTATATCTCAGTAATTTCCTGAACAATCGTACATCCGTTTTAACGGGTGTGCATACAACCGTACGAGCGGCTAAATCGAAACGAGGCACGGACTTGACGACTTTGCGGCTCACCAGAGGTCGTAATTTATGTCGAAAATAAAAAATAAAGAAATTTAATTATAGGTCTGAACACGCTCTACAAGTTTGATATTAAATGATTTTTCGATATTTATCACGAGAAAAGAGAAAACAGCAAAAAACAAATTTGACTACCTAAATTTCTGAGTGTTATATCGATATCTCAATAACGATGAACGATAGGTAAAAAAAGTAAGGGACTTAATTGTAGAGCGTACAAAGAGCAACAAAAAAGTATTGAGTCAAAATTTTCGTATCTCAACGGAGAACCGAGTTATTGTAAAAAAAACTGAATGCAACTTTTTTTTCAAGACGGCGGAAAATGTACATAGGAAATCTTGGTCGACAATTTGAACTTAAGCTTTTCTAGGGCCCCCCCACGTCATATCCAAAATTTAGCTTTCTCGGTTCATTTGCATTTCTAAGCCGTTTTTTCCGACGTAATGACTGGACTAATGCGCTATTTACAGAAACTTTTTATTTTATTTCTGTAACTTAAAAATATCACGAACAAATAAATGAATGAAATATGGCTAATAATGTAAATATCTTATTAATAAAAACCATATAATACTTAATAATGATAATCAACAACATCACGAAGAAAAAATTGAAACATGAGAATGGTACCAGTACTAAGTTGCTTAAACAAATCAGGTTGGTTGACCCAAATCTTATCATCTACCGACGTGAAAAATAATCTATTTTATATCTATAAATTAATACGTGATACGAAAATTCTGTACCCCTGTTTACGAAAATTGCGCAGTTAGAGGAGAAGTATGAAATTTGGCACAATTAAAGTTGATGTGGAGGAGAAGTGCAGAAAGCTATTTTTTGCGTAAAATAAATTAGAAATCCATTAAAATAATTAAAATAAACATTATGCACACTATAGCTCGAATTATACACAACACACAATATATATATATATATATATATATATATATATATATATATATATATATATATATATATATATATATATATACATATATATATATATATATACATATATATATATATATATATATATATATATATATATATATATATATATATATATATATATATATATATATATATATATATATATATATATATATATATACCTTACTTACGCTTTGTTTTTTGTTATAAGAGTGTATGACCTGGTAAATACCAATAAGGCTAATATTATAATAATATATCATATTTAAATCCATAATATATATTAGTTAATAAATAAATAATAATATTATACAATGATAATAATAAATTATGTTAATTATTAAGTTAATTATGTTAATAAATTAACATTAATTGTCTATACGCTTAAGTGTATAAGTAATTTGAAATGATTAACTCTTGCCTATTTCAGAGAATAGTGTTTAAGAAATGCGAATATATGGTTAAGAAAGGGATTTACAGTGTAAGTTTTACAATACACAACATTTTTAAATTTTACAGTGATGTTGTTCAAAATGATGTAGAAAAATGAGTATCTATGACGAAACCTTGGCTTATAAAGTTTTAGGGAGAAGCCTTTAACAAAAGAACGCTAATAAAGTTCAAACATAAAAATTAAATGAATTATGATCAAATTTCGACCCCTTGGCGATGACTAGTTTAATTAAATTGGCCTTTCAAAAACTTACACCATTTAGGCACCACATTTCCGAATATTCTCGGTTGATTACCTTTACGCACCTCTGATGAACATTTCACTGAGATCCTGCCACCTTGACAGACGGACCTGTGATGTGGGCGTTTGAGAGATAACGTCCCAGTCAACGAATGACCTGCCTCCGGAACACACCCGACGGGTAATCGCGACTGGTAACATACGGGTTTATATAATATTTTGATTGTCCACGCAACTTTACTGAACAAACAGCAGGTAAAAGAAATTTTAGAGATATATAAACTCTCTCTTTCTACATAATCTTTCTTAATACAAGCGTTTCATCCTAACTCGATTTAAAGCTTATTAAACTATTTTTCTTTATTTCTGATAGCTTTGGACCCCGAAGCATCTGCTGAGTGTTTTCATAGGGCTAAAATTCTGCTCATCAATTTGCGTTCGCGCTGTTTTATATTTTCATTAATCAAAGAGCTAAATAGATTGCCTGTTCTGTAATTCCAAAAAATGCCTTTACTTTGATTTCTGTAAAGATATTAAAGCGCCTAAATCTATTGTTTATATTAATGACTCCCCAGTAAAGCAGTAGTATGGTATGTTTTTATTTTTGACCAAGAACACATATAGTAAATTTTCATAATTAAAGCTATTGCCTAATGCCTGTTTATGTAGTAGTGTAATTAAAAAAAAAAAAACTCAATTTACTCGTTTTATTAGACATATTCAATAAAATGTACAAAATGTAAAAAAACATAAAATTAATAAATTTAATAAATGTTACATTTATTATAGTTATTGTAAAATATGAGAAAACTAATTTCAAAACTTGTTCAAGTCTGGGAACAAATTTACTAATGAAGAAAATAAAAAAATTATGAATATACATATATACAGTATTCACTAGTTCAGGGGCCAGTGTGATTTTCTCTAGTCAAATTAGTTGTTGTACATGAACTGCTGTGCTATGTATCTTTTATTTTTAAAATTTGTATCTCATGTATAAATAATATATATATATATATATATATATATATATATATATATATATATATATATATATATATATATATATATATATATATATATATATATATATATATATATATATATATATATATATATATATATATATATATATATATATATACGACTTATGAATCTTGATGAAAATGAAGAAAATAATTACTTGGAATAAAACTAAAGATCCACTCCGAATGTCGTTCCATATATTTCATAAGCTCATTCAAACATTCAGCCGAAGTGCTTGCTCGTTCGTATGGAAAGCTCTAGAAAATCATAATAATATCGTTGCGTAATGAAAACGGTAGATGAAAAAATTGTGAGATTATTGAAAATTGAAATTTGAGGGGCTTCGATGTCCCAGAAAAGGATATTACGGACGATCTTTTGCTTGACTTCAGATATTGCTAATAAAATTTTAGCGGAATATTAAGGAATTGATTAAAAGGTGCGTGATTTTCAACTTTATTTTCATGGCGGATGTTAAGGAAGATAGAGCACCTCGCATCAACATTGAATACCTCTATGCCCCGATGTTGAATTTCTTAAATATTCTAAAAATTCTTGTGAGTTGTAAATAGGATAGCTGGTATAATACGGAAGCGGGTTTTTTATGTCTTATTCACAAAAGGGAAAATTGTACACAGTTTTTTTTTATTAAACCTACGTATTATAAGAACTTATTGTTTAAAGATGCATTTAGCAGTTGATATCAATTATTGGCTCTGAAGCAGATATTTTAACGGTCGTAAATTTATTCCCCAATTTCTTAAAGACAAAGTGAAACAACGAAAAACGTAGAGACTAAATACGTTAGCAGAACTATATAACCCCTTATTGAACCATCTCGTAGCTATATCTAAATATACTATTAATAAAAATAATTAGACCCAGATGGGTTGGGTGTTGAAATCAACACAAATTAATATTTTAAAGCGATAAAAACATCGTATCTTAAACTAAGAAAACCCCGCTTGTTTATAAAAAAGTAAGTTGAGTTGATCTCAATCATTTAACGGATAATTTATTCGGAACAAAAATTATGGAGAAAATGTGTATTTAGTAGATTACTGATGTTTACGATCGAATGATCGAATAGATAGAACCCGGTTATAAGAAGATTGAAAACGGAGTTAGTAAGACTTAACCGGGTAGGATCAGACTAATCTTGGTTGAGGGCGCTTCGGTTAATAGCGACTTTATTTTGCAAAGTGTTTCGGTACTCATCTTTACTTAAAGGGCGGTGTGAATACAGAGTTTTGGAACTAGT
Source organism: Malacosoma neustria (assembly GCA_963693495.1). Classification (NCBI taxonomy): domain Eukaryota; kingdom Metazoa; phylum Arthropoda; class Insecta; order Lepidoptera; family Lasiocampidae; genus Malacosoma; species Malacosoma neustria. Next base: position 15,113,083 of record OY856384.1, read on the forward strand.
TTTTCAAGGGTTTTATTTGTTAGTTTAGAGTTTAGGTTTTTATTTTACCATTTTTAAAAGATACATATTTTAGCTTATGATCTATTCAGCTTACTTATGTCAATAGATTTCGAAGACTGAAAAATATCGTAAATTTATAAAAAGAGAAAATTTAGCAAGTCGAAAAATTTTGTTTGGTACTGGAATTAAAAAGTGATGATGATGTAATAACATCACCAATAGGTAATGATGATGATATAATTCATGTAAAATAACATGAATAAACCTAGAGGTGTTCCTTAAATGTCGTGCACATACAGTTGTATGTTTCAATTAATAAGTTTAAAAATATTTGAGCTTTACATAAGGTAGTCTCGTGATATATTTTCACATTTTACCAATTGAAAATATTAATTTAAACATTCACTACTCATTGTTTGAAAACAAAGTCGTAGGTCAAACAAAGCTACAGTTACTATTGTAATTTGGTTATTGAATTGATTTGACTATAAATATATGTCGTAAATTAAAATAATGTCACAGAAATTAAGTTTAGAGCTTCGAAAATAAAAAAATCTTGCAAATAAGTTAATTTAAATTGGCAGAACTTAACACAGTACTATTTTTACGTCCCCTAGCCTAGAGAAGGGGAGTACGGTCGCATTGCACAGGGAGCTCCACACTACCCCGCCGCCCATTCCCACGCGTGGGGTATGCGTCATACATTTCCACCTCCCAAAAAACTACTTTTCATATAGAGTTGTTCTTCAACATTAAATTTACTCTAAATAAGAAGCAGCTTGTACTATTTTTATTACATTATCAAATATAGATCCGATGGATTTGGTAGCACCTAACCTTCAATCTCCATCTTAGAAACCATTTTTAACGGAGAGTAGTTTATTATGTCATTCTTTGTAATAGCGTTTATGTTTTCATTAAATAAAAACAAATTGAGGCTACTCCAGATCGGAGAGCTCTTTTATTCTTCTTAATATGTTCAAAGTGTTAAAAAGCCAAGAACCAGAAGAATAGACGAGATGGCCAGAACGTCAAATTGCTATGTATATATTTCTGTATGCTACTTCTGTATGCGTTCTTACTTGTATAGGTCCATTATCAGTCATTAAGTAAAATGTAACAATAATAAAATAATATATACATCTAATATATATGTCTACTATACATATATGTTGTAAAAAATAATACAAGTTTTTGTCAGTGCTGTGAATTGTCTTCAAAAATATTAAAATTAAATCATGTAATTCACACATTCTTATAAAGCTGAAATATTGTTTTCCTGAAGAAAAACACATAACTCGTTGTCGGAGCTTTCAATTTGAGTGCGGGGTTAAGCATAAGTAAGCGAGGGACCGCTTTTTGCTCAGCAGCTGGAAAAACAAATGTCACTTGACACTGAATAAATATTCCTATGCCGAAAACAATATAAAGTATACTAGGGGTGTTCAATAAAAAGTGATAATGAGTATGACGCAATTATCTTTAATTCAATATAAACATTTACCGATTGGAAATTGACCACAAATAAATTATATTTTAAAGATAATCAAACTAAAAAGAAAAAAAATAGTTTAAAAAATTAAAAGACACGATTTAATTTTTTAAACTATTTTTAGATAGATAGATTTTTTATAGACAAGATCAGATTTTTTTATAGATAAGAATAAAAAATACTGAAGAGAAAATTAATGTCACTGTTCTAAAAAGCGTGGGGTGCTTGGTACGATGTTTTTAAACAGCATTTCGGAATGAAACTAGTAAAAAAATTATAACGATTGATATCGAGCACCCCCGCTTTTTAGAACAGTGACATTAATTTTCTTGGCAGTAATTTTATTCTTATGTTAAGAAGTATATTTTCTTTTTAGTTAGATCAATTATAAAAAGCATGTCTTTTAGTTTTTTTATATAATTTTTTTATAGTCAAAAAACAGTTGCAATAAAAATCATTACATAAGAAATTACAAAGTTTAATTTCATAGTGTACTTTTGAAAGTGAACTAAAATAAAAATACTGAGTTAATTTAAATAAATACATTTTTACTATTGTACTTGATTTAACAATGGAGGATATAAAAGGCTAATTAAACACCCCAAGTCGTTCTAAATCATATCGTTCGTATTCTTAATCATATCTAAACAAGTTTACAGAAAAATAAACAAAAAAAAATGCAAGCTGGACTCGATTTATTATAATAAAAATATTTAATACACATGTGTTAGTTGTGATCATAAGAACACGCACGGCGCTAATGGGATAAAGCGAAAAGACATGATAGACCAAGAAAATAATAATTGATGAATACTAAACAATATGAAGAAGTAAAAGGTTATTAAGTTGAGAACATAATCTTATATCTTTAAACGAGTTCTTGTATATATATATATATATATATATATATATATATATATATATATATATATATATATATATATATATATATATATATAATTGGAATCTCGGAATCGGCTCCAACAATTTTCATGAAAGTTAGTATACGGGGGGTTTCGGGGGCGATAAATCTATCTAGCTAGGAATCATTTCTAGAAAATGTCAAAAGGTGGCGTTTGAGTAGTCCCAATTTAAACTGAAAAATGACTCTTCCTGACACCTACCGGCGAATAATAATACTATTTTTTTAAATTGCTTTAACTACACAACAACACTAAAGCTATTCCAGCAGATGGCGTTGTTAAGTAACACGAAGTCAATGAGTGTTTGCTTTGAGGTTAGACTAAGAAAATCAATTGTTAATTTCCAAAATAACACAATTTATAAAAAAAAATAGCGAGCAAAGCTCGGTCATCCGGATATTTATGTTATAAAATGTACGAGTTCACATCGATAGTTTCGATTAGCAAAGCTTATGTTTCCATACATAATACAGACAGCCTCTCAGTTCGATAAGCTCCCTTGAGAGATAACAATTACGTAGGCATCAGGATATGGATCGCTGCGCTCTGTAATAGGCTGGACACCACTGACTAGATGGACTAATTGGACTATGTTGTCAGCGCTATGTTACGTTACAAATTTATACATATGTAGTTTTGGTATATGATCGTATTTTTTATGAATATTGGAACATTAACCACATACATTTAAGCTGGGTTTGAGAATATATGATTATATAGTAGTTTTTTTATTGCTGAGGAACAGTAGACAGTTTTTTTTATGCCCGTAGAACAGCAGACAGGCTGACGGTCCGCTTAGAATTTAGCAGTTACCGTCGCCTATGGGTGTTTGCAATGCCAGTGGCATCGCGAACACGCTGCTGTCCCTTAAGGATACAGGAACTTGGGTCACTAATGCCGGAACACAACGCAAGGCTATTATGGCGGCATACTTAAGACCAAAGGCTTGAGGTCCTACCACGTAGCTAGGTGGGTTGCTTTGTCATCTTTTACGACAGGCCGACACCAGCCGCAGAGGTTAGTATTCTTTCTCCGCCCCTGCACGGATAATTTCCAGTTACTTATAGATGTATGTGACCAAGGCCAAGGGTTATCGTGAAAAAGCTGCTGTCCACATATTGGTACCGGAACCTGGATCATTAATGCTGCACCAGAACACAAGGTTACTATGACAGAATATTTAGAGACCAACGTGGTTACCATTTAGACGGCCTTGGAACTATACCATCTAGCTAGGGTTGTCTTGTTACCTTTTACGACAGGCTGACCCCGACCGCAGGGGTAAGATTGTTAGAATTCTTAGCTATTGTCTGAAGAAGGTCAGATAGGTCAGCCATACTAAAAATCTACATTTAACGATTTAGTAGCTAAAATTTTCTTTTAAGCATTTCCGAAGAATATTTCATAAGCAAGCCTGAAACCAAAATCGGATAACTGAAGATTCTCTTTTAGTTGAACTTAACTACTTACATATCAGAGATATGTAAGTAGTTAAGTTCAAGAAAATCAGAGATATGGTTATATAATGTATTTAACACGGGAGCAAGTAAACAACGTGTCTCGCGCATATTGTTTTATTATAAACTGCCTACCTACATAAAATAATATATTAATACATCACAATCCTCCAAACTTATTTTAACACATACATAAATATATACTTACATTCTAATAACTTAATACTAAACTTAACTAAATAACATTAATAACTAATAATTAAAATAACACACAAACATTATCTCAATACTTATAAATTGGATTTTGTAGCCTACATTTCCTAATCGGCCGAGACCCCGGGCGCGGTGTTGATGGCTGTGGAGAAAGTTCACAGGGTTCAGACTCCGACTCAGAATCTGCAGTAGAGGATTCCTTAGGTGGCTCTGCCTGTGACTGGTCGGGCAGAATCTTAACCTGAGATGTTTCCCTGTCATTGCTGTCTACTGACACTATATTACCCTCAGACTCTGGACCAGTAAGAGCAGACGAAACCCTAGATCTACGCTTTAATTGATCGACATGCCTATGGACCGGCTTACCCCCATCTCCAATTACTTGGAAGTTCGAGGGACCCATTGCTTTCCCGACTGTCCCTGGGAGCCACTTCTCTCCTTTCAAATATTGCCGATACCACACTGACTCACCCTTCTCGAATTGTCTAGACGCACCTCCAGCATAGTCAACCTGGCGTTGTTGTATTTGACTCATTCGATTTTCCCTATCGGGCTTCAAGGCGTCTAATCGAGTTCTCAAACGTCTTCCTAACATTAAGACCGCCGGGCTTTCCCCAGTAGACGCATGTGGCGTACTTCTATAGTGTAACAAAAACGTATTCAGTGCCCTACTCACATTCACCTTTTCAAAGTTAGCCTTTTTAATCACACGTTTTAACGTCTTGACCGCATTTTCCGCAGCACCGTTAGACGAGGGATGATAAGGTGCCGTGAAAATGTGTTGTATTCCGTTTTTGCTCACAAACACCTGAAATTCCTGGCTGGTGAATGGAGGACCGTTGTCTGTGATTATTTGTCGTGGCAAACCCCACCTGCTCCACAGTTCATCTAATTTATCTATTGTACTCGTTGCCGCCGTACTAGGCACGCAAAAAATTTCTAGCCACTTGGACGTGGCATCTACGACTACTAAGTATGTTTTCCCAAAAACAGGACCCAAAAAGTCCAGATGGAGACGAGTCCAAGGCCTGGAAGGCCACGGCCATGGACACGGCGCCTGTCGCGGAGGCGCATCTGCTTGCGACACACACACCGTACACGACCTACACATATTCTCTATGGCCTCATCGATCCCGGGCCACCATGCGTAACTTCTGGCCAATGCCTTGGACTTAACTATGCCCATATGAGGTTCGTGTATTAGCCTTAAAACGCGTTCCCTACATTTTTCAGGTATCACGACCCTGTGACCCCACATGATACACCCTAACTCTTCGTATAATTCAGCTTTCCTGTTTTGATAAGGTCTGATTGTATCCATTTGACAATCCTCCGGCCACCCGTCTCTGATATAAGACAACACCCTACTCAAGATCGGATCCCTTTGAGTTTCGCTTTTAATTTCGTTATAATCTAATAATAATGCCTCTTGAGCAAAATGCAGGTGCGTTTGTTCAGGATTATTGCATAAAACTGATTTCCTTAGCGGCATACGCGATAAACTATCTGCACTGTTGCGATCCGTGTGCACATATTCTATATCGTACGTATACGCGGAAAGAATAATCGCCCACCTTTGCATACGACTCGCAGTCATAGTCGGTATCTCCTTATACGGACCGAAAATCGATACGAGAGGCTTATGATCAGTTCGTAGAACAAAACGTCTGCCATAGATGTACTGATGAAACTTTTTCATACAAAAAATTATTGCTAAAGCCTCCCTATGAATTTGGGAATAGTTTTTCTCGGCCGCTGTTAGCGTACGAGAGATAAACGCAATGGGCCGCTCGCCCGCCCCCGCGCGCCCCGCCGGCTGTGACAGCACCCCGCCGACGCCGGCCGCACTCGCGTCGCATGTTACTACCAATGGCTTGTCAGGATCGTAATGCGCCAGCACCTCCGAGCCCAGTAGCGATTTTTTTATTTCTCTGAAGGCATGCTCGCAAGCCGACGTCCAATTCCATTTAACATGTTTTTTTAAAAGTGCATATAAAGGCAATAAACGTTGGGAAAACTTATCTGTGAATTTAGAAAAGAAATTAACTAACCCTAGGAAGGAGCGCAACTCCGAAATGTTTTGTGGCCTAGGCATATTTTTAACCGCTTCAACTTTCTCGGGGTCCGCCTTCACACCCTTCCTAGATACAATGTGTCCTAAGTACTTAACTTCCTCTACAAAAAAGACACATTTAGATTTTTTTAGTTTAAGCCCGTTCTCTAATAAACGCCGGAAAACGACCTCTAAGGTCCTGAAATGATCAGCTTCCGTTTTAGTTCCGATTATTACGTCATCACTAAAAACAGCAACACAAGGAATATCGCCTAAAAGTTTAGTCATAATTCTTTGGAAAATTCCCGGGCTCGATGAGAGACCGAACACTAAGCGATTATAACGAAAAAGACCTCGATGCGTGTTAATAGTAGTGAATTGTTTGGATTCATCAAGCTCTATTTGATTATAAGACTGCGACAAGTCAATTTTGCTAAAGAATTGAGCCCCTTGTAAAGTAATTAACGCATCCTCAAACCTAGGCAGTGGGTATCTGTCAACAATTAAGACTGGGTTCAGAGTTGACTTGTAGTCTACACAAAGTCTGAGAGTACCGTCCGTCTTATTCACGGGAACCAACGGTGAGGCCCAGTCGGAGCACTCAACTGGCTCGATGACGCCGGCGCGCAGCATCGCATCTAACTCCGCGTCGACGCGCGCGCGCAATGCAAATGGCAGGGGCCGCGCACGGCTGAACACGGGCGTCGCGTCCCCGCGCACCCGTAACGTCGCCTTGCCCCCCGTGAACCTCCCCAAGCCACCGTCGAACAGCTGCTTATAACTAAATAACAATTTATATAAATTACAATCAACCGAGCCATTAACAAACTTATTCACAGGCGATACAGAATTACTATTATACAAGTTATATAAAGGTATACACAATTTAGAGAGCCACTGTCTCCCAATCAAAGAAGTAGTTCCGCCATTTATTACAAATAACTCTAAATTTTTGACATTTCCCTGATACGAGACAGAACACTTTATATATCCTAGGGGTCTAATGATAGAACCGTCATAAAATCTTAAACTAAGCTTATGGGGAATTATTTTCTTATTTTTAAAATATTTATTGTAAGTTATTTTACTGATGCAAGATATAGGCGTACCAGTGTCTATCTCCATGGGTATAATTCTACCATCAATAGATATAGGTAAACTCACCGCCTTGTAATCACCAAGACAAAGTTGGTGCAACTCGATCATACTGTCATCTGAGTGCTGTTCACATTCATAAGGCTCCTCGAGCGAACCAAAATTAAAACTCCTGTCCGAGTGCTTCCGCATGGTTCCCTTTAGCCCCGGACCTGGACATACCCGACGGAGATGACCTTGTCGTTTGCAACGGCTACAAACGAAGTCACGGTACCTACAGCTCCCGTAGTTGTGACTCGTCGATCCGCAGCCTTCACAGCCGCCGAATGCTGACTTCGATGTGGCTTGTTCCGCCGCCTGTCGTGTGCTGTTCGGGCCACGGCTACCGCCTCGTTGCTGGAACGTGCGACGACCTCGCACCTCCCTAACTGCGTGAAGTTCTGTACTCTCGAACACATTCTTCACCTCCACAGCTGCTGCATCTCGTTCCGCAGCTTCCAAGGACATAGCTATCTTAACGGCTTTTGTGAAATTCAAATTTTCATCTTCCGCGAATAACCGTTGGCGAATGACGTCATTCCTCAACCCACAAACAAACTGGTCCCGAAGGTTTTCAGTTAGTCCCTCCTTAAAATTACAGTTTCGCGCCAGTTTCTTCAGCTCTGCAACATAGTTATTTACATATTCGTCGGTAGTTTGTCGCCGCTGTCGAAAACGGAACCTCTCAGCGAGTACCGACGGACTCGGTTGCAGATGATTACGTAGGAGCTCCGATGCCTCATTGTAGCTCAACTCCGATGGCTTCCGAGGGCTGGCGAGGTTTACCAGAAGTTCGTACGCTTCATCCCCCATGACAGCGATCATTGTAGGCAATTTTAAATCATCTTTGATGCCGTTGATCTTGAAATACATTTCAAGTCGATCCGCGTACAACGTCCACACTCCCGTTTTTACGTCGAACTCATTTATTTTCCCGATCGACATGATGATTACACGCACTATTATCCGTTATTTTCCAATTCGTCGCCAGTATAATGTATTTAACACGGGAGCAAGTAAACAACGTGTCTCGCGCATATTGTTTTATTATAAACTGCCTACCTACATAAAATAATATATTAATACATCACAGGTTATATTTGCATTATTCAAATATAAACAAGTTTTAAGAACGCTTACATACATTATATAAAATTGTCTTTACACTAAACAGTTACAGCTTATTATTAAATTCATAATACATAAAAATATAAACTGTAATTTAATTTTATAAATGAATCCTTACAATATGTTATATCTACATTGTTTATATAGTCTTTAAGACAGTATAACTTTAAGCCTATGTACTAATTGAGTAGCTTATTTAGAAGAGTCCGCGTTGTAATACGTTTAAAGTAAAATAAATAACGAGAAACAAAGCCAGGCCAATAATATTTACATCAATGTTGTGACTTATTTAAAGTTATGACTATACATGAATGCTTCGAACGAATCTTAAAACAGATAGCGAATCTGACAGACGTTGTTGACAAATAAAAATTATAATTAAACATACATTTTGTAGTGTAGATAGATAGATAGAAAACTCTTTATTGTACTAAAAAAAAGAAAAACACGTATTAAAAAAAGTGTACCGAATTCTAAATCTTAACCGTTCTCGAATCCACTCGAACACACAAAATTTCATCAAAATCCGTCCAGCCGTTTAAAATAAATTCAGTCACATACACATGCATAGAAGAATCACAAATTATTTTTTAAGCTATCAACCCTTTAAATTTCTTGAATAATATTGTTTACCAATTATACATAGACCATTCATACATACACAGGGGTTTGCGGCAAAATATTGCACCTTTATAGCACAGTGTTGCCACCATTATGATACGAGTATACAGAGCTGAATAAAAGGCTCCATTGCCTCTATAACTTAGTTTTTATGAACTCGCAAGATTTTTTTTACTGTGATAAAATACTATAAATTTTTCATGAGTTTGGGCATAGATATTGTGATTTAGAGAACACTAGAAATGTAACGTACGTTTTATATACATAGTAAGAAAATGGTATCATACTTGAAGACTAATTGAGAGACATTTTCTTGCCTAATATGCATATTATAAAGTAAATATCACGTACAGTAACTAAATACCACACACACACATCACATCATGTATTTAGAACACATCGTGACTAAACATGCATACCGAAATCATATAACTCGTACCACCATGTGGTGGTTATATTATCTATTTCTTGTGGGTGCAGGCCCAAGCCCTGCAGTGGGACCTTAAAACTGTTATTCCCCTATATAACTATACTAGTATGTACCTATATATACTATTACTAGTATGCTGGAGGAATTATGTGTTATTTTTTAAGTAACAGGTATATTCTAGTCCTCAGATTCCACGCTATTCCTTCCGCGCTTCTAAACACATAGGCTTACAGCTTAATGACTTGCAACGTGTAAAGTATCGATCAGCACGTACGGGGCTTCCCCTGAATGCGGTTCGTTAGCTGTGTCGGCGTTCGCGGCGTGCGTACGTTGTTCTACCTTCCAATCGAATCATATTTGATTAGAGTCGAGTCGAGTGTTTGTTCGGAGCTGGTAAAGTTTATTTTGTACCTTTTATGTAATAAGGATCTTTTGTAACATCTGTTCTGTACAATTTAGTAAGGGTTGTTCTTTTTAGTGCATTTATTTACTCTTATGTATGAAATAATGTCAAATTAAAATTGTAATTTAAAAATGTTGGTTTCGAAATTTACTGAGTGAAAAAGTGATTTAAGTGTGCCCTAAATTTTTCTATTCCTTTAGTACTAAACGAAATCTGATCTTTCTATATTTAAGAAAAGAAAATAGTTTTTAACAAGTATTTAAGAAATTATTTTATTATCACCTAAATTGAATCAGTAATGTTTGTATCACAAATAATTTTATTTGTATTCTATCAGTAGAGTTTACTACGTTAAAACGAAACTCATCAAAAACTATGCAGGCTAGCTATATGTCTTGAACGCATAATAAGGTATTTAGTGTAAGTTTTATTTTTATCTTAATTCAACATTTATTTATAGTTAGCTAATATTTTTAGCAGATTTATAAATTTAATTATTTTTCAATAATGTTTTTATTACTACATATGAAGAGTAATAATAATAAATTCATTTTTATTGAACAAAAAAATTAGAAATAACATATATATAAACTATAAACTTATATAAAATATCAAAAAAAAAATTGATTCCACTTGCTCCAGAACTAGAACAAACTGTATCTGGAGGAATAATAATAATAAATATGTTTGAAATATTTGTATTAATTTGAGCTTGGAAAAAACATATGAAAAAATATTCTTAGATATGTGTATATACGTACATAAATATATTTTATTTGATCCCATAAAACATATATATTCTTTCTATTTATTAGAGATTGATACCCAATATGTCTTCTTCAGACGCACGTGAATCTAAAACCGTTTATAAAAGAGAATCTTGATTAAATCAATTTAGTACTCAGTGTTCCAGACGTGGCGGAGACACGTGTCTTATCTGTCTTCATAATTGGTCTGCCATGCATGAACGTGACTTGGGGAGGTGCTGAATATACTTTTCGAGTATAGGTCGTTGCTCTTGGGTAGTGCATGAAGATCTATGAAGTAATTATTCTTTGTTGTAATAATATCATCTATCTAAATACAAAGTCTAGTATTCTTGTTTTAGATGTTTTGAATGATTACAAAACTAACATTAATACTCGTAAGTAACAAACGCGCTCCTGACCAACTATAACAACAATGCTTGGTTTCAGCGGAATATCAGCGCTGGACAAAATAACCAGCAAGTCGCTGAGCTGATAAGTTTTTAAACTCATATTATGTTACATGTAATTTTCTCTATATAAAATATCTCTCTTTCTTAAAAAAATTACTTTACAAAATGTACAATCACCAAGATATTTAGTATCTCTATAAAGAGTTTTGCGTAAACATTCCAATACAAATAAATATGATTTAAAATAAAATAAAATATTCAAAATAAATAACTTACGGGTAATACCTATACAAAATAAATACAAATCGAATAATATAATAAGGAAAATAACTTTTGATGATGATAGTACTCCACAATAGCGAGGACTGCTTGTGTGTAGTGCTTGAAAAAACGTTCTGAATTGAATTTAACGAAACATTTTACACTAGTTGCACAATTTGCAAAGGGTTGTTGACTTCGAATTGCTGAATTTGTACAGAATGGTTCTGAGTGATTTAGCATTTATAGATTTCCCTTGTATTCTGAAAATAACAGGGGTTGGTTCATTTTAATAGTTTTGTGACAGTTTTTACTGCATTATTTCCTTGAATATGATGTACTAGACGTGGTCTCAGTGGCCTAAGACTAAACTGAGATTACTACCAACCCATGCTTTACTAAGAGTGTTTTGAAGAATAATTAAAATCTTTTGCTAGATTGTTTTGGGTTCATATAACCGTAATCTGTAAAATATTACAAAGATCTACTTTAGTGCGTCTTATAGGCTGCGTTGTTGTAGCAAACGATTACACAAACAAATCAAATACCCATTTACTTTCCTGTGCTTTTTTGACTGTGCATACCTAAAAGTATGTTTATTTATCGTTTTTAATTTTTCATAGAAAAAAATAATAATGCATATCAGGTTTTGTGATGAAAGCGTTTCAATTTGTTATTTGAACTATTAAGCAATTAGGCTTTGTACAAAAGATTTGTTATTTTCAATAACTCTCAAAGAATAATTTCTCAAATTATTATATCTCAAATTATTCAGATTATGAAGAAAACTAAACACGCAAGTGGATTAAATAAAAAAAAGTCTGAAAAAGTCGAAGAAAAAGCAACAAGTGATACTGATAAAGTTACCAATCCAGCTTCTTTAGATGAAGAAGACCAAGGATTCGGTGGCTGGCTTAGGTAAGTTATTGGAACATATTTTGGCGTTAACTATCTATAAATATTCTAATGTTGAGGCTACCTCCCTATAGGGACTAGGCAGTATACCCACCATACTTGGTACACATAAACGAATAAATCTAGCACCTAAGTTTGCTCATAGATTCTTTCCTGGACATACGTGAAAAATATGTACATGTTATGTACACAGTAAGAAAAATATAACTTCTTATTTTTATTTCCTATTTTAGCGCTAGGTTAGAATTTTTTTGCCTAACATTGTGTTTTCTAAAAACGAGCAATTGTACTGACAATTATTGTTCTTAAATTAAATTAAAAACTGGAACTTTTATATTTCTACACTTAAGAAATGTTGTTATTTTGATTTCGTTTTTTCTTGTCTTGAATATAAAACAAAAAATAACGTTTGCTATGATTATAGTCATTAATGCATATCTCTCATGATGAAAGATCATCGTCATGAATATTTTTAATGATAAAATAATGTGCACAATTAAATTATTTTTCAGATCGCCAGATGGCATGGAAACAATGAAATTGTTTGTCATTGCTAACAGTATAGTGATGGTCACGACCTTAGTGTACCCTCACATTCAGACTGTCGCATCCATCGTAGTGGATATGATTTATGGTTCTAACACCTTGTATTGACTACAATACAATCCTATTTCATGCAACGCCTTTATGAAATAACAGGTATCGGTTTTCTCTTATTTAACTTTTTTTTTATTGCTGTAGGACAGCAGACACGCTGACGGCCCGCTTAGAATTTAGCAGTTACCGTCGCCTATGGGTGTTTGCAACGTCAGTGGCATCGCGAACACGCTGCTGTCTCATAAGGGTACAGGAACTTGGGTCACTAATGCCGGAACACAACACAAGGTTATTATGGCGGCATACTAAAGACCAAAGGTGGTCGCCACCCAGACGGGCTTGAGGCCCTACCACGTAGCTAGGGTGGGTTGTTCGTAACTTCGTGTATATTTTGTATTAAAATGTATGCTTTTTCCAACGTATTAACCACGGTGATGGCAGTGATTTTAAAATCAAATTCAAACATCATTCATTTATCTTTTTTGACCTTTTCACAAAATGTACGCAAAAGTTTTGAACTGTGATTATATTCAACAGCGTTGACAGTGTTCTGTATGTTGTATGTATACGGGTTTTAGTAGACCTAGAGGTCATAGGTCGAAACAGTAGATTGTTTCGGAATTTCTCACCATTGTATCTTTCTCAAAATTTCTATTGTTTTCTAACTTTTAGAAGGTTCCTTATACTATTGCTAATAATTGCTTGATTGTAAGTAATGTAAGTAAGTAAGTAAGAATGTTTAGAATAGAAATGTAGGTGGTTGGAAAGACGTGTAAAGCAGAAATAAAACTGTGAACTTCTGTCAATTCTGGCTTCTGGCTTCTGCCAATTAAAAATAATACGTGCAAAAATAACCGAATACATTATGTGTTTTTGCGAAACTTTTAGAGTGCACAAAGTGTAGATGAGTTTGTTGCGTGTGATACTAGCACACGAATGCCTAAAAACATCAGCCACATTCACCGCGTTCATTTACCTTTGCTTTTTGCTTGGTAAATATTTCCTTTGTAAACATTTTGGTGGACGTATTTTTTCTGAGCTTTTCTCTTGACTTTGTTATTTCTTCTCATTTTACCTGTTACTTATATTTTTGCCATATTACGTTTATTTGCAACCTATAATGATGAAATATGTGTTTACCAGCGCTAACTAGCGCTGAACTAGCGCTGAACATTATGTAAAAATATTTGACAATCTAAGCTGTAAATCGCAAATAATTCTCTTTGTTTTCAGATTTGAAAGAAAACTAAAACAATAAAAGTAAAACTGTATACCAAACTAAAAAGGAAAATAATTGCTCAGAATTTTCGCCAAGAAAATTAGCCACATAAAACTACGGTCTGCTGAAACGAGTCAATTCTTTGTTTTGATGCATTTAGTTACAACATATTTGAGAGAATTCCTTTTTAAAATTAACTGAACTTATACATTTAAAAATAGTTCAATGGTTTTCCATCTAGAAATATTTTATTTATAAATTTGATCGATTGCGTAATCTTTCCAGTACAAGCTTCAAAAAAGTAAGTAAAGTAAATAGTAAATTTTCCCTGTTCTATAAGTCTGTTTTATAAGGTCTTTTTTTTAAAGCGGCATCATGATAGGTCTGTTGTTTAGGTTGATATTCTCAATGGGAGCAATAGGTTGGTATACTATTAATGTATGGAATATGATATCAGAGTATTTTAATAAAGAATTTCATAAATTAATATCTAATGAATCGGATGTATACGAAGAATTTGACTAAGTGAATATTTTTCTGATGATATTAAAAATATAACTATTTGAGTGTACTTATTATGGTTTTATTTTTATTTTATTATATACAATGACGAGATGACTAATTTGCATGACTTGATTTTGTATTGTAGATAGGTACAGACAAAACATCTAGTAATCTATATAGGCTATATGCTATTACAAGCTATCTCTTATAGCTCGAATTTACATTTTTCCGTAATTTATTATTAAATATAATAACAGCCCATAGTGTCTGCTGGCCTTCGGCCATGGCGGATTGGGGAGTTGCACATATTGGTAATCTCAGTAAGCAAATTTCCTCACGATGTTTTCTTTCATCATCGATACATAGCAATTATTCTACAATATGCACATTAAGCGATACAGCCTAATTGGTAGGATTCGAACCTAGGACCTCTCTCTAGATTGGTCTCAGAGTGTAACACCACTGGGCTATCAGGTACCTTACTATATCATTTTATTATACAGAATAATCAGGAGCGAGATCACTGTAATATGTATTCCCATACACTATATAGTGTCTGGGATAACTAGAACGGCAATGGACAAGCTGAAGAAAGTATGGAGGAACCGACACATCACAAGGGCCACGAAAATCCGGCTCATGCAATCCCTTATATTCCCCATATTTTTATACGCTGCAGAGACGTGGACGCTTCGAGACATTGAGAAGAAAAAGATAGATTCTTTAGGAATGTGGTGTTGGAGACGAATGCTGGGAATATCATGGACAGAATTTCGGACCAATGCCTCCATCCGTGAAGAACTTCGCATCAAGCAGCATCTCTCCGCTTTGGTTCAGTCACGTATTCTCAAATTTTTCGGCCTCGTTTCAAGGCGAAACAATGACTCCATAGAGCGTCTCGTTGTCCAGTGCAAAGTGGAGGGGACCAGATCACGTGGAAGATCACCCATGCGATGGACCGACCAGATCAAATCGGCTGTGGGCGGGCCTTTGCATGAGTGCACCAGAATGTCTCTGAATCGCGAGAAATGGCGTAAAATCATACAGCGAACAATATCTGCCTCTAATAGTACTACCAGTTGATCACGACCGCTCTGTAAAGAGTGAAACGACTAAGAAGAAGATATAGTGTCTGGGAATATCTATATACTAGTTAGCACATTTTGTAGTTTTAGGAATATTTGAAAAATATTCGAATCCCTAGACATGACCGTGCTTTGCCTACTTGCTTTGTTCTCAGAATACATTATCGTTTCTTTGTCTAATAGATCCAAAAAAGTTCGCCATATATGTTTGTAGCAACTCCATAATACATTAGTTCACATAAGAAAGTCTTGAAACACTTTCTTAAACCTACAGACATGTAATATCAAAATTCAAGTGACAAGCAACTTCAAGTAATGAACTACGGCCATATTTCAGCGAACTACTTGTTGGTTAACTTATTCTACGCACGCTCACCTTGAGTGCAATGACATACACCTGCCATAATTCATATAGCGTACAAACTTTAGGGGACCTAATTTTAAAAAGGTTAATAATATTTAGTAATATTATTCTTCTTTCTGCCCTTATCCCAACTATGTGGGTCGGCACAACATGTTTCACTTTCCTTGCACTCTCCTCTGTTAGCTGTTCTCAACATTCACACCCTTTTTCATCATATCATCTTTTACGCAATCCATCCACCTTTTCTTTGGTGTACCTCTCCTCTTGTATCCATCTACTCTCATTTCTAGCATCCTTATTACATGACGCTCCTCTCTTCGCGTTATATTCTCCTTTCCTCCTTTTATATTCTCCGTCCCTGCAAGGATAAATAAGATCTAATCTTCACATTTTTTGTCGAGTTTTAAGAATATGGTAGAAATTTAGCTGCAGGGTCCACTGGAACCAGCTAAATTTTGAAAGTGGTCTATGAGAAAAAAAGTTTGGGGACCTCTGATTTAAAATATGGAAAGAGCGAATCACTTTTAAACAAATTTATCGATACATCGATTTCAAGCACTTGTAAACATGACTTGTATATATAGGTAGATTACTGAGATAATTAGATGTATAAAATATGTATATATTTACGTTTATTTTAATCTCATAGTAAGAGGAGCAGGTAAAACCAATGCAATTTTTAAACAACACTATCGATAAGATATCGATATGAATGGATCGGTGCTCGCATAACGGCGACTTTGGAAATCATTTTGAATTTTGCATAGCGATCGTAACGATCAGAATTCTCGTTAAGTCACTTGGCGAGTCCCCAAGAGTTCTTCTAATATTTACATGTACAATCTATAAAAACAGTCAATATAATTAAAGACTTTAAAGCCCTTGAAAATCGTTCTAAAGGTACTAGAGGACTTTTATAAGTTGTGTCCCAGGCACTTAAACTTTGTTAATTGTTCTACGGGGTCAAAGATATGTACTTACTTAAACTTTGATCATATTAGTTACGCTAATGGATATAACAATGAAAGTAAAACGATGTAAAATTATCGCTTAAATGTATTTTTATATCCTATTTGTATTCTGAAATTTGTTGTCTCCACTTAATTATCTTTTTGTGCACTTCATCGGCTTCACCGGCCATCAATTCCTTCAAACTTTTCTACGATTCTTCATTCTGGAGAGTGGTAAGATGCGCAAAATTTTCTTAAGTACTTTTCATTAATTATAAAAATAATATCAATAAATAACTATGTAGCATTACAACAATATTAATAAAACTTACATTTTATTTGAAAAGCCATTTATTTGTGACTAGCAGCCCGTCCCAGCTTCGCATGGGTATTTAACAAAAAATTAAACCCTTCTATTTTTTTTCGGTCTCGGGGAAAAACCTCTCTTGACGGGTTCCCCCGGCCCGGGGGGACCGAGGGATATAAGGGACTCCGGAAAAGATGTTCAACCATCCGACTACCCACTAAAAAACCCCGCTGTTCTCCTATCGCCTACGCCCGGGCCCACGGATATATGGCCTGCCGATCTCGTGGCCCGGGCCAGTGCCATCCCACGCTTTGTCTTAAAGCGGGCCCCTTCTAAAGTGCTGGCGCCAGGGGGTCAGGCTTTCGTCCCCCCGGCGCTCTCTTGTAACAACTCTATGAGTTGAGGGGGGCTGCGGAACAGCACGCGGCCTTTTCCCTCACGGCAATAGTGCGGGCGGCGGATCCTCCCCCGAGGGGCCGCCCGCGGCCGCTTTCTACGGCGGCCGGAGATCGTTGCCCGCCCTCCGGCGCCGACGACGCGGCCTACGTTGGCGGGAGGGGAGTGCGGTGGCGGACTCCCGCTCCCGTTTCGCCGCCTCCCTTGCAGACACTACTGCCTCGCAAAAGGAGGCGACGGCCGTCCATCCAGGATCGCCCCCGACCATGGACAGAACCAGGGCCGGAAGCGACAGGTCCGCGGCCAATTCCGGACGGGACTCGCATCCCCGTTGCGTGCTAGTCAGGCGTGTGTACGACTACCAGACGACACTCCAGAAAAAGCAGAGTCGCTTGACGTCGTAGCCGGCCCAGCAAGACCAACCGACAGCGAGGATGCAATTCCCGCCCCGGGAACACTCTCTGTGCAGGCGCAGTCGAAATAGGCATGGTTTTGACTACCAAATCAGGTCCCATGGTAGAACCCAGGACCCCAATCAGTATTCGCAACCATCCCATCGGGGACCATGCCACGAACAGAGAGCTAAGTTGGAAAGGATGTAAGAGGTAGACGAAAAGAAAGGTAGGACTCTGTCGCCTCGAACGGAGAGGGGAGTGAAGCGACGGATGCTCGGGCACCTCGGGTACGCACACCCGTGCACTCCTCGGACAGAGGAGCGAGCGCCCCTGGGGGCAAACCCTTCTATTTGCGTCAGGTTACTAAAAAAATAAAATTATAAAGAAAGTTTGAATATTATTATTTCTATGAGCTTTTATTTTAATGATTTTTTTTGCTATTACTTTTTATTTATTTTTCGTTATTTTTTAATAAGTATTCTAATTTTTGTAAAAACCCCAGTGACGCACGCCTACATTGCATTGCATAAGGTGCTGCCTAGCTAGCCGAACAGGGTGAGCGGCTACCGCGCAACATTTTTCTAATACTTACATTTTTAAACTC
The DNA here is from genome assembly GCA_963693495.1 of Malacosoma neustria. Lineage (NCBI taxonomy): Eukaryota > Metazoa > Arthropoda > Insecta > Lepidoptera > Lasiocampidae > Malacosoma > Malacosoma neustria. The sequence continues at coordinate 15,131,690 of OY856384.1, forward strand.
GTGATATCTTTCGAATGGAATATCCGAATTGAATAAATCAAAAAGTTATATAAAGGTATTGAAACAGTTTTGAATATGAAGTAATTTATTTTGATAAGGATTAATACCAAGATCCAAATAAAGAGCCTTTTCTAGGGGCGGCATTTCAATTAATTTTTTAAAATAAAAGAACACTTATTGTGGCATAACTATAATAGTTAGACATATGCTGTCGCGACACTTTTTGTAAATAATGATGTGTTCTGCAAAGTTGTAGTACATTATTTTATTCTATCATCAATAGTTTTCGCAACGCACGCGATTTAAATAATATTTTAGGTAATTTTTTTACACTTTGGGTTACATTATTAGAGTTTTAGTAAGGATCCCTAATTTTTTTGAAAATATAATATAGCCTATGTCACCCGGGGATAGTGTAGCTTCCCAACAATGAAAGAATTTTTTAAATCGGGTCAGTAGTTTCGGAGCCTATTCAAAGCAAACAAACAAACAAACAAACAATCAAATCTTTCCTCTTTATAATAGTAGTATAGACTAGCATTGTCTTCGAGTAAAATTTACAAATAAGTAAAGAGGCAATGAAACTTTCATGGTCTGTATTCATACTGAGACGACCGTGTGGTAGTTTCACGGGACATTACTCGAAAGATATGGAGAATTGTGGCAAGCGAATTGAAGATTGTTCTGCTAAAGAAACTTCTAGTTGAGTTATTTTAAATTAAAGTTACTAACTTCATTGACACAAATTTTAAATTTGTTACATTATTTTTCAACGAATAAAAATAATGGTTGAAAAACTAAACAACAACCTTTAACATCTCTCCGTGCAGGGTCAGAGTAAAATTATTAACCCTAGCTCCCCAAGCCCTTAGGGCCCCAAGCCGCTAGGGCCCCAAGCCCGTCTGCGGACAACCATCCCTGGTTTATTAGTATGCCGCCTTGTGACCTTTCGACGTTCTGTGACCCTGGTTCCAGTCACCTATGCGAACAGCATCATAGTCCATGGTAATTTCTTAGTACTAAGTGAGCCGTTAGCATGTATGCTAACAGGCTGCCCAGAGCAATAAAAAAAACTAAAAGCTAAACCGAACTAAGGGTATCCACTCCATGTATAAATGAGATATTATTACCTTTTAATTTTGATAACTACCCTCACTCTCGCATGAGGTAATGATAAAAGTGAGCGTGAGATGAGTTAGTGTCGGGGGTGACACTGAATTGCGCGTCTGTCGGTCGTGTCTACGTTTAAACTCCCAGAGGACCTTGGCTTCAGATAGTCGGATATTTCTCTTGTTAAAAAAATCATAAACAACCAGGCTTAAAACGAAGAGAACAAAGAATGTGGTTTCAGGTCAGTATTTTTTTAATGCTGTAAAACAGCAAACAGGGTAACGGCCCACATAATTGTAAACAGTTACATCGCCTATGGGTGTTTGCGACGCCAGAAACATCGCTAAAATGTTGCCATTCGCGTAGGATACTGGAGCCTTGGTCACTTATGCCGGAACACAAGACAAGGTTATTATGGCGGCATGTAGATACCAGGGGTGGTCGCCATGCAGCCGGAATTGGAGTCAAACCACCTAGCAAATAATAAGATTACAGTCATCTCTGTAAATATTAAAATTCACCTAATCTATCGCATTTTTAAAAACTTATTTTTTCAGAGCACAATTCTCCAAATGTTGCACTCAATGACATTACATTCATCAATGCAAACTTTAATGCAATTATTTAAAAATGTTTTTTAAATTAATACTTAAATATGTCAGATATCTTCAAGTAAGACCAAAAATACTGAATGACGGTGCATATTAAGAGTGCCATAAAACAACCTCAGAGAATCCTAACTAATATTATAAATGCGAAAGTGAGTTTGTTTGTTATGCTTTCATGCCTAAACCGCTGAACCGATTTTGATGAATTTCGGTATAATCATAGATAGAACCTTGTAGAAGGATATAGGCTACTTTTTCTTTAAATTCATTTGGCAGAATTAAGTTTGCCGGGTCAACTGGTTTCTAATAAAATTTGGTACGTATTTTCGTATATAATGCTAATAGCAAATCTTTGAACAAATATAAAAAAACTTATCTTGCCTACTTTTGAAGTGCCGACTGTTTCTTGTAAACATACCGATTAAGATTAAAGTAATTGTTTCTGCTCGTATCTATAGATGAACTGATAAATAATCTAAGCATACTTTGACATGTCTTTTCTTTTAGTAATTGACCTATCAAGCTATCTGCTATCATGATATAAGAATTTCAAGATTTTTTATTTGCAGTAAGATTTCTAAATTTATCAATACCTTTATCAATAAATTCACAAAATTATTTTCGCTGAATACTGACAAAAGCGGCTTATTACATCACTCCACTGTGGTCAAATAATGCATACATTTTTACCGTATTTTATGGATATTACTATAATATTAAAGTAATAAAAAAATTGTATTTAAACTGTTCAATGACAAATCTTAACACTTATTTCCACATTATAAGATAATATGAAAGTGCAGAATTTGTATGAATATATTTTTGGTATGTGATAACCAAATGGTAACTCAGGAACCAAATAGTGATTCCAATTCCACGATGTCATGCACTGCTTCGGCAGTTTTCTCATCTAATATACGTATTATAACATAATTTCCACGTAGCAATGGCGGAGGAAAACATCGAACATGGACAACCCCCGTGGCGTAGCGTTTAACGCGCTTAGGCACGTTGCCTGATGTCACGGCTTCGATTCCCGTCTCGTGTCTGGGTGTTTATATACCTATATTATGCATAATATGTATTTATTTACAAAAGAAAAGTATATACGTTTTTTTAATTACGTTTAATTTAATTATTCTAAGATACGTAGTCTATAAGTTAGCTATAACACGAGTGCTATCCCACTTTGGGACTAGACGGCGCTGTGTGAATCGTGTTAGAATAATTTATTAATTGCGAGAAAATCTGTATACCTAAATCACGTGTATGTGTAAATTACTAATCCGCCTTGAACAATCGTGTTAGTTACACTGTCCGGTTCTTCTAAAGGAAATCTTGAGCTCAGTAGTGATACGTTATTTCTTTATTATTATACTTCCATTTTGTAAACTCGGAACAAGTTATAAAATGAAATGAGGTTGGTCATATGAAATCAAAAAGAAAATTCCAGCTTCTGTAATATACTGGTGGACATCTCATTATACAGGATATAGTAATTTAGATAAAGGTTACAAATCGATTCGTGAACTACATTCATTTCTTGGTACCGTTGGCTTCACGCCAAATATAGTTGCACCATACCATCCCGTCTCTAGTATCTAGATAATTTATTATGACAACCGACTAACTGTTGACTAATTATTAAGTTAAACGTTGTTAGTGCTAACGGGAAATAGCTGCATAATTGTTATATAAAGTGCTGGCAACACTAACGGAGATTTTAATTATTTTAATTAATTAGAGATTTTTATTATATTCAAAACAATTCAGACTGGGCTCAAGGAGAGGTTGCGGATTTGAATGATTTACGAATTTACTTTAGCGGGCTACTCGTATAGTGAGCGTTTCTGTTATAGATAAGATCTGGAGTGAGGAAGTAGATAACGAAAGTAAGCATCGTACCTCGCCAAAAGGTGAATAGGCCTTAGGATGGTCTACTAGTCGAAAAAAACGGGTCCTAGATTGAACGTGTCACGTTAAATATGAGGGAGCGGTTAAAAACTCCCGATAAGCCAGTTTGTAAATAGGAAAAACACGGTACCACCTAGGGAAACTGGATCCTGGTTCACGTATTATAGAACACAACATAAGGTTATTGTTAGCATATTAAGAAACCAGGGGTTCCTATTATCCGAACGGGCTTGGAGCCCTATCAACTAGCTAGAGTTGTTTTGTCGCCTTACATTACATGCTGCCCCTAGCTGCAGGAGTATTCTTACTCCATCGCGGCATTTATATCCGTGCAGAGGCGGAGAAAAAATACTAACCTCTGCAGCCGGGGTCAGCCTGTCGTAAAAGGCGACAAAATAACCCACCCTAGCTACGTGGTAAGGAGCCAAGCCCGTCTGGATAGCGACAACCTTTGGTCTTAAGTATGCCGCCATAATAACCTTGTGTTGTGATCCGGCATTAGTGATCCAAGTTCATGTATTCTTATGCGACAGCAGCATGTTCGCGATGCCACTGATGTTTCAAATACCCATAGCCGACGGTAACTGCTAAATTCTAAGCGGGCCGTCAGCCTATCTGCTGTTCTACAGCAATAAAAAAAATGGAAAGACAACTAGTAACTATAATGAACTAAGGGTCTCAAGGTTACAGGCCCCCGTATATGCCCATCGCTAACATTATATCATACTAAATCCTGCACGGTGCACTATATCTCCACGTCAGCAAATAGAATCGATACGCTGGCTCTTTGCATGGGCTGGCTGCATGCCAAAGTCGTTTGTTTTCCATCAACCAACACAGAACCATAAGTTTTAGATATCGCTAGTGTTGGGAAACATTAAACTTCAAGCGCTTTATGAAGGCTTAATGTTAGCGATCTTATCCTATATCTTTAAACGAGCAATTCTTGTATATATATACTTATATAATTGGAATCTCGGAATCGGCTCCAACAATTTTCATGAAATTTAGTATACGGAGGGTTTCGGGGGCGATAAATCGATCTAGCTAGGAATTATTTCTAGAAAATGCCATTTTATTAGCTTTTTTTTATTGGAAGAAAAATAACAAAAATGTGACTCTTCCTGACATCTATCGGCGAATAATAATACAATTTTTTTTAAATTGCTTTAATGACACAACACTAAAGCTATTCCAGCAGATGGCGTTGTTAAGTAACAAGAAGTCAATGAGTGTTTGCTTTGAGGTTAGACTAAGAAAACCAATTGTTAATTTCCAAAAAACACAATTTATAAAAAAAAATACCGAGCAAAGCTCGGTCATCCGGATATTATTTATTAAGTTTGATGATCAAGTTTCATACTCTTACTAATAATAATTTGGCATTTGGGTAATGTTTTGTTTTTTTTTTAGCTAGAGTTCAGTAGACAGGTATAAGGCCCAGTCTGGCAGTTGGTCACCGTCGCCTATGGACATTTGCAGTACCAGAGGCATTACCAACGCGGCCTCAAAGAAATTTTATAACGCCATTTTTGAAGAACCCCATATCGTACCGCGATGAGAAAACCTCAGCCGGAAGCTCATTCCAGATCCTGAGAGTACGCAACATGAACGTTCTTGAGAATCGTTTCGTATAAGAAAGAAGAGGCTCCAAGAAGTGGGGATGCATACCCAGCCGATGGCAGGCAGTGCGGTGGTAGAAAGACGACGAGGGCACCATGCCATGCCAGGCAGGGCTTCTTCTTTGCTCTCAACGGCTTCAGCCCAACGGTGCATTAGGTAAACCGGGAGATCCCCAGCAGTACGATCATGCCGAAAACGTATTGGCGATCATTTATCAGCTGGGAATCCTCCAGGTAACCCAAGAGTTGTGCGTTGATAATTCACTCAATCACCTTTGAGAGCAAAGAAGTTATCGCTATAGGTCTGTAGTTGGACGGGTCCGTCCGACCTTTTTGGGAATAGGGTGAACATGGGTCATATTCTACGAAGCCAGGACACAACCTTTGCGGTAAGGTAAGGTAAAAATTCGGGAAAGGACTGGAAACAGCTCAGCCGAGCACATCCGCAGCTCAATATTGGGGATTCCGTCAAATAAAGGTTTCCCACCTAAAATCTGACCATAGTTTGTTTTTGCTGTGGCAAAGGTGTTGGTTGTCTTAATTCAACAAATTTAAGAGGTTATTTATATTTAAAGACGAGTTTAAATTTATTTTAGTCTCTATTGGTTTCCTAAGTAATTGACACACTACTCCCTTTATCTAGAAGCAGATTAAAGCTAGGGCAGCACTTGGTGACAGCGTGTTGTTAGTGGGATCATTTTAAAGCTCTGTTCCGGTCACGTTCGGCTTGTTAGAAGGTTTTCGTGAGTTTATAAGGGATGTTATATTTTGGAGTGATTCATTTTTGTCGTCTTTTCGTATGTTTTGATATTTCACTCTATTGAAAATAATGATTATTTTGATCATATAAAACAAAAATCTTTAATTTTTTTAAAACCTTGTTAACCAAGCTAAAATTTCTGTAATTTTTAGGACGCCATAAACATTAATATTATACTTATTATTATTTAAAAACAACTTATATCGAAGTGTAAGTAAAAATGCACAAAGCTTAAAAATAATCAAAGTTTTTATTCCCTAAAGCTATATAAATGCACTTCAAATAGAATGATTGACCTCTACTTTTTTAGAAGGATATAGAAATTGATATCAGATCATATACAAAATACAATTACAATTGTGACAATGTACTACAATAATTAAAGGAAACTGTGCAGGAAAAAGGTTTAAACACGTCGTGTGTTTATATACAGGCAAATTTTATTTCCTTTAGAGTTAAAATTGTATAGTCAACGCCCACAATGTTTAGAAATTTAACTCTACAAAAATATTTCTCAGTAATGGTTGCCTAAATTAAAACTCTAAAAAAATCCTCGAAAGGATTCTTTTGTGAGAAATTCCTTTAAATAATTTATTTAGAATTTTCACAATAAGTTTTTCTGTAATTGAAATTTGGTTGAAAGTGCCTAAGGGATATTTAGTTGGTGTATTCAAAATGAGATCAATGTGAATGAATTGGCTAAAATAAGATCTTTTCTCAGCACTTCAATATATTTGCTTGTAATAAATTTTAAGTAATTTAATTTAACAGCATTAATTTCGAGAAATATGAAATAAACGTATATTTTATTATAACAATCACTATTATTTAAGTAAAAACCTTTGATTGGAGATAAAATATAGTTTAAGGTAAATAATGGTTTTCACGCATCAATACCTCTATCTCCCTAACAAATGGATTATATTAACTGTTAGCTAGCAGCTGGATAGCAAAGATAATATTTAATTTATTATAGTGTTATATTAGCACATCAGTTACTCACCAGATATATAAAAACCTTGTTTAATACATATTACACGCATTCCAACAAAAATTTAATCAATATTTTTTGTTCAAGATAAGCAAGTCTTATGCCACCGACGCGCGATGCAATGTATTTATTTACAAAAGAAAAGTAAATGTAGCATATTATATGTAGTTATCCAGTACCCATAATACAAGTGCTTAGTACAGTACTTTGGGATTAAATAGTACGGTGTGAAATATCTCAATATATTAATTATATTTCACATGTTCATTTATGGTGGAATAGTTGCGCAATAACTTCTTACTGTTTTGCTCTTTATTACGTGGCATCGGTTACGTGTTATCCCTTTCCAATTATCTCTGCTAGCCGTCAGCTAAATATCACAAACATTTAATTTCTTATCTTATTAATTTTGTATTATATATCCGTGTCAATTTTTGTTACTCCAACAACGCATTTAGTGCATTTCTTCAATATTCGCAAATACCAATGGAGAGTTTGCATTACTCAATTACTAAAATGGATATTCATCTTCATATCTCAAATAGCTGAAGCGAGCAGTCACTCAGTTTTATGAATTGAGGTTTTGCGTGATCAGTGTTTGACATAACGATCTGTTTGAATAATGAACTCGACCCTCGTAGCGTGGTGCTGCTTGTACAATAATGTACTTAAAAATCACTATTTGTATTTTTTCAAATAGTGTTTTTTTTGTGTTACAAATGCGAATTAGGTTTATGTATGTTAATACGTGTAAATAATTGTTTGAATGTAATATTTTATTATATTTTCATGGCAGACATATATAATTATTTTAAGGGCATGTTTATTTAGAGAAATGTTTACATTTTGAATATTTTTAGGCGCTGTTTAAGCTGTTTGTTATATATCGTCCATATGATAAAATAATTAATCACTTAATCATATGAACATATAGTCCGTATGATTAAATCTAAATTTAACAAAGAAACGTGAAAACTGTAGAAAATATAAAAATTGACTAGGTATTTAGTTTTAACATAAATTTTGTGTTTTTCTGCATCCAAGTGATGCCTTCAGATCAGAAATCAAACCAAATTTGTTTAATTTTTATATAGGTTCAATATTTTTTATATATTATTATTACCAACAACGAACTTTGGTATGCCAAAAGTTTGTTATAACAGCATTATACTAGCATAATTTTTTTGTGTACATATTGCCGATATCGTCAAATATTTTGTAAATATAATAACCTTGTGTTGTGTTCCGGCATTAGTGACCCAAGTTCCTGTACCCTTATGGGACAGCAGCGTGTTCGCGATGCCACTAGCGTTGCAAACACCTATAGGCGATGGTAACTGCTAAATTCTAAGCGGGCCCTCAGCCTGTCTGCTATCCTACAGCAATAAAAACAAAATATAGGTACAAGACATTTCTAAAATTACTACTACCAGTGTAACCATACTAATATTTTAAATGTGAAAGTAACTCTGCCTGTCTGTTACGTATTCACGCCTGAACCGCTGACCCAATTTTGATGAATTTCGGTATAGAGATATATTGGACCTTGCAGACGGACAAAGGCTGCTTTTTGGCAGAATATTGTCTGGTCAGCTAGTCACATTTAAAGTTAAGTTCTTCCTGCCATGGTACTTAGTACTGGTTAAGGTTTTGCTCACATTCAAGATTCTTCTACTTACAATTATTTTAATCGTAGCTACTCTTTACCCATTTTACAGAGTGCTACATTTTATAAATCAATATGTTGTTTTATATCTTTAATATTATTATGTAATATATATATATATATATATATATATATATATATATATATATATATATATATATATATATATATATATATATATATAGATATATGTATATACATAAATAGCAGCAAAATTTTAGGTAATATGCTTAAGTATAACGAGTAAAATATTCTAATAAATATTTTTGAAATACGTTGTTGTCCATAAAGGGTGTATTATATTATGGTGTGAGGCATGGGAGATGAGGGAAAAGGTATGTCTAAATTAACTATAATGTGCGGGTAAACGAGGTGAAAATAGTAATATAGAGAATCGTTTGCTGCCCTCTTATTTAATTTAAGGAAATTGAATGCGTAAATAATGGGTTTTTATTACCTTCCTGTTTTATTTTGATTAATAAACTATAGTAGGGTTCTCCAAAAAATTTTTGGGAGACACGTACAAAGCACGAGGATCCATCTGGAACATGAGCAGGGGGCAAACACGCTACTTGCTTGGAGCCTTTACTGGGCACTTTGGAACCAATGACATGCTCATGAAGATGGGTCTAACCGCGACACCCATGTGCAGGTTGTGTGGGGAACATACAGAACGCATGGAACACCTACTGTGTACATGCGATGCATTGACCAGGAAGCGAATGAATCTTTTGGGGGTAGGATATCCGACACCGGAAGACTAGAGGCTCCTATTTCCATACCTCATTGTTAGGCTCATGAAGCAAATTTTCAATGAGATTGGAGAGGAGTGATTGCTATCTAGGGCAACACAAAAGATCCCATTGGGGCAAAGTGTCCGAGATATTTCTCGGCCCTAAAATAAGATAAGATAATAGGGTTGGCCATGTAAAGTAGTTTAATAGAAAATTTTTTATGCAAGCAATACAGTTGAAGTGGCGTTTATTGTATACATTTCGTAGAACTTATACTTGAGCTAGTAGAATCATCAATATTAAAGAAGATGTGTTTGATTAACTCGTTATTGTATCAGCAAAATCTTAAAGTTTCAATAGCTGTACTTTTTTAAAGATACTAGATAAAAAGCTGTATCGCAGAGCTTTTCTACAATCAATAATTTGACCATCGTGGGGATTAAACTTACAGACAATACAGTATCAGACCACTTGCGTAACCTCCGAGCCAACCTTGGCACCATTCGTAGGAATTGAGCAATCGGATATTAATATTTTTTTTCTCCATTCAGGGGTAGAGTAACAATACTGACCCCTGCGGCCGGGGTTAGCCTGTTGTAAAAGATGACAAAACAACCCTAGCTAAGTGGTAGGGCTCCAATCCCGTCTGCATGGCAACCACCCTTGGTTTTAAATTTGCCGCCATAGTAACTGTGTTGTGTTCTGGCATAAGTAACTAGATTTCACACCCCTACGTGGATGGCTGCATGTTAGCGGTGCCACTGGCGCCGCAAGCTTCCATGGGCGACAATAACTCCTATTAAGTAGGCTTTTGTTGCACGGAAATTCCTTGTTGGAAATAAATAGGGCACAAAAACTTGGTACCTAACTGCACATGAAAATATTTTGAGTATCGATAAAACATCTCAAAACATTACTTATGTTACAATTAATGTAAATGTTTGGATGTGTGTTAATCAGGCACGTAAATTCAACTAACGTATTTAGTATATAACAACTAACATGTGTTTATTTCAAAATCATTTGAAATGATCGCCAAAAAAATCGACAAAATTTGACAAAGTTCCTCATCGAATTTTTAAAGGTCGACATTGCGTTTGTAATGCCTCTAGTGTTGCAAACGCTTATAGATAACGGTGACCACTTTTTATCGGATGAACCATTTCCCTGTCTGTTAAACTCCATCTATAAAAGGTGGTTTTTATTTTATAAAAGATAATAATTATTCATCATTCAATCGCTAGCAAACTCTAGTAATAATAGTATTCATAAATTCAGATATTGTTATGCTTGAATATACAGCTAGCTTTAGTTAAAGGGCCCTCACCCAAAACAAGGCAACGACGGCATCAAACAGTGTGCTATATTGCGTCCAGTTGCATGCACACTCTTCGGCGTCGGAAATTGCTTTTAACAAGTTTAATTGGACTCTCACAAGAAAAAACTTTTCCAATCTCCCTTTGTGAGAGGCGCAGCTTAAAGCGGGATTAAAGGCGGTTATTAGCTACACTTTGTTTATAAAATACTTTTAATATATTTAGAATTAAGCGTAACCTTTTTAGACTTGGTTCAAATTACTTGACAAACTTTTCACTGGTTCCGTTAGAGGAACTTTTTAGTATATGATAGCCCAAGGTTTTCCTAGGTAGGCTTCAAATCTGCATGGAAAACATCCCTGGTCTCCAAATATGCCGCTTTAATAACCTTGGTTTGCGTTCTAGCATAAGTGACCAGGTTTTAGTTTCCTTACGCGGAAGACGGTAACTGCTTTCTAGTGAATAGGTCGTCAGCCTGTCTACTGCTTCACAGCAATAAAAAAACCATATATAATTATTTTCACATACAATACAGTAAAAATAGCTGGTGGTCAAGTAGCACTCCAACTCAACCTTTTTTAAAATCCATGATTAGTTTTTCTTACCTTCATATTATAATGATAATTTTATTCAGAAAAAATATCTATTAAAATTATATTGAAATTAAAATAATAATTATTACGTTAATGTTATGTTTCAAAATTAAAGGAAAATATTGTAAGCTCGCACACCGATGTCATTAAATAAACGCAGCGAGTATTCAATTGGTTGTTGATTATGATGATAAGATGATGATAAAACTGACAAAAATTCTTTAAATAAATAAACTGGGACAATTCACAATTCGCCATCTAATAGCACGGGAAGCAGTATAACACTATTGTTTTATTAGTACTGGATAACTACATATCGTCGGCTTAATTATCAGAATGTATACTGTTCAAAATATCGAAATAATACTTTTAAATTTAACTAGATGGCAAGTGGAGTATTTCGAAGTCTATCTATTGGATTACTTCGTATGCTTTACAAAAATATGACTAATTTGTTATGAGTGAGAGTGTTATGAGTAAAATAATTCCCGTGCATAGCAAAAACAAAGCTTTTACTTGCTCCTGAAAATTTAATCCAAATGGAGTTACTCATTCTAATTATTAAGCTGACGATATATTTATGTATACTTTTCTAATCGGAACCATGATCTCCACAAACCTAACTAAGCGCGTTAGGAAAGAGAAACAACATTAATAAAAGAAGACATCAATAAAGAGAATATAAATAAAGAAACACCAACATAAAGAAACAAACAGAAGAAGAAACAGAAAATAGATTTCGTTAATTGTACACAATTGTAAATATCAAAGGGAAAACATGTAAAAGACAAAGAATAATACAATGTAATAGTAAATAAGATCAAATTGTAAATTAAACAAAATGACAAAATTGTACTTAGACTTAAGAATGATTGTTAAATGATAAAAGAAAGACAAATAAAAGAACGAAACATTCCCGGAAAAAATTGCCGCGTGCAAATAAAACATGAGCGGAAAAAACAGCCGGATGTTCAAAATAAGTAATCGATAATATCTAGACAAAACCAAGTAGCCCAATTAAAAAAAAAAAACTAAGCGCGTTAGCCATTACGCTGCAGAGGTCTTCAAATGCTTTAATTTATGCAAATCACGGTGCACCAACGATTACAGCTTTGTAGTTGGTTCCTTACACTTTAGTGTACAGCAATATTATTGCTAAATATTTAATTTTATAATTTCCTTTTCGGGATCTTAATCAAATTGTCGTCTAAGTATTAGAAGAGCTTAATTGTGAATTAATTATTTACGACACGAGAGTCAATAATCGTTTGAATATTATACTAACTAGCTTTAATATAATCTTAATACTAAATTTAACATAAATTTTAACATAACATAAACTTAATACTGAATTAATACTGTAAACAACTGAAATTATGTTTGCAAGTGCATATGTCGTTAGCCAAATAATGAAAAGACTAATTAGTAAAGAAACTACCAGATTCTATTAGCAACTGCAATAGTATCAAATTGTTTGAGAGAAAATTAATTATTATTATAAAAAACACATATAATATGTAAGCCATTTATAATATAAGTTAACTAATGCTGTAATAACTCAGCAACTAATGAAACTAATTACATTATATAATTTTTTTCGATGTAAGAATGTTCATAATTTACTAAAATTCTTTGAACCAATATTCAATGCCATACAACCATTTCATCGCATTATAAAATATGCAACACATATAATAAATATAGGTACAATTTCTCAATCCTGAAAAGAAGATGTTACTCACCCCTTGTTCTTTGTGGTCACTTTGTTATGTTACGTTTATACATACTATATGTATGTATGCTTTGTTGTTTGTAACCAATGTGTGTTGCCAGTGATGACATACGGAACGCAGACGTGGTCGCTAACTATGGGCCTTATGAGAAAGCTCATGGTCGCTCAGAGAGCAATGGAGAGGGCTATGCTCGGAGTTTCCCAGCGAGATCGAATCAGAAATGAGGAGATTCGCAGGAGAACCAAAGTCACCGACATAGCCCGGATGATTGCAAAACTGAAGTGGCAGTGGGCTGGGCACATAGCTCGAAGGACTGATGGCCGTTGGGGCAGAAAAGTCCTCAAATGGCGACTGCGTACCGGAAGACGCAATGTTGGTAGGCCCCCCACAAGATGGACCGATGATCTGGTCAAGATCGCCGGAATAGGTTGGATGAGGACAGCGCAGGACCGATCATCGTGGAGATCTTTGGGGGAGGCCTTTGTCCAGCAGTGGGCGTCTTCCGGCTGAAATGATGATGATGATGTATGCTTTTATTAACAACACGGGATGGCATTGTTTTGAGTAAAAAGTTTTTATTTATTTATATTTAAATAGTAAAACTAAAAAAAAATATACTAAAGATATTGGGCTAAAAAATATATTATGTATTGTTAATCTGTTTTATTAGGCTTGCTTAGATTTTAATAGAATCAGTGTCTATGACTGTTTTAACTAATTGATAGCATCGATTTGCATAGTAGACTGAATTCATTAATCGCCCAGGTTAATGAGAGGTCGTCGGGACAACGCTCAATCTGGTAATCCATTCAAAGCATAAAACGCTGAGGAGATAATCCAGATATTATCCACTGTTTTATATAACATCATTAACTAGTTTTATTCGTTTTTATGTGGCAAACTCATGCTGATATCATTTTTTAAAGATTGCATCAGTAACACCAGTTATATAATTATGGCGATTGGCTTGAGTAGACTTTTTTTAATAACTAAATAACCCCGCTGTCTTTCCATCGGCTATTGGTTCGGCACACAAATAAACATGGCCTGCTGATCACGTCACGTCACGTGGCCTAAGTCGGCCCACCTCTTGCCTCAGGGCGAGTCTCTTCCACGGTTGGCACCGGGAGGTCACTTATATGATTTATAAATTTCGTTCTTCCACGCTCTTGCATGGATTCAGAATTGAGGTGCGTGGAATAGCACATAGTCGTCATCCTCGCGGCTACGGTGCTGATGGTGGATACACTCCCAAGGGGCTCGCAGTCGCTGTCTACAGCTGCTGGAGTAATTGACCTTCGGCGTTGTAGTCTAGCCCTGCGTTGGTGGGAGAGAAACTGGTTTCTGAAGTGGGAGTGGCTCATTCCTTAAGGTAATTTTTCGTGCGGATATGACCGATTTTCTCTTCCTTCTCTTCTCTCTCTTTCCGTCCTTTACCGATTTGTGTGTCGTGCTCAGTTGCACCCCTTTTCGATCGTTGTTGCAAAATTTAACAGGTAACGATAAACTTTTCATCAACTGATACCTAGGTCTTGGCTTGGTTTATGTGACTTATGTGATTTATAAATTTTGTAAACTATTATAAATAAATTTAGCAGCTCAATATTAATACAATAAGCAGCTTTCAATAGTTTAACAAATTGTATGTTTTTTATTCCCTAATTATATTAGTATGTTGAAAAAGCAGCCCAAAACGACACACTGCTGGGCTAGGGCCCACCTATGGGATACGGATAATGATAGCGCCTTTGTTTAAGATAAATTTCAATTGCTTGGTAAAATACAAATTTTATAAATATACCCCAATGTTACATTTCAATAATAAGTTTATTGAAATGTAATACGTATATATAAAACATCATAGCCATACAAGCTTATTGATGGACATTCAAAATGGTTGAAAATTCACCGATACACAATATTTATATGTAACCTACCCAATACATATAGGCACGTAGGTGATCTAATCTAAAAATCTGTGCGACCGTAAGGGCTATTAACATGCACATAATGTGATAAAGTCAACACCGTAACTAACCGAGAGCTCAATGTATTCAACGATGGAGTATGATTAAAAGCCGGGGATTTGTCGCTGCGTTTGACGTGTAAACATTGTCTGCACTATCAACATACGTTTGCACCACATTGCAACAACGTTGTTTACTGCCACTGTGTTTGGCAGTTCAACCACTATATGGAATACTTATTTCCTGGAGGAAATAGAAGTCATTTATATTTGTTTTAACATATTATCTCCCAAAAGTAAACTAGGGCATTCCCCTAGAAGGAATGAACTCTATACCCGCCATAATCAAGGCGGATTGGCAGGTATATATAATTAAGTATATGTCTTCTTCTTCTTTTTCAATCTTTCACCACCCTGAGTGTAGGTCTCTTCTAATGCACGCCATTCTTCTTCTTCTATAATATATGTATATAAACGTAAAAGTGAAACATTTTTGCGAATGAGCAAGGAAAAAACTAGATAGAAAGCTATTTCATCTACATGGAGTTTTGATGATGACTGGCTGTAAGTACAAAAAAAATATGTAGAATATGGTAAGAGTTATTAAATAATGTAAATTAAAAATTATAAAACTGTAAGTTTATAATACAAATTAATCATAATCAAAGCTGTAATCATTTAGATCAAACAAAATAATTAATTTGATAAATGAATTGATACTCTTTTGAATAACATTAAAATGTTAATTTTGACAGTTCTAAATTGAAATATGAAATTCATAATAATGAAACAGACAATTGACAAATTACAAAATGTTCTGTTTTTATTTTCGAATACATCACGGTATTTTCATTATTCATACACAGTTTAAGGAAAATGTTTTTTTTTTTTATAAATTGTAACAAAGTTGGGGTACATTTAATAGCTCTGCGTGTGTGTACGCTAAAGTATATGGGTAAAGAAAACGTAGAAACAGAATGTTATAACAAACACCGATGAAAATGTACATAGATGTTTGATATATAATAATATTCAATAGCGTACTTCCTCTTCGAAGAAAACGCTTGCACACGTAAAGAGAAATAGAGAGAGAGAAAGGAGAAAAATCTGATATTCCAAGATGTACTACCTCAAAACTTAGCCACAGCATTTGAGAATGCAAATTTTTTGTTACTACATATCCAAAAAAAAAATACAAGTACTCGGTTGACCTTCATAAAGTAGGACATACGTAAAAAGTATGTATGTCCGTGAAAATATAAGTTACGATGCTCGGCGCCAGAGTATCATACATAAAATTGCGTGAAAATACATCATATTATTGGTCCATATAACCGATTATCAGTATTTTACACGTGTTCCATAAAATGAAGTCTAGATTATTTATGTACACAAAAATATCATTTAAATCCTTTCTTCTAGGATTCAGAATGCAGTGACTTATATTATCAAAAGAAAACTTCATTGGTTTAACCGATAAAATCAATCCATTTAATACTGGTTTTTTAATGTAGGTTACTAAAAATGATTGCAGCCTTTGACTGATAACAATTAACTGTTTTACAACGAAATTAATGTTTTTCAGTAAAATTCCAAATATAATTTATCGTAAACGTATATGTCGGCGCCAAACCAAAGGAGGCTGGTATCAAAATAGAGACGCGCGAAATGTAAACAAACCAAACACGAAAACAAAGCAGCTGTTAGCAAAAAATATGTTTACGTTAAAAATGTCTTTGTCGGCTGACATGTCGGCGCGTTATCAAAGGACAGCGGTATCAAAATAAAGTCTCACGAAACGTAAACAACTCTTTGTCGGCGTAATAGCGAAATACGGCGGCACCAAGATCAAATAGTATAATTATTTAACAAACACAAAAACATGTTTACATAAATATTATTTAGGGGAATAAGCCCATCTTTGAGAATACCGACTGGAATATCCCGAGCACATATTGTTTACCTCAGAATTTCGTATAAATACGAGGTCTCTGGCAGTACACAAGTCAGTCAAGTACTAACCGCCGATACGAATCGTCACCTATACGCGCCTCAAAGAATCGGCTCTGGTAAATATTGTGAATAAACTACATACTAGTAACCAAGTTTGTGTTTTGCTTCACTCACCATGAATACCAACGATGTTGTCGAAGATAGTGGCGCCAGCTCTGCTGGTGCCACGCATTTTTAAAACATTATTATCACCGAGCACCCGTCATCAGAAGTGGGATTGAGACCACTCTCAATCCCAACCATTGCCTCATCGGTTCATCCATCTTCTGGAGATCAGCAGATACAACTGGCTGGACGAATACCGCTAGATGTGTCATCAAACTCCTCGACGGCGGGACCAGCAGCAGAACAAATTACAAGTTCCCGATTGCAATTGAGCATGCCGTACGTAATTCAACTGTGAGTGAAATACTACCACAATTTTTGATGTAATTAATGGAGACTATGCAGAAAATGGCAGAGCACTTATGTGCTTCGTCTACCAAAACAAAAATAAGGATCAAGGAGTATTTACCATAATTTGATCCGGACACCCACATCGGTATACGAAAATACTGCTAGCATATAGATCAAGTAATTGAAGTATACAAACTGAATAATTTTGATGATACAAATGTGAATTGATGGTCACTACTACAACGTGAAGAGATGCAAAAAAAAAAGCAATCACCACCGTAATCAAGGTGATCAGTTGACTGTACTGACGGAAAAAGAATCACCTATGCATCAGGATCCTACCGCACAATCAACCGATGATATTACACCAAACTCGCGATAAGGATTGCAAATACAGCCAAACCACGATCTACTGGATGAAGACAATTCATCACAATAAAGTGTAAGTAAATTTGACAATTGTAAATAACACCACGAGAGCCTCTTATACAAATAAATCTACGAGAATCTTCGAGTATTCTACGAGAACTTTCGAGTATTCTACGAGAATCTCCAAAAACTCTACGAGAACCTTTTCAACCTTTAGTTACCTTACTAGCATGGCTATCTCAAACTTACATGACAGTTCTGTTCGTGTAATAACTAAGACAAAGCAACGCAAGTTGCTTACAGATGCTCTACTCAGAGGAACTTCTTTCTATTTTCGCAGGTCAATGATAATCTACGAGAACCTACATGAATCTGCGAGGAACCTCAACAAATTACAAGAATCCATTACATCTGCTTTACCTGGAAAAAGAACCTTTGGGTTCTTAACTTCTTCCATTAACTACTTGAAGGGAATCGGTCAATTTCCTGCATTATCTTTGACCAAACTGGTGGCTATTACCACCATCGACGACATCCGAGTAGAAGAACTACACTTTTACAAACTGCCAGATAATCAAATGTCCACTAACGTTTTGGTCAACATGGATTTAATGTATGAAACAAACCTCAGCATTATTATCACATCAAGTAGAACAAAACTTATCCATCAGAAACCAGTCAATCATGTGAGCAACAACAATCCAGTGTTCAACGATTTAGATACTGCAATGCATGCTCTGTTTATCAACGATGTATCAACCGGGCACATCACCAATCCTTGGAACCATGGCGCAGGTATATGTTGATGACGTATTAAGCAAATATGCAGATTTTTACCAAGGATTGTCAAATCTCGAGGAAATTCTCATAACTCTACAAGACACATAATATCTGACGGACAAGTAAGACCAAGTTCACGAAATGGTGAAGCTCTCGTCAAGGAACCATTACCTAAAACCGTCAAATAAGTACGACAGTTCAATGCTTTGGCGGGATATTTCAGAAAATATATTCCAGACTTCTCCAGAATTATGGCGCCTTTATATGAGTTGACAAAGCAAGGTGTCAAATGGAAATGGGAACACAAGCACGATAAAGCACGAAACATGATCATAGAATGTCTGACACCTACTCCAGTACTATGTCCGAAGAAACTGCACCTATACAACTATATACTGACGCAAGTAGCCTTGGATTTGGCGCAGTGCTAGTTCAATTAATTAATGGACATCAACACGCAGTGGCATTTATGAGCATGAGGACCACTGAAGCGCAAAGCCGTTATTATTCATATGAACTAGAGACCTTAGCGGTAGTACGCGCTATAAAGCACTTACATCAATATCTTTATGGTCGTAAATTCACCGTGATAACTAACTATAACGCACTTAAGGCATCGATACATAAAAAGGATCTACTACCAGGAATTCACCGCTGGTGGGCATTCTTACAAAACTATGATTTCGAAGTAGAATACCGTAAGGGCGAGCGGCTACAACATGCTGATTTTTTCAGTCGAAAACCTAAGTGAACTAGCCGTTAACGTCATGGCAAAGGATTTTAACTGGCTAAAAGTTGAACAACGAAGGGACGAAGAACTACGACCAATAATGGACACTTTAAGAGAAGACAACCTAGTTGAAGGCTACACCTTAGAAAAAGACGTACTAAAAAAAAAAAAAAGTTAATGACCCTATCACTGGACTTCAGCTTTGCACAGTGGTACCAAAAAAAAAGCTTTCAATGGAGCATCATTAATTCTTTTCACACTGCATTGAAACACCCTGGTTGGGAGAAAACACTGCAGAAAATCAAAGATACCTACTAGTTCAATAAAATGAGTTCTACAGTCCGAAGATTTGTCGACAACTGTGTGATATGCAGGACATCAAAAGGAACGCCAGGAACAGTTCAAGCACAACTACATCCAATACAGAAACCTGCCGCTTTCCAAGTGATTCATATGGATATAACAGGAAAACTAGGAACTCATAACGATATGTCATCGTTACTATTAACGCCTTCACAAAATATGTTTTATTTTATTTCACCATCAACAAAAAACCCACATAGCACACTTGCCGCTTTGAAACGCACAGTGTACCTGTTTGGAACTCCAACACAAATCATTATTGACGGAGGAAGAGAATTTCTTGGTGAGTTTAAGGATTATTGTGAATATACTGGAATAAATATTCACGCAATAGCACCAGGAATTAGCCGAGCGAACGGACAAGTGGAAAAAGTGGTAGTAACTACGAAGAATGCATTGAATATGATCAAGAATTACGAGACAGAATCGTGGTACACTACTCTCGAAGAACTCCAGTTAGCTATGAATTGTACACCTCATCGCATTACCAAAGTAGCGCCGCTCACACTCATCACTCAGAGAAAACATTGCGCACCCCCTGAACTTCTGAATCTAGTAAATGTTGACAGCCAAAGTATCAAGATGGAAGCACTCACTCAGCATGTACAACAGAAGATGTCTCAAGCTAATGAACAGAACAGACTACGCTTTAACTTACGAAAAGCTAAGATACGTCCCTTTGAGATAGGAGACTATGTTTTAATTAAAAATAATCCACGTAATCAAAATACTTTAGATCTGAATTTCAGCGAACCTTATGAAGTTTCCAAGATATTGGAAAATGACTGCTATTTGGTAAAGATAGTCGTCGGCAGAGGACGTCCTAGGAAAGTTGCTCACGATCAACTCCATCGTGCCCCACAACCCGGTGATCAGGAAACCGAGTCAGCGCGAGATTGCTCACCAACTCCACAAGAAATCACTACAGTACCATCCTGTTTCAAGCCTTCTACACCATCTGCAGAGCCACCACCATCGAATGATAATGCAATTATTACTTCATATAATTAACATGTGAGTATCTTAATTAATAAACATATTTATAACAAATATCACGCAACAAAAACACATAACACACAAAATAATCATTCGCCAAGAATCTCCGAGATCCTTCGAGAACCTCCGAGAATCCTTCGAGAAACTCCGAGATCCTTCGAGAATCCCCGAGATACTCCGAGATCCTTCGAGAATCCCCGAGATACTCCGAGATCCTTCGAGAATCCCCGAGATCCTTCGAGAACCTCCGAGATACTCCGAGATCCTTCGAGAAAATCAAAAACTTCTTACTACAAAATTATTAAGCTTTTGTTAAGCCTCAATTTTATTAACAAGCGAGATGTTAACATCACAATAAACCACACATGTTAGATGTGTCTATTTTCTAATTATTATCAAACAATATCTATTGCTTACATATACCAAACTCAGGGCAAATAACTTTCATTACAGACAAACACAACGAGGCTGGTGCAGAGCACGCACCGCCTGTCAGTATGGCCGTGTCGGCGCCAAACCAAAGGAGGCTGGTATCAAAATAGAGACGCGCGAAATGTAAACAAACCAAACACGAAAACAAAGCAGCTGTTAGCAAAAAATATGTTTACGTTAAAAATGTCTTTGTCGGCTGACATGTCGGCGCGTTATCAAAGGACAGCGGTATCAAAATAAAGTCTCACGAAACGTAAACAACTCTTTGTCGGCGTAATAGCGAAATACGGCGGCACCAAGATCAAATAGTATAATTATTTAACAAACACAAAAACATGTTTACATAAATATTATTTAGGGGAATAAGCCCATCTTTGAGAATACCGACTGGAAAATCCCGAGCACATATTGTTTACCTCAGAATTTCGTATAAATACGAGGTCTCTGGCAGTACACAAGTCAGTCAAGTACTAACCGCCGATACGAATCGTCACCTATACGCGCCTCAAAGAATCGGCTCTGGTAAATATTGTGAATAAACTACATACTAGTAACCAAGTTTGTGTTTTGCTTCACTCACCATGAATACCAACGATGTTGTCGAAGATAGTGGCGCCAGCTCTGCTGGTGCCACGCATTTTTAAAACATTATTATCACCGAGCACCCGTCATATATTATATTCAAGCTTACAACATTCAACTAAGTTTCAATTAATATATTTTAGTGGCAGGAGTTATGAAAAGTAATCTTTAAGAAACAGAACAGGAACTAATAAAATAATAATAAAATTAAGACACTATTAAAGTTTTTGTCATAATTGTTAGACCAACGTTGTTTAAGCAATAACTTCAAAATTGAATATTTTAGTTTTTAAAAGAATGACAGCCATTTGATCTCCAATATCAAAAGATGAAACAACGTTGTTTTTACCTGTATGCGAAATGGTTCGTCAGTTTTTCCAAGAATTGGCAGAGTAGGAATACTGACTTCTGCGACCAGGGTAAGCCTGTTCTTGATAGGCGAACAACCCTACATGGTAGGCCCTCAGCCCATCTGGATGCCAACCATCCTTGGTCTATGAGTATGCCATCATAATAACCATGTGCTGTCCCGGCATTAGTAACCTTGATATCTGTACACATATGAGACAGTAACGTGTTCGCGGGGCCCCTGGCGTCGTAATCATCCATAGGTAACGATAACTGCTTACTATTAAGTAAGCCGCCAGCCTGTCTGCTGTCCCTCAGCAATAAACAAAGAAACGTTAAATGCCTTTTACGACTCCCTAAAAATGTATGGGGAAGGTCTATCTGTAGGTTGGCAGCTCAATTAAACGCTTAAGTAGCTCCATATATTTGGGTGAGAAATATATTTATTTAAATAATTAAAGCAATAAATTTTTTTACTTGTAGATGACAATGTACGTCAAATCTGATGAGTAATATTTATTTTGTCATAATATCGAAAAGCATTTGGTTAAACCTTTTTGTAAAATATAATTAACATGTATTAATGTTACACTACATATCTATTTTTCCACACGAATATAAAGAGAAGTATTATATTAAATTTTGGGACTTGTTTCCAAAATAAAGTATGTTTTAGCAAAAAAATTTATATCTTTTGTTATTCCAAGTTTTTTTTATTGCTGTAGGACACCAAACAGGTTGACGGTCCGCTTAAAATTTAGCAGTTACCGTCGCCTATGGGTGTTTGCAATGCCAGTGGCATCGCAAACATGCTGCTGTCCCATAAGTATACAAGGACTTGCGTCACTAATGTCGGAACACAACACAAGGTTAATATGGCGGCATACTTAACAACAAAGGTGGTCGCCATCCAGAAAAGTTTTGAGGCCCACGTAGCTAGGGTTGGTTGTTTTGTCGCTTTTTGCGACAGGCCAACCCCGGCTGCAGACGTAAGTATTCATTCTCCGCCCCTGCACGCATAAAAAAAACTACTTTTCTCTTCTCTATCACTTGTTTCTCGTCCTAAGAATTTTAAGACGACCGAATAAAAATTTGTATTTATATACGAGCAGCGTTTCGAAAGTTCTCTTTGTTCTTTATCAAGATTTGTTTGAATTAAGCATAAAAGTACTGTCGTTAGTGATTTATTTGTTTTTTTTATGGACGAGGAACAGGAAACAGGATAACAGCTCACTTAATAATAAGCAATTACCGTCGCCTATGGATGTTTGCGATGCTGGAATATCCCGGCAATGAAAGTTTCTTAGGATTTTTTTACCGGGATAAAAGAACATGAAAGATTTACAGAATTATATCGAATTTGTTCTATGTAGAGAATCATCGCCAGATATATTACTAAACATTGTAAAACAAGGTAGAGATAAAATAAACCGGACAAAAGGTAATGTTCTTACTTAGTAAGCACAATAGAGCTCAACGGTACTAAGTTTTATTTCACAAGATGTGTCAAACAATTTATTTCAAAGCTAGCTGATGTGATGTTAGAATTGGATAATTTCAAATGAACGTATAAAGACGTGTAGAGTCATATAAAGAAAATGGATATTTTTTTCTAGTTATTGTAAAAAATGGATATTTTTGAAGGAAGGTTTCGTTCAGTTTTCCGGTTTGGGATTTACCGTCAGCCGCTCCTGCTGTCACAATGTCTAAGTCCCATTACTTTTATTATATGGACTTATTACGAAACAGTAGTAAATGTGTATCGTAGGACAAAAAGTTGCAAAAGTCGCCAGGCTTTGAGTGGCGACTGGGGTTTTAATCAGTATGCTACAGCCGTAGAGGTTGAAATTCACCATCATATTTCAAATAGCAGCACAAAAGAGGTCGCTATAGGGTTTGAACATTAAGGCGACATAAGCACCTTCTGCTTCCCTCCAGAGTCCCGCGTAGTACTAATGGTCGTTCAGTTTTCATGGTACTTAAAAGGCTTTAGATGATTTAGAGATAGATTTATATGTAGGTAAAAACTGAAAAGAGGTCGAAATTTAAATAAACTCTTGTTTGATATTATTTATTTATAAAAAAATAGTTTTGCGAATGAATAATAGCAATGAAAATTTAAAAAGTATTATATTAAACTTATGAAAGAATTGTCATAAAAACTTTATGGTCCAAGTAGAAACGTAAAATCAAAGTAAAACTTTTCAAGTAATTAAAGTACGTTTTTATTAGGTGTTACTTTAATGTTTTTATATTTTGCCGCGTGGTCTCGGCCAGAAATAAGAATCTTGTTTCATCACTTGTCAAAGGAGATTAATTATTGCTTTATAGACAGAAATACTCCAAACGAGATACTTTTTGTGGTGTGATAAATATTTAGATCAATTTCATCTAATTTCTTATGTTTACTTGATTAAAAGGAATAATAATTGAGGTGCACCAAAACAAAACAAAACACTAATAAATTACCATGTGTTTGTATTCAACAGTAGATCTAGGGCTCCAAAGTGCAAACTTTAGATCCAATTTGGATCAAAATATATATTGCAATTAAACCACGGCTTCAGACTTTGATAAGGCACCCACCACCTTCCGGAGGAGGATCCGCCACCCGCCCTTACTACGGGTGAAGGCACGCGTGCTGTTACGCATACTCTTTTCAATTCTGGATTGACACCGCCAGGCCACAGGCGTTGCAAACACCTATAGGCGACGGTAACTGCTAAATTCTAAGTGGGCCGTCAGCCTGTCTGCTGTTCTACAGCAATAAAAAAAAGGCGAACGCCGGGGATCGTAACCCTGACGGACCGAGAGGACTCGTCAATTGAAGTTTTCTTTGAATAAAAATGTTTTTTGAATATTACAAAGGTTTTTCGGAAAATGATTTTTATTTTAATCCTATTTATATTGTAGTTTTGAAATGAATTGAACTTTAACTAACACGCTTTTTTTAGCTTCATACGTATGTTAGTATGTTTGTATGTTAGTATGTAACTGAAAGTCTGAACATGATTTCGACCCCCTTCAAAACGTCGGATTAACTCGAAATTTGGCATACTTATTAAGGACCGATGACAATGCAATAATTTGTATAGTTTGTATCATTATCCTTACCAGGATCCTCAGATCTAGATGGTTTGTTTACGTTGAGTAGATCAACTCGCTCTCGTAATTAAATAATTAATTTGTACTGGAAATTCGAACTCTATAATTTTGGGGATTTAACTACTATTAATAAAGCTCATTCAATTCTTTCACCAATCTCTTCACGATCTTCTAGCAATATCTTTTTAAACAAACTAAAACCAGTTCATAACTTTGCAAGAAAGACAGCCAGAGATCTTAAACATATCGCAATTTTTTTGTCAGAAACTGTAAATAAAAATATGTACTATAAGAAATATTTTCTTTTGTTTTATATCCTTAACCCAAGTTATGTGGAGTCTGTACAATGTCTCCCTTTTCCATCATATCTCTAACGTTGGTTATAAAATAGTTCAAGGTTAAAATAAAGTAAGTTTTTGTGGTTTATATCTTTCTCCGCTACACGTGGATTACGGTATACTACATTAATAAAAGGACGCAAATACAAGATAGATCTTACTTATTCGACTTGGGTAGTGATTAACTAAAAGTTGGCCGGCTTCCTAATACGATTAAAGAATTCAATTGGACCCTTTTTCTGTTCAGAAAAAATAGTGATGTTACCGCGAATCTTTTAAGGCTGGTTACATATTTTTATAACTAGCGGTGTCTACTTAACCACCTTCGTAGGTTCGGCAAATTGAGCGCAAGAGAAGGCAATACAAGGGCACGCACTATACTAGACATTTTTATTTTTGCCTATTGATTATTTTTTTAGTTAAACACGCCTGAGGGTGTAATAGGCTCAATTCTCGGCCCGAGTTTTATACATAATTTATTTATTCTTACATTTTTCTTATTATTACAGAGTAATACCGTGTTGTATATAAGTAGACTGACTATTCCCATCACTAATAGAGTTTGTTGAGAAACTTTTGTCAGTTTTATCTCAAGCTTAATAGTGAATGTTCGACGGTTTGTAAGATCGTTACGGGAACAAAATTGAAAATTGTGAGAGAGTTAAATTATTTCTTGGAAATGGTTTAATTATTCACGAGTTGGTTATTAAGTCAGCAAGGCATCAACTTTAATATGAGGTCGAGGGTTCGAATCAGCCGGTGTTTTATTGCATGATATATTACAGCATTTTATTACAGCAGACAGGCTGACAGCCCACTTAATAATCAGTGGTTACTTTCGCTTATGGGTGTTTGCAATGCCAGGGCCTCGCTAACAAGCAGTTATCCACGTAGGATAACTGAGACCTGGGTCACTTATTATGAAACCCAACACAAGGGTATGGTAGCATATTTAGAAGGTGGACCTAGCGTAGCATCTAGCTACTGCAAATCCACTCCAGACAAAAATAATATAATTTAGTAGCTTGAAGAAGAATAAAACATCTTAGAACTTTGTAACTAATTACTCTTTCTGCTTGCTTGCAGGTAGATAGGGAAGCATTCAGATTTTCCTCACGTGTTTCGATGATTACCACTGTAAAACTTAGTTCAGCCCCATCTATTACATATAAAGTTTTGTTCTTCTTGGCACAAAAAAGGGGAGCACAGAAACAAAACAAAAAATCGTTTAGAAGTTTTATGTGTTAAAATACTAAACAACAATGCAGTTTTATAAGATCAAGACGTAAGAGTAGAGAGAGAACTTTCTGAAGAAGAAAATTGGTTACTTTGAGGTTAAAAATTTATCGCTTTATAAATCCTACCTTTTTTAATCTCGTCTCGATAAATACAATAATTTATAAGTTCTGCTCTATCAACATATAAAATGATATGTGGTATTTAATTATTCGACGTAGTCATCTTTTGGGTTTATACACTGTATATCTTTTTCCTAAAGGTAAAATTCCCTTTTTGAAAAAATCTACTTCCTGATAGCTTAAAAAATCGTGCACCGTGGCGACTACTACGTCATCATCTTCAAATTTATGGCCTCTGAAATGTTCCTTTAACCACGGAAATAGGTAGAAAACTAGGAGCTAGGTCCAGTGAATATGGAGAATGTTCCATCAATTCGAAGTCACCTTCTTGAATGGAAGCCATCGCAAGTCTGGACTCGATGTGCGGGGGCGTTGTCTTGGTGAACCAAAACAATTTTAGCGAGTTTGCCACGTCGTTGCTTGGGTATTTCCTCACGTAACTTTGTTATTTGTCCTGCGTACAAAGGCCCCTTAATAGTGGCTCCATGATTAATGTATTCGATCATTACCACCCCTTGTCTGTCCCAGAAAAAACCGCCCATGCTCTTTTCGGAGTTGGAGATGACGGTCTCTTCCAAGTCTTGGACTGTTTTTTCGTTTTCTGGTCACAACGGTGAAGCCATGTTTCATTTATATTTATGAATTGAGCCAAAAATCAAAAGATCTTGTGTAACAAACTCAAACAGCTTTGTGAAATTCTCAGTCTCGTTTGTTTTTGTGCGTCAGAAAGCATTCTGGGCACCCAACGGGCTGACATTTTTTTCTTACCCAAATGGTTGTTTATAATATTGTGGACACTTCCTATAGAAATATTCATTTCTTCTGCTATAAAACAAACAGTAACATGATGATCCACCAAGACAAAGGTTTCCACTTTTTTAATCATTGGTTCAGTAACTACCGATGTAGGGCGTCACGTGCGGGGTTCGTCGTTAATGGAAGTTCTACCTCGCTTGAACTCACCACACCAACGCGCAACCGTAGAATATGGAGGAGCATGAATCCCTAATGTTGCTTTCAAGTCTTGATTTACTAGCTCCGTAGTAAAAAATTTCAAACACAGGTATTTTATTACCGTGCGAACTTCAATTTTATCCATTTTTATAAAGAACACGTTCTGACACGACGCAAACAAATGACTTCTATTTTTAAAAAACAAAAGAAAATTCATTGATTTTTTATTATTATTATATCTAATGTCTGGGCTATGCCCGCCAGTATTTTTTTTCTTTCCAAGGTGCATGTATCGCATTATCATTATTTATTGAAACTCATCGTAAAGTAGGTAGTAAATCTATACAAATAAATAAAATTTGAGCGTCTGTTTATAATATTGAAATAACCGCTTTTTACTAAGTGCATTCGGACGTAAACACGGTACATATACCAAAACAACATTTTTTACAATTTTTGTCTGTCTGTCTGTTTGTTCCGGCTAATCTCTGAAATGGCTGCACCGATTTTGACGGGACTTTCACTGGCAGATAGCTGATGTATCAAGGAGTAACTTAGGCTATTTTTATTTTAGAAAAAAAAAATAGTTTTTGTTAAAAATGATAAGTTTCGGATTTTTTTTTTACCAATTTAAGTTGACCTCAGATTTATATGATCAATCATATGAAATAGGGTTCAGCTTAGGCTGGACATTGTAGGTTAAATATCCAATTTAAGTTAACCTCGAATTTATGTCATCAATCATATGAAATAGGGTTTAGCTTTGGCTGGACTTTGTGGTTCGAACGTACGTATTCCAGAGGCGCATGGCGTAGCAGCTGCATTCGATAATACTGACTGTTTGCATATTTCATTTCTATTTTAGGGTTTATAGGGTTTGTAATCCAAAATAAACCCTAAGATATATCCAAAAAATTCTGCCCAAAGTCATTATTCGTCGAGTCGCGGGCACAGCTAGTCTATATCTATACTACTATTATAAAGAGGAAAGATTTGATTGTTTGTTTGTTTGTTTGTTTGCTTTGAATAGGCTCCGAAACTACTGACCCGATTTAAAAAATTCTTTCATTGTTGGGAAGCTACACTATCCCCGGGTGACATAGGCTATATTATATTTTCAAAAAAATTAGGGATCCTTACTAAAACTCCAATAATGTAACCCAAAGTGTAAAAAAATTACCTAAAATATTATTTAAATCGCGTGCGTTGCGAAAACTATTGATGATAGAATAAAATAATGTACTACAACTTTGCAGAACACATCATTATTTACAAAAAATGTCGCGACAGCATATGTCTAACTATTATAGTTATGCCACAATAAGTGTTCTTTTATTTTAAAAATTTAATTGAAATGCCGCCCCTAGAAAAGACTCTTTATTTGAATCTTGGTATTAATCCTTATCAAAATAAATTACTTCATATTCAAAACTGTTTCAATACCTTTATATAACTTTTTGAATTATTCAATTCGGATATTCCATTCGAAAGATATCACGAGTTTAAAAATGTAAGGTTGTCTGGAAGAGATCGCTGTCAGCGATAAGACCGCCATTTGTACCTAATTCTAAGCTGTTTTTTGTATTGTTTCATTAATTATATTGTACAATAAAGTATATTCTATTCTATTCTAAAAAATAACGAAAAATAAATAAAAAGTAATAACAAAAAAATCATTAAAATAAAAGCTCATAGAAATAATAATATTCAAACTTTCTTTATAATTTTATTTTTTTAGTAACCTGACGCAAATAGAAGGGTTTGCCCTCAGGGGCGCTCTTCTGTCCGAGGAGTGCACGGGTGTGCGTACCCGAGGTGCCCGAGCATCCGTCACTTCACTCCCCTCTCCGTTCGAGGCGACAGAGTCCTACCTTTCTTTCCGTCTACCTCTTACATCATTTCCAACTTAGCTCTCTGTTCGTGGCGTGGTCCCCGGTGGGATGATTGCGAATACTGATTGGGGTCCCGGGTTCTACCCTGGGACCTGATTTGGTAGTCGAAACCATGCCTATTTCGACTGCGCCTGCACAGAGTGTTCCCGGGGCGGGAATTGCATCCTCGCTGTCGGTTGGTCTTGCTGGACCGGCTACGACGTCAGGCGACTCTGCTTTTTCTGGAGTGTCGTCTGGTAGTCGTACCCACGCCTGACTAGCACGCGACGGGGATGCGAGTCCCGTCCGGAATTGGCCGCGGACCTGTCACTCCCGGCCCTGGTTCTGTCCATGGTCGGGGGCGATCCTGGATGGACGGCCGTCGCCTACTTTTGCGAGGCAGTAGTGTCTGCAAGGGAGGCGGCGGAACGGGAGCGGGAGTCCGCCACCGCACTCCCCTCCCGCCAACGTAGGCGGCGTCGTCGGCGCCGGAGGGCGGGCAACGATCTCCGGCCGCCGTAGAAAACGGCCGTGGGCGGCCCCTCGGGGGAGGATCCGCCGCCCGCACTATTGCCGCGAGGGAGAAGGCCGCGTGCTGTTCCACAGCCCCCCTCAACTCCTAGAGTTGTTACAAGAGAGCGCCGGGGGGACGAAACCCTGACCCCCTGGCGCCAGCACTTTAGAAGGAGCCCGCTTTAAGACAAAGCGTGGGCCGGCGCCGGCCCGGGCCACGAGATCGGCAGGCCATATATCCGTGGGCCCGGGCGTAGACGATAGGAGAACAGCGGGGTTTTTTAGTGGGTCGAACATCTTTTCCGGAGTCCCTTATATCCCTCGGTCCCCCCGGGCCGGGATAACCCGTCAAGAGAGGTTTTTCCCCGAGACCGAAAAAAAATAGAAGGGTTTAATTTTTAATTTTTGTTAAATACCCGTGCGAAGCTGGGACGGGCTGCTAGTATAAAATATGAAGAAATGGGGAAAAATGTTATCGTTACGTTGTCAAATAGTTATAATTACCTGGATTCAAATACATCTCAGCAATTAATAAGGTATATTTCAAACTTAATATCATTTAGAAACAAACAGTTCTATTTTTGTAATTTGCTTTGTCAGATATAGCATTTCAAACAATTTCTAATTTTATCTCCTTCATTAATTCTCTAAAAATAAAGTGCCATCATTGAACTAAATAAACAACTTTGAGCCTTTTTATTACTTTTATGTTTTGTATGAATTATTGTACAATTATTAAATTATTAATTTTTCTTTAAGCATTCCTTACGTAGTCCTTTTGTCTGTAATTGATGATGATATCCGTAGTTGTACGAATGAGTAATTAAGTTTAGTTATAGGAGTGAATGGGGCTATCGGTATCCTAGTCAATGAACTGCTGGTGCAGAGAATTTATCTTTCGACTAGGTTGGTCAGACAACAGTTACTGTTATATAAATTCTCAAATCAGCGAGTTTCTGTGTACAAAAACTTACGTTCCACGATCTTTTGCAGATGTCAGTTTAGTCCATAATAGGTATTATTTTAAATAGGCCATACATACATGCGTATTATTATTAAAAGTTCTTGAGTTTTCCACCACAGGCAAAATTAGGATAGGACCTAAAAGCCATTATTCTTACCCTACCCCTGCACGGAGAGATAAACGGATGATTATTTTAATTATTTCATCATACAAGTTTAATGTTTTATGATGTTCTGATTAAGTTTCTTTTAAGCGGCCCGTCAGCCTGTCTGCTGGTACACAATATAACAAAATCTCAAAATAAAATATGACTTTCATTTTAATATTTTTTTACAATATTTTTAACAATGTTTGTGTGTATAAAAAGTATTTTAATGAACAGAAAACAAATTTTGATATATTAAAGTGGTCCATACATTATTCTCATTTTAAATTTCTTTTTCCACCAAAAAATTCTATAAACACGGTCACAATAATATTTTAAGTGCTATTCAAGGGTCCCTTTTCGCATACTTGGCATATTAAAGCCGAGTGGCTTTTTAAGCTTCTATTGAGAGGTTGAAAAATTGCTTAAATTGACCGCATTAATATTAATAAAACATTACACGGTCCCACTAGCAACATAAAGAATGATGAACAAGAATATACAATATGCTGAGAAAGCTGTCATTTGTCTTTAAAATATACTATGAAAGTTTTATAGTAAAAATAATGTTTTTTTTATTATATCTATATTTCTATTATTAACAAATTTACGTTTGCTGTTAAAAGCTATGCCTTCCTTAGCTGATATGTTCTGAGTATATAGATTATATATCCCTGTTTTACATTCAAAGTATGTAATATTTGTATTTAAAAATTGATTTGTCTAGGCAATGACTAACATAATTATATTTTAAAGCAATTTAGCTGTCAAATAAAATTTCAAAATAAAAACTAATTCAGAAAAAGGTTTCGAAAATATAAATAAGAGCTATGAATAATATTCTTAAAGAACAAAAGGCAGTACCGCAGTAGAACATTTAGTAGATTTCAAAGTTGACCTAAAAGCAAAAGATTTTGTGAATAGGATTCTTTTACGTAAGAAAGACCAAAGGCAAGGCCGAACTTTGGACTACTTTTAAATTCAATTTTTAAAATATAAACTTTAAGGACTTTTAAAATCAGTTCTCAATATATGTTTTAGGGACAAAGTTATATAAAATATAAATGTATAAGTGACTTACAATTAACACTATATAAGCACTTCTTGTTATATGTGTATCATAACATTTGCATTCGACGTGCAAACTTCAGAGGTCTCAATAAGCTGGTGAATATGACAATAACAGTATATGACACACAATAGTAATACTATTATGTGTCATATAAGCAAAGTAGAGTAGATATTATATGTAAATATACGTTTAATTTGACGAGAGCGGCATTGGTTTAATTTTTTTTTATTTCTGTAGTACAGCAGACAGGCTGATGGCCCGCATAGAATTTTACAGTTACCGTCGCCTATGGATGTTTGCAACGCCAGTGGCATCGCGAACACGCTGCTATCACGTAAGGGTACAAGAACTTTGCTCACTAATGCCGGAACACAACACAAGGTTTTATGGCGGCATACTTAAAACCAAAGGTGGTCGCCATCCAAACGGGCTTGAGGCCCTACCACGTAGCTAGGGTGGGTTGTTTTGTCGCCTTATACGACAGGCCGACCCCGGCTGCAGAGGTTAGTAGTATTCTTTCTCCGTCCCTGCACGGATACTTCTAGTGAAACCTTCGCATACATTTAATTTTAGAAGTAGAAGATATAATGCATAATATAAGGAATTATGCTAATATAAAACATTAATTTACAAATAATGTTATCTTTATGACTTCAAAATTCTGTTGATATTTATAACTGAAGTTTTCAACTGATATCTACATTCAAAGATAATTTATTTCCTAAAAACAAATTACACACGACTAATAAAACTGTTGTAAAATTATACGATCTCAATTTCACATATATTTGGATGATTTAGTATTTGTAAAGTTTTAGAATTCATATTATGATCTGACATTTTTTACATTAGATTAAAAATAAAATTCAATAAAAATGGTCGTCACTAATTGATGTAATGAGTACGTTTTTTTTTAATTTCTATTAATTTCATCCTACAAGCTATGTCCACAAAGGAATCATCTTACAACGATTTCCATTTATACATACGTGCCCGATTTTTTTGTGGGGTATATTTTATTTTATCTCGTATTTCATTCTATTGCCCTTATTTTCTTCTCTCATGTACTCGGATACCTTCCTAATGCATTTATATTGGATTTTACATGATGTCTTCGTTAATGGTACATTTGATTAAATATATGCATTAGATATGCTTTCGTGTACGCCTCCGACTCAGGTACCTAGTAGCTCAGTGTTACATTTGGAAAACAATCGAAAGGTATCGGGTTCGAATACCACGGTGACATGTATCGCTTAGGCAATTTTCTCGCCTGATGTGCGTATTGCATAATTGCCGTATAATGACCCTGAAGCAAAACATCTTGAGGAAACCTACATACCAAGATCTCCGGTACGTATGATCCGCCAATCCTCTTTGGACAAGCGTGGACGGTATACTGTTCGTTTCTTCTAGGGGGAGGCCCGAGCCCAGTACGGGACGCCCTGGGCTTATTACGCCTCCACTCGGGCAGGGTGGCCCACACCTTGTCAATTCTCTTTAATTAAAGAGAATTGACAAGGTATTCTATCCTATAAATTTATTCTTTTATAACATGAAAAATGAATGAAAGATCGTATTATGTATAATTTCCAGCATCATAAGGATCAGGGATAGCAAAGCCTGCAGATTCGGTAACGCGGCAGATGAAACGCCTCTGCACCTGCTTTGCCACTACTGTTCCCTGATGCATAAACGCAATCTGATACTAGGAAAGCTGATGCTGAAACCGGATGAGATACGAGCAGCTCCTGTCAAAAAACTGCTTCGTTGATGTAACGCTGTAAGGCTTTGCACATGAGCTATCGTAAATGTAACGATCACAATAGTTCACTAAATTGGACCCAGTGATACTAGGTTGAATAAACTAGCATAGCCACCTTTCGAAATAATAGTAATAATAATTATGTATAAAGTATATGTGGAAAATTGACGATCGATTACATTCAATAGCTACAATTATAGAAAGGAATTTTAGTCAAGTTCCTTACATTCACCAGTTATGACGTAACATGAAAGATTGATGACGAAACAATGTTCGCTTTTTATATGATAAGATATTTTGGGTTCATGTAAATTCAAACCTTTTGCATATCTTTTAAGTACTAACATACTATATCAAATTTAATACAAAAAATAGAATACAGTGTATAGTTTATTCTGAAAACAACATCAGTTTACATAAAATATTCCAAGATCTTTGAGGGTTGAATCAACCAGCCTGTTCAAAGATCCTGCTGAACAATTAATAAAACTAAAGCGCAATTGTCTTTTCAGTGTTCAGTATACCGGTATATTCCACTTTTATGGACATAACTGACAAAACCTGGTAATTGAGTGAAGAAAGCGTTTAAGCAAGTATAACAGAATCAAAATTAATACATTTTGATCACATGTCTGTAACCTGTAACATATAGCTGGCAGCAAGTATTTGCAACTGGCAAAATATGACCTAAGTAGCGTATATTGGTAATTTATGCTTAACAGGGGATATGTGGTATTTCGAACTATATCAGTATAGGAAAAGGATGTGTTACACAAAAGATATTCAGTAATAAGACATTAGGAGAATACTATTATAAAAATATTGTCATGGGATCATATCGTGACTTTTTTTTATTTTATTGCTGTAGGACAGCAGACAGGCTAACGGCCCGCTTGGAGTTTAGCAGTTACCGTCGCCTATGGGTATTTGCAACGCCAGTGGCATCACGAACACGCTGTTGTCCCATAAAGGTACAGGAACTTGGGTCACTAATGCCGAAACACAACACAAGGTTATTATAGCGACATACTAAAGACCATAGGTGGTCGCCATCCAGACGGGCTTGGGGCCCTACCACGTACCTAGAGTTGTTTTGTCGCCTTTTACGACAGGCCGACCCCGGCCGCAGAGGTCTGTATTCTTTCTCCGCCCCTGCACGGATAAAAACTAAAACAATAACTTTCAAATTAGAGATCCCGCAAAGTTATGTCGTCTTTTATATTAAATTCAAACAAATAATCGAGTTATTCTTATTCTCAATAGGTTAGATTTTTTTTATTGTAGATAGGCGTACGTTTGACCGCAATCTCACCTGATGTTAAGGGACGATGCGGTCGACGGTGTAGCACGCTTGCTAAGATTATTTGAACTTTCTCAATATCTGTCACGGATTTACTGCCAGTTCCACCTATGAAATATAGATAGACAAAGATTTTGTTGATCAGTGCATCATAAATATAAAAATCAAAGAATTTTAATCTAAGAAATCGAAAAGGACAGGCGTCTTTATAAATATTATATGAAGCCTTTAATTTTTTTTGTTTATAACAACCCAGAACGTCCCACTGCTGGGATTGGGCCTCCTCTAGAGGGCACGGACAGTATACCCACCAAGCTTGTTCAAGGCAGATTGGCGGGTTTCACATATACATGTTTTCCTTTACCGTCGGTAAGTAGCAATTATGTTAATGTATATTACATGACAAAAGCTACGCAAGTGGTGCATGCTACCCCGGGATTCGAACCCGGCACTTTTAGATTGGTCTCCAAGTATAATACCACTGAGTTAACAGTTACCTGTAGCTTACAATTCAACAAAAACATGTAGTTATAGTTATCTGTGCAGGGGCGGAGAAAGAATACTAACCTCTGCGGCCGGGGTCGGCCTGTCGTAAATGGCGACAAAACAATCCACACTAGCTACGTGGTAGGGCCTCAAGCCCGTCTGGATGGCGACCACCTTTGGTCTTAAGTATGCTGCCATAATAACTTTGTGTTGTGTTGCGGCATTAGTGACTCAAGTTCCTGTACCCTTATGGGACAGCAGCGTGTTCGCGATGCCACTGGTCTTGCAAACACCCATATGCGAGGGTAACTGCTAAATTCTAAGCAGACCGTCAGCCTGCCTGCTGTCCTACAGCAATAAAAAAAAGTTTACATTCTTGTCTTTACAATTAAAGAAATCACATTATTTTTAAAATGTCTTTGGAAATACTTGTATTTAATTATATTATACAATAATCTTATAGCAAAATGATTACTATTATATTGCTTGTTATATTATTTTTAATTTGTTTATAAAAATCCATGTCGTATCGTGGAATATAAAAAGGCGAATGCAACGTTAACGTGGTCGATCTCCTTCACGGTCCGTTTCCCGTTTTTCGTTATATCGTATATTCCTGCGTCTTCCATAATAAAGAAGAAGTAATCTTTTTAGGTTTATATTCTCTTAGAGGTCTGAGCATCGAAGATTAGGAACCTTTTTGTTACCGATGTACCGTAATATAAGGTTGGACAGGGTTATTGGGTAAAGGCCACTGTTTATCATCGTGGGACAAATTGTGTTGGAAATTTTAGAAGCGTCGTGATAATGTTTGGTAGCAGTATTTTTGTCATTATTAAATTGTTTTTATAAATTTAGAATCAATATAGAATGGTTCAATCAATCAACAGCCTTACGTCACCCACTGCTGGACATAGGTCTTTGAGTGTATGGATCTAGTAATCACAAGTTTGTAAAAAAAAAGTCTTGCTTTACTCTTATTTTTCCTAGTGCAAGAACTAAAGTAAGTTAAAAAATAAAATAAATAGATACTAAAGAAAATGTGTAGCTTTTTATTTTTGTAGTGATTACTTAGCACAAGTTTTAATTATAATTTATTTATTGTGATATAAAATTTAAAAAAAGAAAAAGAAGTAAAATCTAAATAAAAATGGCATGCTTTTACCCTGAAGACTGCGAGCAATTTGCAGTATGTCTGATGTTAGTGGCCCCTTGTCCAACAACGTGCTGTGAAGACCCACCTATGTGCTATCCCTGCTTGCCACGATGTCCTTCGCCGATGGTTATGTATTGTTATGGAAGAAGCCGCGACTTGCAAGGCCTCTAACTTGCCAAGAGGAAGATTGCTGTGAGCCACCAACAAAATATATGAAGATGGACACATTTTGCGCAAGCTACCTGTCTGTATTCAAGCGCAACAGAATGCAAAATCAAGAGCATGCGTAAACACTCGATCTAACGATCGGCACTGCGAATTTCCTATTTAGAAGTCCTCGTGACATAGTTGTCGAATCTGAATTGTGCACGGACCCCGTAAAAGTCGGCGATCCAGCAAAATTGCTATCCTGCACACCTAAACCGACATTCGGATATTGTTTATTCAAGAAGAAACCAATAAAAGTGTTGCTTGAGGATGTATTAGATGACTGACAACGAAATGTCGTGTCCTACTTTCAATGTGAAATGAGAAAAATAATATAAATAAAAATGATGACAAATGTTTCCCCAAAATGGGGGTTAACGTCAGGCAGGCGGCCAGTTGTAAAAACTAAGTCACAATTATTACAACATGCTACATATAATGTGGGATAAGGGCAGATGTTTCAAGTCTTACACCACTGCTGCTTGAAATAATTTTCACCACTGCCATCTGTGTACGTACAAACCAAACAATTCTAATCGAATGTTTAATACACATATTTTTATTCGCATAATAATAATAAAAATAACAACTAGAATAAACTATACAAACCAATTTTATGAAGTCAAGTCAAAATAGATATAATTTACGGCCCCTATCCTGGGGTTGCCGAGGCGTATCTGGGGACGATGCTAGATGTAGTAGCATACGGACCATCGGCGACGGAGGGCTGAACAGGCGGGATCCCCTCGATAAATTGACTACATCCCATCAACATTCGCGGCATGTATTTCTACCTCACCGTCTTCATTAAGTAGTTGTTCACAAGTAGATGTTGCACAACAGACATACTCTGTCAGTGATGTTATGTCCACTGCTTGGAAAATCAATTTAAGTAATTCATCATACGTAAATACTTATATCTTCCAGCCATGCAAACTGATACCAATTCATAGTTATTGCCCCTTCATACTAAATTTTACAGAAAAGTTCCTTAATATTTACGTTTAAATAAAATTGTTACTTCATACGCCATGATAAAATAAAAAACAAAACAAAATTAGTTATGTAAAAATTACATTAAAATACCAAGCTTAACACATTGTGCTAATACATAGTCAATAACGTATGTTGCTGTCATAATGAATAAAGTCCAGAACTAACTAAATAGGTCTTTAAATATTTATCATCTTGTCGGTTACTAGATAATCATTTTTAGTTATGATTCATGCATATTAACTGGTTAGGCGCTTCATCCCATCCTTTTTTTCTCTGTCTACCCGCAAGTTAGTTTAGATACTGCGGCGCCTGACGGTGATTTCGAATTAACCCGTAAGAGTTTTTATATGTTTGTGAATTACGAAGGCTTAGACTCTAAGCCGCAGAACCAGCTGTGGAAGGTAGCAGATCGGAGAACCTCAGGTGAGTTGCCGCTCTTTCTGACTTGCTGGGTATTTCCGTTTCCTTTCCTTTCCACGTTAATTATCGAACCCGCACTACCTTTGTTTACCGCACCGCGGCTACCGTCTTTCTAGATCTAAGCTGCACCATTCTTTTATACAGTCCTGTATCCTTATCAGTATCCTTAGAAATCATTGTGAAAAATATTTCCTTTTACCAGTAAACAAAAATTCTAGTATAGAAATATTAAGAAAATACTAGCTTGGGAAAAGTACTTGAATTAAATTAAAGAAACATTGGTAAGAACTTGACTAATATGTTGGAATAAATAAATTTATTTGCTTTCATAATTTATAGTACAAGCCATAAGTAGTAGAAATAATAAAATTAACCAAGAAAATCATCAAGATTACTAATTACATTAGTTAATAAAGTGTTTACTAAAGCGATTGGTACCTTAATTTTATACAATAGGTAGCAAACAAGAGGAATCGATTAACGCCTTGCGAAAAACACTATTAGTAGATGAGATTGTTCACAAACAGAGAAATTTGTCGATATTTTAGAGCTTCATTCTTAGAAATTAGTCTTCTCTTTGTATTTGTCTGGTTAAAAAAGGTATTAATGTTCAGATGACGGCTAATAGAGGAGAGTGGAAGGACAGGACATGTTGTGCCGACCAAACATAGTTTGGGATAAGGGCTCTTAGAAATTTGTCTTGACTTAATCATATTATTTTAGTTATACTTAGGATCACCCTCCAAGTTATTTTAATATATACACATTAGTAATAAATCTACTCATAATAACTCTGGGTAGGTCAGGTCAGAGATATTTTTTTAGGTATCTAAACTCAGATTTTTGAGGAAATGATAATGGTAAAAGGGTCCCAGGAGAGTACCTTTTTACTGCTGATGAACGACAGGCGGACGGTCCACTTAATTGTAAGCAATTATCGTCGTTTATGGATGTTTGCGACGCTACGAGTACCGTGAATACGCTGCTGCCCGCATAAAGTTACTGAAATCTGAGTTACTAATGGCGAAAAACAGCACATCGTTATTATAGCGGCATACTTATATACAAGAGATGGTATGTATGTGCCATCCAGAAATGCTTGTAATTTTTGGTTGTTTTGTCGCCTTTTACGACAAACAGCTTTTCCGCTAGAAAAACCTAAATAAATTAAAATAAGTCTAATCTTGTGACAATTAGCAATTCGGGCCCTAGAAGAAGTATTCAATATACAGTTCAGATTCCTATATAAGAAATAATACAAGACAATAAAGGATAATAAACATACAATCCTCAACTTATATTTATCACTTGAATAATCAAGCTAACACTCCATGCAACAAAATTAATTATTGTAATTCCAATAAGCGCTAATTAACCTCAGTCTTAACAGGTGCTATTTACATTTATAGCTTGTAAAGGACCTCCCCTTGATGTAGGGTTAACGGCTGTTATACGGAACCTTAGACCGTTAACCAGCAAGGCTCACAAAGTTAATTAACTGACCAGGCTTGACACCAATAAAATTAATTGAGTGCCAAACTAATGAGGTATATACAGTGTAAACTCTTTATAATAAATACCATTCGATTTAACGACAAAATCCATAAAACGTAAAATTTACTTTGTTTTCATACAAAAATATACTCTATATATCGTCACACCCACTCTATATAATGACAATAATACGGCATTATAAATCATTAAGCAGTACTTTCTAAGTTACCTAAATTCATAAGAACTGCAACGTTCTTTTGTTTACTGTTTTATTATCTAGCACGTATTTACTTCTACTGATATATATATCGGAAATTCTTAGAAATAATTCTAAGTTCTACGTAAAATACATAAGAATATACGAGTAAAATATTGGAGCAGCAAAAATATATAAAGAAAGAACATACTATACACAATAAGTATAGTTATTTGTGTGAATGTTCGTATGTAAAATGTGTACTATTAGTAAATACATGCATATTATTATAGACTAGTTAAATAATATATCTTATTTCTCTACATTTAACGACCACTCTCTATAACGAAGAAAATGCTCAGTTCCTTAAGTGTCGTTGTATAGAGTTTATCTGTATTTGAATTTCATAAATTCTTCGCGGCGATTTAATATAATTGGATTGTTTGTAAGTGGTTGAATTGTGTAATCAATTAATTTATTTTGGCATAATTAATAACGATGTCTACGTTTTAGGTTAGATACTATTAGGTTTTTAGCAAGATTGGAAAAATGAGCATTATAAACTTTTTTTCTAATGCTGTGGAACAGCAGACATGGTAATAGCCCACTTAATAGTTACCGTTGCCTATGGATACTTGCGACAGGTATCGCGAACACGCTGTCATCCACATAAGGATACTGGATCACTAATGCCGGAACATAACACAAGGTCATCATTATAGACCAGGGGTAGTTGCTATACAGGCGGGCTTAGGGCCTTATCACGACGTAGCTAGGGTTGTTTGTCACCTTTTACGATAGGATGATCCTAACTCTGCTCCTGCACATATATATATCAAATCATATATATCAAATGTAAATAAGATATAAATTAAAGGAGCAAAGCTCTAAAATATGCGATATATCTCAGTACGAAGGCCTTAGGAACCAGGAAAATATAGCTATTGAATAAAATTACTGCTCGGTATTTACTACTAAGAACTGGCTAGGTGAAACTATTTAGAAAGTAAAAATATTCACCACTAGAAAAAACACAGAACACTACTTCAACTACGTAAGTAGAATCTTAAATTACAGGCTCGTCTGTTATTTAACCGAGTAATTAACAGAATAACTGACAGGTAACACGAGACTTGTGCTTTTAGGAACCGTACTATAGGCAGTATTCCATCCCTATATTACATACAAAGTATTTTAAATCCTAATTAACCAGATATTTTTTTAATAAAATGTCATCTACAAATTATAATACATAAAAGCCCACAACTGCCTGATTTAATTAGTTTATTACCAAATGCAATTATTTTTGAATATCTTATAAAAGTAGATTGATACTATCGTTCACTTTTAAATTAACTTTCCAAATTAATTTATATATCCTATCTTGTTTAAAGCAATAATAACACTTTGAAGAACTTCACTAATTGTGAAATCTAATTTACCCAATTTCAAAGCATGGATTTGTACTTCATTTCATCTCTTCATTAATCAATTAAAAGTTTCAATGGAAACTTCCTAAGGGTAACAATGGACCTTCCAAACAATTAACATGTAGTGCATAAAACAGGCTAGCAGGAGAGCTTTTCTAGCTTAAATTGAGTACTGAGCTGGTATTAATTGAAGCAGAAATGTATCAGAGTAGAACTAGCGCAAAGTATACGCAGGCGCGCTATGCGATTCGCATCGCAGTTGCCAACCTTCTTACACTACGAACACCCGCCCGACGGTACCGGCCACTACAAGTTACATACGTCGGTAAAAAAGTAAACACTCCCTTTATCAATATTCGATTTGATTCTTTATTTAAAAATAAAAAAATGACAGTAAATACAATATGGCCACCTTGTGAGTAATGAGGTGATTTACAGCATTTTTTTGTTCAACGTTTCCCTTGTGTTTCATAAGTGTCGAAGTGTTGACATAATGAATTAATAAGTTTGTGTTTCTTTTGTGAAAGTTTTTAACTTTAGAATTTTTGAATAAATTATTGATCCTAAGTTGAAAAGTCTGTGCAACTTTTAGTTTTGTTGGTAAGTTGACTTGTCGATTTTTAAATAATTTATGTAATGTAATAGTCCTTTATTATTGGAGTATTGAGCCTTGTCCTTTATTATTGGAGTATTACATTTGGTAATAATCATTATGTAGGTGTAACACAATTATATTATCTTTAAAATCTAACTTCCGTTATTTGGTTCTAAGAATAATAGAAAAGCTAAAAAGAAGAAATAGTTCAACTAAATTCCCAAGACATTATATTAAGCGACAAATTTATTACTCTTCTAACTCAATGACAAAGGAAGGTTCGATTTTACTCTTCACTGTTGGGCGGAGTAATGCCGGTCACTTCCATCATAACCAGTTTTATAG
Source organism: Malacosoma neustria (assembly GCA_963693495.1). Taxonomy (NCBI): domain Eukaryota; kingdom Metazoa; phylum Arthropoda; class Insecta; order Lepidoptera; family Lasiocampidae; genus Malacosoma; species Malacosoma neustria. Next base: position 15,174,422 of record OY856384.1, read on the forward strand.
CTTTTTTTTTTGTTTGCTTATGCTTCTTTTTTATTGCTGTAGGACAGCAGGCAGGCTGACGGCCCGCTTAGAATTTAGCAGTTACCGTCGCCTATGGATGTTTGCAACGCCAGTGGCATCGTGAACACGCTGCTGTCCTTCCTATAAGGGTACAGGAACTTAGGTCACTAATGCCGGAACACAACACAAGGTTATTATGGCGGCATACTTAAGACCAAAGGTGGTCGCCATCCAGACGGGCTTGAGGCCCTACCACGTAGCTAGGGTGGGTTATTTTGTCGGCTTTTACGACAGGCCGACCCCAGCCGCAGAGGTTAATATTCTTTCTCCGCCCCTGCACGGATAGAATGCTCCTGCTTCTATGCACAGGGCACTGATATAAAAAATGACGTGCATTGTTGCCGAGTGAAGCACCGTATTTCGGATTTTTGGCTTCGGAATAAACAAGGATTTAACACTAGCAATAAAAATATGATATTTGATAAGCAAAATTTAACTAAAAATAATTGGATTCAAGAGTTATATGAAGATAATATTTAGGGCTTAAACTATGAAATTGCCGATTTATACTGAAAAATTGAAACTTGTTTTTTTCTAAGATACAGGGTTATTGGTAATTTGACTATTTGGGATAATTTTAACCTCTATATGCATTATGCATAAGTGAGCCATTTTTGAGTTATTGTTTTTAGCTTTTTTCAAAACAAGTCAAAAAAAAATGCAACATCAAAAATGCATTTAAAAAGTATCAATTTAAATCTCCTTTTTTCTTTTGATTTATAAACACGATTAAACACTGGTAATTTATCAACATTAAAACAACAATTATTCGTCCAAATTTGAAAATGCGAGACGAAAAACATTTTTTCATTATTCTTTTTGAGATTTTTTTCCAATAAAATGCCTTAAAAACAAAAGAAAGTTATGAAACTTGACTTGCAGATTATTTTATAAACATAAATGTTTTCTTAGCTCTCCAACTATGCATAACAACTATAAACTTATTTCAAAGAAACTGAAAAAAAAAAGATCACAAAGGAAGTAGGCAGAAATTCGTATTCAAACTAAATTTAAAATAGCTGTTTGAATATTTTGCAAATAGGTTTGATACGTACCTAAGCCAATGCAAGAAACAAAGGCAGGTTAAGAAAAAAAAAACTAATTTATCAAAGAGTTCTTTTTTCAAAAACTTTTCACGCGTGCATTGGTTTTGTTTTACAAAGTGGCACCGTATTTTTTGAAGTAAATACACTTACTGGTTAGGCGCCTCATCCTATCTTTTTTTTTCCTGCCTACCCGAAAGTTAGTTTAGATGCTGCGGTGCCTGACGGTGATTTCGAATAAAACTACTCGACCACCGCCGCGCCGCCCTCTTCTGTACGACATGTACCGTCAAGTCTTGGTTGAACTCGCACGAGTTTTTATATGTGTGTTATTATTGAATCGCTATAAAGGCCTAGACTCCGAACCGTAGAACCAGCCATGGAAGGTAGCAGATCGGAGAAACTAAGGTGACTGGCCAATCTTTCTGACTTGTTGGGTATTTCCGTCTCCTTTCTTTTCCACGTTAATTATTAAACCCGCACTATATTTGTTTCCCGCACTGTGGTTACCATCTTTCGAGACCTAAGCCGCACCATTATTTATACGGTCCTTCAGCCTCACCATATTCTCTGGTCCATTCGCAGCCGGATTATCACCAACCTTCCTGGCCCAACGAGCCGCGATGTCCGATTGTATTTTTACATAAACCCGCAATATTTAATAATATTAATATATTTCCCGCTATTATATATCCCAAATATATATTAAACTCATTTATTTAATTATCTGAACATGTTTTACTTTTAGGGTCGAATTTTCTCGGGGTTTTGAGGTGGTGGGAAACTTCACCGGGCAACATATTCTGTTGTAGAGCTTCGGTTCTACAATAAAATATTTCCGATTCGCGATCGTGGTTAGGTTACCATATTATTTGTAGTAATAAAGCTACTAGAATTACTTTAGGCTAAGGTTTATAAGCAACTGACTATTTTTACTCACGTTATATTTTTTTGATATTATCTATCTATATATATTAGAAGTATTATATATTTATTATTGTCTCATCCTCAGTTAAGTCCCATAGCTTTCGATGTCTCAAATCACCGGTTAATAAAAGAATCTAGGCGTACTACTTTGGGAAAACATAACGTAGGTGTCCAAGCCGTAAAGACGATTTCGGCCAGAGTTTCACCAGAAACCGTCGTTCATCGTATTCGGTGAGTGACAGAAATTGACTAATTTATTATTTCTATTTTATATGAATATGTGTAATTTTCTCATCAAACAGGATTTATTATCTGTGATTGCTCATTTTATCCGTCTTCTATTTAATTTTAAACTACTTAAATAAGTACTTACTGATAGAATATTCTCATACCTATATGTACATCGTTACGCATGTAGGGATTTATATTATATATTGAGCGTCGTGGGAGTTGAACGTTACACCAAGTTATTTTTAAATGCGTATAAACTTGATTAGTCTTAGATTTTGAGTAGAAACTTAATCAAACAGAAAATATTAAAACTTTTTCGGTCGTAGCGTAATACTTCGTGGAATTCTAATGACCTTCCCTCTGGTATAATTTGGTTGTTAGCTAACCGAACTCAGCAAAATCAGTTGGTGAGTTGGTGTTATTTCAAACGGAAATGGGTAACCGTAGAAATCTTTGAAGTTATTGAATATTTTGTATTATTGATATTTTTAAAATAATCTTGTTATTTTTTAGTTGTAGCCATTTATAGGCTACTGTTAGTCAACAAATTTGCATATATCTGGCACTAACGAAATTCATCTTTCTTCAAATCTTGCTCAGCAGTTCATACTACACATCTACTACAACAATTTATTTGTATATGAAGTTACTTTTCCGATATCAAATCCACACTCCATGCCATCTTTCGTTAGTTTTACGCTAGGTGTGAACCGGTGTACTGTGATTATCATTTCGATATCATCTTTGTCATTATTATTATCATCCAAGCGTTTAATTTCAGTTATATCTAAAACTTATTTTAAATCTTGTATCTGCTAAGTCTCACTGTACAACATTTTGATGTGAATTTTACGCTAATGGCAATTCCACAATTTTTTTGTTCTTAACTATATAGTCACAAGAAAAGCAATAAAATAGGTGAGTAACTTTTAACAGGGGTAATCGCCGTCCAACTGCCCAACCAAAAATGCAAATCAAATAGTGCCTTTCCTTTGGTGATTATTAATTTACTTTTTTCCGACATAAAACCCTGAGCGAGACCATGGAGAAGTCCGGGGGTGTATGAAATTTTGGGACTAACTACGACTACAGTACTGATTAACCGCCAAAAATCCGTCTGTTATTCTGGGATATGGGCCGACATATAACTGGCCAGCTGATTTCGTTGCTGAGGCCGATAATTATTATTAATTTACTTAACCATAAAACCATCGACTATTGAAAGTTTTTCTGAGCTTTGAAGTAGAATTAGGACATTTTTAATAATATATTATTAGTAATATCTTCAATCGTTTAAATTAAAATCTATCAGCATTTAGTTCTACACTATAAATTTATTTTTATATGATTTTTTTAAGAACGTAATTTACTGTTGTCTCAATCTCAAGCGTTATTAATTTAAAAGTTCCATTGGAGATAGAAATAAAAATAGTTCAAAAAGTAGATTATTATTAATAACAAAAAGCAATAAGTATTTCAAATGAAATTGCATTAAATGGCTCGAATGTAACTGTAAATCGTGTGTTGGCTCAGTTAAGTTTATTACGGATCAAATTGCATTGGATAGGAAGTTTTATCGCTTTTCCGATAATGAATTCAAAAGTAATGACATTCGTTTAAAGCTAATTCGGTATAAAATCGTGATTTATAAGTCACTTTATATTTTGTATCATTTTCAAAAATAATAACAGCGTATAACGGCCTAGTGATGGCTTGGTCTAAAGGGAGTATACAGTACACTAGTAAATTTTATGTACTTCTTTTCTTCACGCTTCATCTTTGACGTCTTCATCAGTCATCCCTTATGCTTCACGAAGCTTTCGTTCATCATAATATGTTGTTTCGTTAATTTCATTCGTGATTACGTTACGTTGTAATATTTTAATATTCACATTAGGCTAGTCAAACAAGAGATGTATGCTATCATGAGCATTAGCGTGACCTCTTGTTGCAACAGTGATATGATTTCTGTATCTTGATGTCGTTTTACACTTTATGGGAATTTTATTGAATTGTGGTCATAGTCAGATATAAACACAGATTACCTTGTCGCTGTTATAATAAGTCGTAAAAGGCAATTAATAAACGACGTATTTTACAAGTTTAATTTTTAATTTCACGGTTGAAGAGTTTGAACGTAGTCTCTTCCATAAAAGCTAAGTTTAGCTAATTTTAAGTTTTTTAAGTTCTTGGTCAAGAAAGACCATAACACATAAAGTGCACTGGGTTTTTTTTCCTTTGACCGCGATCAAAAGCAGGGCTGATTTTAACACCGGGCTTTAAAGTGTAAAATTATTTGTGAAAGCGGACGTCGACGTATTCGAATTTTATTGTTCTTGAAGTTTGTCCAGTGCAAATCTAGTTTTTCTTTTATCAATAGCTTTTTTACGTCATTTGATAAATACAACAACTTTTCTTCTCTCTTTGGATACACTCTATCATTTTTCTGTACGAAACCCCAACGACGCTGAATCGGGCATACTACGTATAGATTATACACATCAAGTCGATTGTATATAATTTCAAACATACGAGTATTGTGCCATACGCAGATATTTTTAGATTCAAATACATTTTAAGGACTGTAACATTCTTCTCCTTACCATTGTGTGTGTGTGTTGTAACTCGATTAGAAGTTTTTGGTAGAAACAAATCAATAGAAGTTAAGGAATTCTATACATATTTTTGAAGTGAAAACTTCTTTAGCGGCATTGTGCACTTTTTTTGTCATGGGTAAAAAATGTTAAACTCGCGTCAGGTCACCTGTCCTGATCGTAAGAATTCGTAAGACGTGAGATGGAGTTTTGCTCCAGTAATACCAACCTTATCCATACTAATATTATAAATGCGAAAGTAACTCTGTCTGTCTGTCTGTCTGTCTGTTCCTCTTTCACGCCTAAAAGGCTGAACGTATTTTGATGAAATTTGGTATGGTGATAGATGATAACCTAGAAATGGTCATAGGCTATAAATAATCACGCCATCGTTCTTAGGAGGTAGGCAGTAGGCAGATAACTAAATTGAGTTAGTGATTTTTTGTGCTTATCCGGTATCTATGAGAATCGGCCAACATCTATTTTTCATCCCCCTAAATGTTAGGGGTGACCCACCCCCAAAAATTTTTTTTTAATTTTTTGACATTTTATTATTTATATGGCAGAACAACGTTTGCCGGGTCAGCTAGTTAATAATAAATTAAGGTTTATTTTATAATGTAACTTATAAATGATTGCATTGCATTACTTATACATATCTATTCAGATTCCGACTTTATCACAATGAAACACAGTTGAGATTTTTTGAAGTTAAAACTTCTTTAGGCGCGTTGAGCACTTTTTGGATGAACAATTTTTGATTTGTTAAGAAATGTTAATGACCAGTTTAAACTTTAATCCTTGATCATAAACACTTCTTTATAAACCGAAAATAATAATCTAATAGTTTGACGATACAAGTTATTTAGTTTTTAGTTTTTACTTCTATCGGCATCCCCAAAGACTGACCCGCGTGTTTTTTTTATAGCTAGAGTTCAGCAAACAGGCAGACGGCCCACATATAAAAAAAGTTGTTTTGTCGGGTCAGAAGTTCTGTTATAATTGAATAAGAGTATTGATGATAACGCATAATGCATTTTTATGAAAAATGTGCATATAAATATAGTTATAAAGTGGATTTATTCATCTTTGTTGAATTTTAAGTACAATAAAAATATTCTTAAATTATATTTTTCTTTGGCTTAAATTATATTTAATGAAGGATTTAAATTTATCTGGCCAGAAATTTATGGATTATGTAGTGTAGCTATAACATGTTCTATATCCCCTCAGGGGCACTCCTCTGTCCGAGGAGTGCACGGGTGTGCGTACCCGAGGTGCCCGAGCATCCGTCGCCTCACTCCCCTCTCCGTCCGAGGCGACAGAGTCCTACCTTTTTTCCTGTCTACCTCCTACATCCTTTCCAACTTAGCTCTCTGTTCGTGGCGTGGTCCCCGGTGGGATGGTTGCGAATACTGATTGGGGTCCCAGGTTCTGCCCTGGGCCCTGATTTGGTAGTCGAAACCATGCCTATTTCGACTGCGCCTGCACAGAGAGTGTTCCCGGGGCGGGAATCGTATCCTCGCTGTCGGTTGGTCTTGCTGGGCCGGCTACGACGTCAGGCGACTCCCTGGTTTTTCTGGAGTGTCGTCTGGTAGTCGTACCCACGCTTGATTAGCACGCGACGGGGATGCGAGTCCCGTCCGGAATTGGCCGCGGACCTGTCGCTCCCGGCCCTGGTTCTGGTTCATGGTCGGGGGCGATCCTAGATGGACAGCCGTTGCCTCCTTTTGCGAGGCAGTAGTGTCTGCAAAGGAAGCGGCGGAGCGGGAGCGGGAGTCCGCCACCGCACTCCCCTCGCGCCAACGCAGGCTGCGTCTTCGGCGCCAGAGGGCGGGCAGCGACTTACGGCCGCCGTAGAAAGCGGCCGCGGGTGGCCCCTCGGGGGAGGATCCGCCGCCTGCACTATTGCCGCGAGGGAGAGGGCCGCGTGCTGTTCCACGGCCCCCCCTCAACTCCCAGAGTTGTTACAGGAGAGCGCCAGGGGGACGAAACCCTGACCCCCTGGCGCCAACACTTTAGAAGGGGCCCTCCTTAGGACAAAGGGCGGGACCGGCGGCGGCCCGGGCCACGAGATCGGCGGGATATAAATATATCCGTGGGCCCGGGCATAGGCGATAGGAGAACAGCGGGGTTTTTAGTGGGTAGTCGGATGGTCGAACATCTTTCCCGGAGTCCCACATATCCCTCGGTCCCCCCGGGCCGGGGGAATCCGTCAAGAGAGGTTATTCCCCGAGACCAAAAAAAAACATGTTCTATAAAAAATAAATTAATAACTGAAAATACAAACCTCTCTTAATTTCTCTATCATTATAAATACAATTAAATTTAATAATATAAATTAATTAATAAAACTAATATACTCGTAACATAAAATATGTAGTATAAGTATTTCAGTCCAAGGCAACGGATTGTGGTGTATATAAAGTACAGACCACATATGGAGTACTGCTTACAATTATGGCCTGTCAACTAAATCCCCTAGACTCCATCCAACGGCGCGCAGTTCGTGTTTTCGACGATCCCATACTCAAAGACGGTCTAGACACAATTGGACTTCAGAGAGACTTTGCGTTTCTTTGCGTATTCTACCGTCTGTACAACGGGGAGGGTTCTGAGGAGCTATTTAGAATGGTACCCTCGTCGTGTTTCTACCACCCAACTGCCCACCATCGGCTGGGTATTCATCCCCATTTCTGGGAGCCTCTTCTTTCTTGTATAAAATGGTTCTCAAGAACGTTCATGTTGCGTACTCTCAGGATTTGGAATAAGCTTTCAGATGAAGTTTTTTCAGTGCGGTATGATATGGAGTTCTTTAAAAAGGCGTTTTGAAATCTCTTAAAGGCCGGCAGCGCGTTGATATTGCATCTGGTGTTTTGGTGGTTCTGGTGCAAATTTTTACAGTATTAATACAGTAACATAAAATATTACAAATAATACTATTGCGCGGAAACAGAAAGTTAAATAAGCCGTATTCCATTTATATTCTAATCAACGTGCACAGTGCCAAATGTTCAAACGATTGAGTATTCGAGCTGATGACGATATGCTTGTTAGTATTTTTCAGTCAAAAATTTCCGCGTGAATTGTACCTGTTACATACCAAGCTCGCTTGGTTCGTTAACGCAGCATTTAGAGAGTTCCATGAATGCATTGTTTCGAAACACGCCTCTAGAGTTGAATAAAATTCAGTTCAGTATTTCACACTTTCTTGTCTCACCTAGGTTATTTAAAATTGTGCCATTTGAAACTTGAAAAAATGTAACAAATTAGATTATAATTGCTATAATCGACACATTATAAGCCGAAATAGCTTCATAGAAACATTTTCGCGTGTAAACACGTCACTGGTACTGAATGTTGGTCTACATTTCTGCGAAATTAATCGCACTGGTCATATTCCTTTCTTGGACAAAGAGCTACATGAAGATATACTTTTTTTATTGGTCAGGAACTGCACACAGGTTGACGGCCTACTTAAACAATTACCGTCGCCTATTAATATTTGCGACACTTGGGGCACCACGAACACGTGACTCTCACATAGGGGTACAGGAACCTAGGTCACTAATGCCGAAACACAGCACAAGGTTATTTTGGCGGCACACTTATAGACCAAGGGTGGTTGCTATCCAGACGGGCATGGGGCCCTTCCACGCAGCTAGGGTAATTTTGTCACCTTTTACGATAGGCTGACTCTGGCGGCAGGTGTTAGTATTATTACTCCGCCTCTGTACGGAGAAAACTTAATAAATATGGCTAAATTTTTAAAAGAAATATATTAATTTCTGAAAAAATTCACAAATACAGAAATCCTGTTGATTACAATCTCTTCTCTCATCTAAGAAAACGGGCAAAAACTTTAGAGCGTACCTGTTATAACAATTATGTCAAAAATGTTGAAGCATCAATAAATAGTTTTCCGAAATTATTTTGGTCATTTGTGAAATATAATAAAAAGGCGTAAATTGACTACCCTCCTAATTATTTTACGAAAATAAAACTGCAAATTCAGTCGAAGAGGTGTGCGACTTGTTTGGCAACTATTTTCAATCTACCTTTCTCCCTTGTCCCTCGCAAACAAGCTCTTCAATTACTCCATTACCTTTAAATACTCTGTGTGATATAGCTAATATAGAAATTAATCACGATGCTGTTCGAAGACTTTTACATTCACTAGATCCCACAAAGGGAGCTGGGCCTGACAAAATTGAAGCGGTATTTATAATTAAATGCTCAATAAACTTGGCACTACCCTTTACATTATTATTTAAACATTCAATGGCAGAATGTATTGTCCCCAATATGTTGAAATCAGCCTTTTTAAACCCTATACTTAAAAGGGGTAATAAAAGTGACATAAAAAATTATAGACCTATTTCCAAATTATGTTTACTTGCAAAAAATTTTTTTAGAATTATGTACAATCACATTTATAACTCCATGTCTCACTTCTTTATTCCTCAACAACATAGTTTCATAAAAAAGAGTGCAACTACATCAAATCTTTAACTTTTTGTAGATTACACTATACTTAACATGGATACTGGAGGTCAAGTCGATACCATATATGTAGACTATAGCAAAGCTTTTGACCGTATTGACCATCAAATATTGCTATAAAAGATATTATCACAATGTTATTATAACAGATGTAAGCTGTAATTTACTTTAAAAAAAAATTATGTTTCTTTCATAAATTATGTGAAATATATACATGCGAAAACATATTAATAATGTTCTAGGTTTATATCAAGTTTTAGCAATTCACCACTGTTTGTTTTCCAAATAAAATAAAATATAAAATTTGCTACGCTGTTGAGTTAAAAATTACATGGCCATTGATTTAAAAAAATGCCTCCATTTTTTGAGTTAGCAAAAGGACCTCCTTTTTCTCATACGTTCAGAACTAATGTTTTTAGAAGTGTAGCAATAGGGACAAAAATTCGAAAATAGTTCTCAAGCACTATTTTGATTAGTTACTTTCGTTTTAGCTATATCTAAAACAATGTTATCTCTGTTGTTTTTGTATAGTTCGTTAGCGAACTCTATTGGTTGAGTAAATACTAAGGTCTCACGTGAGCAATACTGACGTCGTACCATCGAAGTTGGATAGTTTTTGTTTTCTTTGTTATAAAGCTTTTGAGATATACACTTTTTGCGATATTTTTTATTGTAAAGAAAAAAAAATAATTTATTTATCTCATGATTCGAACTGTTTAATTCAATTTAATTAAAATACATTTTTCTGCGTGAAGGGATCGAGTAGAATATTGAGCTGGATGGTGGGGGTCCAAACCCGCCTGGATGGCGACTACCTCTGTTCTCTATATATGCAACTATGTTGTATTTTGGCATTATTAGAGCTACGTTGGTTGTTCAGTCAAGTGAGATTTACTTGGATATCAATGGCACAAGCCAAAGACATCGCAGAATAAATATCAAACTTGATCCTGCGAATCCCATAAAGTTTAAGGTGACCAGCATTTTTCGTAGGTATGTCGCTGCTACTATTTTGGCTATATGTTGCAGCGTAGAACGCTACATATCCACTTTGATATAACTGTTAGGGTTCAGATTTTCCTGGGGTAGAAAGTATTCTAATAGTCTTAGTGAGGCTAGGAATTGTGCTAAACTATAGGTATTTATTGTTTTAGGGAGAATTCATTCAGGGTGAGATTTTCTGTTCTGTGGTTAAAAATAGAGGAGGATTTACGGGTACTAGAACCGATCAATTTGCCGGTCGTACAGATATTTTACCCTCCATGGGAATCAAATTCGTAAATACAACTGTAGTACTTACCTAGTTACCCGCTACTATGAATAGTTTTGTCTATTATGGCCATTTATACCTACTATTTATAATTTATTGAATTTTAGTTGACTAAATTCGATACAATCCCTCTTAATTAAGCCAATTCGAAAGCTATTGCATAAAATTTACTTTAAATTTATTTTGCATTGTTTTAGTAACAAAATCTGATTAACTATTTAGCAATCAAGCGATAAAGCCTCGTAATTGTTCGAATTATTTTATTGGGCCTCTCAGCGAAAATTATCAAATGTTTAATTAGAAATACGATTTACACGAAATATATTTAATGTGTATATATATTTAATGTGTATTTATTTATCTTGCCAATATATGGATATTGGCAAGATAAATAAATGAAACAAATGTTATGATTTCACAAAATTCATTTTCAACTATAGAAGAAAAAAATAGATAGAATAGAGGGATCAAATAAAACGAATTTAAAAAAAGTATCAATGACTAGCAATAGCCATTAAAATGTAAATATTTAAGTATACTGTGATAATTTATACAGCGCCATATAGCTCCAAAGTTAGCAAACCTCTCGTATGATGCATTATATTAGGCCTTTAATAATTTAAAAATATGGTTGCCTATATATAATCTATATTCATTCTAATATTATAAATTCGAAAATAACTCTGTCTTTCTGCTACGTTTTTACGCCGCAACCGCTGAACTAATTTTAATTAGTTTCACCAAAGAGATAGATTGCACCTTGGAGAAGGACATGGGCTACTTTTTAAAATTAATTTGGTAGAACTACGTTTTCCGGGTCAGTTAGTTGTTTAGAAATACCTCTAAAGCATTTTACTACGACTATTATGCAAATGCGATGGTTTTCCGAAATACGCTAAGTAGTTCTTTATCAGGTTTCTAATCGTATCAGGATTTCAGTATTATTTCTGAATTATTATATTGATTCTTATATGCATAGTCCTTAATAATATACACGTGTTTATAACCTACATGATTTTTTAAGGTTACCCTCTCTCTGAGGTTTCTCTATTATCTCGTTCTGAATCAAAAAACGTATAACAATATCTAAGCTAGCCTTACAGATATTTAAGAGTTTTGGACCGGTTCCCAAATATTCTTTAAAAGGTTCCCTTGCCAAGTTGTGAACAATACAAAGTTTGATGTCCACTCGACACACGCTATGTTATAGTTTGGCCGAAATAGGGGCAATATAGGACTTCTATTGTGTAAAGTTTTTCAGAACACCTTTTTTGATAGCGTGTCCGAGATACATTACGTACTGGAAATTAATTTAATAAGTATGACTTGCTATGTACTACATCTATTTATTCCAACCACTTAACATTCACGGCTTTTTATGTTCTTCAATTTCTTCAATTATATTTCTCATAATTATTACACAGCCCTTTTTTTTATTACGAATCCGAGCTACAAGCCTGAAAATACAGCATTGGAAACGGTATTGGGTTTAATTTCTTTTTTATGTTTTGGAATTAAGCAGTTTAGGTTAGGAGTGATGAGTGCTTTCAAAATCCAAGTTACAGCAAGACGTTATTAGGTGTTATTTTTCATTAACACTGTAACTGTTGATAAATAAATGTTGTAATGAAATTTATTCACTCAATTCAAACTCTGTTTTCTTATTCTCCTGTTTTGATTAATTCATACATCAGTATATGTTTCATTGTATTTTTAAAATTTTACACATTATTATGGTAAAATTGGTTGGAATGCAAATAATAGTTACGTGTTACTAGTAGTTTTTTTTGTTTTTTAATTAATGAAAGACTAAAATTATATACGAAAGTTTGTATCAACAATAAATAATGTTATTTAAAATTATTTTCAATCCACAACATTTCAAAAATCTGAACTTGCAGGTTTATCAACAAAATTGGTGTTCGATATTCAATAACTTTCAAGATTTACGATTACTGCGTAATTCTTCAAAGCTTTCCTTTAGTATAGAGTTTCTCCAAAGTTTTTGAAGGCAAATCAAAGTTTTGGACCGGTGTTAAAACGGATTTTATCAGCTTCGCCAGTCCCATAAGGGTACAGGAACTTGGGTCACAATGGATTTTATCAGCTTCCCAAAATTGAGTATTGAAGTTGATCTACGGCCTTAAAAAGTTTTGTGAATGTATTATGAACATTTATATTTACATTAAGTAAGTCACAAACTTACTGAAAGCTAGTGGATATTTCTTTCTTCAGATTTCTTCTTCATATTTTCGATCTATCTCCTTTCGTTTGAAGTAAGTGGTAGGAATTCCTATAGCATCTCTGCAGAAACCTTTACCTACTCCTGATAAGTTTTTCAATATTCTAAAAAATAATGGGAGATAGATCATATTTGACCTAAATCCCATTACTACTACAGCTTTATTTTTCACTTAACACTTTATATATATATATACCTAGTCAGGTCATAAATTCTGTCACATGTTTAATGTAAAATAATTGTAACAAGTTTATTCATTATGTAACCATTCATATACCAAAATGAACTTAACAAAACATAGATTCTTATGACATTAAAGTTTATTCAAAATGACCTCCGTGATTTTGAATACAAGCCTTCAATCTGCGCGGCCAGTCGTCTATCGCAGCACGAACGAGGTCCATGTCAATATCGGCGGCTGCCTTAATCAAGGACGTCTTGAGTGACTCCAAATTGGGATGAGGCTTTGAGCACGCCTTTTCCTCCAAGTGTTGCCATATCTTGTAATCTAACGGATTCAAATCTGGACTGGAGGAGGGCCAGTCTTCGTGCCGGATGAAGTCGATTTCACGCGCCGCCAGCCAGTCTTGTGTGCTCTTCGCTCTATGAGCTGGCGCCGAATCTTGTTGGAATACCCAGTGCCTGTTATTGAACATGGTATGAGAAACAGGTTCCACAAGGTTCGTCAGGACTGTATTTTGATACACAAGAGCATTCGTTTTTACACCTTTCTCACAAAAATGTACCTCTGTTAAGCCCCAATAAGAAACTCCCAACCATACCATGAGCGAGGATGGAAAATGACCTCGTTGGACACGCGGAATACGGTTGCTCGCTTCTTCACTACTGTGTGCGTACACCTTATCATTTTGTTTGTTGTAGCTCTCTTCTACGGTAAACATTTTTTCATCCGAAAAAAGAATTTCCCGATATTTTTTTCCCGCGTACCGCTTCAACAAAGCGGGGCATCTCTTCAGTCTCAGGTCCATTAGACGAGCATTCAAACGATGTCCTGTTTTTCTTCGATATGCCCGAAGCCCTAAGTCTTCATTTAACACCCTTTTCACCGTGGTTCTGCTTAACCCCATCTGAAGGGCCAACAGTTTCTGCTTACGTTTGGGATTTCTTTGAATTCGTGCCTTTACAGCTTTTATCACTGCTGGAGTCCTAACAGACCGAGGGTGACCACTTCTTGACCTGTCATCTACACTAGAGTCTTCATTGTATCGTTTGATGGTACTCGTTTATCGTATCTTTTGGTTATATTCAAATTTTTCAGTATGTTAAAAATTTGAATTGGCGCGTAACCGCAACGATGCAACGCAATAACTGCAACACGGTCTTCTTTAAGCGTCCACTCCATATTTAAAAATGAGTAAAATTCTAAAAGTATACATTTTTATTTTCATGAACAATTCGAAATTCGAATTCAATAAACTTTTTTGTGGCCAGCATTCTAAAAGAAAAGTTTTTACTGTGTGACAATACTTATGACCTGACTAAGTATATATATATATATATATATATATATATATATATATATATATATATATATATATATATATATATATATATATATATATATATATATATATATATATATATATATATATATATATATATATATATATTTCTATTTCATCTTTATGGGGCCCTCTATGGGTAAAAGCCTCCTCCATTCTTTTCCACCTTTCTCTGTATTTGGCCACATGCATCCAGATTTTTCCAGCTATGTTTATTATGTCATCCGACCATCTTTTCTTCTGTCTTTCCCTGCCATTTAGTTTTTTGATAAGTACATCTCTTATCTTTGTATCTTGACAGGTTCCCCGCCCAGTTCCACTTCTGCTTTAAACTAAAATGAAGTGCATCTGTTAATTTAGTTTTCATACGGATGTCTGCGTTTCTCGTTTTCTGTATTTTTCTCAGTTTCAGTATACTTCGATCCATGGCTTGTTGGCATGATGTAATTTTGTTCTTTACTTTTTCAGTGAAGATCCATGTCTGGCTGGTGTAGGTTAAGCTTGGGAGTATGCGAGAATCCATTATAGTCTTTTTATATTGAGACTGTAGTTCCCTTTTAAAATTTCTTTTTGGGCCCAGTATTTCTTCCAAGATGTACATATTCTTCTGTCAACGCATCCAAAAACTAAAATTATGTCAAACATTCAAAAGAAAACAATTAAAGTAGAGGAAAAACTGATGGAATACGTAAATGAATAGCAACGAAGACGAAAATCCCATCTTCTACCACAACACTCCTAGCTATCACCTGGGTGTCCATCCTCATTTCTTGGAGCTTCTTTTTTCTTGTACGAAACGGTTCTCAAGAACATTCACGTTGCCTACTCTCAGGATTTGGAATGAGCTGCCGGTTGAAGTGTTCTCAGCGCGGTACGATATGGGGTTCTTCAAAAAAGGCGTTATAAAATTTCTTCGTTCCTAGCAGTGCATTGGTAATACCTGTGGTGGTGCAAACGTCCATAGGTGATGGTGACCACTGCCACTGCCAGGGCTGCCAGTCTACCGAACTCTAGCTTTCGTTCCAGTTTCGTAAGCGTTGAATAAGTTTGGGGATATTTTATTTTGTAGTAAGTTACTCAAACAAATTTATTTTAAAATAATATTATATATCGGTTGTTCTAGTTAGTTACAATGCTTTAACTACAAACACAATGGAATGTTTTTAGTGGGTATGCGGCATGAGCCCTCGAGCACATCGTGCTGAATCGTCGTAAGTCCCACACGAGCTTATTGCGCCCCCGCGCGACACGTAGTGTCTAAGGACATTTCGTTTTTGCTGTAGGATAGCAGACAGGCTGACGGCCCGCTTAGAATTTAGTAGTAACCATCGCCTATGGGTGTTTGCAACGCCAGTCCCATAAGGGTACAGGAACTTGGGTCACTAATGCCGGAACACAACACAAGGTTATTATGGCGGCATACTTAAAACCAAAGGTGGTCGCCATCCAGACGGGCTTGAGGCCCTACCACGTAGCTAGGGTGGGTTGTTTTGTTGTCTTTTACAACAGGCCGACCCCGGCTGCAGAGGTTAGTATTCTTTCTCCGTCCCTGCACAGATAATATTTAATATTTTCTACGCTGGAACAAAAAAAACACAATCACTTAACTTTATGAAATAATGTTATTTGAAACTTGTTATGTAACACTAAGATGTTCTTAAAAACACAAGTAATTTAAGATTGCTTTAAGCGATAAGGCCGTTCTAAACCTTGTAATTTTTTGTTTTGTTTCCTCTAGTGTTTTATGCGTTTTTAGTAGAACAATAAAGGGTTTTCATTCAATCAAGTAAAAAATGCATACGTGTGATAAAATAAGCACTAGAAACGTTATGCTATTATAACAATATCAAAGCGAAAGGAATTTAATTAATACTATAAGATTCTCTAAAACTAGCATTGTTTTATACTAGTATGCATGTAGCATCATCTTGATAATATGATGTATTATTGCTAAGGAATACCGGACGGGCTGACGGTCCACTTAAAGCAGTTACCGTCGCCTATGTATATGTGCGACGCCATGGCCACATGAACATTGTGTCTCTTATGTCGCAAGACAGTACAATATTATTATGGCGACATGTTAAGAGACCAAAGGTTGCCAGATGGGTTTAGAGCCTTGTCATTTATTTAGGGTCGCTTTTTACGACAGGCCACGCAGCCCACAGGATTCAGTATTCATACTTCACCTGTACATGGGGAAAATTTTATAAATTAATTAAAAACCTGACTTTAAACTGGTCATTTATTTGACCGATTTCTTAATCGGTCAAATGTGTCTTCTTAGACACATTTCCAAATAAGGATAAGGTGTAGACAATATATATAACTAGTTATGTATATACACATACTTTATTAATAAACAAGCAGTGTTTTCCTTTCCTTAATTTTATATTTCACATATGGTCATACAGCAAACTAATATGATGATAATAATCTCCTTTACGAGGAAATTTGAAACATTATAAACGGAAAGTAGGTCGCTCTTGGATTACGTCTTTACAGGGTTTACGTGACCCACGTGTTAATTTAGGTTCCTGCCTTTTTTATTTTAAAGGTGCAATATTCTTAAAATTATAACATACCCTTGTTTTCTTTTTATTTTTGTTTATGGATCAATACTCATAGATTAAAATTTTCTATAGAATTTTTATTAAAAAATATTTAAAATTTTGTATTTATTAAAGTTTCTATCTGTCTGTATTTTAGGGGTAAAGGTGTAACACAGCAAAGAAAAACTAAATTTAAAGACGTAAAATATAATATTAAATAATTAAAATGACGTTGGACAGGACATATATTTTCGCGTCAGTAATTTTATTCTTATGTTAACAATTATTTTTAACTTTTCTATAAAATATAATAAATTTGTAGTCGATTTCCAATCGATAAAGAGAGTTTTTTTATTAAAAACGCGTGTTTTTTTAAATTATAATATAAATATATAAAGATAAATTAATAAAGATTCACAAAAAGTTAAAGGTTTTGATTTTACTAAGATACACAATCCTGAATTAACATTTTAAGTGAGTGAACAAAATTTTCGTGACAAAATAGTGCAGAACAATCTAAGATGAATTGATAAGGCATGCCACTACAGTTGACTGAGTTCACAGTCTCCCTGGCAATCTAGCGCTTAATGGTGCGTGATCTGAATTTCTGAAATAGTGTAAAACAACAAATCCTACGATGGCATGCACCGTTAAAGATATTTTTCCTGCTTAATGTGCATATTATAATTGCCATGTATAGGCGGTGAAAGAAAATATCGTGAGGAAACCTGCATACCGAGATTACCGGTATGTGTAAACTAACTGGTGGGTATACTGTCCGTTCCCTCTAGAGCCGTGGTCGTCAAACTGCGGCCCGCGGCAGAGCAAACAATTTATTTACAGTTATTAATAAGTCAGATATGTCAATAGTTTTGACATTTGACAGATCTCCCAGTTGGTTATAAAAGATAATGTAAGAGAACACGTAGTTTGTGATATAAAATAATATTAAGTATTAAAAGTAAAATATTAGTATAATAAACACCAATACAATAAACAGTGTTTTAATTAATAACAAAACAACAACACCGTTGTCTCCACAAATTTGCACATTATTTAAAAAAAATACATCCAATATGGGAGTCAAAATGGAACCTCTTGAGATTCTTAAAATATATTTCGCTAAGTTTGTATTATCTTAGAATCTTAAATGCTTCATAAATATTTTATGATTCCATGAATTTTAGGGGTATGTAAATTTAATACAAATTGTTTGGAAACAGTAACTTTTCTTAAATATCTTTCGGCAGTAAATGAAGGCATACACTGCAATACAGGAAAAAAGTATATATATTGTATATCAGTTGTCTAGTACCTATTACATAAGTGCTATGCAACTCAGTTTAGACTAGATGGCTTTGTGTGAAATATCCCAATATATATTGTACAAAAATACAATTGACAGACATTTACACCTTCAAATAATTTGCATCACATATATGTATATTATATGTTGTCCTCCGTAGAAAACCTACAGGACCGTACCAGATTGTAGTGTTGTATTGTCACTACAAAACGACAGTTTCAAAACAGTACAAATACAAAACAGTTTTTAAATTCTAGCGATGTAGTTTGGTGCTTTAGTATAGTTTTACACGTTAAAACACTTCCCTCGCAGTGCTAAACAAGTTAGCCAATCTAAAAATAAAAGCAATTCTGCGGGCGTTCGACCTACTAACCACTGAGTACGGTTGGCCAAGCTGACGCAACAACTTTGTTCCCTACAACCCTCTGACAAGGTCACACGTTGTTTTGAGGGCCCTTGCGGGATTAGACTCTTAAGTACCATATGCCTTTTAGTTATGACTATTTAAATGTAAGCATCATATAACTTTTTGTAAATACGGTTGGATTTCGTAAAAGATGATATGGCGGAAAAGGGTTTGAATGTTGAAATGACGGCTAACAGAGGAGAGTGGGAGGAGAGAATATGTAGTGCCGACCCATTATAACGGGGGTAAGGGCAGAAAAAAGAAGAATAAAGCTTTCTAAACTGAGATTTAGAATAAAATAGAGTATTCTTTATTGCACTTAGAAAATAAACAAAACTTATAGCTATTTAACTAACCCAATAAATGTGCAATTACCGGTCTTATCACTAATAATTATTTCTACCAGACAACGGTGTTATACTCTATTTAATTAAAATGAATGATGTCTATATCAGCCTTGTGTCAAATTGTATCTATCATACATCTATCTGTTTCTTATAAATCAGGAGGGCAACAGTTTTCGTAAATGGAACGCCTGCGAGAGTGACGGATTAGATTCTTGTCGGGCTGGGTGCTTATGTATAATTAATAATGTACTTATTTACAAAAGAAAATTATATCCGTCGGCCGGTACCCATAGCACAAGACTACATAGACTACATATACATAGATCATATAAGAACATAACGTAAGGCTAACTAAGATTTACATCTATTTATAGAATACATTTTGAGAATACAGTTCTGATTGAAAATAAATTAAACGCAATTTTTTTGAAATATACCTATATGTATAAAAACACTTATATTTATAATAGAACTAGCAGCCCGTCCCAGCTTCGCACGGGTATTTAACAAAAAATTAAAAATTAAACCCTTCTATTTTTTTTTCGGTCTCGGGGAAAAACCTCTCTTGACGGGTTATCCAGGCCCGGGGGGACCGAGGGATATAAGGGACTCCGGAAAAGATGTTCGACCCACTAAAAAACCCCGCTGTTCTCCTATCGTCTACGCCCGGGCCCACGGATATATGGCCTGCCGATCTCGTGGCCCGGGCCGGCGCCGGCTCACGCTTTATCTTAAAGCGGGCTCCTTCTAAAGTGCTGGCGCCAGGGGGTCAGGGTTTCGTCCCCCCGGCGCTCTCTTGTAACAACTCTAGGAGTTGAGGGGGGCTGTGGAACAGCACGCGGCCTTCTCCCTCGCGGCAATAGTGCGGGTGGCGGATCCTCCCCCGAGGGGCCGCCCGCGGTCGTTTTCTACGGTGGCCGGAGATCGTTGCCCGCCCTCCGGCGCCGACGACGCGGCCTACGTTGGCGGGAGGGGAGTGCGGTGGCGGACTCCCACTCCCGTTCCGCCGCCTCCCTTGCAGACACTACTGCCTCGCAAAAGGAGGCGACGGCCGTCCATCCAGGATCGCTCCCGACCATGGACAGAACCAGGGCCGGGAGTGACAGGTCCGCGGCCAATTCCGGACGGGACTCGCATCCCCGTCGCGTGCTAGTCAGGCGTGGGTACGACTACCAGACGACACTCCAGAAAAAGCAGAGTCGCCTGACGTCGTAGCCGGCCCAGCAAGACCAACCGACAGCGAGGATGCAATTCCCGCCCCGGGAACACTCTGTGCAAGCGCAGTCGAAATAGGCATGGTTTCGACTACCAAATCAGGTCCCAGGGTAGAACCCGGGACCCCAATCAGTATTCGCAATCATCCCACCGGGGACCACGCCACGAACAGAGAGCTAAGTTGGAAAGGATGTAAGAGGTAGACGGAAAGAAAGGTAGGACTCTGTCGCCTCGAACGGAGAGGGGAGGGTACGCACACCCGTGCACTCCTCGGACAGAGGAGCGCCCCTGAGGGCAAACCCTTCTATTTGCGTCAGGTTACTAAAAAAATAAAATTATAAAGAAAGTTTGAATATTATTATTTCTATGAGCTTTTATTTTAATGATTTTTTTTGTTATTACTTTTTAATTATTTTTCGTTATTTTTTAATAAGTATTCTAATTTTTGTAAAAACCCCAGTGACGCACGCCTACATTGCATAAGGTGCTGCCTAGCTAGCTGAACAGGGTGAGCGGCTACCACGCAACATTTTTCTAATACTTACATTTTTAAACTCGTGATATCTTTCGAATGGAATATCCGAATTGAATAATTCAAAATGTTATATAAAGGTATTGAAACAGTTTTGAATATGAAGTAATTTATTTTGATAAGGATTAATACCAAGATCCAAATAAAGAGTCTTTTCTAGGGGCGGCATTTCAATTAAATTTTTAAAATAAAAGAACACTTATTGTGGCATAACTATAATAGTTAGACATATACTGTCGCGACACTTTTTGTAAATAATGATGTGTTCTGCAAAGTTGTAGTACATTATTTTATTCTATCATCAATAGTTTTCGCAACGCACGCGATTTAAATAATATTTTAGGTAATTTTTTTACACTTTGGGTTACATTATTGGAGTTTTAGTAAGGATCCCTAATTTTTTTGAAAATATAATATAGCCTATGTCACCCGGGGATAGTGTAGCTTCCCAACAATGAAAGAATTTTTTAAATCGGGTCAGTAGTTTCGGAGCCTATTCAAAGCAAACAAACAAACAAACAAACAAACAATCAAATCTTTCCTCTTTATAATAGTAGTATAGATATAGAATATTATAAACTAATATCATAATCAAGTGAGGATAATTTCCAGTAATATAGCATCGTTCCAAATCGTATTAAATTCGAGGATGAGGGCACGTGTGCTGTTCCGCGTGCTGCCTTCAAACTTGGATTGACACTGGAGACCGCTAGGGTGTCAAAATTCTGACCCCTAAAAAGTTGTGGAAGGGGCTCATCCTGACATAAGTTATAGAGTTTTTCTTCGTAGGATTTCGACTTAAGCCAATTTTGTAAGCAAACATTCAACTTGTGGAGGCTAAGGTTTACTCCAACTAATTTTGAGTTAGATAAGTGAAAGAAATAAAAATCCTAGTTATAATCGAATCGAGTTGTAAAAGCAAACATTGCTACTCCTATGTTCGAGATACAGAGGTTCAATTTATTTTTTCGAGTTATAAGGGGGAAGTAAGTACTGAATTTGCTTAGGGACTTTCTAATTAGTTCTACTTATAGAAATTTCAGATTTCTTTTTCAGATTTTCAGATTTGGTATGGTTTGGTATGGTTTTACGGCAACCGGATGCTTACGTGGGAAACAAATGTCTGGCCATGCCGCCTCCGCCAGGCCCCGGCAGAAGGGGTAGACCCAAAAAGTGCAGCCTTGACGTCGTAAAGGGTGATATGCGTGCCAATGGGCTCACTACTAGGGATGCTGAAGACCGTGCGAAGTGGAGTAGAAAAAGTCGGAAAGCGGACCCCGGGCACCGAAACGGAAGTTTGGGTTGCGACCTACTATGCTGAGATGATGATGATGAAAGAAATTTCAAATTTCTAGTAATGGAAGTGTAGGGGGTTAAACGGAAGGGAACATAATATTTTTCATGTTAGGAGGTTTATGACTTATGAAGGTTCGACTTAATGAGTTTCAACTGTAACATGTGCAATAAATGTGACTTTTACACGATATTAATATTAACGTGCTCTCCATAATAGTTCTCTCAAGCACTCCACAACACTATTCCATTTATCATTTACTTGCTGAGGTGATATTTATTATTTTCGGTTGTACCGCACTTGTAAGCCGAGGGTAGCTTATAAAGGCTTTTAGCCCGAATGGGATTCACAGAGATTATAAGGAATATTGTATTACCTCTTTTGTTGAAGATTACATGAAAATGTAACTTAAAAAACTATGAATTTTATATTTATCAGATTTCTTGTGACATGTTAAAAGTGTTGGCGCCAGGGGGTCAGGGTTTCATCCCCCCGGCGCTCTCCTGTATTATAGGAGTTGAGGGGGGCCACGGAACAGCACGCGGCCCTCTCCCTTGCGGCAATAGTGTGGGCGGCGGATCCTCCCCCGAGGGGCCGCCCGCGGCCGCTTTCTATGGCAGCTGGAGGTCGCTGCCCGCCCACCGGCGCCGACGACACGGCCTGCGTTGGCGGGAGGGGAGTGCGGTGGCGGACTCCCGCTCCCGCTCCGCTGCCTCTTTTGTAGACACTACTGCCTCACAAAAGGAGGTGACGGCCGTCCATCCAGGATCGCCCCCGACCATGGACAGAACCAGGGCCGAGAGCGACAGGTCCGCGGCCAATTCCGGACGGGTCTCGTATCCCCGTCGCGTGCTAGTCAGGCGTGGGTTTGACTACCAGACGACACTCCAGAAAAACCAGGGAGTCGTCCGACGTCGTAGCCGGCCCAGCAAGACCAACCGACAGCGAGGATGCGACTCCCGCCCAAGGAACACTCTCTGTGCAGGCGCAGTCGAAATAGGCATGGTTTCGACTACCAAATCAGGGCCCAGGGCAGAACCCGGGACCCCAATCAGTATTCGCAACCATCCCACCGGGGACCACGCCACGAACAGAGAGCTAAGTTGGAAAGGATGTAGGAGGTAGACGGGAAGAAAGGTAGGACTCTGTCGCCTCGGACGAAGAGGGGAGTGAGGCGACGGATGCTTGGGCACCTCGGGTACGCATACCCGTGCACTCCTCGGACAGAGGAGCGCCCCTGAGGGAACATTTTGCCTGCCTAATAGAACACTTGCAGTATTTGTCAAATCGCACAATTGTACATGTTTTATAATAAATAAATATTTTTTCATTTTCATTTTTTTTTTCAATTGTTTGTCCGTTATATCTCCTCATCCATTCGCGTTTAATATTCACTTTTAAGCGAGTGATATGTGACGGTGTGTGGAATCAATAAAAGATCGACTCTATAACTTTTATACTGTATCGGTTCCCACACTAAAAAAGGAAAAGATATTAAAGCTCCACCAACCTCGCAATCTCCTCGATCTGAATCAGCTCTTGCCACTCTTACGTTGCTAGTTCTTGTTCAACTATACTGAACTTTCCGGTTGTGTATGGATTCAATTTTAGAACGGCCAATAATGTAAGGATTCTAACAACATAAGGCACAGAAACTTCGCCATATACAGTGCAAAAAATATTTCTTTGTTTGTCAAACATTTACCATAAGAGGCAAGAATTTTACACTACTACATCCTCGCTTCAAACAAACATGAAAGTAGTCGTCAAAAATTGGCAGAAAATTTTGAACCTACATTTAGGCAAGGATCGAACAATAATGTTACAAATTTAAAAACTTACAGACAAACATATATTTATTACCAAAAATAAGAATAAATTAATCCTTTTATAACATAAATTTTAACCACAATATTCAAAGTTCAAACTCAAACAGAGTCCTTCAAAATGGCGAACCGTCAACATCAGAACTCGTTTTGTACAAGTTCAGAAGTTTTGTGTAATTAAGAAATTGTTCCAGTGTCGAATTTCAACTTAATTTCGACATCTTACTTAATTCTAGTTAGGTAAACTCATGCAGTATTAAAGTTAATCAAACCTAATCTAGCTATTTTGATGTGAAGCAAATTTTATATAAAAAATGTACAACTCAATTATGTGTATTAATTTGAAGACTGTGCTCATTCAATGACGTCTGGTTGTCTACTTTATTAATGATGAGAGAATAAGCCTAAGGTTATATAGGTATATCCAAAGATAATAAGACTGGCTCAATAGCTACCTTAATGGTCTGGTACACTCATGTCATGAGTTCAAACCTCACTGATATCAATTATGTTTATTAAAAATGGCTCGAGTTTTTACTTAGTTCATAAACTTCTTTAAAAATTAAAAACGGCTGTAGTATATATTGTATATAAAACTTTTTGACGTGTGCTGTAATTTTTACGGGCTGATAGTTTTTCTCCTCTAGATAGAAAGAGATTTCGTATATTTCTTTTTTTCTTAGTTATGAAGAGTGCTCAGTCATATAATAATTTTTTTTATTGCTAAAGAACAGCAGATATGCTAAAGGCCCACTTAATGTTAAGCAGTTACCGTCGCCTATGATTATTTGCGAGAGAGATACCGCGAACACCCTGCTGTTCCATAAGGGTACAGGACGTTAGGTCACTAATACCCGAACACAACACAAGTTTATTATGGCGGCATACATAAGACCAAGGGTGATTGCCATCCAGATGGGCTAGGGGCCCTAGCACGTAGCTAGGGTTATTTTGTTGCTATTTACGACAGGCCGATCCCGCCCGCAGGGGTTGGTATTCTTATTCCGCCCTTGTACGGAGAAAATTTTGTACGTAATATGAAAAAATAATTCATTAAATAATATTAATGCTAGCAAACGTCCGAGCCTCCGCTCTCGATGGCGGATGCTGGTTTAATTAATAATTGCTATTAATTAATTTCCTTTAGCGTAGAGTAATAGTTTGGAACTCTCTTAAATATCGTTGTTACATAACATTTTTGGTAGTGTGATATTCTTCGTAAGAAGAGACTTTAGAGCAGAGTTCGTAAAGCGTTATTGATTACAAACCTTAGGATTTCCTAAGGCTTGTAATAAATATTTCATCACATTAATTATTTATGTGTGCTTTATTATGTTAGTGCCCTTCTGTGATAGGATTAAAATTATAAAATAAAACAACATATGAACAATATTTAGTTTTAACTGTTGCGTATTAATATATACCAGCTGGATGACCGAGCTTTGCTCGGTATTTTTTTTTATAAATTGTGTTTTTTGGAAATTAACAATTGATTTTCTTAGTCTAACCTCAAAGCAAACACTCAATCACACATGCAAAGGAATCAAAGTTTATTTATTCATTTAGACGCGTATGTGTTATCAGAATAGAAGTAGCAATTACAATTTTTATTATTAACGTAACTGATTTAACCAACTCGCGATGCAATATTGTGCAACAGCATCTCTAGGAGAAAATGTGAAATTTTCAAACTTCAAAAAAAATTTTCATTATGCTGAAATAGATCTAATGAATTATGTAATATGTTTATGTATGTTATTTGTGTCTTTTAATGAACCCTTTTTTATATTGGTTGGTAGATATCCTGAACATATTTTTTCATTACTTCTTTTCTTTAATTAATATTGAAACACGCCGTTCAATTTTCTCTGTTATTAATAAGTATTATTTATTAATCACAGACAATACAAATGAATCGCTTTTAGTGGTATCCAATATTGATTTAGTCATGTTTACTTACAAGTTCACAAACAAAGCTCTGTAATGGACGTCTATATCTACTTTTATGTTGTCAAAACCATTGACAGCAACACGAACTCAATGGTTATTAGTTTCTATTGAATGTAAGATAATGTTTGTTGTGCTACATATAAAATTAGATATAAAACGTGTACATTGAGATTCCACAGCTAAATCCCTCCGGATAATCCTTCTGCGGAGTAAGAACACCCCTGCGGCCAGTGTTGGCCTGTCGTAAAACGCAACAAAACAAATTTACCACGTGTTAGGGCTCCAAACTCGTCTGGATGGCAACCGTGCTTGGTGTATAAGTACGTTGCCATAATAACCATGTGTTGTGTTCCGGCATTAGTGACCCAGGCTCCTAAATGGACATTACCGTCTTCGCGGTGCGGACTATGTGTCACATCGATAAATGCCTCCTTGCCATTCGTGGCCAATAAGGAAAATAAGGTACAGACCAAAAACATTTAAAACGTAAGCGGAAAGAATCCGGTGATTGATTTGTAACAAAATTATGTAAATCCTTTAAATTATAAAATAATTTAAGTATCAATTATTACGATGTGCGTTAACCGATGTGCCATGGAGGTGCTTTATAAGGGATATTACTTTGTAAGATTTGAAATATTATTATGTTGTAATTTGTCATTTTATGTTGTTGTATTGTATTTAAAAGTTCAACATGTATAAGATTTTCAGACTATAAAGAATAAACGTGATCACCGGTGTCCTTGATTATCGAACCTGCTTAAAAATTATATAGACAAAAAAAACTTGAGAGGTGTCAAGGGACACCCGGATGGAACGAAGTTCCTTTCGATTAATTAGTGAAGGAATTGTAATAAAATTTTATTTTTTTTAAGTTATAATAATATTTTTTTATTATTATTAACAAATATAATGTAATAGAAACTTAATCAGTAACTAACCTAACTCCATCAGCAATATCCGGAACTTGTGCAGAAACACTGTCAGGATTCATTATTATTATTTTTTATTATTTATTATGTACAAAAAACCTGTATACACTCAACAAAAATAATCGTCGCGACACCACACTGTTCAATGCGAAATAGAAATGAAAATATCTGGCTTGCTTTCTATAAGAGAGAGAGAGAGAGAGAGAGAGACAGACAGAGAAATACAATAGCTTACTATAGCAAAAAGTGTCGTTACAATTTTTCGTGAAAATTTTTCCCGTCTTCCCCTTTCACAACGCGCGATAAGGAATTTCGGTCCAATAATCATTATCATCGAAATACTGTATTCCGTTTGTATTCATAGATTACATTTTGAAACCCGGTTTCCATTTGCGTTAACTCCTCTCTGTCGTGCTTCCAATGACGGATAGTAAAACCTTAAGGCCTTTCCAAGGCGCAATGCCTATATTAGCCCTGGTAAACTAAGTAAGCATATTTTTGTATTGCGTCACTCTTCTTCTTCTTGCCTTTATCCTAAACTATGTGGGGTCGGGACAACATATTCTCTCCTCCCATTCTCATCTATTAACCATCATCTGAACATTCACACCTTTTATAACCATATATACTAATTTCTAATTTTATCTATCATTGCGTCATTGTAATGTGCATATTATATGGAATAAACTGCCTAAAATTGCATGAAATCATGGAATAAAAACTTTGGACTCAATGAGAATTTATGTATATCATGTAATTTTTATTTATAACAAGATATTACTCGAAATCATATACACCAGTTATATGTCTATTGTACGACATATATTTACTGTTTACACATCAAAACCTTATGAAAAATGTGTGTAATTTATTCTGGCTTATTTATTTGTAATAAAGCTCTTTGTATAAGGATCGGCTACAATCGGAATATTGATCGTAGCCCTTTGGGGTAATGTTTGTTTTGTTAATGTTTCTTTACTACATTTTAATATTTCTATATACACATATATATGTTTTTTTGTTTCATCTCGGTTACATCAGAAGGTTTTTGATTTCTTATTGATAATAGTTTATGGATAAAGTAGACTATGACTCATCGTATCGCCTGCTTTACGTCATTATCTAAACGTTTAAACATGGATGGAGCCAAGAATTTCCTTTTGATGTTCGCAATCCCTAGTAACGATTCATCCTTTGAAAGCGATTTTGGGTGATGTTAATACAGGGATTCCGAATTTATTTTAAGCTAGAGACTAGCTCAGAGCAGAGACTAGCAGAGAGCTAGAGCATTTCTTTTTAAATTAAATTTATTTATACGAAAAATATTGTTATAATAAGTTTGTAGACGTAATACAGTATCTTGACAACTTATACAGTATCTTGAATGTTTCAAATAAAAATTTGTGTCGACCCGTGGGAAATCACTTTGGGAATTTCTATTTAACATCTTGGTGATATAAATACACAGAAGTCTTTTAATATTACAATTTAATAAAAACCAAATCCACGCTCGCTGTCCACTTATGGCCTGTAATTTGAGGCAGTATACTCTTAGTGTTCATGTTATAAAATAATTGCCACTGATAGCAAAAACGTCGTGAGGAAATTTCCTACCTTTACCTGCTAATGGATTTTGGGCAATGAATAAATATATTGTGACATCTCACACAGCGTCATCTAGTCCCATATAAGTAGCACTTGTATTATGGATACTAGATAACTGATATACTACGTATATACTTTTTCTGTAAATTAATACATAATATACATAAACACCTAAACGCGTAACGGGAATCGAACCCGTGACCTCCGCAAGTGTACGGAAGTACATTAGATGTTTGTTACGCCACAGAGGTCGTCACTGCTGCTATCAGTCATATTGTCTTTTGCTTCTAAAAGTATGTCCGAACTCAGCAAGGAAACTGTTAATATTATATAAATTTTAGCTGACCCATCAAACGTTGTTCTACACATATAAATTAATGGCCCATGTCCTTCTCCAAGGTCCAATCTATTCCTACTCAAATTCATCAAAATTAATTCAGCGGCTTAGGCGTGAAAACTTAATAGACAGACAGATAGAGTTACCGTTACATTTATAATATTAGTATGGATTATGTTTTATATTTTCAGGAATCAGTTATGCACCTTAACGAGGGTGCTAACCAGACATTGCTGCCTAAACAAGCACCTCAGTATCATAAGGATCAGGGATAGCAAAGCCTGCAGATTTTGTAACGAGGCGGATGAAAAGCAGCCTCTGGCAATGAGCTATAAGTAAATGTTGCGATCACTATAGTTCATTAAATTGGACGCAGTGATACTAGGTTGAATTAAACTAGCATAGCCACGTTTCGAAATAAATAAATAATGGATTATATGATACTATTTATAAAAGTAATAATTTAAATGTTTGTTTCAGACACGATGATTCTACAAGGGATTTGATTGAGCTGGAGCGATGTCGCGTAGTTCATGTCTCGCCTTATTCATGGTTAATTTCTTCTCGTGTATCATATGTAAGTATGTTATTTTATTCACTGTTAATAGAAAATAAAACTTAGGAAAAATTATGTATTTGTCTAGCATGTTTGGGATCTCAATACAAAAGGGACCTAACTTAACATTTTGTTAAATTAAAAATTAGGTTTTATGATGCAAATAACTAGAAGAAGGAATAAAATGAAGACTACTATATCATACATGAAACTAATTGCGGGCCATTTTGCATCTCTTTCTTCCATAACTGTACATATTCTTATGAAATAAATAAAAATAAAAGAGACGCAGCTAAATTATATTTTATCGACTCCCATCCGTTCGTTATAATTCTACAAATAAATCAAGTGGTATCCCACATTCTTCTTACAATTTAGCAAAAAAATTCCATTTTATACAACAATCTGGGAAAATAATGTAGTGAACATATTCTTCTTATCGGGAAAATACTTTGCTATACTTACATAAATAATTTTATTTGAAAAGTAAACAGTTTTACTTAAACATGCACTGTTGGTATGTTATACGCCTGAAATCCAACTCGTTCGGCCTTCAATTTGTCCCATTTTATTACAGGCATGAAATATTTACACCCTAACGCTTCGTTGAACAGTACGCACCTGCATTGCGTTGAATTTTTATATATTATCTTGCTTTTGGTGAAATCGATTATTTTTGAATGAATAACTTCATGTACATCTCGAAAACGGTTGGCATAAAATCGGCTTATTGCTTTTAACGCTATATTTTTATCCGTGTAGGGGCGGAGAATACTAACCTCTGTGGCCGAGGTCGGTCTGTCGTAAAAGGCGACAAAAAAACCCACTCAAGCGACCACCTTTGGTCTTAAGTATGCCACCATAATAATTCTGTGTTGCGTTCCGGCGTTAGTGAGCCAAGTTCCTGTACCTTTATGTGACAGCAGTGTGTTTGCGATGTCACTGACTTTGCAAACACCCATAGGCGAAGGTAACTGCTTAATTCTGAGTGGGCCGTCAGCCTGTCTGTTGTCCTAAAGCAATAAAAAACGATTAAAAAAGAATTGTGTAATTATTTATAAGAAACATACCAAGATGACGATATGTGACATTATCCATGAAAAGCATAACTATGGGACCTCAAGGCCCGGGTCCTGGCGCTGTTGTACCAGTGGCGCCGGGACGCGGCCGAGCGTGGCTCTCGCCCCACGCCTCGCGAAATTGAGGTAAAGCGGGCGGAGCTGCGCGACGAAGTGCTCATGGTGCAGTGGAAGGAGAGCCTCGCGCACCCCAGCGTGGGCCTCGCTACCATCAAAGCGGTGAGGCCCGTCCTGGCCGAATGGCTGGAAAGGCGCTACGGCGTCCTGACCTTCCGCCTGACACAGGTCCTCTCGGGGCACGGTTGCTTCGGGAGGTACCTGTGTCGCATAGGGCGGGAGATGACGTCAGGGTGCCACCACTGTGGCGCGGGCGACGAGGAGGACACGGTGGACCACACTGTCGCCGTGTGCCCTGCGTGGCGCGAGGAGCGCCGCGCCCTCGTCGCCCAAATCGGCGTGGACCTGTCGCTCCCGGCCCTGGTTCTGTCCATGGTCGGGGGTGATCCTGGATGGACAGCCGTCGCCTCCTTCTCCGAGACAGTCATGTCCGCGAAGGAGGCGGCGGAGCGGGAGCGGGAGTCGACCACCACACTCCGCTCCCGCCAACGCAGGCCACGTAGACGGCGATGGAGGGCAACTAGCGACCTCCGGCCGCCGTGAAATGCGGCCGCGGGCGGCCCCTCGGGGGAGGACCCACCGCCTACACCATTGCCGCGAGGGTGAGGGCTGCGTGCTGTTCCGCGGCCCCCCTCAACTCCTAGAGTTATTACAGGAGAGCGCCGGGGGGACGAAAGCCTGACCCCCTGGCGCCAACACTTTAGAAGGGGCCCGCTTTACGACAAAGGGCGGGCCGGCGCCGGCCCGGGCCACGAGATCGGCAGGCCATATATCCGTAGGCCCGGGCGTAGGCGATAGGAGAACAGCGGGGTTTTTTTAGTGTTTTAGTGGGTAGTCGGAAAAATCCCGGAGTCCCACATATCCCCTCGGTCCCCCCAGGCCGGGGGAACCCGTCAAGAGTGGTTTTTCCCCGAGACAAAAAAAAAGAGTGTACATCCAAATGAGGAAATTTCTAACAAAAAATTGCTAATATAAAGGTAACATTAATGTTTAACAAAAGTCATATGAAATTGGAAAGTACGAAGCTCATCCAAGAACTACGAGTATTAGACGTCAGTCAAACATTAGCTGACCTTGTAGAATAATGAACGATCCTGAGCGACGCGTAGGTTTTTCTTTAAAGTTAAACGGCCTTTTGGTTGTTACTATCTCAAAAGCAAAAACTGTCACAATTATTATCTATGATAATAAAGGATTAAATCGAAATGATGTAAAGATATTTTTAATACGTAATAAAATTACAAAATAATGAGATAGAATTCTGAGAAACACTTCCAAAACCTATTCGGTATCAGTAACAGTCGACGTAAAAACAGATGATTTTGTTGCTAGTTAGTAATGGCTTCATACGACGACGACGATCAACAACATAAGTTTTCACCTAAAGCACGGAATTTTTGCTGTATGTTCTTTAATATTTTATTCTTCTTCTTCTTCCAGTGCCTCTTCAATCCTGAAGGTTGGCCGTTAGCTTCCTGTATTCATTTCTATCAGCAGCCAGCCGGAACAGCTGTTCGATGGAGGCAATACCGGTCCACTTCCGGATATTCCGGAGCCATGACTTCTTTCTTCGCCCAGCACGTCTCTTTCCGTCCACCTCGCCCATCATTATCAACTGCAGCAGCATGTAACTATCGTCCCTGAGCACGTGGCCGAGATATTCTATCTTGCGCTTTTTGATAGACGGCAACATTTTCCGGGACATATGAACGCGCTGAAGCACGGTTTCGTTCCTGACCCTCTGCGTCCAACTAATGCGTAACATGCGACGGTAGCACCACATCTCGAATGCCTGTAGGCGTCTTGTAGTGTCCTCTTTCATGGTCCACGCTTCACAGCCATACATGACGATAGGCCAGATATAGCACATGAGTAGCCTGACTCGGAGCTTTATATTCAGTTGACAACAGCAGAGAACTTTCCTCATTTTATTAAAAGAGGCTTGAGCCATTTCTATCCGGGTCTTGATTTCTTGATCAGATTCCCATGCTTCATTTACCCAAGCCCCCAAATACTTGTACTGTCGTACCCGCTCTAGTTGTTTCCCAGCTACAGATACGCTTGAACTCAAATCCGGGTTTCTTGAGACTACCATGAACTTGGTCTTGCTTATGTTTATCGACGAACCGGCTTCCTCGCTGTACTCATTAACCATATTCACAATTGCTTTCAAATCGGCTTCTGATGCTGCAATAAGGATAGTGTCGTCTGCATAACGCAAGTTGTTAACGACCCTGCCGTTGATTCCTATTCCCACTTCAAGGTTTTCAAGAGCTTTGTTATAAGTTTTGCTAAAACTAATATAAAATTAGTTTTACTAAACCTAATTTTTGTCATATATAATTTTTACCCTAGTAAAAAGTTTATAAATAATTTTAAATTTAAAAATTGATTGAAATTCAGAACTGTGTACATTATAATAATGGTAATTACATTTTGTATCAACAGTTTCCCTTTTTAAGACGTACAATATTTATAAAGGTTTTTTTAATCGACTTCAAAAAAGGAGGAGGTTATCAATTCATCTGTATTTTTTTTATGTTTGTTACCTCAGAACTTCCGACTGGGCGAACCGATTTTGATAATTCTTTTTTTATATGAAAGCTGGTGCTTGCTGTGTGGTCTCATTACAATTTGGTCTATTTCTGACAATGTTATCCATGAGAAAACTATATAAGTCTTAAATTTGCATTAAGTATGTGCGCAACAAATGGGCGAATAACTCAATATCACGCAAACCGATTTCGACGATTCATTTTTATTGGAAAGGATGTACTTCAAGGGTAGTTTGATGAGAATTTGGTTAGGTTCTGATTATGGGATCCATGACAAAGTAATGGAACTCTTCAATTCTTAGGAGCAATTTAGCGAAATTCTGCCGAATTTGCAGGCTGTCCAGACATTTGAGTCACCAACCGTAACGTCGTTATGGTCGACTCATAGTCAAATATGATGATCAATGGAACTCCTTAACGGCTTACAGTAAGGGTGCGATCCGTGGCAGAATATCTAACTGTCTGTAACCAAATTGCAATGCGCTTACGTTTGTTGCTGCATTGCAACATGACGCAAGCGTTCTAATTATGGTGTATGGTGTATTGTATGGTGTATTACTAAATATGGTTCTTATGGTGTATTATGTGTGAAGCGGTGGTAGCCGTATGGGTGGTAGAAACTTTTGCGTCTTATTGATGAGCTTTATTACCATATAAAATACTGGTGGTAGCGTAGTGGCAAAGTAACCGACCTGCAACTCATGAGGTTGCAGGTTCGATTCCGGGTGTGGGAGGGTACTAATGTAAAAAAATCTGAGTCGGTGGGCATGTTGCTCCTCCGTCTCATTAGAAAGACGTTCAAGGATTAATCCGAGACGGTGGGCACGTTGCTCCTCCGCCTCATTCGATAGACGATCGTTGATCAAGCCGAGACGGTGACTACGTTTTTCGTATTTTTCCTGTTCAAAACTTTTTTGTAAAGCCACATTTTCGAAAGGATATTTTTGCGTTCTTCGCAAGTCTCTTTTGAGATAGATGTTGCTCCCTGACTTCGTTCGTTTCATTTAAACCGCGTTGTCTCATATGAGCAGCACATTTAGTAGATTATACCCATATTCAGACAAATTAGTTAGTGTACTTGAAATTCACTAAAAATCAAAAAATAAACAAAAATTTTAACAAAAAAAAACCGCCTTAAAAAATTATTACAAAACAAATTAAAATGCACTAAAAAGTAAAAAATAATTGCATATTCTTCTATAATTTAATAATCAACTTACTTTTTCTACTCATCAATATGTAGGTACGATCTATATTACGATAATATAGGTATAATGTAGTTACAATTATTGTTATTTTTATAGTCGGTGTCAGCCAAGGAAACACTACAATATACCTAGCAATAATAATACGAGAATACTTTAAGAAATCTTCGTCAAGCGACACAAGTACATCATCTCACCTTTAACTATGTATGTAGTTACAAACCTACCTTGGCTGACACCGACTCCAATATTAACAATAATTGTAACTACATTATATTATCGTAATATAGATCGTACCTACATATTGATGAGTAGAAAAAGTAAGTTGATTATTAAGGTATAGAAGAATATGCAATAATTTTTTACTTTTTAGTGCATTTTAATTTGTTTTGGAATAGTTTTTTTATGCTTCAAATTATTAGGAAATAATAGTACCATATTAATTTATTTCCAATTATATTTTATAATATCTAATTGTTTTTTAAATTAAAACACCAATAGTATAGAATTAAATTAATTTTAACAAATCAGAAAAATATTATTTAGAAGTCATTTATCAAATTAATAAAATAATATGTATCAATATTTTTATGTCAATTCCATAATGATTTGTCCTTGATTAAGAAAATTGTCCTTCAGATATTCATCTAAGTTATAATACGACTTCTCAATTAAAATTTGTTTCAATTTGTTTTTAAAAGAATGTTCAGAATTAGTATCTTGTAGTAATTTGGGCAAGTGATTATATATTTATTAAGTGGTAACTAAAAACAGATTACCAGGAGATGAAAACTAAGAGCAAATTAGCATACAATTTAACAAAAGCCCTGTCCTATTTCAAAATATTTAACATCAAACCTAATAATGAAACGGTTCGTAAATCCGTCCATTGGTGACTAACACCCAAATCATAATTTAAAATTTAACACTTAATCAACCTTTGTAGCACAATTTACATTTCTACTGAGGACGTTTCACTGTACAGGCTATTTCTTTTCAGAGACGTCTTTAGACAGACCATTAATTTTTAACGTAATTTTCGAGAAGTTATTTCCTTTTTTTTTTCTTCTTTATTAAAGTCGTGTATATCGTCTATCCGTGCAGGGGCGGAGAAAGAATACTAACCTCTGTGGCCTGTGGGTCGGCCTGTCGTAAAAGGCGACAAAACAACCCACCCTAGCTACGTGGTAGGGCCTCAAGCCCGTCTGGATGGCGACCACCTTTGGTCTTAAGTATGCCGCCATAATAACCTTGTGTTGTGTTCCGGCATTAGTGACCCAAGTTCCTGTACCCTTATGGGACAGCAGCTTGTTCGCGATGCCACTGGCGTTGCATACACCTATAGGCGACGGTAACTGCTAAATCCTAAGCGGGCCGTCAGCAAGTCTGCTGTTCTATAGCAATAAATAAAATAAAAAAAAATATCGTACTATTGTGATATATTTATTTAAGGGCAGTGTGTTACCTTTTTAAGTATATATATATATATATATATATATATATATATATATATATATATATATATATATATATATATATATAATATATATATATATATATATATATATATATATATATATATATATATATATATATATATATATATATATATATATATATATATATATATATATATATATATATATATATACCTAGTCAGGTCATAAGTATTGTCACACAGTAAAAACTTTTCTTTTAGAATGCTGGCCACAAAAAAGTTTATTGAATTCGAATTTCGAAATGTTCATGAAAATAAAAAAGGTATACTTTTAGAATTTTACTCATTTTTAAATATGGAGTGGACGCTTAAAGAAGACCGTGTTGCAGTTATTGCGTTGCATCGTTGCAGTTACGCGCCAATTCAAATTTTTAACATACTGAAAAATTTTAATATAACCAAAAGATTCGTTTATCGTACCATCAAACGATACAATGAAGACTCTAGTGTAGATGACAGGTCAAGAAGTGGTCGCCCTCGGTCTGTTAGGACTCCAGCAGTGATAAAAGCTGTGAAGGCACGAATTCAAAGAAATCCCAAACGTAAGCAGAAACTGTTGGCCCTTCAGATGGGGTTAAGCAGAACCACGGTGAAAAGGGTGTTTTATGAAGACTTAGGGCTTCGGGCATATCGAAGAAAAACAGGACATCGTTTGAATGCTCGTCTAATGGACCTGGACTGAAGAGATGCCGCGCTTTGTTGAACCGGTACGCGGGAAAAAAATATCGGGAAATTCTTTTTTCGGATGAAAAAATGTTTACCGTAGAAGAGAGCTACAACAAACAAAATGATAAGGTGTACGCACACAGTAGTGAAGAAGCGAGCAACCGTATTCCGCGTGTCCAACGAGGTCATTTTCCATCCTCGCTCATGGTATGGTTGGGAGTTTCTTATTGGGGCTTAACAGAGGTACATTTTTGTGAGAAAGGTGTAAAAACGAATGCTGTTGTGTATCAAAATACAGTCCTGACGAACCTTGTGGAACCTGTTTCTCATACCATGTTCAATAACAGGCACTGGGTATTCCAACAAGATTCGGCGCCAGCTCATAGAGCGAAGAGTACACAAGACTGGCTGGCGGCGCGTGAAATCGACTTCATCCGGCACGAAGACTGGCCCTCCTCCAGTCCAGATTTGAATCCGTTAGATTACAAGATATGGCAACACTTGGAGGAAAAGGCGTGCTTAAAGCCTCATCCCAATTTGGAGTCACTCAAGACATCCTTGATTAAGGCAGCCGCCGATATTGACATGGACCTCGTTCGTGCTGCGATAGACGACTGGCTGCGCAGATTGAAGGCTTGTATTCAAAATCACGGAGGTCATTTTGAATAAACTTTAATGTCATAAGAATCTATGTTTTGTTAAGTTCATTTTGGTATATGAATGGTTACATAATGAATAAACTTGTTACAATTATTTTACATTAAACGTGTGACAGAATTTATGACCTGACTAGGTATATATATATATATATATATATATATATATATATATATATATATATATATATATATATATATATATATATATATATATATATATATATATATATATATATATATATATAAATAAGTTTCATTGTGTTTATATAATTGGTTTACAATAAAGTGTTATCTATCTATCTATCTATCTATATATATATATATACACAAACTGATGTATATAAAATGTATAGTTGCAATTCTAATTATTCTCATTGTTGACAATCGCAATTCTATTGAATAATTTCACTTCAGGGTAACTTTTGCAGAACTTGTGTATGCTAGCATTAATGCCCGTCCATGATCCTTTATTTTCGTTGAGAGGATATGAGAAAATAATAGGGATGATATATTTTTCGTGCAGGGTCCGAGTAAGGATACTGATTTCTGCGAATGTAAAAGTCGATAAAACAATCCTAACTCGATAGAAGGGCTCCAAATTTGTCTAGATGGTAACCACTTCTGGTCTCTAAATTTGTCGCCATAATGATCTTACGTTGTACACTAACATAGGTAATCCAGATTCCAGTTTTCTTGCTCAGATGGCAGTGTTTTGGCGGTACCCCTAGCGTTGCTAACATTCATAATCGATGTTTTTTTATTGCTGTAGGACAACAGACAGGCTAATGATCCGCTTAGAATTTAGCAATTACGTCGTCTATAGGTGTTTACAACGCCAGTGGCATCGCGAACGCGCGGCTGTCCCATAAGGGTACAGGAACTTGGATCACTAATGCCGGAACACAACACAAGGTTATCATGGCGGCATACTTAAGACCAAGGGTGGTCGCCATCCAGACGGGCTAGAGGCCCTACCACGTAGCTGGTGGGTTGTTTTATCGGCTTTTACAACAGGCCGACTCAGGCCGCAGAGGTTAGTATTCTTACTCCACCCCTGCACGGATAGATATCTGCTTACTATTAAGTTTACTGTTCTAGAGCAATAAAAAAATAGGTAGGGTTCCGAAAAATTGGTAGGAAGAAAGTTATACTTGGGTTCTAAAAGTCTTGATGGGATTTATTGCATGCCATTAGTTCAAATTAAAATACCTAATCAGTTCTATTATTTTAAAAGTATTGTCTCGTTAGAACTACGCCTAACCAGATTTTGTCTTGTGCCTGTGAATAATGATTATTTCAACTGTGTTTCTATTGTGATGTATTCCTCCGACATATATTGAATTAATCACTTATTTAATGTTGTTCTCGCAGTCTGGATATTCACAAATCACAAATCTCGTGATTTACAAGTGAGAGACGAAATGCGAATATTTCAAGTCAATTTCTAAAGATTTCTTCACTGCTTGTAACACGTTTATTTTGTCGGGACCGTGCGAGATTATTTATGGGGATGAGTCGTAAATCAAAACGCTAAATGAATTTCGCTACATCTAGCGAAAAAGGGTTTGGCGGAATTTTAATTAAAATAAACAAAAATATGTTGATTTCACAATAAAGTTTTGGGTAAAGTTCGTAACATTTTGGTGGCTATAATCAATGATGTATTTGCAACAATGATATAAATATCGATCTTTTTTTAGAAGAGCACATCATTTTGTTTTTAGGGAGTTCTTTAATTCCATAAATACATTGTTCTTTCTTTAAGGTATAATATATATTATGTAAATACAATTGACCTACGAAATTTAATGTAATCAAAATCAAATATTGCATAAAATAGAAATCAAATAAATGGAATAAAATGTTTGATTTTGATTATTTTAAATATATTTATGATACGAGTGTATGATGGATGAATTGCCATATCTAAATCTGTTTATATTTAATACTATATCTCGCATGGTGGGGAGCTGACTTCTATTAAGGACAGCCCTGACTCTAGTAATAGAACATTTTATTAGGTTTTCTTTTGTAATTTATTTGTAATGTAATTTTATACTAACACTTAGCAAAATTTTATAGTAACTAACTATAGTGTTTCTATGAGTACTTCACTGGCTCGATAATGTCTACAAATATCACTCGTCGATATATCAATATTTGTATAACGCACACCCTCCCCGTGGTACATTTTCACAACATAGATTGACGAGACAGCATGCATAGGTATGGTAAATTCATACCAAAAATTGACACTGCACTATATGGATTTTGTTTGAAATAAATACTGTCCATATTTCAAATACGCATAAAATGCGTTTTAGTGTTCTATACATTTTAAAATTTCTATATATTAAGGATTAAAACGCAAATTTTCTTCTTAATACTACATACCATCTACGAGTATTTCAGGACTGCC
This sequence comes from Malacosoma neustria, assembly GCA_963693495.1. Classification (NCBI taxonomy): domain Eukaryota; kingdom Metazoa; phylum Arthropoda; class Insecta; order Lepidoptera; family Lasiocampidae; genus Malacosoma; species Malacosoma neustria. Next base: position 15,213,871 of record OY856384.1, read on the forward strand.
TTCGAAACTATTCTAAGAAAATTATCTATACATCTATACAAATAAATAAAATTGGAGGGTCTGTTTGTAATATTAAAATAACAGCTTTTTACTAAGTGCATTTGAATGTATACACGGTACATATACCAAAACAACATTTTTTACAATTTTTGTCTGTCTGTCTGTCTGTTTGTTCCGGCTAGTCTCTGAAACGGCTGGACCGATTTTGACGGGACTTTCACTGGCAGATATCTGATGTAACAAGGAGTAACTTAGGCTACTTTTATTTTAGAAAAAAAAAAAATGGTTTCAGTTAAAAGTGATCAGTCGGATTTTTAAAAATCCAATTTAAGTTGACCTCAGATTTATATCATCAATCATATAAAATAGGGTTCCGCTTAGGCTGGACTTTGTAGATTCGAACGCAGTTTGTAGTTTTCATTTATAGGGTTTATAGGGTTTGTAATCCAAAATAAACCATAAGACATATCCAAAATATGCTGCCCAAAGTAACTATTCCACGCGGACGGAGTCGCGGGCATAGCTAGTTTTATAAAATAATTCTTTGTTTCACAGTATGTCGCCAAGACAGCGGCAACAACAAGCCACGTGACCAGAGTACAGTATCGGAATCTTCAAAAAGATTCCGGACAGAATTTTTAGAAGACTGGCCACAGACTCCTGGTGCACCGTACTTCGATCCAAGTACTCCTGACAACGTGACCGGGCTCGTCGGACACCCAGTCACATTGTTATGCAAAGTGAAGAACTTGCAAAATAGAACTGTGAGTATTACTTTTTAATATTCTAATATTAGACGACGTGTAGGGTAGAGACGTATAGGGTTTTTAAACATTTAATTGACAAATACCTATAAAAATATTGGTAGATTTGGCAAATATTCTTTCCTACATATAGAACAAATCGCCATGTTGGAATAATATTATCATCTTATTATTAGATATAATATAGGTTTATCTAACCTAAAAAAGTTACTCCACCGTTCTAAATTTCTACTTACTCTTGGAGTATATCCTTTTGTATCCATGCAGGGGCGGAGAAAGAATACTAATCTCTGCAGCCGGGATCGGCCTGTCGTAAAAGGCGACAAAACAACCCACCCTAGCTACGTGGTAAGGCCTCAAGCCCGTCAGAAATGTGACCACCTTTGGTCTAAAGTATACCGACATAATAATCTTGTGCTGTATTCCGGCATTAGTGACCCAAGTTTCTGTACCCTTATGGGACAGCAGCGTGTTCGCGATGCCACTGGCGTTGCAAACATCCATAAGCGACGGTAACTGTTAAATGGACCGTCAGCTTGTCTGCTGTCCTACAGCAATAAGAAAAAGTCTGCTATTTATAATATTAAGAGATAAGTCATATTAATTAAATGTGACGTATAAATTAATTAATTTTATTTATTATTAATCGTGTGCTAAGGATAAAAAACTTCCTAAAAATGTAAATGATTAAAGGTTTTGGAAAATGTAAATACAATCTAATTAAGCTCTCAAATAAAATGTCGGTTATATGTAGAAAACAAGCGATTATAATCAAAATCTAAAATAATACAAATGTGTTTAAATATAAAAAAGAGATACAATTTTTTAGTACATTGTTTTTTTATATTTAAGCTTACAACAAATTGAGTATCTATGACTATCTATGAGTATTTATGGATACACATCTAGAGTCTTTAAAAAAATATTTTCGTTTTTAGACATAATCAGTAAAATTATTGTTTTATAGATTGCCAAGTATTATTTATTATATCGTTATTTTGCCTACCTCATAACAAAATATTAGTTATACAAGTTTCCTGACTTAATATTTTATTGCGTTTCCTAAATAGCTACTAAAATGAGGTAAAAGCTAAATTTTCTGGTAAATTGCATGTTCATACTGATTAGCCTGAGGCAGTGCTTTTGTGATATCATTTATGCTTTTGAATTTCACTACAAAGGAAACTTTAATGCATTACACTTCATGGCATGTAGTAAGGTTTTCTTTTGAATTTATAAAACTTTACTTTCAAATTAATGACTGGGTTGCGTTTTAATATATAATAAATAATAATAATAATTTATATGTCTATATGTATGTTGAAACAAATACAGTGAGAACTCTATATAACGATAACTATATAACTCTATATACTTAACGGACTGAGCATTTTTCGGCGGTATAGAGAGTGGTCATTAAATGGAGAGAAACAAACGTTATTCTTTTACTGTTCCTTAACAATATGTATGTATTTACTAATATAGTATATTTTATACACGAACATTATTATTCAAACAAATAACAACATTTATTACGTATAGCCGGTTATTTTCGTGTGATGATTTTTGCTGTTTCAATATTTTAATTGTATTTTTATGCATTTTACTCATATCATGCCGGATCAACTTGATTATATAAAAAAGTATTTTTCTAATAGCTTTGCTGCATCAAGTGCTTATTTGATGCTTGGTAGAGGGACAAGATCGTCTGTTTCAACTTCTTCAACTGTTTATAGTACTTCAGTGTGATTTATAATGGCGTATTGTTGTCTTTAAATAGAGAGAGAGCGTGACGCTATATAGGGTGTATAGAAAATAAGGTAAAGCAACCAAAGTCAAGCAATTTCGATGTTTTAAGGAGTTTGTTGTTAAATCGAGTAATTTTATAAAGATTTAAAGCTGCAGTAGTTTAATTTATTCATTTATTATATTAATTTTATGAGAGATTAATTATCTTACATGGTTTAAATATGTGATATAAACACTATTTGGACTAATTAACATAGATATGTAATAGTATTTTACACGTTTCTGTTTTTAATTGTAATTTTGTAAAATTTTGTAGTGTTGTAATTCGGTAAAAGTGAAATAAGAACAATATCTTGAATGCTAAAGTGCTAGTAAGCTAGTATGTTGGCATTTCTTTCGGAATAATAATGTATTTTTATGATTTCAATCACGATGATGAAACGGGAAACTCTATACCAGAAGTTCATTTACGAGTGTGATAATAGACCCTGAACCAGCCAAACTAAGTATATAAGCTGATGTAAACAATGTTGAAGTTTTACTTTGTAACCTCAGAACAAATTTGCGCCCACAGTTCGCAAACAAATTCAACGGCAGCAAAAAAGTTGAAACAGAATTCGAATTGCCGAACCGTACCATATTCCCACACTTCACTCGTTTAGATAAACAAGTCCAATTTCCTAACAGGTGTCTCGAGCTAACGATACAACCGTGCTTCGAACGTGATAACACGATTTGAGGCGAATTGGCGTTCGTAATGTGCAATGAAATGAAAGTACGAAACAGATAAGAGAGCTGAATTTATTAAATAACTATATTAACATGCATATAATTTAATTTTGCATTATGTTTTTACGGAAACGAATGTTTCTAAGTAGAAACATTCGTACTTATTTATTTAGTTATTATATTTCTGTAAGTACAGAAATATAATAACTAAATAATCTTTACTAATATTATAATGCGAAAGTTTGCATGTTTGTTACGCTTGAACGCTTAAGCCGCTGAACCAATTTTAACAAATTTCGGTACAGTTATAGATTGGAAGACCTTGGAGAAGAATAGAGGCTACTTTTTTTAAAAATTCATATGGTAGAACAACGTTTGCCGGGTCAACTAGTAATAAATAAATCTACTGGGCAACACAGTCCCATTTAGTCCAAAAATAAGAGACATTCCATCCGTGCGGGGGAGAAAGAATACTAACCTCTGCGGCCGGGGTCGGCCTATCGTAAAAGGCGACAAAACAACCCACCTCAGCTACGTGGTAGGGCCTCAAGCCCGTCTGGATGGCAACCACATTTGGTCTTAAGTATGCCACCATAATAACCTTGAGTTGTGTTTCGGCATTACTGACCCAAGTCCCTGTACCCTTATGGAATAGCAGCGTGTTCGCGATGCCACTGGTGTTGCAAACACCCATAGGCGACTGTAACTGCTAAATTCTAAGCGGGCCGTCAGCCTGTCTGCAGTCCTACAGCAATTTAAAAAAAATATAGGCAAAATTATGACAGCACTTTTCTTATGGGTACTAAGCATTTGATTTTCTTGCATATTTTATTTTTTTCTGGTCACCCACATTCGTTTCGGGCACACAAGCGTTCCGACGTGCGAGAGTTGGCGCGACGCTGGGGTCATCTAAAAAGATACAAAATTTAATTACTTACGTTTTATTTGGATTTATGGAAGTTTTGTCGTGTTTCAAAGTATCAGCTAAAACACAATTATTAGGTAAATAAAAGGACCCTAACAAAATTTTAAACATTTTGACCTGGTAAATATAGCCCGTAATCAGCCCAATGTTGGGGAACAGGTTAATTTGCCTCTTGCAGAGTTGATAGTATTTTATTACCTGAGTAGTAAGTATCGCTCTTGTATCTTTCCTACTTTTGCCATATTTTACCGCAAATTCAAGAAACATTTCAAAATTTGCAATTTTGCCAATGTTCCGTGTTGCAAAGCGGATCTTTCGAGATGTTTGGTTTGTTTGAGTTGGGGCTAACGTCGTTAGCTGTGCCCATCCATGACACGGTAGCCTTTGTGTACTTCTAACAAGAGCCGGGCAAAGCTCTTGCGCGCCGTCAAGCGGCGGCGCCCTAGCCCTCACGCGATTTTGCATTCTTTGTCTCTCCATAAATTGATTTAGCTGGTTTTGGCTTTTACGGGGGTAACTGTTGACTGAACTCCCAACCTCAAGACTTCCAGGAGAGGTTGACTGGGGCCTCGAATATGTTGGTAGGAGCCCTTACACCTCTTTTTTAATTTGATAAAATATCTGTATTCTTTTTATTTAGTTTCGCGTATATTTTATTACAATAAATTCTATTCAATTTAAGACGTTTTTCTAGACTATTGTTTTGTAATGAAATCAAGCAGATAATGGTGGTTATGACTTATACCTAGACTACTTATATCACCTCACAGGTGACTACAAGAACGAACACTAAGGATCCATTTACGTGACATTTTGATTTTAAATTAGTTGTTTTTGTAGGTATCATGGGTGCGACACCGCGACATCCACCTGCTGACAGTGGGACGGTATACATACACGTCTGATCAGCGGTTTGAGGCGCAGCACAAGCCGCGTTCAGAAGAGTGGGCGCTTCGCATTCGCAGTCCGCAGCGCCGCGACTCGGGCCAGTACGAGTGCCAGATCTCCACTACTCCGCCTATTGGTCATGCCGTCTTCCTTAATATTGTAGGTGAGTGGCTCGTTAGCTCTAGTTCTCGATGTCCGGATGTAAGCAAAGTTTTAAAAGCAAAGGCCTTAAGTAAACTATGACACTCACTGTCTAGTCTTGAAAAAGGGTGAGTTCAAACTGCATCCTGCGCTTTTTTGGGTCTGGGAATACTACATTCTTAACTGTGCCGTGTCGGTGCTCAGCACTCCATTTGCACTCCATTGTTAATAAACTAATTGCACGCATTTTGCATTACTGCTCTTTCTTGTGTAAAATAACTAAATGACATTTTAGAAGCTCACTGATCTCAAGTGTAAAATTAATATTCCATTGTGGCATAGATAGCAACAAAAAAAATATTTATTGGATTTTATGATGTTGGGATAATATACCGGAATAAGAACAGTTAAGAATCAGAAAATTCTTACTCTTAGCCCATACCACCCAGCCATCGAATATTGCATCACATAAACTTATGAGACAGATAGGCATCTTAAAGAATTATTATTATTATATATAAATCCTGTAAGTGAAATTGAGACTGGTGTAATTATTCGCAAATTAAAAATAAAATGATCAAACCGCTCTTTAGTATAACATTTGTTTGGTCCCCAGCGACTAAAGTAAACCAAACACGCATAAACAATTTATCTGCGAATATAAGTTCAATAAAGATACCAAGTTAGAAAGCATATCAAAAAAGTTGAGGCCGAAAACTTGGCGAAGAAAAAGTTAAATAGCCCTCTATGCAGGCTATTGTTTGCTCTCAACATAAACACACTTATCGCGTTTGCTTGTACTTTCAAGGTCAGGGTTAATCGCAGTAGGTACTCGTATGAATATTATATATATTTATATTTTTGTTATAAACTTTTTATAACAATTTCAGTTATGAACTTAAATCTTTTTCTTTCTAAACTATCTTATACTAGTTCTAGTTTATCTAAAATTCTACATAAAGTACAAATACTATAAAATCTTAATAATTAATATGATATACACACATCAAAAAAGTCTAAGCAACATGTACTAATTTAAATTTTAGGATGGTGGATGAGCCGCTCTATGGATGAACTTCCTGAATGCACCTGAGCCTTTCAGTATTTCCGGGCCGACGGTACACTCACACCCTTCTTGTATCAGGCCTAAACCCGAATCGCGACTCATCGGAAAACATAATTTTATCCCATTGTTCCTGGGTCCATGTTCTGCGTTCTCTACACCATTCATTTCGACGAGCGCGATTCCCGTGACGTATCGGTGGGCACCTAATTGGGCGTCGAGCTCGTAGGCCGTACTCATGCAGTCGATTTCGCACAGTTTGGGGACTTACATCAACACCACTTGAATTTTGTAGCCTCAAACTTATCTCTCGAGTGGTTAACATCGGCTGGCGTCTTGCAGTCAGTTGTATGTACCGGTCTTGCCGAGTGGTTGTACTCCTTTTACGGCCTGGATGCTGTTCAGCGGGTTCCCTTGTATTATTGTAGCGCTTCCAAAGACAACAAATAACACTTCTATGAATGCCAAAATGCCGAGATACCTGAGATTGATTACTTCCCGCTTGCAACATCCCTACAGCTCTTTGCATTTCATTTTCCGTCAAATGACGTCGCTCCATGACGTAAAGAATATCTAACAATTCAATTTTGTCGCTAACTTTATTTAAATGGTTGGTAAAATTATGAAATCAAGACTAAACGTAGCAATAAAAACGCACTTAAATTCAAACAAAGTCCCTTTCATATAATTTTATGAAAAAACAAAACATAATCGATTTTTTTTTACAACCAGCCAGTATGTCATCAATAACAAAAAAGTTTACATACCTACGCACTTTGAGTGAGTAAAGACTTAGAAATTAATTAGTATAAATGGTTCATGCATGTTGCTTAGACTTTTTTGCTGTGTATATTTTAACTACGATTATTTTAAATACAGTGCCTACGTATACGGTTTTGCAATTTCTTCCATAAAATGTCCACTACTTTTTACCTAATCATTTGGATCACGTCATCAGCCAACCGTTGTCCTCTGCTATATCCGTGCAGGGGCGGAGAAAGAATACTAACCTCTGCGGCCGGGGTCGGCCTGTCGTAAAAGCCGACAAAACAACCCACCCTAGCTACGTGGTAGGGCCTCAAGCCCGTCTGGATGGCGACCACCTTCGGTCTTAAGTATGCCGCCATAATAACCTTGTGTTGTGTTCCGGCATTAGTGACCCAAGTTCCTGTACCCTTATGGGACAGCAGCGTGTTCGCGATGCCACTGGTGTTGCAAACACCCATAGGCGACGGTAACTGCTAAATTCTAAGCGGGCCGTCAGCCTGTCTGCTGTTCTACAGCAATAAAAAAAAAGACTTAGGCATCATCACACATCTCTCTCTCTCTCTCTCTTGCTTTTCTCTGCTGCTTTTCTGCTCTTTTATGGAACGATACACGTTTTGACGTAGTGCAAGGAATTTTATCTAAGATGTAGCTGGTTCGTGGTAGCCAGGTAATATTAGCCAAGTAGCATTTTTGTCTCACAAACATTTTCTTTCAAGGTTCCACTACTGGCATCGCTATATTTCGTACATAGCTATTTTTTAATCCTATAAAGAAGAAGAAGAAAAAGAATTCTTCTTTAAAAACTATTAAGGCATTTGTATAAAAATAAACTACAAACTAGAAATAGAGTTTAAAGACTTAACTACTAGACAGTTTAATATGAACTACATGCATGATGGAGAAATATTTTGTATCATAGTATGGAAGAAATTTAAGTTATAACTTCAAACAGGCGGGGGTGGCCAGTCGTAAAAGGTAACTAAACAACCATAGCTAAGTGTTAGGGCTCCAAGTCCGCCTGAAAGATCTCTAAATATTCCGCCATAAAAACTTTGTGCCGTTTCTGGCATAAGTGACCCAGAATACAGTTTCCCTTTGTGAACGGCTGCATGTAAACGACCTACGAAAATATCAAAAGGCGGTGATAACTGCTAACTATTAAACGAAAATTATGTGAGTAGTGAAGAATTAAATGATTAATTATTTTTGATGTAACGGCTACAGCCCATAATTTCCCACTGCTGTTCTCAGGCCCGCATCGAGGAGGAAGGGATAGTGTACCCACCACAAATGTCCAAAGCGGACCTTTGTATGTAGGTTTTCTTACAATGTAAGGAAACCTGCCTTTCACTGCCAGTTTGTGACAATTATTTTACATGTAAATTAGTTAAGAAAACTCTCTAAGCGGTACGTACGATCGCGAGATTTGAACTATGTTACATGGCTACCATGTTCATAAATTTTTATGTAGCAGCAGTATTGCTGATAGAGAATTCTATTGCATGGTTGTATAATACAAAAATATCTATGTAAAAATTTGATGTAGGTATGTCTTCCCTTTTGTGTGGTTTTAACTGCTTAGGATCTATATGAAGCGTGTAGTTGCAAACGTCGCTCAAACGTTTAATATAAGCAGTAAGCAGAGCTTATTAAGCAATTTTAAATTAATTTGTATTAAAATAATTTAAAAATTACACAAACAATGAGCAAAGTAACTAAGTAATTAAAAATAAAATGTGCATAAAACTTTTTGCAACGAGTCACAAGATAATTGAATAAAGGGAATTAATTCGAAGGCCTTCGCAAAGAGAGAGCTCTGTATAATTTCACGAGCTTGTCATTAAAAATATAATATATTTTTGAAAAAATAAAAGTTATTGTATTAAAGTAAGCTACCTTTTAAATAATATATGAAATGTATATAGAAAATGGTTATTTAAATTATTTGAAACTACTTTACAATAATTTAATATTTATTTACAACATAAGATTTGATAGACTTTCAAATGAAATATATAATAGTATATATTTTTTATTTTTTTTAGAGGTAGTATTTTTTTTATCCGTGCAGGGGCGGAGAAAGAATACTAACCTCTGCGGCCGGGGTCGGCCTGTCGTAAAAGGCGACAAAACAACACCCTAGCTACGTGGTAGGGCCTCAAGCCCGTCTGGATGGCGACCACCTTTGGTCTTAAGTATGCCGCCATAATAACCTTGTGTTGTGTTCCGGCATTAGTGACCCAAGTTCCTGTACCCTTATGGGACAGCAGCGTGTTCGCGATGCCACTGGCGTTGCATACACCTATAGGCGACGGTAACTGGTAAATCCTAAGCGGGCCGTCAGTCTGTCTGCTGTCCTACAGCAATAAAAAAAAGGGTAGATCAAAAAATGGATGGATTGCGTAAGTGATGATATGGCGAAAAGAGGTGTGAATGTTGGGATAACGGCTAACAGAGGAAAGTGGAAGGAGAGAGCATGTTGTGCCGACCCCATATAAAGTGGGATAAGGGCGGGAGGAAGAAAATTTATACATTAGGGGTAGTTGCCATCCAGACGGTCTTGGGGCGTTACCATCTAGCTAGGGTTGTTTTGTCGTCTTTAACGACAGGCTGACCCCGACCGCAGGGGTTTATACACTTTGGGCCTACGCAGACCGGGACCCCTGCACGGATATAAAACACAATTCTATCTATCTATTATATACATGCATTGTATTGTTCATTCAGACTAAAATGAAAGGGTCATTGACTAAATAATAAAAAACATGTACACAATACAATGTTATTTGTGAAAATACTCGATAAAATGTAACCATCCAAGGCTTTTCCTGAAAAGGTTCTTTGTAACAGCTGTCCGTTGCCTTTCAGAAAAGTAATTCCTTTCAAGTAATGAAGTAAATTGTTCCGTTTCTAAGAAGGATCCACTTCACTCTGGATTGGCTGAATTATTTAGAAAGGTTTTTTACACTACTAAATTAGTTTAAAAGTACACAACTGGATAAAAACGTTTCAGCACCGTTGTAGAACAATGTAGTGCGTTTAGGGTACATTTATGTTGATTTGTGTATCTGTGGTATCTAGTTAAGAGTATGAGACCAAGAAATACGGTTTTTTTATTTAAAAGCCAATGTTGACGATTATTTTCTAAGCATATAGTTAGGAAAATAATTATTAAGAAAATAACATTGACATATGGCCGATTTACTGATTTGTTAGAAGCATTACAGTTTTATTTTTGGGATTATAGCCCCTTAATGAATATATTCCAGTTTCAAGGCGATTTGATTAATAGAAACATAGTATTAGTAGAATGGAAGTGTTGGAAGGGGTAGACCTAGGCGGATGTTTCGAGACCAGATCAGGGACGTCTTGAAAAAAGGTCAGGTCAAGAGTACCCTAAACCGAAGGGCATGTATGAAGGGAATAATGAAAGTAGACGAAGCGAAACAAGTATGTAAGGATCGTAGCAAGTGGAAAGAAGTGGTCTCTGCCTACCCCCACGGGAAAGAGGTATGATTATATGTATGTATGTATGTATGTAAACATAGTATTTTAGGTAGATTATATGTTTCCTGCTTTACTAAAAACATTTTTGTATTTTAATATTCTAAGTTAGTTATAATATTTTCAAACTAGTTCAGATAGACTTAATTATTAAGAACTAATTTAAAAAAAAGTATTTACAAAAAGTATTGGATATTTTTACTTAGAATTTTAAGTATTATTATCAATTCCAAAATTTTGTAACCACAAAATAATGTATTGCTAATTGTAATATGTAGTAAGCTTTGTTTTAACTGGTTTTACAAATTCAACAAAACAGTAAAAGGAGTAAATTGTTTACAGAACCGGAGACGGAAATCCTTGGGGGTCCGGACCTGTTCATATACGCCGGATCCACGATAAACCTGACGTGTATCGTGCGCCATACACCCGAACCGCCTAGCACCATAAACTGGACTCACCGAGGGAAGGTGAGTATACTGCTATTAAATTAATATGCATTTTTTTAAAACATATAAACGATAAGAGCTTATAAGTTTTCATGGTATTTACCTAGGGAGCATTTTCTAAAATTTTGTAAACACTAATGTTATAACACTCGTATTTAAATAAGTATACTGGCACAAATTACACAGCGACATTTAGTCCCAAAGTAAGTAGCATAGCACCTGTGTTATGGGTACTAAACAATTGATAAACTACATTTTTTATGCTGTAGAACAGCAGCCAGGCTGACGGCCCGCTTAGAATTTAGCAATTTTCGTTTCCTATAGGTGTTTGGTTTAATACGTACTTACCACACGCAAACATTACAAATATACTTATTACAACATAAAATAAAAGTATGTATAACAAATAGGCAGGTAAATTCGATCGATTCGATTCACTTTACTTTTCGAAACAAAGAAAGTTTTCCGGAAACAAATGAGTAACGTTTATCCTTGGCATTTGTATTATATTAGTGAAAAATTAAACAAGTTCATGCAAGATTGCAAGCGCACACACCACAAGTCGATTTTTGTACATATTTTATTGTTTAATTAATTTTATAGACATACCTCAAAACATTAAGTTGAAGTGAATTTGAGTACCGTTTGCAATAAAAGTAAAATAAACAGATATTATTATTACCAATGTCTAAAATGAAAGTAAGACATCTGTCAGCCATCCTTATCAATGTCAGAGTAAGCTGGACCCAAGATAATCCAGGTGTGCATTATGTGACAGACGCTTCGGGCGACGGCACTATCTGCCAGACACCTTTGGATGCGTGTGATATAATATTAATGGCCTCCATTGTACCTTTTATCCCTGTTTAATGGGGTTGCAACGTAGATGAATGCCCTTAAAAATAGACTTCTTTGTGACAGTCTAAACGCTGAATTTGTTAGTTCATATCTGACTGGACTTTCGTCGGCGTTTTCAGAATGTTTTTTTCAATTCAAACAAGTCAAATTTTAGTTTTGCTAAAGTTGCTATTCGACGATATTTTCGGTTTATTGAAAATAAATATGATACTAATAATATCAGGCATAGTTATTTTTTTATTTTATTATAATATAGGCATATTTAAAATATTGTCTCAATTATAGATGACAACTCAAGAAGTAAACAAAAAATATATTAAAATTTTTAATATAATAAATAATAATTTACAAATACTGTATTATTACGATACACACTTGTATTGTCCTCGTATTGTCCAAAAATAACTAATGAATTAATGAATAAAGTAAAAATAAAATTATACATAGCGAAGTAATAACATAATGATATAATTTAAAATATACTAACTAATTAAATAATAACAAAAATAATAACCTTTATTAGCTAACATTCACAAGAATAGCAAATAAAAAAATATAATCACCAAACCAAAGGTCACTGCACAATATGTCCTGTTCTTCCACCCTCCTATTAGCCGTCATCTGAATATTCACGCCTTTTTAACCATATCATTTTTTTCACAATCCATTCATCTTTTCTTTGGTTTACCCCTCTTGTATCCGTCCACTCTTATTTCTAGTATCCTCCTTGTTACATGACACTCCTTTCTTTGCATTTTATGGCCATACCAGGCTGTTACTTTTCAGTTTCTCAATCACTACTTTCTACTAGCGCTACTTTCAAACTTCCGCTAATATACTCATTTTTAATTTTATCCATTTTTGTAACTTCACTCATCCATGTCAACATTCGCATCTCTGCTGCATGCAATATCCTTTCATCTTTTCCCTTTGTGGCGCAGCATTCTGATTTACGGTTTTATATTTTACCTTTAAGTCTAAACGGCACTTAAGGATCGCAAATTTTTGCTCAGACCTGTCGCCATTTTATCCATCCTGCATTCACTCTGTTTTTACATCTCGGCCTATTTCACCGTCGTTCTGGATTAATGATCCGAGGTACCGGAAGTTGGCAGAGACACGCCTCCTAGGGTAATCGGGCTAAAGGCGGAAATTCCACCAAAGTCACAATATAGATATTCAGTTTTGGTTCTACTTATGTTCAACCCAACACCCTTCAATCTCTCCTGCCATTTAGTCAATCTGCTCTGAACCTCGTGAGCATTTTCTCCAACCAGCACAATGTCATCAACACCAAGGTGCCTCTTTCTGTATTCCTGGTGTTACTGCGTCTACCACCAGGAGGAACAGATAAGGACTAAGAGCCGGTCCCTGGTGTAATCCCACCGCAACATTGAACTTGTCCGTGACGCCAGCTAGGAACCGGACGTGTGTACTTGCGTTATCGTACATCATACGAATAAGATGCAAATACTTCACAGGCACTCCTTTTTTTTTCATGGCCCACTCCAAACCTTTCTAGGAATCCGATCATATGCGTTTTTGAGGTCAACGAATACCATATGGAGGTTCTTATGTGAACTTTTGTATTTCTGGCACAGTTGGCGATGTGCAAATATGGCATCCATAGTCCCTCGCCCTGGCATGAAACCAAATTGGTTCTCCCTTATTCGCTCTCTTAAGGTACTCTCTCTAAGATACCTTAGGTTAAATTACATTATTCTTCGTATCATAATTGGTTCCATTATTAAATACCTAGAAATATGTGCAAGTGTGTTCAATGCTATGCAATCATTAATTATTATTTCGTACTTTGTTAACGCATCTGAGGATACCTTTAATAAACAAATACAACATCACACAAATTCCCAATATCGGTTCATTACTCTATTGAAATGGTATGCGCTCGCCAAAAACGTAATTAAGCCTGATAGCTGCATTCACACGGGACCGTTTGCCGCATTAGGTATTCTATTGAGTTTCACAATTTCATGATCGTGATATTGAGGAATTTTAGCAATTTAGTATTTCATTATTAGCAATTGGTCCTGTTAAACAACGATTCTAGAATTGTTAATTTACTAAATACAAATTAAAAATAGAATTTAGTAAATGGTCTATAATTTTTTCGTTTAGTGCCATTTCGCAATTTCTTAGTTCCACCTGCGATAGGAGCAGTGCTAGATTAAACACTTACCAAGAGTAGCAATTGCTACGGGCCTCGCGCAAAAGAGACCGCCGCATATTTAAACCAGATCATCTCAGCCTGAGTATCTACTATACAAAAACAAACAACGCATAGACGGTAAATAAACGATTGAGGTATTGAGTATCGGATTATTTTTCTTTTTCACTTTAGTTACTTAAGTCCTTGATTTAAGTGGGATAGAAGCTTATATAAAATTCTTGAATTTTTGATTTAATACATTTTTGTTTGCGTAAAACAGTCAAAAAACTCTTTTATGATTTACAATTATGTACGAGAGGATGAAATTTTTTTACAAATTAATTCCTTAAAACATAATATTACATTATAAATAAATTTATCCTATCATACAATCTACCACTAGTCTTTCTTTGTATCTAGTGCGACGGGTTTAATAATTTTTTTTCTGTGGAATAGAAAAAATTCTGACAGCCCACTTAATAGTGAGAAGTAACACGTTGCCGTCTCGTATATTTGATCTTAAAAGTATAAATAAGAAATAAAATTCGGAGACCTTATAATCTTAAAAATGTTTATAAGGTTTCGATTATGGATATGCACATCTTATGAACAAAAAAAGTCCGTTTCCACAATTTTTATTCAGCACGGTGGGTCACATTACAATTATTATTCATGTAGCAGTTACGTATATTTTTATGAACTATCCCAAGTATTGAAATGTGTGAAAGTATGGAAGAAGATTTTTGCGTTACTATCCGGTCTCACATAGTGAAAACTACTGACTAGTTAGTTATATTTTGTGTATTATGTAATATAGATAGTTTTAAAAGAAGACATATAATATTGTTTACCATTAAAGCCTGAAAAGACATTATTTCCAAATGATAAAAATATTTTCATTACTATTTGAAAATAATAGAAATCGATGGAACTGATAAGATTTTAAACCGATATAATCAATTTTTATTTTTGTATTTTAACATAAATAAGCATTCTGTGACAATTCACACGCCATCTAATCCTACATTATATATAAAACAAGACTTGGGACGATAATCCAATTCATCATCCTCAAACATTCACTACGAAAGCCTTTACGCCACAATAGTCTTCAAATAATTAAGAACATGTAACTCAGTCAGAAGTGCTTTCTATAAACAGTTTTTATAATTGTATTGTTACCATAAAATATCAGTCATCGGTGCCGTGTGGTCCCGGCTGAAGAAAGATTAGTTCATAGTCAAGGGATTGGTGCAGGAGTCCCACACCATGAAGCTCTTCGCGAGGGTTATCGACTCTCGGTTCCGACAGGAGTGCTATCTTGGAATGTCAGTATGAGTTTCACCCTGGTCATGGGAGAAACACAGGATGAAGAATACGCCTCTGCATTGCTTGTTTCTTGACTTGCAGAAATCCTTCGACTGTATTCCTCGGGTAATGATCTGGTGGGCACAGTGTAAAGGGGTTCCAGAGACTTCTATTGACATTATCCTAGACATGTACCGCGACTCCGATTCTGTAGTTCGGACCGCTGTTGACACGAAACGTTAAACAGCAGGCTGCTCATGTATGCTGACGATATCGCACTGGCAGATGCGGACAGGGGTAGGTTGGTGCGACGCGTGAAGGCGTGAAAGGAGTTGCTTGAGAACGGTGGTCTGAAGCTCAATGTGGCGAAAACCGAGTACTTGGCCTATAACTCCATAGATCCCATACCCGTACGCATAGGCGGTGACACAGTTGAGCGTATGGACCAGGTGAAATACCTGGGATCTGTATTTAACGCGTCTGATGACATCGATTGCTACGTCAAGTTACACGTGGGCCAAATGGCGTGAAGTGACTGGTGTCATTTGTGACCCCAAGATGCCGGTAAAGTTGAAGGGACAGGTCTATAAGACAATCATTAGGCCTGTCCTTTTATACTGCTATGAAGCGTGGCCGGTGTTAGAGCAACACAAGCGAGAATTGCGTGTCACAGAAATATGTCGTGGTGGATGTGTGAAGTAACGCGGAAGGACTGTGTTAGGAACACTCGCGTTCACAGCAGCCTTCATGTCCGTGACATTGGGAATGAATTATAGGAGTGTTGTCTTCGCTGGTATGGCCATGTTTTAAGGCAACCGGCTACTTATGTGGGGAACAATAAATGTTTGGCCATGCCACCTCTACCGGGCCCCGACAGGAGGGGTAGTTCCAAAAGTGCTGGCTTGACGTCGTAAAGGGACGCCAATGTATGCCAATGGGCTCACTACCAGTTATGCTGAAGACTATGCGAAGTGGAATAGAAAAAGTCGGAAAGTGGACCCCGGGCACCGAAGCGGAAGTTTAGGTTACAACCGGGATACGCTGGGATGATAACGATGATGATGTCACCATCAAATAATGATATCATGAACTGGTTCACTTATAATTCATCCATCATTCAGAGCCGATGAAAGTAAGAACTTCACAACGATAACATTATTATTTCCGAGGTTCGAAGTAATTAATCTTTCAAACTAGCTGGAGCAAAAGTTAAGTTACTCTTCAGTACATCTTGTTAGTGATTTATGAAACGAATAAAAAAGTCTATTACTTATAATATTAAGAGATAAGTCATATTTATAAAATGTGACGTATAAATTAATTAATTTTATTTATTATTAATCGTGTGCTAAGGATAAAAAACCTCCTAAAAATGTAAATGATTTAAGGTTTTGGAATAATATAAGTACAATTTAATTAAGCTCGCAAATAAAATGTCGGTTATATGTAAAAAACAAGCGATCATGATCACAGTACAATATATCAGCCAAACAAAGGGCTAAATTAATAAATCATACCTAAATCTGATTAATTTACTCTGGGTACAATTGCCTGAAACATATTTGCTATTACCATACAATACGTCCGGGTATTTGTATGGAACGGATTGAAAGGGATGGAAAAAAAGTGTGTAATCCTGTGTTTACTTAGTAATTAAATAATTATTAATAATAAATAAATAAATATATCAGGACAATTCACACAACGCCATCTAGTCCCAAACCAAGTAGCATAGCAATTGTGATATGGGTACTAGATAACTAATATACAACATGGATCCTTTTTTTTGTAAATATATGTTAAAACATAAATACCCAGACGCGATACGGAAATTGAACCCGTAACCTCCGCAAGCGTATCGAAGTGCTTTAACCATTACGTCACAGAGATCATACTTATATTATCTATAGTATTTTTCGGAGCTATGATAGCAGCGTTTTAATAGTAAGCTTAACCTTTAGTAAGTAATTTTAGTTTGTTCTTGTTTGGTTATGGTATTTCGAACACTTTTGTTTTAAGACTGATATCTCCTCTAGTGTTCTTATTCTTTAGACTCCCAAAGAGACGACCGATCTACACTCTTATTGTTATTAAGTTTAAAACTTATTTTTATTTTTTTATACTATGATTTAAATGTAATCTCTTTGTAATAGTAATGGGAATATAATTTATATTTATGAAGCTTTTTTATAATAGCTGTAGGTAGGTAGTAAAAATTAACTACTTTTTTGGAGTTTACTCCTTAAGAATCGATTTTCATATATAAGGCGCCCGATAAGAGAAAAATGTGAGAGTAAAATCTACTAATGGAAATTACTTTATTTGTTACAACTTAAGGTTGATTTCACATTAAATGTTGTTTAACATAATTATGTCTTTTCATTTGTAAGTGACAAGAGTAATTTATTGCTTTGCTCATTTTATATGACGAATGATCGTAAATATTAGATAATGTTTTTGAGATTTGTGAATGTATTACTAGGTGCCATAGTTGTAATTAGGTTGAACTTAAAACTGTTTTAGAACTTTTTGTATCAAGATGACGCGCGACACACGCTCCAACGACGTTGTGTCGTCTTATTGGTATAATATTTGGAGTTTATCCTTAAGAAACGGTTTTCTGATTTTTATATAATCAACACAATAATAGTTTATAGATAATGTATATTTTTATATATGTATATTATTTTCATTAATTTGTTAATTTACCCTTTCATATGGTATTAATCTTTTTTCAGTTAAATAAACTCTTTTTGCGTATGTTTAGACAATCGTACTTATTTACTTTATACTCTGAAAAATAGATTAATAGACACCACTAGAAAATTCTTTCCAAATGTGAGCTTTTAATTTTAATAAGAAAGTGCTCCGCCTTAGTTATCCATTTTTTTTTCAGTATTAGAAAAAAATACATATCTCTCTACCAACTGTGCTTTAAAAATATCTGTTCTCGTGTATACGAGTATTTGTAATAGATTACTAGACACCTCTAGAAAAAATTATCCAAATATGAGCTTAATTTTAACAGGAAGGTGCTCCGCCTTACAGTTTTCCATTTTTCTTCAGTATTAGAAAAAAACGTTATATCTCTCTACCATCTGTGCATTTTTTTGCATAGCAAAGTCAAAGTTAACACTATTAAAAGCACTGGTGAAGTCAATTAGAGTTAAAACAGTTAATAGTTCAGTAGCCATACCGTTACGTCATCAGTAATTTTAACTAATACAGTGGTGGTACTATGGCCAGGGCGGAATCCTGATTAGGAAGGATTCATAAGACAATTTTTATTGAGAAAATCGCTAAGCTGTCGGTGATTGTATACATAAACTTATGTCGCTTGTCCACAGACGATAAACTTCGATTCTACCCGCGGTGGGATATCCCTCGTAACTGAAAAAGGGATACATAGTAGCAGTCGGCTGCTGGTGCAGTCGGCGCGGACATCAGACGCTGGAGCTTACCAGTGCGTCCCAGATAATGCGCAGCCTGCAGCGGCTAGGGTACATGTCTTAACTGGTAAGTTTTTGTTAGTTTTATCCCAATTACTCATTAAGCTTTTAAGGATGAATCCAATTTCACCTTAACAAACTTTATGGACAGTTTTTCTGATCTGTGCATATTTGCTACGTAAAGATGGTGGTTCTGCGTTTGTTACTAATAATATAATATGTATATGCACTAAGAAGGAGCGTGGATAGTAGTCGCTAAAACGTGCGCCTATCAAAACCTGTCAGAATAAAATAGATGAAACTATATACCAAATAACAGTTTACTTTATAACTGTTTATAGAATAACCGACACTGTTTAATAACTGACGTTTTGTAACGTAGTTTTTACGTATACAACTATACTGATAATTACAATATATTAGGCTTATTAATTTTGAATATACCCATTGGTTGTTAATTACCGTTAACTATCCCCATAGGGTAATACGCTCATGCATAAAATATACACGATTTGTACAACAGGAGACACACATTCGCCACAGAGTAATGTCAGCAAATTGCTCTAGCGCTGTCACATTGATGAAGCTTTAAGTAACTCGACAACTTGCGGTGGAGCTGCAAAAATGTAAAGTTATAAATTATAGTATGATTTCCTCATTAAATGCAACATATAAATAAAACCTTCGTGAATAAATTTAATATTCTTAATTAAAACGAAATAAATTGTACATTTATCATATTGGACATATTTAACATTTATTATGACGAGGAATATATTTTTGACAAACTGATATTCGCTATGTCCTTTGATACAATTTGTATATTACTTCTTTCGCTGCGGGGGTGGAGAAAGAACACTGATCTCTGCGGCCGGGGTCGGCCTGCCGTAAAAGGCAAAAAAACCTTAGCTACGGGGTAGGGCTCAAATCCCGTCTGGGTGGCAACCACCCTTAGTTTTTTTTTAATATGCCGCCATATTAACCTTATATTGTGTTCTGACATAGGTGACCAGATTCTAGTACCAAGTTCCTTAAGTCCATATTGGACTTAAATTTAGGAAGATATACAAGACGATACATGTGATAATTCTCTTACAACCCCTAATGGACCGGGTACAAATGTCAGGTACAATACATACAAAGCGGGTGTGGGACTAATGTATTCATTAGAGTTAGCTGATTGCGAGAGCTCCCTACTACCAGTGATACTGCAAATTGCGCCATCTATTTAGACCATTGTGCAACCCTTCATTGTCTTATATAGAGGCATAATGAAGATAATTTGCATAAATCTGTCACGAGGTTTCAGGGCGACATATTACTAGGCATTTAAAACGATTTGTTTTAAACTGAGGCACGATTTTTTGTTGGAATGAAATAAGTTTTTAAAATAAACATTTTTTATAACCTGAACATACAAAATTATTTAGAAAATCTAAGTAAGATTTAGAATAAACATAGTCGCTGAACTGTTCCCTGAAGACACCTTCCGCATCGTAAAATAGTGATCATGTAATAACATATTAGGTATAACGGAATTTCTGTACGTGTTATTTCAGCGTTTTCAGTAAAAATATTTGTGCCATAATGTCCACACTTACTTAAATGTGTATAATAGAATATTCTGTACAATATATGATGGCTAACTTTGTTGGGATATTTCAAATGTATTGCACGTACGAAACGTTTGTGAAATATTGTCCATATAATAAAATAGAACTAACGACTAGGCGAGTTCGGACAATCGTATTTTAGTTTTCATCATTACATTCGCTTTAAAATTAAGGCTTTGTGTACAGAATATTGTGATGAATTTAATCAACTGGCTCAATTTTTGATAATAAATATAGATTCATACAAAAATAAAAGTAATTTCTAATCGTATATTATCTCAAAACGCATAATATATTTAATACGTGGCCATCCACGTATTACGTTCCATGGGATTTCATCACCAACAAATAAATTACATATTTATTGTAAGCATTCAGACAGCGAACGAAAACAAATCTGATTATCCTGGAGAAGGGAGTAAAAGATCCCGCCTGGGCTGAAGGCGCAGGAGAAAAATACCCTTCCGCCCAGGGGTTGGGCAAAAGAGACACCCTTGAGTGATTTTAGTGGATATACCAACAACGTCCACTAGTAAACTATGGTAGCTCACGGGCGCAATGCACTGGAGTCCCGCACTTGCCCACTGAGAGCCTCCAAGCGGTGGCGTAGTGTGGGTCAATTATGAACAAAAAGGCAGTGAGGGACACTTTATTGTGAAAATTTAATTCAAAAAGTGTCACGGATTTTTTTTTATTGCTGTAGGACAGCAGACAGGCTGACGGCCCGCTTAGAATTTAGCAGTTACCATCGCCTATGGATGTTTGCAACATCAGTGGCATCGCGAACACGCTGCTGTTCCATAAAGGTACAGGAACTTAGGTCACTAATGCCGGAACACAACACAAGGTTATTATGGCGGCATACTTAAGACCAAAGGTGGTCGCCATCCAGACGGGCTTGAGGCCCTACCACGTAGCTAGGGTCGGTTGCTTAGTCGTCTTTTACGATAGGACAACTCCGGCCGCAGAGGTATAATACAGAGAAAGAGTATTCTTTCTCCGCCCCTGCACGGATATAATGGTAAAGATGCAAAAATAGTAAAGATGCAAAAAAATTTAATTTAGAAATTACCGTAAATATTTTCAATTTCAAACCACAAACTCTGAAATAAAAACTTTAGATGCAACCGTTCTGGTTATTACTTATTAAAACAATACGAATAAAAATATACAAAGAAAGATTTTTATTACTGAATTCTAGAGCCAAGAAATTATTAGAAAGGTTTTAGGGGAGGAATGATTCGAAACAGACACTTTAACAACTCCTTAGAAAGATCGATAAACACCAATTCAGCAATAACAACTAAGTAAAATATAAGAATTGTTTCCTTAATGTTTAATTAGTTTTCTTTCCATGCTGGGGTAGAGTAAAAATACTGACCCCCGCAGCTGAGGTGGTCCATCATAAAAGGTGAAAAAATCCTTAGCTAGGTGGTAGGGCTCCAAGCCCGTCCGAATGGCAACCCCCCTGGCCTCTAAATAAGCCGCCCTAATAACCTTGTGGTGTATTCCGGCATAAATAACCTAGGTTACAGTCCCCCTCTTCGAGTCCTGCAGAGCGTTAGCAATATCTCTGGTGTAGAATGTGCATATAGGACAGTGACTACCTGCTATCTTCTGGGCCGTCCGTCCGTCTTCTATGCCTGTCCAATAAATGGCTATTTGAATAAAAATTCAAATTAAAATAATATCAAATACACAGGCCTTTTTAAAAACACATTTCAATAAAAACCGATCAATGTTTAATTACACTCTAATCTCATTTTAAAAGTCTGTATAAACATTTATACGATTCTAATCATGGCAAAAAGCTTTAAAATGGCTTTTGATGCAATTAAACTGAAAACGATGTCGGTTAAGGAGCTTTAAAATGAATACATTCCGAGTCATTGCTTTCCTCTTAAATATCCCAATTTGAATAAGATGTTTGTGGATAATTTAGGGCTTAATTTGGCGCTATTAACCTGGCCATATATTAAGAAGGAAAATGGATAAAAAGGGGGCTCTTTTTTATCCGTACAGGGGCGGAGAAAGAATACTGACCTCTGCGGCCGGGGTCGGCCTGTCATAAAAGGCGACCAAACAATCCACCTTAGATGACCCTACGTGGTAGGGCCTCAAGCCCGCCTGGATGGCGACCCCCTTTAGTCTTAAGTATGTCGCCATAATAACCATATATTGTGTTCCGGCATTAGTGACCCAAGTTCCTGTACCCTTACGGAAGAGCAGCGTGTTTGTGACTTACTTTTACCTTAGTTCCTGTATATAATTATACATACGAGTATGTATACGAATTTTAAAACTTTCTAGCAATATTATGATTCTAATTGTCAGTGAAATTGCATGCTATATTAAGAAAAGCACTTAGTCGATTGAACCTATCTATTCGTAATTGGTAAATTACATATATTAACTACGTAATCATTCCCTATCAGAGGCACGTTTCAACATCAAATAGTTAATTTGCGGTCTTGCTTTATTGTTTGATTGTAGGATAAGGCAATATAGGTTAATTCCCTTTGATATATTAATAGTAATTTGATGTTTACTTAAGAAGGTGTAACTAATTTTATTTGGTTCTGTAGGATTCGGATGGGATGTCTAATACTAAATTAAATCTTAGGTATATAAAGCTTAGCTGAAACAATAAAAAAAATGGTTTGGTTGTCTTCTATGAAAAAAAGTTCGAATAAAAAATAATTTTAAATCCCATAAGTTTAAAGTTTGAACTTTTCAATAAACTTATTGATCTTGATTTTGAATTCAGTAACCAAATATTGCAAACATTGTTTTGTACAAACCTAAAACAATAATCAAATTAAACTTTGCGTTTCATCCTCGCCATTTACAGATAAATTTCTGGCCATATATTTATATTTAGAAATACAACAAAATATATAAATTATAATATTTTTGTCAAATTTCGAATTCTTTCTTCTTTATTCTTTTCCACTATGCATGGTCTTCGGCATTTCTGATAGTGAGTCCAGCCATGCATCTTATCATTGACGACGTTAAACAAGAGCCACCCCTTTTGCTTGTACCTGGTAACCTGGCTAGATAATTATTATCCACGTACGTAGGTGGTTGTTTTAAAATAAGGCCATACAATAAAAAATATGTACGGACACTTGCTATAGTTATTTATTTTGCAATATCAACATTCTTTGCGGGATAAATAAAAATAACACATCGTCCAAATTCATGAGTAATATACACACATCAAAAAAGTCTAAGCAACATGTACTAATTTCAATTTTAGGATGGTGGATGAGCCGCTGTATGGATGAACTTCCTGAATGCACCTGAGCCTTTCAGTATTTCCGGGCCGACGGTACACTCGCACCCTTCTTGTATCAGGCCTAAACCCGAATCGCGACTCATCGGAAAACATCATTTTATCCCATTGTTCCTGGGTTCATGTTCTGCGTTCTCTACACCATTCATTTCGATGAGCACGATTCCCGTGACGTATCGGTGGGCACCTAATTGGGCGTCGAGCTCGTAGGCCGTATTCATGCAGTCGATTTCCCACAGTTTGGGGACTTACATCAACACGACTTGAATTTTGTAGCCTCAAACTTATCTCTCGAGCGGTTAACATCGGCTGGCGTCTTGCAGTCAGTTGTATGTACCGGTCTTGTCAAGTGGTTGTACTCCTTTTACGGCCTGGATGCTGTTCAGCGAGTTCCCTTGTATTATTGTAGTGCTGCCAAAGACAACAAATAACACTTCTATGAATGCCAAAATGCCGAGATACCTGCGATTGATTACTTCCCGCTTGCAACATCCCTACAGCTCTTTGCATTTCATTTGCCGTCAAATGACGTCACTCCATGACGTAAAGAATATCTAACAAATCAATTTTGTCGCTAACTTTATTTACATGGTTGGTAAAATTATAAAATCAAGACTTAGGCCGACTTGCACAACCAATCACTAAACCGATTTAGCGCTAAACTTATTTAAATCGTCAATCTGTCCCTGTCAAATGTTGTCAATGTGGAAGGGACAGAATGACGATTTAAATAAGTTTAGCGCTAAATCGGTTTAGTGATTGGTTGTGCAATTCGCCCTAAATGTAACAATAAAAACGCACTTAAATTCAAACAAATTCCCTTTCATTTAATTTTATGAAAAAAACAAAACATAATCGAAATTTTTTTTTACAACCAGCCAGTATGTCATCAATAACAAAAAAGTTTACATACCTACGCACTTGGAGTGAGTAAATACTTAGAAATCAATTAGTATAAATGGTAAATTTGTAATATCATGCATGTTGCTTAGACTTTTTTGATGTGTATATTATTTGAGAACAGGTAACGTCTGTCAGTGGTACATTATGAAAGCAAGGCCACCTGTGTCCGCGTCATTGAAATAAAAATGAATAAATTATAGGTTTTTCGAATGTAGTGGAATATTTAATGTTTGAATTAAGACGGAAACTTGAGATGACAGGTTGCTGACATAACATTTGCTGTATAGACTTTTCATCAACTTATTTCGCTGGGATGTTAGGAGTTTTAGAGACCTTAGTGTCAAAGTTATACCTGTAGGATGAATCAAAAACAATACATCGGATGAGAATCTGATGATTATTTTCTAGGTTAGGTTTTATCGATCTAAAATAATGGACCGTTTGCCTGTTTGCTGAACTCTAGCTATATAAAAAAATAGTAAAACTAAAATATCCACAATTGTTTTTAATTCCACAAGAAGAGGTCATATGTGGTATGTCTAGTTTCGGAGGAGCAACAGACAGGCTGCCGCATGACGGCGTATTTAATAGTAAGCGGTTGCCGTCGCCTTAGGATGTTTGCGATGCTAGGGGCACTGCAAACACGCTGTTGTCCTGGGTCACTAATGCCGGAACATAACACAAGGTTATCATGGCGGAATTCTTATACACCAAGGATGGTCGCCATCCAGACAGGTTTGAGGCCTACGTAGCTAGGGTTGTTTTGTTGCCTTTTATGACAGGCCGCAGGGGTTAGGATTCTTACTCCACCCCTGCACGGAGACAAATACATAGTATACAACAAGTATTTTCCCCCCATTACAGTACCGAACAGTGAACTCTGGGCTTGTAATGTACTGGGATGAAATAAGTGCTTAGATACTGGTTATCTAATATTAAAATTTTGTATATTTAAATTTATATTACAATAAAAGAAGAAGCCATTATAGGAAGAAACATAATTGTACTTAAAATATTGAATCGGAACTTTTTCTATAACTGATCAGGTTTATATCAGTAAATTGTGTTAAAAGTAATATTTCCTAATTAAACAAAAAAGATGGAGAAACGGAATTTATTAAAAAATAACGATAAAGCGTAGCTATCGTGAATTCCCTTTTTCACGGATTAATTAAATTCGGACTACAGTAAATGGATGTACGTGACTAAAAGTCATTTATTTCCGTTGATTTAATTTTTGCCACCGATAATTCTGTTTACGTTAAGTTTGTTTTATTTCTTGTTGATTCATTAATTGTATTAAGGGCTTGTGAACGTGATATTTAGTCTTTAGCCAATATGCGATCCACTTACTAAGAAAAATAAATTGATTTTATGATTGTATTATTTAGGTGGCATTTAAATGAAAAAGAGGATTGATATCATTAAAAATACACTAATAAATAGCTGGCAGTTTAGTCTATACAATGTTGTACCAGAATTCTACTATAAGAAGAAGATTGGCGAAGCGTGGCACGAAACCTCATAAACTAGGTAATGGCCCAAAATTTACGGTTGACCACCGAAGAGCGCGTCTTATCTTTGCACTTGAGCACTTAAATTGGTCATACCTTCAATGGAGCAAAGTTCTCTTTTATAACGAGAGTAAAATCATGCTGTATGGTAATGACGGAAGAAAGAAGGTGTATCAAAGTGAGGGATAGCATTTTGCACAGTGTTGCACTGAAAAAAGTGTCAGTTAAGGTGGCAATTCATGGACGGTTTGGAGAGGCATAAGCGCCGATAGAAAAACCAAACTTGCGTTTGTATCTGGACCTCGGTTACCATCATTAAATGGGTCACGTTACGTCAAAGAGTGTTTGAAGTCTCATGTGGTACCCTACGCACATTTTATTGGCGAAGACTTCATTTTTATGCAGGATAATGCTAGGGCTCATACCGTAGGTATTGTAAATGAATACCTGAGCGAAGTCGGTATTGCGGTTATGGGCTGGCCAGCCTGAGCCTGAATATGAATCCCATAGAACTCCTATGGGATGAGTTGAAGAGACGAGTCAGAGCAAGAGATCCTGCTCCACAGACGCTTGGCCAGCTTAAAACAGCTATACAAGAAGAGTGGGATAACATCCCACAACACAAGATTATGACGCTTATCCGTTCCATGAGGAATCGCATGGAAGCAGTGATAAGAGCCTGGGGAGGATATACGAGATACTGAATAAACTTTTTTAACATTCTTCTGTTTTACATCTTCGTTTCAAAACACACCTGTTGAACAAAACACAATAGCTAAAGAAATTTAATTTTCATTTGAAACATTAATATTTGTTAAATTATACCTTATAATGTCCACAATTAACAGGCATTCTTTGTATTTTTGGTTAAATGTAAAAAAAAATTAAACTAATTCAAAACCAAACCTCAGTGGTGTTTCGATTTTTTTTGATTAGAAGTGTAGATTGTCCTTATTATCTTCTTTTTTCAAGTGTTTGATTCCAGCTTCATCTAGAGGTTTTATTTTTCTTTCTGCTATGATTCCTCCTTTTTTGTACGATTTTTGCACGAAAAATAAATGAAAGAGGAGTGGTGAAATTTGCAGCTTCTTCCTTTTCTATTATTACAAAAGGAAAATGAAAGGTGCTCTTCGTCATGTGCCTATGAAAATTGGGCTTAACTAGGACATCTATGTCTTCAAAACCACCGTGCTCTGAATCAATGCTGAGTAACAGATTTTACATAATTATAATAACAACCTATAACGCACAACGGTGGACTCGGACGTCCCACTAGAGGGTGGACAGTATACCCACCACGCTTGTCCAAGGCGAATTGATGGGTTTCACTACCAAAGATTTCGGTATGCAGATTTCCTGACGATGTTTTATTTCACCATCGCTACATGCTATGGTATGCGATTACGCTGTAACCTACATTTTACATATATTTTTTGTTCGCAGGTGAAAGTCCCGCAGCAATGCAAGGAAGTGCTCCATGGACGGATAGTTTTAATCTTGCAACTCTTTGCTTCTTTTCTATAACGGTATTAAGTTTGCCACTAAAATTAATATAAGGTTTGTGTATATGTGATAAGACTTTTAAATTTTATAATTTGTCTTTATGTAAATATTAGTATTAATGGAATGAGAATAAATGGTCAACGTACGGAAAGTATTAAAGTGTCTGTATATTTAATTTTAATAATAATTTTGAATAATTTAAATATATTATGGCTATAATTATAAATTTTTGATATAAATAGTAAATTGGTGATATTAATTTTAACATTTAAGAATTTTGTGATTGTAACAAGTAATATAATTTTTAAATGGAGGAAAATGAGATTTGCAGAATTGTCTGATTGTTGGGAAGATTGTATTATGTATTGTAATTAATACTATAATAATTCTATAATGTAGAGTTATGTTTTTATAAATATTATTTTCTTATCCGAATTGGATTAAAACTTATTAAAAATCATAGTCATATTCTCCAAATATAGCTTTATTTTAAAAGCACGCCCAAATGGAGGAACAGGCAAGAAACTCAGATATATAGGCCCCTTTTGAGGATTAAAAAATAATATTTGTAAATTGTTAATTCTCTTACCGTTAACTTTAACATGAGTAGGATCAAAGTTTCATTTTTACAGAAAACAATAAAAATAAAACGTATCACATTATTATTACTTACAATACATTGAATTTTTTGATAAAATTTGTTTTAATTTTATTTTAATTGACAGACATTCCATAGATAAATGAGTTTTATAATATTAATAAAGTTTGTTCAATCTGTAGTCAACTTCTCTTGTACGACTCCATTATCAAACAGTTCTCATATTATGTGCAAATACTATTAAAATTAATTGGAATATCCTAACAGTCAGGGTAAAAGTTAAAAACCATATTTCAATAAACATTTAACGTTTAAAAGTACAATACTAGTATTTCTAGCTCTGTAAGTAATTCGTAGGTAAATGTGATGATATTGTTTTTTTGTTTTATTGATCACTTGATTAAAAGTAAATGATGTTTTTATTAATTGTTTTATTATACCATACCCTAAAATTAATTCTAATCCACATTTAATTCTATTTAATTATAATATTTTTTCTGCATGCACAAAGACATGTAAATATTAGTCTGTTTATAGAAAATTTTATTTACATACATGTATTAAACAACGAGCTTAATATTAGCTTAAACATATATAAGATTTAAAATTTTAATGAATTTTTGGTTGATCATACTCAAATGTGGTCGACACTCAGTTTAATGTTGTATCCATTTTATCCAATATAATCCTGATTTTAAGTGATTACTTCCACTATTTAATGATGTACGTAAATAAAAAATCTTTTGTATGAACAATATAATATTTTGTGTTTCAAGAAGTAATCATAACTGTTACCAGTGACCCGTAAAACGTACTTTCCGCCAATACATATTTGGGTCCAAACGTATAAAGTACCCCAAAAATCTTTACAGTACATGCTTTAGAAATGTTTTATGTCGACGAGTCTCAATGAGTCTCCGTCCGGTTTTTCCCAACGGCCTTTCATTTGAGCTAAACGAAAGGGCTGCTTGACGTAAAGATGAATTGCAAGCGGAATCATTAGTCGAGCACTTTAGGAGTTTGTACAACAAGATTGCTTATATGATGAGGAATTGCCGCTCTAATTTATTCATAGTGTATCCTAACGCAGAATATACTATTTCACAAATGTTTGCGGTAAAAGGATGTAGATAGGTGGCGTTACTGTCCTTTCCAGCGTAGCATGACTACCTCATGAATTATTTCATAACGTTTGCTGTTGGCCATGTATACATAACTTAAGGATGATTGATGTATGTAAGGATTGAGATACTGCTCATCACTTCGAGGGGAGGTGTTAAGGTGCAAAGTTATGCTACACCTACGCGTACCTAGTTATGTATCGTGGTAATTCCTCGTCAGGCGGTTTGCGTGAAGACGTGTTGCACATTGTAATCACTTAAATAAACAATTCTAACCACTTTTGCGCGTTATGATTTTCACGGTCCAATACTCTCTCTAAGAGATAATAACCTTATAAATAAATAATCTCGTCTAAATGTAAACCTTCGCATTCAAGTCTTTAAATTAGTCAAACGGTAAATTTTTTAATAATGGGCTCGACAGGTTGACTCCATGATGGCTGCAATCTTGTAGCGAATATTTTCTTTTAAATGCACCAGAATATTTAATTTATTGGGAAAAAAGTCCTATGGCAGTTAAATCAGGACTGGGTGGATGCTAGTTTAAGGCACCTCTCCTAAAGACCAGTTTTTCAGGAAAAATTTTTGTACAGGTAGATACGTATTGGACGTATGTAAGGCTGCCCCAGAGAAGTTTTCCAGTTCGTGGAAGAAGAAATTATCTAACATTTCCACCAAGTTTGGAATTTACTAAACCGCACGGCTTCTTGTATCCTCAAAATGGTTAGGACCTATAGTTTCTCACACTGACATCGCAACTCATACAGCAGGTCACTTTTCATGAATAAAATGGCCTTTTATGATAGTGTTTCGTATTTTTTTGCACTCGAGTAGTAGCAGTTTTAGTTACATTAAGGTAAAAATGAGGTTCAAAGGAAAACAAAATGTTAAAATTTAGAAGCGCTTATTTACCGCCGCTGTGCCCGATTTACAAAGTTAAGCCTATGAAGAATATCCTGGGGTTTTAATTCTTGCATCAATTGAAATTTGTACGAGTGTAGTTTTAGATCTTTATGCAAAATGATCTATGCAAATTTACAGCATTTGCACGCATCTGAATTGAGGTTTTGAACTCCAAGTTTTTTGTCGTTATTGATAATTATTATTGTGGTCGCCTAGAATTTAATTTTTTTTTCAATATTTAGATTTTTCAATATAGAGATTTTTCGAAACAAATAAAATTGCATCATTTAACTGACGAAAACCTCAAATATTGCAGAATTCTACGCGCTACAGTCACTTAATCACTGTTTGTAAAAATCTCGCACGTTCATCGTGCAATCCGCTCTCGCAAATCGCTCCATAGCGACTGAATTCCCAAGAGCCAGGCTGCCTACTGGAATATCCCTTCGCCGTCTCTCAAATTCGACGCGTTCACGCAGTCAGCCATAAAAATGTATACTATATTAAAAGACTCCTTGAAAAAAATGCATCGCAAATATTCGAAAGTGATAGGAATATCTAATTTGAAGTTGCATTAGCTAATTAATTTGTTCTATATGTTTGTAATTAACTACGTTCAAATTATCTAACGGTAAATAATTATTTATTGTCACGTAAGTTAGTAATATATATATATATATATATATATATATATATATATATATATATATATATATATATATATATATATATATATATATATATATATATATATATATATATATATATATATATATATATATATATATATATATATATATATATATATATATATATATATATATTACTGACTTACGTGACAAAACACTCACGGTTTATGAATAGTTCTGATTTCAAAGGTCAGTAAACTCACAACACACAGCTCATAAATAATAAACTTTTGGAATTTCAAGCTTAAGCCAATAGATTATTTATTATTATATCGTTTTATAATATGAACGTCTGTTTTCGTACATTCATTTTTTTCGTTCTTTTCATCCTGGTTGTATACAAGCCTATTTGCGCACATTACACGTATAACTAAGAGGTGCATATCATCGTGGGATTTGAATCCAAAAACCTCTAGGGTCGTCTTCGAGTGTTATACCACTCGCCTACAATGTATCGGCCGAGACGATATTTTTCTATTATTACGGAACTAACTTTACAGCCATCTTTAGATAGTTTCAGTTTTAACGAAGGAAAACGGAGGAGGTTCTCAATTCGACGCGTATATATATATATATATATATATATATATATATATATCTATATATCTATATATATATATATATATATATATATATATATATATATATATATATATATATATATATATATATATATTATTTTTCTTTCTTTTGTTTTGTGTATGACCACGCATAACTTTTTACAAAAGTGATTTATTTAAGCATGTAGTAATTAATAGATTATAGCCACAAAAAATTATAAAATAAAAACTTTTTTACAAAAAAATTAAACCGCCGAAAAAACTGTTAAGCAAAAAGTAATAAACCTTTTTTATTAACCTTAAGAACTAAGTTCTTAAACACATATTTACTTCAAGCTCTAAAGTATCTATTGTATTTTTCTTCTTCTTTCGTTTTTCCTATGACTTGACTTTTTTGGATATAATAAAATATTGACTACCGTTATCTTTGGCATGCCCGAGAGAGAGAAGGCATATTTCCGCGACATCCCATAGTATGAAAGTGGCAAAGCACCATAATACACATATGTGTAACAATAAAATCATATGATATGGTATTATTAAAACATAATATTATTAAAATACTATCAATTTCGTTTAATTCTCCAAGTAAGAGTAAATATCAGTAGTTCACTAATAAGTCACAACCACCCAGCTGCCGTAGAGACTGGTCATATGACCGAGAGAGAGATGCTCCGCGTGTACCGCGCACGCAGCTCACTAAGGGCTCAGTGAGAAAGGAGATACCGGGGCTCATCACCCTCCCTTTGAAGCCTTGAAGAGGCCCGCGAAAGCGGGCTAGCCCATTTCGGGGCCGCGGCCTAACTAGTTCGTTGCATCTCACGGCCTCGGTACACAAGGTATGTGAAGGAACAACGGGCTGGCTTATACGAGCGACGTGCGTACAGCCTAGAGAATGGGACGTACGCATTGTACCAGGAATCCCACACTACCCTTCTGCCCGTTCTGTCGAAGCGGTATGTGCGTCAATCATTTCCACCTCCCAAAAGAAATGATACGCACCTGTATGTCAGAAGTCATCAGTCAGTCCGATAGGACATTAAATCTATATAACAAATTGTAAACGATAAGGGTCGCAAATATAAGGTGAATTTTAAAATTAAACACGCCTAAAACTGTTTGCGTCTCCCAATTCGCGTGATTTTAGACTATAAAGACAGTTTTGGTTTTTACAATAGTATATCAGCAGATTTAAAATAATCAAAAGTAATAAACATTTTTAAAGGAGACAAGTCGAAAGAGAACAAAAAATATTCCGATGATACCTTATTAAAACCAAGTACCCCGATATTGGAACTGAACAAAAATCTTAATTAAAAACTGCTTCCGTAATTATCGGAACTCATTTCGAACTTGACTGAATATAATGAGTTTTTTCAGAAACATATTCAAAAATATTAAAAGGAATAGAATTATTTTCTTCCGTGTACATTTCATTTAAATTTCAATTTGAGATAAAGTTCTTTTAAAGTGCACTCTTACAAGTTTCCTGGTACACATATTGCATTTGAAAATGATACTAATGCTATTAAAGGATACCAGTGCAGGAAAAGCGTTCAGTGTGGTTGGGCCTCAGGCCTATCTGGATGGCAACCACTCTTGGTCTTATGTAACTTATCTTAATCTTATCTTAAAACTTATCTTGTATTCCAGTATTAGTGACCAAGGTTCCTATACCCCTAAGGGGCGTGTTCGCGGCGTCCCTGGCGTCGAAAACAACTATAAGAGATAAAGGATACAAAAAATGACCCAGATCTTATGGAATATTGTGAAAATGTACTTTGCACATAACTTTTTTGAAGTGAAACTTTTTTGCGCGCATAAGGGTAAAATTTTTACGGATTAAACGTCACGAAGATTTGAAACGTTTTTGTCGAAGGAGACGGAGAAAGCGATTGATACCGATTGAGAGAGAGTGAGAAAGGGCGAACGTAGCATGAAGCACGGCCATGGAGCGAGAGATGGGAGCACGAACATAAATTGCATATTTTACTTTAGTCACAGCAATACCAATGAAAATCGCATCAAATAATGTCGATATCGATGAAATAAATTAAAATTAAATTTATAATTTGTATTTCGAAACTGTTAATATTTTAATGACAATAACATATCTTCCTTTTTACCTCACTCTAAGTATCGAATCAAAGTTCGCGAGTTTTCAAATATAAAGTTAACCGTTGGATATGTTTTGGTTTCTATTTATTACTAAGGAATAGAAAATACGCTGGTTTCCACTTAGTAAATAGTATGGATATTTGAGACGCCAGAGACACCGCGAAAGTACTGCTGACTGACTAGGGGAACTGTAACATGTTTTTTATTACTGTAGGACAGCAGACAGGCTGACGGTCCGCTTAGAATTTTGCAGTTACCGTCGCCTATGGGTGTGTGCAACGCCAGTGGCATCGTGAACACGCTGCAGTCCTATAAGGGTTATAGTTTATAAATATTGATATTATAAAACGTACAATTCACTACTCATTAAAATACATTTATATTACATTCTTTGCATTACAGAAACATTTTCCTTTTTATGACTCATAATTTTACGTACCCTTTGACTTTCTGTTTCATTAATATCATTTTTTTATCAAGTATTAATCATAAGTAAATTAATATAGGTATCTGTGTTTTTAAGATAGTGTATATAAATATAACCACGGTTTGGGCTGCAACCGGGATACAACGCAAAGATGATGATGATATAAATATAACCGCGGGCCAGTGGCATTGCAAACACGCTGCTGTCGCATAAGGATACAGGAACTTGGGTCACTAATGCCGGAACACAAGGCTATTATGGCGGCATACTTAAGACCAAAGGTAGTCGCCATCCAGACGGGCTTGGGACCCTACCACGTAGCTAGGGTGGGTGGTTTTGTCGCCAACGACAGGCCGACTCCGGCCTCAGAGGTTAGTATTCTTTCTCCGCCTCTGCACGGATAAAAATGTGTCACGTATGTCGTAATATAATATTATTAGAGCAGTATGCTTAGAGACCAAGGGTTGTTTCCAATCAGACGGATTGAAAGCCCTACCACCTAGTTAGGAATATTTTGTTATCTTTTACGACAGGCCACACCCTGCTGCAAGAGTATTCTTACTGTGCCCCTAAATAAAACAGGTACTTTGTTAAATATTACGAAGTTGGCACAGAAGGGTCTTGTTAATACTGTGCATTAATTTTTGCGTATGACATTTATTATGCTTAGAAATTTCTTCGTAATTAATGATGTCATCTCACTGGAACAACGCCACAACACCAATAAACATAGCTTAAGGATTCAATAATGATGACTATGGAAGTATGAAGCCGACAAGCGTACTGGCCGGCTTTAATCGAAGATTTATGAGTTGGAAAGGCCCATAAGATATTTAGCACCCTATCCGCACCCTTTGCCTTTAAAGGGAGCAAGCAGTATTTCACGCTACTGATAGCCATCGTCAATATTACGCGAGATTCACGATATTTGAATTTTTATTTAAAACCTTTCGTATAAATTTACTTCTGGTGAATTAAATTATATTGAAAATTAACTTTATTGGAAAATATTGAATTTTTGAGACTACTACATTTATAGATTGACCTTCATGATCAAACAGGTAAACCAAAGAGATCAAGAGTTTCATTCCCATTCAGAGTTTAGGTATTTATAATATTTTATCTTTAAAAGAAATACATATCATTTATTTAATATCCACGACTAAAGCGCTCTGCTGGTTTCTTTGGGACTGAATACCATATTTTTTATCAAAATAATTAGGCAGAATTATGGGCTGCAATTTCTTAGAATTTTTTATAGCTAGAGATCAGCAGACAGGCAGACGGCCCACCCTGACAGGTGGTCACCGTCACCTATGGACGTTTGCAGCACCAGAGGCAATACCAACGCGCTGCTGGCCAGAAATACAATATCTGTAATTTAATTACAGAAAAAAAAAACGAGAAGGAAAACGGACTCTACAATATACATTGCTTTTCTCACTATCACTCAACAAGCTGAAGCTCATGCGTCTGGTGACATCGATTGCGACGTCAAGGTACGCATTGCGGCCGCGTGGGCCAAATGGCGTGAGGTAAATGGTGTCATTTGTGACCCCAAGATGCTGGAAAAGTTGAAGGGACAGGTCTATAAGACCATCATTAGGCCTGTCCTTTTATACGGCTGTGAAGCGTGGCCGGTGTTAGAGCGACACAAGCAAGAACTGCGTGTCACGGAGATGAATATGCTGTGGTGGATGTGTGGAGTGACGCGGAAGGACCGCGTTAGGAACTTCCGCATTCGCGGTAGTCTTCATGTCCGTGATATTGCGGATAAATTTCAGGAGTGTTTGGTCCGTTGGTACAGCCACGTTTTATGGCAACCGGATGCTTACGTGGGAAACAAATGTCTGGCCATGCCGTCTCCGCCAGGCCCCGGTAGGAGGGGTAGACCCAAAAAGTGCTGGCTTGACGTCGTAAAGGGTGATATGCGTGCCAATGGGCTCACTACCAAGGATGCTGAAGAACGTGCGAGGGGAAGTAGAAAAAGACTTTTTCGGTAAACGGAAGGTTAGGTTGCAACCGGGATACTTACTACGCTTGGATGATGATGATGATGATGACTCAACAAGCTGAAGTAATCCAATCTGAAAACTTGGGTTGCGACGGGAATGAAACGCTTGGAATCAAAAGAAAGGTTCCTCGATACCCTCAGGGGTCAGTAGTCAAAATTAGGTTGTGATCGTTAAATTTAATCTATATTCAAAACCGTTTAGGCGTGCGTTTGATTTTCTATTAAGCCGGATTAAATGTAAGTAGCGCTAAGTTAGTGAACAATCTCGAACCGTCCGGTTTTGAATATTGCGTCAATTAGTTTGTTCGAAATGGTTATTCAATAGAATAATAATGTCCTAATATGTTTTCTGGCTGGTATTATATAGCTTAGTGGTATTAAACTCGGAGACCAATCTTGAGGTTCAGGGTTTGAATCTCATGATGGCATGCTTCGCATAGGCGTCTAACGTGCATATTATAACATAATTTCCATGTATCAACGAAGAAATAAATCAAATGTCCTACCCATAACAAAAGTGCTGTCATAATTTTGCCTATATTTTTTTAAATTGCTGTAGGACAGCAGACAGGCTGACGGCCCGCTTGGAATTTAGCAGTTACCGTCGCTTATGGGTGTTTGCAACGCCAGTGGCATCGCTAACACGCTGCTATCCCATAAGGGTACAGGAACTTGGGTCACTAATGCAGGAACACACACAGCTATAATAATATAGCGGCATACTTAAGGCTAAACGTGGTCACTATCCAGACGGGCTTGAGGTCCTACTACGTAGGTGGATTGTTTTGTCGCCTTTTACGACAGGCCGATCCAGGCCGCAGGGGTTACTATTCTCTCTCCGCCCCTGCACGGATAGAAGTAAGTAAAACTATATCCTGTATCGGTTCTGTCAATTACCCTCAAACTGTTGATGTTATTTCATATAAGTCAATGTTTATTTGAAAGCCTGAATAGATAACTCTCACTGTGTATAGAGGTGATATGCAATTTTTACTGCAGAATGAATATAGAGTCTACTCTCTTTCACCAGGAATCGTTCGCCGTCAAGAGTAGCCGTATCATTGGACTTGAATTCATATTCATATATTGTAAAGTTATTAGGATATAATTATCATATATGTACCGCACGGGGTGGCAGCGTATTCTCGGTGCCCCTAGCGTCACAAACATTCATAGGTGGCGGTAACTGCTTACTATTAATTTGCTGTTCCTCAATAATAAAATACCTAAAATATTCTCAGTATATTTTATCGTCATCACCCGGCGGGCATTAAGCGATTGAAATTCCCGCTAACTAATCAGACATAGATATTACATTCTCTTTTTACCTATAATATCTAAAATATTATTTACTAATATCACATCAGACCTCGGGGAAAAGTTACTTACATTCCTATATATTTATGAATAATAACTAAAAATGTTTGTCCTTTTAAGGATATAAATATTGGACTAGTTTATCACTTACTTTAATACTAACAGCATACTAACAGCGTCTTTTTTCGCATTTATGGAACTTTATGGAACTATTTCCTGTAACAATAAAAAAACTATGCCTGTTTCATTTATTTTATTGCGGTTGTTTGGGCCGTTAATATTATTAAAAACTTCGCTCGATATACTCGTAATACGCAATCATGCGAACGCCTTATGTGCCGTCTCCCTCACACCTGTGCATCCTATGACACTATCCTGATATCTATTTTTCACCAAGAGATGGCGTGCTGCCGTGACGAATGTGTTCAGTGTGTGTTAAACCGTTAAAATATTGACATTGTCTTTGTTCGCGCGCACCAGCACAGGACAGGGGTAGGTTGGTGGGACGTATGAAGGCGTGGAAGGAATCACTTGACACGGCGGTCTGAAACTCAACGTGGCGAAGACCGAGTACTTGGCCTGTAACTCCACTGATCCCACACCGATGCGCATAGGCGACGATACAGTCAAGCGCACGGAACAGGTGAAATTACTGGATTCTGTATTTCACGCGTCTGGTGACATTGACTCCGATATTAAGGCACGAATTGCTGTCGCGTGGGCCAAATGGCGCGAGGTAACTTTTGTCATCTGTGACCCTAATATACCGGTTAAATTGATGGGACAGGTCTATAAGACCATCATTAGGCCTGTCCTTTTATACGAATGTGAAGCGTAGCCGGTCCTGGAGCGACACGAGATGGATATGTTGCGGTGGATGTGTAGAGTAACGCGGAAGAACCGCGTTAGGAACTTTCGCATTCGCGGCAGCCTTCATGTCCGTGACATTGCGGATAAATTGCAGGAGCGTCGCCTTCGCTGGTATGACCACGTTTTACGGCAACGGGCTCCTTATGTGGGGAACAAATGTCTGGCCAAACCACCACCGCCGGGTCCCAACAGGAGGAGTAGACCCGAAAAGTGCTGGTTTGACGTCGTAGGGGTGGATATGCGTGCCAATGGACTGACCACCAGAGATGCCGAAGATCGTGCGAAGTGGAGAAGAAAAAGTCGGAAAGCGGACCCCAGGCGCCGTAGTGAGAGATTGGGCTGCAACCGGGTTTCAACGCTAAGATGACTGTAATTGTGTACTACACGCTATTGATTTAAAGAATATAAAGGTCCCTTCAATTCCTCTATCAATGGGGTATTTTCGTATGACGAAAGAGTTCCATAAAATTTACCCGAATCAGCACCTACAGTGGTCGTAGGAGAAGAAATGCAATACACTCCACATTGTACTGCAATATGTAACATCCAGTGTCTCGGGTTTGGTAGTGATTGGATGCATCCAAGATAAAACCATAGTAATTTTTTTTACATTTGTTAAGCTGTTAATCTCTATCAGGATAGAGTATTATAAGAGAATATTATATGCTGCAGAGATATGAATATGCTACTGTATTGTATGCTGCTGAGATGGATGTATGGAGTAATGAAAATATATATAATTAGAAATAAGTATATAAAATAAGAATATTTGAAAGTAATTAACTTAATAAAACTAGTAAATAACAAACTAAAAAATAACAAACTAGAATGTTAAATACGATGCGAAATAAAAAATACCACGTGACATGGAAAATGTTAAGATTGAGAGTCAAAAGGGATGTCAAAAGCGAGGTAGAGTAAATAAAAAATGGATAGATTACGTAAAAGAAAAGTTGAAAAAGATGTAAAAGTTGAGATGATTGTTAATAGAGATGACACAATGTGTCAACACTACATAATGCCGAATGAGAGATAAAAGAACATCTCTGTAATTAAATAAACACGAATTACACCATATATTATAAATTTAATACAAACAAGAAATTGAAGTTTAAAATTCGAAAGTGAACCAACCAATTATGAGATGTCCGTTCCTGACAATAATTTAATTAAATAATAATAAAGCCAGTTATTTCGGAGTAAGTAAAAGCTTTCGAATATCAATCAACGTCAAACCTTTATCAATATTAATATTCAATACAACTTAGAGAGCACTTTAGGTTCTTAACAAAGACTGGTAGTAATATTTGTTGTAAAAAAGTGGTTTCTAAAAACTAATATTAATAAGGGTTGAGTTCTTGATCTATGTGAAGATTCATGCCATCTCATCTCGTTTCTAGGGTGTCTTATGAGAGAGTAAATGAATATATAGACGAAAAATAATATATAATGTTCAAATTTGGATACCTGATAGTGTGAGATTGTAACGATTCACACAGTGCCATTTAGTCCTAAAGTA
This sequence comes from Malacosoma neustria, assembly GCA_963693495.1. Classification (NCBI taxonomy): domain Eukaryota; kingdom Metazoa; phylum Arthropoda; class Insecta; order Lepidoptera; family Lasiocampidae; genus Malacosoma; species Malacosoma neustria. The sequence goes on from OY856384.1 coordinate 15,253,600, forward strand.
AGCAGAGTGCTTGTGTATACAACATAACTGATATAGAATACTACTTGCAAGTAATTACCTATTAAAAATTTACAAACATATAGTAGAGTTGAAATGGTAACTAAACACATGATTTCAGTAAGAGTTCCGGTATGTGGAAGGCCTTGTGCCATGGAGACCGTCAAACATAAAACAAATATAATGAGGTATACCGTAAAAATATCCGCTTTTAATATTTATGAAAAGTTGCTAACCATCCTGTTAAAATGTTGGTACAAATCTGCAAAAAAAAAAACTGCCTTACATGTGTATGATATCGTAGAAATCGCATATATAAGCGCAGAAGGGCTTCACCAGAACTCATGATAGATAATGTGAGCGTATATCGGATCGGAAGCATAGGTAATAATAATAATAGTCCAAATTAACATTAATCACAATTTGTTACTAATAAATAAAACACAGTTAAAAAGCAGTTAGTAGCGGACCCGTTGCACGCGCGGTTCCTGGTCAATAAGGAAAAACTGGTAGGCCGCGACGCTACCATAGACGCGACGCTCCGTCAGAGCGAATCTAAAAACCAAATCACTCTAGTTTGTTGAAATTTCAACGACAAACACATGCGTGCCGTCACATACACGATCTCTGGGTGAGTGTTAAATAAATAAATATACTGCGACAATTCACACAGTGCCATCTAGTCCCAAAGCATGTATCACAGCACTTATGTTATGGATACTAGACCACTAATCTACTATTTATATACTGTTATTTTGTAAATAAACACAGTCATCAAAACCCAGATGCAAGATGAGAATCGATCCCACGATCTCTACAAACATACCGAGAGTGTTAGCTGTTGCGATAAGGAGTTCGTTAATATATGTAACGTAATTTAACTACCAAAATATAATTTCATTCAGTTTTAAATTTTTCGACACCAAAATAATTTGCAACTCATATTGTTGCATCATATCACTTCTGACATAAAAAATATTTCAAACTATATTTCAAACGTTGTTCTGCAGTATAAATGAAAATTAGAAAAAAAATCACGACAAATAGTAAACAAAGTAGTCCATGTTCTTCTACAAAGTCCAGTCTATCTTTATAATGAAATTCGTCAAAATTGGTTCAGCGGTTAAGGCGTAAGAACGTAACAGATAAACAGATAGAGTTACTTTCCCATTTATATTATTAGTATGGATAATCAGTTAATATACATTTGAATTCAACTAACATCATCTTAGCATTAAATATCATTTCCATATTTATCCAACATCTACTTTGCTTCCTGCAGTTAGCTTTCTCGTTTGCCTTTGACGAACTTCTATGAGGTAAGATCTGGCAAAAAAGGGTGTAATTGTTATCCCAAAATTCAAATCAGATTAAACCTCATCCCGGTGGCTAACAAAGGAGAGTGGAAGGAGAGAACATGTTGTGCCAACCCTATAATGTGGGATAAGGGCAGAAGGAAGAAGATTTTGCACCACTAGAGTTGAATACACTGATAAAATCTCTTTTTTTTTTGTAGTCGAGATGAGAAGAGATTTCATCTGTAATACTAGCAAAATATTTTGTTGTAACTTATGTAGAATCCTTATTAGATCTGTCGGCACATCATCGATGCAAGCGAGGTAGAAGTGCGGGTAAGCTTCACATAACGACCAATAATTAATAATATGCGTCATTGCCTATTACCAATCTGTCAGAACTAAATAGCAAATAACACAATAAATGACAAATAAATTTTGAAAGTCAACCAATCATTTGAGTAATGTTCAATAATGAACAAAAGCTTCTCTAGGCGAATTTTTCAGTAGCCAAGTCGTAGGTTTTGAAATATATTAAAAACAGTAGCCCCGTTTTATTTTAGAATACACAAGTCTGATCTATGTACTTGGAAAAATCTTTTTTTCGCGCAAAGACCCTCATAGTACTCCGGAGATTTGCCTTATTTTTGTTGTCCTTAAAAGGGATATCCGTCCCTAGGGTATTATACAAAATAAAATATTCATTGCAAACCAATTAAATATGGAGGCTTCTAGTTTGTACATTTTAAACTAGCACTAGCCGCCATTTCATTCGTTGACAATGTTGAAATAACAATTAATATTTTATAAGTGCATAAGTTAAAATTGTACACCTTACGGGGTAAACTATTGAATCAATTTAATGTTAAAACTAATATTTTATCTACAGAGTACAGATAGTAACTAAAGTGGCAGTGGACAGGTCACATCTGTAGCAGGGCTGATGGGCGTTGGAGCAAATGAGTCCTGAACTACGATGGAGGATGGACCAATGACTTGCATATGACTGCCAGCCGAGGCTAGATGGGAAAAGAAAGGGACTGCGAAATGGAATGACTGGCTGACCACAAACGGCGAAATGAAAAACAAAACATGTGACTAGAAAAAATATGTTGAAAATAAACAAATTACAAGTATGTTTAACTTAAAAATATATTTTTATTTCGTCATAACTTGCACCCTGATAAGCCAGAGTGACGTTTAAAGGGTGAGTTCCAAAATACAGTGGCGGGTAAAAATAAAATTATACATATTCATACATTCAAATGTTTTATGTTTGAACCCAGGCCGATAATACGGTACATTTATAGCAAATATATTTTATAATACGTGCTCAGATTTTAGATTCTAGGCATTTCTTGAAGGCTGGGGCATGCTGTGCCTGTGTATAAATGTCAATGTCAAAGCTTCTTATGTAATAATGTTAATGTCAGAGACAAATATTAACGAAGTTTGAGATGAAATGCGAAAATAAAATCCTATTTATCTCAATAAATAAAATGATAGAGGTCTGCAGTTGTGCGCGCATCACGGCAAAACTACTGGATAGATTTAAATAAAAAAATTTAAGTTTTATTTCTTAGACACTTGGCCCTTATCTAAAATAAAAAAAAAATGTAATATCTTCATTTAAAAATTTAAAGTTATTAATGTTTTAGGAAACAGTGATTTTTATAAGAACTTCGTGTTCAGTGATGAGTGTTTTCTTGCCGCGGAGAAGTGGGGCAAGCAATATAGCGCACATGAGTACAAAAACTTCTCATATTTTTTCGATTTACTTTTTTCTGTTATTCGGTGAGCGGAGCGGGCGGTAACGGCTAGTAACTAATAGTTCGCCTACTTTTAATACTTTTTTTTCATTAAATGACAAATGAAGACTAAATATTCAAATTTTTGTTTATTAGTTGCTCTAGAAAAGATATTACATTACAGTCTTGTTGCTTCTACATTGTGATCCCGATAGGATTATCACGGAGTTTAGTATTAGGAATATGTTATCTATTTTCTCCGAACAGGAGGAGAGTAAGAATACTGAACTCTGTGACAGGGGTCAACCTGTCGTAAAAGGTGACAAAACAACAACTAGCTACGTGATAGAGTTCCAAGCTCCTCTGGATGACGACTACCCCTGGTGTACCAGTGGTGTCACAAAAATCCATATGCGACTGTAGCTAGCTATTAAGTGGGCCGTTAGCTTGCCTGCTGTCCCAAATAAATACAAAAATATTAGTAATAATTCATGATTTTCAATAATAATTATATCAATCTTTAAAAAGTAGTAGTCAGTCAATGAATAAATCATATTGTGAAAGCTCCTCTTGACACTAAAAGGCTTTTTCACGTACTTGAAAGCGTGTTGATATATGCGACCTTATAAAAGGGGCCATGAAATTGAAGTGAAAACTTTCAAACCTATTCAGTAGATGTTTTTGTATGGGCCGTGAAAGCTAGGGTTAAATTTTACTTCTCATCAAAAAAATCGAAACAGTACTGCAAGTATTATTCAGGTGGAATTTAAATGAAAAAGAGAATTGATATCATTAAAAAAATACACCATTTAATAGCTGGCAGTTTATTCTACACAATTGTTTACCAGAATTCCAAATGTGAATTTAAATTTTCAAATTTGCATCCAATAAATAAATGTAGATATTGTTTTCAATGTGCATTCCGTCAGAATTTCTGCACTTAATCACATTTTATTGCGTAAATTATCGTTGTTTTTTAACTGAGCTCTGAGCTGAGCTAAACATGATGGTTAACTAAGCTTTATGACATCTTACCAAAGAGATGTTTTCCTAAAAAATATTGATACCTCACCCACAGAAATCGCCCAAGTAGTGGCGTTGCTAGATGCAGAGCATGGTCAGTGTGTTGTGGCTGCAATATTGTATCTAAGCCTCTTTGTTGTTAAAAGAGTGTATTAGAGTTATTGGGAGACTGGTATGTTTACTCTCCATCCAGGATCTGGTAGACATCGAGTCACGTTTGAGTAAGATGACCGGTAATTATGTCAGTTTCTCTAAGGAATTGCCATTTTAACTCTATTCAACTGCAACAGCGGCTCCGTGAGGTTCAAGGATTGACTGTAAGCGATTCTACCATAAGAAGAAGATTGCCGTAGCGTGGCATGAAACCCTATAAGCCAGCTAATGGCCCAAAATTGCCGGTAGACCACCGAAGAGCGCGCCTCAACTTTGCACTTGAGCACTTAAATTGGTCATACCTTCAATGGAGCAAAGTTCTCTTTTCTGACGAGAGTAAGATCATACTGTATAGTAATGACGAAAGAAAAAAGGTGTACCGATGAGAGGGAGAGCGTTTTGCACAGTGCTGCATTGAATAAAGAGTCAGTTACGGTGGCGGTTCATGGACGGTTTGGGGAGGCATAAACGCCGATAGAAAAACCGAACTTGCGTTTGTATCTGGACCTCTGTTACCGTCATTACATGTGTCATGTTACGTCGAAGAGTGTCTGGAGTCTCATTTGGTACGCTAGGTACATTTTATTGGCGAAGACTTCATTTTTATGCAGGACAATGCCAGCCTCATACCGCAAGCATTGTAAATGAATACCTGAGCGAAGTCGGTATTGCGGTTATGAGCTTACCAGCAAGAAACCCGGATATGAATTCTATAGAATACCTATGGGACACGATTCAAAGCGTGAGATCCTACTTCGGAGACGCTTGGCCAGCTTAAAACAGCTATACAAGAAGAGAGAGAATAACATCCCACAACACAAGATCGTAACGCTTATCCGCATGGAAGCAGTGATAAAAGCCCGGGGAGGAAACACGAGATACTGAATAAACTTTTTTTAACATATTTCTGTTTTACATCTTTGTTTCTTACATTTAACAATTTCTTCTTAAATGGTATACCTGTTGAACAAAACACAATATTTAAAGAAATTTAATTTGAATTTGAAACATTAATATTCGTTAAATGATAAGTTATAATATCCACAATTAACTGGCATTATAATATATATTTTTAGTTAATGTAAAAAATTTTTTTTTGCCTTGCGCACCAAAAACGTAACGAGGTCATTCATTAGTAGATTTTACTCTCACATTTTTCTCATACCGGGCGCCTTATATATGAAAATCGATTCTTAAGGAGTAAACTGCAAAATAAACTCATTCAAAACTAAACTTCAGGGGTGTTTCGAGTTTTTTGATGAGATGTGTATTTATTTTAGTACCATATAAAGCATGTTTGAGTATCATGCTTTTCTCTTTTGATTATTGACTTAAAAACTTTTTTTATTGCTCTGGTATGCCGAATAGGCTGACGGCTAACTTAAGAGTTAACAATTATCATCGCCTATGGATGTTTGCGACGCCATGCACTGCTAACATACTGTCGTTGGTGTAGAGGAATTGGAACCTGAGTCATATATGCCGGAACCCAACATAAGGTTATTATGGTGGTATGTTTAGAGACCAGAGGTGATTGCCATTCAGATGGGTTTGGAGTCCTACCTAGCTAGGGTTGTTTTGCCGCCTTATGATTTATGGCAGTTAAGTCTGATATAATTTTAATCCAAATATGTAATTAAACTATAATATTATAAGTAAAAAGATTTAGTGGAGTGTGTACCAATTTTAATAAAATTTTCATCTTTTATCCGTTTGTAAAACAGCTGCTGAAAAGTGGTTGAAATTACAACAATGAAAGAAATGCTCATAGTTTTAATAATTAATAAGTAACAGTTTTTTAATCATATAGAATTGAAAAGTTCAGTATATTTATAACGCCCCATTTCTGGGCTCGGGCCTTCCCTTTGAGGGTTACATACCAGCCACGCTTGTACTAGGCGGATAGATGGGTTACACCGCTGATCACTATCCAGTTTTCCTCACGATGTCTTTCTTCGCCGTCGCTGCATGGCAATTATATTATAACATGCACATTAGTCGAGTAGAACTGCTTATACGGTGCATGCCAACGTTGGATTCGAACGAATGCCATCTAGATTGTTTATACTACTTAACTACCAGTATACTTACTAGATATTAAATCTAATTTGTGCAGAAGATAATTTGAACTATGTTCTAATCATAACATTTTGGAGTTAAATTTCGTTCATAAATTCTGCTCATACACTAATTCACTCTTTAGTGCCTACTGAAAACAGCAAGCGCATTACCCTCGGGGTCATTACGAGATAATTGCTAATTTGCTTATTGCATGGGACTTGATTCTAAGCTTATCACGTAAATGCGTGTCTAGGGTCTATAAATTGTACATAAACAGTCTTAATTCTACTGTAACTACATAAGTGTCATGAATTTTACATTTAACTTTACATCTTCTTAAAAGTGTTTTAGGAAAGCGAACAATTTGGAACTACCCTACTAATTATTGAAAGATAAAATTATGTATGTTGTTGTCCATTGTACTGTTTCACCTTTACTTAAATAAAAATCCATAAGTAAATAAATATCCAAATGAAATTTTAAATTGGCAATTGCATTTAAAATTCTAATTCCATTTAATTTGGCTGATTTTAGTCTGATCTCCAACTCCGAAGGGAAAATCACCGTCAGAACTTTTTCCAGCCAGAAAGCTAGATCCAAAAGGGCTGGTTTGATATCGTAAAGGGTTACATGCATCCCAATGATCTTTGCCAAGGATGAAGAAAACCGTATGAAGTGGAGAACTCGGAAAGTGGACCTCGGGCACCAAAGAGAAATTCTAATAACCGACATATATTTGAAGTTCACTCGCGTTGCTTTAGTAACTTGTAAATATTTTTAATAGGCAAATTATTTATAAATTCCCATATTGATAAACTGTAAACAATACCTATGTTTGAACGTATGCTACTTTGTCTTTCTACGAAATTGTATATGGTCGTATCATATATTTTAATTAGACCCAATTAACATCAAGTTGGAGTCAGCGGACATTAAGAAAATATTGAATTTTGTGGAATTTGTTCCCTTGATAAAACTTGCCTGATATTACAACCTCGAAAGGAAAAACCGAATATAAAAACCACTCTCTTATTGCTGGCTGAAAGAACAATTAATGTATCCACTTTTATGATAGCCTGTGTTTAATATAGGATGGTCTCTATTATTTACTTTCTCAGAGTATTCGTTTTATTATTATTACAATCCCAGTTTTGAGCGTTAATTGTTTTTTACGTATTTTAAATTAGCTAATTATATAACGAGTTAGCTAGTACAAGTATGTTTTGCTGCAATTATAATTCAGAAAAATTGTTATCATTTTGATTACGCCTTAAATGGTGAAAAAAATTTTCATTTAGAAATGTGGGAAACAGTTTTCTATGTCATATGAAATGAAATATAAAACGTATACGAAGCAATAGGACGCATTGAAATGCACATGACGCTGGAGTTGAGAGCGCTTGCAAAATGAAATTCTAAATCGGTTTTTAACGTAATTTAGATACATAATACTGTTTTTTTTTTCATTTGAATAGCAAAGCTTTGTTGAGAAACTTTACTATAATTACATAAATTTAGTTTTGTTGAAATACGACGGTTGACTGTTATTATTTATTTAAAGGGGGTAGTTTTAAAAATTCAAATCACATTAGTTCAGTAAGTAATTTACTTGCTTAGGTAGAAATCGGGGCATATTATCAAAGGGATAAACTTCTGGGTACCCTATTTACGTCGGCCATTTTTTCTCTGAGCAGAGTTACGAAAAAATATGTGACTGATTTCGGTTTTACAGAAATCACTGCCACTAAATCTCCTTTGCTGTTTGTAAACTATTAAAATACTTTTTAACAAATCAAATTAAATTTATTTGCTGTATACATACTATAACAAATTGTACGATAGTCATTATTAATGTATATACTTATTAATATACATATTAAAGTGTCCGTATGTATCATATCTTTATGGGGGCATCCATTAACTACATGAGGTGTTTAGGGGGGGGGGGGGATTCGAGTCGCATCTCATCTAATCTTACGTTGGGGAGAGGAGAGTCTCGGCAAATATCAAGTAATGTTTTTTCGGAAGACAGAAAAATTGTGATGATGATGATTTAGAAAAAGATGCTGTAGAACATGTGATATCTAGCTTGCATCTATTACAAAAAATGCAGAGCACAAGCGTGCAACCCACATTGCACTAGCTATGCCAGCGCACATTGTACAAAGCCCGATCCTCACGGATACTCACAAGACGAGCTACTGAAGTGCTGTGCGTAAGCGTTAACGGCTTTGAGTGGCTAAATCAGAATGAGGTTGAAGGAGCAGATGTTTGACTGAAAATCATGTGGACATGTTGGTTCCAATAGTCACTGTTGAGAATGAGCACTAGTCTCCCTGGACTAAATTAGAATGAATATTCTGTTACGAGTCTTTGTAGTAACGATTTATGTATTTTATTGTTAATTTTTCACTGCAATTTTAGTTTACTTTCTCAGAAATCTTAAAAAGTCTTGATTAGACTTAAATAAAAATATTAAGCAAATTTTATTTTTAGAACAAATCCGATGCATTTACGAATCATCATACATTTTGAAAATTATCACGTAAGATTGGGGGAAGGGGTTGAACCAAATCTCACAAATAAATCACCAGGGGGAGTGGGGGTCAAAAAAAAAGAAAATCAATTGTTAATTTCCAAAAAAACACAATTTATAAAAAAAAATACCGAGCAAAGCTCGGTCATCCGGATATTTTATATTATATACGAAAACTAAGATAACGATGATAATGCTGGACGATCGGCTGGCGGCATTGCTTGTATGATCGACTGCCAACATGGCTGCTACGGGCGTGTCTGTTCAAGCCAAACAGAGGACAAAACATCATCATCGTTCATTGTCCAATACTGGATGGCATCTCTCAAGTCTTGCGGCAGAGTTGTATGATGCAAATAGTTTGTTCTCATCTGAGTGCGTGTGTCCGTCAATTGTTTGGGGAAATCCCTGTGATAAATATTTTCAAAGAGTACTGCTTCAAAAAAGTTATCAATATACTGGTATTTACAGCATTCAAAGCGAGTATTAAAGAAATTAAACTCTATGTTAATTTCTTGCTACCCGATACGAAAATAAAGCAATTCCGCCACCGCTTTAGGAGGCTATTATGCAAAATCAGCGCATTTAACCAGCATTTACTTGCACCGCTATGCATAGTGTCGGTGGGTCATTATTTATGAGATGGTAACCCACAAAATGGTATTATATGTAAATACACAATGGCTGGCTAAAGAAAGGGTGTAATCATCGCTTGGTAAATGAACATCTCCTTCCCTGAGACTATGTATTATTTTTAAGCACTGTTCACGAGGATGACCTAAAATATACTGAATTTATTATATAAAGCAGTTCATTTGAAACAGTAATATAAAATATATCGTAGACAGAAAAATTATTTAATAATATTGTATAAAAATAATTAATGAATAACTAGAAATGGAAGAAGAGAAAGAAAGCAGAACTGATAGAAGATTTTGACTATGGATACAAAATGTGTCTGTTTGTGTGGTTCTGTTTTATTATTTAGATACGCGTAGTTTAGAGTAATTTAATCCATGTCGTTGTTATAATATTTTTCCAATATGATACAGTTTTGTGACAGTAATTCCTTAAAAATCGTTTTCTTTTTATTGATGAGGAACAGACGGCCTGCTTAACACTAAGCATTTACCTTTGCCTATGGACGTTTGTAACACTATCGCGAATATCGCGCACACACTGCTGCTACATAGGGTTACAAGAACCTGGGTCACTAATGCCGGAACACAACACAAGGTTATTATGGCGACATACTTACCGTATATACCAGGAGTGGTTGTTTTGTCTCCTTTTACGTCAAAGCGACCCGGCCGCAAAGGTTAGTATTTTTACTGCGCCCCTGCGCGTTTTAACAATTTTTTTATTGCTATAGGACAGCAGACAGGCTGACGACCCGCTTAGATTTTAGCAGTTATCGTCGCCTATGGGTGTTTGCAACATCAGTGGTAAAGGAACTTGGGTCACTAATGCCGGAACACAACACAAGGTTATTATGACGGCATACTTAAGACCAAAGGTGGTCGCCATCCAGACGGGCTTGAGGCCCTACCACGTAGCTAGGTGGGTTATTTTGTCGCCTTTTATAACATACCGACCCCAGCCACAGAGGTTAGTATTCTTTCTCCGCCCCTGCATGAATAAAATTAAATATATATTTATGAGATGGTAACCCAATTATATTTAAAAGAAGCGATTTGTCATTTTGACAACGATTTTGATGACATTCGTAGCTACGACTACGCAATTTCCATTCCTGTGCTGAGTGTGGGTGGGCCATAATGTATATTTATTTCCAATAAAAAAAGCTATATTAATTATCTAATACCCATAACACAAACGCTCTGCTGCATACTTTGAAGCTAGATGGTGTGGTGTAAATTGTCTCAGTACATTTATTTATTATCTTAGTTTTAATCGAAATTTGTATTTTGGAGCCAGATGTATACCAACTATTATTGACTGACTATTTTCCTAAGACTCTACTTTTGGACTTTTTAAAGCGTTGATTCTTTTAAAATTTGGATAGGAAAGTCTGTAGGTTTAATAATAAGGCCACGAAACGTATGTGCTATTGCTGTCCTTTGATGCATAAGCCTGACGTCATTCTGGTAAAGCATATGCTGAAACCAGATAAGGTACGTGTTGTTCTTGTCTAAAGACCAACATTATATAAGCGTGGCTTTGCCAATGAGCTATTTTACTATATCTCCGTACAGAGGTGGAGTAAATTCTGACCCTGCGGCCGGGAGTGGACTGACGTAAAAGGCGGCAGAAAAAATCCTAGCTAGGTGGTGGAGCTCTAAGTTCATTTGGATATCAACCTATGGTCTCTACGTATGTCGCCATAATAACCTGGTGTTGTTTTTTAGCATAAGGATTCCAGGTTCCAGCTCACCTACGTAGACGGCAGTATATTTGCAATGCCCCTGGCATCGCAAACATCCATAAGCGACGCTGATTGATAATAATTAAATGTGCCCTCTATATCTTGTTACTGGCAGTTGCTTAAAAATATTTGGGCAATCACAATAGTTATAAGAACTAGCAAAAGACTACACTTGACAAACACATACTATATTTGTAATAATTATTTTTGGTTACCTATTGAAACAGATCAGCCCTCGTACTTATAAAGTATTTGTATATTTATTGTATTTATTTTTGAATTATAATAATATGCTACCGAAAGTTATTACAACTTTATAAATAGAGCTATGGGACTGACATGTTCCTGGAAATCTCGTTTGTACCCATCGCACTAAAAACCTACGTAAGTACTCGCGTGCGTCACGGAAGACCATACGTGTTTTAACTGTTTAAACGTCCACTGTGCTCTTAATTTTGTGTGATTTTATGCTTATCAAAACGACTGGGACACTTTTAGATTCGAATGTAATAGTGCATGTTCCATAACTTAATATAAATAACCATTTAACTATTGAAATGTGTTTTAATCGTTATATTTTTGTTTAAAAAATCCCGTATTACTAGGCCATTTAAAAAAAAATAATTACCTGCTTTTGTAGTCCACTCTAGTTGCAAAAGCAAAAACGTTGCACTTTTATACTTGTGTGCTCTTTGATTTCTTGTCCAAAGCAAAAAAATAATACATAACTTGTGTAGTTTCTAAGTCGAGCGATATTGAGACTTCATAAGAAAGAGTAAAACTAAAGCTCAGGTCAAACCCTAAATATATATATATATATATATATATATATATATATATATATATATATATATATATATATATATATATATATATATTATATATATATATATTAGATATACATATATATATATATATATTATATATATAATATATATATATATTAGAAACATTTCATATCACGGTTTATTCTAAATAGCTCTGATATCAAAGATCAATTTGGTCATATGTAAACTTAATAAAAAATAAAGAAAGTTGCAAACTACATTTTTAATTATGTGAGTCGTTTAACATATGTTATGAAATTTTTGTCCGAACATTCATTTTTTGCGACTTTAAATCGCAATTGTAGACAGATGGCATAGTGTCAATTTTATTTATGTATACGAATAGAAAAGCGTATTTTGATGAATAAACCGCACTAGAAACTAGATAGAGCTTTACAAAATTTGAATTTCGTGCTGAAGTGAACTTGTTCATACAACTTATGACTTTGACTGAACTTCTGAAACTGTTGCAAATTGTATTGTTAGTGAGTACTTGTATTATTAATATTATATATCAGCACTCACAAATATTTTTGGGACTAAAATAAATTTGTATTAATTGTATGAAATAATCTAGCTGTATATCAATTATTGTAAGTAAATTTAAGATAATACAGGCTATTATCTCCTGCTCTGTATACGACAAGCCCCTCCCAAAACCACCGTACATTGATAGGTGGTACATCGCGGGCAGGACGGGTATAGCTGTATTTATAATGGCGGGTCCCGCAATACACTCGCCTGCAGAGGTCCGAGAGGTGCGGGGGTGAGAGTCAAGTTGAGCCTCATCTCTGCGCCACTACTAAAATAACAATAGCGTTGAGGTCCCTTGGTAAGGCTTCAATCAGTGGATAAGGATTTTTTAACTTTTACAATTTGAAAATTAACTTTCACAAAAATATTGTTTTTTTTATTCTCGTCTCATATTTTTACTTTTACAAATTTATATTATTTATAATATTTTAATAACCCACGTATTTTAGTAAAGAAATGTTTTGGTACTGAGCATGCTCCAAGCCTTCGTTGATTTTAATTTTAAATACAAAGAGTTGCATACTACCTCGTAGCTAATCCATTAATGTAAAACCGAAAAATGAAACATGTTGTTTGCACGTTAACATTTTTGGTGGTCCAACCACTATATTTTCAAAAGTGAACGCTAATCATGTTTTTGGCAGAGATTCAAACATTGCAAGGCGCCCCAACCTACCAACCAACCATCAACTTTTGTAGATACGGCTAGCGAATATTTTTATCAACAAGTTTTTACCTATTTAGTTTTTTCATTATATAGTTTTTGATATATATTATTTGTAACAATAACAACATCAATATATTTTTTATAGTTTGTAGACCTGTGTCTATGGCTTCAGATGGCTTGTTATTAATCTCGCTGGTGTATTTATTAATTTATTACGAAGGCACGTCAACAGCTGAGTATACAATTATGTACATTATATATATTTATAAAATGTCCAGTGATTAGGCACTTTTTCCTATCCTTGTTCTTAACTACCCGCAAGTTAGTTTAGATGTCGTGATGCCTGACAGCAATCCAAAAAACAATATTCAATCACCGCTGCGCTGCTCAGTTCTTAGCTAATAGCTAGTAACCACGTAGTAAACACGCGCCGTCGTGCTTTAATGCAACTACATCGCTAATACTTTTAGCTAACGATGTTACGGTAATCTGTACAAATGTACGTGAAGGTTTTTTAAAGACTGCTACTGCTACTAGTTCCGTGTGAATTGTCATATTATATTTATTAGATGTATACCGCCTTCTCTATTATACACATTTGAGTTTCTTTTCTTCTTTCGAGCATTTATTATTTTATAATTTCCGTCTCATTGAAACTTTCAATTCACATCCAAGTTCAGCTAAAGCCGCAGTCAGCATATGAATATTGTTTTAATAAATTTTGCTATATTTCATTTTTACAGAAGTGACAGCCTAAATACTTAACTCCGAAAGAAACAACTTTGCGTTTGCCTTTTGCTGTAGGACATCAGACAGGCTGACAACCCGCTTAGAATAGAGCAGTTATGGGGTGGTGTTTATACGTTTATAGGTTTTATAAAGAAAACAATAGTGTACAATTTAAATAACTGACGGTCGCGTTATGCACGTGGTGACGTGGCAATGTTCGCACACCCGCTCGGGGTGACTTATTACGCAATACTCTGGGATACGCGGGCGCTGGGACGCGGCGTGCGCGGGGACCGTCTGAGGCAAGGATAAGGAGCGCGGGAAGTGGTTGAATTAGTGCGCGCTATACAGTTAACGTCACCTATGGGTATTTGCAATGGCAGTGGCATCGCGAATACGCTGCTGTCACATAAGGGTACAGAAACTTGGGTCACTAATGCCAGAACACACACAAAGTTATTATGTCGGCATACTTATAACTGAAGGTGGTCGCCATCCAGGCGGGCTTGGCGCCTTACCACGTAGCTAGGGTGGGTTGTTTTGTTGTCTTTAACGACAGGTTGATCCAGGCCGTAGAGGTTAGTATTCTTTCTCCGCCCCTGCCCGGGTTTCAGAGGTGGAAGTTGACTTGGGTGCAAAGGTTTTGATAGAATCTTGTAACCGTTACATATTTCATCTTTGAAAATTAAATTCTAATCATAAAATTTTGTTTTAAATACAGACAAATTAATTGTACCCTTATAAACAGTTTATGAATTTCACACTGAACTTGTCAAGGAGTTTCATTAAACCATTTTGTTGTCAATTTTACATTTTATGGTGAATGTAAATCAAGCGCTTGATATAACCTTATAAATTAAATGTTATTTACTTAATGATTTTATCAACCAATTATTTACCACAGTTGGATGTAGGCCTCCACAACTTTGTATCATATCGCCCAGTTTCGAGCCTTCCCCAATCAGGCAACCAAACGGCAACTTTACGCAGCTGGCTACTCTCCACCGCAGGCCTCGATCGCTCTATCATCCGTTGGTTCTGCGACACAATAAACAATATGCTAGATTCTAGTATAAAAAAGGTTTAGCTGGGGCTCGCGAAAAACAAAGAAAGGGAGTTTGACGATTTTTTCAAGCTTAGAAATCGGAAGTCAGTAACCCTGATTTAAATGATACAATAGCCTTCGAAGTTTGGGTGGATGGCATTCAGGCCTATCGCAATACTCAGCAGCATACTTTGATAAATGTAATTACCGGATGCAACCAGGATGATATTTACGTGAGAAGACACGAACGCGTTTATAGAATGAGTTTACGCTTATAAAATTAAGGAGAAGCTTTGATTTTTAGAAGGATTAACCTGATCCAGCCATTTTGGATAGGAAAGCTGTATTGCAGTTCCTTTGCTGTTAAAATAAATATCTAAAGGAACAATACGTTTATATCGTCCTGTAACTACTTAAACCAGAAATTATAAATGTCACAATGACATATGTTCACATTAATTTACTTTTATAATAATTTATTATTGTAGCAAAGAATACAAAAGTTGAATCCCTAAGATTTTATTTTCAACATTCTATGGAGGACGAATCTAATATTTTCTATTACAAAACTAACAATACGAAACCATTCTGCTTAGCTGAATAAACCATATATTTGAGCCGAGAACATTGATAGCTATACGTACATACTTTGTACTAGTTCAAATAGGCGAAGTTACGTGACTCGAATTGCCGGGAAATAATAACAAGATGTAGCAGTCCATGGAAGAGACACGTAAGTACTGGTTGATTAAATGTATTTCTCTTATAAAGAATATTAGTGAGAAGGGTTTAATGACAAAAAGCTGACAATGAGCTAATGGCTGGTTGACGGACTGAAGGCATTAAGGACGCAAAACTTGACACTGTTCCATGAGGCAGGCTGTTAAGAAACTCAAAAAATTAATACGCGTTTCAGAAAAGTTTTGTACCTGTTATAAATAATATAACTAAACATGCTTTATTTATCTCATTGGAAATTTCTTAATCATAATTAAAACATATTATGTACACGTATAATGACGTGTGGTCTAGATCAGAAATAAGGGGATACCCTATAATTTTTTTAGGGATAAAAGGTTACAAATGATTCTTTTAATAGTTATTAAGCAGCAAAAAAGTCACCATTCGGTACTTATTTTGGAGTTTATGGGTTTAGGCGCTCCTAAAATATATTCTAGAAAGAGAAGTATCACAAAATATTACTAACCCCATTATGCGCATAAAAGTAATTCTCCGTGACTTCTTGAATTACGTATTCAATGCTGAAGTGTGAACCGAATGTGCCTGGGATGAAATGCTTGTAAGAAAACTTCAAGGAGTATGTATTTTTCTCCATATATATACGGAGTAAGAATACTGAACAAAACATGTAGATAGTAGTGGTCAAGCCAGTTGAAATAGCAACCACAACTATGCTCTCAATATGCTACCATAATATAATAACTTTATGTTTTGTGGACTTTTGTGGACGGCATCGTGTTAGCAATGCCCCTAGCGTCGCAAACATTTATACGCAAACTGCTTAAATTAACTGTCATTCGTCGTTGCTCTTAAGTGGACTGTCAGCTTGTGTGCTGTTCGGCGACAAGAAAAAAATGAAATGTTGGTAAAATTAAAAAACGCTCACAAAGGCCATTGTGCTGTTCTCTACATCTTTGATTTAAAATGTCACTCTGTATGTGGGTACAAATAACAAAATTTTAAGACGTTAGAACGTTAATAAACATTTTTTAAAGTAACGAAAGGAAATTTATTTCTGCCTGTTTTAGATTTTGAAAAATATTTATGAGTATTCCTGTAATAATTAGATCGGGAAATTTTAAAATGAGGCATGCATTTTAATATCAGTGAATTGGTTGGAAAATGCATTCCTGTTTTTGAATATTTTTTTACGGATTTAGCCATGTAATGCAAAGAGACGAATGCCATATAACTAGGAAATTGATAGAAATGAGAATTGATGGATACAGAAGGAGAAGTAGAACAAAGAAAAGATTGATGGATTGCGTAAAAGATGATATGGCGAAAAAGAGTGTGAATGTTGACATGACAGCTAACAGAGTAGAGTGGAAGAACGTGTTTCGCCGACCGCACATAGTTTGGGATAAGAGTAGAAAGAAACGGAATCTTTTGTAACGATATACAAAATATAATATTTTATCCGTGCAGGGGCGGAGAAAGAATACTGACCTCTGCGGCCGGGGTCGGCCTGTCACTCTAGCTACGTGGTAGGGCCTCAAGCCCGTCTGGATGGCGACCACCTTAGGTTTTAAATATGCCGCCATAAATACTTTGTGTTCGCCATAATTAATTAGTGACCCAAATTTCCTGTACTCTTATGGGACGGCAGCGTGTTCGCGATACCACTGGCGTTACAAACACCCATAGCCGACAGTAACTGCTAAATTCTAAATGGACCGTCAGCCTATCCGCTGTCCTAAAGTAATATAAAAAAAACAATTATACAGGAGTATTGCTCGGAATATATTACTTATACTAGGCTCGGGTCTCCCTAGCGGTTACAGACTGTATACCCACCACGCTTGACCATGGTAGATTTGGTTACACACGCCGGTAATCGTGGTATGTAGTCACGGTGTTTCCTCTTCTACACAGCAATTAAAATTAATATAGAAAAAAAACTTTAAGAAATCTATGCTATGGTGGATACAACTAAAACCCTCAGGTTTGCGTCAGTTTGATACCACTTGGCTGTAAGGTATGACCCAGATATTTTGCATCAGTTCCTCCGAGAAATGAAAATATTAAGTAATGAAAATACAACGTTTCCTATGAAGGAAACGTAACCGAGATCTACTTTAGGGCAAACCATAACAATATAATATCTCAAAACACGAACATTCTATTAGATTTTTTATTAAATAATTAATTTTAATTATACGTAAATATCAGATGGTTACAAGACCAAAATTGTGTCAATGGAAACAGCTGTTTTCGTAATAAAACCATAATTGCACATACGCGTCATTGTTTTGTATATTACTGGAAGTTAAAATATATTAAATAATAGGGTATGGTCCCGCTTCACGCGATTATTTCGTTACTCTATATCAAGATACTTCAAACAGATCTAATACTATATTTAAGTAAAGTCTGAATAGTTCTTTTTTGGTATACTTATTATTATTACAACTATTAAATACGAGGTGTATTGTAGTAACATATCAAAAGAAGGGGTTCTTTGATATGTTAACATTAAATTAGTTAGTAAAAAAGGATTAAAATAGAAACTATTATGAGTATTTTTTAATTGTTGAGAAGTCAGACGGCCTACTTGATACTAAGCAGTTACCCTCGCCCGTGGATGTTTGCGACGCCAGGGGCATCGCTAACACGCTGCTGTCCGCGTAGAGAACTGGAATTAGGATCACTAATGCCGGAAAGCAACACAACGTCGATCACACAATTATGGATTATTAGGCATTATGAGACAATGGTGGTTGCCCTCTAAACGGATTTGGAGCCCTACCACCTAGCCAGGGTTGTTTTATCACCTTTTACAACTGGCCACCCCCGGCCGTAGGGGTCAGTATTCTTACTCCGCCCCTGCGCGAAGAATAGTTATGATAATTGAGTTGAATAACTAATTTTTCTGATTTTTCATATTAAGAAACCATTGGCTAGGTATTTTGTAAATTGTGCTAATTTTCGTTTACGTAAAATACTTTTATAAAAATATTCTGTTCAACGGTGCTAATGGGGTGATGTGAGGTCTTAAGATCTCTTTTCAAGTAAGTAAACTCGTGGTTGAAATATTAACCCTAATTTAGCATAGCATGATTATATGTATATATATACAATATCTGGATGACCGAGCTTTGCTCGCTATTTATTTTTATAAATTGTGTTTTTTGGAAATTAACAATTGATTTTCTTAGCCTAACCTCAAAGCAAACACTCATTGACTTCGTGTTACTTAACAACGCCATCTGCTGGAATAGCTTTAGTGTTGTTGTGTCGTTAAAGCAATTAAAAAAAAAATAGTATTATTATTCGCCGATAGATATCAGTCATTTTTCAGTTTAAATTGGGACTACTCAAACGCCACCTTTTGACAATTTCTAGAAATGATTCCTAGCTAGATCGATTTATCGCCCCCGAAACCCGCCGTATACTCAATTTCATGAAAATTGTTGGAGCCGATTCCGAGATTCCAATTATATATATATATATATATATATATATATATATATATATATATATATATATATATATATATATATATATATATATATATATATATATATATATATAAATACACAAGAATTGCTCGTTTAAAGATATAAGATACATATATAATTATGATAGGGTTAAATTGTGATAGGCTCTTGTAAGGTTTAAATTTAACTACGCCTCTCCCAGATTTGCTTTGTTCTTTCTTAGTCTAGGGAAGAGTTACCGAGAGGCATTAACTCAAAAAGACGCTTTGATGTTTTCTGCTGTTCTTAACATCACCATTCCTTCTCTTTTGCTGAGGTAATTAGCATATAGATTGGATAATTTCATTTTGGAAACTCACACGTCAACCATGAAAAGTACCTTGCATCAGACATCTTTCAGTATTGCAGGGTTCCCTGAAGACCATGCTGAAATTTTATACAAAATCTGTTCAGTTAACAAAATTAATCTAACATAGTTAACCAGTAAAGTGTATTGCTCTAAATTGAAAGCAGTGTTTAAGTTAATGCAGATTTATATAATGTTATAACCAAAATTATTGATGTATGTGAGGACAGCTTCAAAGAGAACTTGCCTGAAAGCACTTTTTGTGTACGGCACATCAAAAGCCTATTTTTGCTCCCAATCGTGGACGATTTATCGTTACAATGTACTGTTACTATACCATGAAATCATTTGGTACTAATATTTCGTAGCACATCTAATACTATGGGCATTCATTATAATTCAAGAAGAACATTTTAATAAATAAGAATTTTTGTAACCAACCGCAACAATGTTAGATTCAGAAAGCAAATTGCGCTACGTAGGCCGAGTCTTTCTCACATTGCTGAGACGTAGTACGTGAGGATTTTGCATAAAACCGGCTGACATTATCTTGCCTTGGGGACTAGTGGATCCCGCCGCAAAGTATATTAGGGCCGGCTGAATAAATCTCGCTTGATTGAGCAATATCGATGTTATCGCGCATATTTATTAAAGAAACAAATAGAGAGTTATTACGTAATGAGTTTTCTAATCTATGAGAAAAGGAACAGATGGAGTTTTCGTTATTTTTGCGATATATATCCATTCATTTTTTTAAATGGAAGCGGACTCAATATATTATATTGCTTGGAGAAAAGGAGATAAGAAAAACGACCACCTTAGAATTGAAAGGAAAAGTTTCGGAAAGAAGTGACTCATCTTTTCGTCTCTAAGACACTTTTTCTGAATAATCAGTATATATTTTTAAGGATAATTCCTTGCAGGCTACTAACGTTAACAGTGAATCAGCCGTTATTCATATATTATCTAACGTTACATCAATTAACTCAACTTCTGGCATGTTCAACTTTTGCTAGGTGCTAGTTCTGTTCCAGTATAAGTGACCCAGGTTCCAGTTCCATATTCACTGGAATAAGGGAACTGGAACCCCTGGGTGCGATGCCAAGGAGACTAGCACCTGGCGTTGCATACACAAAGGCGACAGAAACTGCTAACTATTAAAAGTACCGTCAGCCTCTCTGCTGTTACAGCGCAATAAAAAAGGTCAGTTTGACTTTACGTCATCCTGTTTTGATACTCGTAAGAACATTCTAGTTTAGGGCGAGCTTAAGATCAAAAACAGTCAATTTAGTATCTCGATGCCTTATACATTATCACTACAGGGAACGACAATAAGATCTCCAGAATAGCCCTTATTGTACTTATTGGCATCAAATAAGATTCTTTGAACCTAATAGAATCACTATGAAATCATCATAATATGTTTATTTTAGCAAATAATTTTTATTCATGATAATAATGATAGAGTAAATGTCAATCTCACAAACCTATAGATTCCACGTGGCTCTACCCTTTTGCAATAATAATTTTAATTCTCCATTTAATGAATGTGACATACATTAAACTTTCGTTCAACCTACGACCATTAAGTCCCAACGGAACTCTGCCAAGAACTTCAAAACCTCACAGCTATAGAAACAGAACACAATTACAGCACTGCAGTTCAGCGAACTCATGGATAAAGTTTATTAAGAAACATACCAACAAACTACTGCTTCGGAATGTTACTGTGGATTAAATACTGTTTACTAAACGACACGATTAAATAATGTACAGAGATATTACTTCTAAATAACTTCTATAATGTATACTTATTTTAATAAAAGAAAAACAAAATGGTACCAGCAAGTTTTCATACAGCTTTTATATACATATGAGCGTTATATATAAGTTTTTTCTTAGTCTCTTCCAGCCTTTATTCAACGTGGCACTGGGATCTGCTATTACTAATAGACGTAGTGCAAAACCACTACGCAATTTTAAATCAATTTTAATATTGCCACTTAATTGATTACGATACGAAGAAAAAAGAATCAAGAAGTCTCGGCACAATATTTCGCATTATCAATGTATAGGGAGTCTTTGTGATGTATATCATTAAACACAAAATACGTAGTCCCGATATAAAACTAATATAATATCCTTTTTTTAAATTGAATGAAATCGCAGGTTTTGTTGCTTTTGTTCATTTTTGATTGCTGTGGAACAACAAACAAACAGGCTTACAGCCCACTAAATGGTTAACAGTTACCTTTGTTAATATTTGCAACGCCCTGACGTCCGCTAACACGCTTTTGAACGCGTCAAGGAACTGGAGGATTTGTTTTTAAAAATTTTAGTTTACTTCACTCTAGTATTTTTTGCGCTTGCCATAAATTCGCTAACTAGTAGAGATGGATTAAACGGCGCGGCAGATTGTCGACAGAAATAGTCATTTGGGTTTGGCTTGAGCGGTTATGAGAGTCTTTCTTTCTGCACAATATTTATTCATTTTCTACTGTAATACTAGCAAGTTGAATATTTTACAAAAGTTTGATCGTAAAAACTAGTGTAGTTGGCAACTGGATTGTAAGTAATTAACAGCCTGTGTGTTTATATAAGTATATTAGATGAATTTTACGTCCTGGTTTATTTTATTCACTATTTTTTTTTTTTAATTTATTTATCAAATTCACAGTTATTACATTGGCTTAATAAAATAATAGCACAAAAAACCACTAAGGTTTGTACAATGCCATCGAAACTTAAGTCTACGCACGTTCAAATGACTGAGTAAATTTAGATTACAATTTCTCTAAAAAGTATTTTTTAAGTGAGGCTTTAATATTTTATTATTTCGACCACTATAGTGTCATTATCACCGATTACCTGATGGTTATTCTCGAGGAATATTAAAATTATTTTTGTCCACCTTCAACATAATTTTAACAATTATATATTGACTTGCTTACTTACTTAATTGCTTCTTGTAGTCTATCTAAAACCTACACTGTTTCACAATATGTTTGCATATGAAGAGAAATTAGATGCCAGAAAACTATCAGCGATTATATTAAATAATATCTGAATACAATGTTGGAGGAATAAAAAAAATTAAAATATTTCTATGTTTTTCTGCCTATGTAGACTCAATCTTTCTAGAAAGTGATTTAGGTTATTTCAAGGATACTAGTAAAAATTAATAATACATATCAATATTTGAATATTGAAGATACGCGAATTTCCATACGCTACGTATATAGATTCAAAAAGCATTATCTTGTCCTTTTTCAAGGATGTGGTAGGATGTTTATAAAGGTGTAATATTTGACTCGTATTTACATTAAAACATCTGCCAGATCAGATTAGATGACAGAGATACATTAAACATAAACCAATTTGATAACAAAAATCACCAAGTCCATGGGTTTATTCAGATAAAAACATAATAATAAATAATCAAAAAACGTGTATGCAGTTCACACTTGATAGCAGTGAAACCTTGAAAATTGTAAACTTCAATATAACATCGTACAAAGAAATCCACAAATATAGGAAACAATTTATAATGTCTTTTATCTCATTCTCTCCACGTTATATTCTAAAGATATTCATTTATTAATCCTATTGAAACTATCTAAAGATGTCTGTAAAGTTAGCTCCATAATAATAGAAAAATATCGTCTCGGTCGATACATAGTAAGCAAGTGGTATAACACTCAAAAACTACCATAGAGGTTTTGATATGTACCGCTTAGTTATATGAACCAGGATGAAAAGAACGAAAATAAGAATGTACGAAAACATAGACGTTCATATTATAAAACGATGTAAAAATGAATAAGTTAATGGCTTAAACTTGAAATTTCAAGAATTTATTATTTATTAACTGTATGTTGTGAGTATACTTATCTTTGAAATCAGAGCTATTCATAAGCCGTGATATTAAATGTTTCTAAAGATTGTATAGCGGTAAGAACACGGACCTATAATTCTGGTTCTTAGGGTTGTGCAAAATATTCATAAAGTAGTTTATTGAACGGGTTATCGTCATAAATTAAATTCCAATTTTAATGTAATACGTATATATGTGTCTCTTTTTACTGTGACTTTTCCTTTTCATCAAGTTTCAGATTACAATTGTGCTAAAGAAGTTTTCACTTACAAAAATTCTACAATAATATCAGCCACATCCCACTATTGGACTTAGACCTCCCCCGGAAAGGAAAGTCCATGACGCTTATCTAAGGCGGATTGGCGGGTTACATATACCGAAGATTACATTATATTCGTACACGTTCTTAAACAATGGTTTATTTCAACGTCGGTACATGACAATTATGCTTATGTACATTATGCTAGAAAATGCTTAAAAGGTGCATGACATCGTGGATTTAGAATTCTCCTAGTGCAATGCCACTGAGTACCAAGGTATGTAATAGATAAACGCTGTAAACACATATTACTTTAACCAGGTTTTTTAATCTGGAAACAATGTTGTATACGACGTAGTGCTTAATTCGTAAAGACTTTAATAAAGGTTATGTAAGGTTACTCGGAAGTATCAGAATGTCTATAATTCTGGTAAGATGCAAAAGTAGATGGAGTAACATTTATTTTCTATTTTCTCTCTAATACTGTCTCTTTTTTATTGTTGATTAACAGCAGACAGATATGATAAACACGCTGCTGTTGCATAGGCGTGAAGGATCCCGGGTCACGGCGCGGCAGGTGTGGTTGCCATCCAGGCGGGCTTGGGGCCCTACCACGTAGCTAGGGTTATTTTGTCGCCTTTTACGACAGGCCGATCCCGGTCGCAGAGGTTAGTATTCTTACTTCGCCTGACTTACTCTCTATTCTGTCTGAATAGCCATAAGGTAGGTAAGCTAAAGCTTTTCTCTATATTGAACCAAAATTTTTCCATGGAAACATCTCACTAACTACTAAATTACAAATTTGTTATTATTTTACTTTCAAAACTGGCAACAAAAACACTATGTCATGGCATAAACGAGTAACAGTAATGATACACTGCGGCTCGAAGTTTCGGCAAGTCACGGAAATATTAGGAACAGAAACTGTACTTACAATGGAATACAAAGACGAATAGAGATTGGACAAAGGGACCCATGTTATTATTGGCACACGGTCGAGAATGTGTAAAGTGCTAACAATCTGGGTTTCTGCTCTGCTGAATTGGTTGATATCATAATTAGGAATCTTCCTTAAATCGACATCTCAGAGGATTGTAATATAAAAGCGTTGTTATAGTTATTCAGTTTATAATGACGACCTCTATGGCGTAACGGATAACGTGATTCGGTACGCTTGCGGAGGTCACGGGTTCGATTCCTATCTCGCGTCTGGGTGTTTATATATAATATGTATTTATTTACAAAAAAGGTATATAACTAGTATATCAGTTGTCTATTAGCCATAACACAAGTGCTATGCTACTTAGTTTGGGACTAGATGGCGCTGTGTGAATTGTCACAAAATATTTATTTATTTATTTAATTTTATGAATTAAACAGAACAGGCTTAATACTGAGTTTTCTTGACAGAATAATTTGGTGAAATTGAAACTTTTTCTTAATAAAGACAGACGCAACCTTGTTTCACACCTTCTCCATTTGACATCAAATTTAAAATTAATTACTAAAGATAATTTGAGGCTCCTTGGGTCCTTGGTCTATGAAGAAACGTTATAATTTTTCGTTAATGCCGAAATTCAAAATTTTACGTTCAAAATATAAAACCTTATACTAATAAAATATTTTTTACGCTTATTTTATTATCCGGCACTGTTTGTTTGTTCCAAATTTTATACATGTTTTACGGTATTTCCTTTTTTTAGAGACATCTAAATATTTTTAATGATGTGGATTTTAAAAGGATTTAAACGAACGTATGTGGTACGTTGGTGATACAATGTAATCTTTTATAAAAAAAAAATAAGGACAAATAGCTACCTATTGATTTAAATGAGAACACGGTATTTTAATGGAAAGAAATGAATAGGTACATATTTTAATGTAAGCAATAAACAGACTGTAAAGTGAAATTTATGTGTATCCGGGATAAGATAGGTAAAATATTTTTTTTATTGTTGTAGGACAGTAGACAGGCTGAAAGGCGACTTAAAAGTAAGCAGTTAAAGTCGCCTATGGGTGGTTATAATGCCAGTAGCATCGCGAACACGCTGCTGTATTATAAGGGTAGAGACTTGGGTCACTAATGCCGGAACACAACACAAAGTTATCATGGCGGCATACTTAAGACCAAAGGTGGTCGGCCATCCAGACGGGCTTGGGACCCTACCACGTAGCTAGGGTGGGTAGTTTTATCACCTTTTACGACAGGCCGACCCCGGCCGCAGAGATTTCTTTCTCCGCCCCTGCATAAATAAAGTTTAAATTAAATGATGAAACTGTGAAAATTCACACAGTGCAGTCTAGTCTCAAAGCATAAGAATGCTTCTGTTATTGAAACTCACATTTTACATTATATTTTTATCCATGCAGGGGCGGAGAAAGAAGACTAACCTCTGCGGCCAGGGTCGGCGTGTCGTAAAAGGCGACTAGACAACCCACCCTAGCTACGTGGTAGGGCCCCAAGCCCGTCTGGATAGCGACCACCTTTGGTCTTAAGTATGTCGCCATATTAACCCTGTGTTGTATTCCGGCATTAATGACCCACGTTTCTGTACCCTTATGGGGCAGCAGCCTGTTCACGATGCCACTGGCGTTGCTAACATCCATAGGCGACGGTAACTGCTAAATTCTAAGTGGGTCGTCAGCCTGTCTGCTGTACTACAGCAATAAAAAAATATTTTACTTACATAATTACATATACGAGTAAATTACATATACGAGGCTTTCGAAATGTGAAAGCCAATGTTACTAGTATGGTGGTCATAAAAGGTTTTTCTCATTTTTACCGTTTGTTGGCTTAAAATAATTTTTTTTGTATATTTGCCATCTTACTAAGTCAGTCGGAGTAAATAAATCACAACTACATCGTCGTATGATCTAAAGTTTAAAATTTTGTTTTAGAGAGTAAAATAACAAAATATAATTCGATTCAATTTTAAACTAAACTTTGAAACAGTTTTGTTATTTCAAAGTTTTATTCGATAATAGTTTTATAACTACATAATTTAATGTTTTATTTAGAATAATAGTTGCAATGTCTTGATTATTGATTCATATTGATATGTAATGGAATTTAAAAAAGAAACTGTCGTGATTGAGATGAAAACCTATATTGAACATCTCACTTACACCAGTTAAAAATAATTTGACTTAAATAGTTGCGTAGCTGCTTTTGTCGGCACGTCATTGATGCAAGCAGAGGAGAAGTGTGGGGGGCGACTGACACCTTCAACAAATAATAGCATGTATTTATTACCTATTATCTATTTGTCAGAACCTACCGCACGCACGTGATACACAAAATTAATCAAAATTAATTACAATAAATCTTGTAAGTCAACCAATTTATTGTTTCAATTCTATTTCACGACCAGTTTAGAAGGTTAACTCATCTGAGTTGGGCGGTCAGATGGTCTCCTTAACTCAGCTACACTTATTCGCTTGTAGCACCTGGACCCAAAAACGGGCGTGCATGATTGTAATCCGAAACTGTACTTACAAAGAAAACAGAACACCTACTTGATATTACATTGAGTTATTTTAATTTATAGCGACATTTCACACAACGCCATTTAGTCCCAAACTAAGTTACATAGCACTTATGTAATGGGTACTAGAAAACTAATATACTACATATATACATACTTTTCTATTATAAATAATATATATTATACATAAACACTCAGACGCTGGTTGGAAATCAAATCCTTTACCTCTGCAAGTGTACCGACATACGTTAGCCGTTATGCCAGGAGGTTGTAAACTTTAATACTCAAAATCTTATTATATAATAATAGCTCCGGGATGAAATAATTTCAACTAAGCCTTCGCTAACCCATCCCACGCAATCCTCAACATTACCGTCCTTATCGGGTACCACAGCGGCCTAGAAATCCCAATTAGCTAATTCGTATGAATTTGTACGTTTGGCACAACAGTATTTATTACGGTCTATCTAAACATATATCAAGCTATAAGTGAGATAAACTTTTTGTAACTAATTCTATGAATACTAAGACAAAATTATTAGAACGTTCTTGGATATTCAACACATATGGTTAAAGTAATTTTATTCGGTAATAAGCCACTGCTTGACGTAGGCCACATCATGTTTGTGCCCCGAATTTCAGTCTCTTGCTTTTTTACCATCTCCCCAGTCCGGCATGGACCAGTTCGAAGAAATAGGTTTAAGGATACCTTCCGCCCCCCATAGTCTATAGACTCACGCATTCGACACAATATACAAAATACATGTAATAGTGTTGCGGAGGAGTTTCTTTCGCTGTTTCTTCTCCCCCAGCTATACACATTCCGAAACGGTAGTATATTCGATTAGGAACGGCTTCACTGGTGAAGTCGACATAACCCCAATAAAAACTCTTGCCATTCGTGGCTGTTTTTAGTTGTTCCTCATGCAGCGCTCGAGTCGGAAACACCTCACAGGAGGCGCGTCCCTGAGTACGAGGTGTATGTGCATGTGCCACCATTATTTCCATTTCTCCGCCTTCCACGATCCCACGGGGTTGGAATGCCTTTTTTGCCGTTCATAGTCGCTGTAGAGTCGTCTGAAACAACAACAGCTTTGACACACACAACAAGAAAAAACTCCCATCCAGCCCCGACCGGCCTTAACAGGTCGATCGGGCTGTGGGTCTATGCTACGTTTGTCTACGCGGTCACCACTCCAGGACACGGTTTTTTCAAAGCCCATCGGTCCTGGGACAAACGTGATCGCCCCATTGCCACTTCAGTTTGCATATTTTGTGAGCTAAATCAGTTACTTTAGTTCTCTTACGGATTTTCTCATTTCGGAGTTTGTGCATAAGAGAAACACTCAACATAACTCGCTCCATAGTCCGATGAGTGACTTGAAATTTGTGAACCAGCCCCGTCGTCAGTCTACGCCTCAAAGTATTTTGATTGATGATAAATAAATAATATTCGATTTGAATTAAATTTTATAACTAAAATTTTCTTATCCAAAGTATAAATATTTTGTTTTATATATGTTAATAAATAATGTAGTTGTTTTGTTTTCTCAGTATAATTGTGCGTTCCATGCGTATATTGATGGTAGCTTGATATCTCTCGGATAGTATCAGCAGACCTACTATTACATTGTTAAACACTGACGTATCCAAAAGGGTGACAGAGAGAGAGGCAAAATACACACATCAAAAAATCTAAGCAACATGTACTAATTTAAATTTTAGGATGGTGGATGAGCCGCTGTATGGATGAACTTCCTGAATGCACCTGAGCCTTTCAGTATTTCCGGGCTGACGGTACACTCGCACCCTTCTTGTATCAGGCCTAAACCCGAATCGCGACTCATCGGAAAACATCATTTTATCCCATTGTTCCTGGGTCCATGTTCTGCGTTCTCTACACCATTCATTTCGATGAGCACGATTCCCGTGACGTATCGGTGGGCACCTAATTGGGCGTCGAGCTCGTAAGCCGTACTCATGCAGTCGATTTCGCACAGTTTGGGGACTTACATCAACACCACTTGAATTTTGTAGCCTCAAACTTATCTCTCGAGCGGTTAACATCGGCAGGCGTCTTGCAGTCAGTTGTATGTACCGGTCTTGCCAAATGGTTGTACTCCTTTTACGGCCTGGATGCTGTTCAGCGGGTTCCCTTGTATTATTGTAGCGCTGCCAAAGACGACAAATAACACTTCTATGAATGCCAAAATGCCGAGATACCTGAGATTGATTACTTCCCGCTTGCAACGACCCTACAACTCTTTGCATTTCATTTGCCGTCAAATGACGTCGCTCCGTGACGTAAAGAATATCTAACAATGCAATTTTGTCGCTAACTTTATTTAAATGGTTGGTAAAATTATAATATCAAAACTAAACGTAGCAATAAAAACGCACTTAAATTCAAACAAATTCTATTTCATTTAGTTTTTTGAAAAAAACAAAACATAATCGAACATTTTTTTTTACAACCAGCCAGTATGTCATCAATAACAAAAAAGTTTACACACCTACGCACTTTGAGTGAGTAAAGACTTAAAAATTAATTAGTATAAATGGTAAATTTGTAATATCATGCATGTTGCTTAGACTTTTTTGATGTGTATATTATAATTAGAAAATAGAAACTTGCTACAACGTCGCTTAAGGACGTCCTAGTATTTATAGTGTTTTTGATCCTAGAAAGTGTGTATCGTTAATGCCTTAATTCCACCTAGCCTAGTATTCCGTCGATCAAACAACGCGAGTGCTACAATTGTAGCTGTGATATTTTAAGTTTTTATATTATAGTTAAAATGGATATTATTCTCCTGGTATTCTCTATGGAAGGGGCCTGTTTCGACTTAATGGATTAGCTAGTGCAAACCTGGGCCATGTTATTAGGCTAACATTAGGCAATAGAAGGATAGAGGGGATTTTGTGAGTAAATCTGAAGAGTGACACGTACTCCTTGACTCCGCCGTTGTTAAATAGAATTTTTACCATCAGAAAACCTATTTAAAATTTAAAATAAATATAAATTAAATGGGTCTCAGATAGTTATCAACCAGTAAGGTTCTCAAAACGCTAGTTGCATGTTTGCATTAACATACATTATATCAATAACTTATTATATTGTATTTAAAAAAAAACACTTTACAGTATTACGCGTGTGACCAGTTAGTTACAGCCTGGCTAAACCTGTACTCTACGAGACCCCAAACGCGTTAAGTTTGCACGTAACAATTTTGGCTCAAAACCAAAGTGCACAAAGCATGTAATTAAATGGAACGCTATTACAGGAATTTACTTAAGTTACTTTAAATTGGATTATACTTGATAAGTAATTTTAGTAGTATATTTTTAGTTCTTAATAGGATGTTTTTTTAATAACCGTATCCATGCAGGGCGGAGAAAGAATACTAACCTATGCGGCCGGAGTCGGCCTGTCGTAAAAGGCGACAAAACAGCCCACCCTAGAGCTACGTGGTAGGGTCTCAAGGCCGTCTGGATGGTGACCACCTTTGGTCTTAAGTATGCCGCCATTATAACCTTGTGTTGTGTTCTATATATATATATATATA